>OY743092.1:12849545-14188980 GCA_963555665.1 Dircenna loreta
CATCAGTTAATCCCCTTAATAATTATTAATTTCTATATTAACTTTGGAATTTGGAACGGAATTTCTTCTATCTCCTTCTTATTTGAGTTTGATGTTCTATTTTTTCTCTTAATTACAAAATGTTGCTATATATTCCAAAAGACGTATTACATTGAAGTTGACTTACCTGTTGATTAAATCTTTTGATTGTGAATCTCTTATTTTTTATAATAAAAACATGTTATTTTTTTTAACGCTGTAACGCTGTAATCCAAATGAGCAGCGCAGGGGCTGAGGCAAGTCGAAGCAGCGTAGACGAGCTTGGTTTTCAGTACAGTGTTACGCAAGGGTGTCTGCCCTTTCTGAAGTTCTAAAGACGACACAGAAGTTCTATTGACTTAGAATAGTAACAACAATAATTAATATTAAGAGCATTAATATAGAAATTAAAAATTCAATTTTGTAAATATCTCATTTGTAATTAATTATTATATGCCAGAAAAAGACTTAATGAGAAAACAACGCTATAATATTTTTTCAAACTTTTTATTTGATAATTATAAAATGGTTCTTTTCAAGAAGAACTGAAGTTGACCTATTAAAAAGGATGAAACAAATTGGCAGTACCAATATTTTGAAGTAAAACATGTAGAAATGTCAGTAATTGAATGAGGTCGCGTCGCAATTTTCTAGTTGCATGAATCTCAGGAATTGAGAAAGAGAATATACCACATCGAGAATTTCTAAACATTTTCTTAACAAAAACCGTCTACCGAATATTTGTAACGTAGTTGGTGAGTTGAGTTCATTATTATTTTTAATTTAGTAAATACAGAAAATTAACTCCAATGCATCTTTATTTCAATTCTAAGTGTATAAATTTGTTATAGGGTTATTGGATCTTGAAAATTTGACTATTAACAAGTTTATCAAATGAAAAAAAAGGTAGTGTATAATGATTTTCCCAAAAAAAAAATAAGATTGGCTGACTAAAACGCATTGTATTTACTTACCCTGATAATACCGTAGACACAACATAAAACCATGAGGCTGATGAAGTCACTTAAGTAAGGAAGTACTACTTAAAGAAAATAATTTAAAAACAATAATATGAAAATATATCACAAAATAATTACGAAAGTACCTATCTACTTAGTTGAAAGCTTTAAGTATATTTTAATACTGAAAGAAAATGACATCATCTACAAAATACTAATTTGCTTTTGTTTAGCTTTTTACATAGCAAATCTAAGAAAGAAACAAAAATTTAAGCAATTGTTTTTGGTATATTTAGTATGTAAATATATATTGTGCTTGTCTATGTAGAAAAATATCTTGTTTATTTTTTTTAATTAAATAGCTGGCAAGGCTACGTTTACATTGAAGCCAAAAACGTTTGGATTTTTATTTTTTTATGCATGCCTTATTAATTGGGGCGTAGGTCATAATAAATCACTGGTATAGCAAAATAAAAGTCAAATATTTTGATTATTATAATAAAAGTCAAATATTTTTATATAAGTTGTTGTTTCATATTTCATTTGTCCAAATAATAACATATAATGTATCCAACTCGTGTTATATTTTATACAAGCATTTACGTTGATACAAATAGAGAACATTATTGTATATCATTGTATTAGATTTAACAACTGATGCTCAAGCATAATTCAATGCGCTATGATTATTCTTATTTTGCCAAATGCATTAATTTAGCTTTTATCTTTGTTTCTATACTAACAATACCAAAAAAAAGGTTATTTTATAATAAGGTTTCAATTTATTAAAATGTCTATGTATTTATTTTATATTAAAAACCTATTAAATTCTTTAAAAGCTGAACACTAAATTTAACTTACGACACTTAGTAAAATACGAATAAGATGTAGTTAATGCATAGAATTATTAACATTTTACATTCACATGTATATTTGAGGTTTTATTTAAATAAGAAGAAAATTGATATATTGGTCTTTGTTAATTTATAATTGAAAAACATTAAATTACAATATACTCATTAATAACATAGTTAAAACATTTGTCTAAAATAAAAACAAAGTCTCATCTTAATTCAAGTATTTATACAAATTAGGTAAGTTAGGTTTGAAGTTACAATTGTAAAATGCGAGTGCAGTGGCTTATTTTGCTCTCAGCTCCCACTCGAAAATAAACTAAATTACCTACGAATAACAATGTTAACAAACGGGTATTTTTTTGTTAAAATTCGTACATTAAAACAAAAGAATATAAGAAATTCTTGTTTATTAAGACTTTGGAGATTAATTTATGTGTGTTAACTTTAGTTTCAAATTAAAGTCTTGAACGTGAAGTCACGTGTTTGTGGAATTTATCACATTATCAAAAATTATGACAAAATAATTGTTAACATATTGAAATTATAATCTACTTTAAAATGTTTAATTTATTTATTGTTACAGAGTGGCATGAGATAGTTAAATATGATGTTTGGTTTTAATTTTATTATATATCATGGACAGTATTATATTTGATCATTCGCCATTTTATTTCACCAACCTCTTTCCCTATGTTCTAGTACCTATTACTCGGTTGACGCGGTGCTTATCTTTGCATCTGCTATTTATCGATCAAATACTGGCTTCGGATACTGTATTTGAAATATCTATCGGAACTTGGATTAAACTAGCGACCAAACTGATGCATTATGTAAGACATTTAAATATCACGATTAAAATCGGCTTCAGACGAATAAACAATAAGATATAAATATTTTGAGAATTTATTTAGATCTTAATCAAATCAACAAATCAATCAAACAAGCGCTTCAAGGAACGTAGTATTCTTCAAATAATCGTCGCTATCGCGTGCGAAATATACTGCAACGCATCAGCACTCTTCTTCCATTTACTTTCCCTTTTTTTTCTCTTCTTCATTGAGAGTAACTGGAGTTACTTTAAATACTTTTTCCCGCCTTGAAAATCATAAGTTGTGTTTTATTAACATTGTACTTTAATTTAAGTCAAATGACATATTACTTAAAATTATAAAGCAGCTTCCTATACCCTCTGATAGATACTGATAAGCATTAATTCATCCGAGTAGCTGAAATTATTTCAAGAAGTTTGACTAAAACTGGCTCAATAGAAATTGACTTATATTTTTGAGAACTAGAAAGATCACTCGTCTTATTTTTATGCAGCAGTTTGACTAGAGTTTTCATAAGATTTTTTTGGTGGTACCTTGTTAATATGTTCTTTATTGTCTTAAAAATCAGCTATACATGCATTTTATCATCGACGTATATAAAATGATGAACACTCAATCCATCCAAATCCACAGTCAGCACAGTTACCAAGCTTTATCCTATATACGGAATTTGCAACTAGAATCCTCTCTCTCTGACGTTTTAATGCCTATTTAGAATCTATGTCTCTTTGTAATTTAAAAAAAAAAGTATATTTTGAGGACACTAACAATGACGTAACACACGACATGTCGCCTGAACTAAATATTAAGTATTCTTTATCCGGATGGTTTGGTCAGAGACAGTTGATTAAAGTACGCTATAATGCAGGTCTGATAATTTACTGCATTTGTGAGTTTAAACTGGAACATAATTCTCAATTATTCTTTATTATTTATTATTAAGATTTAAAAGTTTAGGTTTTTAAAATATGTTCTTAAAGTTTATGTAGTTCGGCTTGATTCTATTATAAAAAGAAGTTGTGAAAGTTTTAGAAAAAATGGCGCTGAAATTTCTGGTATTCTTTTTAAATTAATTTTTTTTTTGCTTTCTCATTTTTATGTATTACATGAATATAGCACATATTATTTCAACAACATCGTTTCTTTCTGGAAAGCCTTACCAAAGCTTAATTAAAGTTAGTGCATTGCAGTGGAATGTAACATGCATTATTCATTTCGTAAACATTGATAAGAAGGTAAGACTTTTGTTAAAACGCAATCTACATTGAGAAGTAATTTCAGACGAATTGGTTGGGAGACGGAATATTGAAATCGAAATCTTCAATCTAGTTGGTTTATTCTTTTGTATGTATTTAAAAAAAAAACTTTCATCTCTTCAACTTTGAAACTGTAATTAAAATGATTTTTATTACTTGTTTGGTTTGTCATTGCCTCATGTCATAAGTTTTCGAATCGGCAAAAACGTTTGTATTTTGTTTTTTCATCCTATATAGTTATTAAAATAACTATGAAGCCATTTTATGATGCAAGTCATTACGAGTAGAATATTAAAATCTTTTTCAAGGAAACATCTGCTGATTGAAAGCTCACTTATATTACTAAGACGGAAACCTAGTTTTTGCTCGTTTCGCTTTTTATGGGCTGCTGTGGTTTCACAAGCCGTTACTTCTCTAAAAGTGGCAATAACGATGCGGGGAATGAAAATTGTCATAGTACGCTATGTCAAGATACCTCATGACTTATTTGATTTCAAGCTTTTACGAGTATTTATTTAATTATTTTTGTTAGATTAATTGTGTTTAATAAGTTTTATACACCTAATTAGAAAATATTTTTATAATATAAATAACGAAAGAAAGATGGAACAAAATATGTTATTAAATAAAACTAATGGTGGCCCAGTGGCCAAAATTGATCAACGCAGACAATGGAATAGTGTGTGTTATATTTCTTTAATTAAAAATATATATATATTCTAATGCATTTTTTTACGAATTTATATACAAGTATGAGTTTTCGGCTCCTTTCCTGAATACCTAAACTTTAAGTGGGCCAAATATCGTACTTCTTCGTTCGCACTTATTTCATAAAAAGCGGTAAGAGTTATTGTTTCAAGTATGCCTAAAAGAAAGTTTGATTGCACAATAAAAAATAATAACGCTATGATCAATATGGCTAAGTGAAGTCCGATGGACTGGATCAACATATGAATTGATTTTCAGTGACAAGATGAACCACAAAATTTTGGACGAGTCTTATAACCTAGAGCACGTACAAAATAAAGTATCTGTATACATTATACATTATCTACGTTTGGCAACGAAGGAAAATATTTATTAAAACTAGATTACTATAATAGCAAATATTCTTTCTTTTTACTTCATAAAAGCTTACATATCTTACTCTCTTTAGCTTACTTTCTTTTATTAATAAAAGCGCTGTGCTATAGTACACAATACTTCTATTGCCACTGACAATTTATAATGCAGTACCAGCTCAATCAACAATATTTGTACCTTTCTATATTAAAAACTAAACAAAAATGTTGCTACTGATTTCCGTTGTAGATACCTCTTCCAGCCCCAAGCTAAAAGCCACCTATTATCATGACTCAATCTATATATGTCAACTGATACCTTTATACTTCTACTGTAAATAATTCAGTTTCAGCAGTTGAGAAAAATAATGAATTCTGATACCACACCAATTTAAAAAAAAAACCCGTACAACGGTCTGTAGACGTTGAATTGTATTGAAACTTATTTTATGTATTTTTCAATATTTTCTAAATTTAGTATGTACAAATATTGACCGTACAAAAACCTTTTCGGCTAGATTAAGGGTTGCTACTAATAAAACAATATTTTTCAGTGGAAAATTGTTTGTTTGTTTGCTGTTTCTATTTAGTGAATGCAAAATGGTCTTTAAATATTATTGATTATTTTAGGAACAATGATACAGATACATATTAAAATTACAATTTTCACCGATTTGCATATTTTTTTTATTTTTTACGTTCAGATAACTTAATATTATAAGTTTTGGATATTTATGTCAAAATTGTGAAGTTATAGAATTTTCCCAATTAGTATTGTCTAAATGTTCCAGTTTATCAGAAGATGAAGGTCCGATAGAATGAGATATCGAAGTTCATTCCTGGGGGACCGCCATAATGGAATCCCATCTTACAAGATGCGACAAAGCCAATCTTGCTCAAATCGTTTCTTATGATTGCTGTCTGAAAGTTTCTAGTAATTTTATTGTAATATTGACGAAAGCAAAACCTTGAACTGCGCCAATCGACCAATGTGCCTTAGATTTTCATAGCTCCTTTGGAAAACTTGAAAAGTTATTTACATTCATGACATTTCCGGGGCTAGCTAAGGGAAATCTCCTAGAGTGTCTAACATTATAATATCTCAAATTACGGCAAGGAAGATAACTTTAAGCCTCCAAATAGAATAGGTCAATCTCATTTCAAGCTTTGAAGTGTATGCAAATTTGTTTATAGAGTTTGTTTTCTAAATCATAAAAAATACCTTCAAATTCCTTTATTTATTTTATATCATGATATTTGTTATTTATATGGTAAATTCGAAATGAATAAAACCTACCTTTTTAATAATATGAAATGCCCCTCGCTTCATTTCATAATTTACAAGGCTAAGCCGATTCTTGCTAATTTTCTTATATTCTTTCTTTCGTATTCACGATGTTAAGTAAAATATCAAAATCGTTAAGTTTAAATTTTTTATATAGTTAGGTATTAAACCATAAAAATTGATATATTGGGTTTTAACTGCTATGAAATAAAAGTGAAAATATTGTTATTCTACGTCACAGCTGTGTTTAACGTTTGTGGCTTCCACGATATAGAGTCGATAAGTATAGAGACATTACGAGCTACCAAGGTGCTTAACTAGAATACTTTTGATGTTAGTCGATAATTATCTATTATATTCTAGAAAAGTTATAAAACTAATTACAGAAATACTGTCCTACAAATATTATAACATTAAAATAGTCAACTATTATATATCTTACATGTATAAAAGTTGTTAATAAATTATTAATAGCAAATTTTTACTTGATATTAATTTGTATAATTTAAGGAAAAAATAATAATTAATGAGTGCAAATGAATGTTTATTTAAAGAAAGAATTTTAATTTACGCTTAACTCCTTGTTTGTATTATTTAAAATAATGCTAATAGAGTGGAAATAGTTAAATTCAATTGATAAAAGCTTGCAATTTTTAATCAATGTTTTCTTACAATATAAATTCCATATATACACGTTATATATAGAATAAATGAAATAGTGAGAAAGCTCATACGAATCATGATTTGATTTACAAAGAAAAATGAGCTCCCATTTTTATTTAAGCCATGCTAATTAATGCACAGCACGGAGTCACACGATTTTTGTAAAGATTTTTATAAATATGCTCTACGCATACTTCCATTAAGAGTCAATCTCGAAGTTAGGTATGATGCTGTGTCGACAAGCGGTCTTTTACGCCTTGGTCCACAGAAGTTCTAAAATTTGTCAAATCAAATCAAAAATATCTTTATTCAAGTAGGCATTTACATGCACTTTTGAATCGTCAGTTACATTACATTACATTAAAAAAAAATGTCCGTATAGTATGTCAGTCCGTGAGTAAGCTAACACCTGTCATCTTATAATTACTTATTAAGTGATTATGGAGATTGTAGCATTGAGCCGTATTATACCCCGTGGTCTATAAGATTCTAAACATTTTGGAAATAGTCAATGCTTAATTTATGATTCCGGTCCCCAGAAACTCTAAAAACGTCATAGAAATTGGGAAGTCATGTGGATGGTTTGTAATCCCAATCCAAAGTAAAACAAATCAATTTTAACTTGAGCGGAAGGTAATAAATATTTAGATCTTAAATGAATCTTATAAATTAGAATACAAAGTATTAAAAAATATGTAGGTTATTTTATTGTCATATTTGAAATGTTTTGTAAAAAAAAAAGAATTTTTAGATTTTTGTTTCTGCCTAACAGTTTCAAATTGTTATCTTAAAGATAAACCAAATACAGTTAAAAGATAAACCAAATACAGTCAATAATTGATCTTATAAGCATTTGGTTTTAACAATGTAGTTACAAATAATTGCCGTAGGTTACGTATCTTGATAAATGTCTACCTATTTTTGAATTCACACTTGATTAACTGAGAGAACTTGTACAGCTACTTTCACACTGCAACTTCACCACATGCTGTCGACTAAAACTTCGACTCCATTTTGTGTACGTGACTTCATATACTATTTACAATCACCCCAAGTTTAGTCACGCCTTAAATCTTCGAGAGTAATTTCAGTCGTCTTAACCTTACGTTACATAGGAAGCTAGTTTTTGAAATAAAAATGTGTTAATTTAGGAGTTAAGTCTGTAATTATTAATTTTTATTAAATATTACAAAACAATGTACTTTAGAATTTGAATAAAATATGAAGTCTTGATTATAAGAATTGAATTAGATATTTCACTTTAGAAACGTATTTTACACTAAGGGGTACGATAAAAAAGAAATCAAAACAAACGAAAACATAAACATGCTATAAAATGTAGTCCATAAATTAAGTAATATGTAAGACGCTCTTTAACAACTTAAATTATGAATTGGAGATAAAAAGCAATAGCCTACAGTACGTGGACAGCCACATGCCCTCTTTGTTGGATCTCCTGCTGACTACACATCCCGGAAAGTACCAGGTCATTGTCGAGGCCCCTCTAGGGTCCTCCGATCATTGCCTGGTACGCAGTGTGGTGCCAATTCAACGTCCGGCTCGCACAAGACCCGCGACCCGACGCGTTTGGCACTACAAGTCAGCGGATTGGGATGGACTGCGGTCCTTTTTTGCGTCCTACCCATGGGGGCCGATTTGTTTCCCTTCCAATGATCCCAGTGACTGCGCTGCGGCTGTAGCTGAAGTGATACTACAGGGCATGGAACTTTTTGTGCCAAGCTCTGTGGTGCCACTTGGTGGCAGATCGCGGCCTTGGTTTGATGCGTCTGTCAGGGCTGCAGCAGCCGGCAAACGGCAGGCGTATCGTGCTTGGGCTAATGCGTTAGTCACCAAGGATCCGAACTCTAGAGATCTGAAGAGGAAATATAATCGTGCCTCCAGATTCTTCAAACGGCAAATAGCTAGAGCAAAGTTCAAGCATGTCGTCAAAATCGGGGAACAGCTGGCAAAGTACCCATCTGGCACGCGCAAGTTCTGGGCGCTATCCAAAGCCAGTCTGGGCAACTTTTGCCAGCCGTCCCTACCGCCATTGCACACGGGGAATGACTCTCTGGCCCACACGGCAAAAGAGAAAGCCGATCTCTTGGGCACTCTTTTTGCCTCAAACTCGACTCTGAACGACCAAGGGAAGACACCGCCTATCATCCAACGGTGTCAGAGCTCCATGCCTGAAATAATTTTCAAGCAAAAACACATTCGACAGTCTCTGTTTTCCTTGGATGTTCATAAGTCGAGTGGGCCGGATGGGATTTCCCCATTGGTGCTACGAACATGTGCTCCTGAGTTGACTCCAGTGCTAACGCGTCTATTTCGGTACTCCTATATAAAAGGCGTAGTCCCGGTCTCATGGAAGAGCGCCTTTGTCCATCCGATCCCTAAAAAAGGGGATAGCTCAGACCCAGCTAACTACAGACCTATCGCCATCACCTCTCTACTCTCCAAAGTCATGGAAAGCATCATCAACCGACAGCTCCTGGCGTACCTCGAGAATCACCAGTTGATCAATGACCGGCAATATGGCTTCCGCCATGGCCGATCGGCTGGTGATCTTCTTTTATATCTTACACATCGTTGGGCTGCGGTTGTTGAAAGCAAGGGAGAGGGTCTGGCAGTTAGTCTGGATATAGCGAAAGCCTTCGATCGTGTATGGCACAAGGGGCTTCTTTCGAAGCTTCCTTCCTATGGGCTTCCCGAGAGTTTGTGCAAATGGATTACCAGCTTTCTCACTGGGCGGAGCATACAGGTCGTTCTCGACGGTTTTTGCTCGGACCCCAAGCCCGTGAACGCAGGTGTACCCCAAGGCTGCGTGCTATCCCCAACCCTGTTCCTCTTGCATATCAATGATATGTTGGATATTTCCAACTTACATTGTTATGCGGATGACAGCACTGGGGATGCGGTATATTCCGGCCGTGCAGGTCTCTCTCGGGAAAACGTCGACGAGTGCCGAAAGAAACTTGTGTCTTCTGTAGAGACATCCTTGGGGATGGTCTCAGAGTGGGGTGAACTGAACCTCGTTCAGTTTAATCCCCAAAAGACACAGGTTTGCGCGTTTACCACTAAGAAAACCCCAATTGTCGTATCGCCGCTCTTCGAAAGCACACCCCTCAACGCATCGCCAAGTATCAGTATACTGGGCCTCGACATTTCGAGCGACTGTCAGTTTCGTGGTCATCTGGAGAGCAAGGCCAAACTTGCCTCGATGAAATTGGGTGTAATCAATAGAGCGAGGCAGTACTTCAATCCTGGCCAAAGACTTGCGCTCTATAAGGCGCAGGTCCGACCACATATGGAATACTGCTCTCATCTCTGGTCCGGTTCACCCCAATACCAGCTTCTACCTTTTGACCGCGTACAGCGGAGAGCCGTTCGGATTGTCGGGGACCCAGTGCTCTGTGAACGGCTGGACTCTTTGGCATTGCGTAGAGACGTGGCTTCTTTGTGCGTTTTCTATCGCATTTACAACGGGGAGTGCTCCGAAGAGCTTTTTGATCTGATGCCCGCCGCCGAATTTCACCACCGCACAGCACGACATCGCCTGCAATACCATCCTTACCACCTGGATGCGTGGCGATCCTCTACTGTGCGGTTTTCAAGAACATTTTTTCCACGTACCACAAAGATGTGGAATGGACTTCCTTCGGCGGTGTTTCCAGATCGATACGACATGGGTACCTTCAAAAAAGGCGTTTATACCCACCTCCAAGGCCGGCAACGCTCTTGTGAGTCCTCGGACGTTGCAAGAGTTCGTGAGCGGCGGTGATCACTTCACACCTGTGATCCGCACGCTCGTTTGCCCTCTTATCACATAAAAAAAAAAAAAAAAATATTTCCTTTAATTTTAGAATTATCTTTCTTTTTGATTATTAAATGCTATTTTACTTTGTTGTTGAAATTGATGCAGGCATTGAAATTTCCTATAAATAACTAATGAATAATTAATCATATTAGTTCAATAAAGTTATTCGTTCGGAGGCTTAAATCTAGTGTATACTCTATTCTAATAAAGTACACTTTTCTCCTTGACCAGTAACAGTTTCTCCGGAAGGGTGATACCGCTCGTGTTAAAAGGTATCAGTTTTATTTCCGTCGAGCGTTTGTTCCGTTGAAGTTACACATGTTTTATTCAACGTTACGGAACTGTGATGCACCTTGTATCCACTTGTCGGATATACAGTTTCAGAACTGTACAAATATTACATTGGTACTACAAATGAGTAGTTCATGCAGTATTTATGTCATCCTTTTTTCAAGATTTTTTGAATTAAATGATATGATATTAAATAGTGACACCATTTCAAAACTGATCATGGTTTCGGTGTCTTTGAAGTTAATATCACTGGTAATTTGAATAAAATATTGCTAATCTTTTACCTAAGTCTCAATTTTGCCTGTCTTTGGTAATTTGTATATATAAGGTATTTTGCCAAATAGTCTTAAAATAGTTGCTTAATAACGGGCTACCTTGTACGTAAGGAAGTCTATCTAGCTCACTAGTTATAGGTAAAGGATAATTCTGTTTTTTGAATTCTGTTAATTAATTTTTTGAAGTCCACACAACTTTGGGGCCGTGGGATTTATTGAACGTACTTTTAAAAGTTCTTCTATATTAAGATAACATTGAATGCGTAATATTGACAAAACAACCATATCCTCTTTGTTTATACTTGGTGGTTTGGACCTACGTAATAACGCGTCTTGCATTCCTCATCGTTAGTTGAAATTGAGCTCTCAAATATAATGTCCTCCGTGCAAATGATAGATTCTCTCGATATCGAACGAGATGTCGGAGGGAAATACAACCCTTTACACAATATACAAATGTCGTTGTTGCTAATATACCTATTAAAATAAGTTACAACGGTAAGTTTGTTCCCTTGTGACCCGTTAGGGCGGTCGGCGCACTCTTTTTAACATATATTAAAAAAGAACAAAATATTTTTTTATTTGTTTTTATTTTGATAAATGTTTTATATATTTTTTACCATGGACCGTTATATTTACTCTTATATTACTACTTAAATTGTAAGTTTTAATTTATATTTATAGTAATTATTATCTTAAGATTTAAACCTTTTAGCTGTAAAAAAATAAATATATTATTAATAAAATCAAATCATGTTTTTAAATAATTATTTAAAAAACTCATTTAGTACTAAGATCGTGTGAGTCAGTTATGAACGTTTTACGGCTGGTGCTAAAATTTTTAAATTACTGAGTGAAGTTTTATAACTTAGTTATATATTATGTAATTACATAAAATATTTACTTAAAAACTAGTTTTCTTAAGTTTTTTTTTCTATTAAATTTTCAAATTTTCATTAAGGATGTTATTGTGATATTGGAGTAATTCATGAATTGCTGGCGTTTATGTGTGTTCTATGTATTTTATAACGAGTATATTAATCTATTGAGCGGGTTACAATAAGAATCAATACATATTGTTAACTCGCCTGTTTTAATCTGTTCCAAAGCCTGTATAGATAGTCCTGATACTGATAGTATTCTAGCTACGTTAACTCAGCCACAAAGAGTTTGAAATTTTAAAATGTAAGACGCTTCCCCCTCTTTCTTGGTACCTTTCTTCGTTCATCCCATCGTTCTTTGTCTGTCACTAAGCGTTAGGCTGCGTTAAGCTGTCTAATTAGGAAAACATGGAAGTTTGTAGACGTTTAAAAACAATTGTATTATAATTGATCTAAACACTTATGACAGTCTAGAAATACTGTTATATCTCATTAACAAATGTTAAGTGAACCGATAGAGTTGGTATAGATTCACTCAACATTATATATTTTTATATAACTTACCTTAAATTTGGCCACATATCATCTTAACAAAGAATAGATAGTCACAGTCAAGTCTCTACATCAATTTATATAGAGGCTCCAGCGTAGCGATATCACTGCTTGCCTTTTAATTGATAGGTTCCAAACAACTTATTACATATTATATATTATCTCGTGTCTGGTCAGCGACGGCAAAATCTGCATATCGTGAAATATATTATATTATATGCAACCTGCTTTCCCCACTGGAGAAGTGAAGGCTGGACAACATAGGAAAGAATATGTATATTCACGCTTATAAAACTATATATATGTATATATATATATATATATATATTGTTTAGGTTCATAGTTTTAGGTATCGATTTATTCTCTTAAGAATTTCTCTCTAGCGAGAAGTCAACAGAGGATTGCGGATATTAAACAACACGCTCCAATAAATACAAAACCGATGTTTAATGAAACGTAAAAGCCTCGTCCTTTATATATATTTTTTTCTGAATAACTTAAATCAAACATCATATAAATTGATGTTCGATAAAAAATATTACATACAACTGTGTCAAAACTAATTATAAGTATCGAGGAAACGTGTCCGCTAGCTATTATACACTTCATATTTACGAACGAAATATTAAATTAATATAAATAAATTGATTAATATAAACAAAGTTATCTTTTAGCATAAAAAAATATTATTTGTATATTATGTCACTAGGTGACCCAATTAACAAAACTCAAAAATATAAATATGAGAAATACAATAAAAAAGAAAATATAGGTAACAGTGGTTTCACACCGTCTCTTAAAAGTTTACCTTATCAACATTCAGGGACCTGTCAATCGAGACCAGCACTCTGAGGTCTGAGGTCTGCACTCAAATGTCAATCGTGCCCATCATTTCGATATGGATTGCACCTTTCGGATTCCACCCGACGTGTTGCACTTATCTTACCCAAGGTACAGTACAAAGCGTTTCGTTTCGACATTCATCGTGAGTAAGGCCAAACTTTGGAACTCTCTAGGAAGTTTTATGTATACTGATTTGTAGATACAATTTAAGGGTTTACAAATTCAAAGAGAGACCAAATTTTCGAAAAAATAGACCTAATCCACGGTGTAACCATCCTCATAAAGATACTTTTTGTTCCATTCTGGTTCCATCCAGTGCTTTCCATTCCTGGCAGTCCTCAGCTCTGGTTTGGCCAATCAATGGAACTGAATCATCGAACCGAAAACTGAATAGCCACCAAGCTTGGGCAAATGCAGCAAAAGCACGAGCTGTATAGACCAGCTAATTAAAAAAGAAGTAAAACCATGTATCCAGGGCCCTCAAACGACACATAGCCAAGACAAAGTCACAGCACATTGTCAAAATAGGTGAGAGACTGACTAAAAGGCGGCAAAGGTTCTTCTACAAAAATCATTTCTTTCTTTCAGCAGTATAGCAGCTTCCTCGATGATTCAATGATGATTCAAAAAACTTGTTTTACCCTTAAAATAAATCCTAGCAACAATTCACAAAATTATACCGTATATAAATTGTTAAAGCAACGACATAATTCCAGACGTCTTTTATAGTTGAATTCAATCATTACGAGAAAGTAGGTAGGTAGTGGTCAAGTACAGTTCGTAACTACAATGATGAATGAAACTATGCAATAATCAAGTATTAACCTACTCTATTTAATATAAAATAATTGTTTTGAAACCTGTGCAAAATGTAATAGAGATAACAAATTTTATTACGTGGTTTTGTGGTAACCAATATATTTTATTGATAATTTATTGTGTATGTAATCAAAAATATGGTGAAAAGTACGCGATACATTATTTACATAAACATAAACCACAATGTATAAAATATCACAAGTATGACCAGTATCACTAATGTTAATTAATAGATGCCGCATCCATTGTGATAAATACAAATATTTCTATTTATATTTGTTAGTCTAAGTTTATCGAAGTGGGTAGCGATAGAGTATATAGTTTTCCTCAGATTACAGGATCAAATCTTTTATCTAGTTATATTGTTTTAATTCTATGACTTTCTAATGGTTTCGATTAACTGTGGTAATGGTATTGAAATGTTATATTGCACACATGTTATTATCATTATTTAATTAGATGTTCAAAAAAACAATAAATAAAAATACACAGCCTTTAAACGTGGCAGCTTAAAATCATATCATGTTTCTTTATCATTATCAGCTTCAGTAACTTATAAAAAGTAAAATTACCAAGCTTTTACTTTATAGACTCCATAATCCACAAGTGTTTGAGCAAGGAATGACTGAACAGAATCCCATTATTTGCTGGACGTGGCCTGAATAGCGTTATCCTTTCGTAAGGTGGAAATTTCCTTACATAATATATAACGGATACAAATCTTTTGAAGAAGGGATTTACTTTGGATCCGTTTTTGTACAAGAAATCACAAGCTTAGAGTTATGCAGGTTTCATTGATATTGTTCTTATACAAATAATATATATTCTATTTATATAGAAATAGAAGATTCTTGAAAGCTTAAAGCTCGTCCCATGTATCAACGAGCGTTCATTAGTCAACCGTCATCTAAAAGACAATTATGTAATGTGTTAGGTAAACCAAAAGAGACATTGTCGTATATTGAAGGATTACGATATTATTTACACTGCAATAACATTTAAAATATACTTGAGACATTCTTCTATTCAAAAGCGAAGATATTTTTTTATAAATCTGCATTTAATACAAAAATGGAATTATATAAAAATGATAATATTAGTGTAGCAAAATTACTCATATTTCTTATAAATCTAAAAAAATAACTGGGCACTTTGTATATTAGATCATACTTGAATGAACATAGGTATATTTCAAATATAAAATATAGCTATAATTATATGAAACAATTGAGCAATATTACTTTATAACTCGTATGGACAGAAGATATGGTTAGAGTCATACTAATATATCAAATACATTCAGTTACTGCGTACGTACTTCTAACGTTAGCCAGATAACATCTCAATAGAATATTTATTATTTCAGGTGAAAATATCTTGATCACATATTCACATAAAAGCAAACTGGAATAATATTCACATTCAAAATATATTATTTTCACTTGATTTGATAATTTTTATATCATCTTTAACATTTTAAAAGACATCTGAGATTATATTTTTAAGACAAGAAAACAATCACAAAATGGAATAAAATCATAAATTATGCTTATTTTTTATTATATATAAAGATATCTATAGTATGTTGTAATCGAAAAAATATCTCATTACTTAATATATAGTGTAAAAGTTTGTTTTTAGACAGATAAAACTATTCGTGAAAGGCTAGCTTGCCCGCATGTCAGACAGAACGAAAATGTGAAATATGTTACAAAATTCTACGTAATTTTTGAAAAACACAATATTTATTTCTAATGATTTATTTCTAACGATGAATTCAATTTAAATGCATTAGAGCGATCTATTAATAAAGTAATTTAAAAAAAAATACTTGTACCTTTCATTGAAATGAATTCCTCAAGAATAATTTTAAATTGAAACTTGCTGCTTCGAGAGAACATTCAATTTTATTACGGTTGAAATATGTTTATTTTTAGCCCATTAACAATGAAAATGGAAAAAATGCTTGATCAAATTCCATAAAAACATTCTGTTCTACTGATATTTTTGTAAACTATTATTTTATATTATTTTTGCCTTTTTCAATTTATAATCAGTTTTATTACTTAAATTAAACTTTCAAATTAATATATAGCTCAATTTCCAGTACAGCTTATTAGTAAATTAATAAATTATAAAACCCATGAAACATTTAGTTGCTAAAAATGTTATATTGCAATTTGCAACTGTCCGATAAAGGCACGTGCATAAGTTGAAGCTGAAGTTCCTAAAAGTCGTGACAGGAGCAAAGTTGTATTGTTAGAGAGTTTCGCAACTTTTCTAATTTAATCCATTGTTTATTTGAAACTCAGTGGCCAATATAATTTGAAATACAAATTTCTGAGTAGTTTTAGGATTAATAAAGTATTTTTGCTTTTTACCATTTATTAAACATAAAATATTTAAAGATCATGTTTTAAAATGTCTATTAACTTGTTAAACTTATTTTGACTTAAATATATATAGAATGAAAAATAACAAAAAAACTAAAATAAACAGTGATACGATAGCTCATTGGTAGAGCGACGGGACGGTTTCCCAAAGGTCGCGCGTTCAAATCCCTGCCCCTTTCGGTTCATTTTTCATTCTTTATTTAATTAAATAAACTTTCATTTTATTACTAACATTAAACATGTCAATATCTTTATTTTAATTTTAAGATCCATAGTTTTATTAATATTTTGTCTTTGCTTTAATTATAAGAACAATAAAGACCATAAGAAGTCTTATATGATACTTCGAGAAGTATCTAGATAGTATTGGAGTTTATGAAATTTAAATACAATTTTAATCATTAATATTGTTATTAACATTAATTTCCATTGTAAAATAAATAATAAATGGAACAAGCTTTGATATCGCATATAAATCGTTTTAATTCTGCTAAGAGGATTACTGCTTTATTCATTCCCGTTTCAATTAGATAAAGCCTGGTGTCGTGGCTAACTAGGAAGTATAAAAACTAATTTAATTTGGCTCCGACTTTATTTGTACAACGTTCGCTAAAGAGAAAAAATAATTGTTGGTATATAATTATTATTTTAAAATTAATAATACAGACATTGTGTTTATGTAACTGTATACTCGTATACATACATTCTCAAGGAGTGACAATATTTTAAGAGCAAATAAGTGGAAAATGATTTGAAATACCAAAAATGTTGTAACGAACCAAACAATATTTTCACATCAGTTGAGATCGTTCTATTGAGAAATTTTGTTTTTTCCTCTCAATAATTTTTTGTAAGGACTAACCAGTCCTTACAAAAAATAATAGCCAACCGGCTAGTTCTTAGAATGCCTTATTTGGAAAAGTGAAAACGATTCTTCGAGAAACTCTTACAGTCATAGAAAGGAATTTTTATTGTTTCTTTTATGATCAAACAATAATATTTTATAAACAATATTTGTTCTTGTAAAAAAAAAAATTAGATATTAGATTCCAATCATTAAAATCAATCAATTATTAAACGTGCTTACATAAAAAAACATGTGTTTCGAAATACATTACCCGCATTTTATGTGTTTTTTTTTTTAATTTACTCTCATAGTAATATAGTTAGAGTTATATAAAGCGCTTTAAAGCTCATCTCATCCATCACTGAGCGTTAATTTGTCGCCCGTCAAGTAAAATAGTGGATGTTACATGTTACACAAACCAAACGACATGTTGTCATCTGTTAAGGAAATATCTAATCTGTTATAGTATTTTAAAGTTAATAAGTTGTATCTTCCTTAATAAAATTGTAAAATTGTAATATTAACATAATAGCCGTAGATTTTACAAACTGGTCCTTTTAATGCAGATATTTTTTTTTATGACCATGCTTATAAAATTACGAGTAATGTTAGAGTAGTAAGTTTCAAAAATATATTTTAAGTTGTTTGGATAAAAAAATAAAAATTTACATTACTTTTCGAATTGACGAATTTTGTATACAGGATCAAACAGACAAACGCAAAAGCTATAGGTATGGTTTATTATTTTTTACTGTCAAGTATTTTATATTTTATTCAGGAAATATAATTGTGTTTAAAAATTTTGATTCAATTCTTTTGATAAATTAAAATTAAATACCATGACACAGTTTCTTTTAATTTCAGCTGAATCTCACCTTTTTAATTGCAAAAAATACAAAATAAAACCGTCGAAACATACACAAATAAATTGCCCGTGCTCAGGGTTATTAAATTATTTAATATAATTTTACAGGGATAAATGAGACGGGACTTTAATTTCTCAGCTCTATTCATCTTAGGCAACCTGATGCAAGGTAACTGCCCCTTGGGAAGGCAAGGGATTAATAATACTAGGAAGATAATTAATTGAATCATCTTTATATCACTTTACTAATATTATTATTTTAATTGAGTTGCAGGTTTTAGAAGCAGGAATTTAAAATGAATTCTGATCTTGAGAGTAATTATATGAAAGTCTGAGTATTAAGTCTAGGGACTTTTCGATTGAAAAATAGGATTTATTTTTTATTTAACACAGACGGTTGTCACGTTTTTTTATTACTATTTGAAATTTGTAAGCTCGGTAATTTTTTGACTGTTCATTACATTCTTGGATTAACAGCATCTTATGTTGCTTCAAAAATTAACATTTCTTCAAAAATTAACAAAAATAGTGTTCGCATTGAGTAGGTATAAAACTTATTTAGTTAATAAAACTGAATTTATTTAGAAAGATTTTTTAACAATAAAACAACTTATAAAAAGGTAATATGTTAAGATATAACATTTTATTTTTAATTTTTTTTAATTGTGAATTAATATTCATATGTTTTGGTAAGAAATGTTATCGCATATATTTTATTTCATAGATTACTTTACCTCCGAATTACTTATAAGTGTAGTGATGTCTTATACTGTATATTCTTGAAATATTGTTATTCTTAACATGTCACCGCTTAGACAGGTATCTTAGACTTTGAGTGACACAGGTGCCCAGTAAGTCGTCTACCTAATTTAGTAGACTTAATTTTCTCCACTTTTCACGTTTAATGGTTAATTTAGAAAGGTTTATTAGAAATAAATAAAAACGTCTAGACAGCTATTTTGAACGATGAGATGGCAAATGTGAACGATGTGAACGATGTGATGAGACGGTCAACCTGTTCGTATGTCTTGCCATTGACCCAGGGTAAATATTTAAAAACAAGCAAACTCGCATACATAACGGAATGGTACCACCATTCCGTTATGTATGCAAGCGTTGGGCAGCTCCCTTATAGAGCTGGCGTATTTTTATGAATACATGAAGCAGAATTGCTTACTGGCGCACGAAAATGAATGAAAAATGATCCATAATGTGTTACATTATATGTTTGTGAGTTTGAGTTAGAGATAAATATAAATAAATATATATATAAATTACAAAATTTCTCCGCATTGTTGTGACTCATGCTATATAATAGTAGTGCGGTGGTTGCTATAATATGAAACAATTATCACGCTACGTACTTATCCTTATTTGTTCCAAGAGTCACCTTGATATCATATTATTTGATTAAAGTTAAGTAGGTAATGTAAACAATTAAGTCAATATGACGTCATTAATCTTAATAAATGTGCGATTTGCGTCCCACAAAATGTTAGCATTCTTCAATCAGGTAAGCTGTAGTGAGCTATTAGGAATGTTTATGACTCAATTTCACTATAAAAAGGTCACGGAAATACTCATTTAAGGTGTTAAAGTTTCCTCGAAGGCCTCATAGAAGAAATCTAATTATTAATTAATTGAATAATATTTATTAATTACAACAGGTAAATTTTAGTTAAAATGGTTAAACATGTACGTATTTATGAATATAAATTAGTTTCCAACTTTTAGGCTTATCTTAGCAGATGGTGATACACATAATATTTAATTTTGAGTGTTTATCGCCTTTATATAAAATATAGATATAATATATATTCGAATATAATGTAGATATAAGGTTTAACAAAATTTACTCTAGTATGTCTTTTTAAAGAGCATTTTTAAAGCAATTGTCCAACCATTTCTTAAATAAACATGACGATAGAAATTTTAAATTAGGTTTGAAACATTTTAGAGAGCAAACACATTAACCCACTGGTCACATACGAACTATTTGAAATACTTCAAAATAAAACAATGAGTAGAAAAGTGCAGGAGAATAAAGTTTATATTATATATATACAATGTTTGATAAATTCTTTATATGATATATTATATTATTTTATATTTGTTTATTTAATTTTTTTTAACTCATTACTGTCATCGTTTGGTTGTGTTTTTGCGGGTTAGCTAATAAACATACAAGAACTGATTAATTATTCAAAAGCAAGATGCACAAAATACATAACTTTTGCAATGGAATCTACATAAAATACTTACCCTTAAAGTTTCAAAATCCCGAATATTTTATTTTGAATATTTGTATATTTAAATTTTGCAAGTGTAGGTAAGTTAGCACAAATTATTTACTTGTGAAAGCTACTTTTTATGTTCCATTCGAAGTCGCGGGCAGCAGTGAGTACCTACAGATATATTCAGTAATGTATCGAAATATTTTCATTAGCGAATAATTTTATAAATGTCCAGCAATAATTCTTTATTAGAATTTCAAGCCTTGGGTGGAAAGGGTGTATCTAAAAATGTATGGAATTAATTTTAAATTCCATTTATTCTGTGAAAGCAAACGTACCTGTTTTATCTGCAAGGTCAAATGTTTTAGTAAATCCCGACAATGGACCCTGGAACCCTTTAAAATACAACAATTTCAGAAGCAAAATCATTGATTCTCAAATGAAAACACAAAGCTATGCTAATAAGGTACGGGGCAAAGTGGTTTTGTATTCTGTTGAATATTAAAATATTTCTTGCATTCATGTACTTTAAAATGTTTTTGTATTGATCCTTAATGATTTGCATGGTGTAAAAGGTGTACATATTCAAAGCTGTCAATTTGAATCCTATATTTTTGTTATCACACAGCGAAACGCAAGTTAGGGGTACATAACCTTAAATTATATTAAAACATCAAAGGTTTGAAATTTGAAAAGTTTTAAAGCCACAAAGTTGATCCTGATAACGCGAGAATATGATTGTGTCATCCATCATTTGAAACGTTATCAAAGAATTTAATCGTAAGTTAATGTAGCAACACTAATGCGTGAGACCGCGTCCGCAACGTTCCGCAACATTACGTGTCGTGGTGGCGCTCGTTTAAAACTTGTCAAATGATATTCGTTTTGAATATCTTTAACCCAATAGTTTTAAAACTGTATTTAGGTTAATAACGTTGTAACTCTTTAATAAAATTTTAAATAGAATAGAAAGGCGAATAGATTTTTTGTAAATAAAGGTTTTATATTGTATACTTTTATGAAATATATTATTGAATATTGAAATAAGCAACTAAAATGAGCTGTCATCTTCCAGATCGACGGCCAACCTCAAATCTTGATAGTGACGTTAAATCAGTTTTACTTCAAATATTGGCTTTTAACGTATTAAACAAGGGTGAGAATTTAAAGGGAAATCGAGTTTTATAGCCATTATTATGCTTATTTGTATTTTGTCTTTTTGAAATCTGCGATAATATCTATGAATCGATTTAATACGGTACGTGTTATGGCCGTTTAATCATATCGGTTAACGGTAAGTGGCTCCTTTTCCTTATCGTATGGTATAATGGCCGTTGTTTACAGAGACACCTCAGATTCTAAGCGTATAATCTCATTTTAACGAACGGTTATTTAAGTAAAGTACTCCCAAAATTAATTCTAAAGACTTCATTCTCAAAAGAATCTTTTTCATTTAGATAAGACCTTTGATTATAAATATGTCAAGAGCCCAGGATTGCTTTGCTATTGTGTAGATAAATATAATACTGTGAGTATGAAATATTTTAATATTTTGCGCATTTTAAAAAGTTTAAAATAAAAACTGATCTTACTATCTTTATGAATTTTACTTCTTAAAACGCGACTTAATTAAATTTAAAAAAGTCTTAATTAAAGGAAATTTGAATACTAATTTGAAAATTTAAAATTAATTAGTGGTCTCCTTTCTTCTTTATACATATTTTGCGTTTTGAACATGCAGCACTATTTTCTTTATTAATTTTACTGACGTTATACTTTTAATTAAATACAAAAAAAAATAACCTAAATGTCGTTATACACAAACACTAACTACTAACTTAGATAATAATTAAACTAACTTATTTGCAAGACCGAAAAAAAAAAAGATCGTGTTCGTAACAAAATCGACACTAAGATATAATAACTAAAGGTAACTAAACTAAGGTAAGCTATTAGTGTGGTATGAAAACATTTGAACGATTTCCTTATTAAATTGTAAATATTTAATCAATCGAAGTGTTTTTATTTTTAAGTAGACTTCCCCCAACATATACCTAGATCATTAGTTAAATGATCTGTATGTTCGAGAAAGTCCCGGGGTTGTTGAAGACATTTCAGTAGCAACTACTTCAATTTAGCGACTGTCTGTCGTGAAATAGCAGTGAGCCAGAATATTTGACAAGTCTCTGTTGTTTAACAGATAGCTTTTTTATCATGGTTTACAGCAGTAGAAAATAAAGCTCTGCAACCTGGGCAGGTCTTCAGAAGCTGTAGAATTGAACACCGGCAAAAGTCTGCCAAACCATTCAACAGTATCTTTATCATAGATAGTTTTTGCTTAGGACATGGTTTCGTCAGTTCTCTTGGGTCAACCTCAACAATAAGCATTTACGATTATAGTACTGGATCCACTTCTCTACCCATCCCAAATAATAATACGATTTAAGATTTTCTCGTAATTGTGACAGCAGTGATGTCACTCAGCAATCGACGCGTGTTTGCTGCTGTGTGTGCTGCTCTCAATTCGTGCGCTACCCTTTTGTGGAGCTTCTTCAATATTCCAAATTATTTCAAGTGAATTAAATTTGTTTTATCTCTCATACTGGAACCTTCCACTTGTTCTGAACTTATATCCTCATTATTAAATCAATTTTGTAGTCGTTCTCAGGGTTTGTTCTCTAGGTAAAAAATTCCAGAATGGAAACGTGCAACAAAATATTTAACGTTTTTATGTATTAGTACCACGGTCGATAGTATTCGTTAATAAGGTGATATTTTCAATTTTCAAAATTTTGTGAACAAGATCTTGTTAGAGAAAGATCACATGATTCGAAAACAAATGAATCGCTTTATTGAGAATAGAAATACATAAGGCTAAACTAGAAATACACTTGAATTTGGAATTCACGTATTTAAGATCAAAGTTTCCAGTTCATTAAAACGGTAATTTCATATATATAGAAGATACTTCGTCTCAGACATATTTGTAAGTTCAAAAGATAAGACATACATTATTTTTTATAATAAATCATGGGTGATAATTCAAAAATGGGGATTTAATATTTTTAAAATGGTTTTATTGACATTATATAAGACATAATAATAATGTATAAAACCGCTTAGCTTATAAAAATACATTTCAAAAGACAAACAAATTGCAAATTTTAATAAATGGTATTAATTGGTTAAACAGTTTGGTATAGTTGTAGCTGTGCTTGTAAACTTATTTTTAAAGCCGTATTTTATTTTTGATATTAACATTCTATAATTCATAGATTTCTATTTAAAGATAAACGTATATGAATTTGTGTTTACTCTTAATTATGACACGCAGAAGTGCCTGTAAAGATAATTTAAAAGATATAATATCTGGCTAACAATAGAGTCTGGAACTGATTTCTTGCCAAGTTTTTACGACACCAAAGAAATATTCCGTAACTTTTGTGCTATATTTAATCATTAACTCCTTGAATTTAATTTATTGCTGTGTTTACATATTCATTAAACATTATTTATGAATATTATATCAATAATATAAAATAAAATATCAGATAAATAAAGGTGAATTAGTTATTAGCAAAAAATTTATCCAACTATCCTAATAACAAGTACATATATAAATACACTAAAACGATAAATGAAACATTATGAAGTCGTCATAGTATCTATTTTTAAACAACTATTTATTTCATTTTGATGCTTTTAACCTACGCTCACAATTCTCACTTGCGAGTGTATCTTTTTTTAGATTTCAGCCAAAGTATAATCAGAATGAGCCAAGTGATCTCAGTGTCGTGTCAGGCGCGCGCATTACAGTAAGTGTCAAAATTAAATAAAAAATGAAACTACGAGAGATTACACCATATCCCTATAAAAAATATTTCCGAATGGAATTTCAAATTTGGAGCTAAATGTGGGTGAAGGTTAGTCTCGTGAAGTTTCGTTTAATTTGGCGCGGAATTCAGTGTTCTATTTTTAATCAGCTTATTTGTACGTGAGTGCGGAAAAGTGCTGAGTGCATTTGACTTTCAGTAGGTGTTAGGTATTCTTTATATAGAATAGCTTTGACTTTAATCCGTATTTAAATTTTATGGAAAGCACTCAGGTCATGAAGAGATCTCTTATTAGTCAAAATTATAGTTATTTAACATTTTTATTGCTTAATATGTATATATATATATATATATATATATATGATGATATGATGATATTTTAGGGTATATATAATATACCCCAAAATATCATCAATTTTCTTGCTTTTGTAACTTCCGCTTTGACACATTCATCATTTTATTATTTCATGTAAAATTAATTTTTTTTGTGAAACATATTATGATTTAAATTTATGCTCATTACTAGTTTATTTAATTAAAATGTATTACAAATTATGAATATTTAATGAAATATTATTCTTTTTTATAAAGTAAAATACCATTAATATTTATAGGCAGAGTATATCTTGTTTCTTGGGTTGGTACCGTTGTATTGTGTATAAATTTATCCAACGGAATGAACAAAAAATAGAGCTTTTTAATTTTTTGCTTTTAAAATCAACCCTTCCCATCTTTCATGTATATTTATAAGTAAATTTTGTATCATGAAAAACTCAAGGTACAATCTCCAAAAATAAAATGAAATAATAGCGTATCAACAATATTCGAGAATTATATTCGTCTATAATATAAAAACCTTTTAAAAAAATTTAAATAGAAAACAAAATCACGGAATAAATAAAACTATCATTTCGGAAAAAAATATGTTGACTCAAGAACGTATACCATTAAAAGTGAAACTGTTACATATACGTCGTCATAAAATCAGTTGGATTTAAAAATTTCAAATATATTTTAAGTGAAAACGTTATTTCATATAATATCTTATAAATATTTTGTATATATTTTACTATTATCATATTTTACTATTATATTATCAAAATATTTTGTTATTCATTGTATTCCAAAACGTTGTCCTTAAAGGAAGATAAAAGGAAAAGATTAATATCAATAAATTGAATAATTTATCATGTTATTTGAAACAGATATAATAGAAACCTCCAGTTATCGTGTAATTTAATTTCGCCACGCGATGTGGAAATCGTATGAGTAAATATTGTTTGTCCTTATTGATGATTCGGTTTCCTTTACCTTATATATTGAATACATTTTTATTAACTATAATCGTGTAATTTTTGTGTGTTTTTTGTTTTTTTTAATATTTTATTTCTTTACCAAATTACCAAAGCTTCAAATCAAAGGTTCATGAGAGACCCTAAGGTTGGCTGGTAGAGAAAGTGTTTGTCGCATTAAGCCCGCCTTCTGTGCATTATTTCTTATATACTGTGTAATAAAGAATTAAATAATAATAATAAAAATATATTCACGTTAAATTAAATGAAAATAAATTTAGTTATGGATTCGTATATACTATGTTTTAATAGCTTTATGTTAAACGTAAATAAGAAGGAATTAGTAATAAAATATTGTAGAGTTATAAATATTTTTGGTTATTAGATATATTGCTTGCTGGAAACAAAAACTTTATTGGATATAATTTATTAGTAATATTAAAATGTTTTAAAGGTGTTTAATTTAGACACAAAAATTCAAAACAATTTTGTAAAAAATGCCAGTATTTAATCATTTAGTACATCAATTGATTCATTAAACAATTTAAAAAACATAATAATAAATTATAATTAGAATATTATTACAGTTACGAAAATCACTTACTTTATTTTACTAAAAGAATAAATTATATAAAATAAACATAATTTAAGGAAATTTAAGGATTCACTTTACCTTTTCTTACATAAATATAATTATAAATTTTCTTTTTTTCTTTAAAATGGTGTTCCTTCTTGACAAAACTTGCGTCGTAGAAAAATTTTCTAATTTTATTTTATCTCGAACCAAAAAATAATGTTGATCTATTATGAGGATAAATTATTTTTTTATTTCTTTTTCCTTTTCCGTTTCTAATTTATCAGTTATTCTTGACGACTCGGTCCACCTGGACTACAAAAGGGAATTACATCGTAACACGGAACATTAGTTCATAATTATTGCTTGAATCTGGAATGGGATCAGTAACAGCAACAGTGCTTTCCAATACTTTACTATATTTTTTAAGAGGCACTTTTCTAATAAAGGTTAAAATAAAGTAATGTTACATTACCTTTTCTCACTCAATGGCAATTCAATTCAAAAAAATATTTTTTAAATCCAAATGATTATTTCATAAATCAGATATAAAACATATAATATATTACATATAAAAGCCAGTAATGACCCGAACACTTATATGGCCGATGCTTGTAACTATATACTTTTTATAATATTTATGTACATTTATTTAAATTCATCCCCGTATTAAAACACCTTTCGTTACTTTGCTGAATCGTAATTACGTATCAACCAGATAATCAGAAGTAAAAGCGGTTTAAAAAAATATTTACTCAGCCCTTTTAATTCCCTATAGATACGTAGTCCTAAGAATCATGAGACATTTGGGGAATTAGATAAGTATTTTTATTGCTCATAAGCTCTTTAGTCATTAGCTCTTAATATATAACTAAATCAAGCCAATTTTTGGCAAAGGTTTATATTAGTATTTTCAAATAAAAAAAAAATTAAAAGTCAGCGTCAACGTTTTTTATTTAAAAAAGTTATCCTGTGCAAATTAAACATAAAATTTTCGTTGCACTATTCCAAAGGACGACTTTTCATAGAGTTGCCATTCATATTTATTTATTAGTATTATTATTATTATTAATTTAGTTAAAAAATATTTTTCTTAAATATACATTTCTGCCATTTTTCAAATAATAAATAAATAGCTTATTAGTATAAAGCTACGGCATTGGCGTCCTAAGCTATCTCTATTCAGCTATACATTTTCCAAACAAACAGATTTATTAAGCAGGGTTAACCCTCCGGGACAATGGACATAATTACCTCTTCGTAACTCAAGGCTAGGGTCGATGTGCTGACATTTGGGAGTATAATGACCCTATACGTAATTTAATAAATGAATAAGAGAAGGGGTTGAACCATGTTAAAGTGTATTTAATTATTTATTTTCTTTACAGGCGCGCGCCATTTTGAAAATGTATTCGTGTGTTATCCAAATGTGGCATTATTAAAGGTGAGTTTACATATTATGTAGTTTAAGAGTATCCTTCTTATTACTTTGGTTTAATTACTTTTTTTTAATAAATAAATATGTTTATAGAGTTATAGTACATGGTTTGTTTATTTCAGTCTAATTTTGGCTAAATGTCATGCAACATCATCTAGTGATGATATAATGATCAACTATTTTAGCATATGACTGATGACTCACTCACTCATGTAGTATTTGGCACTGGGTTTGCCTATATTTATTATCAGTCAAAAATACATTTGGATCTGTTTTAGTGGAAATAAAGAGTTTTACTTATTTACTATACTAAATTTATATTGTTAATTAAAGATTTGAATCGTATTTACAATTGTATAATTTTATAGAGCACATTCAAAGTTATATATCAAATAACAAAAAACTTACTACTTATTCTTAATGTTTTTAAACTATCGCGACACATTTTAAACTAATATCGGGTCTTCTTCGCGATAAAAATGAATTAATGTTAAATAACTTTAGTCATCCCGTGACCACGGCTGGCGAAATTCTGCCGAATTGTCGGGAAATAAAAAAGTATTTCACCTTAATTAATTTTTATCGCGAAGTGGACCCGATATTAGTTTAAAAAAAATACTACTTACTTACTAATTTATAATCATTATTATAATCGTTATCTCCCTGCCCTTATATCATATTGAGAGCTGGCGCAGTAATTATTTATAAAAAATATTGGTCTATTATAGTTCTAAGTAATCCTTAAAACCTACTAAAAATAAAATGCACTATTGTGTGATTACGTGAAATTCAATTGAATGTTAAACTTTTCAATCTTGGCTTCAAAACAAATTAAAGTTTTAGTGTTGACTGTTATTTTACAGCCACAGAAAAAGTCGTAACTGGAGCTAGTATAGAATATAAAATCAAAGTATCAATAACCTTCAAGAGTTTAAAAGTCGTTCAAAACGCAGAACTTTCTCCACAGCTTCGTATAACTTTTATTCTTGCCAATACTTAACAAGATTGTATTGTTCCCAAGTTATATACAATATCGTCTTGATTTTGTAAAATATCTTAACCGAAAAGTTCAAAAAATCT
The DNA here is from genome assembly GCA_963555665.1 of Dircenna loreta. Lineage (NCBI taxonomy): Eukaryota > Metazoa > Arthropoda > Insecta > Lepidoptera > Nymphalidae > Dircenna > Dircenna loreta. Next base: position 12,878,512 of record OY743092.1, read on the forward strand.
TTTGTCGCAAACTTTTTGAGAAAGCTAAACTTTTTTCTGATTTGAAATTTGTTTTAATTTTCTTTACATTAACAAAAATGTCAGAATCTGTTATATTCTTAAGCTGGTATTTTATTCAACGGAGGAATTATTTTAATATAGATACTATTTTTTATTGCATTAGTAGCTTATTATCACATTTGATTCTGGTCACTGAAAAAAGTTAAGATATATTTTTTTTATTTAATAAATGAGTTGTTTGATGAAAAAATACAATTTGACGTCAGACTTAGAACTTAGGCCTTGTCTGGTCGGAGACTGGCCGTCGTTAAAATAAAGGCAATCATCGTTCAGAATATCACAAGAACAAATGACTCTATTTATTTTAATTAATGTGTAGTTACTAAGTTGTTTCGTTTAATAATAGTAATAAAAAAACATTTATAAATAAAGAGTAAGGTTTAGTGATTCTAAAAGAGTTCCGGAAAAATAAACCAATTTTAATTTTCAAGAAATTTAAACCCTAGTAATAATACATATACTCGTATATATATATATATATATAGGTTATACAATTAAAATAAAATTAAAAGGAAACGGAACCAAACTAAAGTCAATTGATTGTCCACTTCCCATCGGATAAACCACGCTCTGGTTACGAAAATCGGTTTTCGATTTCATAGTTAGCAATACCATTATTTATTACCTAACGATTAACCTCACGTAACGTAAAGGACTTCCGTTACTTATAATAAAAAGGACAATAAAATATGCTTCACGGGTCGGGACATAAAACGTTAGAGACAAGGTATTACATTAAAATAATGGAAGGAACATTACAGCCTTCGCACTGTTTATTTTTTACATTTTGCTTTGTACAATTACATATGTATGAGATGTGTACTTACACAAATTTATTAACCATGCTCTATATTGACAAAGAAAAAACAATAAAATCAATTTTTTATTAATTTTAGTTTCTTTTCAGAAAAATGGAATGCTAAATTCATTAAATTCGTTCAGGTAGAAGTTTGATTATTTATCAGTGTTCGCAGGTACATGTTCCGTTAGTATTTACGTATTTGTCTTATTTGATTAAAAATAAAAAAAGAATGAAACTATGTATACGGTGAGTTTTAAGAGCCATCCAAATTGCTTAAATGGTTTTTTGTAACATTATGCTCGTTTTAAGAAAAAAAAATTTTTTTTCACGCTACGTTATGTTCTTAAGAACAATAGCTATTTTTAATGTGACTAATACTGCATATTCAATTCATTCATCTATATGTATTATTTTAAAAAAATACAAAAGCGAAAAAATTGTTTTCATTTTAGCCTTAACTAGCAGGTATCCCTTCACATAACTACTACGTAATTTCGCAGATTTTGTTTCACTAAGTGTTGTGCAAATCAGAACGTGCATGTTTATTAGCCTTAAGCTGAATTTAATTTATTTCCCAAAAAATATATGATGATATACCATAGAGTAATAAAACTATAACAGTAAAACCTTTCTCTTATCCCTCTTCAGTAACTTTAGTTTTACGATACACGAGCTTTCCTATAAAGTCTTACGATGAGATTAAGGAAATCAAAATTGGAATACGGTTTGAATCTTTCAAAGTATATTATTCTTGGACAAAGTTTTGCTTCTTTCTATTTTAAGACAAAATTTTGCTGTAGTATAATGTTGTAGTAATATATTTATACTATATTTTAAGAATATTACAATTTTAAATAGCCGATATGGACAGGGATTCGAACCCGCGACCTTTAGGAAACCGTCCTGCTATCCTGTCAATTGAGCTACCGTATCGCCACCCGCCTCATTGAATTTAACATTCTATACATATTCGTTTTTACCGCGACGGTGGTGACATATATAAGGTTTCGTCCGAAAATTATTTTTAAAATATTGTTATCTCAAATTAAGCTTAGTTTCACTGAAAATGTTATGCCTTTGCTAATCCAATGTGCCTTATTTGTGTTTTGTTTGAATTCTATTCTTACGAATGGAACGTATAAATTAAAGAATGGCATATTAAGTTTATGCAAATTAATCAAAAGCTAGTTGTATTTGTTTCGGTATCTATTTTCAATACTATAGTCCTTGCGTTTCATGTACTAGACTTTGGAAACAACGGTTCTGTTTTCAAGAAGAAGCATTAGAAGTTGTTCCGTTTTATGGTTCTATAAGTTTATATTTAGAATTTCTCGGTTTGCTCCAGGACAGTTTCTGATTATTTGCTCAGCACAGGCAATTCCTAGTGGAGAGCTATTTATGTGAACAGTATACTAAAAGTTTTCCATAACTTATTTTTTTTAAATGTGGATGTTTTTCTTTTTAATACATAGATATTAAAATTATCAGAAAAACATATTTTTCATTTTATTTTATGGCGACATTTCATCAGTAGGTATATCATTTAGAGGACTATGAGGTTGAGAAATATTTAAACCAGGATTAAATCAACTTTATTTGTATTTTACAGATTCTTAGTATAAGTATAGTAGACTCTTAGTTTAATGTGAAACAATCGCATACATACATTTACCCTAATTTGATGACGTCACAAATAAAACAAATGCTGTTCGACGAGCATGTACAGATATGCTTTACATTATTGAAGCTTTATTAGTTTTATAGTTATCAGAATAAAAGACTAGGATAAATCTGGTAGAAATATAAAATGCTTCATTGAAGGTTTTTTTTATATTTGTACGTATGCAATTTTAAATATTATTCATTGAACTAACATTTCTCTTATACTCTTGACATCAAAACGTATCATAAATTGTAATTGTGTCGTTAGCAATACCATTATTTATTACCTAACGATTAACCTCACGTAACGTAAAGGACTTCCGTTACTTATAATAAAAAGGACAATAAAATATGCTTCACGGGTCGGGATATAAAACGTTAGAGACAAGTTATTACATTAAAATAATGGAAAGAAATTATACTAAAAGACATACACTTTAATTGTAATTATATAATTTGTACACTCTGCTTAACATAAAGTAATATCTAATATAGTACCTCGTATTGATGAAAAAGATTATAAGATTAATATTTTTTATAAGATGAATATATAAAAGAATACGAACTTTTTTCATGTAATCCTGTTACAATATATCTATAAATGAAGAAATTGGTAAAATGATGCTGATCAATCAATAATGCACAAAGAAGTTGTTGAATTCTTGAGAAATTTTGGTTACCAAGAGCTGTAAAAAGACAGGCCACTTTTTATCTTTATATAATACAAGATTCCTAAGGGGTAACTCGTAGCAACCATTTGTTATTTGTTAAAGAAGTCTTTTGCTCCCTATTTTTCTTATACAAAAAACAAAACTGCCAGAAAAACCATAAAATACCTTGTTTATTATTAATTAGTTAAAGGGATCTTTTGTGAATCTTTTTTGGTTTAAATATTTTTTTGATCATTTCAATTTACTCTTGCTGAATTTTAAAAGCACAACAGCCATTTTGAATGCAACTAAAATGCAATATTTTTGGTCATCTGAAGATTTCGATACAGAAATTGAACAGAAATGGACCACTCTCTCTCTCTCTCGTTTAAGTAGCTGTTAATTTATTATTCTTATTTTGGCGGTAACAAATTATTATATACAGACTTAATTATGGAACTAAATTATCCAATGTTGTCTTTTTTTTTCTGTAATTACAATTGAACTTAAAATTATATTTCGGTGTGTGATGGTCATGAATAATATAAAAAGCGTTTTTTAACATCACTTTTGATTATCAACTTAAAAATACTCTTCCTAAAAGATCACAAATTTAAATTTTTATTAAAATTTTACAATATTCTGTATATTTTTAAGGAATAAATATTTTGTTTTTATATGTATTCTGCCCAAAAGAAACTTACGAAATAAATACAATTTGCAAATCCTGATCGAACAAAGTGACAGGATATTTCCATAATGAGAGCTTGAGATAACAGGGATCACTTCAAATGACTTCAACAGAAACTCGTTAGACAAAGCTTCGAAAAAAAAAAAGAATAAACGAGCCTTACAAACTTGCGAAATCAAGTCTAGTTCAGGTAAATGAGGTGGCTTAGAAGGATACTTAAAGCCATTAGACTAGACTTTGACAGCGTCGGAATTTTATTTTACTGAGAGTACAGCAGACAGTTTCAAACAAGCAGTTTCAAAATTGTGATTTGAAAATTCTTTCGCCATCAGTTTTCTTGCACGTAGAGGGAACCTTTCCTAATGATTACCATACCGTATTTTTTTTAAATACTTACCAGCTGAGGAGTTAATTGCATCATGTTCCACTAGTTGAACATTTTCTCAAATCAATTTTTGCAATGCATCTTTTGGGTCTACTTTGGTTGTCTGTAAGTTGAGTTCGTTGCACGTGCTCAAAAATTATCCCCATTTCGTTACCTCTATCTCTTCAGATTTTCGTGACGTATTTTCATTTGATAATCTCAGCTATAGAAATATCTTGAATAACCTGTCTATGTAAGTCATGAAATTGATAGAATTTATTAAAAAATATTAATGTCAAAGAAATTATTCGTGTAATCAACTAGTTAATTCGTATATTCGTGCAACCAGTTGAGGTGAGCGTGAATGCACATTTTAAAGGGGCCCCTAAACCTACACCTCGTTCGCAAGTCCAAGGAGCTGTATGCACTCCTCTCCCTGCAACGCGATGGGCCCGGCACCCGCACGGTGAATCCATGGAATGCTAAGAAGCTTCGTCTCATATAATACTATTTAATAACAATAACAATAATATAAAAAAATAATATATATATATATATATATATATATATATATATATATATATATATATCATACACAAGACATTATTAATTAACCTACATAAATTAAATTGATAATTGTACAATATGTTACAAATTTTCAAATATAAGAAATCATATAATATTGCTCTATAATATAATATTGAAACTCTATGTATCTATTATATAAACATAATAGATACATAGAGTCTTAAAATGTTATATTTATTTAAATGATTATTAATTATTACTCAATTGCATTTATTATCAATGATCTGCTCTTTTCGATACTTTATTATAAACAGTAAAAACAATTTTTATATTTAAACTTTCGTGAATCATGACTATTATATTTATATTTACCCGGCTGTATTGACGCCGCGAGTCCGCCACGCTCAGAGCTCATGATTAAGGAGCCCGAACAGGTTCGAAACTAGTCGGGCACATTCCTATTTAATTTCTACGTGAATACAGCCGGGTAAATATAAATATAATAGTAAAAACAATGATAATGTAGTTTATAGGTGAAAATTAAACACGTATATTTTAAATTTAGCATAAATTCAACTTCAGTAATCTAACTTTATCTGGCGTTTAGCATATTCGAAACTATATACCGAAAACAGAAAGCCAGTACAACAAAAAAAAAACTTAAATATGCATTTTTATATCCTAAGGCTTGATTTATTGAATAGTTTTAGCACAAAATATATTATGATAATAAGTAAACATAAGTCATCTTCTTAGTTGTACCTCGACCCATGACAAATTTATAAAAGTCTCTGTTACTAACAGATTATTTTTTCTAATATCACTGTTCAGTAACACACATTTTACGATAAATTACTTCTAGTAGGCTAACACCTAATAGGCTTACAGCCATATTACTGAAACATTAGTTAAGATACTTTTAAGATACTTTACTAACACTGCCTATCAATGATTTCAGGACTCATCAATGACTTGGTTCTAAATATATTTCTATATATTTCAAATATAACAAATATTTGTTATGTGTTTAAAATTAAAAATATATAATAAACAAAATAGATAATAACGAGCTGTTGCGGTTAATATATTTCAATTTAATATCATCTTACGCTCTATGTCTCAGATATATTACATTTATTGTAAAGTAATAATTAATAATAAATAATTTTCAAAATGAATAATAATATATGTAATAATGCTAGCATCCTATAAAAGATATTAATGACTTGGCTGTAATCTCAAAGTGTTAGGATTGTAGTCGAATTTAGTTGAATTTAGCCTTTTATTGTTGTCCTCTAATGATCATGACTACTCCATAAAATTAAATATTCATATTACATATTTATCAATATTATTATGAACGAACTTTTTAATTCTTGTACTATTTACTCGGACGACCGTTTAAAAGTCTACGAAATGACTTATTCCAAACAAATATATTTGAAAAAGGCAGAAATACAAATTTTCTGAGATTTTTATTGTAAGGCAAATCTTTATCGCTCACTTAACCTTCAATTATTATAAAACGGCTTCCTTGAGTTCTTGCAAAACTTGAGAAAATCTTGCTTCAAATATGACTGGAAAAATTATATCTTAACATTTTTATTAAAAAAAACAAACTATCGCCAAAGAAATATTCTTTAGTATATGCAATTTTTATATAAGGGTTGCTAATTATTAAAAGACAATAAATACTTCAGTAAAATTAACTTTAAATTATATATAATATAAATAATAATAACAATACATATTTAGTCCTCAAAGCCAAACCGTCACACGCTCAAACAAACAATATCAGCCTCGTTGTATATTATTTTCTGAAAGATCGCTTGAGATGAAACCTTTTGAAACAGGAAAAGATTATAAGACAATATCCATTTTTCCTGAATATAAAAGAGTTGTATGGTAGATGACAACGAAATGTTTGATTTTATTTTAAATATTACATATTTTTCTTATTTTTTCGTAATTGTAAGATTGATGTTTGACAGAATGTGTTGATTACATAAATTAATAATTTATATAATCAACACAACTATGAATATTCTAAAACATGTTCTGTTTCATTTTAATTATTATATATTTTTAATTTGAAGCATACACTTTTATTATCAACGTAAATATATAATATTTATAAAAGTTAAAGATTAATATCACGTTAACACATGCAAGGACGTAAATAGGATGGCATATTATTTAAAATTTATTCAGTAGCTGGTTTGTTGCAAGTGTGTATTATAAATATGAGTTTGATTAAAATATTGTTATAACAGATTTAAAAAAAATATTTATATATATATATAGTGCACCACGTGTTTATTTATTGTAATAACGCTTCAAATGTCTGAACTCATAACTTGGGCAAGTGAAACTTCAGAGTGTTTAAGAAGTCTTAGTCAAAGTCTAAGTAAAATAACGTGTTTAAACATTTGACTTATAAATTTATGTCTAACCCTAGGAGAGAATAAAGCAGTCAGTTGAATGCAAAAAAGCTTTAATTTAAATTTTTAAAATATTTTTCTTTCGTTTGTCTTAAGTGCTACCTTATCCTTTATCATATATAATAATAATAAAATTGAGCTTTGGCATATTAACTAAAAATAATAATACAATGACTTAAAAATCCTTTCACACTTTATACTTCTGTACATCACGACAGGAATACTTTTTAATACTTCATGTCACCTTAATTAATATTTGTTTTAAAATTAACTTGTTAGATATACAGTTGATTAAGAATATACATTGACTAACAAGCAAGAAATATGTGGTGTGCATAGCGAATACTTTCATTGTGTGCGAAAAATTATATGTGACAGGACGTCTGCTGCCCAGACGTCAAAGAGAATTAAGAAGGTTTCATAATCTAATTTGTGAAACTAAGTGCACTCGTGGGTTTAAGCGCGTGCTTTGTTTTGTCAAAATTTCGCAGTAATATAATAATAAATATTGAATCTTACATAACATACTGTGTGTTTTTCTTACAAGATTTATTAACGCATACTTTTTTACTACGGCTTAATGAAAAGTTATCTTTTCGTTAAATAAGAATAACGAAATGCCTTGCGAATTTAAACAAATAATGTGTGCCTTGCGAATTTAACAGTTTAATTTTGTTTCAATGACTTAAAATTAAGTGATATAATTTTTTTTTTGGATTTCTCACGAATTTGAAAGTAATGATGTGTATTGTGTTTTATTAAATAATGTTAAACGAACCAAGCCAATATCCGGTATTTCTTATATTTATTCATGCCAATATAATATATGAGTGTTTTGGCTTCCTTTTCTCATTTTAAGGCTTTATAGAAAAGCGCGTGTATCATAAAAATAAAGTTACTGCAGGGCGATAACAGTAAGTTCTGACTGCTGTAGTTTTATTGCCTCGTTGTTATTTTCACTAACTCTGACGTTTGTACCCAGCGCCAATCACAAAATAAAACCGTATTTCAATTTTAAATAAAGAAACAATGAAAAATAACCCAATACCATCGCTCAATTGGTTGAGCGACGGGTTCGAATCCTTACCCGTATCGTTTTATTTTTCGTTCTTTGTTTATTTAAAATTTAAAATAAGCTTCGCAAGGCTATACCTGTTTATAAATATTAACAAACATAACATCGTATTTTTTAAATTTTTACATTACGTTTTTTATCAAAAATATTAAAACGGAACTAAGAAGACCGCTTAAATAACCATTTGATATTAAGGTAAACGTTTTATAAGCTTAAAAATAAAAGATAGCAGCGCTAAGCCAATTGTAAGTCAAATAAATTACTTGAGCTCAAGATATGAGGGCAAAGTGTTAGGAATGAAGATTTACCTCACAATAAGCAGTGTAGTATTGTCAGGATTTACGAGCTGGATTATGAGGAAAAACTTCTGTCTCAGAGTCTTTATATCTTCATTTCAGAACGACAAAATAAGTTATTTTATATTAATATATTTTAAAAAAAATGTGCTTCAAAAAACAAACATAAAAAGGTATGAAGTGATTTAAATACTCGTTTTTCTATTCGATAAAATTAACTATGTTGTTGCTAAAAGTTTTTAAAAGTTTTGACTCCGGAACAGGATTTTTTTTTAATCGATATATTTTATAGCTTGGGTGTACCAGAAATTGGGTCTGGTATGGTGATAGTCACACCCTATGTCCCATTTTGGAACGTGACATCGTTGCTGGAAGATAGGATAAATATATAATGAAAAAGGCACGAGCAGGACTTGACCCTGCCACTTCTGGGAAATCATCGCATGCCGATAACTAGTGGTCGCAGATTCGAGTTCTGGACTAAGCGTTACCGATTTATTATTATTTTTATACAAAATAAATAGCTATAGTTTCCATTAATATAATATATTTTATAAATTGTTAAAGTTGTTTCCTACAGAAGAGGAAGACATAGTAATTTATAGCGGCGAACAATTAATTTAACTTAAAGCATCCATGCAAACCTTAAACTTCGGGGTTAAAGTCAAGTCGCAAGAATTGCTTGAACAGGGTCATAGCAAAATTTTACTTCATTTGCTTCGTTAATTAAATTACTGACCTGCAACTACTATTCTCGTCTCTTAGAGTTCTCAATTATATGGCTTGAATTATAAAAGGAATATTCCTTTAATGTTTTTTTTAAATAAATATTTTGTAATTTGTATGGAAGATTAACGGTCTTGATGAATAAACCCTAAATTATATAATATAGTTAATTGTATAGTTGAACTGTCACTGAGTTATGTTGTAACTCTGTCAAACATATAACGTACATTTTAAAACCTTCTTTTTGGTATCGTTGTTTAAAAGTGTTAAAATAAACATTTACACTAAAAATAAAGTTTGGTTCTTTTAAAACATAATATAAATACTGAGGGTGTTATTTCCGCGGGGAGTTTTCTAAATCTGCAGCAGAAATTGCACGACCATACACTAACTAAATGTACGCAGTTTCACAAATTATATGTCAAAATATTTTACTGTTACCATCGCATAAAATGTCACAAGTTAGTAATTTAGTATATCAAAAGTATTACAATTCCACAAAATAGCGTAATCATAAAATAAAATTTAAATCTGCTTTCTGATTGAATCACGTTTTCAAATAATTGAAATATAATAAAGACGACAAAAATACATATCTTGAAATACGTATTTGGAAGTATATGTCTAAAGTTGTGTAGCGAATAGTGTTAATTTACAGTCGCAAGTAATCCAACAGCAATAAAACTAAGTTAGGCGGCTGACGCCAAACCACTGCACCTTATACATCTGCTGCGAAATTGGAGCATTACATAAGCTCATAGCGATTTAAATAATACGAAGAAATATATATATTTTTATATTATAAACATTTAAAAAATAATTTATAAAAATGTTTATTTAAAATTGTCTTTCAAAAATAGGGAAAAGTACTAACTAACACGAATGAATTAATGAATAAATATCACGTGTCTCTTGTTACTAAGCACCTCGTAACTGTGCCACTAAGATTAACCTTAACTTTCCTCTTTCCACGTGTGACTTGCCTAATTATTGTATATAATACAATTTTCCAAAATTATACTTTGACGAAATAATATAACAGGTTTGTTTAGGAAACGTCAGGCGAGCTAAAAGTTTATAGAATATATTTCATAAGTGCAAAACAGTTCAAATACAGTTTTGTCGCTCTGTTACTTTATTTCGCAATCATTTTAAAATGAATAAGTATTTTCCAGATGTTTAGATATTTTCCAATTATGTATAGATTATGTTTATTTTTTATGGTTGCTTCCGTGTGTTGGTATCACCACTAACGAGACAGGGAATAAGTGTTTAAATTCCCTTATTTGTGTTACAAATTGAATAATTAATCAAAAAGTGTGTATAATATTTCAATTTTGCACAATAGCCGCCAGTGATGACATGGAATCTAAAGTGACTGTAAAAATTCTTAAAAGCCCTTAGAGCTGGCAAGCTTCCATTTTGTTATAGTTGCGTGTGTTCAGCGCTATTCCGCTGTGAGATTGAGGACATACAAAAAAAAACTATAAAACGTGTTTGAGAAAATATTTTGTAATATAATAATTAAATAATTTGTAACATATTTTAATATATTTATATTATATGCCCAATTCATTATGGATTAATATAACAAAATATTTTAAACAATTTATCAATGTCAAATAATTATGTTCGTTGCTTTTTTAAACATAGGTACTAGTTGCCCTTTAGTGGCTCCGGCCACAAATAAAATCTCTTTTTATAGACTTGATTTTGTATATATGTAAAAATATTATTAGATACTCAACTACCTGACAATATTCTCATTAAAGATTAATTGTAAGAGTGTAATCATTAAAATATACTTTATGAAAACAATTATAATATAACAATCATATTTGAATTTATTTATATTTATGCAAATAAAATTAAAACATTATCAGATACCCAAAATAACTGATTTTAGCGACAGCGCCATCTACCGGTCAACTAAAGCCAAGAATTATCTTGCTCTTCAATCATACATCAAAATAAGGCATAATCACTTAACGTAGGAGAAAAATTACGAACACAGAGACAACGGAATTTTATACATAAGTTATTCATTACAGGTTTCAATCGTTAGAGTCCTTTTAACTACTTCTAGGTGAGATAAGATCTCTAATGAAACCTTCAGGCTAAAAGGAATTTATTTTACGACATGAAACATTCTTAGCTCGTCGAGAAGATTAAATTAAATAAATTGGTCTTCTATATATATGTAACTAAAATTATTTGAAATTGGTTTATGTGTCTTTATAAAACAACAAAGAAAATAATAACTGCGGGAGTTTTTAAAATAATAAAAATAACAAACGCAACTTGAACCTTTTTAAACCTGAAATACTAACTAAGCCTGGCATAATTTTAAGATTTAATATATTTTTAATAATAAAATATACATTTTATAGGAAGGCAAATTTTCAACGCTAAGGAGTTTTAAGTATGTAACTGAATAGAAATACCAATTCTTCAATATAATTTCAGGCATCCAACAACCTATTTTTTATAGAAGGATATAAATAAAATATTGTTCCTGAACTTTCAATTAAATCGGTTTATTACTTTTTTTTTAATAATACAGTTTCAACCGTCGTAGTGAAATTGCTGATGTCCTTTTTACTATGTTACGTATTGTATTATTTATTTATGTCAGTATTTTTTTATTGTTTATTTCTTGTAAATTGCATTATATTTCACGAATTAAAAATACAGCTGTTATTTAACACGCAAACTATATTAATATTAGATTATGAATATGAGGTTAAGATTTGCAATCCGGAAAAAACTTAAAACTCGTGATGAACCCGTTAAGAGTGATTTTATACTAAGGCAGAGCTTCATCGTAATGTAAAAAAAGTGTTTTTCTTTGAAAAAACTTATCCTTTAGAAGAACTCCATTCCATCTTGGTGAAATGTTGTTTTAACAAAAAATAAATAAAAGAGAGTTAATCAAAACAATTTCTAACATTATTTAACGATCTTGGTTTAACAATTGTTCTGTAACTATAAAGACGATTGTATAAGGAATGATAAATTCACGAAAGCGGAAAATAATATTTCGCAGTTGGCAGAGCAAGAAAGCCAGAAGTTCCAGGTTCAAGTTCCTAACGTGCTAACGAATTTATCAATCTATGCTATTTATTATTTTTTGTTAAATCGTATACATACATATATACGATGATTTAACATTAATTCTTAATTACTTTTGAGTATTTGCTATTTGAATAATAAAAAAAGTTTAGTGAAGTCCTTGTGGTGCAACATTTGTATTTAAAATGCAAATGTTGCACCACAAGGGACTTATATTTTAAATTAAATAATATAATATGGGTCTCTTTCGGGCATATAAATTTTGAGTTCTCTATTTCCTCGGGGACGTTTCTATATCTGCAGTAGAAATTGCAGGAAGTTTCAGTAACTAAATGAACGGAGTTACTCATAATTAATTCCAAAATATTCTGCCATAACAGTGATAAAAAACTTAAACTTACTCACGCAAGTAAGTAGCAACATAAAATCATGAGATAAAATTTGCATATGGTACTGGTTATTTATTAAAAATCATTTTTTTTTGTCACACCATTTTCTTTTTTAATTTTCTTTCATCACAAGATTTTATTGGCTGACTCAAAGTTACAAAGTTTGCTGAACATGTTTCGTGAGATGAAGTTTATAAAATGATTTATGCTTTCCTTAAATTTTGTTGCACATGTTGCTAATTTATATTTGCAAGTAATCTAACAGAAATAAAACTAAGGTTGGCGTTTGCTGCCGAACCACTGCACCGAATAACACCGTTGCTAATTTGGCGCAATCTGCAAGCTTATAGCGTTATTCTACAACAGCATTTAAGAAAGTTCGCTTAAGATTTAATTCAATTAATTAGCTTTTGTATTATCTTATATATATTGTATTATCTTATATCTTATAAGTTTTGTGACAAAATCCATTTCGGCTTGTTTTCGTAATAAATATCACACAAATTTATAATATTAATATCGCGTCATAAGTAAAATACCGAACGGTACACTTTTAATGGTATAACCGCTGGTCTCTTGTGCATTAGTAGAATATATATTAAGTGAACTAAATTTCTCGCATCTGTGCAACCGAGATTAGTGCTAAGTTTCCTCTCCCCACACGTGACATGCTGAAATCAAATAAATTTCATACGTTCTATGTTCCTGGAATTAAATACCAGATGTATCTAAGTAAACAAAAAAAATCACAGTAATAAATAATTTATACTTCATATAGTTTCCATACAAACATAATTCCGGTCATCTCTTTTCTAATAAAATTCCTTTTTCATGTTCAGTGATAGCCCACGGGAGTTATTTTTTTTCTTAGTTATTGCTTACGATGCCGTGCTCAGTACTGATAATACCTTTGTTATATCTCGTCTCGTCAGTCAGGGGACTGATTTGATTTCTCGGTCAATCGGTGAATGATTACGTAAAGAAATTTAGATTTTCTTGTTTTAGTCAAATAATCAATTTAATTGTATATTTTTGGTTTATGGATCGCGTGCGCCACATTCATTAAATGAAAGAATAATTATTTCTAACAATAAGATTATAAAAAAGTATAAGTAAGAAATTTATACTACGAGTATATGATTTAAAGAATATATAAAAACATTGGTTTAGGATTTTCAAAGGAAACCTAATAGACGTTGACCTAATTGACGAACCGTTTCTATAAAGAAGTTATGAGATATAATTCTACATTTATCAAGGTAGAGATTGTATGTTTTTTATCATTTTATATTTAGTTAAAAAATAAAACAATAACATAGCTGACATGTTTATGGAAAATTTCAATCAAGAAAATAGTTTTACATATTTAAAACAGTAAATAAATATTAAAATATTTCATCAGTTTATTTTACTTTACAATATATTGATAATCCCAAATTTATAAAGTTCATTATAGCATTATAAGGACTTTGTCTACAAAATGCCAGCAAAAACTATTGTTGTATTAATATAAACTTATATAATAACAAAGAAATATATCAATTCCACAATAAAAACAACTGGGTACAGAATTGGAGCAAGATACAGACAACAGTTTTCTTAAACCTTTTGGATAAAATAAATCATCCCTTCCTCAAAGGGTTCGACGGTTTGAGGCCTTTTAACCACTTCAAGCCGAGATAAGGGCAGTCTGATCCGACCTACAATCTATAATGAAATTTATTTTACGACAGCAAACAGCCTTAGTCCGGTCAAAAGGTCAAAATCAATGATGAATGTAAATATGAATTTTCTCTGTACGAAATTAGTTAAATGTAAGTAACTTTAAAATATCCTTCAGAAAGATACCACAAATAACTATAAATATGGAATTTAAAACAAATCTCAATAAGTGAAGCTGTTGACACAGCGACTAGACCTGAGTGGTTGAAGTAGGCAAAGAGTCTTCGCTCAACTGACACACATTCTGAAGCTTTCGTTGTTACTAATGGCTTGTGGTTTAGGAATTAAAAATAAAAAAAAGATTATATTAAATGAATTATTGTATTTTCTCTTATCATAGAATAGAAAACAATAAGACCAATAAGATATTTTTAATAATATTACTTCATCTGTATCACACCAAAGAGTAAGAGAGATATTTAGTAATTAAAAAAGGGTTTATTGGCCGTTAATAATATTTGCTCTAGTAACATAATAACTTCAATGTATTATATTTATATTTACCCGGCTGTATTCACGTAGAAACGTGGCGGACTCGCAGTTCTCGCCGCGAGTCCGCCACGCTCAGAGCTCATGATTAAGGACCCCGAACGGGTTCGAAACTAGTCGGGCACATTCCGATTTAATTTTCTACGTGAATACAGCCGGGTAAATATAAATATAATAGTCATGATTCACGAAAACTTCAATGTAATTACCTACTATTTTAACCAACACTCAGTACACAATTATAAGTGGATAGATTTATTTGTTTTTATGTTGAATTGTTATATTGAATAAAATAAACTCCAAATCTAGTATACCTTTCACATAAATCATTTAATGGATTCTAAAAGAGAAATAAAAATGCTATTCGAAGGAATACAGACGAAGATATAAATCGGAGGAGCGATTACTTCGATTGAGAACATGAAAGCTATTTTTATTCCTGTAGTATTGTATAAACTCCAAAAAGAATACTAAATTATTCGGTCAAAGTTTATTCTGTATATACCTTTTTATTGAGTCACAAATTTTGGATCAAGTTGCCAGCCATGATCGGGGAGTAAGTCAACTTCGTTAATATCATTAATTACTGCAATCGGTTTAATTTATTATAACTTAAAATTTGGCAGAAAGCCAGATCGATTCGATTTGAACTCTCCAAGTTTTGATTTATGAATACAGTACTTTTTTATATATACACTTATAATAAGTAATTTAATTTAAAAAAAAAAAACAGGTAGTAAAACTTAAATCTCTCTATTTGTTTTCAGAATACATTAGCTGAAATAGAAGTCATACGCTTAGTGCGGGCCCGTACCGGGAGCGGGCCCGCTGTGACAGCTGAATTGTGTAAGTTTTGAACACCACTATTACTTACTTGATTCAAACTAAGTCGTAGCAGTGAAGTTAATGGTTTGGAATTGACTTTGAGCCCCTGATAAGTTGAAGTTCATGCAGCCGCGTCAATTGCTCTTAATGTTTCAGCGTTTAATTTGTTTTTGAATTTGAACCATCATTCGTTCGTTTTTTTAATTTTTTTTTTAATAAAATTTGTTGAAATATAAGTCTACAAACTGAAACTTGTTGTAAGCGTTCTGTTACAAGTTTTTGTTAAGTCGACGGAAGTTTTTGCTTACGTAAAACTTTATCGGCTACTTCATTATACCCAAGATTCTTACAACTTACTTTTCGTCACAAACAATTTCATATTTAATATTTAATAATTAAATGGAATAAAGTTTTTGAAAGCCCTATTGTTAATATTTGGAAGTGTATATCCGTTGAAGAAGATATTATCTATCTAATGAAGGCTCAAGAGATTGGATTTGACTTATTAAGACTGAAAATTCCCTTTAAAACTTTTCGGCGTTTATGTTCGATACGAAACATCAATGAATATTGTTCGGTTTGATAAATAAGTGTAAATAAGCTACAAATCAACATAATAATATAAAGATAAAGGTTATAAATTGTTAAGATATTGGATTATTTTGTTAATGTTTAAAATAATGACATTGTTATTTAATATCGTTAGATTTATTTAATAGCTCAATTTTATCCTCACGGACAAACATATAATAAACATAAAAGTGGTGGTTAATTTTACATCATATTTTTAAAAATAAACTAGGTACTGTCCTCATAAAAATTAAAAAAAAATACATTTATAAACATAACTTTTCTGTAAACGGTGTTTCGTTCCTAAGTCGGTATTTAGTACAAGCAAGACTTTGCAACATCACTTAGACAATACAAGAGAATATCGCTTTTATATCTTAATAATGATTTTAATTAATTTATCACCTATATACCTCATTACAGTCGATTAGACTCATCACATCTTAAAACAATGGTGACATAAGATGAATCTTAACAATTCGTTTCAACAAATATTTAAACGCTTTTAAAATATCAATAGTTCTAAAATAATTTCTCTTAGATGAAAAAAAACAAAATAATTTCCGTTTACACTAGTGGTAACACTTGCAAACGGTTTAAAACGGTTACTTTTTAAAACGGTACGCCGAAGTCTCGGGCAACATCACAAATAAATCAATAACATATTTTTACCTAAGCAATGGAGGGCGCAATACAAAGAAGAGGTGGTCTCTTAAGAAAAAAGAACTTTCTTAAAGTTTTCTAGAAAGAAAAACGGTGTACATTGCAGGGTTTTAATTCGAATGATTTTTGTTTGTGGTTGTTTTGAAGTTATTATAAATGGTAATATTAATGTATTAATTTAAGCTTATTTTAATAAATTAATTCATTCCCTTGGTTGGCTTTTAATAAGAAGTACATATTGTTTCGTTTACATTATTTTTACTTTGGAAGTTCGGTGATCAATTTCTTTTTTGAAATAAAAAATTCTTGTAACGGATACGAACATAGTACATTTGAAATATAATTAAAATATCAGGTTATATGTTAGATTATTATTTAAATAATTTGATAATCTTAATTTAATATTGGTAAATGGTACATGAAAATGTCACGATACTATTTTATTGATTTTATTACTTTACAAAATTATAAAGGGATTGTACAAAACGAATATTTAAATAATTTGCGATAAAATCACAAACAGTAATGGGAAAGAGCCGCAATAAAAATATAAATTTTGTTTCACACGCACGAGGTCCTACACTCGTTAATTTTATGGTGTCCATATATTATTTTTATTATTTCAGCCGACACAACTTAACAGGTAGGAAGAAATTTTATTTTACTTCGTTCTGAAAAGACGTGGTTACAAATTAAAAACGCTATTCGTGTGAAAGTTACTAGAAATAACACTTTTTAAAATGCCCTTAAGTTAATGACTTATTTACATACATTATTATAAAATACCTTCTGCAATTTTATATGAAAAACTATTAATCTTATACCTTTACTGAAAATATAGATATTCCGTAACAAAAATCATTTTTACATTATTTCATTCTCTGAATAGCGGAACGCTGAACCATCACATGTATACATAACATATTGAATTTCAAGTAAAAGAATTTAATATAAAAGGAATATTCTTTGAACGTTCCTCTCGACAACAGAAAATAGTCAAGCGAAGACGCATTCAGTCGCAAACCGTGTGGCACCTGACAGCTGCTCACCTATACCGCCTTACGTACGTTCCTACTTTTTAAAGGAATATGATATTTTTATGATTTAAGTAAAAATAATAATTATTAAGTATCATATTACATAGTGTTATATATATGTATGGTACATAGTATTATATATGTAGGTTATATGTGTATTTTACTTGTTAATTCCTACTGATTAATTTTTATATATAACTTCCAAAATTTTCAATATTTCACCATATTCTACTAATATTCTATTTACAAATATTTTTCCCAGTATGTATTTTTATTACTATTTTAGCCTCTCATTGCCCCTCGTTAAAAATAATAAGACTAGACGCTTAAACGTGAACACAATAAAAACCATTTGGTAAGTAGTCGGATAATGGCTAGCGTACATTACTGCTCCCTTTAAACTACCCATAAACGGAATTGTTCCCATTACATTACTCGAACTATACTAACTTCATAATACCATCCAAGAAGTATTTACTACAGAAAAATACTATATATATATATTGCTTATTTAATTTGAATACTACGTTAAGTTATATATAGCTGTATGAAATGACATCCTTAGAGAATTTTCTTAGCTTTAAATTTAGCTGCCAGTTCATGACGAAAACCAATAACTGGCTGAGTTAGCAGTGATGAGATCAGATAATGAAGCTTTTAACGTCTGAGGCAGGCGTCGGTCCGGATGCTGTCACTTACTTCTGATGCTAATGATATATTTTAAGTTGGTTTACTTTTATAAATTCATTAAGAAATTATCACCATAATCTAAAGCTTATAATATATGTATAATTAATCATTATAATATAATATAATATTAATAATTTAAGTATTATTATGTCGTCAAATAGCAAATACCAATAAAAACGATAAAGCACTTAGTTAAGTTTATTAGAAAGAAAACTTGTACATACATTTTGCTCTGTAAATTCTTTAAGAATAAAATATAGACAATGATGACATACAGGACAAGTTTGTAGGAAAGATAATGGCATATACAAATAATTTTCGTACTATTAAATTATTTTCAAGTATACCATGATTTGTGTATATGTGAAAGTCATACAATAACGTATATACGTTATGCAATTGTATTTCTTAAAATGTATTTTTTTATTAGATTTAGTTTTTTTCTATTTACCAATTAAGCTTAATAGACGTTGCCACTGTCTTAATAATGACGATTTTATATTGAATTATCAATTCATCGAAACGGGTTGCGATACAATAGCTCGATTGGTAAAGCCACGAGACGGGAAATCAGGGCATGGACTTCGTTCGGACATCGATTTATTGTTCATTGCATATTTATCCAAATTTACAATGACTTTAACATGGCTTTATATCTTTCAAAATATATGAACGAATGAATATATTTATGTAATTTGAAAACGTTAGTAAATTTAACATGCATCATTTTATAAAATCAAGTACAATATATTGTGAAGTAGGAATGACGTAAAACTATTGCGGCATTTATAAAGGTAATAGCCAAACCATGTAAGACGAAGTCGCTATAAGTAAGAGCTCGAACAACACAAAACTTACATTTGTTTGTTTATTTTGTTATCGCCAAGAAAACATGTTGTAATTTATTTATATAGCCTTAATATATTTTTACCGTTTATATACTCGTACAGTATTTTTCAGAAAATCATCAAGAAAATCACATAACAACGTGTTTTATTTAACTAACCGTACTGGACTATTGAAAGACCTTTTTATTATCTATTTTTTATGTTTTTTACTCATTCATAACTTCCCACTAGCTTTGCTTAACCATATTTACAAAAAGGCAAAAAAAAACATACCTAGTATATTCATAAGGAATTCAATACAATTATCCATTTAAGATAAAATCTTAAATATCACACATCTGTGTCTTTATTGTTATTATCTAATCATGCGTCAATTTCACTCATGCGTTCGTTGGATTACGATATTGGTATCATTTACCTCACTGTAATACATGCACCTAATAGAAGACTTAAGTGTTAAATATCCTAAAAGCAACAGATTGACACTACTTTAGACAAGAAAGAAATATACCTATTGAAAACATTTGCGTATTTACGCAGACTATAATTTTAGAGTTAAATTGCTGACGTTCGGGTTTTAACATTCAAAAGCAATAGAAAAGAAGAAAATTAAAATGGACAAGCAATCTCAAGAGGCTACTACGAGTAACTTGTTAAGGGCCTCAAAGCTGGCTCACATCCAATAATCACAAACGTATCCCTTCAACGATGCTTCTCAGTGGGATTGAGGTCACGGTAAAGATTTTTCAATCATTATTAATATAGTGAAAACCATATTGACGACTTCTCTAAATTTCAAATATTAATAGTATATTAATTAAAATTTCGAAAAATACAAGAATCAGAACAAATATTTCTGAAGGGCAATGAAATAAACCTTTCGATATTTCAATGTTTGAGTTTTATCACGTTAAATCCGAATAAACAATCAAACAAACATCACAATAGTACAATTCGGATCAGCGCACAAAAAATTATCTATTTATATAAAAACTCTACAGTCTATAACTGTTTCAAAAACACCATATTTAAACAGAACCAGTTTCATTAGCTATTTATACGCATTATTTAAATATATTTAGAATTATTTTAAAAAAAAATCTACGGTGTATACCAGCCAGCTACCAGTTTTAAATAAAAGAAACCATACAGTCTAAATCATATTATAAAGAATTCTATATTTTTTTAAAAGACTTCAAATCATAGTTTGATCATCGAATAAACCAAATCAATAATTTGTTTTATTTAAAAAGTATCAAATTTTTGAATTAAACTTTATAAATAAATAATAATACATAATATTAAGGATTTTCTTCCCTTTACAGTTACGAGGAAAAACAACATCTAATAAAAACTAATAGGTCAATATCACTTAAAAGCTGCTGAAGATTAGGTAATAGGGTTAGAAAGAAACAATCGTCTTTTTAGACCCTTTGGATTAAATAAATTATCCCTTCGCCAGAGGGTTCGACAGTTTGAGACCCTTTGTCCGGTTCACGCTGGAATAAAGACGCTCTAAAGTAAATGCTTACAAGTTGTAATGAAATGTAACAGGTGACATCGAACACTCTTAAACTCCGCTGGATATGAAGAACATTAGAAATAAATTTCATTTACAACTTTTTCTCTGATTAGGTATAATATATGGTTCATTCATTAAATATTTGATTTCATAAAATATATATGTAATAAATAATAATACATAAATTACTAATTATACTCTTCTAAACAAATAATAATAAATATTTGAACTTTTACAAAAACTTGCCCATCTATTATTTAAAGCTCACATTAAACGCATTCCTTTATCAAAAGCTAATTAGAAAACTAAGGGATATGACTTTTAATTTGAATAACCTAAGATCAAATACTTTTCACCCTTGTAAATGTGAGACTATCGCGGAAGAAGTAGCAGTGGTAGTTCTTCTAGTCTACTTTTGGTAACACGTTTTATTGGAATTCTTATTTGTTATGTTTTTTTTTATATTTAAACTTTCGTGAACTATTTTATTTATATTTACCGGCTTTATTTACGTAGAATTATATAGAATAGTACGTGACCAGCTTCGAACCCATTCTGAGTTCTTACTCATTAGCTCTAAGCGTGGCGGAATCGGTATTCTGATATATCAATTATGACTGGATTGAATGAAAAGCGAAACTAAAAAAAAATTGATTAAGGAGTATGAATGAAGTTTTTTGATGGTTCGTCTCCATTGAACCTATTCTTAAGAATCGTTTAAATAGAAGCTGAAGTTTTATAAGTGAATTTATGCACATCTTAAATATAAAAAAAAATACTTCATCTGTGACTATTGGTTATTGTGATATATGACATATGCTTTTTGAATAAGGAGATTAAGAATAATAATTTACTATATGTAGGTATAATGTTATTTCTAACTCTTCACTAAGGCTCTGGAATTAGTTAAAAGATTATTTAGTTCAATATTCATTATTAATTACTAAATGTAATATCCGTTTACACTTAAAGTATGACCTAGGTTATTAACGTATTATAAAACATTGAATTATACTTACTTATATTTCAAATTTATTGTATTTTTTTTATCTGGTCTGAATTGATAATAAGTTTTCAGAAGTACATATTTAAAAAAACAATTTTAATACATTTTTAATTGGATTTTACATTATTATCTACCTCCAACGGCTCCTAGGATTTTAGGCATAGAGTTCAGGACGCATACAAAAGAAACTAACAAAAAAGCTCACAGACTTTCACGAGTGGGTCAGGTATTAAATTATCACCAACCATCTTCTTTGAGAAAATTAGGATGTTTTTGAATTCAATAGCCTCGCGAATCATTCTTAGTAAATCATGATTTTCGTTAGCAAGGTTGTGGTTCGCAACATTTGTGGTTTGTCAAAAATAATATAATGTTTGGGCTTATCTAAAGTATGTTCACACACTGCTTCTTTTGCTGATCACGATTTGCTTTGTCAATGTGTGAGTGAGGTATCCGGTGGCCCAATCCCTTCGCCCTCCCCCATAATAACATAAGTTGAATTCGATATCCGCCTGCATTTGATAACCACTATATGTTTCCCAATTCTTTTTAATCAACCACAGTGATTGTAGATGTATTGTAGAGTCTGAAACAAAGAGTGGCCAACGGTAGCTAACTGGCTAGGGTGGTGGTGGGATGTACCACTGAGATACCTATACTTTTATTTTAAACATGTAGCCTTTAAATATAATTATAATTATATATATATACAATTAAACGCGAGTTAGACCCGTTAAAAATAATTATATAGTATCTTTTACGTAAAACATTTAATGGATTCTAAAAGAGGAATAAAACAGCAATTTATAAAGAAATAGCTAAAGCTATAAATCGTGAGCGATTACTTCGATTTGAGAATATCAATATACCATCAAAGTTACTGAATTACTTTCATTCATTCTAGCTTTGAAAAATAAAACAACTTTATAGTATCAAAGATTGGTGTATAACTTAGAAGCAATACTTCATTTTATTCGATTTTTAAATTTAATCGAATATTATTTTTAAGAATCAAAAAATTAGGAAAAAGAAGTATTTTATTGTTTCTTTATTTATTTATTTCTATCTATTTGTTTACTAGTCAATTTAACAATCCAGTCGGTAAAAAAAGTGAGTAAAAAAGTGTCGGTAAAAACCATGGTCTATGTTGCCTAATTGACTACTTTTTTAACAAATTGAACAAAGTATAAGCTTATACTTTGTATGTATCAATATACAAAAGCTACGAATTTAAATAAATCCACAATTAAAATAAAATTTTCTCAAAATACTTTAATAATTAGACTTTAATTAGCACTTAATAGACTAGTTCCTGTAATGGAACTCGAAAAGTAAATAATGCATCTGATTAAAAACTCCACTCAAAAGAAAATAAATATATAAACTTTAAGTTTTAATGAAACGTGTTGTTTACCGGTCTTCGTTAAATGGAAGGAAGTTGTTCCGGAGCCAAACTTAGTCAGCTATTTTATTAAACCGGTTTCTTAGTACTAAAGCAGAGAACAATTTGACTTTAAATATTTAATCGTGGTGAAGTTTAATCTCAAGACTAAAAATCAGTGCAAAAGGTTATAGCAGTCGTAAAAAAGAGAACTTTTTCGTATATTTCTATTGAATTTATATTTTTTAATAAGGTATATAGAAACAGGCACATAACATTACAACAAATAACAACATATATACAAAAGAATCAAAATGCTAATAGTAATTCCATTTTCAAAAAACAAAATAGGAAAGAGGTTAAACAGATATAATACAATTTTAGTATCAAACTGATACAAAAACCTAATATGATAAAAAATTTATCGTATCATTTTATTGGATTAAATTATATTCTAATAACAATAATATTAAAAAAGATATACAATGGAATCTATTCCATTGTATATCTTTTTTAATATTATTTTTTAATATTATTTAAGACGAACAAGGTACTCTAAATCTCTAGGTTAAGAGTACTTTGTTCGTCTTAAAGGTTATTTTAAACAATAAAGCCACTGTAACGCTGTTGTCGTCACATATCACGTATCACGCAATATAATTTTTATTACTTTCATCTCTGTTCATGTCACAACCGTATGTATTATTATTTTTACCAAATGGTCTGCTTTTTTATTATCCATTTTAACTCATACTTTGGAAATTGATATCTATAATATTTACGAAGAAATAACATGGATACAAGTGTTTTTTTTCGCATTCACTTAATACCATTGTGACAATTGATGAGATGAGAGATGAGACGCGTTATTGCGGAATAAGAGTTATGGAGCGGATACTGAAGCTGACAGCTAAAATAATTTATTTTTTTGTAATAGTTCGCCATGTTGGGGCTTGTGGAAATTTCTTGTGCCATAAATATTATACTATGATTCATGTTCAGCAATTAATTTGTTGAAGTCTTAGCAACCTTGTAACGTTTCAACAAAATAAAAAAAAATATGCACTGTTTACTAAAGCGTGGAACTAACGCCGTTATTGGAATTAGTTACATAATCCGTTGAATAATTCAACCATGTGCATTGTGTACCTTACTCTGACAGCGAAAGAGGTCATGATAGAATAAAAAAAACAAAAGCAGTTTATAGTATGGTGAAAACAAAACACTGTAGGCTTGAGGTTCTTTGTTTAAATTTATATTTTTATTCAATCTTGTCTTTGGGAAAAGTTTGAATTCTGATAGAATTTTCTTCACGATTTAGTAAGACTGTTAAAGTATATAGTCATGATAGCTGACTCGTTAGATTTTGAACTGTTTTGAAAAAAACAAAAAGATTTGTACATATAAAGATTAATCAAGATAAATTATAAATATGTTTAGAATTTTCTCTACGTATTTTTATCACGGAAAACCTCTTAAAAGTATGGACAAATATTATTTGTGCTTTAGTGCCTGCCTGGACATTCACTATTAAAACCAGCAGGTAGCATTACAGATTTGAATTTTTCACCACAAGACAAGACAACGTATGTCTAGGCTGTACTTATTATAAATAATACTTTTAGAGATAACAAAACACTAAAGTTTTTTTTTTAGACAGATAATAAAGTATGTTGTTTATAATGACGTCATATATTACTATTAACACATAAAGAGTAAATTTTTCTTTAAAAGGAAAAAAAATATATATAAAAAAAGTATTTTATTAAAATATAAATTAAATAAAAGTTATAAAAAAGGTATGCCGAAACCCGGGATCGAACCAGGGACCTTTAGATCTTCAGTCTAACGCTCTCCCAACTGAGCTATTTCGGCGACAAGAGAAGTAGCACATATTACGTACTGGTTAGACGTATCGGTAGGTTCTATAAAGATTTATTTTATTAGAAGTTTTATTTTAGCCTCATATTTTTATTTCTGTAAAACTACACAAAAAATAAGATTTGTTTTTTAATTAGTGCGAATGCGAATTTGACTTAAATTTTGTGTAAGCACACAAAATTTAAAGGAAGCCAAATTTTTTTAAAAATGTATATACAAGCATATGAGACGTAAATACATACTGATTCCATTGACTTGAAATTCTAATTTGTAATAGTTTTGCTATTTTCCTTTGTTTGTTTCAACTTGACTCCTTTAAGTGTTACTGAGATTAAAGACTAACATTCATAAATGCAGACAGACATAGATTAATGGAATATGAATACAACATATAAGGATATAAACATAGGGTAACTAAATAATAAAGAATTACGACAAAACAGTATTGTTGACAAATCATGTAAGATATAGTATTCTGTGTTATATAAACAATAGCTTTTTAATCTTCATGGAGGTAGGATTAAATAAATCACACCTCCGTCAAAAGGTTTGACAGTTTGAGACCTTTTAACCGGTTCACGCCGGGATAAGGACGCTTTTAATAAAGTACTAACAATATTGAAATGTAATAGTTCATAGTGAACACTTTTATCCCCTCTTAAATAAAATTAAATTCAGTGACAAAGGGACATAAATAGTTTTATGTATATATTTTTGAACGGTTCAGTTACTTGTGTTATCATAAATGTTCCTACGAAACCAAAAAGGGTAAAAAACAGTTAGTTAAAAGGAAAAAAAAGAAACGGTAATATTCACTCAAAAAGAAAAAAAAAATTATGTACTTTTGTAAAAACACCACTCACAAGAAGAATAATTTAAAGAAAGAAAGAAAGAATAACTTCCTTAGTTAGTTAACTAAGTCAAACTTAGTCAGCTAGTTTATTAAAATATTTCAATTCAAATTACTTAAGCAGTAACTTTTTGTCATTTATAATGCCTCATTTTGAAAACACAGGCATAAAAACCTCTCTATTTATACATAAAATTTATATTTGATCAAGATTTTGTGAATAGTATAGTATGTATGTAATAGTATATAACAATATATTTTCTAAATTAAGGATATATATTTTCCATATAAACTATAACTTTTCATTGTAAAAGTAATATTATTTCGTACTATTACGTATTGATATAAGTGTTTGTTTCGCATTCACTTAATACCATCGTGACAATTGATGAGATAAGAGATGAGAAACGTTATTGCGAAATAAGAGTTTAAGAAAGGATGTCAGCAATATGAAGCTGACAGCTGAATTGCTTTTATTTATACAATCATTCATCCCGGTCTTTGTAGGAGTTAGCTTTATTTAGATAGTGATAAAAAAAATCAAGGTGAGCTACTCATTCTTTAACTTAATTTTAGATAGGTGAAAGGATAAAAATGTTAACGTATTGGTTGAGGTTCAGTGTACCGTAAATCTAAATTCATCATTACATTCTGCCACTTAACCCTTTAAATAAATTCACTGTACCGTATACTAAAAGGAAAAGAGGTCATACTGTAATAAAAAGAGTACAAATAAAGGCAGCTTATAATGTGGTAAAAAGCAAAACAGTGTTATTTTATTTCACCTTTAAAATACCTTCGAAGTTCAACCTATTGAGAAGTCGATTTATAATATTATTGTCAAATTTATAACTATCAATCATCAGATCAGTAAAATATTTCTTAGAATTACAACGCATACTATGCCGCAGTAATAAAAGCCTGGAAAAAGTTTAATTCTTACAACCGTATTATAATTTTAACGATTGATATTATTTTTAGAAATGTTTTTTTTATTTTTTGATCCGATCTCGTCCGTTTTATTCAATTTTCGAATCTGGTAAATAAATAAACACGAATGATATTTTCTTTAAGAAATGCAAAAACCTGACAAAAAAATATTAAATCGTATTAATAAGCATTATATTTCAAAAGTTTTAAGAACAAAAGTATAAATATTGTTGGTTCTTCAAAATATCTGTAATAATATAATTTAATTTGGGAAAGATATTGATAGAATTACTAACTAATATAAGATCAAATATAAAAGGTATGGTTTTAAAGTTACTAGTGTTTGAATTTGAAGTGATATCTACGTGGAACAGTGGAAAAAATCTGAGAGCATTTGATTTTCTTCTCTAATAATATAATATATATCTCTAATAATAATAATAATTAATCTAAGATCATTTGATAATAGTATCTCATTTTAATTTTCTACAATTGTTCAACGAATGTAAGAACTATTTTGAATGAATTATTTTTTATATACAATAGGAATGTCGTCATATCAATAAAACACATGAGCAACGATCGTCATTAGTTACCTTTGGAACGACAAAAAACTTTCCTTTGTCTTTCATTGCTAGGTAAATACGTCTTAAATAAGTTAGCTGTTATAAATTGTGTTTTGGGTTCTTTGTTTTGTTCATTGCGTTGATTTATTTGATCTCATATGTCTTTCTCCGTGATATTGTAAATAACCTATCTCTATTTGAGACGCCTATGATTTAGTCAAATAATTATATTATTTAAATATCAATACTAATTGCATAAAGACCACTGTCTTAAGTAGTAAACTTCACATTGCAATTATGTTATTTAATTATTTATTATCTTAAAAAAGTAATTTACTTTAATATTTAATTAAATTAAAAAAAATGTAGCAATTAAAACCAAAAAATTGAAATACTTTTGATTTTACTCTTACAATTTCCAACTCAAAACCTGAATTGAAACGTCCAACAAAGAAAAATTTTAATCTCCAACAATAACCAACTTGAAAACTCATCTAAACTTTCGAAATGGACAAAGCAATAACGGCGAATTGAAAATACTAGAAGTTAATTCAAGTCTAAGGTAACCAGTAATAAGGGAAATTGACGTGTCACATTCAAATTCACCGCTCTCATAACCATTCGCTTTCATTGTTATCTCTCGTTTCAGACCTTTCACATCAGCCTTATTAGATTGTAATGATCTTGCGCCTACAGGATTTTCTTTAACGAAAATTCCTTTTATGATGTTATTTCCATTGTTATAAGATATGAAGATAGCTGCACTGTCTGTTCATGCTCCGATTGAAATTATCTCCTCTGTCCTCTTGTCAGTTAATTGTATAATCTTAAAAATATTATCATAGAAACCTGTTTTTTTGGATGTTAACAAACGTTTTTCTTTGACAATTAAATTATAAAAAAAAATATTCAATCTTATTATTTTGATTAGGTTTGCACGAATCACATTTAAATAAAACTGTTTAAAACATATTAAATCTCAATTCTCAATATAAATCATATTTTTCGTTTGTGATATAATCAATGGAGTTTATTTAATGATTTATTATAGTAGAGAATTGTTTTTCTGTAATGTTCATAAATAAATACTGACAATAAAGTAAACTTAATGGAGCTGAAAAAAATATTTACCAATGTTTGATTATTTCTTTCCTTCTTCGCAGTGGGTATAATATGTGTACTCGGCTTCACGCCTCTTTCTTTGTACGTGCCTCCGCATATCATTTTTAATGTGCCCCTAACGATCTCTACATCTTTTATAGATTAAATTTTCTGATATTCGCAATGAAATTGCTTGAAATATCATTATTTATTTTAGTCATGTGTATTATATGCTTTTTGTAATGTATTCATTTAAGGAATTTCAGGTGTCAGAATGATCGTATCTCGTAGATTGTTTTTTTTTTTGGTTTAAAATAAATATTGATTTATTCTTACTGTAATAGAAAATGTTTTTCAGGATACAATCAAAACAAGGGCCCGTAACTGATTGTTCTATTAAAGCAGCCGTATCATTAGAAGCGTTAATGCTAAAGGTACAAGAAAAATAATGGAAAAAAAGAATGGTCCCTGTTAGTCTAAGCGTCACTTGAATTTCATTAAAGAAAATGACTGAAAGCTAATTACGCATTAATGTCGATTTTTCGAAGGGATCTTAAACGTAGCAATGAGTTTAAATGTTTATGAGCTATAAAGTAAGACCGTTTGTCACTTTTACTTGTAGATTATTTAAATTTTATGATTCGTTAAACATTTTTTTTAAATATTATTAATTTGAATTGTTAATGTAAAATCAAATGCAAAAGAAAACAAACTTAAAAAGTTACGTTTAAAAAAATGCATAACGGAGGCCGAATGTAGCAAACCAGGGTGGTTTGTAAAGCTTCGACCAGCATTCAATATTTATATTTCCAGCATTCCATATTTATATTTCCAGCATTCGCTTCATAATGATGTTCCATTACTTATATCGTCGTTATTTTTTCTTACATTCATCACAATTGTAAGTAATTAGCTATAAAAAAGAAACTTTTAAATGAAATCCGCCATCTGCGGAGTTAGAAGACCATTACCGAAAAAAAAAAAGAAACTCAAATTTTGGATCTCAATTTTTTTCGCAACCTTTAAAAGAATTTATCCAAGAACTCAAACTTCAAACATTGCTGTAAAGTTAATATTTGCATAATTATCATATTTGAAGACGATTCCTCATCTCAATTATAACTCGCCATCAACTCACTTAGCACAAAGTCGAGATCAAAGATTTAAATACAAAATAATACGAAGGATTTTTGAATTCATTACCATAGCGACTTTTGAGCACAAACAGGTCACGCATATTTAATGTTGTTTCAGTTAAACAATCAACATCTTGTAATAATTTCTTTATTGTTCATGAAATGTTTACGCAAATAAGATACGGATTGTAGAATATTTTATTTCTCATAACAAATCTGACGATAAATATTTCACATTAGCAAATAATGAAAACGATGCATTTGAAAAATTAAAATATATTATATTTTAATATTCATACATTGTTAATAGAACATTAAAATTATACGCGGAATTGCGTAAAAAGGCTGAGTAGGCGTGAAGCCGATGTAGGAAATGTGTCCTCTCCAATAAACAAAATAAAAAAATATTAAGATACAATTTTGTTTTTGTTTTTAAAATTTATTCCAGTAACTTTAACTTAAAACTAAGAAACATTAATAAAATTGAATGTTTTTCGAATAATCTCATCCAATATTTAAAAAAAATATTCACACACACTAAATTAATTTTCTTAGTCAATATATACATATATATATATATATATATATATATATATATATATATATACATATATATATATATATATATATATACATACTATAATAATAATTTTTATATAAAATAATACTGTAAATATATAACCTAATATTTATAAGACAATATTACAGGAAATGAGCGTAAAGCTTTTTTATGAAGCTTTTATGGTTGGGCTAGAAGTAATTTTAACAACATCTAAATTATTGAAATTTATATAAAATGTTTTTTTAAACGGTTTAGTTCACACATAATAAAGAAGGATTGAATTTTTTTGACAATTCCTAATTTTTAATTAAATTAAAAAAGACATTTTAAGTATCTATAACGAAATACAAAATGCTATATTTTGTATATTAGAAACGTATTTTTTTCATTTTTGTGTCCCTTATTTATATTGCCATTAGTTAAATTATTATGTGTATATATTTAATTTAATGAATCTAGCTGGGATGATTTAAAGCGCTTCGTTTTATCACCTATAAAATCTTTTAGAACCTACCTTGATTGCATCCTTAGGACTTTCTTAATACACGACACGTATACGATAAGATTAAGATTCAATACAATCGATAAATCTTTACATTAGAAGTCTGGGTTGGAAATCGCTTGCATAAGTTTTTAGTAAATCTTCATAAATAGCTGGCACATAGAAAAACACACATTTTTATATAAACTACGTTTAGATAGTCTGATATGATTACGTAAGATTGTAATAAGATAGAATCACTTAATAATTGTCGCATCGTAACCATTAGATTTAAACACTTACGCTGCTAAAGTGGCAGTTTAAAACGGAACATTAAACCATAAACCGATAAAGACCTATAAACAAAACTCCAAGTTGTGGCCCTTCCGCGGAATACCAGATTTATTACAATGATAAAATTAATAAGGTTAAATTGATATCTTAAAGGGATTTTTATAAACCAATTACTTGCAACGTTTATTTTGTTTCATCTGTCCTCCAACGCTTCTACTAACATAAAATATGTTTATATATGGCTGATTCATTTTTAATTGCAGAATAAAATTCTAATCATATACATAAAGGAGATATGTATGTATACCTTAATATAAATATATTTACCTACATATACATCTAAATATGAGTACATATGTATATATAAACTTTTATAATTCTTACCTTCTAAACTGCCATACAAACTTTCATCAACCCTTTTAAAACGAGACCTATAAGGGATATAAAAAATCAAACAACAATAAAATCATAGCCCTTGTAATATCTGAGATTCAAAAATTAGTGCGGTATCACTTTAAATATAATAATTGAAATGTGATGCTGTTATTCTATTTTAGTTATTTATGAATTAACATGAAAATGAATGAAACATGTGTAACCATGTTTTCAAACATTTTCATAAAAAAATACAACAGTTATTTGTAATAATTATAATGTTATAATTATTACAAGTTACTCAAATATTCTAATTATGTATCATAAAATGTAAACAATTAATTTAAAAGTTTATTTAAGGAAATAGTGAGAGCCCTCGTAATTTAATTTAAAAAGACGCCACATATTTGTCAGTTTCATTTCATCCCTTCAATCCGTACCTAAATTAGAATAAACTGAATTAAATCAAACCCTTTCATCTACCTTATTTAAAAGCTGAATGTATATTAACTTGACATATTAAACTAATAAAGATTTGAATATTGAAATATTCAGAGCATTAATGTTATTCGAATAATAAATACATTTTTCGGTCACATTTCGTGACTATATTTTACGAAACTAATGAAGTTGGCTTGAAAAAGTTTACTATAAGCTTTCTTGAGTATAATATCATTGTATGCCTTTGGAAAGGACGTGGAGAAATGAACTCACGTACATGATTAATTTGGTTTTTAATAAGAATACCATTTTACTGTATGAAATATTATATTATATTAGAGTGCTAACCCAAAAATTTGGAAAACAAAATTTAATGTCGTATTATAATATCAAATTAAAAATAAACACTATAAAAACCTTAGTCGAACGAATAAATGAATATTAAATTGGAAATTTGAAACGTTATAAAGTTAAAGTGATAAATTACTTTTTTTTTGTTTAAGTATATAAATTTCATGTAAGGTTAAAATATAAAAGTACTAAAAAGCTAAACCAAAAGAAATTTTAAAAGATTAAAATTACATGTTAACACACAAATGCTTTATCTGTTCTAAATTTGAAGTTAATAAATTTAAATATAATTAAATAAATAGTTATAAAAAAAAAATGTATTAAAAAAGTAATAATATAAAAAAGTAAAGCTGACGCTAGTTAAATTACTTATAAATTCCTCAACGTTATTTGAAAATATCGAGAAAGGTCTTAAATTTATTGCTGTTTCTATATTTTCATATAAAACATACTATATATCACTCACTACAGTACTGGAGTACAGCATAAAGCCCCGAAAGTTTTACGTATACAATGTTATAGAAACGTTTATAACTCTATTATTACAAAGACCTTGAACTGTTTGACACCAGAACATTTCACTCACTTTAACCTGATCTTCAATGTACACCGATAAATGTTGTTCTAAAGTAAAACCTCTCCCTATTTGTTCAACTGAAAATAATATATTAACAATTTTCTTTTTTTTTTTTGGGTAGTTACTAATGCCTAGTGTGTCTAGTGCCCTCCGGCCGTGACAGTTAAAATATAATAACAATTTTTTTTTCTGGATAGTGTCTATTACTGTTGGCTTGCGGCCTAGACAGCTTCACCGAAGGAGGTGGGTAAATATCGAAAATTTTCATAGCTTATAACCATTCGATTTCATCAATCGATACCGCGATCTAAAAAGTTGACAACGCCATCTAGTTGCCACTTATGAACTTATTATAGTTTGTACTGAATGATTTCTAGTTTCAAACGGGAACGTCTCGAACACCGACCGATTATTGTTTCTGAAATGCTTTAAAAAAGTTTTCCATATTATTATAGTAAACATAAACTATCATTTTGTCATTTTCATATATATAAATGTAATATTATTTTTGAAATAGAAACTATAATAGCAATCAACATGAAATAAATCTAGATTTAACAAAATAATGGAGTATTTTACTTACACCATTTGAAATACAGTATTATAAAACGTTTCTAATAAATCGTATCGTAAATAATCGTAATATACACAGTTGCCTTTAGATCAGAGTTATCGTCAACAAAACTACCAAAAACACCTTTAAAGAGATAAAATAAAAGTAAGTATTTAAATATATTTTATAATTCAAGAGCTTTATTACTTGAGTCCAACTGTATTACAGACCTTTTGTTTCAAGCGCATAATAGCGGCTTAATTCTTTAACGTTATTTCTTAATGAAATTCTCCCGTAACGTTATGGATATATCCATGGAGTTTCTTGCCAACTTTATGTTAATAACCTTATTGCAACCTTATATGAAACGAATGGAATGATAATTATATATTTTTTGGTATTTACGAGTATGTATATACAAAAATATTAATATTAGTATATACATTAAATTTTATCATAAAAAGTTATTTGTCTGTGGTTGTTGCTTATACGTTTAAAAGCGACGATGGATCTGTCATAATAGCTCCCTTTTACAAAAAAATACAAAAAACTTCAAAGGAATTTCAAATAGGCGTACGTTGCACCTACTCGTTAAACGTTATACTCTATCGCCCAGTTATAAAGAGTAGTTTTATGGATAAGAACGGTCATGAAACTCCGTGACTGATGACTTTTCTTTAATAGTATTACTGTATATATATATATACAGTGTATATATAATATATACCCTTTTTAAAGTGGAAAACTAAGAGTAAAGAAAAGTTTGTGTATTACATACAGTATTTCCGAATATTTGTAGAACGATACACCTTGGGTTTAAAGCAATCTCTGCCAGACTATTTCAAGATTTATATTTAGGTTAGTTTCCTTCCATATTAAATTGTATACGTTATTATAATACATTTCTCAGTAACGGCTTAAATTTGTCATTAATTAAATTGATACAATAAATCCCTGTTATAGTATGAAGGATTACAATAACGACGGCCAGGCCAAATAAATTGAATTTAAGGGATTAACCAGTAACCTGCGCAATTGACTGACGTTTGTTACTTTTGTATTAGTATCTATTTGTATACACCTATTTCTACGGTAGCGTTGGTAGGGTTGGTCCCTTGAATGTGTGGCGATATAAGTAATAGCTGTTCCTTAGGCAAGACACGTGAACGGGTGCTGCTTGCAGTGGTTGGATTTTTGCCAATTTCATTGACCAAAATCATTTTGCCTTCGTATCAAATTTACTGTGATGGTTCTAGCTGTACTTTCTTCAAAGACTTTTAATAAAGATTTTGTTTATATAATTATATCATGATGGTATACGCAAGTTAAAACTTTTTTTTAATGCTAACTTAAATACCTTAGTACGTCAAACACTTCTTCATGTGTAATTCAACAACTTCTTGACTAAATAACATATAATACCAAAAGCTTACAAACAAATCAACAACAAAAATACCTAACATTAGCCGAGTTGATAAGTCCCCATGAGACATTACTGAAAGCCGAGAGCGTAATTAATTATATGGCAAGATTGTTCTAGTTTGAACTTCGGCTTATACTTATTACACTTCGAAATATACTTGAATACCCGTACAGGTTTACGATTTTAATAACCATTCAATTATTAATCATTAAATTAATGATATATAAAATTAAATTCCTCAATTAATATACGAGTGTATTATAATTGATATTCACATGAAATCTCTCTCCATTACATGTTAATAATTTTTAACGTGTTAATTATGAGTTTTACGAGCTATCTCTATTGGAGGAGAACATGGGCGGGATTTTCATAATTCACTTATATAGCACTCTAGGTAATGTGTGTATTAATATTTAATACTAATGAGACTGGCATCCATGTACATAAAACATAATCAGTTATAATATTGAGTGACTCGTGAATTATTATAATAATATATCTAGTTTAATTTTATATATTAATAATTAGTTATGTAATGTAGTTATTAATTCAAATTCAAATTACCTTTTATAAAGTAGGCATTTCCACGCACTTTGGATTGGTCAATTATTACTTTATAAAAATGTCAGTGTAGTCACCCCGTAAGTAAGCTGCCTCCAGCTCGAAATGCTGCTCTGATGAGAAGAACTGGCTGAAAAGGCTTTTAAAAATAAATTAACAATGTTTGATATATGCATTTTTTCGTGTTGTAATTTTTAACTTTTAATTATTATCAATCGTTTTATACACATTTTTTAGACAACATGAGAACCAATGGCTATAGCTATTATGATACATCTCTTAAAAAATTAATAGGATTTTACCTTTTATTTATATAATATAATATTGTATTATTATTGAGTCTTGCTAATTACTAAGTCGGGATGATATAGTTATGGGATGTAGCTTGGAGAAGGAAGGATGCGTACCGCCATAGTTATAAATACGCTAATATAAATCAAACCTCCCAGCAAACTTGTACACAAAAAGCAAAAAATATAGCTCGTTATGCCGTAAATCAAAAAACTACAAGCCGTGGAGCATTAAGGACAGCGAGAAGCAAATATCACGTCTCATAGAAGCACTAACGGACCGTATGAACCTTACATTAAACATAACTTATCTTGCTGTACGTTTATGTATGATTTGAACACGGGTAAAGATATATACATTATACAAGAGGACTACAAAAAGGACAAACTATTTGAGCACATTTGATTTTGTAAGATGTTTACAGATGTGTAATATAGCATTATAATTTGGGCGTCAAAGAAGACGAATGAGAGATAATTACAAAGAGAGTTATATTGGGTAGATGTGTGAATAGAATTAATAAGATAGGAAATGGGTTTGAAGGTTATTCCCTTTATACAATAATGAGAAGTGCTAGGTTGTTTTGATATAGCAAAAAAAGGTATGGAAACTATGCGATTTAAAGAGTAGATTTGGATGGATATCCAGAGGGAGGCCAAAAAAATTAATGGATTATGTGCATGATGACATGAAGATGAAGGGAGTTGAGACAGCGCTGACGTTTGACAGAGTGCTTGAAAAAAAAACATTATATGCCTTCCCCGCCAAAAGTGGAATAAGGCCATTACAATGATGACGACAAATATGATAAAAGTATATGAAACATAAAAATTGACATTCAGAGAGCCTTTTTTTTTAATCAGGTAAAATATTTATAAAAATCTTTTAAAATGCTAACCTGTTTAAGAATTTAACATCGTCTAAATATAATATCTAAATCTATACCATCTTAATTACAGTACAGTAATTTTCTATATAAAATTAATATTTCACACATTTTCAGCTATTCGGTTAAAATATTTAAATTACAATAAGTGATGAATAAAAATGTTTTTATTGAACTCGTTTCATGTTCTTAAATAATAAGGTAATTTTAATATTGTTGCCATTGTAAATCAGTTTTTGATTAAGGATTAATTATTTTAATAATATACGTAATATTTAAAAAAGTATTTGTACATTATATGATAGTGTCACTTATACATCTTTAAACAAAATAGCATACAGAAAGCTTTATCATATATCTATGTCTATCAGATCAACAAAGTCAAAACAATTATCAATAGAATTATATATATTATATTTGTCTGTCTGTTTTTATGTTTGTACGCTTATCACGCAAAAACTATTGTATGAAATTGGATGCGTATTGGATTGTTGTGTTTTCAAATGTATATTTTAAGATAGAGCTTAAATTTTGTTCCTATCATTGTCTGTTTCAGTCTCAGTCTCAGTCAGTCTCTTTTAGTTTTTAATTTGTTCCACTAAGTGTATTTGTACAAGTGCTAATCAATATTTGTATGATATATTAAAACGTTGAATAAATACTTTTTTTTTCCTTGTAGTCAAATTTTTATTTTCTCCGCTACCGTATGAGCTAACGACCCTGGTGGAAAATAAAATAAAGTGCATATAATAAAAAAAAACAAATATATATAGAAGGCAGTTCCTATATATAAAATTTGGCAATAGCAAATTGTGACGTTTTTATAAGTATATTGTAATAATGTCAATTAAATTGTATTTTACCTATTGGGTTTCAGTCAGTTGTAATAAAGAAACCTACAGTACTTGTAAAGAGTAGTCCTTTATAAAGACTAATAAATAAAAGTAAAAAAATCACGTATAATTTTACCAAGAGAACAGAATTCGACCCTAGTTTCAGAATAAATGACGCGTGTAACTAGCTCCGAATGTATCGAAATTAACTACTGGATAAAATGGCTGGCGCAGACATAAATGTTAATAAAAAACATTTTAGGAACAAGATTAAGGATAAAGCACCTGAACCTTTATTAAAAGAAATTATAAGATATATTTTGGAATTACGACTATAGACTATAGTGGAGGAGAGACTAGCCTGGCGTTTCACAAGTTCGATTTGGCGTTTGAAAAATACTTTAACTTTAAAAATATTAAAAGCAATTTCAGGAACCTTTTATAACGAGCATTAATTAGGTGTGTATATTTTTTTCAAGAATACCGAAATGATATAAAAACATTCATTCTTTAGTTTATTCATCCCTTTGCTTTTCTGTGTAAAAAATAAAAATGAGTCAAAGTCAAAAAATATAACAAGTCTATAATATTTTAGTATTCCAAGCACAATTTCAATGAAATGAGAAGTATATTTTGTTAGTATGTACTAAAACAGCTTTTAAGGACACAGCTACATATAACGAACGTAACTGCAGTAAAAGTTGCAAGAATCATAAAATGCACTCTGCGGTTTATTTTAAACATAAAATCATAATTTGAATTTCAATGTACGAATTGAAAGTTATATCTTCAACTAGCTTTGTGCCATTACTTCGTTCTTATTATTCGTAACCGTTCGGGATGAGTTACCGAATGTCACTCATTAACTAATTAATATTTTTCCTGTGTAACTTGTTTTCAGATAAATTTTAGCTCTCACGTTTAGAAAATTTGCACTTTTTTTTTTCAAATAATATCAACAAACAAACAAACGGATTTCAACATTTTTAATATTGGATTTTCGGTCTTGGTTTATACCAGCACTTGATGTCGCTTATATTATTTTCTAAGTACGTGTTTTATCTTCAGCAAAACTAAGAATATATTGAAGTAGTAAAGTTGTCAAGACATATTGATATCTTCATGAATTTTCTCTTATTTATTCATGGGTTCCTTCATTTTATTATTCAAACCTAGGGCGCTGTCTCTAGATAGTCTGTCATCTGTGACATGACGTCATAATCTGCGTTTAACTTTTTGCGCAGTGTTTGTAACCCTTTCTGTTGTCTCAATTATATATGTTTTATTAAGCCATAATAAGTATCTTATATCACTATGAAAACATACTAAGTAAACTATTTGTATTGCACTTACCCTACGATTGGTGTGATTAAATATTTTGAAAAAAAATTTCTACGTTTAAATTTAAATTATAATTTTTATTTATCACTGACTAAAATAAATTAATTTTTTAACAGACACCTAAGTATTATTTTGGAGTTTTCTACAATGAAGATTAAAAATTATTGTAAAGAAATAATTTGAATCTCATTTTTTTTATATAAAAGCAATATGAATAAAAAGATATTTTTTTTATATATATTTTTTTATTCATATTGAATGTATGGAATGGTACTATTAACAAGCATATTTTATGTGGAAAAGTTGTATTTGAAAATTAAAGTAGCTTAAGGAGCATCCCTTTTTGCAGATTTAATTTAAAATTCTGTTGAACGGAATTTATTGGCCTAATTGGGGAACATTTACATATTACATTTCAATATACGGCACCTTTACTTTTTCTCTCCGTGACGAATGGTAGCGGGTCTTTTTTCACTTTCACGTAGTTTTTAATAATCAATCTTATTTATTTTGATTTATTTATTTAGTTTAAAAGAAAACAATTAAGAACACTTATAGGAA
The DNA here is from genome assembly GCA_963555665.1 of Dircenna loreta. Classification (NCBI taxonomy): domain Eukaryota; kingdom Metazoa; phylum Arthropoda; class Insecta; order Lepidoptera; family Nymphalidae; genus Dircenna; species Dircenna loreta. The sequence goes on from OY743092.1 coordinate 12,918,018, forward strand.
CATACATACTTAAATAACTTAAAGAAATCAGTAATGTTTCCAAATAAAGTGTTAAATCTAATTTAAAATTCAATAAAAGGTAAAGTTAGAAACGATTAAAACTAAATTAAAATATATGTTTCATTAAGACATGTAACACTATTCATATTTAAAAATAATTTACTTTCTTATTATTTTAAATGATAAGAAAGTAAATTATATACACCCGATATATATTTTCTTAATTTAAGCTTATAGAACACTAACGTACACCTGATATTTCGGATTCCAAACTGTAGAAGCATATTCTAGAAAATACCTCACAAATGTATTAAAAAGTAGAACAAAGCTTGAATAATAATTAAAATCTTTTCCAATTTTCAAAACGAATCGTTATCTAGAATAGACATGGTTTATAAATTTAGTCCATGTTTTTTCTAAACGTTTTTCCGTAACATTTAAATACATATTCATCTATTACCTACATTTGTATGTTGACGAAAAAGCATACAAACTTTTATCTTTATAATATTTGAAAATTCTCACAAATAATTAATTGAAATGATATAAAAATAGAAATAACATTATTTACGAAACCTTGAAAGCTTTCATTGTTCGTACAATATCTTTGTCGAAATATTCGCTCTTTGTTGGCGATGTATGAAGCTTGAGAAATAAGGAAATAATACTGACAAAATAATACGTCGCGTAAGAATGTGTGAAAATTTCCGACTCGGATCAAAAATGTCTTCGTAATATTTTTAAGCTTATATTATATGTACAATACGGGTATATAAGCTTCCTTTGCTTTTGAAATAGGATCATAGCATGGTATTCAAGTTTAGATTTTATTAAATATTTATAAAAAATCGTGTATAGGTATGTTAAGAGTAAAAAAATTGTATGATTATAAAGTGTATTATTTCGACATATTATTGTATTATTTTAAGTGATGCCAGGTCACATCGTCGGTCGGCCGTCACATAAAAAAGCAAATATTTAAAAAATACTCCAGAAATCTAGAGTAAGTCTGTGCACATGTCGGTCAAGGATAGACATAAATTTCAACGCGACAGACATTAAATAGAAATGCCAAGAATAATATAATATAAGTAGTCTTCCTTAGCTGATAATTTAAACTCCTGTCCAATTTGATTGTTTGTTTTCAAAGTAATAAATATTAACAATAAAAATAAAAAAAATATTTAATATTTCTTTATTCTTTCATAAAAAATGTCACTTTGAACATAAAAAAAGAGTATTTACTTTGTTGATATTAAAAAAAAAAACAGTTTTTCAAGACATGATATGTTTTCTTTATTCGTACTTCTTTGTCAGTAAAACCAAAATACTTGGTTCTCGGCAATTCGCCAATTTGCTTCGTGCGCATACAATTGTCAACGAAAGCAGTTCCAAATCTGTTAATCATGTCACATCTGTCTGAAAAGAGATTTACCGAAAAAATCCATTTAATTAAAAATGATTTTATATCAACTTTATTCTTATAAATATATATTTTTTTGTTTTTCGCACAACAATCTGGCTTAAAGAGTAGAGGGCAAACGTTCCATCTGATAGAAAGTGACCGTCACTCATGCATATCTGAAAATAAAGGTCGTGGCAGATGCATTGCCACCGCTGCTTAAAAAAAATAAGAAAAGGACGTATCTAATAATCAAACAGGCCTTATTCCATTTCATATAAACTTTGGAACTTAAAGAAAAGTAATTTTCTTCGTTATTGATTTAAATTAGAAATAAACTGTCTAAAAAGAAACTAATTTGAAATAATTTATTTCTATTATGTAATTGACAAAAACTAGGTATACTAGAATACAAATCTTATTCGAATTATTAAATCACCAATTGATATAATATTTGGTTATGAAATGAATTGGTGATTAAGTTATTTTTTAGAATAAAAAGTTGCACAAAATTTATTGGCACCTATCATTAATATAATAATAATAATAATATACAATTAAATTTACTATTCGAATTAAAAATACTGTCACACAAATAAGCACAGAATTTAATTTATAAGAATAAACTTAATATGTTAAAATTATTTAACTTTGCCGCACGATGTTCATATTTCGTTATGGACTATTTTGCAATTATTATACATTTCAAAGGGCTGAAGTAAAGTGAATTTTCATAAGTTTCAAGTTTAAATCCGATAATAAATTTTGTGCGCGTGAAACATTTGAATTGATTAATTTTCACGAAACATTGGATTCGGGTGGAGAATATTTAATTATCTTTTGATGTATTAAATTCTTGAATAACCTAATTTCTAATAAAGTAAATAAAGTATAAAAAATATTTATTGATTTATGATAAATATTATCGCAATGTTCTAAAATTATTTTTCTTTATAATAAAATGAAGACATTTAAAATATAGTTAATAAGCTATTGTTTTTAAAATATCTTGATGTAAAGATTGAACGTAAAAAACAAGCATTTAAAGACAAAATGAAATGTAATCTTTGTTTTTAATCAACCGTAGGTCTGTTTGTTCCTTTCAGGGATCTTAAAAGGTGCCAAGGCCGTGGACGCATTAAATATTTCAGTAACACTCCTCACAAGTCTGTTTTTGTTCCCAGTTTTATTTGTTCCAAAACAGACCTTTAAAATTACATTTGCGTTTTGGGTCTTCTAAAGGTATATTGAGCTCACGAAATATACGGATGAAATGATAAATACTGTATACATGAATTTGTTATCTACAAAATAATTTACATCAACACTCTTTGTGTAAAAGTAATAAGAAATAGAAGGACAAAGATCATGTTTATAAGTTTAATTCGTATTTCAAATATCCTATCTAACCAAATAACGTTTTGACAACACGTTACCGGTAAATACAATATAATTTTCATACGAAATTCATTGGAGTAATGTAATAATTATGACATGCGCGGCTTAGTGTGGTAATTTATGTCTCGTTTCGAATTGTTTCCGAAATTGCTCGAAAGTGATATTGGAGTTAGATATTATCCCGGTCTTATGAGCCAGTGAAATGGGTTGAAATAAAAAACAAAACAGTCAACTTGTACGTATTTTATATATGTTAAATTGAAATCATTTTAAGATTTAGATTTTAAGAGCTTTTCGGGGATACAGATTTTTTTATGTTTTCACTTTATATCCATATTTTTTTCACCTTCTTTTTAAACTGTAACCGATTTACTGGATAATGTATTTTAATTCAATTTAAAACTAATCGCGCACAAATAGGATATAAATTTATATACCATTGGTGTCGTGGTTATTGTTACGGTGGCCTCAGGACGTTTGCCCAAAGTTCGCGGGTTCGAATCTACCTATCAATTTTAAATTAAAGTAAACTCAACATAGCTATACATTTATAAAATTTCGTTAAACATTTGTCAAACACAAAACATTCTTTTAGGTTATATTATGTATGTAAGAACTCGTTTATCATATATCCTAAGTATGAACTTATAAAAAACGTACAATTTTAGGTTGAATGTTTCAGAAATATTTTTCCATGACATAATTGAGTAATTGACGCCATTTATTAATGTACTAACGTCAGTGTACCTGCAATATGTAACTACGATTCTAAGACACGTGTTTGAATTACCACGCGCTTTGCGCATACCATTACCTACGAATATATCTATCAGAGTATTTATATTGAAGTCATTGGCATTTATCGAAAAGGACAGTAGGTTATGTATTTATAGTTGGTTAGTTCCTATTGCCCCACTGTTTCTAATTTAAAAGGCGTACGGTATATGTGTATTTAAAATACCCACAATAACGTTTATTTTATTTTCCACTTGTCTCTTTATACAATACGTTTTTAAGCTTATAGTTGATCTTGTATTAAAGTCACCTATAACTTTTAATGTTTAATTTTATAATTTTAATATTGTTTTAAGTATGGGGTTTCATTGATTTTGACTCACGTCATATTGCATTGAAACTGCAAATCAGTATGACCTATTTCTTAAAAATCGACATTGAAAGTACCGAGAAACAATGCACTGTACTGAAAACAAATTGTGTCCAATGACCTTTTGCCGTCCTAAAGTAAACGTGACGGATCCAGCTGCGCGGGCGCACTCCAAAAATATCATCCCGAGCTCTGGTATCGAGTTGCCTTCAGTATAGTGAAGATTGTGAGCACCGACGCCTGTGATAAACCTAGTCTTACCAAGTCTTTCCAAGTCACGGATCCACAATGACAAGTAAATAATTGAGTGCTTTACCTGCTTGTGGTTGTATTGGATTTATCGAGTGTATTTTTGATGTTGCATTAAACGTTGTAAGTATCGGAATTTTCGGAAACTTACATTTCTGGTGATTAGTGATGATCACATCTATTTATATTGTATTCAATTTATTTTATTTCTCCAATTTTAAGTCAATATATACTGGTTGTGTAGAGCAGAATATGCCCTTTTTGTTTGATATCGTTTTACATTCCCAAGTGATTCCTATGAATTATTTGATTAATTATTCAATGAAAGCCTCTTATTAATTTATTCGTTGGGCCAGTTTCTAAACTAATTGTTTTTATTCATTGAAACGTGGCATGCTTCACCATTATTCCTGTATGTAACTCGAATACGCTCTGACGTAGAGACCTTCGCGTTGCGTAGCTGTTCACCGCAAATCGTCTTTTGTTTCTCATAAGTACGACTTATATTTATATATGGTATAATACAAGCTGAGCAAATTTTAGTTAAGATTTATTAAACTATAATAACAGTACCTCTCGAGCCAGACACACAATAACAAGAAAGAAAATCTCGTAAATAATCTCAGCTAATCGCAACAATCCAATACAATATGAATAAAAAGGTAGTTATGTAAATATAACTGAAGACGTTAGTCGTTGGCAAAAGATTTTCCCACCGAAAAAGACTGGACGAACAGACGGATATTCGGATTTTATACATAAATACTTATAAAGCTTGATGCTGACGTAGTGGCTAGCAATTTTTTTATCAGAGTCATTCACATATATTTAATGTAACGTCATTCGTTTTTTTTTTTTGGATGCTAAAAACTGAAATGCGATGTTTATGTTTTAAGCGAATGTTTATATTTCATCATATTATTTGGCATGTTGTGTTTGAATACTTATTTTTTTTAAATATTATTTTGTGATTTACCTTGTTTTAATGTTTTATTTTTAAACTACAGTCATTACCTACATTAGTCAGAGTCACTTAAATCAGAGTTGTTGATGGAGATCTGAGTAACGAGTTTACAAAAATAATTATGCGTTAATATTTCTAGAACTTGCTAAGATAATTTCAGTTCTCTGTCTTCTGCATTGTGCAATATTATTAGTCCGTTTATATGAAATGTATATCGTTGATATGTTATGCTGATGTTAATAAAATTATATACTTTTGTAATTTTGTTACCCTTAAATTTCAGTTCAAAAAATAACACTACTAATTATTTGTTATATTTTCTGTAAACTGCAAAAAAAATCCTTTGGTCCGGTCAAAAGGTTATTTATTTTGGCAATTAGATTGTTTTATGGAGATCATAAAATTCTTATCAATATTTATTAAAATAATTTATTATTTTACCTTTGTCGGGGAAGAATGGGGGATTATTTTTAAAAATTAAATATAATTCATTAATGAATTTATCTATTAATGAATTTTTTTGAACAATCTTATTATTTGGAGGGAAATATAACTTCAAAATAGTATATAAGCGTTACAAATTTATTTGAATTAAATTTAATTTTGCATGTTTGATAAACTAATATTAATTATCATCAGCTCATGTAAACTTACACTTGGCCAAATACGAAGAAAGCTATTAAAAATCCCCAGTCAACCTTGTTGAAAATAACCCTGACGTGTACACGCGCCTTGATAAACAAGAGATACGCAATCAATTTCAATTACTACTGATTCGAGAAGTTTCGAGAATTCTACCTTATTTCAATAGTAATATATTGTTAGACTGGGACGTTGTCATTGTATGTATCAGGTTTAATTATATTTTCTACATATAAGAAAGATAATATAAAAACTAAAGCCGTTTTAGACTCCAAGTATGGTATGTGATATACGGTATCCATGGTATATGGTATGGTACGTAATATATAGTACATTTAATAAAGATTTTATATTTCTCATGGGATAGTAATAAAAAAAATGTTTTCATCTTGCTAAAAATACTTTTGAAAGAAAACTTTTTAATTATAAATTATGTATTTTTTTAATTATATCCAATGTTAAAAATACTTATAAAAAGAGAAAGTAAATTATGAATGCACTAAATTTTTATTTATATCTACACTATTGAAAACATTCACTGACGGAATAACTCAAAATAATTCTGACGTATTCTATTTTAATATATGAACGAACAGCTGGTTATCGTACTATATATGTATTTCCTATAGCGGACAATTTTGTGGTCAACCCACACAACTAGCACTAGCATTAAAAGATAAATTGGTAGCTTACTACCGGTGTCGTCACAGCTTCCTCATACGTCATAAGATATCGAAAAATCAGTAAGATATTATTTTAATAATAGGCAAAATAAAGTTCTCGTATTGATTTTTGGATAGTCGTAATAAGAAGCGTTTTCACGCGCCTTTCGACCGATCTATTTCTGACGCAACCGGACGAAGCTTGCTTTGGACGTCAGATATAAACGTGGTATTTTGGTATTACTAAACATAGTCCGGAATAACTAAATTCCATGCCGTGGATTTTAATTTTACTAAAATATTAAGTTACAGGTAGTTTTTAGATATTAATGAGACAAATTGAGTTTTAATCTCTTAAAAATATGTGGTTACCCTTCATTATTTGTAAACTATTTTTATATGGGAACTCTGTGAAAAGCATATGAAATAATAATTAGTCTTGATGTAACAAATACTTTTCTTTGGGTTCAGACTGTTAATTCAATCTAAATTAAATCAAACACGACGAAAGCTTCATAACATACTTTGACGATCAAATATTTTTTAATGGTGAATACAGAATAACAATCATACTTTAGTGGAAAAAAATGGTGAATTTAAACTCATTACTAATAACAGGTTAAATAAGAAAAATAAAAATGTACTTTTGCCCGGGTGTGGTGTATACCGTCTAAATACATTAAATCTTGGAAATTTGTAAACTTATTTGAATAAAGTCAAGAAACTATCGTTGAGGAAAGTTTAGTTTCTTGTCAGGTGATATTTATTATGTTAAATAAAGTTCAAATACAAACTGTATTCTGTATTGTATATTTCTATTAAATTATAAATTAAATATTATACGTTAAATGAAAAAACAAATATAATTTAAATTACATCTTATCAATGAGATTACTTATTAAAAGAAACCAATACGAAACTATATACCTAGTCTTATAAAAGAAAATATGTAAAGCTCATTTAAAATTATCAACATTCGATTAAATATAGTCTTTTAAACGTTGAGGTAAATTTTTATTAACATAATGACCAGTGCGTTTTTTAAAGTCTACAAGACCTAAGACATCTTTTGAAATGGGTGACATGGTTCTAACATCTCGGTGCTGTATTTATTTTTTTTCAGACAGGATTTCCGCGAATACTGTCCTTTATAGCTTTGATGGCCTTTGTCGTAGAAATACTACGTGGACTACAAAATATTTTTTTGGGCACAGACAGAGCTTTCTTTGTACATACCAAAAGCCTACATACATTTGACTAATACTAAGATGATAGAAAGTTTTAAAAATTGCTATCGTAGCAATTCGGTTCACTTGATCACAAAAACATTAAACACCAATTGGTACCAAAATATTAATATATTTTTTAGGAATTAAATAAAAACTCATCTTTTTTTCAGTTTACACTTAAACTAAGTTGACGCTTGACTACATTCCACCTGATGGGAAGTGGAAATGTAGTCGTAGGTGGTAAAGCGCATCAACTTAGTAAAAACCTATTCACTCTTGCCTTGAAGAATCATCAAATCGCAATCATCGAATGCGGAAAATAAATATAATCAGTAAACTTTGAATAATTCATAAAAACCAAATATTACGTTTAGATATAAGAAATTTTAGCATATAGTTTACCATTACCATTAGAGTCTCCCAGCATTACTGCTATCATAAAGATACAATTTTACAGCATTTTTATTATTGATATTTTTTCTTTCAGATTCCTAGAAACTAAAAAAGATGGAGCAGTTTGAATCACTGCTGACATGCTGCGTTTGTTTGGACCGATATAGGAATCCAAAGCTCCTGCCATGCCAGCACAGCTTCTGTATGGAGCCGTGCATGGACGGCCTTGTCGATTATGTCCGGCGACAGGTCCTTAAATAATTTTATATAAAAAAAATATATGAATTTATTAAACGAAATCCATAAAAATTCTCTCAATTTATTTATTTCAGGTTAAATGCCCAGAATGTCGAGCTGAGCATCGCATCCCTTATCAAGGAGTTCAAGGATTCCCAACAAATGTAACCTTGCAAAGGTTTTTAGAGCTACATGCTCAAATCGCAGGGGAATTGCCCGATCCTACAGCCGGGCAGGTTATGGAAAGATGCAATGTCTGTTCAGAAAAGGCATACTGTGCTCCTTGCGCACATTGCGACAAAAAAGTTTGCGAAGATTGTAAATCCGCTCATATGGAGGTACTTCGTAGGGAAATCGCACGAATTAACAATCAAATTCGTCGCGGGGTAAACAGACTCCAAGACATTTTAGCCATAGTTGAACGAAACACAGCAAATCTTCAAACTAACTGTGGTGCAGTAGCTGGAGAGGTTGATGAAATACATAAGAGACTCGCAAAAGCTCTAAAAGACCGCACTGATTTCTTACGGACCGAAGTTGATCGATATCTTGCCACTGAACTTAGAAACCTAACGCATCTTAAGGATAATTTAGAGCTAGAGTTAAGCAATATTCAAAGCAATTGTGATCTTGCTGATAAATATATGAACGATGACGTTGAATGGGAAGATACAGAATTGGTTGATACTAAAGAAATATTTCTTAAGACAGTTGAGTTTTTAAGAAATTTCGATTATGAAGCAGGAGACTATAACCGTAGGGTTCGATTTATAATGACTCATGATCCAAACCAATTGGTTATGCATGTAGCTAGCTATGGAGAACTTAATATAACAAATCCAAGCGCTTATGCAGCTGGTTTACAACAATCTCAAGGCCTTACAAGATCTAAAAGTGACCATCGCTTAGCAACGCAATTCCGCCAACAAGAAGAGGCAAAGGGTTATATGGAAAATGAAGAACCCATTTTAGGTGGAAGAAAATTTGGAGAACGTCGTCCTCCTCCACCAGAAAAGCACACTCGAGACTATGGAGCTACGGATGACTACAGTGGTTATGAATCGGAACATAGGCCGTCCCGTCGTTTCCGCTCTCGTTTTGTAAGAAGTCATCAACAAGATAATGATTCTGATACTGAACAAAGTACTAGAACTGTAAAAACTGAAAATAAGGATAAAGAAAAAGAAAAAGTTGCTGACACGGAAGATGCAACACGCGGTCCGCTAAGTGGAATATTTAGATTGAGTGATTGTCCCCGTGTCATGCAAAGAATACTTGATGTAGACAGTGGTAAAAAAAAGGAAAAAAAAGAACCACCTCCACCACCTAAGCCAGTTCAACCAACTCCACAACCCCAACGTCGACCGCCACCAGTGAGGCAACAGAGTGAAGATGATGAAATAACTCGATTAAAGAGGCAAAACAAAGGCGCAGCCTCATCACAAGAACCAGATCGCTTGCCTCCGCGACCTGTTGAAGAAGAAAGGAATGCTATCAATCGCAAACCACCTACTCCAGCTCGTGAGGTGAGTTGGGAAGAAGAGACAGATTGATAAGATAAAAGCAAAAAGTAGAAAAATATTCATCGATACTAACAAGGAAAACGCGACAACTAACTAGGGCATTCCACTAATACACTCCACGTTAATTCATACTTACATACACAACACAACAACAAAATTTTATCAGACTCCGTTTTTTGGTGGTCAATACCAAATTTTAGTATATTTCTCAGGCATCCAGTGAGGGTGAATCCGATGATGAATCTGTCGGATCCCTTCAACGAACTCAGCGTAAGAGTTCAGCACCCATACCAAAACCAACGGTTACGAGAAGGCCTTCTGCTTCCGATACATCCTCTGTTCACCGGCCTGCGGCTCGGGCCGCTAGTACTGAATCTAGTGCTTCTACAGAAAGTTCCGGCTCGGCGGTAAAACATACAGGTGCGATACTATCAATCGAGGAGTTGAAAGCTAAATACAGCATTGATGGGCCTTCTCCGAAACCGATCTCCCATATTTTGTCCGCAGGCAATGAGAGATCTGCTCCAGCTACAACAAATGGAACAGTGGGCGGCGCACAACGGGTACAAAGTAGGTTTGTTGGATCTCAACGACCAACACCCGCCCCGGTGCCCGCCGAGCCGGCCCACGAAGACTCTGATACGAGTTCTGAAGAAGAAACTGACTCATCAGAGGAGAGCGAAGAGGAGCCTGCACCGCAAAGGAAGCCCGAGAGCCAGGCGATAGCTCGTAGTGACATTGGCCCACTTTTAGCCCGGAGTACTAATGCTCGAAATGATGCACATGATAACAAAGGTAAAGATACGCCGACACAAACGCGATACCGAACCCGCCAGTCTTCACAAACTGAAGAAGAACCTGCCCCTCGCTATGGCGCCAGCAGTTCATCCTATAGTAGTCGCTATGGAAATAAACCAAAAGATGAAGAATTAACATCCTCTTTAGATGATGAAACAAAATATCCTACAGCTCGTTCTAGGTACCTCGCTTTGAAAGAACGACGCAATCGCCTTGCAAGAAGTAAAAGCAGTCATACTGGCTTTGGAGTAGGTGACGATGATGACCAAGATGAACCTGTTTCTCCCACTACCGCTTCACCATCAGCTTACCTTGCTGCTCGATACGGCTCCGGCACTGGAGGTTCGGAGTTGTCTCGTAGCCGATCTTCCCATGCGCTCAAATCGAGAGAAAGCTCCCCTGAACGTCCAGTAACTGGTGAGAAGGACGGAGCAGCTTTAAGTTCTTGGGCGAGATACTTAAAAAGTAAATATGGTTCACGAGGTAAAGACCGCGATACAAGTGGTACTTCTTCGAGCTCATCTCGTCGTCTGTCTCTCGGGTTGCCATTGCGCTCAGCTAATGAGCTTGCCAGTTCTGATGATGATTCAAAAAACGCGGCAGGCTCCCCCATCTCCCCTACGGCGGCTACAGCAGCGGTAGCAGGTTAGAATTATGAGTGGCGTGTATATAGGTTTGAGGCTTCTGGAAATTATATTGTCTAATAATCATGAGTTTGTTTGTAATCTATTTATTCTTCATAGGTTTCGCAGCAGCAGGTTCCTCCCCTAGGAGCCAGTATCTGCAGAAACGCCGTTTACAATTTAGTGTGGGGAGTCGGGGGAGCGAACCCGGTTACTTTACTTGGCCTCGTGGCATCGCTGTAGGCCCCGACAATATAATGGTCGTGGCTGATTCATCCAATCATCGTGTTCAAGTAAGGACATTACAAAGTTTTAATCTTGTATTGTATTAAGTGATCATTTAATTATAATCATTTAATACTCCTTATTTTTCTAAATGAATGCAAAATAAGTTTACCATTTATTATTATATGCAAAGTAAATATAGTTAGACATTTTACAAATATGCCAATACAGTGAAAATATAAGAATATTATGCATAAATATTAAACACTTCAAGTTTCTTAGTGTTAATATTTAATCTTTCCATAATAAGTAAGGAAATTTATATTTTATGTAAAAATGATCTTTTCCCATTTTTTAAATAGCTAGCTATGCATATTTTGAAACTGCGCTAAGCAATTTTTAATACACCAAAGAACCAAAATTACTCATGTTTCAAACATTAGTTTTTGCAGAATATTTTAGATAATAAAGCAAATATTTAGGGTGCAAGTTTTATAAATTTGCAAGTCATATTCGCAAAGCAAATGCTGCTAATGGTTTTTTTTTTCTAATTTGGTAGCCTTTGATGTCATCTTTTGGCCGCAATGTTTTTTATCCAATACATTTTTTCAAGAAAATAAAAAAATTAAACTTTAACTAAAATTTATTTTATGCATTTTAAATTGTTTTTGTTCATTCAATTTAAACATATTTAACTCTTCTTTTCTTTTAAGGTTTTTGATTCCAATGGCATATTTGTCAAAGAGTTTGGTCAGTATGGTAGTGGAGAAGGCGAATTTGACTGTCTCGCTGGCGTTGCCGTCAACCGCATCGGACAATACATCATAGCTGACCGATATAACCACCGCATACAGGTAATAAATACCTTTTCAAAAATTTATATATAATTATTATTTTTCTAATGTTCATTAAAAATATATATATATTAAAAAATAATTAAATGCCGTAACAATGTATAACATATTTCAATCCATTTGATTATTATGTCACTCTAATTTTGATCATTCGTCTATTAATAATTATTAAGCTGGGTGTTGGTATAAAAAAAGAACTAAAAAATCTGATTTGATTAGTTTAAAATTGGGTTAAAAATCGGAATTCTACATCACGGAACAGCGCCCTTACAACTTTCAAGAGCTTGTCAAACTGTCGTTTGCAGTGTCAAACTTTGTCTTCAAACCATATTATATATTTAAAAATGTTTTGTGGACTTATTTATCATTTAAAATTAAGTAAATCTTTCATAAATAAATAGTGGAAGCACAGATATGCTAGTAAAGAAAGAAATATGATTTAATTTTTGTTTCTTTGTTGTAAACATCAAAGAACTTAAATTTCGATAATTTATATATCACACAATCTTTAGATGATTCGTTTTGTGAAAATATAATTCCATAAATTTAATATTAAGTGATTTTTGACAAATTGTTTTCAGGAAAACGAAAATTTTGCCTATAAAAATAATCTCTTTGGTATTGAAATTAATCTAAGATACGTTTATTAAATTGTATTTGAAATTGCGTTTAATAAAAGGTGATTTTAAATTTTTAATTCAATTTAATTACTATTTTTTAAAAACTTTTTTCATAATTGAACGGAAATATTTTCCAAATTTATATTTTTTGTTTGGAAGGATATTTTAAATATTATTTCACTTTAATGTTACTGCCCTAAGATGGCATAATAGAGACTAAAAAAACAATGTCTTTAAAGAAGGCAAAACAATTAGTATTTAAACAATTAGTATTTAAAGTAAAATACGTTAAATTAAATAATTAATCGAAAACATAGAATACTTTACAAAATAATTAGGAACATTAAAATCTAATATTAATGTTATACTTTGTTGGAGTGTTTAAATATTTTTCGACTATCGAAAATAACTATATTTACTGTACTACATTATTCGTAACTATTTACTTAAAGTTTAAAAACAATAGATAAATACATTGTTCGAATATTTTTCCAAAAATAACATAAGTTGCACATTTAAATATAATCAATTAGTTAAACAATTTATGATTTAAAAGAAAAAATATTTTAAGAGACAATAAGAATAAAGCAGATTCAATTGTCTATCTTTGGCTCTTTGTAGGTACCTTAAATAATTAATTGACTTTCCCCTTTGATAACTATTGTTTACATGCGAACTAATTAACCTGGATGGCGCTAACGAAGTTTCGTACGTGACACTGTTTAAAAGGGCTGGGGATATTACGTAATTGTATAAAATTAAACCTACTGACTACAGGTACACTGATAAAATCACTTAATAATTTATTGTAGTTTATGTGTAGAAATGTATCATTAATTATATTTTAACTTTTAAAATGAAAAGAATATTTTGTCTATGGCTTTGAAACAATTGATTCTTCGGAGTCAATAAGCTAACGTTATAAAAACGTGTAAAGGTTTCTTAACGGAGCTAAAGTCAAACACTCACACTATACACTAGCACTATTATGTAACAACTGGAAAGGCGCTAATCGGTGCTTTTTATTATTATCGTTTACAAATTTCCCAAAAGTCATGTTTATTGAGCCATTATAAGCAATAACAGTAAAACCTAATTAGACAATTCAAATGCATAATGGCGCCGTCCATGTCAGCTTGCATTAATAGCCGATTCGACCTTGTTGTAAATACAGATCGGGTGTTCGTAAATTTATGAAATTCTGTTGAACTAAAATCAAAATTATCTGTCATATATGTAATAATATCAGCGACGATAACAATTTTTTTCTACAAAATATAATGTTTGAACGGGACATTTGATAAAAACCGACGTAATATTGGAGTCAAGCATTACCTAGACTTCATAATTTAATGAGGGTAACTTCTTTCTGATACATCTTTAATTTATTCAATGAATTTTCACCAGGTGTTTGACCCAGCTGGCCGCTTTCTAAGATCGTTCGGAAGTCAAGGAACTGGCGATGGCAAGTTTAATTACCCATGGGGTATAACCACAGATGCCCTCGGATTTATATACGTCTGTGACAAGGAAAACCATAGAGTACAGGTCAGTATAATCAGTATGAATAAAAAAATATTAAAATTTAATAATTGTGTGTCAGAGTCATCGTAAATAAGTAATATTTTTAACTATATTTATCTATAATATTTACTGAAATGTTAATTCATAAAATTGATTTTAGGTGTTCCAATCCGATGGCACGTTTGTGGGTAAATTCGGTAGTTTTGGGTCCAAGTTAGGTCAGCTTGAACATCCTCATTACATTGCCGTATCCAGCACAAACCGTGTTCTGGTCTCCGACTCCAATAATCACAGGATACAAGTCTTTGATGTTAATGGACGTGTCCTGTCTTCATTTGGAGAAGAAGGCTCAGAAGATGGACAGTTTAAATTCCCAAGGTTCGTATAGATTAAGTAGACTTACTTCAAAATAAAACTTTTTATTTTTATTTACTTATATATTTTTTATACACAACGAGTAATTAGGAATTCATTCCAGAAGAATAAATAAATAATTAAGTTACTATTGAGTACTAATATTAAGTCGATAAATGTTAGTATTAATATGAATGTTAGTATTAATATGAAACTTATATTTGCCAAATAATAATATCGTCAAAATGAGAATATATAATATTTACGTAATGAATGTGTAAATAGTAATGATTTGTATTGTATAAATAACCACATACTATCCACCAAGGACTCATTAAACTTACATTAGCGAGTTCTTAACTAGGATAACAGGGGACGGTAATAGGATTACACTTTGGAAGGTCCAACCCATTGTTAACTTACCTTGTGATCGGTACTTCCTTAATCAATAGCATTTTCCTTACAGATGCTTAGATCACTTTGAGTATTTCTTTTTCTTCTATTGATCGTACTTATAAATAGTATGGGGAAATGTTTTTTTTTAAATATTGAATGATGGCTACGTTACAATTTACAAATTCTCGAACATTTTAAACTTTGTTTTAATTTTACGATTATACCTTGACCGAATTAGTACGTGAAAATAGTATGAGAGCTGACCTCATTACGTGATCCGTTTACCGAATATTTTTAATAGTGCTACATCAGTTTTATGACCAAGCGATATTGTAGTCTTTACTACTTTATTCGGAAAGGTTTATTATAGAGTTTAACTTGACAGCGCCGTATTTTTACTCCATTTTCTCTATAAACCATGAATGTGTTATTTCAACCGTATCGATAATTGTATTTTGTACAGTGTATTACATTTATAATGTAAGTTACGTTATTATTTTTAATGATAACTTGAGCATTTATTTAAAAATGTAAATACGCATAACATACCCTAACATTTTAATGGACTTTTTCAAATGTTGACATAATTCTTGCATCTTTCCATTGCTATTTTATATATTATAGTTAAAAACTTTGGTTTGAATTTTCTTGAAAAATCAAGTCAAAAGTTCAAAACACATTGCCTCTGTCACGATAAAGACAATTAAATATATTATATTTTCAAAATCATAATCAAAATCAAAAATATCTTTATTCAAGTAGGCATTTACATGCACTTTTGAATCGTCAATTACATGACATTACATAAAAAAGAAATATCAGTATAGTATGTCAGTATGTCAGTCCGTGAGTAAGCTACCACCAGCTCGGAATGCGGCTCTGCTGAGAAGAGCTGGCTAGATTTTTTTCAAGGTAGTTAGCGATTCGGTATTTCAGTTGGTCTCTACCAACTTAGCCACCCTTTACTACAATGGAGGCGGGATCCCAGAGGACGTAGGTTCAAATCCTGCCAGTGTCGATAAATTCCACATTAAAGTTTTATTTAAGAAAGAATATTATTTTCTTTGCAAAGCTCGAGAAATTGTTTTAGTGCTCATAAAAAATGTTTCAAATTTTGTCTTCAGAGGTGTAGCTGTTGACGATCAAGGTTATATAGTGGTAGCAGATTCAGGGAACAACAGGATACAAATTTTCCACCCTGATGGAACCTTCCTTAGAGCATTTGGTGCATGGGGCTCTGGAGACGGCGAGTTCAAGGGATTGGAGGGTATCGCTGTCATGTCTGGTGGAAACATCATCGTATGTGACCGGGAAAACCATAGAGTACAAGTTTTTTAATGGTAGGTATTTCAAAAAACCTTTATGATCATCTGCAAAAAAAATCAAGCTCAAATTAAGCTAAGTTTCGAAAAACGAATGTTGCTAAATGTCTATAGCGGAAATGGAACTTGAAATAAAATGCTCATTTAAAGTTTATATGAAAAGTTACAGGATAAAAGCTAATACAAGGTATATATTTTATGCAAAGAAAAGTATTTCAACTTCTTAATGCTCTCCCAAATTTTGTATTAGATACATAAATTATTTTTGAGCTTTGATACGCGCGTGAGATTTTTTGTTATAACCATCTTAATATGAAATTAAAAATGGAGAGTATTTTTTAGTAATAATTCTTAAGAAATATATTTCCGCTTGATTGATTCCACATCTCTTTGTATTGATTCTTACTTATTTAATCTGTAACTCTTAAATATTTTTAATTTAAACACATCATTTTTTTTTCAGATACTTTTATAACGTTGATTACCAAAAGGATCCTAATACGAAAAAAAATTTCATTGTTGCCTACATTAGATTCATTTAATTCTTGTTAAAATAAAAATCTTGCTATAGGTTACAACTATCCCACTATGATTACTATAATACTACCAAATCAAGTTATCGAGACACATTTAGAACAAATTCTGGTTGTTAAAACAATCCTTCATTACACCCTGTAAGGGACAAACTTATTTTTTCCACTTACTCTCCTTGTGAGTGAACTGCTTCTTCAATTTTGTTTTTTCTCTTCACGTGATTACAATATTTAATATTGGGGGTACGTAAGTCGTCCCACCAAAAGTTTATAAGCAACCTTTTCCTTATTGTATTAGCAGCATTAATAAGGATTTGTTTTTCTTTTAAACTTTTGTTTTGTTTAAAACGTGTGCTTTGGATTTTATCCTGGCTTTTTGTTGAGAATATTAACAAACTATGCTCTTCATCAGCCAGATTACTTTTTTTATTATTATATATAATAGTGATACCACGATTGCTAAAAAAATAACTCATTATTAACATTTTTTTTTCATCTCCTTCAAATATTTTCATCCTTATTTAAACTTTTGTCTTGTACGTTTATGCTGTTTTTACTGGAAGTAAATAAGTAACTTTTTACTAAAATAAAATATAGCATTTACATAGTAAAATAAATAATTCATGTCCATTTTCTTCTTCATATAACAATTCTACTTTTCTCTCTGTATTTACCATCTCCCAACAAAAAAAAAATATTAAAATAATGATTTTAATAATATAAATATAATATTATCGTAGTATATTTTTTTCTAGTCACTTAAAGTAATAAGCCAAAATGTTTCCCAAATATAAGTACGCATTATTTAATAAATATAATCAACATATTTTTTTTAAATATGTAACGCTTTTTGTACCTCTGCCAAACAATAATTCACATTTTATAAGGTTTTCAAGTTTAAATAAAATGATTTGTTATGGAAATGTTGTTTTATTTTATAACATAAGTATCCACTTTCTTTTAATTAATATTATATCATTATGTTTAGTGAAATAAATCATAAAAAGAAATGGTGTAAAATTTATTTAATAAAAAATGTTATGATACAAAGTTATTGGCCACATAAAAGAAAGTCACTGAAATGGCACTGAGCTAATAAATTTGTTAAAAACTCAATTTTTGACAACGGATGGCGTAATGAAAGATCCCGCGAAGTAATGGTTGCTCTTAGGATGATAAATTGATAGGCGACCTTTATTTTATTATTAGCTCGGGTCGTATTCAGACTTTTTCATATTTAACAGTTTGTCTTGGAAGGTATTCGCTTTTATTAAATATTTTTGTAATATTTCAAAGCTTATCATAATTGATGTTTCAAACCTATATGATCCATCACTAATTAGATTATTATGATTATATAATGTCTTGTTTAAAATATCATTCAATTTCAATCTGCTGTTTGAATTAGTTAGTTTTATATACGTAAGAAAAAATAAACATTCATAAAAATGTTAAGTTAATGATAAATGTTACATAGTCACAATCATATTAATATAATAACAACAAATGAATTTTAATATTAGAAATTACCCCTAAAGAATCGACTTGTATTATATATAAAAGAATGGCACTGGAATAGGGCTTTTTCATTCGCTTCTCGCCATCTCTAGTAGAGCTGGCCAAGTGCCTGGTGCTTGAATATTAGTATCAATTTATTATTTTTAGACAGAATTTAGTTTTAAAGATATTTTACTCTGTATGAATTCCTGCATATTAATACATTACTACAACTTTTAAATTTAAAATTTTGTCAACTATGACCACTATTATATATATAGCAGCTGCATTCATATAACTATTAACGTGAATACATTTGGTTAAATATATATATATGTAAATATATAAATCAGCAGTAAAAATTATATCTTTATTTTTATTCGGGAATAAATATTGAAAATGAAGTTAACTTTTTAGTTTCCAACAATAATTTTAAGTACACTACAGCTGACTCTTAATTATTCAAATACTCATTTAATAAAGGGATGGGTTCAAATAAGGAATTACATAATATATCTTAGTTCATTGTGACAACCATTTGTTTTAAAACGGAATTTACAAAATAATGAAATTATTCAGTGGTAATATTGTTACAACTATGTTGAATACCAAGCTGTAAATTATGCGACAGGGTCTCGAGAACTTAATATATACCCATTTGCCTTAAATAAACTAACAAATGTCACCTTTACTTGTAAGGGGAAGTTAAACGTTCTTCAAATTAAGAGTTAAATTGATTTGCTTGTTTCCTGCGATTTCGTGTAGTTAGTATTGGACATATTTTATGTACACTAAATATATTAATTTATTAAAAATTGAATTTTCATGATAACGATAACTTAATAATAAGAATATATGTGAGACTTTGATACTGTCTTGATGATTTTCATTACTTAATGTATTATGTGGAATATAATTTTAATTTGGGTAAGATTTATTTTTGTGTTTCAAAAAGAAGAAAGAAAAGAGAAGAGGCAATAAATTTAGAGGGAAAATACTCTGTTTCTTTTAACGGAACGAAAAACTGAAACTCAAATTATGTAAAAATATATAATTCTAACAAGTTTTTTGGAATTCTTCAGTTAAAAAAATAATGCGTATTTGAATCAAGATTTAAAGAATATTAAACTATCTTTAAAAATGTTTTTAAATATAATTAGGCTTATTTAAAAATATAATATATTTAGCCTATATAAATTAGGATTTGAAAAGGTTTTTTCATTTATTAAATACCATCAATGGAAGAGTAAAATGTTAGCGTGGTATGGACATGTTATAAGAAGGAATGAATGCTTGATACTAATGTAGAAGGATGTAGGGCGAGGTATACTAAAAAAGAGACAGATGGATTGCTTGAAAGATGACTTGAGTAAAAGAGGGGTAACTGAAGAGATGATGGCGGATAGGCAGGAATAGAAGAACATGTTGTGCCGACCCAAAAAAGTGGGAAACGGGCAGGGAGATAATGAATAAAATATTTTCTAAAGATACTCTTTAGAAAATATTTTATTGATTATAATTGATATATAAGAAATATTAAAGCATATAGTATTCTATAATACATTATCATATTATTTTTAAATTTACACTGAAGTTATTCTTAAGGTTGTTCGTAAAATATTTTAAAGAACGAAAAAAGAAACTGGTATAAAATATCACAACTCAAGCACCAAATACCTCTTTTTAGATGACAACACTGACGCCTCTTTTGTTGCTGTACATGTAAAAAAAAGCAAACGACGTCGGCTCTTCCATTTTGTATTCGGTTGTCCTCTCGTTATTGCTCTTCCGACCATATTTCGTGTTGCAATTCAATTTAAATTTAATTCAAACTGTAATTTGTTTTCCTTCTCATCAAAGTTGTTATTATGTTTTCTTTTTAATGTTTTATTAATAATAATACTTTGTTTTTGACGTTTGGCAAAGCAAATTTATGATTTTATATTTGTCTTTGAGCAACAGGTATATTTGAAAGTGGTTATAAACAAGCATACCCATGTTAAGTTTATTTAAAGTTTTTGGTATAATGACAATAAATTGAAAAAGCCAGGGATGCCAACCCTGAAACTCTCAAAACTGGGATCCTGTCCATATTGATTTATTACACATTTCATAAAAAATATTATTAAACTGATAATTTGGGATAAAATATGATTCCAATCGTGTACTTAGATTTTATTTTACTTGTGTGGGTCACTCAACTCCTCAACCACGCAGATTTTTATGAAATGTATTATCGACCTGTCAACTACAAGTCCAGTGACGGCATTCACTTGGGAGATCGTGTTTGTGTTATTGTAGATCCAGTCTTTATATTCAATTACATTTGTTTACGCAATATCATCGTATATATCAATATTTATTCATCGTACTATGTGGTTACACGTCCGTTTTTTACGGAAGTGGAAATGTAGTCGTAGGTGGTAAAGAGCATCAACTTAGTAAAAGCCTATTCACTCTTGCCTTGAAGACACCCACATTGTACTCGGACGGAAATACCGACGCAAGCAAGCTGTTCCACTACTACAATATCTTGCTTCTAAAGATTGTAGTAGTGTTTTGTGAATAATATCGATAAAAATTATAAAGATGTTTGCTTTGATAATGAAGAGCAGCTTATAAAAGCAAAGAAAATACAACGGAAGCAGTAATCAAGAAAGGACAAGGAAAGAAAGAGATTGAATGTACTAGTTTACGTTCAACAACATTTTCAATGTGATAGATAATCTTACATAAAAAATATGGACGTTCCAAAAAGGGTAGGAATTGTCTGTCTTCTATGGAATTATAAGAGATGTTAGTTTTGACCTCTCAGATAACGAAATTTAAAGGGAACTAAATCTTTATGAGAATTTATCCCCGGCAAGAATGTTGTCATTAATTTATTTAAATTGTCCTAATAAAAATGAACGAGGTTGATGCCTCGGTGAAACAATAAGTCTTTATTTTATTGTTAATAGTTTACCGACCTCTGCTCGGCTATGTGATATTAATATTAAGGTTCTAGGTTATGTACTAAAATTTGAAATTGGGCCCTATTCGCAAAATGTGTGCTAGGAAAACTATAATTTACTCTAAGTGTAGGAAAAATGTGAGACCAAGAGATATGAGTGTTAATTAAAATGGTAGTTAGAATTTATATTTTTAAGCAGAATCTGTCTAAAGAGGAGAAACTTTAGAAAGATAGTGGCTGATTTGAAATTTACTTATTGAAAAGCTTTAAAATTATTTTTTAAAAAATCCATAAAAATGAAACCCGGCTGGATTCAGGTTGTAATTTAAAAGTAATTTATTATAATTGCGACCGTGATCACTTATACGGTGGTTTCGCTGTCATTGCACATATATCAATTAATGCAATGTACGTGTACTCTACGTTGTGCTTGAATTTACTTTTGATATGGGAATTTAATTAATAACGAAATGTAGATTGTGTGCGTCCAGATTGTAACTGCTCTCATAGTTTCTATATAGAATTATTTCAAACACAGCAAGTGTACATCGAAATTTAAAATCGAAATCGAAAATACAGTTAGTTTTGATGCAAACTGAGTGTATTTTCTGAGGGCAAATCTACTTACTATAAGTAGCTTTATGGATATTGATAGTTGTGAAAATATTTAAGTGAAAAATGTTTATAATGTTCCATTCATACTCAATTTGGACAATATTTACATAAGGCGACTCATCTGTAAATATTTATAGGAATATCTTCTTCAGAAGGATACGCAAAATGAATATAGGTAACAATTTCTGTGGGCGATGACGACTTAGTCTAATTAGATACACTAATTACCATTTCATATTTTCAATTAATATTATTACCTCAAACATATGTGTGAAATTATTAAAGTCTCATTTTTCCAAGTATTCGCTTAATTTCTTTAAATACATACAATTTAATTACATTCAAGAAATAAAATTCCCACTCTAGACTACACTTGATTCCATTGACAAATTGCTTTCAAATGAAGGGTTAGGTTAGTTTTAGACATATCTACATCTTAAAGTAATTTTTTTTTGCTTATAGGAGGGTTCAATTAACAAATACTGTTGTCCTGTTAGGTGAACTATTAGAAGTAATGGACAATGTGAGGTACTTGGATAAAGGGGTCTGATAGGGGTATCCCCTGAAAGTATCATGATAATGAAGTTTGTAATGAAATAGTAAATATTACGAACATGGATATATGCCAACATACAGACTGTACAGTAAAGACATTTTTTTTATCCCTTATTCATAGTTGCAAGCTTTTTGTTAGTAATAATCGTCGATTCTCATTTAAGTAAACTTAATCAATCAAAAAACATGTGTCTATTTTTGTTTTGTACTCTAAGTCATGTAATGGAGTTTAAACTATGTGTCCTTTGGCAGTGCCAAGTCGGTATGTCTAGGTAAATTTTATTTAAAAGGAAGTTATTTCTTTATTACGAATATTACAAAAAAAAACTAAAACGATCTTACTAAAAAAGGTTATTGGACAAACAAAAAAAACCTATTTTAGTTATAAAACACAACAATTGAAATCATAAAACAATAAATTGTAGTAATCAATTTGATATACTTTTAATTATATAAATTGAATATAAAATTTAATAAGGTCTGAATATTTTATGTAAATTCCATTAATTTTAACAAGACTAAAATTATTTTTAAAAATAAATAAACGACCGTTGCGCACAAATGTATATATTTTTTTAAATAAAAAGGCCTTTAGATACCTTTATACATTTATAATGCTTATAAATAATTATTTTACATTTAATATAATATAAACCGAGATTTGGACGTAACTAGGAAGAGATATATTCAATAGTTAATCTCTATATTACCGAGGAGACCAACATAACGGTAATTACTCCTCAACTTTTGTTTAATTGCCTTTACATTCCGTGGAGAATACAATTCACTATTAGACTGTTTAATTGTCCATTACATAATATATGATTACTTTAGTTAACTAAGCCAATGTAATCTTGTTATTAAATAAAACATATTCCGTATGATTCCTACATTAAAAAAGTTAATTGTTGTGTTTTACATATCCACCGTTTTTATTGTTAAAAAAAACAAAATACTTTACGAAGTAAATCTTATTATACCGTTCTAGATCCAAACTAAATTTTCCTTCAATCTATGAAAGAAAATTTTCCCTTGGATAGCAAAAAAATACATTTCATTCCACTCTAACGAGTGTCTGAAAATAGCAAATTTACTTAATAGAACATTAAATAATATTGTAAAAAATCATTAGATTCAGATTAAACAACTTTTCAACTTTGATTATAATTGTAATAGTTATTCAATATTTAAAATCAAGTTCATTTAAATTCATATTTAATTGAAATAAGGGTCCTTTAATTGGTGTTCTTAGTAACAGGAAACAATATCCTGGGGTATGTTGAAAAAATATGTTTAACATCTTTCATCTAAATATGTTTCATAGTAATATTTGAATGGTAACTGTGAATATTTGAATAGTAACTGTGAATATTTGAATAGTAGTAATTTGTGACCACAAATTATTTATGAAACCAAACGACTATTGGCTATTTTTTTTCTCATTCTTTCTGAATTTTGTTTCTTTAATGAGCATGTAACAAATATGTTTTTGATTAAGCGTTGTGTTTTATTACATACATTTATCAAATGACTTTTTTTTTTTGGTTCATAACAATAAATTGCAAAGATAAAGCCATTCTTTCTGATCAACAAGATCGATTTATTGACATTTAAAAATTGTGCAGCAGAACGTATTGCTGAAACTGGTTAATAGTAGCTTTTAGTAGATAGAAAAAGTAGTTTAAATCATGTGAAAACATACCGACAGAAAAACAAACAAGTTTTATACAAATATTCATCATATAACATTTTTAAGGTTCCTGATCCAACTTTATAAATTCACCTCACATGGGAAGATTTTATTGCAATGAACACTTTAATATAGGTATATTATTATTATCAAATAACTGATTATCAAATAACAATAACAATCAAATAAGTAATGACTTAATGAAACATTTACATATATAGTTACAAAAAACGAATTCCAGTGTTATTTATTGATTCTATTCACGGTAAGTCTTACACTTTATCTAATTGTAAATGCTGAATTTATTTGCTTTGGAAGGCAAACCGCTGCCTTGAGTTTGAATTATATAATGAGACCCACCCCACCCAATTAAGGTGAAGTTACAAATAAACCTTTAACAATTCTTAAGAAAAAAGGTGACTATGATAAAATAGCAGACTATAAATAAATGTTATTTATTGGCTTTTTAAATCTG
This sequence comes from Dircenna loreta, assembly GCA_963555665.1. Lineage (NCBI taxonomy): Eukaryota > Metazoa > Arthropoda > Insecta > Lepidoptera > Nymphalidae > Dircenna > Dircenna loreta. The sequence goes on from OY743092.1 coordinate 12,942,856, forward strand.
AATAGACATTTCAAAAACAATTTAAAATATTTTATTTAATTTATATTTATACATATTTATCATTATAGAAAGGCAGCTTTAGTATAATATCAAAGAGTACCTCTTTCCATTCCATTCTAATATTCCCTTTATTTTTGCTTTTAAAAGTATTTCAAAGTAATCTCCTTAAGAACTCCAAGTGAGGGGTGATTCGTCACGCGTCACTCGACAATGAACCGTTAAACCAATGACGTAAGTTACCAATTTTCCCGATTTAAACAAATAGGTTTCGTTTCTTGTCTGAAACTTTATAAATCTACTACGAATATTTAACAAACTTGTAACAGCTTTAGATGACTTTGAGTTAAACCAGAAATTGTTTGTTTAAAAAACAGCTAGATAGGAAACGGTTATAAAATTAATGGACTTCAAATTAACGACAATGGAAGGGAAAAAACAATTATATATTTAAATTCATAAAAAAAAAAGATCTCGTCATGAAATTTTGCTACTAGCTTAAATTTGGCGTTTAAAGAATATTACTAGACAAAATGTTGTATTGGAGAACCGCCATTATCGAATTTACACATAATAATTTATATTTACAAAACTACAATAAAGTTATTTTTTTAATTTGTTATTGATTATGGGAGATTTTAACAACATGCCGAAAGCTCGAAAAATAATATTAAATAAAGTTAGTAACAGTATGAAAAGTTTTTTTCAATCTTTTAATTAACTTTAATTAAAATATTGAAAATTATTAATACATATATATGTACCTACCTTTGCTAGGAAACAAAACTTATTGTCTAACGCTGATTTAGAACTTGATAATTCTATGTTATGTATATAACGAATCAAATGTATATAAACTTAACTCTAATATAAACAAGTCTCGTTCTCTTCCGTTCTTCACACATTCCATCGGTATATTTTTGCCTTAGAAACTTTTCACATTAATAATTATAAACTTTGCTGATGGAAAGGGTCCAGGTTGAAGTCTTAGCACCGATTTTATGAAATTTATACTTAGTTTATATTTGTATAGTGTTATAAGCCTCTCGTATAATGAAAGAAAATATTTATTGTGTAACACCAAATCCCATAGAATTATATTAAACATTTTAAAACATGTAACAAAAATAATATACAATTGGCTGAAAATAACAATATAAGAATAAATATTCATGATTATGGTAAATGAGAGTCATTTTAAGGGAATATTGTTAATATTTTATAATATACTGAAATATTGTTTTGTTGTATTGAATAAACAAAATAAAATACATGATGATGAACCGCACATCGCATTGTCTTAAGAATGAGAAAAAATATTTTTATACATTAACAGTTCTTTTATATTCCCTTGAATGTCCTATAGTACAGGCATATTTTACTATATATCGTTACGTAAGTAGTTAATATTTAGAGAACTTCAAAATAGAATAAATAATATTTAAGATAATAAATAATAATTGTTAAAAAATGTTCAATTAGGTTTGTGGTTAATAAAAATAACAACTGTTCAGGTAATTGGCTGATGCTGGCTTCAAGCTGCAGTTTCTGTGTACATTTAAAAATATATATATATATTTGACATTTTTCTTTATCTTTAATCCTGCACGGAAAAAGCTTTTTGAAATATAATATCAAATCGTTTCAAAGTTTTAAATTGTCCATAAACATGAAAGCCATGTTAAGCTAATGTGTTTCTTTTAATGCCATAAACATACACTACACGGTAACCAAAGTACATTTATTATATATAAGCCTCAATCCATTAAGTTCCATTAAGTACTTCTCCGGTGAAATTTAATCACCACTTATATTCCTTTTATTTAGGACATCGATATATTTAGGACAATCTATTGTCACGACATTGAAAGCTCCCGAAGTAAGAAACAAAACGACGACGGTATTTTGTTCAAGTGTTAGGTTATTAGTTTAATGACATATTATTTGGTATTATTAAATTCATTGAAATTCGTAATAAAGATGTCGTAAAATTAAGTGGTTTTTTTGTTTATGAAGTTTTAATTTTAGTCATTTATGTTAAACATGCCAACATTGTTTGTATGTCAGCTTGTTGGTGGAGTGGTTATATACCCTGACTTCTGAACCAAAGGTTGTTCCGATGGTGGGTGGTGGGTTCTATTTACAAAACGCAATCTTGTGTAATCTTCTGGTTGGTGTTCCAAGTTTGGGTGTAGTTCGTGTCGGTTACTTTTATTATATTCGTCTAACTCTCCTAGACACAAGTATTTATTATCTTTTAAAGTACACAAGTATTTATTATATTTTTTAGTTTTTATTAACATTCAATTATTATGAAAAGTCAAGTATTTAATTATCAAGAATGTAAAAGTAGATTTACTTTCGAGTATTCCGTGTACTAAAAATTTATCTTCTTCTTAGTGTTAATTACTTAAATATTTACCTAAAATATGCAGTTTATGTTATCAATATTAAAGGCTTTGTAGTTTTTAGAAATATTAACTTTTAACCATGATATTGAAAGATAACAAAAATAATATTTTTTTATTCATAAATGTCTTTTTTTTGTGGCGCCTAACCACTCGAATTTAATATCCGGACTTGCTGATGAAAATAAAAAGGAATCAGTCTAACTTCAGTTCCGACTTAGTTCCGCTGGAGATAACTCAACATTGTATAATTAAAAAGCTTCAATTAAAAAAAATGTTTTCGATTAGCTTATGTAACTATTGGAATAATAAAAAAAAACATAGTGAATTAAGCTAATGAATTCTTTATTTTACTATGTACGTTATAATTAAATCATTTTTATTACATTACCTATAACAATGTTCTTTAAAATGTCGTTGTTTTTGGAGTTCAATTTATGTAAACCATTAGTCAAGCCAGCCAATACGGTAATATGATAGCGCCATTATAATTAAGCATCAATAGTGATTTAACCATTGAAAAATTGAGGACTCAACCATTTTCATTGCTGCCCCATTTAATAGTACGTTACTTTCCCGTGATTTCTCCCAGGCCAGGCAAGAGACCACTGGTAGAGGTGCTTCTTGTAAAACCGAACTGTTTATTGTGAAGGAACTTATTTTTAATAAAATGTTCTAGATACTTTAGCATTTCTTTTTTTAATATTTTACTAAGTGAAGGTAAAACCAATAAATTTAGTCTGTAATTTATATAAATTTAAAGGGTTATGTGATTTTAGCAATAATCTAAATCTTATAGTGATAGAAGTATCGTCAAGTTTGTTCACGTTGAAAGCACCACATTCTATAAAATATATGTTTTTTAATTGATATTGAAAATATGATGTAACAAAAACATGTAGTAATAAACCAAATATATACCATTATATTTAAATATAACTCCTTTAATGTTTTTAAACTATCGCGACTTGTACACATTTTAAACTAATATCGGGTCTACTACGCGATAAAAATTAATTAAGGTGTTTCGGCCGAATACTCGCCGCGACTTAAAAAGCCAGTGTGTAGACACCGTTAGTGTCGTTTGTTTAAATACCCTCACTTCCGATATTAATAATATCAACAACACAAATAATGAGGAACAAGCGAGGGTAGTTACCGAGACTCGCGCCTCACGAAGACGACGCTGAGCTGACATTAGTCATCCCGTGACCACTGCTGGTGAAATTCGGCCGAAACGTCGGGAAATAAAAAGGTATTACACCTTAATTAATTTTTATCGCGTAGTAAACCCGATATTAGTTTAAAATAACTCCTTTGATAGATAGGATGTGTTGGAAGGGTTTTATAAGTCTCTCTTTATCAAGGGAAAAAAACGTTGTCCTGCTGTTTCCCTCACTCATCCCACAAAATATTATCATAGTTTTATTAAGGTGATTTGTAAGAGGTAGTTGGAGTTAACAAGATATTTTACTTTGCTCAAATACTATTTCCTATTCTATTGACTGCGGGTGGTGTCACTTATAATCTTTGATGAATAGTAAGTGTATTCTGTGTTATTTATTAGAAGCATTTTATAAATTTACATTTAGAATGTCAGACTCTCCGCGTCTGATATTCTAAAAACTTAGCTATGCTATCACAACAATTTACTAATTAACAAAATGTACCGTTAGTGGTATTTAATATAGGATGATGAGTTATGTTGCTATTAAAATGGCTACGGTATTACCGAAATTCTCATATAAATGAAGTTGATAGAAGCAAATTAAATTACACAATAGAATTCTATTGCAATGGAATCCTCGAACAATCTACATTCGTGGAAACTGCTTTAATATATTTTGGTGCAGTAAATTAATCAAAAGGTGCACCGGATTATATTAGGTTGCAAATTGCTGTTGTGGTTCTAAAGGATATAAGTGAATAGAAATATGTTTGTGACTGAGTATAATTAAATGTAAAGCGACGTTTTTCTTATTATTTTAACTTCCTATTTCTATAGATTTAGAAAAAAAAAATTATATAAGTAAACTGATGTTTTTTACCCTAATTTTACTTTCAGTCAATTAATTTCGATTCACGTCTATTTTTAAATTTTTCTGAGTAATATTTATTTTTTTATGGTTTTAAAATGTATGCAATAGCAGTGTGGATTTTTAGATGATCTAAGAGTATGTATGTCTACAATAAAAACTAATTTTAAATGATTAATTAGTTATCAACCCGGTGATAGGCAATCCATCAAAAAGATATATGTGTTTTTTTTTATTTAGAGTAGCATTCATTTGAAATATATTTTATCATTATTAAGAGAACATAAAATTTGTAATCGAACGTTATTTTGTTCATTTATAAAAATTTTGAAGAAGTTTTGGTTCTCAAGTGCTAATTTCTGAAATAATTAAGATATGAATTGTTAACTCAGGGTAGATTAATTGAACAGTATAAGCACGAAAATATATGAATAAAACTTTTATTAATCAATAAAACTGTAATATATTCCATATAACTATTAAAGATAAAAAAAAAATAGTATCCCCAAATCTCAGGTGCCCACAATTTAGTAATTATCCCAGAACTTTATTGTACCTTTTACGTGCCTCGGACGTGACCATTCATCTAATTGTTCAATAAACCATTACGCTATCTTTTACAATTTAGTTAGCAAAGTGTTATCCAAAATCCGGATTGTTCGAATTTAATGTTTGATGTAGTCTAAGGTTAGATTCGAACTTATAATTTTCAGAAATATAATTTTTAACAAAATCCTAAAAGCATCTTCGCTTTTATTAAAGATAGGTATACCGTTAAACATATAAATAATGAATTACAATAATATTGGTAGTAGTGATTTTAAAAACATATATTTTATCTTAAATATGGTTTTCAAACAGTTAGTCATTTATATTATAAAAAGATCTAAAACACTCTCCTTAAGGACCGCATCGAAGGGGTGATTTGTCAGGTGTCAACTGACAATGAACCGCTAAATCAATGACCTACGTTCCCAATTGTAGCATTTGAAACAAATGGATTTCGTTTCTTTTTAAACTTTAAAAGATCGGTCATGAATACTTTCTTATTTCCTTTTTATCTATAGTATTTAACCATACAATTGAAAATTAATGTGACTTTTAGGATATATGTATATTTTAATTCCATGGCTGATCGTTGAAACTTAACTGAATCAATAATTTTATTATTTAATGTTATTATTAAATTCATTTACACACCGACACTCCGCTTATTTTTTAATAACTAAATAACTATTGGCTTATATACTTCTCTACGTTTTAAAGTCTGTTAAATTAAAATAAAAGGTTTTGTAATTATAAATTAATAATGTTTTTAAAATATCATTGTAATTTATTATAAATTTAATGTCAATTTTGTAGAGATAATTATGCTTCTGGAATTCACTAAAGTAAATTTGTGTATTAGCCATAAGGCTATGTCACCGAGATACTCATATAAAAAAGTTTTTCTAGAAAAATATTTAAGGGAACTAATCTAAGGATATGCACTGTAAAAAAAAACCCCACCAACGATTGCAAGGTTAACTTTTCTTGAAAAATGCCATCGCTATGTAACTACTATCGTGTGTTTAAAACTTATAACCGATATCTTTTAATATATTTGAATTATGACATAGAGTAATAAAAAATTGTGTTAATAAATTATGACTTTATATTTCATATACGAAAACAAATTTGTATTCAATGCTGATGCTTTTCATCCTCCCCTCATAAAAAAATGTATGAACAACGTGACTTGACTTGTGTACTAAAGTAAATATTTTGAATTGATGATGTTACAAAGAAGTTTCAGGAAAATATTACCTATGTTTTTATAATATATTATTTATATTTATGACATCACGGGTCGTTACTAGCCATTAACATTTTTGGAATTATTTGTGGTTATTAATAAGGAAGTGGAGGAAAAGCAGATGTGCATTCCAAGTGAAGTTTCACAACAGGAGCTGCCGGCCATAACAAACTACGCCATATAATTTAACAACCTCCTGTGTTCACTTGTTGTCTGATGAATGTTACTGAAGTAAGTTGTCTTATAAAATGTGTAGATTCAAAACATTTATTCAGAATGCAAATAATTTTAAATCAACCCACCCAGTAGCCGTATCTACTACCAGCATTCCCAAGGAAGGTTCGCGTCTGTAAGACGACCGGCCATAGAAATAAGAAAAATCCTTTAGCAGTATGACAAAATGGAAGAAAAAAACTTACTCTAATTACTAAACTTACTCTAGAACTCCTATATTAGGGAAAAGGGTGGGGAGATACTGAATTTATTATAACGCTTCCAAGCCTTCTCAGTTTTAAATAAGTTTTTAAATGGAATTATTTAAATTTAAATAAAAAGATATTATATATTTTATTTTATTTTTTATAATATTCAAAAAAATATTATAATTGACATTCAATTTATAATTATGTAATTGTAATTCTGTCATGCCATGGCATTAAGATACTAACATTTATGTTTAAGATAAGAAGAGAAAGTTGGATAATTTGAGACCGAATAGGGGAGATGAAGGATTGTAGCGCTACGTTTCTGGCAAATTGTGAGCCATTTAAGTTTAATTCGAATCTTCCTTCATGTTATTGTAGCTAGACCTTTATAGGGATTGCAACTTGTTAGCATAAATAGCTTCAAGTTATGAGCATACAAATGAAAATTATAAACTTAGTATTATTTAAGGTATTCTAAATAAACAGGGCTCTATCTCATAATTTGGCCAAATAAACGTGACACCGCAGTTTCCTATAAGAAAGTGTAAAAGACGTTCTAGACTATCTTGATCGTGATTCTAATCAAAACTTTAAGAGTAAAACCCATTGCATCGATGGAATAGGGCTCTTTAAAAAAATAAGGTTATTCAGAAGATTAAATGTAACTTTTTAGTAAACCTTAACATACTATAAAAAGGTAAGTAAAATATATATTTTTTATCGTTTGAGGTAAGTTAAAAGGTTTCTCTTAGCAAACAAATAATACTAAAAGAGGCTTTCAATTCAGACTGAAATAAAACTCAGTTTGTAAACTTTACTGCACTAGATATTCTTTTAAAAATTTAAAAGGCTTTCACAAGCAAGTAAAGCAGAATGCTTATCAGAAACTTTTTTAAAATCGAAAGTTTCACAATTTAATATCATAGCAGAAATATTGCCTGAATATTCGAAACTGATTATAAAGTAATAAAATATTTAATTTATATGTAAATTCCCTAAATATTCATAGTACACGAAGCAACCATGTATGAAAAACTCTATTAAATACTCTTCTGTAATTGATATCTGAAATATTTATGTATTTATTTTAAGTTTGCACATGTTTGAGTATTATTTCGTCTATGATAATTATTTCTATGTGGAACTTCTTGCAGGCCTTTTGTTTTCTTCTGAGGATATTATAATAAGCATTCTTTATTTTATACGTAAAACTATAATTGATCAATTTGTGTATAGTTAGTAAACAAGTACTTACTTTTCGCAAGCATATTTGTTTTTTCTATTGTCATAAATTTGTTTAAATCATCAATGCTGTTATTTTTTTTTTTTAAAGTATCGTATAAATATAAATAATATACCAAAAAATGTGTACACCGTTAATAGCTTTCCAGTTTTTTGTATTATTAATTACTAGTTGAAATTCTGTTAGTCAGGAAATAATTATCCTAAATTATTTAGTTCTTCTCCATCCAGTCAATGAGATATTTCTTTTCTAATATTTTCTATAACATAATCTGTTAAAAAGTTTTTCTTAAGAATCACCCTTTGTTTTATTTGGTCATATTTTTAATTTGTTGGTCAGAAACTATGATTTGGGGATTTAAACTGATCAAACAGTTTCTCACCATACATCTTCTTCTTCAAGTTTGTAATATGATAATATGTACGCATCAAAAATATATTTAGGCTGTAATCCCATTTCATGCATGATTAAAATTAAAAAATAATAAATATATAATACAAAATAAATCGATATGGGCAGGGCTTAAACGAATTATTTCTCATCGTATACTTTTTTATTTATTTATAATATAGATATTTTCAAACATTAATGTCAGTTGTAGCATAGTTACAATGTTTAAATGTAAATCTGTTGGGCAAAGTCAGAAAAAATCTCTAGTATTTCCCAAGGAATAAGAAGGAATAGATGTCACTCTCGCCCCGATAAAGATAAATATGTATGGAATACTAAATTTGCCGCATACAAGCCTAGAAATTTAAAATAAAATGTATCAAAAATTTGTAACATTTTAGTAGCTACAAATTTTGCAATTAAAACTTTAAAAGATTAGCGAATATTTATGCAACGGTATCCATATCAGTTTATGAGCAAAAAATAATTTCATTTCAGCCCCAAAACAACAATTTGTGGAACTGCTTTCATTCGACTTAAAAAAATCATCAGAAACTTCACTGGACTACATTAGTATGCAAATAGTGTAGATTATACGGTGCTGTTCAGAGAGATTTATAAACAAAAATATTTTAAACATTTAGTTTTATGTGATTTTATATTAAAATGTGACCGTACAAACAATTTTTAATCATTCTACAAGTGTATAAGTAAAAAGTACCTTCAAAAGTAAAATGGTTGCAGTGGTGTTACCATTCTGAATGAAGACCACAGGAAGGACCAGTCGGGCATCCGGCTACTCTTGCTCACGACACGAAATATTATAAGTCCATTCTATGATATATATAACAGAATCTAGTTCGATACATAACTAGATTCTGTTTTTTTTTAACTCAGCTTATTAAAATAATGTAGTCTAGTAAAGATATTGTAACTTCAACCTTGTTATTTGATAAAAACCAAACAAAATTACCATCCAACCATCCTCATAGATCGTCATTTATTTTTATTTACTCTGGTGTAGTATCTATCTTGGGCAACGGTGTTTATCTATTATCATGTGACCCGTACGCTCGTTTGTCATCTTGTGTTACAAAAAAAGCAAATAAAATAGTTTATATTTTTAACATAAATATAGAAAGTGACCTTTTATTTTTTGCGTGTATTTAAGTTTCAAAATACAAATTGCATTTTTTAATTTTAAAAATAAATCCCTAAAATATCGGTACCTACAAATATACGATAGAATATAGTATCTATATTTTTTCAAACTATATTTATCAAATAAATACTTAATTAAGCGTTCAAACAATGTTTATAGTAATTTTCAAACAACCTAACTTAGACATAGGCATATATATTTTTATCTATATAGGTAATCTCATCTTCTTCCTATTCATTAAGGTACTGTCAAATATGATAATTTTTTTCACAGTATGTAAGCAATGTATAGACTAGATTCTCTGTCTTTAACGGGGCTCCTAAAAAATCAGCACTATAAAATTGATATACGTGCATATAAAATCGTTTAATGGATGGATTATTAATTAGGTATAGCGAACAAATAAGTTATTTTGAATAGAGCTATTTATCAAGACTACAAATAAGTTGTCTTTTTTAATGTTCAACAATTTAAAATAATAAAAAGCTTCTTAAAATTCGGAATAATTAACTTGAACTTAAAAGCATCTCGTCTGAGATAATAATTTACCGGATAATTTAGATTGTAATTTCAGGTGAGACTTAGGTGAAAAGTAAAAATAGATTCTTTCTATATAATTGCTTTTTAACCCTCAAATAAAACTTATTCCATTTTGATAAAATTTGACCTTAACGGAAATGTTAAGTCTTTTTGTTTAAATAAATAAAGTTTTCTAATTGCAATTTAAGGTTAATTTAAATATTTTTCAGAATAAAAATATTTCGATTATTTCTAATTGGTATTTTATAAACTATACCAAGCAACTGCTGGAGCTACGAGTACATCGTAGCCAGCTCACCAGCTTCACCTAATTATGTAGTAAAAAAAGAGTCTGAATGCTAAAAGAATACTATACTTAAGCATACCATATCTTAAAGAAATGTATACTTAAAGGTACTGCTTATCTCCTAATCATTAAATATAGAAAAATAAAAGCGGATTGCAAGGTCATATACGTTTCTCGAGTCACAAATGAACAAATACTTTAACGCGCTCCTTTCGACGGGAAAAGCACCACCTGTCGATATATTTAATCAAGAGTTTTAAGCTCGAGTTTCTAGTTGCGAGTTCATGAAATTGGTTTGGTGGTGAATATTTATTGAACACTAGGGGAATAGTCTTAATACTATTACTTAAGATATAAAGAAATTGGAAGCAATATTCTTATTGTTATTTTCATGGGTCGTAGTCGTGAATGTAAAACAAATATTAAAGACAATTTTATTATATGTAAATGCAATGTAAGCAACCAAACAATTATTTTTTTTTCATTTTCTTTTTATAATTACATACTTGACTCCGGATTATGACAGTTATAGTACAAAATGTAAATGTTAAATTGCATTATTTCCGCTTCCATAGTGGAAAAGGATGACTTCGTAGCGTGGTTCATTTTGGGTTACTACCTTGTATTTGTAATCATATTTTTTTACAACAAGATATATTGATTTTATTATTTTATTTTTATAAAGGGGTCGTCTACTTAAGCTTAAGTATGGCTTAGGAAGTCGCCATTATACAGTGTGGGTGTGGCGTTGATTGATTGCGCGCAATGGCGTCTGAAGAATCGATGAAATTGAAACTCATTCACCTCAGCTTCTGGACTTCTTGAAATAAATCGAGTCTCTTGTATCTCCCCTTGTTACTACGTGATGGCGGTCTGTTTCACGAGGATAAAAAATCCTATCGCTGCCCGTATTTCAAGATAAATTATTGGCAGGTTTACTCTCTTCTCCGGACTGACCTGCTCTTCGAAGAAAGAATGAGTGTAGAGAGAAAAAAAAAGGAAAGCACATACACACCTAATTTCAAATTTGCAAAAGAAGATACAAAATTATATCAGTAAAGACATTTCAAAAATACTTAATACCGTAATTGCATATTATCAACATTAGGTTTACGTGTTTCGAGTTTTAATACATAACAACTTATACAATTTTAATATAAAAGAAGCTGCCATATTAAGAATTCATATGTATTCTTAATATGGCAGCTTCTCTTATGTAAATTATATAATTTACATGTCATATTTACTAACAGAGATTTATTTCCATAATTTGAGGAATAAATACACGGACCGGCTTTGCTAGCCGGTATTGTTAGTCTGATTTATTTGAATGCTATCGAAGTTTGAAATGTTGTCAACGTTGGACGTATAAATTATACTTATTTTTGTATACATAAAAGTAATAAATATATCATCCAAAATTGCATTCAAATTTTTGAAAGCTTTTAATTAAATATATGATATTAAACAAAGATTCGTAAATAGTTTACAATAGAAGTTCCATGAATCATATTTAGCTTATTGAGTCAACAGTTTAAAAATTCTTTTTAATGGCTTTAAAAATTGTTTTGGGGTCTGTGGATAAAAATGTATTCTGACATTAATGTATTTTGTTTGCGGTGTCCGTACTTGAAAGAAGGCAGTTTTTATTTACTAGGAATAAATAAAAAGTCGGAATTTTTTCAGGCGCGAGTAACTGAAAGTATAAAGTAATCAGTTTATTAAAAATAATGCAAGAGAGGTGTCGTTCAGAATCATTTTGAATAAATTTGTAGACTTTTAAAAACGAAAGTCATTTAAATCATCTGAAAGAATGAAAGTTTTGTTTTCTGTTTGAGGAGGATGATTATTTTTAATATATAAAAATAATAATTTAACAACAAAAATGTTCTTATTAGGATATGTATAAATGTTTCCAAATGTTAAAAAAAACTTAATTTATTTCTAAAAAAACTTATAGTATTTTAGTCTAAGGATAAATATTTTTAAGCTTCGTTTTATTCAAATATTTTGATCTTAAATCTCATGTTGATAGCCAATCACCATTTGAACAGAGCTTTTGAATATACGTGACAGCAGTCGACTCTACAAGTATTACAAAATGTTTAATCACTAGGTTATACACTCTTCCTAATATATAGAATCTTCTGTAATAAAAAGATGAAGCACATTCCATATTTATACATATATAAAAAACAAAGAATATAGTGTGGTGAGGCCATGAGCGAGTTTTGTGTCGTTTTGCCGTCACGAATCGTTATTTTTCCCGAGGGGCCTCCCAGATATAATATTTGATTTCCTTTGTTTAAGAATACAAACAAAAATGTGTGACCAATACGTTTCCGTGCTATCGCATTACCATGGAAGTATCAATAAAGGTCTCATAACAAAATGGATAATTAATTTGGACAAATTTGTTCCAACTGCAGGATATTACGTCTTCAACGATCAAGACAAAAAGAAAGTTTATTTACTTTCAAAATTGCTACCAAATAATATTAAGTGGATATCAATAAGAAATAATCCAATTAATTGAAACCTAATTTATTAGAATGAATTATTAGGTACATGCAAAAAAAATTAAATCAAAGTAAATACGAGTAGCTTTAGAATTAAATAAATTAAAATACTTTGGTTCAATTACAAGTTTTGTAAAAAAGCCATACATTTTTGCACGCACAAGATTTCATTTTGTACACAAAATGTTTAACTACTACATCAATTGTTTTTTTAAATTCACAATTAGTTACATTTTAATTATTCAGATAAACTAAAAACAGATAAAACTAGTCCTAAATTCAAGACAAAAAGTGTCATTGTGTGCTTTGTCTTTAATATGAAGTATTTATTTTTATTTTTACCATATTTACCAAATAATTAATCCTAATAACATAGGTATCGATTTATTGGATTTTTGCTTATTGATATCCATTTAATATAATTTATTAGAAATTCTGAATAGTACATATAATACTTACTTCAAAGTAATAGTATATAATAAATAAGTTATTCTAACTGAAATTATTAACTAATTTATATGTAATTTAGAACATTAATCAAATGATAAACCACGCTATCTTTTACGTCAGTTTATGTCGTTCAGTCCCAATGGTGTTACGAATATATGACAATATCACAAGTTGTCTCGATTTGTGTTGAGGACGTAATTTCCTGCAGTTTTCCATTGACTGTAACGGAGAGAGAGAGAGATTCTTGGTTTCAAATTATTATGAGAATTATATATTTATAAACTATTTATATATATTTATTATAAACGTATTTTTGTTTGTATTCCTAAACAAAGCAAAACCAAATAATATTTGGGGGCCCCTCGGGAAAAAAATCAATTCGGATGACGTGGCGGCAAAACGAGACGAAACTCGCTCTTGGCGTCACTACACTATATGCTTCATTTTTTCTTTGTGTGTAAATATGTCGTGTACTTCATCTTTCAACTACAGTACTTTCTATATTATAGAAAATACTGTGTAGTCTGTAGAGTGGTGATTACTTACTGTATAATACTTGTCCAGTTCACCGATTTCATTTATATGGAAAAAACTGTCTTTGAAATATTATTATTTTTAACATAACAGTTTGAAGTTAGAATATTTTTTTAAATAATAAGAATTGTGTACTTATTTTATTGAATGAATTCCTTAATTTTATATTTGATACAACAGCCACCAGTTTTCATGTTTCTTTTCTAGTAAAAAAAAAATAAACGATAATAAATTTTTAGTAACAAAATTAAAAAATATTAAAAATAAAATAATGATACACAGATATACATACAGTGGACTGTAGACTGCTATAACATACATACTACAATTTGTACTGTTGAATGTTTGATAATTAATTGTAAAAATGCATCTGGTAAGAACACGGAAAAGTCAGAACAATAGTCGCTTTTTACGAGAGATCTTATACAAAGTTAAAGATTTTATTTCAAATAGGTAAATAATCCTCTTATGAAACTTTAGACTTTAGTTCTACAGTTGCAAAGCACAAGTCCATAGAGAGAAACCAAGGAGAGGTAACTTCATGTTTACTCTCTTACAAATTGCAATATATCATTAATAAAAGAAAATGTGCACGATTAAAGCGTACTATTTCATAATTTTAAGACGACTGCAGAAATGAAAATGCACAAGCAAAATTTTTATAAAAGCTATGAAATATTATATTGAGTTATATATAACTTTTTTAACAGATTTTATAAAAATATTATCCATTATACTCTTCCGCGTTAGTTATCCACAGCTTTTTTAGGTTAGGTTTTTTTTAGGTTATTTGTAACGTTGTCGTTATTCGGCTTTTAAATATATGATTTACACGTGGCATGTAAATAAATTTTATTTATTTTCTTATTTAAATATAATATTTAAATAAGAAAACTTAACTTAACTCCCTGACTCCCTCTTAACTCCCTGACTTCTACCTAAATTCCTACTTTCCCTTCACAAAGTCATAACATAAGCTTTCTTAAATGTAATGTATGTAATGTATGTAGTGTACATTATTTATATAATTATTTATTTATATAAGTAAGTGTATGTATGTATATATGTATATATATATATATGTGTATATGTATGTATGTGTATGTATATATGTGTGTATGTATGAATATGTATGTATATATGTTTCATAATATTTTATTTTACTATATTATATTATATTATCCTGTACTGTGCTGTACCTAAATACCCACCTTCATATTTCGTGTCCTCTACCCAAAGGTTGCCTGGAAGAGATTGCTCTTTAGCAATAAGGCCGCCTTTTGTACTAATTCATCTTTTATGTGTTATTGTTTTTTATATATTCCATTTGTTTGTGGTACAATAAAGCATATCGTATCGTATCGTATCGTATCGTATTTAGAAGTTGCTTTTGGTTTTTGAAGGCTTTTACTGAATATAATTATTTTTCTGTACAAAAATTATATAAAATAAACAAAAATTATATAAGATAAACAAAACCATGATATAAGAAGTATATCCTCCTTCATAAATAAATTTATATTTTATTATATGTACATAAATACAATAATGATTAATGCATTTCAAACGGTTTAAAAATGTATATATTATAATTGAGAAATAAATGTTTACTTTAAAAAGCTTTGAATTCGACTACTAAAGTATATATATATTACACGAGTGGTCTCCATTGTACACAAAAAATAATATATTTTTTTATTAATTTATATTATGATATATTAATTCTCTTAGCTTATTTGGCAGTCGTTCAGTTTTAGTTTACGCCGGTGTATCGTTCCTAAACTAATAAGTATATTTTTAAATTAATCGTATAAACATTTTGGTTGGATGTGTAATTCTGCAGTTCAAATAAGTTAATCATCCGTATTATAGGGAAAGCATCATTAATTCACATACACTAATAAATGTTGATGTAAAATTTTGTATAAATAATAAATAAAATGATTACGATCAAATAGAACTGATTGAATGGAAATATTAGATTGATTAAAATTAAATATTCAATTACATTGCTACTTGCAACAATAATTATATGAATGCAACACTAAAAGAAAATATATAACCGATATAATAAGGTATCATTACTTTTTTAAATTTAAATTTAAAAAAATAAGACATATATTTTCCAATTTAAGAGGAACTATGAGCACAAATATTTAAGTGGATATTTAGAAGTATTATAAAAATAAAATATTCTAAATAACGATTGTACTATCATTAGAGTTACATATAAGACATTGTATTCGTATCCGGGATTGTATAGAGAATGTCCTGGGACTTTTATAAGCCAGCAAATATTCGAAGAACAGGCGTGTATGAAAGGCGCCATTCTTTTTTAAATCATTTTAAACAATTCTCCATTTTTTGTCAACTGTCTGTTTTTTTTTTATATTATAATTTTTATATATTATAATTTGGATCAGACAATAGTGTATAATATGCTTTTTTTTTTACCTACACTTTATATAATGACTGATCCGTTCATGAACGCTGATAGAGTCAAGCAGCTGTGAAATACACACATCGTCCGTTTTGTAGTGAATTTCTTATCTAATGATTAACCTGTTAAAAATACCGCACATTTACTAACTTTATATTGGTTAAAAAAAAAACAAATTTGGGAGGTTTTAAAAATATTGTACTTGGTATTTCAGATCGAACTGCATGTCTGAAATTGGAAAAGCTTTTTCTTGATAATTGTATCAATTTTAATACATTAATTACCTCACAATTTGTTAATTACCTTTTTCAAATTACCACTATTTGTTGAGTATTAAAGTTAAATTCTCATAAAAGCCTTGACAGTCTGTCTGTCTGCGCCGCGCTCTACCGAACGACCTTCCTATATGCAATTTATCACCGCAATGCATCGAATTCTAAAACGGTAATGGTTTCACAAAGAAATATTGGTGCTTTATTTTAATATCACTCTGACGTGGTTATTGTAATGTAAAATATTTAATAAAATGAGGTAGAAGAGTTGTGTCAAAGTCATACAACTAAATGTGGTTTAAAGTTGTTCGTATGATCTGTCTGTTTTTGGGTAAAGCTATTAAAGCTGAATTTATGTATTCTACACATTTTATGACCCTTATATATCATCGTTGTTAATATAGTCGAATTAGTTATTACTATTAGGTGACACAAGCGTTTCTCTCATATAAAATATATAGTTTATATGACCACCTACCTACGTCATAGTATGTAAAAAAATATTTAACTATTATGAATGATGTGGTACTCAATGATTACAAATAATTTTATTTATATATATCAATGTTCATATGGAGAAGAAGTTCAAACAACAGGTATGGATTAGAAAAACAATAAATTAATAAAATGAACTTTACCCACACTACAACACGAATAAATTCACACACTATTTCAATGCTCACTCACACTGTCAATGTCACACAATATATTCATGAGGTCAAATAGTCCCTCAAAATGATTTTTATAATAAATGTTTTGCTAAATGACAGATTACGATATTAAAAAACACAGTAGTCGATTTTACTACTTTAATTATGAATCCTCAATATAAAGTTTATTTGAAAAAAAAAATAGACCTTTTTTTTCAATATCTCCCGCCTTATTTATAATTGTGTTAGGAGGGGTCTTTGCTTATATTTAAGACGGAGCTAAGTATAGCCAGACTCAAAACAAAAGTCTGTGGATCACATAAGTAATTGTCCCTGTGGGATAAAACCCACCAACTTTGGTCGACTGGACCAACAGGGTGGTCAAATGTACGACTGTAAAATATACAGTATGTTTGTATTCTAAAGATTTCGTTGTATTCCATTCTTTATTCAAAATATTCGTTAATAATAATTGATTAAAAAATATATCATCAGCGTAATCTGAAATTTGTATTGAAAATAAATTGGTTTCCAACGTTCTGGTATACGAGATGACATCTGATAACAATTTAAAGGAATTATGAAGGAAAATATAAATTACAACCCTCCAATCTAATCGAATAACACGTAGGCAGAAAAAAATACATTACGCTCAATATGTTTTCATACTGCTTTATAAAAATGTCACAGTTATCAATATTCTTATAAAATAAAATTGTTGATATGACAACGATACCAACTCATTTAATAATCCTGATCGAATAATACAGAATTTAAGAGTTTAACATTTGCAACTTCCTTCTATTACACCCACTGTTTTAAATTGAAAGATAAAAAGTAATTAAAAATCAATGAAATATAAATTAAATAATAAAAATATATACATTTTTAATATATTATGTATCATACTATACTAATATACGCTTTATATAATCCAATGTGAATAAAGTACGTTGTAAAGGAATCTTAAATTTTAGTATTATAGTTTATCCAGTTTAAACAGTATAAAAAGATCTATACTGTTTATTTTTGGGTGGACTGGTAGAGAATATTTTGTTGCCTTAATTCCGCTTATTGTACCTATAATTTTGGGAAAATGAAGATTACATAAATAAATTAATTAATTAGCCATAAAAAAGTTATATTGAAAATATCAAACAATAAACTTGTAGAGATATCAAAATGAGTTCATCTAATTGCGTGTTATTAGCACGTTATTTTACGTAAAGTCAAGTTCTACAAAAAATAATAAAATGAGAGAAAGATTAAAAAAGCGTCATGCAAAATATAATCACCAATGCTTCAAACATAAGAAGAAGTAAATTTTGGTTAATATTATCTGTGCCACACCGAATAACATTCAGTTATTCGTATTATCTGAATGATGCTTCGTTTGCATTGTTCTTTTTCTTAACTATTCATTAATGTTAGATATAAGTTGTTAAATATTTTTTGTTAAGTGTGGCGTAATGGTAAACATTATAGTAACATGTTTCCAATTTGGCTATTATATTTTTAAATTGGATGCAGAGATCGACAAGATATTATAGTGGGGTTTTGAAGAGTTGATGTCTAACAGTTGGTGGTAAGCCTGATGATAATTATGATTTTGGTCCAGAGTATAAACATAGACTTTATTACTATAGTTTAAATTGTTATCAATCTTCATCTAGTAGATAATTTAAATAAATATCTGTATCTTATTGGCGATACGGTTAAGTTGGTAGTACGACGGGACGGTTTCGCAGAGGATGTGTCCGCATCCGTCCGTATCGTTTAATTTTTTTTTATTTTTTATAAAGTTAGCTACACGTTTTCACGTTCATTCATGTTTCGTGGCTATTCATGTTTATAGATATTTTCAAACATATTGTCGATATATATTTTTAGCATGTACATGTGTATAGTACGAGAATTCAAACAAGATACTCGAGCGTTTACCCGCAACCAATTCAAAGCAACGTTAATATCGCGTTGGCGTGCGTCTTGCTCATATCACATCATGTAGAATAATGAAGACTCGTTTGGGAAAATTTCACAGCTTGACATTTTTCCTAATAGCTTATTACTACATTTAAGCCGCACGTTTTTTAATCAAAGGTATACTAAAATCAATACCAGCAAATATAAGAATATATTAATAAATTATATTGCCATTGATAAAACTTAAAATTCAATTCTGAATTCTTTAGACGTTATTTGTTATTGAATTAAATAAATATTGACATACATTAAAATAATGAAAATATTTGTGCCTACTGTAATTTTTAAAATGTGATTTCAGATTTAATTTGTGGTTATTATTCCCCGAAAATGCAAATATTGATCATGCAGAATATATATTTTCATATAAAAACTTACCACAGTTTAAGTATAAAACCACACCATTAATAAGCTTGTAATGTGATTTTATTAACTGGATGTCTAATAAAATAACTGTATTCTCATCAAAATACAATTATTTTATCAGACATCTTTGAAGTAATCATCTCTTACCATCAATTACTTCATAAATTCATTGAAGGTGTAGCTTAATTATTTTAGACACAAAAGCACCGAGTCTACAATTACTTTAAAAACTTTCTAAAACGGAAGTCAAATTTTAAGTCTAATTATAAAAAAAAAACATTTTTTTTATATCAAAGTCTGTCTGTGTCTGTGAAAAGAGAGTCTGTGAATACAATGTTTAAATAGTATAATATACTACAGATTATTTGATATCTTTAAAAAAGCATGCGATAGTATTTAGATACGTGTAAATTTAAATATAACAATAATGTTCCTAAAAGTCGATCATGAATCATGTGGTGATGTTGTGGTCAGAACTTTTATCGATGACCTAAAAGCTCATGGTGTTTTTCAATTTATTTTGAGTATTTGATGGAAATTTGCTGATATTTTGTGTTAAAATTAAACTTTTTATATATTATATCTTAACGATTATATCGTTTAAATCTATTCTGCTGAATCATTAAGCTTATCAAAACATTGATATGGATTAAATAAAAATTATGAAAACACTGCTAGAGAAATTCTGCACAAATTTTAGGAAATAAAAAAGCTGTTTAACTAAAAAGACCATATATCTCAGTTGAATGTAACTAATGTGGTAGCGGATTACTTTCGGTATTCTTAGAAGGACTTTCTAAAAATATATTTATTTAATTATTATTTCATTGAATAATCAGACAATACAATAATCATTAACATAACTTTTGTTACATTTATAAATTAAATATAAAATTGATAAATAATCATCTATATTTATATGTTCCACCATTATTATTCATTCATACTAGCAATCCTTGACTTGGTGAAAGTACTACTACACAAAAAAATTCAATACTTTTTCCTTAATTCAGAGATTTTTTTTTAGCTCTGCTGGCAAAAGCAGCGTCCTTGAAACTTTAGAGAAAGTAATGGGTCTCTTTGCAATTTTTTTTTTTATTTTTTAAGAAGAATCTTATCATGATTCCTAATATTCAGCACATTTAACTAAATATAATTCTTGACAAAAACGTGGTTTCGTTAACTGTCCGTTAACGAAACCATATTTTTGGACATCATTAAGTAACTAAACGTTTAAGTTCAGTGAAATGAGAACAAAAGAAAAAAATTCCAACAATGAACAACATGGGTCCCCTTGAGTCCCAAAGTCTGTTTTCAAAGACGCAAAAATACTTACGCTTCCATAGCTTTATATCTTAAAAAATATAATGTACATCCTCACAGGTATGTCCAGAAATAAATAAAACATTTAATGTAAAAACCGACCTACATAATATAAACACTAGAAATAATTATTATATCATAGTTCCTAAATTTATATTTACTTAACAGTTTTGGGAAATGGATTTCTTAATTCAACAATAAGACAACAAGAAGCATTCTTAAGTCAACAATAAGACATTATATAATTAATATTAATTAGATTGCTTAAAGTTGGTATCCGTTAAACCCTGCAAGTAGTTTAAGTACCTCAAATAGGGACGTGGTTTCAACGTGGTTATTCATTTTATTATCCTTTTGATAATACGTTCTGAATTCCATGAATTCAATTCTAATTTGTTCTCACGTATCAATTATGACAATGATTTCATCGTTACTACTTTAAAAAAAGAAAATATGTCAGTTAAGAGTTATTTACGCAAAAAAATATATTTAAGTTCATACGTTTGATACATAATAGTTTTTTTCTACATTTAAGCTATTTATACATTTCAGAGAATATAAATTAAATTTCTTGCAGTTTCTCCTCCATACTATTTAACTTGGTTTTAAGCCAACAAAAAAAATAAACATAAACGTGCACTAATTGTTACATACTTATTATACATTTTATAAAACTTTGCGTTGTTTTTTCTACACAATATTTTATAATAAACTACATGCATCAAAAAATAGAAATGGTTTATAAATGAAATAAATACAACTCATATTTTTTTTACATTGAACTCAAATAACAAAGAAACATATACATAATACATATTAAAGAAAATCATTACTAACGTTGGTATAAGAGAGATAAAAATATAGTGAAAACATTTGGAAGAACATTAAAAGACGGAGGGAACTCGGCCATTGTCCATAATAGCAGAAACGACTGCGACTTCCGGACCCCAGATGGTGAAACGTTCTCTTGAATAAGAAGGAAAATAAATAAGTGTTTTTTATCTCTAAGTATCAGTCTGGACCTTGTTGATAGCTTTTCTATGTCTATTGTGTTATCACGACCGGGACAATCTGACGAAACGTAATTTGAACTCCATGACGTTTGAAATGGACCATGAAGTTCTTCAAGCGGATATTCTGTTCGGTACGGTTAACATAGTTTTGTTATTAGGTAAGTTTGTGAATCCTGATTAAATTTCAAAGGTATTACAGGCCTATGAAATTCAATATTTACAATAGTATTATATTACAATTAATGTGTGCGTTTGTTGTAGAGTTGAAAAAGTTAATTAAAAACTTAATTAGACTTTTTGATGGAATATAAAAATTGAAAAATAGGTAGAATATGTTACTGTCATTACTGTATAGAGTGTCTGTGGGATGATCCAATAACCTTATTTAGAATAATTAAACAAATATCGAATACTAACGAGGTTGAGTATGACGACTGATTGGCTCAGTGGTCGTTATTTCGTCTACTGAGCCGTTAGTTGTGGGTTCGATTCCCACACTAGAAAACATTTATTATATTAATTTGTATTTTTAAAGGGTCTGGGTGTTATCTATATTTTATATTCATTAACAAAAAAAAATGTATTTTTATTAATCGTCAATCGAGAATTTAAAACACGGTAACATTCTGTAAATTTTCACCATTATGGGTGTTTCGACTGTAATTTTCACGCTTAAATGCATAAGCCTAAATGACAATAGCTTATTATAATTTTATAATTAATTAAAAAAAAAATACAAAATTTCAAATTTATTGCTAGTCCCATGGCGAATAAAAATATCACCACAGTGAAAGCAGTGAATTGGAAATGAATCTGACTCAGCAAACATCGTTACCGCTATCTATGGATGGAGGAACGGACGGATGGACTTTATACTGATACTGTAAAACTTGGCATTTTAATAATAAATAAATGATTGAATTATTATATTTTCTATTTTTTCATATTTGAAATATTTGGTAACAAAACACAAGGCACTCTTGTAACAAAGGTGCTTAGGTAATAAAATACGACTTTATTTATTTACTTACCTGATAATTTTTTTTTTATCGAAAATTATTTCCAAACAGGACGATTTTCTACTATAATTATATCTTTACTATTATTATTCGATATTATTATCATGACGCAGTTTAGATATGCAAAGTTAAGATTGAATTGTTATTAGAACTCAAGGCAACGGTAATATAACGTTTAATCAATTATAAAAAATATAATAATTAATGTATATTTCTTTTGAATAATGTAATATTAACTATAATTGTTTTAAGATAATATATATTTTTCAAAAATATGACATAACGGACATATTTATTTCTTCAATAATAACTATGAATCTAAAAATTGGCTGCATATTAGTTATTAGGCTCTTATTAAGTTTGAACATAAAATATAAAATGTATTTAAAAAAAATGTATTTCAAACAGACCAAAAAATATTATATTATATAATGTTCAAACATCACCCATACTTTAATTGAAGCATGGTGGTAGAGTTTTCGCTACGGTAGATGTGAACGGACTAAAATCTGTTTAAGATATTATATTATCGGCTGTGAGACGAAGGGACTCTCTCCCTTCATCTCACAGCCAGCAATATGGATAGATTAAACACATTCTGTATACGGATAAAGCAAACAAAGTGACTTGCAAATACAATCATAATCAAAATAATGACAGGTTTGGAGCAAGATGGAGGAGGGCCTGTCGTCTTTAAGAATATCTCAATATTTTGTCACAAATAATATCGTTATTTTTAAAAAGTCTTAAATGAGCAAAATTATTTAATCCTTAGAAATGTTTGTGAAATGTATTTTAATAATTTTATAATTAATAAAAATATTAAATTTTACAAAATTTCAGAATTTTAATACAACAAAAAAATTAAACAAGGTTGCTAAGAATATATAAATCTGAAAATATAGAATACCTTAAATTATTTACAAAAATGCTCTTGACAGATGGATGATTTTATAATTGAATGATTTTATAATTGAATTATCTATGAACATTTATAGCCATTAAGCATAGTTAAATTTAAATTATTTATTTATGTTAGCTTATTTAAATTTGTTATAAATATTTATTCTGCCTACGATTACGGCCAGCCAAACCTGGTCGAAACGTCAGGCAGTTAAATACGATTTATTTCTAGAGCGCTAATTCCCGTTTTTAAAATAATAATATGTCTACCTATATCGTGCATTGATATTTTTGAACAAAGTAGGTAATTTCTATTTAGAGTTACACATTTGACTTACCAAATTGATTATCATTATATCGACGTCGTTGAAAATAATTGAAAAATAAATTGATGATATATCATACTTCGACAGCCTGGGAATTTATAAAATAATAAAGTCATTTTTATTATTTGGGAAAAAAATCATGATAAAAATATAAGTAAAGTTCTATCATATATATATATATATATATATATATATATATATATGTATATATATATATATATATGTATATATATATTTAACCGGCTGTATTCCCGTTTATTGTATCGTAATTTTCCCAAATAGGCGCGCCAAGATAGCTGATGCAGTTCACACCGCGAGTCCGCCCTACGTGCTCATGAGTAAGAAAGTCGAAACTATTCAGGCAAATTCCAATACAATTAACGTGAATATATATTTATATATATATTTGAATAGTTATCCAAGTTCATGTTAATTCTGCAGCTTTAAACAATTTCAAATAATCTAGGAAGATTTGGAAAAATTGAACCCAAAAGGTAAGAAACTTACATTGTATCTAAGGTTTAGTTCGCAAGCTGAAATATTTTTCTTTTAATATTATTCTTTTGCAAAATGTGTGTTCCATTTTTAACCCGTAAAATTCAGTAAAATGAATTTGATAATAGTTATTAGTACGTCTCATTACATGAAGATACAAAATATAGCATCTTCCAAATTAAACAATACGTATTAATATTATTTGATTAATAAAAGTAGCGCCTTGAATTCCAATTAAGGTTGTGCGTGAAAAAAATCTTATTTTTTTTTGAGGGTTTTTAATTTCGTCAAAGTATTGCTATAGTAAAATTTACAATGCACATACTATCCACCATTTTTTTTTAACAAAGATACCTTGTCTTTCGTGTGAACAAAAAAATCATATAATTCCTAATACTAAGCAATTAATTAGTATTTGTTTATCTTTCAGTTTAAAAAAATAATTTTAGTTTAATAAGAAAACTTCCAACAAATTGTTGTAAAATTACCATTAGATACAATAAGGAAGCTCATAAAATGCATAATTACGTTCTAAAACATTGAACAATTACTTCGCGTACTTAAGGATGTCAATAATGAAGAGAGAAGATAGGTTATCTCGTTATCTGCGGACGTTAATCATAAAGTGTCGTTACTAAGACGTTATGTCTAAGTAATATATCACTCGGTTGGTGTAGATATACAAAGATAAGACCCATACTATAGAGCCTATCTTGTACTCGAGGGATGAATCTTAAACCGCTTTGCTTGTAAGCATAAGCCAAAAAACAGAAATTCACGTTATTTACTTAACATTAAACATATAATGATAGAATTAGCAAATATGACATAGAAAAGAGTTTAATAGAATTAGCAAATTAGCATTCGTTTTTGTAATATCATAACGGCTATTATGTTAAATATTTAAAAATATCAGTAAAAAACGTTGACAAAATACTCGAAACTTGTAGGACCAATTAAATATTTTGTTTTTCGTGCAAAATTGCATGAAATACACTACACTTGCAAAACATCAGAATATTATAGTTCTACTGTTATTTTATATTTATTGAATACGCGATATTTTTAAACATTATATAAAAGTTATAGCGGCAGTCATTGGAACAAAATGAGATCTGTCGATCTTTTTTATTTATCTTAATCTATCTCATTTACCATTAGCAGGGAAAAACAAATTTAGTAAAAAGTAAATATAAATTTGTGCGATTCCAATTGCACGAATTAATTTCAAATGTTAGATAAAATGTACAGAATTTAAAGGTTTTAATTTGCAATATCGTAAATTGCCAACATTTTTTCCGAACTCTTTGATTTATAATAAACACCCGTTAGTGGCTCAAAAACTTCGTAGAGTAAATTTAACACTATATCAGAAATATAAACTATAACATGTTTTACTAAAAAATATGATTGAATAATTTAAGTTCTAATAATTTATATTATTACATATTTTAATAAATATACATAATATACGTAATTCATTTACAATATTATATTAATTTACATTTAAAGTATACATAATACATTTTAATAAAGACTAAATCTAAAATGTACATTCGTTTTTTTCGTTAACTAAATGCAACGTATCAAGATCAAGACTAAATCTCGATATCCTTTTTTTTTTTTTTTTAAATCGAAGAAAACTAATGGCGAATTTCAACTTTATTTTCAGGGGATTGCGCGATTACGCCCGAAAGTCTATAATATAAAATAAAAAAAGAGTTTTATTATTTTACCTTTTCTTTACTCTTCATGAAGATTTATTTATTTATTTATTATATATTTTATATAAACTATCTATATTTTTATGATGTTTATAATAATGTAACTTTTTATAAAGAATAAAATATTAAACTAGGAAAGGTAATGCCTCGCTTGTCCTGACTTGATTTCATTTTATTGTATAAATATCCTTTAGAATAATTATTCATAAGGTTAATTCATAATTTTACATTTTGATGATAACAATTGGATAAAAAGAAATAAATTATTTATTAGAGTATTATTGTCTATACGATAAACAGATGGACAGTTTTAATAGTTCGTTGGCAGAAGTTCAGTTTTTTATAAATGCCTGAAGTTATGATCCAGAAGATATCAATAAAAAAATGAAAATTAATTTCACTGTAATCGTTGATTTTTATTTCTAAACACTCATGATTTGACATATTTATGCATTCAATGTTTTAAATGACTAATAAGGATTAAAATCATATTCAATATATGCACACTGCAAAAGAAAAGTTTAAAATGACAATAACATTTGTAAAAAAAAAAATAGTTTCAAATTAATTCAAACCACCACCCGCAAAGCATCATCCGGAATCACAAAGCGTTCCATAGAAAAAACTATGCTTATATAAAATACCGATGCAGCCATAAATAGTTAGAAGAGCGAATGTTAACTTTATAAAGAGATTGTTGGAAAGACCAGACAGGATAAGATTTTCGCAATTCCTTAAAGAATTTCTAATTTTAGTCAAGTAACTAGAGCCCCAAGTTAAGTTGGTCCTTAGCCTTTATCGCTTGCTTATTTCAACCCCGGATCACTAAAACTGCTTCGTGACTTCTCCTTAATTGGGAAGGGTGGATCTCATAATAACTCAAACGTAAGCGTCGGCATGCCAACAAATTTGTCGCCCTTTTCAAATAGATACAATACAAGTTTAACGTGGAATCCAACGAACAATAAATAATGGATTTTCCCAATCAGTTTAATATTGTGTTGACCAAATTTGTGTATTAGTTGACTTGGTAGAGCAAAAAGAAAAAAGTTTTTGTCTTTTTTTACGTGTGGCGAAAGCGAAGGTATGTCATATGTTTTAATAAAATGTTAACACCGTTAAATCCATAGTAATTTGCTAAGACTACATGTGAATACATGTGTTATTGTCTCGGACAAAAAGTAAGTCACAAAATCAGCCTTTGAATGTTCATAAAATTTGAAAAGTACCCTATCGTGCAACTCGTTGAATTTTTATACAAAAGTATTTTAACTTCAACGAGTATACTTTCAAAATCCGTAGTTTCCGCGAAAACTAGCTATTTCCAATATTCCATGAATGAATTCGTGGATAACTTTTTTAATTCCATATGAAAATCCATTATAATAGATTTCGTATGAACTTAATCCACAGGTCTGTTAGTGGTATTGATGATTCAATAAATATTTTTTCATAAATCAGAATAGACTAATAAATTTGGGCGTTAATGAACAAGTAAGCAATATTAAAGATAACGAGCAAAGATAAATATAAAGCATAATAGAAAGAAAATAATTTAATCAACAGACACAATAACCAACGGTCTTAGGTGTAAAAGTATGAAATATCACAACGATTTTGATTTAATGGAATGCTTTCTATCAAAGTTTGAGGAAACATTTACTGTTTATTTTTTGTTCAATTGCCTTGTTCGAATAATATTGTAATTGTTTTATTTTTTATCAATATTTTGATTTATAAAAAAATATGTACTAACATCTATACGATATTATTGCTGTACGCATAGTTTTAACACACTTAGTTTGTATATTGTGTGTTTTATGTACTTTAGAACTATATGAATTAAAAGCTATTCTTATATATTTTGTTGAATAAAACATTTCTTTTTATAGGAAAAATATGAAACTCATTAAATCTGAAATAAGAAACACTGGAAAATACATAAGAATATAAATTTAAATTGTAACTTAAGTCATCTTCTTAATGATATTGTAGTAAATTGTTTTTAAAATAGAATTGTAAACAGCTACATAGTATCAAATTTTTAATAAATGTTCAATAAATTTTCTTCAGCGATATTCTTTTTCAAGTTATTAAAAATTTATAAACTAGCGACACGAAACTCGCATTCAAATTTCGTGATTAAATGTATCGTCAGATGGTGATTTTCTCATCGGAAAATAGGTATTAAATATTTGTACATTTTGAGATATAGATATGTTCGAATATTTCAATATGTTACGTTTATTTTTTAAAAACTACACTTATAGGCTAAGTTATCCTTAATTAGACCAAAATATTTTATTACAGCTTATTTAGCTTTAAAAGTAAGTTATAATAAAATAAATATTATTGGTCCCATATCTTACATTTCAATATATTCAGTAATCTATACTCCTGAGCTTAATGTGATAAAATTACGAATTCATTAAATATTCTTGTTCGGAAAATAATAATTTTAAATTTTTATATAACCAACCGTTGCAGATGAAAAAAATGAATAATTTATATAATTTATATTTCTTTTGTAAGAATGAAAGTTTCAATATTATTTTATTTATATAATACCAACCAAGAAAAGATTTTTAGTAAAATTGAAAGGATTGAATAATAGACAAATCATTTGCCAGTCTGTACTATTTAATAAACTATCCTTCACTGTCCTTTCCATCCAATCATATTTAAATTTTAACAATCGAAAGATTTCTTTATTAAATTTATTCATTAAATTAAAATGAGTATATCATAATTTTTCCATTTGGTTCAATCTAAAGTTCTCTCAATACTTGGAAGGATATTGTTTATGTATTACTTAAAATACAAAGTTTTAATTTATTTATATTATATTTTGTCCTACAAGTCATATCCGATCAATAAATCAAAACAATAACAGCAAAGAAACAACCTACTGCAGTCCACAGCTGCACATAGGTATCCCCCATTTAGCGCCAGATATCTCTGACCTCTGCTATCCTCATCCAGCCTGCAACAGTGACTTTTCACTAGTCGTCGGTCTATCAGGCCGAAGGGCGTCCTAGACAACGCTTGTCAAGACGCGGTCTCGTCTGCTCCATCGGCCATCGGTCCCGCGACATACGTGACCGGCCAACTGCCACTTTTACTTGCCGATCCAGCGAGCTATGTCAGTATCTTTAGTTCTTTCAAAAATACAATCACTTCTGATTTTATCCCTGAAAGAGAATCCAAGCATAGCTCGCTTCATTACCCATTGAGTGATTTTAAATTTGTGGATCCGTTTCGCAGTCAGTATCCATATCTCAGTTACGTATGCGTGTACGGTTAGGACGTAATTCTCAAAAAATTTCGTCTTTTAGAACTGCGAAATAGTTTTCGCAGCTAGCTTCGCTTAGATATATTCCTGCACAACCTCGAGAAGGACGCCATTGACGTATATAGGTCTTGGTTTAAATGTCTTAAAATTATAATAATCTAATCTAATCGTTATTATCAAACAGACACTTTTAAGGTAATAAGTAACATTATACTAGTTTTTATTAAGAAATATATAGATAAGATGATACATCACACGGAGTAAAAAACTTTTTTTTATTTTTTTTTATTAAAATATATTATTCAATACTGTCAACAGTGATTCCGTGGCCATGGCTGTTAAGGTTTGGCCAAAATTCGAAAATAAAAGAGGTATTAAACCTTTTGTGTCGCGAAATAGTCATAATTTTAATATGAGTATAAATCGCGATAGCTTAGAAATATTTGTAGTCGAAGACTAATATCATTTACATATTTACATTTTCAGAAGGAAGATATTAATTGGCTTTGTAAAAAATAATACTTTTAACAATTTAAATTACTGATTTTAAAATTTTGTATAAAATATTTATATACCAAACATTGAGTGGCAACTCTTTTGTTATTCCTCGTACGCCTTTCTTTTACATTTTGGACAATTATATTTTACCAAATATGGGCTTAAAATATCTTTATAAGGAAAACAAAGTGAGACAATAGCAGGCAAAAGATTTTGATGAGCCAATGTTGTGAAGTTCTACCATACAAGTTTTGAATTACTTTATCAACATTTTAAATTGCCAGCCTTAGATTGAAAACAATCATCAAAAACTCATCTTGTATATTTAACTCCAGGCAGTTTGTGAAATTGTAGGGTGAAATCTTAGTTAGGTTTTTTTCAATAAAATATAATGATATTCATCAGCAAACATCACTTGTACAGTAACTTCTGGTATTCATCATCGTAGTGCACAGGAAATTAAATTGATTTCTCTTCAATCTAAAGTAAGTTTTAACTATATGTCGTTAAATTAAACAAAATGAAATATTCAATGTACATGTCAGTTTTATTCTGCTGCTTCATGGTTTTTTCAGTTTTCTGATGTGTAATGAAGTGCTATAAAATAAATCCCGTAGTTATTTATTTCAGTTCCTCGTTATGAAACGTATGCTGTTTCAATTTAATTTATTGTTATGTTAAATATTACGATATTATATTATAATAAATATTTTGTTTGGCTTTATTTCACATTACTAAACACAATAAGGCATATCTTCAAAACAAATTGAAATTAAGAGACCAGGACGTTATTCTCTAAAAAAAATTTCATTTCAAAATTTATATCAGTATTACTCAGAAACATTTAAATAAAATTCGTAATAGTACATTTACTACATCATTTTACTTATTATATAAACAAAGTATAAACTCTTACATAGGGTAACACACATAGTAAAACCTAAAAATATATATACAATTTATACACAATAATACCATGAGTACAGAAAAGTCTGATTCAATACATACATAAAAAGAGCACAGGAAAAGAAAAATTAGTATCATTAAAATATATATAATGGCGTTGAGAAAACATTTTAAAACGATAATTTACTACGATAATACGATCTTTGCCTAATCTCTTAAAGGTAGTCAAAGACTGTGCTTGTGTGATGATTATTGGTAATGTATAGCAGAGCAAAATTTTTTGTACAGTAAAAGGTTTTTTGAAAAAGCAAGTACAGTGAGAAGACAAACAGAGAGTCTGTGATCGCACTATGAGACTTTAAGATACTATAAGTACGTTTTTTGATCATCTTGAAGTCTATGCCATGAATTAAAAGTTCAGTAATATTTATTTATAAAAATAAATAAAAATTATAGTTAAGAATTTATTTTCAAAAAGTTATTTTCCAAAAGTTTTTTTGTAGTTCACCTCTGGAACAAAAAGTAATTTCGAAGTTTAAAAAACTAGGACTGCTGATATTTAAATAAAAGGCTTTAGTTCAGCGGAAGTACGAGTATAACTAGAGCTAGTCTGAATTCTTTTTCATAAGCACGTACCTACTGGAATTAATTCTCACGAGGCTATATAAAATGTGACCTCATATATAATTGCAAAAAGTACCTTAGATTTACGTATTTTATTTCTAAATGTTTTAAATTTTATATTATTGAATATAAGCGAGATTCTCCAGCTCCGGGATCCTCCAGCAAACCCTTTTGCAGGATTCTTACACAATTTTTAAAACAATATTTACAATGCATGTATAAATTATTTTTATTCACTAATATAAATATTAAAAAAAAAATACTTTCTTATTTGTGAATTTTAGTTTGAATTAATATTCAACCAAGACAATTTATTCAAAGTATTTTCGTATTAAATCATTTTGTTTTAGAAATCGATACTTTATAATTAGTTCAATATAATTTATGACACAATTATTAAGAAGTTAGAAGAACAAATATAATCGAATATATATTTATTTCAGAATTTTATATCCTTATCTCGTCATGTCTTAAAAAAATAACTTTTGTAGTAAAAAACTGCATTCTGTAATTTTATTTTACATATTATATATATATATTTTTTTAATAAACATACAAGCAAAAAATCATCAACACACAGGACCTGAATCAGCAACCCCTGGGAGTCTACTCCGTAACTCTAACAACTGAGCTAGTTCCGTCAATTTCACGGAACTAGCTCTTTTTATAAATATAAAAGATAAAAATTGGATCGTTACTTGTTACGATACAGGTACCACTTGCATCAAAATATATTAATTATTTGATTTGTGATTTTTCAAATATTAATGTGACTTACCTTGATATTGATGCCGTCTTTAATGTTTGTTCAGAAAACGCAATTTAATTAATCTGGAAAACCAATACATTGTTATCAAATAACGGTTTTGTAGCAAATAATTTCTTATTCTATCAATATGCTACCATTACCTTAGATTTGCAACTTACATCAGCAGCTTTCTATCTCAGGATAACAGTGTCCTAAGTATATAGAAAATAAAAGGGATTTTATCTTGAGTGGTGATTAAATTTCACCGAAAAGGTCCCTAATGGAGCTAAATGGATGGGGGTTCATATAAAATTAAAGGACATTAAATTATCTGCGTATACAGAACACTTAAGTGGTAAACTCTAGTCGCGCTTTCAATGATTTTTAGTCGAAAAGTTTTCGGATTTTCGTCACTAATGGAACTGATGAATTAATCGAAATGTTAACTAATTGAATATATACTATAAGTTTGATATTTTATTATGTAACTGGTATAGAGGCCGTTTTTTATATTTTTGTTTGGCAGAAGGTTTTTTCAAATGCATTTCTAAAAGTGTGTAAAGGATAACAAAATCAATTTATATTTATGTTGTTGAAAAACATTCTTGTGAATTACATTAAAATAATATCTAACAAGTAATTCTTGTATGCTTATAAATATAAAATAACTTATATATAATAACATTACTGGGTCATAAATCTTAGATGTTATCATAACGGAAGTGCGTAGAGTTGTATTTTTATGTAGAACTAATGCCATTGTATTGCTTAAAATATTCGGTAAAAATACCAAATGTACGATTGAATTACATATTAAATTGTTGTATATTTTTCCTTTTTGCTTTAATTAATTAATGCCTTATTTTTCTCTATAAGTGAGTTTGGTATCATGAATATAAAATGCTACACAGATATGGCTCTTAAAATCCACTCAAATAACGCCGAGCGACACTCAGTCTCCTGGCAATATAACATTTGTGGATTAAAAAAAACACAAAGTAAGAACATGAAGTAGATAAGTGCTCTGCGAATGAACAAACCTGGAAGCAAATGACAAATATAAAGAGTATACCATTTTATCTAGAAAATGTTTCTTTTTTACTACAATATAGCAGACAAGCACAATGGTAATTGACACCTTAGGAAGGAAACGCGAAGAACACAAAAATAAAAATGTAGGGAGAAAGGCTTCTGGCTTACAAATAACAAATAAAATAGAGAAGATATATACTATTTTAGTTATTTTTTTATATAAATGAATTTACATAAGTAATATCGACTTATTGTTTGTTACAAAGATATGATATTGGCTGGTTTGTAATACGAGTATAAAATATAAAGTCATCTATAAAATTATATTTATTGTTACTCTAAAGTAAAGTTATTAGTTACACGACACAAGAATTAGAAGCAGAGATGTTATTTTTTTTTATAATACTTAATTTTAGAAGATTCACTTAGCGTGAAAATATATAACCACTTATTTTGTAACATCATTATGCAATACCTTAATAATAAAAAATATTAAATTTTGCAAATTTATTGAATATGGTTCATTTATGACTATCACCTCATTTTATCACCACAATTATTTCAAATATAATGTAATAGCTATAAATATAGCACTAGTATCTCAACATAAGTTATTTAACTAGCCGTTGCCAGCAACTTCGTCTGTTCAAGACTTAAACAATCTTAATTTTAGTTATGTTGTAATTATAGCCCAAGACAGTTTTTATCTTTTGTTATTTTGTTCGTTTTTTGCATCAGTGCGAAACCCCATAATAAACAAATACCACCTCATCAGTAATATTTTTGTTATTAATTATATAATTACTTAACAATGACTTAGTAACTATGAACAATTTAAAATGTATTGCCTAAATTCATGTAACTCTAAACTGTAACCATTTTTATGTTTATTGTATAATACTTATAAATCAATTGAGGCTCCAAAACAAACAAAGTTACATTCAAATAAATCTCTAGCAAGGGGAATATTAAGCCTTAAACGCAACAGTTTGTATTCATTTGG
Organism: Dircenna loreta; assembly: GCA_963555665.1. Lineage (NCBI taxonomy): Eukaryota > Metazoa > Arthropoda > Insecta > Lepidoptera > Nymphalidae > Dircenna > Dircenna loreta. The sequence goes on from OY743092.1 coordinate 12,977,258, forward strand.
TTTTGGCCCAATAGTACGGCGCCGAGATTGTTTTCTTATCGTCTTTATTAGCTATCTTAATAGGACCCTTTTAATACCCAAGGGCTTGTTAGGAAATAAATTTGTTTTATATCCAAATGCCATCTTGGTGAATTTAATTTAAATAAAAATAAATTAAATTAAAAGCTTTAACTTTTTTTACTCTAATTTAAAATAATGGAATTGAATACGTTTAGTCAAATGGTATGTCTCATTTATTTGTTTATCTCCTTAAAAAACCGAAAACGAAAATAATAAGCTAAAGCTTATAAATACTCGTATTGTTTAACTCCCTTTGACTTGTGTAATAAGTGTATTTTGAAACTTTGTACTTAAACTGAATGCTACCCACTAAGTAACATTTACAATATTCTAAAAGTATTGTTCGCTTGTTATTAACTCACTACATAATATAATATGCAGAACTGTACATACGGCAGCCGTTTGAATTCAATTACCGTTATGCAGACGTATAGCAATAATATAATAAGTTAATATATAATACTAATTTTAACTAGGTTTGCAATTATATTTTAAAATTGTGTTTTAATTTATTTAGATGTTTCTAATGTTTATCTTACTTGTTGATTGTTTTTTTTGCAAAAAATAACATTGGTGTATCCACTTAGGCAAAGCTTATATATTTAATATATTTAAATTAAAGATAATAATATATGTAAGGTGTAATAAATATAACAATGACTTATCTCTTTAATGAGATCTTTACCAGAAACCCTTGGTTAATGGAGTCATTATTCGCGGTGTAGGTACGTTGCATAAAGATCAAATAATTAAAATTTAGTTAAGTTTTGCATAAACAGTTAATATAATTAAACCTTAACCAGCAGTTAAAGAAGAGCTGTTATATTATGTGTTTTATTTTAATGACATTACAATTCAAGATAGTAATACAAGTAGATAAACCGAATATTACGATAAGTTCCATCTCTTATTCTTGTTAGACGTACGAAAAGGCTGACGGATTTGGACATTGATTAAAAAGGTAACGCCAAAGAGGCTTAAAAAGAAATAAGAATTTCAAATCAAGTTAAGTGAATGGATTTTGGGACTTCTTAAGGTAATTGGATTAGAATCAGAGGATAAACGGGCAATTGATGAAAGTCCTCTTTTAAGTTTATGAGGGAGACCAAGTAGAGCTAAAATTCTGTTGTTACACCTTAGTGTAACAACAGAATTTTCTTCACATCCGAAAACATAAGTATAATAAAATATCGTGGAAAAATATTATGATACTTAATTTGGGTATATCTTTATTTTATTTATATTGTTTTATGAATCTTTAATTAAGTTTGTTGTGCACTATATGTTTGTCAGCTTATTGGCTTAAGATGCAATCAGTATTACATTTTACAACTTTGTAATGTTGTATCGTGTAACAAGGTTAAACTGACTCAAACGGATTAATGGTAGCTGATTCTTGTAATCTAGGAAAATGAAAAGAACCTTTTATTAGAAACTGATCAAATACAATGAACTAATGAAATACAAAAACTAAGACTATATCTAAAATTGAAACCGAAAAAAGAACCAAAATCATAACTTGATTTGTGATATGTAAACATGGATCACAAGTTTTGAAAAAAAAAAAGTGCTTAGCGATAGCGATCGGTAGCGCTTTTATTAAGGAGGTATATAATTATAATATTTGGAAAACAATAGGAACATATTAATTATACAGTTCTTAGGATTATAATAACCTTAAGGACGCGTTTACAGTTTTGCCGAAAATTATGAACTTTTCGGTACATATTGCTGTAAAATCAAACTTTACATACTAACAGCAGATAAAGTGTTTTTTTTATTTTTTTAATGCATTTCAGAAATATATCAAATATTATAGCTTTTAATATTAATAAAATGACTTTCCATCACTTCTTCACATATTCCACGATTTCAGGCGTAGTGTAGATACATTTTTCTTTTATTAATTGCCATAATATGTTTCAGAATAAAAAAGGACCTTGGGTAAGAAAATATACTCAACTAAAATCCTTTGAAGAACGTAATTATACACTATAAAATATCAATACTATACTTTACTACATTATACTTTACTTTAATATACAATAATTTACAAAATATCTTAAAAAAATAATAATATAATTTCTATTTTTTTCACGTCTTTGTAGTTGTCACATGAGTCTTAACTTACTGTAATAAGGTTTATTTTACTTGCATTTTTGTTGATTCTTTAAAACAAATATTTCTAAAACAACCACCTTAGTCGGTCTACGACCATTGTCTTGAGTGGCCCTGTATTTCTTTTAGGCAAAATTTCTGTTGATAAAGATCGCTGTACGAATTCAAAATATTTTATAAAACCTAACTTGATGAGACGAACCTTTTAGGATTCCATGGATTCACCGTGCGGGTGCCGGGCCCATCGCGTTGCAGGGAAAGGAGTGCAAACAGCTCCTGGGACTTGCAACCCAGGTTTAGGTTTAATGGGCCCCTTTAAAATGCGCATTCACGCTCACCTTGACTGGTTGTGCTCCTTTTTTTTTTTTTTTTTTATCGTTGGAAAATCCGTTACGGATACCCCCCGGCCGAGAAGGTGACGGCCGGGGTGGTTATGTGGGACTACCCGGCAGCATAGAGAACGCTGCCATTTTTAAGGCTACCCACTAAAAACCAACGGTTACCCTCATCGCCATAATGGGACGCCACGGGATCGCTTGTCGCACTCACCGTGACGCCCCGGCGGAACTGGTTGTGCTCCTCTCCCAACTTAACCACATTTGGAAAGAACCTACCAATGCCGCCTTTGAAGTACGTTCTAGAAATGAACTGATGATAGTTCTAGAGAGGCCAAGATCTTTAAGTAGGTTATAGAGAGATTTCACTGTTATACCTCTCGCTCCCACTTCTACCGCGTACAAATTAACTATATACCTATTCCTGGTCAGTTCGTTGGTCAGTTCGTAGTACTTGTTTACATTAATTGTGTGATCTTTGGGGATGTTAGTTTCCCACGGAACAGTAAGCTCCACAAGTATCACCCGTTTTATCTGTCTAGAGTACAGGAATATGTTCGGTCTGGATGACGAGACCACAATATCTTAAACTCTGCGCACCTAGTCCAACCCTTGTAGGAGATTCAATAGTATCCATCCATAAGTCTGCTGGAAGAATCTTATCAAAACAAATCTAAATTCGACGCACCTAATTCTATACGTCTAGAAAATACAGTATTATTCATCCATCAGTATACCTTCCAATTACTCCGTCAAGTCTGATGGAAAGATATTATCAAAACCGTCAAAACTTGCCTAAACTCGGCTAACCTAGCCTTTTTCGTCTAGAAGATCTAGTAGCAGCCTTCAACGTTTGGACCTTCAGGTCACAAACAATACTAATATCATATAATAGAATATAATATTTAACATAAAAAATGAAATAATTTTTATTATTAAAAGTATAATATTTTGAGAAACCAATAAATTTAAACTATCAAAATTGTTTTATGTAGCCATTATTTCGCGAATATACATGCGTATGTGTTCGTAGTCAAGTTTTTTCATTGTAGTTATGTGATTTGCTACCCATCTGTTTCGCAAACGCGTCCTTAAGAGTAAAGAATTTAATATATATGTATGTACGTATGTGTATGTGTGTATGCATGTATTTATATATATTAATAATACGTATATTTATTTATTTGTATGAAATATTAATGCTATTGATACATGGAATTTTGTTGTCATTTGGTATCATGTATTTAATCTTTTTGTTTATTATTGTTTTTATTTTTTTTCCCTAATATAACCCTAGTTTTTTTTATCGTTTGACTAGTAGAGAATGTTATTGCATCCGCCGCTTAAAAAGATTTTAATAATATTAATAATAATATTACTTAATGATCATTTAATTTTACACCATTAGAAAGATATTGACTGACAGATGACAGCTTATCGACATAATATCAGAGTGTTTGAGGGTAATGATCTCAAATAATATTATTAAATATATTAAAACTGTTGTTAATCGTGAAGAATTTAATAATTATTCCTTAGTTATAATTATTTTAAGTAATATTATCAGCATTAAAGCAGTTAAAATAATATAAAAATAACAAAAAGATCTATTAAACCTGGTTATGCAAGCAACGTTATGAATTATTTTGCGAAAATAAAATTTTAACAAATATTACTTATTAGTTTTATCCAATGAGATTCCAAACTATATTGGTCGGCATGTTGTCTATAGGCATATGAATATTTTGTATAAAACTCAAAATAACAGTAAAATGCACCTCTTTAAAGCATTTGCTTAATATTTCTACACTTAATTAATACTTGTAAAACTCTTTCATATATCTAAACAAAGACTCTACAAATGCTTTGTGGTTGTTCGTCGTCAGTATATTGTGTAGTTTTCACGTTCATTTTGTGTACTCACTCCATTTTATTTTTAAAGGAAAATTTTGTTGGTCTGGGCAAAAACCAAACATTCAAACAATCAAACATATTGATTCCTGATTGATAATTGTTTGACATTCGTTATTTTGTGTTATTTTGTATTATCTTATATATAAGTTATACATTGTTAATTTAAATAAATATTTCTAATTATACATTATATATATGTCTGAGTGGCATAACAGAAAATGCATTCATAAGGTAAACTATACGAAACTGTATGCGGCGACACTGCCGCATACAAACGGACCGTCGGAGTCGACTACTGAGCGCAAGAATAAACATTTTGGTTGGGACTCCGGCGTTTTTGCTTAGTTTCTTTATTTAAATAATTTGTCTTTAAAGTTGCTTCTATTCTAGTGATTAAACCAGAATAGAAGACAGTTTATATCATTTCTTAGCAATCATATCTCTCCATTCCGGTCTCCAGATGATAAATAAATTTTTTGTTGCTGTTTTATAATTTTTGCCTAAGCTATAAATGTAAAGATGCGAGTTATTATGCAATAAAAGTTGGTTTTGATACACATTAGAAATTGGCCAAAAAAAAATTAATTGTCAAGTCGAATACATACGAAATCAAGGATGGATCTTTAAATGGAGGAAAATAAAGGATCTTTTTGTTGAGATTTATTGATGCAGGCCATGACCAGATGGCGTCGGGCCATAACAACTTCTACACCATTGAAGCAATCACTATGAGAACTGTATGTATCGAAGGAAGAGATTCATTTAGAAACTTTTTGTCAACATATTACTACGTTGACAAAAAGTTTTGACTTGTTATTTTTACCAACATTCAAAATAGATTATTGTTTTTAATAATTTAATTCAATTTTATAAATAATTTTGATTTAATATATTGAACTTTGGTTCAAAGTATTTTTTTTCTATGTATTTTTCCCACCTTGCCCACAAAACCAAATGACGCTGTCACTGAATATAATGCTTCACCAATATATGTATTCGCTTAAGAAAAATATTTCATCTCATCGACTTTATTTTAACCTGCCCACCAGAAGGTAAAACTTTAAGTTATGAACCCTAAAAATAGACACTTGAAAGGAAATAACGAACCTTATTTTATTAGAAAGTTGTCTCTTATTAGAAAGATTTTTTCATCAGTTAACAGTGAGTTGTTATTATAAGACTACAGTAAGTACACACAAGTACTATCAGCAAGTACTAACAGCAAGTAGTTATTAGGAGACTTTAGACTGAGGGCACCAAAAAATTATAAAATTCATACGTTCTCATTACCAAAATTCATCCTATGACTGTTTCCTAACTAAAGGTATCAGGACTTTTCTATTATATTTTTTTATATTTGATCTGATTTAATCTTAAAATATAGCTGTGGAAACTTAACCACTTGGTAAAAAAACACAAGTCACTCTAATAACAAAGCAGCTGGAGTAATAAAATACGATTTTATAACCTGATAGGAAAACGCTATAAAAAATTATCTTCAAACAGGAACGCTTTCCACTTAATATTGTCATGTTGCAGTTAAGGTAAACGAAGTTTAAATTGAATTGTCAATAAAACTCAGTGCAATGGTTATATATTGTTTAATCAATCATAAGAATTATTATTATAAATAATCTTTATTTAGTTCGTATAAAAATAGAATACTTTATGAAATTTTATTGTTTTGACAAAGTGACTTGCAAATACAATTACTTGCAATTTGCAAATTGCAAATTGCAAATACTTGCAAAGATGGAGGAGGGCTGGATGGATAAGTCATAAATAAGTAAATTTATTTAAAAATTGTTTAATTAATTTTTTTTTTATGTTTTTTTTAATATAATACATTTATTTAAGATTTTGTTTTTAAGAAAAAATTAAAATTAATAGTTAAACGGCCTTAATTATAATGGTCTAAGAACTAAATCTTTCATAGTTATTTCTATTACAGGCCTAAGAAAAAGAGATTTCTAATTTAAAATAAGGAAAATATTATCTGTGAATGTACAAATAAGTGAATATTATCTGTGAATATACAAATAAAAGAATATTTCGGTATTCAATAGGGTATTAATTAATGTTTGAAGACATTGCTTTTTTCTTTTAGCGAGAAAATATTGGAATACGAGAACAATGAGCGTCACATTAAATTACTAGTTTTCTTTGAAATGGCAATAAATAGAAAGCAACTCACAAAATGTATGTTATAAAGCTACTTTTAACGGTTTCTAGAAGGCGGTAACTAAAACTCATGTGCCACAGAGGTCTGGTATACACCGTTTCTAAAATGTAACAATGTATAAAAAACTAACCTAAATATGGTTTTATACTTTATGGCATGCAACTTTATTAAATAATTGATAATTTTATTTATTTGATTATTTACCAAAATGGTCAAATTTCCTTATTTATATTTTATATTATAATAAAAGATTTTTTTTTAATTACTTTGTAAAAAAAAACCAAAACAAATTTTGAAACGAAACTGGCCAGACAATTTTCATGAACGATCTTCGTGGAAGCCATATGACACTTAGTTGTTATTTAATTTTATAATGTTTAAATAATAAATATGAAAAAATATCTGACGTTGTCACACAAATTATCGGATTTCATTTCTAGTATAACGTGTTTACGGTTTATTCGACCAAAAAAAAAATAAGTCACTAATAGTAGTCGTAATACATCAAAAAGCTTATAATATATTTTGGATTCTTAACGGAATCGGAAATGTAAAATACATTGAGTTTTATATACCGTACATTGTCTACATAGTACTTAACAGTTGACCTTCATTAATCCTTCCTTAAATCAATTCGTCGAATTGGAAACGTACTGAATTAATGGCCTGAGATCGTTTAATATTCGTTAATTTGTTCGATATTCGCTGCTTCCTATATTTGTTTCTTTTTTGTTATTGGCAGATGAGATAAATTGATATAAATTAAAATGGATGGAATGATCACATTTTGTTACAATTCTGTCGTTACAACTTATTTAAAATGTTAATAAACATTATATATTCTTTTTAATGATACACGTTGAACATTCTGGTAAGAAAATACTTATAATTTTATAAACTTTCGCCAGCCACTCTAAATATAAAGTACAACTTGTTTATTTCCGTGACATTTTGTTGCGGTACAAAAACTCACTTTACTTTCCTCGACTTGCCAAATAGTTTAACTTCTTCGATCTATTTTTTAAGTTGTCAAGCACCATGTGCTTCACTACAAGTTTAAAGTTGAATTAGTGATACTTAACGAAGTTGAAAGCTCCCGCAAGAAATAAGTATATCATAATAAGTTTCAGGAAAACGTTCAAGAGATTCATAATTTATTAAAATAATTAGGTACTCTCATTATCAGTCAAATAAAGACGAAAGTGATATATATTGTATCTCGCTTATTAGCTGTCAGAGTTACTCTTAAGAAAAATATTACTTTTCGTAAAAGGAGGTGTACAGAGGACATAAATACTGGATTGAATGTCAGCGCAGTCAGTGCAGTTACAATAGGGTCTAAAACTTGCATTACTAAGAAAATTTAAAACCAAGGCATTCTTGATTAAAAACTCATGATACAGTTTTCCATATAAATGCATTATGTTAAATTTAAAGTAAATTTAAACAGTACAATTACAATGTTCTGTTGATTTAAATTTTTTGAACGTCGGGAAATTAAACATAGAAACGAGTTGAAGATAGACACATTTAATCACAACGGGCATGAATCAATTGAAATGATAAAATATCTTAAAATTTACATTTTTTAATGTTCTATTAATGTTTATAAATAGTATTCAGTATATTCTTATAGCAACTTCTATCTTAAAATAAGTTTAAAATATTTGTTAATATTATTTACTGAAACCTTTATAAAGAATATATTTTTCTTTAAATATATATATAAAAAAAAAAGAAACAAAAGAAGTAGCTTTTTAGGTTTAAACATACAAATGAAACGAGCAGAAATGTTTGAATAAACCTTTTTACATTTCAAGGGATAATTTCTCAGGGAGAGATAACGAAATAAATCTAATTTAAGCATATTATATCTGTCAGCTACTCTAGAACTTTCTCGAGTCTCTTGCTTACTTTTCTTTATTATTTTTAAAGGTTTAGCGTCTTCGTCGTCGTTTTCCGTTCTATGAAAGGCATGAAACTTCTAATTACTTTTTTTTAATACCCAATCATCATTATTATATGTTAAGAAAATAGAGTAAAGTATGTCTTTTTTTAAATATTATCACGTGGCTTAAAATTCATTCCTCGAGAATCACATAGATTTTATAATATAAAATGTATTGTAGAGTCTATCCTGACTCATGACTCTATAGTATAGTGATAAAGGCCCTATCTTTGTAAAGCTATGCCTATCAAGTAATATATTACGTCATAATGTCTTAATAACGACGCTCTATGAATAATGCCCGCAGATAAAGAAGATTGGTTAAGTTCTCTTTACATAATGCATTAATATTATATTTAAAATAATATAAAATTATAATAAGTTATTATATTTAATGACGTGAATAAAATTTTAGAACGAAAAAATATATATTCAAGCTCCCTGCGTATATTATGTTGAATTAAATTTAAATAACGTTACAGTAACTAGCTACACACTTTTGTATTAAATTAAAATTATTATATTAATCTGCTAAAGACAAAATTTTACTGATTGATAGCTTAATATTAGTTGCTTAAGTTGAAATTTATTGTTCACACAAAATTCAAAATATCTTTAAACTCTAAACTGTCTTAATTTTAATTTTAAACTGTCAGGCAGCATGTGCTCGAGCACCGTTTTAAGTTTCATTATAGCAATACTTTGGAAAAGTTGAGAAGCCCCAAAGAAATATATTTTCCAAGTTAGTTTTAGAATTCTGTCATTAGAAACGTGAATTAGATTTTATGACAATGCCTTTATTAATTAACGCTGAAATTATATTGGTATTGCTTATAATGTTTTTATTTTTGAATAAACTCAATATTATCTTATTATCAAAATAATTTTCATCAAAATTTAGAGTTATAAACTGAACACACTTTTAGCAAAATAACAGTATTCTAAAATGAAACATTTCAGTTTGCAAACAAAATGTTAAATACTCAGAAGTTCTCTACCCTGTCTTTTGGTTTCTCCTTATTTATAACTTTAGAAATTGTTTGAAGTTATTAAAGAGAGAATTATAAATTTGATACAAAAATACTTACCGTCATTTAAAATTTATATCGTAATAATCTCCCCCAATGATAAAAAAATACTTCGTGCTTTAATGGGTCCAAGTCTAAAAAATCTATAATATTAAAGTAGATTTCTTGCTTAGTTCCTTTTGAAAGATGCCAACCAAGGGATAGTTAAATTAGTATAAAAATACTCTAAATAGTAACTGTCTACGTTTTCCAAAAACATCAATGCACGATTAAGGTACAAAAAAAATATCTTCACTAAGATTTCTTCGTAAAAATATATAAAAGTTATGAAATTAATAATATAGCTACAATTGTTTTGCATTTTTGATGTTGAAAATGCTTCCGAATTTCCAAATACAGTTTATATAATCATTCCAATGAATTACTTCTCAGCGAAAGTAAACGCAATAAATCTAATTTAAGCATATTACAAGTGAATGCCGCCCTAGAAATTTCAAGCCTGTTGTTTATTTCTCCCGTGATATTTATAATGCTTTAATGTTTTTTTTTTTCTTAATTTATGGTAGTAAGAATTCACAAATTTCAAATTGTACGGAAGAATTATTATTCCGTATTATATTTTCTATAAAAAATAAAAGCCTACAATCTTGGCATCTTTGGATCCACCCTTTTTTGAATGATAATATATATTTAAATGTTTTTTGTATATATTTTTCTTTTTAACAACAGCAACATTTGATATTATAATAGTAACGGCTTAACCTTTATAATATAACAAGACATAAAAGACTAATTTTAAATAAATAATTTACTCACAGCAACCAAAAAAATATATATTTTTTTAAATATACATATTAAAAAATATAATATATAAAATAAATTTAATATATATTATAAAAATAAATTTTATAATATATATCATTAAAAATGTAAATGAGAACAACATGACTAATAAATAAAATTTAAAACATGAAATGCATTGAGATATAAATCAAAAGTTTTGATATCTTACAATATTATTGTAAAGTATAAGGTAACAATAGCAACGTTGGTAGATAAGGACTATTAAAAAACATATAAGATACCTACGTATGTATATGATAAGTTTGAATGAAATCGCTTCCGAGCTTAATAACACTGTCAAAAAATGTTTAATCTTTAAGAATAATCCAACAGTAGAAAAAGGAAAAATAATTATGAATTATTTATCTTAAACATATATAAAAAATGTAAAAAAAATAGATTCAAAATGTAATATTTGACACCGTAATAAGAACTCACATTAATAAAATTATATTAACAATTAAAAATATATAAAATCACGCTATTCTGACACGAAATGACAATTAAAATATGAAATATTCTGAAAAAACTATTGTTCTAAATTTAAAGTTATGTCAATAGCATCAAGTCATATAAATATTAGTGAATATTATTTTATAACAATATTAAATATCAGCTGTCAGCTGTGACATCATTTATAATGTATTATATTTAAACCAGTAAATACGCAGTTCATGTCGTCTTGGATATACCGAAATGACGTTTGAATATTCTTTTAAATTATACAATAATCTGAAGTACCCATAAAGAAAGAGTACCGTTAAAAAGGATTTACTACGGGTAAAATAAGAGCATCCCGTGAGGATATAATCTGAAGTGTAATGAAAAGAACGAGCTTATAATATAAATTAAACGTTAAAGTGGATGGTACGGCTCATATTTGTTTGGTGATGTCTGCTGATGTTAGTGCGCCGAATGATCGTGATGTGGGAATTTTAATGTAAAAAATATTTCTCACATTTATTCTTATGTCCTTGAATTATTGTTATTATTAAATATTATTATTAAATAAGTTGTCCTATCAGCATTTATAAACAAACATCAATATAATTATATTTTTATTTGCATTTACAGAGATAGATAATAAGATGGATTTTTTAATTTAACAATTCTATAGTAACGTGAATAGCACGTAACAGAAAATATTGTTTTTGTTTTTATAACGACACCTTTGAATTACTCGAGTCCTCAAAACACAATGGATTAAAAATAAATTTACACAAAAAGCCTCTATGAGTGTTTTTAAATACATTTAACTCCGAAATTCCTACTACTTTTTCAGAGTAGCTTTTAAGTATGTTGATACTTAAAAGCTACTCTGAAAAAGTATAATTCTGTAAGTTAAATGTGTTATTTTGCGCTTAATTAAGTGCTTAAAAAATATTAAATAATAATAGTAAATCAAAATTGTTATTAATTTCGATATCCAATTTTATATACCCTGAGCCTATTAGAAAAAAAAAACTTAATAAAATTCTGTTTTATTAATTATAATCCACATAAAATGCACTCAAGCATTAATAAGTCAGTGAATATTTAAAAGTGTTTACTTTGATCACAGTTTGAAACTGGTGTTTGCGGTTATATTATAACAAGCATATAATGTTAGTTTTAGTCAGTTTTTCAAATTAATATTAAATAACTTAGTTAGCAAAATTTAAACATCCAATATTTTTTAATTATGAAATATCAATCTTTTATGTAATATAAAATATTCCATGTAAATTTTTTGGCGTTTTTCTACTAACTACGCAATATGTGTATATTTAGAACTTTAATCACATTTCGCTAAATTATAAATTATACATGTATATGTGTTATCATTATCAAAGAATAAACCTATAAATATACATAAAATATTATACTTTGGAACCAACTTTTATATATTCAGACACTCTAAATGGTAATGTAACTTCTAAAAAAGAGGTAATTCTTAAAAATGGCCTCTATCTATTTCTAATGATTTACTTCTATTATTATATTTTATATTAATACTTTCGTTTGTATAATTATTTTTTATTCAATAAAAATCCAATGAAGTCAATATTAAATAAAACATATATTCTAACGCATCTATCTTGCCGATATAATGTCGTTATAAGAAAAAACTATTGGATCCAATATGGCATGTCTGCAATTTGACACTTACAAGGACTTGGTTTAATAGAAAATCAATAAAGAGATAATGTCTCTTTAGTAAATTGTAGCGTTGCGAAGTCGGTATTGGATTGTTAAAGATGGATGACGTACAAACAAGAGCTACTAATATAATAATAGTAGTAAAGTTTAATTTATTTTCATCTACACGTTAATCTAATATTAATAATCATCATTAAAAATGTGTCAGTCTAAATCAAGTTTAAGAACCGCCATTTTCCAGAAAAATGGTCCTCCGGTTTCGTTTAACGTAAGTCAATAATAATATTTTCTCCATAAAAACTCAATTCATCTCACTTGGAAGTCAATAAATAAAAAAACAATTTTAACAAGAAAACACTTTCCAGCCTTTGAAGTATATATTTTATTCTTATATTTTTTCACTTCACAATTTAAATTTAAATTTATTTTCTTTTTAATACTTTTATTACATTCAACATAAAAAAACCATTTTATTATAAATTTGCAAATAAATAAATTATGAATCAAATAAGAAAAATCGTGACTGGGTTTTTCAATGAATATACTTAAGTACTCTTAATAAGAAGTTTACAACTTGTCTAAAGTTTTAAAAAATATCTTATTATTTTAAAATAAACCATACGCTACTGGTTTAAATACAAATAGTAATGTTGTTAACGAACATTTTATTTTTCCATATATTTTATAACGTCAAAAATTTAAACAAAAGTGATGCAATTATTTTATGTTGACCAATTTTTTTTATAAACCTTAGTTTAAAAATATTTTTATCTTGATTCACATCACTAATATCTTTCATATTTATTTTTTTCTAAATCGCAGTCAACAACTTATTAATAGTATAAAACAACAGCCGTGAACGACGAATTACATTATTTACATATAAAAAAATAATATTGTTTTTATAACGTATTACAAAGGAACATATAAATAAAAAAAAACATAAACGACAATATTGATTCCGCCCAAATTAAACTCCAAAGTTAAAACGATTGCCGCCATTGTGTATTTAGTTAGTGTAACCATTTATAGATGTCTGTGTTTTCAGCGAACCGTATATTGTGTTCATTTATTGATATGTGTGTTTATATTTTGTTGTTCTGGAGGCACATTTTGTGTTCAGGCACAATGTTGCTTTGGTAATAATAGTTTTAATATACCTAATGTAATAAACAGGTTAGTGAGTTTCCTCGTATAATTACTGACTTAAAAAATATTCAAAATATTGTCAGCTATATATATATATATATATATATATATATATATATATATATATATATATATAATATAAGATTCTTTTCTAATACAAGTCACTATTCTATTAGTCATATTGTGATGCCTATAAAGCCTATAAATATGGTCGATAAATGGACTACATAAAGAACAAAAGTCGAATACATCTGACTGGAGATTTAAGACACTAGCACGTATAATCAAATAAAATATATTTTTGGATTTAAAAATAATATAAGTATAGATAGTATAGATATACATGTATTGTCAATAATATATTTATAACCTTATAAAATAATTAAAGTATTGGAACCGTGATCCTGTTCTTTGTTTCCTTCCCGCGTTCAATCAGTAGCTTTGATCTTATAATAATTCTTACGTGTAACTTCATATTGTAGTCGACGTCAACGGAGTCGCAGGGAACTGTATACATATTATAATACAAAATAATTGTAAACCTAAATACAAAAAAAGCCTTCTACAAGTAGGTAGGTATGAAGAATAATAAAATTAACGTTGAAGCATTAATTATCAAAAACAATAGGGTTGCTGATTACAAACAAAATATATCAATCAATTAATTCTTTAAAGCACAAAATTACAAAAAAAAATAAACAAAAGGCATGCTTGATGTTAAAAAACATTCTCTACTAACCTTAGGTGATAAAGAGGAATTTTGTAAGCGTGCAAAAAGTTAAAACAAAACAAAAAAAATCAAAATAAAACAAAAAAAAAATGATTATAGCGTCTTCTAAGCTACATGCTTATCATAAATATCTAACAGTTATGAAAAATACCAAAATATTCCATAAACATGATACGATCATGTATAATGATAAATCAACTGATTATTATATAATGGAGGGTTATCATATATATATACACAGTCTGTTACTCCATTCCACAGTAACTGCATTTAAAATAAATGAGTTGTACGTGAAGTCAGTCCGATGAAGAAGAATGGAGCAACTAAATAACTATGAGGTCCTCATACAGCTGAATTGGCTAGTATATATATGTACATAAGAATACTGATACTTTTATTAAACGTAGTGATATACACAATTTAATTACGTAGTCCTAAAATAAAACTACTGCAATTAACGAGATTTTCTATCTTATTGGGAATTACTTAGATGGTAAAGTCGGAAATAACTTCATCACTGCGAATGACTTTCCGGTATGACACTCAAAGGTATGAGGAGAACCATTTTATGTCATTTAAAAAAATCCGAAATGCAGTACTGGGTCAACCCAAGTTGCAGGTCTTGGTCAACAGTACTAAATACGGTTACTAAAATGTATGAAATAAGAGTCATGAGGTTATATTTTCATTTACGTGTGGTAGGTAATTTATGAAAAATATTTTGTCAAATCCGTCTGGTATTTACAAATACTAGCGAGGTAAATAATTATCAATAACTTATCAGCGAACTTATATCATATATAAATATATTAAATACCGTTTAGTATAGATAATGTTCATAGATAGCGGCGCAGTTAAAAAAATCTGTTTTGAATTGTCTACATCTACGAAGTACAATAAATAAATGTGACGTAAAAGGAATCTACTCTCACAATCCCATGGGGATATAATCTGACGCGTATTGAAAATAAAGAGCTTATAATACAAATTAAACGATAAAATAGATGGAACGGTTCATATTTGTTGTCAATATTAATAGTTGGATGATTAATCTTAACACAATATAATATTGAAAGAGAGCTAGCATAGTACTTCTCCTTCTGTGCTGTTATTAAATATGCAAATATATAGTTATTTTCATTGATTAGTAATTAATTCTTATTATATTTATAAGATAATGGAAACCTACATATATTTTATTTAAGTTTGCCACACAAGTGGCAGTGGTTAGTTTTCTAGTCCGGGTAAGATTATACATAGTTATATAATTAGTGTAGGATATATATATATATATATATATATATATATTGATTATTATGGTATTGTTAAACACAGACGCGAGTTTCTATTACAATAGAAAAAAATGTGTTCTTGTTGGGACGTAAGTCACTTTTTTTCTCATTTGTTTCATTTTATGTCAGAATGAAAATTATGAATTTTTAAATCTATCGATTAATTTATTTATATATATACAAACATATTATAAAATAAAAGAAAAACAATAAAATATTCAATTAAAAAATAAACGAAGATTATCTCTACTAGCTGTTACCAAAAAAAAGTTTTTATTATCTATTGAATCAATTAAATTAAATACAAAAATATAAACTATTTGAATTTATACTACAAAGACTTACAATATTTTACATATGTAACATATATTCGCGCAAACATATATCGATTTCCATAAATGGATTTCCATAAAATATAGTTAAAAGAGTTCCAAAGTGGAGCCGCAAAGACAGTAAAATAGTAAAAATAGAAAGTGGTCTTAAAAAGAGGCACTTCTAAGAAATTTTAATATATCAAGTGAAATAAGAAACGTTACTTATAAAGACTTTTAAATTTACCACTCGATAAAAATAAATAGCTATAACTGAAATAATAATACCATTAGAAGGTAAGTAAAAAAAATAAAAAAAAATATAGGGTATGGTGTTATAAAAAGCGGCTGTACGGCAAATCCGACTGCAACTATTATTTATTTTCAGTGTAGAACGTTATATTTACTTAAAGTATATAATATAATAAATGTAGTGTATAACATATACAAATAATAATAATAAAAATCCTAATTACAACAATAAAAACATATAGTAATATTAAATTAGTAGGTAAGTTAATTTTAGTATTTCTGGTACTGGTGCTATATGACATCATACCACAACCTTCTCAACAAATATTTAAGTTGACTTTAAAAAAATTATAAGCCCGGGTTCGCTCAGCAGTTCCGAAAGTTTAAGTTCCTGTCAGTCCACGTAAAAGGAGTCGATGGACATCAACTGTTAGCTCCAAAATGATATGGTTACAGAATATTTTCAAAATTACATATATCAAAATGTAGTTGTGTGGCGTAGTTTTTTTTTAACAGGCAAATATAAATAGCTAGTATTGAACGATGGTAAAGTTTACTATAGCGTGTACTATAATTTTAAATTATTTCTTCGAGCCCAATATCATCATACAACGCCCTAAACAAATATAAGAGAAGTAGGGGCGATACATAAACTTACTTGATTGAACTTACATACCTTCCGTTCCACCCGCATACAAATATATCCAATACAAATATTTACCATTAATAGAAATCAAACTAAGTAAATTTGTGCTTGGGATCTGATCTGATATTATAAACCGAATGATGTAACTTCACTCACACCTATACATTACATCTTGCGATATAAAAAAAAACTCAAATGAACATGCATCTCATTCTTAAATTGCCTAATATATGGCTTAATATAGCGGTAGTCAAATGTTCCCCGTTTTGTAGTGTGATTTTGTATGCGGTATGAAATCGCGCGATGCCATGATAAATGTTCAGATAATCGGGAAAATTGGAACTCACTGATCTCAATATCTGGAGCTCTAAAATAGTTACGAGGGCCTTGGCATTACTGGTATTACTCAAGGAATCTTGTGGTGTTCTTGGTTGCGGTCCGGAAAGTAATGAAAGAATGTGCCGTTGCTGCTGTTGTAAGTCAATTTATTGGCGTTTTCTACGTATCTCCTCTTCGGGATAATAGTGAGTATGGGGACTGGAGGTCAGGTAGGAAATGTAACTGAATTGTAAAAATACGACACATTAGTTAATAGTAATATGGATTATGCTTAAACATGATTATGATATAACTTCGTAACCTGAGAAAAAATATTCAGAACTATAATTTCTAAAATATTATTATCAACAGGTTGTAAATCCTTTCTACAGTATGTAAAAACTACATAAATCAATTGCTGCAGTCCTTTTCCGTGCGCTAAACCTATTATTTTTACGTTTAGTTTTCTGATGAAAGGTAAAAAGTGTCTGTTTACTCACAGTTGGCACTATTTCATGTTTATTCAGCGGAGAACTCGCAACAGATGAATTATTCACGGCCTTAAGGCCGGCATGCAATAAAATCTGCCCTTGACTGATGCCACAAGTCATAGGATATAACAATTTCTAGTATAAGTTTCACTTTATACACGCTTTCAAATATTTTACTACGTAGGATTGGGTCAAAAGTATCAAACAAAACTTTATATTTAGAATTCTTACATGTTATTTATAAAGTGGTAGTGAACTTGGTATTTTAATATGAAATTAATTTATTATTATATTAAAAAAAATATTTAGGTGGGTATTCTGTAGCAATAGAAAATATTTTATGACTTAAGCCGCTAACTATCTAAAATGAAATTCACTAGACCTCGCTGTGAACATTCATTTAGCTAACATATTTTACAAGTTAACCTTCGTATTTGCTTTAATTTGTCGTATAATGTTTTAGTAAGCAAAGTGATAAATCAAATTAAAGAGATATTATTCATTGAATCGCGGTTTAACCCCGATTGTTTTATACACTTACTATTATTAACGAAATGATACAGTAAAAGGTTTTACCGTATCTCGAGACTCGGGAAAAAGATTTTATCTGTCGTCTGTAGTTACAAGAGACCGTGAGCGGTGTTTATCATTTACTTCTAAGTGACTATGCACAAAGAACTGAGGGTTATACTTAAATAAAATTAGCCACCAGCTTACATATAAACCACTGCTTAGACCCAAACTGAAATAGAATCTTTTGTAATTATTAAACGGTATTCAAACCCGGGACCCATCAATTCAAAAGTAAGCATTAATACCACTACGCTAGATGGTATTAATTGAAAAACTGACTCTAATTATACTATTATTGGTTTTTCCTTTTTTACCTATTAAACCACAAAGAACTATTTACTCAAATTGCATTCAATTTCACAATATAAATTGAATAAAGGTGAGTTTACATTAGCTTTTAGTTCAAAGTTCAAGAACATTTATTATTAGTTAGACATACGTGAGAAACGTGTGCTCAGCAATGTTGAGGGTACGTACCACCTCTTCAAACAATGTTATTGGTGTCTGGTATGCTAGGTAACTACCGACTAACTCCATAATCGAGAACAATTTCTATTTTCTAACCCGTTTTACATGTATATTAAGGAGTTTACGAATGAAATAAAGGAATGTTGAATCCTTATAAAACTAAAGGCATGTGGCGACGGTTCTAGAGCTTTTTTGATTTGTTAAAATTGCAGGAGAGGGGTACACAGATTTTATTTTTTGGTAAAAAATAATATTGATGATTATGTCTTAATACGGTACTGTTTAAAAAGAAACATACTGCATGCAGTATCTCAAGTATCATGGCTATACATGCATTTTTTTCTGAAATAGATGTCGCATAACCCAAAATGCGTCAGCTGTTATGTTTTATGACGATTTTTGATGATGATTTATTTTAAAGCTAAAAGTATATTAGTTCAAGTATAGAAATAAATATAAACCAGAATAAGGGAAAATGACTTTAGTTACTTTACAGATAACAGATTGAAGACGCCAAATTAGTTGAAGTTACATGGTAATGATCAATCACTTTTGAGTATTAAATATTAATTTAATTACTCCAACCAACCCTTGAAAAATATTTTTTCCTAGTGCTATGATAAAGTTAGGTTTTAAAGTCGTTGTTGCCTATAAAATTTTAATGACAATATTTTGTAGCTAGGTTATTTTTATTAGTTTATTAGGTTTATTTTTACTACTTAGTTCCATTCTTCTAAGCCTCTTACGTGGATAGAATACAAAATGTTTCCAACGACACCACCAATTATTTGGCTAAAAGGTTATATATATTTTTGACTTTTTATCAATTTATTTATATTTACTTTACATAAATAAAATGTTCAACTTGGTCGCGAGGAATGAACAGGGTCATACACAAAACCGATGCAGTACCATGTTTAATTTATGTTTTTTTTTGTATCTAGTTTTTATAAGAATCACAGTGCTATGCAATGTCCACCTACATTGACAGATGTTTTAGATATATCCTTGAAGTAGTAAAAAAAACTTTTAATGAGTTAAAGTACTTGCAAATATTATATAGTTAGCATAAAATTAATTTCACTAAAATTTTTGCAAAAAATCCATCAAAGTACGTTTTAAAACAAAATCTCACTATGAATATAAATAAAATATGTAGATTTAATAAAAATTTAATAGGCTTAGAAAATATATTTATAGTACCAGAAAACTTCAATTAGTTCGGGCCAATAAAAGTTTCAGAACTGTTAGCTCATACTGTACTGTAATTTAGATGTAACACATGCGTTCGAGTGGTTCATACATTTATCTATTGTAGGGTTTGGTGTAATTGCATTGTCCCTTTTCATCTTTATAAAAGTAATATTACAAATGGAGCGCTCAAAATGCGATTTCAACAATATACTCAACCTAGAATATATTCTATTATCAATGCAGTTGGGGAAGGATTTTAAATAATTTTAATACTGTAACTACTATCGGAATAAAATATAATATTTTATTCGTGGACAAGCTGAATATACAATGATTATCTGAAAATTAAATGCTACTTATTTATATTTTACATCACTTTATCCAGAAAGTTTCACGTAATTCGTATTAGTTCTAGTTGTAATTTTAGTCTTACTATTATAATTTGAAATAAAATATTCTCACACTACAATGGGCTCAAACCATTGAAAGTAAAAGTGCGATATTGGCTCTTAGGTACGAGAGCCTGGACATAGCGAAGGTGGTCGATTCGGTCTGGTCCAGGAATTTTCTGGCAAAGTTACCAGCGTATAGTTTGCTCGAAAGTTTTTCTAGATGAATCGCTAAGATTTTTCTGGTAGAAGAATAAAAGCTGTCATCGATGGCAGTTGTTTCGATAGCAGGGAAATTAACGTTAGCGTCCCGCTAAGCTCGGTGTTGTCCCCAGCTCTGTTCATACTGCATATAAATAATATGTGGTCCATTGGCGACATTCTTGCTATATTTTACACTGCCCGTATTAAGAACCCTCGGTCCCCAGTCCTCGGTCATATTCAACTTTTGTCTGCACTCGAGATACCGCAACCACCAGTCTCACAGTGCTCTAGTGCAGTATTCCAAATAAGTTTTCTGCCATGGACGCTAAAGTTCCGGAATTAACTCGCCGTTTAAATTTTCCCGCAGCGTTACCGCTTGAGGTACTTCAAGAAAAGCTTGAAAAGGGTTTATAGAGTTGGTAGCATGTGGGCGATAACCCTCGTATTACAGGCGTTCATAGAAGACGGTAACTGCTAACCATCGGAGAGACCGTCTACTTTTTCGCCTCCATACTGGTATAAATAAAATAAAACCTAATTACAGTTTCATTTTATTATAACAATATGAATACTTCTATACTTCGAATGTACCGAAACAATAAACACCCTCATACAAACATCGGTCATAGATTAATTTTATATTTTCGTAGGGCTTACCCTACCACAATTTGATAACTGATTGAATATGAATTGAATGACACAATTACAAAACATAGCTTTTATGAAAAGCTTTTTATTATACCTAGCTTATTACCTAAGTTATTTATTACCTAAGTATAATCTTAACAATTGTATACTGAAAGTAACCTCAGATCAACAAGAATGTATTGTCTTGAAAATAAGTAAATAAGTAAAAAAAAATAAGTGTCGTCAAATAAGACAAACATTTCGATACTCGTTTAATAATTTTACTTTATTAATCCACAGATAAAAAAAAATGAAAAGTAAAAAAGCATGTTGAACTAAAAATGAATCAACGTCTCATTTTTTCTTTATTAGGTTGTTAGTTCCCGACTTTTATTACTTATTTGTGCTAATATTGAAATTTATACGAAACTGTAATACAAAGAAAATTGAGTTTCATCGCTTCTGTATTTTTTCTCTACTAATATACGAGCGCAACACCAAAAATGCTTTGAATTGGCCAGTTATACTTTAATAACAAAATACTATATTGAAATATAAAACCCTTGAATAAGATATAATAATTCAGTTTTTTGTATAGCATTATAAAGTAACCCTGTTTATAATGTTCTTATCCCCTTTGACTTGTTTTAATTCTTTTTTTAATGTTATGTTTCAAATATAGACACCATTCTTAATTGACTTTTAGGATGATGGTGGATGAGGTGAAATTATTGACTGTTTCGCTGATCTACTGATCACGTACTCAAGTACCACGTAACGTTCTTTACGACATGTTTGGTGTTCATCTTATTATTCGGTTACTTATTATTTTGTGAGGTCTTGGATATTCATTTCTGAAGAATTGTAAAAGTTACAACAAATGACGTGCTTAGCACTCTCGGACAAATGTGCCTAGTGGATTTACATATATATATATATATACCCGGTTGTATGCACGTTAATGGTATTGAAATTTGACCAACTACTTTTGAACCCACTATGTTCTCATTCATGAGCTAGAAGCATTGCGGACTCGTGGCGTGAACTGAAACAATGTAACATTATCACGTTATGTTTTTAAATAAAGTATAGCTTAACGACGCTAACAATAATTTTATTCATTTGAAAGTTTATAACTATGACAATAATTTAAAGGGTAATAATCTGACTAACCTATCATTATTGCGGTATTTAGAGAGAACTCTATCTTTGTTATCGGCGGGCGTTACTCGTCGGCGTCGTTATTCACACATTATGGTCACGTTAATATATCACCTGATAGGTTTCAGGCCTATCTTGTTCTCGGGGGATAAATTCGGAGCCGCAAGGGAATAAAGGTATTAAAAATAGACGACAAGTCGAAAAATATACTATCTTTTTTAAATAGATTGATTGATACATCTTTTCGTAACATTAATTATTTCGTAATATCTTTTAATCATAATTAAATGGTGGTAGTTCAAGATTTAAAATGTCTTCAAATACGAAACTGTTCTAAAGTTTTACGCTTAGGCTTAGTAAAAAAATATATTTTTCAAATCATTTACAAATCAAATTATAATAAATTAATAATGTCAATCTAACATATGCTTAATTTTCAATCCAGCTTATATTTTCTTTTCATTATGTAAAGAAAATTCACTATGTTGCATATAATTGAATTATTTGAATTTAAAGTTTATTTTCACTGTAAATCACAACGAGAACATTGAGTAAAGCAATTTGGGAGGGAAAAAAATCTGATTTATTTAATTTATTTATCTGGGGTTGTAAAATAAATTCACGAATTTATTTTGGAAGTAGCCTCGACCGCAGATGCGATTGTATATCGGTATTATTAAAAACTGGAAATGAAATCAATTCGCAAATATTACAATACACAGCGATTGAAGTCGGAAATGGAGTATAAATATATATATATTTTTTTCTAATTTTAGATATAAGGTTAAACATTTTTTTTCTTTAACACGTATATTTTTTTTAAATATACTTGTTACTGTAATTACCACAATCTACATTTAACACGACGTGCCTCTATCTGTTTGTAAATTTAAAAGATCCAATTACGATAACGAAGCTAGGGATTAACGGTAACAATTCTATTAAATGTCATCAGCAAAATCGAAAAACGGCATAAGCTTATATTGAGGACCTGGCTTGTGATGCAAAATGGTATCTGAGATATTTGGCGGTAGGCAGATTAGATTAGTGTAAGTCTATTCAAGTAGAGATAAGAAAATAATACGTTTATAATCTATATTATTTAAGAATAAACGATAGATTTCACAAGAACATATGATGAAAAAACAATACTTGCTGGCTTATGACAAAGACCTTATTTTTATACAATGTAGCCAAGACCTGAATTAATGATTTATTGTTTTGGCTACATTGTAACGAGTCAATATATTCAATTTTAGTTTTTGTATGTATATTATACTGAATAATAACCTTTGTTTATTCCATTAAAAATAATTAACAGTTGTATATAACGAGTGAAAAAACCTATTGGATTATTGTTTATTTATTAAACTCTTTGACAGCCACCATGTTAGAACTTAAGCCTGTATAACGAACTACCAACCTGATGATTATTGAAGTCAAACACTTCTTCACTTTAAGCCAGTGTTCAATAGCACTTAAAGTATTAATATTAAAAATATTCATGAATAACTCACCTACTAACTCTTTATTTCTCATAGACTAAATATTCGGTATCACCAGGTTGATACACTTAAAATTATCATTTTGATTAGACAATTTACCAATACTTGTTTTCGTTAAATAATTATAAATTTCTGGAGAGTATTTATTTACCTAGAGGATATCTCTTTTACTTTCATCACTATCATATAGTTTAAACTAATATTGTTTTGTAATTACTTTCAAACTTACTTACTTAAATTACACTGCTTGATATAAGCAATAATGTCTAGAAAAAATTGTTGGCTTTGTCATAGTAAAAAATATGATAGCGAGTCACGTACCATTTTTTTAACATATGAAGTTAACCTTCCAAAAGTATAATTTCAAAATTTACTAGCATTTGTATTGCAAGAACAAATTTTGGGTTATATAAGCATAAATCATATTACGTAAATAAAATTATTTTTTATCATATTTAATTTTCAACCTTTGGAAAGTTTTTGTCATTAAGTGATGATTTAAACCACACAATTTTATTTACATTTAAATTACATTTTCCAAAACATTCCAATTGTTCACATTTCCTTTATTTCCAACAAAAATAGTTCAATTTGTTAAATTATAAAATTGTTGGATAAATTTCTCAATTTGTTTGTTAATATTAATTACATTTTAATCAGGTTAACAGCTTTTAAATACTTTGTCTTAAAGAGTGTCTTTATCAAATAGGAATTCATGTTTTGAAAAATATTATTAAATATCAAGTGAAATTGAAATTATTAATAAACAATAAATTACTTAATAAGAACAGTCTTATTTCATTATTATTTACACGCTTATTAAATATGTAAATAATTGAACAATAAGAATTCAGTAAATTATTATAACTTTTCGAGAATCATTTATAAATTTTATAGGTTAAATACAATACGGCATTTGGAAATTTCTGTATCAGAGTTCAACTCCTGCTGAAAATATATTCCTAGCAGTTACGGTAACGGTTGGTCGAATATTTTTTATGCCGAGATGTTTGCGAACAACTATGAAACAGCTTTGTTTTCCTTTAGTCAAGAATTCAGCCAAGACATAATTCGTTCCCACAAGGGTCGTTTCGTACGCCAGATAAGTGTTTTTGTATCCAGATCACATTTTTTTGCAGAATGGCAAGGCATTTTTGATTTGCAGCTCTGCCACGCCATCTGCATTACTCGAGTGGTAACGTCTTAATATTACTGAGTTTTACTCGTAATTAAAGATAGACAGAGTCAGTGAAGCCGTATCCTGATTTTGTTTCTCAGGAACTCGTGATAACAGCAGGAAATGTCATCTATATTTTGACTCTGTCATATCCAAGGTTTTCATAAATTTGACAAGTTGTTGTTGAAGTAAGGTCAGAATATTCCAGATATGCTGCTTAAAGTTGGAGAACTCCTCACTTAGACGGAACATGGTGACTTTGTTAGAGTTGTCTTTAGTTGTAATTCCAATTCAGTAATAATACGTACCAATAATTGTGACTTTAACATTTTATACATATTCGTCTTCATTGGTGACCGTACGATTGTACCATATTGGTTTATTCTGCATTCTATATTTATTTAAAATTTAAATAAGCATAACATTTATATATATATTTTCAAAATATTGAATTTTCAATTATAAATTGTCAGACGGTTATTTATATTGTTAGGCTTAGGATGTATACACATAAAAAGGTCATTAGCATATTAATTATAAGAGGGTTTAAAATTCTTCGTCATGAAAATAATAAATAATAATAATAAGAGCCGTGAGACTATACCGACTTGTGGTACCTGCAGCTACATCATAGTACTGCGACATGGTTGATGGGGACGACTTGCCAACGGTTCGGTAAAAAGGTTGAGAAAAAAAATAGTTTCTTGGAAAAAATATAATAGCATGAGAGGAGTTTAAAATAAAAAAGTCATATGTCACAAAGTTCAGGTCAATGTAGGAGTCGGAAGATATTAAATTTTAAAGGATATCTTCCTTTAAAGAATTAGAGGATGGAAGTGAGCTTTCGGGGTGAAGTGGAATCAAACAAAAGGTTGATATTAAAATCACTATGTTATGTATGAACTGTGAACCTTCCTTTAAGAGTGGATACGAGATCAGAAAAATAGTCAGTGGTGAAATAAGAAATAACCACCGTTTTGAATGAGATATTACATCGTAAGTAAATGACCGCCACCTGTTTTACCTGTGCGATCATAAAGAATTAAAACAGAGACAGGTGGTAAAGGAATCTAATAAATCTACCGAGCAATACAATTCAGAATTACATAGAGAATTATAAGAATCTGTACCTTTACAAATTATATACTAAAATAATAATAACAAAGATACATTATATATAATACAACAAAATTAAAAAAAAACAAATCTATTTTTTTAAACATATTTCAACCGAAAACACAATAGATAAACCAGCACAACCAGTTTCATAACATTAAAAAATCTAACAGAATTGATGCAAACAAATGTGTAATTTAGGATAAATATCAGAAATGGAAGGAATCAAAAACATTGTAATCATGCTAAGTTTTTTATCTCTTAAGTGGAATGACGAAATAGGAACCTAACATTATTAACATTGCATCTTATATTGGTTCAAATGTGAAATTACATCAGAATTAAAGCCATAACTCTATTAAATATAATATATTATACATTGTACTTCCATAATCTTTATAGATATAAAGTGCTTAAAGCGCTGTATTATTAAGTTTATAATATAATTAATATAAATGAATCATGTTTTCATGGTATTTTTGATGGATGGTTAGTATGGCCCTTGATGCTGAGTCAAAAGGCATGAGTTTCGTGAACATTTTCCCACGCAACGATTCAATATTATGTTTATTATTTATCTAATGATAACAAATACATTATTTACATTGGAATGACGATTAGTGGTTTTCAAAACATTTGTATTAATTTAATCAACGAATAAATGCAAGTCTACAAACAGTTTTACAGATTTTTTTATTTTTATATTTAAGCTTTCACGAGCCACGACTATTATATTTATATTTACCAGACTGTATTCACGTTGAATTAAATCGGAATGTGCCCGACTAGTTTCAAACCCATTCGGGGTTCTTAATCGTGAGCTCTAAGCGTGGCGGACTCGCGGCGCAAACTGATTATTTTATTATTTAAAAAAAAATGCTAACCTGTGTAATTTTATTACACATTCGTCATATTTGTTTCAATGTGACATTTTTAGCGATTATCTGTAGTAAAAGTTGGTTAATTATATTGTATAGTTGCTTTATAAGAGTTAAGCAAAATTTTAAATAAATTATTTTAGATTAACTATTTAAGAGCTAGAAAACGTCTTTTGTAAATTGCGTAATTCTTCTATACCTATTTATTAAAATAACACAGATTCAATGAAGATATCCAAAATAAAAAATAAATCAGTGAGATCTTTATCAGCTTACAAATTAACAATTCAAACTCCAATTAATTATGAATGAACTATGGTTTTTAATTTTCGGCTGCAGTCGATTGACAGTTGAAGTATATTTTGTAATGCTACAAAAAATATTTACAATCTTTAAACATTACTTAAAATGTCTATTGCTATTACTGATTAGTATTTTTGCAACATTAATAATAACTATTCAGATAATATGATATATCTTGAAATCATGATTTGAAAATACCAGTCCATTCACTTGCAAACAACTAAAGCGACAGTAACCACTTAAGTAACATGAGGTGGCAAATTATTTTGTGCAATTAAAATGAAAATGTTTGTTATGCTAAGTAAAAAATGTATTCTTAACTGAGACGAAGTTTTTTAGCATTCCATGGATTCACCGTGCAGGTGCCGGGCTCATCGCGTTGCAGGGAGAGGAGTGCAAATAATTCCTGGGACTTGGGTTGCAAATGCAGGTTTAAGGGGCCGCTTTAAAATTCGCACAAACGCTGACGTTACGCTCCTCTTCCTTCCTACCTTAACAAATTTGAAATGAACCTACTAATCGCGTCTTTGAAGTACGTTCTAGAAATGAACTGATGATAGTTCTAGAGAGGCCAAGATCTTTAAGTAGGTTATGGAGAGATTTCACTGTTATACCTCTCGCTCCCACTTCTACAGCGTACAAATTAACTGTTTGCCTATTCCTGGTCAATTTATTGGACAGCATTGTATTTCCAGCGAATTTGTCTGTAAAATCTCTAAAACATACGCTCTTTATTCTTGAAACTCTTGAAGTATCCTTTAATATCACCTTTTTCTTATAACTACAAACATTATATAATAAAAGTATCCATTTCTCAAAACGAATGATACGATTATAATCTTAAATGAAATACTACAAGCTTTATTTTCTCCGTAACTCTTCAAAAACAAAGAAAAGTTATAAATAATCTATTAGAAACATGATTGCACAGAACTGTTTATCCATTTTCAGGAAATATAAAATAGATTCTTGTGATGCATGAAACAAAGAAGAGGCAATAAACAAGTAGGAATAGCTTCAGCCACGGATCATTTAAATATTTAAAAAATATTTTAATATAAAAATAAAAATATTTTTATTTTTTAACATAGTTGTATTGACCTTTGTTTTATGAATAACAATAACTAAATATTGAAAAATAAACGGTCATATTATCACGAATTTTATCCAAAACAATTTCATTGGTATCTAATATTGGAACAAGCTTACAAATAAACTTACAAAAAGGTTTGTCACAGCGAAATTACATTTTCGCTTGTCACCGCGAATGTGACGCGAGAGCGGCCATTACCACTACACAGAATTGGCGTCTGTGTTTTATGATCCTACAAAATCGTGGAGAATTTTTAGCAATGAAATTGTTTTAAAATTTACTTATTTAGTTAAAATTTTATCTATAATTAATCTTAGTATCTAATCTTTGACTGAAATGAGACTTACATTCGTATTAGTTTTTCATCATTGGATGTTACCATTTTTTTTTTGACGACAAATAAGGTAAGGGTTAAATATTAGCCCTTACAAAACAACATACTTACCGAAGCTCCTGCAGAAATAGTAGTTATATATCTACTGAATTCCATATATTCCCTATATACCAAATATATATACCAAATTCATGTGTAAAAAAAAACGTCAACACATTAATACCGTTTTATTGTTTATTTGGAAGTTTATTACAATAGGCTGTTATTAGACATTAAGGGTTTATACCCTGGCTGGATAATTCCTGATTATTTTTCATACAAAAAAACGGAAGCAAAACCGCTGGTAAAGGCTAGTACAGATATTTTATAATCAACCACTCCAGTGAAAATCGGCTGCAAATATGAACCGTCCACCTCGTTTCATCATTTAATTTATATTATAAGCGTTCGTTTCATTACGCTTCAGATTACATCCGCTTTCAGTCCTCTGTTTGAACCATTATACCATAAATACTTTTTCATGGTACATTTTCCTTATAGGAATTCACGTCAATATTTAATTAAGAACAAATTACTAGACCAATATTAAATTTTGTTTTTCGAACGATCTAAAAACAAATTAGTTTATTTATAAAATGTTGCGATGAAACTATTAAATTTTGATTAAATTTAAAACATTTTTTTCATTTAACTTATTGACGTTAATAGTTCAGGAAATAAATATATAAATGTATTTAAAATATTGGTATACAATATGCCTTTATATATTCTAAATATATTTTAAATACTTTTTATCACCCATATATTTTAATCGATTCATAAATGATATATCGCAATGTCGTGCTGTCGGGATATTACGTTAATAAATAAATAAGTAAAAAGAAATTCATTAATTATAAGACTTTAACAAACGAGTATATTAATACACTTTCCGGAAATGGATTTAGCTTTAGAGGTAAAATGTTTATTGTCCGTTTATTTACTGTTACTATTAATTACTATTATGTACATTTTATAATAATGAATATGACAAAAGTTTATCTAAACAGTCGTATCATATCTTAAACATCTAAAATTATCATTTAAAATATGAATGTAGTTGTTTTTTTTTCTAACTGAGGATAAAAAGAACCCTTTATGATGCTTACTTCAACTAAGCGATTATTTTAATAATTGTTGAAACTGTTATTATTGTGTTGTATTAAACCAGTTTTGCCTTATTCTAATTCCTACTCAGATAAAATTAGAATATTTGTTGGTTCATTTCTACACGAAATATTTTTTTAGTAATAATCAGCACAAAAGTAAAACAAGAAAAAAATCCAATAACTTCATTAAATTATTCTTATTACTAGTAGTTCCTGAACCCACTTATCATATATATAAAATTATCAGTTCAGGAACTTGTACTAGTCTATCTTTTAAAATAACTATGAAAAGTATATTAAGCAACATCATATAGACAACAGAAGAGCGACTCATAGACGTACCTGTTACCTCACGATAAGAAGAAATTACCTGACAAATAACAACACAAACAACTACAATAAAGAATAATGTACCTTTTAGCTTTCTATGATTAATAGATTCTAGGAGGTAGTCCAAACTGATATAGTTTCCCGCGATAATAAGTAGCACATGTCACTTACCACTTTTTCAATAGTGTTTTTTTTTTTTTTTGTAAAAGATAAAATCAAAAAACAAACAAACTTTATCGGTTTTCTGCTATATTTGGGTCGTGAATATAAACATAAACATCGGTTGCATATATTTACAATAAAAAATACTATTATTTTATAATATTATATTACAACTAAAACTGTCAGTATCTTTGTTTCGTGGTAAAAGCAATAAATCTTAAAAAAAACACATTTTTCTGATCACATTTATAATATTTATTTCTTTTCGTACTATTTCGCTCTTAAATAACCATTTATAGGAGAAATATTTTTCCTAGATGATTACATCTTTTCAAGACTCTCCAACTGTCTTTTGAAGCGAAAGGAGTATGTATGAAAACAATTTGACATTTTAAAATAGTAACAGTTTTAGTGTTTAAATTATTTTCCCCAAAAAGGTTTTATTTAAAAGGATTGAAACGTAATGCTCATCTAGTATACAATAACTATTGTATTGTATTAACTACAATGGGAAGTTGTATGAATATTTTTGTAAGTTGCACCCTATGTCTCGATGACCTACACAAGGCAGTGTTCGTAAGAGCTCTACCGTAATCAAGTTACGCTGCAAATTTGGTCCTCACAAAAGCCATTATATTTAAATGGAATAACACACAACCAACGTCCTTGAAGATACATTTCAAATATGATGATTTTCTTATATTCGATGAAAACAAAGTCACAAATTTTGTCTCTGATTTTAGTACTTTTATATAAACCACTTACAATTAAATGCATTTTTCTTTTTACCATTTCGGATTCCAATCTTAGGATAAATTAAACATTACATACATTGGAACATTAAGAGTACATTCATTCGTAAGGCGCATCAACTCGAAAAATTCCATAAAGATTAATGAATTAATTCCCAAAGTCCCCATACCATTTGGAAATAAGAAAAAAAAAACGTAAGAAGCAAAATAGAATTGTCTTGCGTCGCAGTTCCTATCCGTTGGAATGAATCTTTGCCTAAAAAATTAAATTTTCTACAAAATAAACGACAAATAGGTATTAAGACTAACAGCGCTTGTACATAAAATAAAGTATAAGAACTCTTTATTTCACAATTGTTTGATATGTTCAAGTGATGATTTCGATTAAATAAGTCATAGTAATATTTATTGTAGGTATGTATAAATAATTTACATCATGTATTCTGTTTTTTTCTCAATAAATAAGCAATTTATTGAAATGTTTAGTTTTTGTTGCTTACTACTCTAATGCTATAATATTAATTGAAGTTTATTGTAACAGTCAATAGTGTAACATGTTCATTGATTATTATTGCAGAATACAATACTCGTCCATAGACATATAATCATCAAAATACAAAATTTTTTTTGGATAGCATAAACTTATAAAATATTCAAAGCAAGCATCCTTCAAGGACTGACTAAAACTTTACACGCGTTAACGTTACCGTAGCGTGTGTAAACCAATTACCCGCACGCAAGAATATCCCATATGTCCTATTAGAGCGGCAAACATAACGGAGGGCACATTATCAACGAAAGCACGAACTAAAAAGAACAATGTACAAAAGACGGGAACCCAATTTTTTGCACTGTACGGAGTCTGCGAATACGAAATCAACGTGTTTGCGCGCGCCACAACCCACCCTTCAGTATAACCTCATCAGCCGAACAGGTCGTACGTCGCACTGCATCCTCCACTTGTAACAACGATACACCCATTCGAAATTCAATTTTCATTAACGAAATATAAATTATTGCACTCAAACGGTATTAACTTTTAGTGAAGTTTTTGACTGATTTGCAAGTTTTAGTGCTGTGCTCGGAGGTATTATACAATGTGGTATATTAAAGATGCAGGGTAGTTACGAACATTAATATGATAGACTGGTGATCACAAAATGATAACAAAACAAACGACACGGCTCTAAGCGTACAGCAGACAGGTAACGTATTCTTATTGCTTTCAAAACTTTAACACACTTCTCATAAGGTTTACGAATTATGAAATATTTATCTCATCGCGTCATTTATGTAAACATTTTAACTTTAAATAAGTATTATATAATAATAGCATGGTGCAATTTATTGTATTGTCATTAAAAACAATCTGAGATTTATTAGATCTACGTTTCTGTAGGTATCATATTTACAAAGTACAATTATTATCTAGAATATTTAAAAACTTAATTATATTAAATAATATTAAATCCTTGGAAATATTATATTATATTTTTGAAGAGACTAAATATAAAAATGTTACTATTACTTTGTCTATACTATATTAATGTAATAAAGCTAAATAGTTTTGTTTGGACGCAATAATCTCTACCCGTCGGATTAAAAAAAAAAATTGTATTTGGTATCATAATTTTTAAGGAAAGTCATTTTAACGACCATTAGTTGAAAGATGTAAGCAGTAGAAAAGATATACCATCATTATTACACACTTTTATTAATGTATTTGCCAAACTTTTTTTCATATTATCCTTGTCCAGACAATACGAACACAGTCAAATAAAAACAGTCGTATAAGTCGAGTCGTTCTTAAAAGCTGATCATTCATACGTGCGGCAATATTTTTTTCTTAATATAGATTAAAGGATATATGAAATTAGAAATATAATACTATTTGTCTTTGATAAAAATAAAGAAGAACCAATTAATAATGTTTAACTTCACTTTCATCATATATTTAGAAAAAGTATAGCTAAAATGGCAGATAAAAAATACCTTTTGTTCTCAGGTTCGATCAGTAGCTATTAATAAATTATATTATAAAACAAATATTCCCAAACGCCCTTCTGTTATAGAAAGATATTAGTTCCTTATAATATTACAGAAATATATATACACAGAAAAATCTTATTAAAATATGTTTTTAATTATTTGTGTTTAAATGACAGTTCTAGTATAAAATAAAAAAATATCTAATATTCAAGCGTTTCATATAAAGGGATGTACAAAATGTTTATAATTATTAAAAATATCAATTTATTCAAATTTCTCATAGAGAATTAATTAGCTATATCTGAGTTCAACGAAATAAAATGGAATATGTAAGTTTTCTTCCTAAATGTTTAATTTATTTATTCAAACTTTATTTCCAAGTCCATACTCAGTTTTAAGAAGAATATTTTATTTTCACCTTTAACGAATAACGAAAAAACGGAGCAGGTTTGGAAAGATTCCCTTTAAAATCAATCCTTAAATTCAGTCTCTATACTTTTCTATGAATAGGAAATAAATCATTATACTAATATCGTTGATGAAATATATTACTTTAATGCTTTACGCACTACTTTCATGAACACCAAAATGGACTTTCCAATAACTACAAACACAAAACAAAAACAATTTAATATAATTAGCGAAAAAACAAGCTTTATAAAAACATTTTCATTTTTTTCTAACGCAGATCAAATGATATATTTCTGTAATGTAATATATAATTTGATCTGCAATAATTATAAAGACTAAATCAAGGAACATCACAAGACAAATGGGAGCATCTACAAGAATAACAGTTTTAAATAAATATGACCACTTAGAAGTTGTGGGTTCAAATTATTTTTGGTGTTGAACGATTTTCATTCTATATTTTAAGAGATAATAGGAGCTCCTTCCGTTGAACTACTTTTACCTCTATAATATATATATTAACTACCTCCAAAGACTACCACTGAACATAAAATATATCTTAATACCTCAGAAAACGTCAAAAGCCATGTAACAAATTTGGTTATATTAAAACACCTTTAAGTAATGTATGAAATAAAGATTAAATCCAACTCAGAATTATATATCAAACAGTTTTTAACACAACGAAATATTATTTACTATCTGCAAATATGGACTGCTTTACCACTACCGTGTGGACTGCTTTACCACTACCGTATGGACTGCTTTACCACTACCGTGTGGACTGCTTTACCACTACCGCAGAACTTTGCAAGGGTTCTGTGGGTGGAGTTAAACATTACTTATTGTTAACTTGGTTAATATAAACTACAAGTAACAATACATGTTAGATTCATATATTTTCTTATAAATATAAGTCAACGTCAATTGCCGCAATTTCTGAAGATCTTCACTTACGAACAACGTTACCTTTTTGACTATTTTTATATAGTTGTCTACGTTTATAAGGACCAGGGTTGTACGAACAAATTTAAGACAGGAATTTTGACGGCGGTTGCCTCCTTGAGCTGCTTACACCATTTCACTGTTGATCAAAATTAGTATACTACGACTTGCTTACTACTATTACTTAGGTATTTCGGTACCAAGAAAAATCTTTCTATGTGTACCTAGATTAAGTATGTACTCGTAATCACTTAGATAATTACTCTATATAGGGACGTCTGCCGGGTATAGCCGCTGCTAGAATCAATTTAATAAATAAAAAGCACTTCGTCCTTTGTAGTTTATTCGAATTACAGATTACATAAATGATGTTTCCCGTTAGCCAATCAAGTAAATAAAGTATGTAATTGAGGGTATTATACAACATACTATTACCCGAGCTCCCAAAATGATGTCCCGCAAGAGCCGGCTTAGTTTAAAAAATTAGCATCCAATAAATCTAGATTCACATCGAAGGACATTAATTATTGTATTAAATAGTAAATTACATACGATTTGTATTTTTACTACAAGTAACATTAGCAGTTTAAAATGGTTTCAAAGTTGAATTACCTTATATGCATAAGGCTATATAACACTATTTTTACGTTTTCGATATATACAGATTGATAGTTCGTAGTTATTAATTGTTTTACTTGTATTTTAATTTGAAGAAGATCTTTAAAAAGTTTTGTATAGTGAATTTTAATATAAAAAATATACAAAGAAGTAGAATATTCTCCATGTATATGAATGTTTATAAGCTGGCTACAAAAAGAGTAACAGTGTTTTTTTTATTCTTCTTATCTCTAGAGTTTGTTATGCGAGCGTCGAGTTCCTTGCGTATTTAAAGAAGGCCAAGGTTGCAGTCTTATAATAAGTGCACTAATCAGTTTTCGATGTTCGCACGTTTTCCCTCTTTAATTTATTTACATTCAAGTATATTCGTCATGAAATTCGTCGGTTGTGCGACCTTAGCGTGTGTGTTTTCAATTAAAATGAAACTATTGGATTTGATTGGATGACATCGGATATAATTCAATTTCCAATGTTTATTATTTATTTTTCAGTATATATATATTTTATTTATAAATATTTTTTTAAAATATGAACGCAAAAGTTCTGTACCTTTAAAGAAACATTAAAATAATAACAGTTGAACAAAATACATTCCGTAGTATTTTGTACAACTGTTATTATTTTAATGTTTCGTCTCTTCGTCTCATCGCCTGTCGTTATAACATGATGTTATATGATTCATCTTGGAAATTAAACTAGTTGTTAAATTAGAATCTTTACAGATATACTGCCTCGTGACATAATGATATAGTTGTTATATAAAAAAAAAGAAATATGAACATTACACGTAACGAACAACGGAGCTGTATACCATTCCCGTTAATTACTGACCCTCGTTGTTTCTGAATAACAAAATTCAGAGTTCACACTCCATTACGTGTGGGAGAATTTTGCTGCTAAATTGTATGGTCACCGAAGTATGTGGAACACGGAAAATCGTACCAAAATTCTCAGTGAATTTCGGAAATGATATTTTTATGCCACAATCAAGCAAGTTGTGTTTAGAATTAAGATGTATTCCTAAAATCTTTAACTTAAAATTTAATTTTGATAACAAATTTTAAGACATCTAACATTATTTTCATCTTCCAGCAAATAATTGTAGATGTAAAATATATTGAAAATGTATTGAGTACTGGATTTCAAAGACGTATTATTCAAAATTACTACTTTCTTATATTTTAACAATCAATTTATTATTGTTATTTTAATACTTGTTCAAATATATCATTTATCACAATGACCTTATAAATTTATATATTTCGTTTTCAATTTTCTTTACTCAGATAATGTTTTTTTAAAACAAAAAACCAATAAAATTTCCCCTCAGATGTGGACTAAAACATCTGAACAACCATTTTAAATTTTCTTCAAGACATAAACGTGAGACACATTTCTTCTACTGCTGTATTCGCGTTCTGCATTCTAAATTTCTTTGACGTTGAGTTAGAAATAGATAAATTTTCAAATTAATGTTTCCTTGACATTTTGAAATATATTGATACATTACCAGCATAATTATATATTTGTCAAAAAACATAACTTGCTGATTTTTTTTGTATTGATTGCAACTTGAAATATTTTATTATCTTATAACTGTTACTTTTTCTTTAATTAACAGTTGTAATTATCAAATATTACTCAGTAATATATGATGATTTTTTTAAGATATGTTGCATGCCAGTGATTCCGTACCCTACAAAATATTGAATACAATGGTAGGCGTTTATGAAATTCAATAGCTTGGGAAGCAAGAAATAGTTGTGTAAATGAATTGATCTTAACTGAAATTCTTCGTTAAAGTATGTACTTTAACGAAGAATTTCCCTCAAACAATTGTAGAAGTATAAGTGGAGAGGTCCACTTTGCAATGCAGTATAGTATAGTTGTGGTATTTTAATCTGTGTTCAGTGAGTGAGTTCAAACATTATTTTTTAAGTTACAAGATGTCTCTTCTAATTGTTTATAACGTGCGAGTGAACTCTATGAGACGAGGTGGTTAATTTAATAAAGAAGCTATTCTCGTCACCGTCACCAACAGATATGCAGTGGCCTGCAGTTTACGAGTATATCCCACTGCCGTCAATTGACCATTAATTATTTTAAACTAAGAGTTATTGCTTCGTGAAATAAAATGCATAACAATCGAAATTGTTAAATAAACGAATTGTAAAACAAAATAAATTAATTATTATATAATATAATTACTAAATATAATAACTTTTACGGAAGCGAAATTTGATGATCCAATATTTAACAGTATTGGTATTATTGAATGCACCTTTATATATTGATTTCTATATTAATTATAAGTTATAAACATATATTGCTGATAATATACAGTTGTTTATTATCAGCAATATAGCAATACAATATAATATATGTATAATAAAGTTTTATTCTGCAAATTTTGTCCGTGATAGAGATTTTTCCAGGATGAAAAAAGGAATTATTTCTAACCCCTCGATGATAAATTGTCTCGATCGACTAAGTCCTAAGGCTAAAGATATATTTTTTATTCATGCAGGTTTTGTATATCATTCTTATTCTTTATATGATGAGTTTCTTTTTATTTAATCATAGTTTTAAAAAAAAACGTAAGTTACTAAGCTGAGCTAAGTGTGATTATTATTATTTTTTAATAATTTGGGGAGAGAAAAACGATCAACGGTGTTCTTTTTTTTTATAAAATTTCTACAGTATTAAACTAGGAGCCAAAAATAATAATACTCTTCCCATTAAAATATTCCAACAGTTGAAAAAGTAATATACTGTTATTAAAAACATCATTAACAACAAACCCCGGCGGATGTTACATGTAACTCGACGCCAATAAGCGGGTAAACACAAACAATAACTGTCAGCAAGCAAACTAACAGAGGAAATCAAGTTGAAATTTATTTCATTTATTAATTTTACAAAACGACACCTATACTAACATAAACTATACCATACAATACAGTACAATACAATACCATACAACACAATACAGTATAATACAATTTTGATAATATATATTGTTAGTTTTCATTCTTTTGAGTAAATAAAGTTACGTTTCGGTATCAAATTTAGGCGGCGGCGGCAGACACTGACAATATCATTAATCTCGTTTCACTCGTACTATATGCCATCTAAATCAAGTATTTAGGTCCCAGTTTAATTTGGTTTGCTTCTCCCTAGGTTGGGACGAATTTTTATATTAAAATAAAAATGTCCATTCAGACTTTAACTGATCTTTAAATATGTTTAAGTTGATAGTAAAATGGAAAAATTACACTTAGTTACTAGGTTATCTAAACGTATAATAAAATAATCACTCTTGCAAATATGTATATTAAAAAAAGATAACTTGTGCGATATAAATATATCAAGCGAACGAAATGGCGGTCATAATTAGTTTTTAATAATTCCATAACTATTAATACAATAATATAACAGCAAATTCAAGCATAGGTAAACTCTTTAAGTATCGAGTAACTTTGAACTGCAATAAGCACCTTAATTACCAACGGCTTATCGATAACGTTCTCACCAATCTCCACATACTGCTTTTGTGGTTTCATCTATGTGCTATCAATCAGAGATAAACGGCTTTAAGTTGACAATAGAAGGGACAAAGCGCATTGTAAAGCTGTTAGCGTAAATAGACTAATTGAGTCTTCCGTCTATTTCTATCATGGCTTATCAAAGTTTGTTTGATTTTATGTTGCACCCTTTTCATCTATAATCACTACTATAAGATATGTTTAAAAAAAGTGATCTTTAAATGTCTTTAATTGTTAACACATTTACGATCATCCCCAACATTCAGTCCATATTTTCTTTGTTCTACCAACAAAAGAAAAAATATATTTTATATTTCTATCCATCCTAATAATGTTACTGCCAGTAGTTAAGCAAGCTGGTCTCTATTAGGTCTACCATTGAAAGGTTGGATAGCCTAGTTTTGTTGACTATTTCTATGAAAATGACGTTCTTTATTGGACGTAAATGTATCTTCTGTATCTAAAGTATTTGTAAAATTTGTTTATTTTTATCTAAGAGAGTATTAGTGAGAGATAAAAAAATGTCTGATTCAACTTTAAGTAGCAGTTTTAGTAGCAGTTCAAGTCGTAGTATCGCTTTCATGAATCTTAATTTGTCATAGTATTTGATAATAACATTTGGCTTACCTTCTGTAAACTAAATAGAAAGCATATGTTTGTGTTATTGGAGGTTTCACCTCTATCTGTTGTAAAAATATTGGTAAGATATAAAAATTACGTTTATCATATAACAAGTTTTTAACATTTTATTGGGTTTATAGTTTAAAATACTACTCGATAGATAGACAATTTATGAATTTAATATAAATCACAATTTCAATGTCAGAGCTATTATTGTCTGTAATGTGTATGGCTTCAAATACCAAGGGGTATTTTAATGCGGGTTGTTTTAGTTTAACCGAGCTCTTTTCTCAAATACACAGCGGTTAATGCAAAGAATTCTTGTGTTTTGAAGTCTTTTGAGTTTGGTTACCCTCTCATTATTCACATTTTTAAGATGAAGAATATATAATGTAAATACTTGAACATAGCAAATATCAACTTAATTCCTAATTTTAAATATTAATATGTTAAATATGTTACTCTGTTATTAATACAGCACAACTATTATACTCTTCTTTGACGACGAGAATTTGAGATTTTTCTGATAAAAGATAAACTCAAGTAAGAAACTTTACAATATAATTTTGCATAATGTTGGAGTGGTTCTTTTGTATTTTTATAGAAAATAATCTTTTTTTTTATTTTTTAAAGGTTTTATTAGCAGAAATGATTAAATTACCTTGTTTTTACCTTTTTAGTAGTATTTCAATAGAGCTGGATTTATAATTTAAACTCATATACTAGTTACTGTTTGCAGCTCGGGCCGCTCTGTAGAGATAAATTATTATAGTTTTCTAATATTTTCACGATTATTTTACACTCAGTAAGGAATAAAATCTTTTTACAAAATACTCCAATACTAAGAATTTACAGAAGCAGGGCAGAACCTTCTAAATCGGTGAAGTAAGTTCCTCGAAAACTTAATAAAAAGATCGATACAATGATAGCACAATGTATTTTATATTATTACATGCAATTATATACAGTTTGGTAATTAATACCTACTTTACAATTTCACAATTGTATAAATATAGTTTTGCATACGCTGTGTTTTTAATTTTGTGAAAGTGCTGTAGTAGAGTAAAATACTAGCTAGCTATTAACTAACTTATCAATATTGTATAAACTCTAATTTACAGACTTAAAATATACTTATATACTTTTCTATATCTTGTACGGTTGAAGCAAATAATCGATTATTTAAAAATCAATCCACATAGGCAGAACTTATTTTCAATGTCAACCAATAGCTTGAGTTCAAGTTAAAAATTTAATTTGATTAATGATTTATTGATTGTAACCTTAGTACGAGAAATTAAATCAGAATCGATTATTAGTTTTGTCCTGTAGGTGTTATCGCGCTCCCCTTTACTGGTGATGTGCCAACAACTTTTTATTTAACAATACATTGAGGTGGTTTTGAATCTCATATATTTTTTAACTTTTCAAAACGTTGCTTGAGAGAAACAATAAGATATTAACTCACGATCCAACAATTTGAGTTATATCATTATGAATCTGAATTTAGAGATAAACCATTCACTAGTTTTTAGTTCATAAGGAAATATTATAGACAGAAAACAAACAATAAAAAATATATATATTATTCTAAGATAAATATTACATAAAAAATCCAGGGGAGTTTAATTTAATCTTAAATATCATCGTCTTATTTTAATACATCTATTTCATAAATATTAATTGTGCATATCAAAGATGGCCAAAAGACTGTTTTTATCGACAGTTACCTATATAAATTAATAAATATTAATTATTCAACGTATGTAACTAAATAAACAAAAGCTACATATTGATTAATATTGGTAGTATCTTAGTTGAACTAAAAATATCTAGGCCTTGAGCTCGCTGCTCG
The DNA here is from genome assembly GCA_963555665.1 of Dircenna loreta. Classification (NCBI taxonomy): domain Eukaryota; kingdom Metazoa; phylum Arthropoda; class Insecta; order Lepidoptera; family Nymphalidae; genus Dircenna; species Dircenna loreta. Next base: position 13,018,412 of record OY743092.1, read on the forward strand.
TGGACTAAGGCGCTCGACTGGACTGAATGAAGCTGACCTTAAGTGACGGTATTTATGGGCCAACTGATTGGATAAAAGGAGTTAGAAATTATTCATAAATATAAAAAGTAAATGAAATAGTTACTAAAAGCAAAAATATACTATTTAATTTACGAAGTATTTTTTTCTTTAAAGATATTATAAACTTCCATAATTTGTGCATTAATTATGTTAAGGCCTTCGAAATTATATTTGAAAGTTTATTTCATCGTCCTCAAGTTTTGTTACTTATTATTTCAAGTCGAAACACCTTGAGTCTACAAGATAAAGCTTATTGCTTAAGACTCGTTAAAATTGTTATGTTTTTGAAAGATATTCATATTTTTGAACTAATCATTCTGAAGACTGTTTTTACCGACGGACCAAATCCTAATGCATTTAAATTAACAGATTCTAGGTTCTATTATAATACAAAAATAGAAAACATATTTTTCCTGGAGATGGTGGATGGAGTAAAGAAATATATTGCGAAAAAACCTGTTTTTTAATATTTTCTATTTTATTAATAATTAAATTCGGAGAAATAGTAGGACAGAGATAGGATGAGTGAGTTTTTCGGCTTCAGGTTCCTATCATATAACTGATTAATAATAACTAAATCACGCCAATATTAAGTTAGAGGATTTAATATACTAGGACGGTTAACCATCATGTCACCAACCACCACCATCAGTCATGTGCCGCAGAAAATGACTACAACTGGGGAGTACCACAATGTTCGGTGACTTGAAAACCAGTGGAACAGCACGGTGGCTTAAACTCCGTACCCTTTCAATAACAAATAGGACGAAGCTCAGCAACAGGCTGAATAAAACATTACCCTTCTATTTTTTAATAACTTCCTAAGATTTATTATAATTAATCATTCAGATAAGTTATCAAACTTTTATAACATTAAGAAGATATCGATTTTACTTTTAGTGATAATCATCATTTGAAAAATGAAATTCACCTTCATAATACTATATTTAAAGAAGCCAATCTTTTTTTAAACTTTTTCATTCGGTAATATGATTATAAGTTACCACGCTCAAGACTTTCTTTATCCAAATTCATCTCTATGAAGATTTCCAAAATGCATAACGAGGTCGTATAATCATCATTTATCAAAACTTTTAAATATGTCTATAGAACAAAGAACGGCCTTCAAAGTTCCCGGCGATCTCCGCATAATCGTTCAAAAGTAGAAGCCTATTAATGTTCCTTTTCTCGTAGAATGAAACACTTGAAGGTAATTATGTTTCATTTATATTTTATACGAGTATTATCTATGGAATTTGATAAAATTTACCGACTTCTATTGAAGCAGCATGACTGTGTTGAAGTCTTATATTTATAATATTTATTACTTTATGACAAGACACTTTCTAAAATTCTTTTATTCATACATATTAGGAAGGTAATACCTATTTATTAAATTTGACGCCCAAAATATGTCTTAAATCTTAAAATATATTTTTTCATTATTACTTAATACTAAAAACAATTACCAAGAAACCTCAAATAATAAGGATGACAAATAAAATTTATCGCAAACTAAGAGCCGTAGTGTTGAGTTTTCAAGATATTTGCTTTTAGATGTTTTAAAACTAATAACCAGAAGATTGCTCGAAAATAAGGAAAAGAAAATATCTTTCAGCACTCACTTTTTTTAAGTGGAAGTGTAAGTTTTGGCGACGGTTTATACTGACAAAAATAGAAATAACAAAATAACTCTTTAAATATAAACAATGCGAAAAAATATTTTTATCAAGTATATTAATCAAATTTAATTCTTCAATGTAAATGATGAATAGAATGCCTTAAATATATATTTTTGTTAATTAAAACTAATAAGAATTAGTAAAAATAGAAGCAAAATGATTAATATGAAGATAAAGTAACACAAAAAATGAACGATTTAAAACAATACAATCAATACATGCACGATAATAATAAAAAAAACATTGGTTTAAAAAGCCAATTATATTATTTGCAATCTGATTATTGAAACTTTACAAAAAAATAGTAATAGCCCAATATATTGTTTTGTAATGTAAATTACAAAACAATATATTGGGGTAAAGTACCAATTACCTTTGTTTTCATTATAAGTGATTATTTACTAGAATATCAAATTGGTAAAATTACGTTACATTGCAGTTTTGATAGAGAAGGCTTCATTGATATAAAAAAAAAAGTTGTTAAAAACTAATAGTCCAATGAATCTCGTTTTTCGTATAATTATACAATAATATTAATAATATAGTTGGTCTAATTAGATGTTTTTAATTACTTTTCTAATAATTCTGTTCTTTAGCATAATTAGGACTAACTCTCGTTATCTGAAAGGATGATAAATTTAAAAATTATGTGACAAAAGATGTGGCTGTCTGTGATGTCATTCACCAATTAGTAGTATTTAAATTGGATTGTGCAGCAAATTTGTATTTTTTAACGAGTCTTCAAAAACTGTGTGTAAATATTTTAATACTTTGATTGCTGTTTGAAATTTTGTACAAAGATATTTACCTTCGTTTAGCTAATATAGACTTTATTAGCGTCTATTTTTTTAAACATACAAAATATACAAACAATACATCCATACAATGAGCTTTATCATCTTTATTCGCAAGAGGCATTGAAGTCTACAGTACTTGTCAGGTCAGATACAGGTTTGACGTTCTAAGCCTTAACACAAGAGGAAATTCGATCCCGTGAAAGCCTTGCCAGCTCGCACATAACAAGCTCATGATAGGTGGCAGCAATTCGATGTGAAATACAACAAGCACGAATAATTATTAAATTAGAAGATAGCATTAAATGCTATCACTCTATTCGTGAAACAGTTATCAGTATATCTATAAAATATTCCAAATTATTAGTTTTCAATTCTCAACATTAGTACAAGTTATTAGAATGTTTTTAATTACTTAGACTAAGCTTGCACTAATTGTCATTTTTCATAACTTTTATATATTTTAGATTGAATATAACGTTTCTATAATATGGACACAAAATGATTTTATTTAACCATTCTATATAAAAAAAAAAACGATTTTGAGTTCATCATCCCACTGACAGTGACAAACGACGCACGATATGCATACATAAATTTCAAAAAGAAAAAATCAGTTACAACGAAAAATAGCAGTGCTTACGTGGGGTTACCTTTTTAAATTGAGCTATTCTTTTCCTTCCATACATTAAATAATGTGTTCATAAAAATCGAAATCTTTTAATTTTGGATTTTTTTTTTTAGGAATATTATTTCTATTATAAAAAAAAATACATTTGTTATAATATTGTATAAGTATTAGCTATACTGCAAAAGAAAAAACATTTTTACTGTGACAGTTTTGTTTATGAATCAAAGGTTATTCAGGGTCACCTTTAGAAGCTAAAAATACAACAATTGATTCTTGGTGGGATAGGGATATGTGATTTGATGCGCAAGTGATGGATAGTAAGATTGAAAAGGTAAACAGTACAGCATCAACTAGCTCTCTAAAATTCTCTATACATTTCAAGTAAATTACTGTATTTCTGAATTCATATTACTGTATTCATAATAATGATTCTAATTACAATAATACGATATACAATAATGGTAACAATAATAATATATTCAATAATTTATGAAAAATGAAAATGAAAAATTTATGAAATGAAAAATTTAGGAAAAAACTATATTTTAAGCTACTATTGTTTTATATGACATTAATATAAATAGAACAAAATTATTTATATTTCAATGTTTTTCGAAACTGCAAAATTACAAACCTTCTGAAGCCCCAGGAGATGTTACCTCCGACCTTAGAAGGACGATTTATGTTTAGAATACTACCGAGGCAAATAGCCTAGGAATTAATAAACGTTTCATTCAACATTTATTCACAAATTAAATATTCCTATTACGGCTAACATGTCTAGATACTATTTCAAAGAAGGGTAATGAAATTAATCACATTTTTATAAATGCATAAAAGTTATCAAATAAATAATAATATATTTATATTTTTAATCATATATGTCATGAAAATTTAAATATGTCATTATTTAGTTGTCAGTGCTCACCACAGTGCAATAAGTACAATAAAATAATATTTTATGATTTAACCAAATTACATTGTTATATTTTTAATTAATTTGATGTCGAAGTGATAAAGTTCATTCATATTTTATGACATAATTCGTAACACTTTTGCAGATTAAGGATAAAAAAACATTAAAGAAAATTTTGTTAGATTAGCATATTTAAGTTTAAAATGACCCTTTCTTTGATTAGACAATTTACACTAAGTGCTTAATGTAATTATAAAATTTCTTGCTATTTTATTAGTAAAAATAGTATATTAAGATTTCTTAAGGCACATAATATGTTTGGGGAGTTTGGTCAATATACTTATAATTCGAATTTTAAACATATCTGGCATAAAATATTCATAAGATTAAAAGAAACAATTTTACAACACGACATTTAAGACCGGTAGACGGTTTGTAACAACGGCTCTTTTTGATGTCGAAAATTATTTGATCCTACAACAGAATTTTTAACATATAACACCATAGTATACTTAATTATACACAACGTTATATTGAATTTTTTTTAAAACTAAAATCCAATTGAAATAAGTATATATAAACTCTTTTAAAGGACTACTCTTAATAAAATTATAATTTGTATAAATCTTATATACCTAAAAAATTAATTAATTAAAATAAGCTCGTATAAATAGAAATTGTTATAGTTATTTATTATATTGTTACAATTGCTAATGTCAAATTTGAAAATATTGTTGATAAAAAATATAGATGCTAACACTTTATTTTTTTATTTAATTGGATTGAAAGACGAACTTTACATATGTGCTGTTAAAAATCTGTGAAAAAAATAAAATATCTGTTATATCAGTATAAATTGTCGATATTACGGTTTAAGTGTTAGTGTTTAGTGTTATAATTTCTATGTATTTCTAGACCCCGTCCACGAGGACTTCAGAACTACACAGAGATTATTAGAAAAAGCTCGCTCGAAGGAGCGCTCGATTTTTTGTGTAGCCGTATTATTATTTGAAAGGAACAATATGAAATAACTCTAAATCCACCGTGAAAGTTATTTCTAAATATTGGTTGAGAAATTATTAGATGACGATAAATTACTTTAAAGGCTGCCTCCAACAAATAAATTTATAAAGTATAAACTTACAAACTTACAAATTTTACCTCATTATTAGTATAGACTAAGATCAAAATATGAGATTTGTCATTATTAAAGTTTATATTGAAAAAAAATACCCCCGCAGTGGGAATCTGCGATATGAAACGAACAACCTTTCCAAAATTCCAGTCGACAAGAAGCTTAAGGACTGATTCTCGAGTATTGTTTTTTCACTAAATTTAGGTATATGTACGTTTGGTAATCAATACACTATTAGCTTATTCACCAATTCCGTTCGAATCCGTCCAGCCGTTTTAGCGTGATGGAAGAACAAAACCATCAAATATTTTTGTATTTATACAATTTACAAAATACTTTTTTGATAAAATTATTATTATTCCCGAGATAACCATTCATAAATGTGTGTGGGTCATACTCTCACTGGCTCATCAAAAAGGAGATATAAATCATATAACTCGTGGAATACTAAAGGACGTTACTCGTTCAAAAGATCGGTTAAATATTGATCGAACCCGGATCTCAGAACACACGTTCATTCTATTATGTATTTATCCACTTACTATTGGTATGGTTGGTGGTACTGATTCTTGGTACATGTAACTATTCCTTGATGATTTTATTATTTAATTCCATAATGTTTATTATAAGGTCTGAGCTCTGGTTATTAACATTATTAAAACTAATGCGGACAACTAACTGATCACGAGCTCTTGCATTTGATTGAAGAATTATAACAAAAGGTTTGGTTTATAAGATCCATTGAACTAATCGAGACCTACATCAAAACAAAACATATTATTAAATATCTAATTAAAATATAAAATGGTTACAAAGCCAACGGAAGCATGTGTATTTAAAGCGCCAGTAAATTTCATCCAATTTATTGACAAGTAAAGAGGTGAAACTTTGAAGCCAAAGTAGAGAACTTAGCTTTTGAATTAGTGAGTGCCAGTTGACCCATCATGGAGCAACAACAGCCGTCTAGTATAAACAGTGTTACGACGTTTAATATATATCTCGGCATTTAATATAACATCGAACCGAAGCCATTATTTGACGGTGACCCAAGAAAAGTAAATTGGTCTCTTATATCCATTCCACACCTTTGAATATTTTAATACTGTGAATAACGTACACTTATTACTCATGTATTGATTGTTTGAGTAACCTATAGAGATGGAATGATTTTGAATGAAGTAAATCCAAAAAAAAAATACATATTTATAGTAATCCTAACTTATAAAAAAAAGAATAGTGCATAGATGTGCAATATGAATATAAATGAAATAATAAAATTATTCTGAATTAAGAAATAGAGTATAAATAATAAAATCGTAATAAATGTGAAACTCATGAGAATAGGAACACTTAAAAATTCCAATTTGGCCGCTACAATTGAGGCGAATTCATAATAATACCTTGGGAGACGGTAGCGGGTAAAATCTTAATAAGACTTTGAAATTTAAATTTTCTCTGCTGATATTGGGACCTTGTTATATCATTTTTATATTAATAATCGTATGAAATATCTTGTGAAAATATCTAGTTTTCCCTCACCATTATTAGTTTTTAGTTTTGCATATCTATATCTATATTATATTATATATATATATATATATATACTAATATAATATATATATATATATATATATATATATATATATATATATATATATATATATATATAAATATGTATTGTGTAGTGGCTCTGATGTGTCAGTTAGTCTATCCATCAACTGGTTATAACTTTTTTCAACTAATTGAGATATAAGCCCAACAATTGAGTGGGTAACCTTATTCTTTATTTCGAAGGAACAGATTTTTTTTTTCATTTTGTACCTAAATGTGCTTTTATTTTAAATGACTGAATGTTACTATAAATATACATGTTACACATATAATTCAAAAAATTCTAACAAACTTTCTTGTATTTATTTTTATGGTGAGATTTCAAATTAAGGAATCATGATCTTACGAAAATTCCGGCCCAATAGAAGAGTTATTTAGATAAATGTGTCTCTTGACCTTTCGCCTGATATGATAAGGGCGCATGATGAACCATTGTGTTTTACTCGGAATCTTAGTGAAACGCTATTTTTATTTACTTTTATCAAGGAAAGATATATTGGTTTTCACCTTACAGGTTTAGTCAATATTGGCCTGGGTAAACTTCTCCTGGAATTGGTTTATCTAATATAATATATTTGATTTTACATTTTATGATACATTTTATATGGTAAGCTTATAAAAAATTAAGAAATATTTTTGTACCTTTAATATTAATTCTACAGAAATCTATAAAAAAGTCATAACTCTATTGCGTATGTTAAAGTCTAAAATAAACTACTAATTATAAATATGCATTAAATCAAATAAAGTTGTAATTGGGTACATATAATAATTTTACTAGGAGTAGAGTAGTCATATTGAAACTAAAATATTTGCTAAAATATCAGTAATAACAAAAAAATATAATTGGATCGTACAATTACAATTCATCATATACGTCGGACGATCCAGCGCAAATAACGCTGTTCTGACATTTCTCATAACAGTAAACACTTATAATAGAAAATTAACGCTATAGCAATGGAGCAAAATGTTTCTCATCAGACGCTATTGTTAGTTTCCAAATAATACTCAAATGTACCGTGTTCAGTTTACATTGTGATATTTGAGTAAGATTTATTTCATTTGAGATATTTGTGTGGGAGAATTCTGGAGCACAGTGTGCATGCCGTGTATATTATTGAATAAGAGGTTTTAAGTTTGAGTAAGGAAAAAGACAAACAGACCATACAAACATAGTGTCATATAAGTTATGAAAGTATTGAACAAAAAAGAAAGTTGTTATTTCGCTTCAAACAAAGAGTCGGTAAAAAGATAAATAGATTAAAAAAAGCTATAAAATGCAAATGTCATAAACATGAGCCCAAGTTTTTCGGGTCGCACAGTTAAATCGGCAAAGCGGCGGAAACGGATTTCCAGTTATTGCAAATTGAAGTCTTTCGTGTATTAACGAGTTCTTATTTATCTATTTACATAAAATTAAAAAGAACATAACAAAATTATGAAATAAGCCAATACAAGACTCACAAATACACTGAAACCGAGATGGAATATCTTAACCGCGTTGTGTAATTAAGTTGGCCGATTGAGCTCGACGCTGGATTAATTCGAAGTGGAACACTTAGGACTTTCTACATAGCAAACTTTAGACTTAACTGAGTTCGTCTCATATTTTTAATTAATGGATTTATTGCAATGGATAATTCTTGCATTTAAATTATTTAAAAAAACCGGTAAATCTTTTATATGTTCAATTCCTGTGCAGGATATTATATGCAGGATATATAAGTATTTCAATCACTATTATCGGACAAAATATTAATTAATGATGAATAATGATATTCGTTTCAAAAATAGTATATCACACACCCAATATAAAGAAATTGTCAACAGTCAAGATCGTTAATTCAGCGAACGATCTACACTTATTGACTTTACATCACATGTAAGCAGCAAACGCTTTGAAAGGGGGGAGCAATACTTAGGATATAAAGTTGCATTAAACGTAGTATATCGTGAAGCTGATATGTTAAAGGTTAAAATTATTATTTCTAATGTCATTTAATTATAATTCGATCACTTGGAGGATATTTATAGACAAGGTGTTAATTTTGAGCTGAAACATTCCATACAATATTATCTCTTGTCACGCTCTAGATTCACGAGAGTGAGATAAGTCGACATAGCTTACAAATTACTACACTGTTTAGTCTGAACCAATATCCAACGTCTAGTTATAAATTGCCTCAGGATCCTAGCACACATTGATTGATGCCAAATGGAGAGCAATCGGCTTGTGGCAACTCAAATAAATTATACACCAGGTATTGTTATAAATAGATAGATATTCTATGTAGTATATACAATATATATAATGATAGCAATAAACTCTAGTTAATTTGAAAAATAACCAATAAAAACGGATGTCATTAGAAAGATATATCTCAAAGTTAGAATATTTTTTGAAGTGTTGCAGCAGACATTAAAGTTTTATATATAAATAAAAAAATATATATTTTTATAACTTTAACACTCTTGGCTATAATATATAATTCTAAGTTTTATTTATATTTTTCCCATTTTATTTAATATAATAAACTCTTTTTTAACATTGGCTATAGACGACAATGTTATAAATATATTGCAAAATGTTTATTTTATATATCACATAACATGTTAAATATCTTAGTATTATTATTATTATTTAAACAAGTGCGCGTTTTACGAACTGGACTTTATGTTTAAATCTTACTAGTAATATTTGTCATACTGTGGTAATACTAGCTTACCGAATTACGGTGTTCTCACGACGTGTGGCTCTATTTACATTTGTTGATTCTGGTTATATATGAAAATACGTCCGTTGTGGACGAAAATTTACACGACATGTTCACGGCGAGTTTTGATTTTAAAAAGACGTAACTCACTATAAATGGTTCAAACCAATGATAATCACAAAATCGAAAAGTTAATACAATAAACGTAAAGGTCTACGGACCTTTACGTTTATTGTATTAACTAAAATATTAAGACACTCTACGGAGTGTGTTAATATTTCAACCTCCGTAACTAACACTATAATTATAATACTAAACGTTAATTTAGATCTTAATGTAGGTTTATATACCGTGAGTTACTGCGAACCCTCAAAGGGTTTGGGTAAAACACCCCATGTAACCAATCCGGTAAGATTAATAAGCAGAACCTGGAACAGCGGGATGATGATAACGGTGATTATTTGATAATCAAGCAATTATCATATGACCCATTGATATCAATATGTCATATGACCCATTTTAATTAGATCATGTAGCAAGGTATTAAGTTGAGATTAGCTTGCATCGGTGCCTTCAAGCAAGTCATGTCTATTTTTTTTTTGTGTCTGTACATTTTACAATAAGTATTTATTGAAAATGAAATAAAAATTGATTTTCATTGGGTAGTCTTATCAACAAGAGATCAAGTCTTAACAACAAAGAAATCTCTTCCTTCCCCTCAGAGAACAACAATAGAAAAAAAAATAATGCCAATAAATATACGAATCAATAATTATTAATATAGGTATAATGTTAAATGGATATCATCTAATTTGTCTTGTATATCTCGTGCAGAATCTAAATAGCATTCATTAGCATAGTCCAGAATTCCAGAATAGTAGAGATTGAGTTAAGAATACTTTTGTTTATAAGTGGAAAAAAAGTTGCAAGCGCATCAAAGAGTAAAGTAAGTAATAAAGATGTTTCTCACTTTGTTTATGTGCGCTAACTAAGAAAAAATGCTGTAAATTTGTTGTTGTTCTAGATTTGTTGCCGTACAATATTATTTTTTTTTAGTATCTTATATAATATGGCAAAAATATTAAAATCATATTTGTAACGCAATAATCAATAATCAAAAATTGAGACCTCATTGGAATTTATCGAGAGACTAAATCGATAGGTAAATTCGCTCGTTCGCTTAGGATAACATAAGTTTACTGTTCTGTAAACCTACTGTAGGTAGAAGATCAAGTTTTAGTCATTTTATTTATGAATACAGAGAAAAGCAGTGGAGACACAACGCCTTGCAGAATACCAGCAGTAAGTTAGCCCAAATCTCAAAAAACCGGCTCATTCCAGTACTTTTCACAATATTGGTATAATATACAGTATTGGTACAGTAATGGTATAGTGGTTAAATGGATAGATGGGTTACGGAGGATAGCTGATCTTTCGGTATCTTATAAAATAACGGGTGGTGTAGAAAAATGTTTATTTACTAAATTAATATCAGGCACCTGATAAAAAACATCGGAGAGTCTTCTAACGCCCAGTGGTTTAAAGACCCTCCACATTTAAAGTGGAGTTAAATTATTAATAGAGAAAGGTATTTATCGATGCTTGGCATCCCTACACATTCTGTTGCAGAAATTACACAATAGCTTATATGTACGCTTTACGCTTTACGCTCTTTCTATTATTTCTTATGCAGATGTGCTTCATCCATTTTGACATAAGTTTTTTGTTGTTTCAGGTGAATCCAGAGTGCAGAAAAGTCTTTCACACGAACAGGTCTCTATACTCTATGGCAATATATAAGCTAGCTATAAAAAGGCCTATTCGTCAATAGTTCTCATTGTATTAATACATGGTCAGTCAACCCTTGCTGCTTCAATTTTAAATTCTTTGTAATTTGATATTTCTTTGCATATCTACTTTACTGTTATTTTTAAGTAAGTCGTAACTAATATTTAAAAGACCCTAGTCTAAAACGGATCTTAAGGAGAGAATTTTCTAATTTTTTTAGGAAATATAATCATATAAAAGGAATTGATAAATAACGTAAGTTTATGAGACCTGTCAATTAGTTTTGCTGGACATGTTTAGTTTACCAGTAATTTTTATAGTATGTTCTTACATAGATGAAAGGTAATTTAAGATTTGTTCTAAAATAGAACAAAATTTGATATTATAGGACACCTACACCTTCTAGCAAACTTTAGAAACAGTTATTACATATCGAACTACCTTTTCGGCAACAATACGGAAAGTTAAAAAATTATCTTACTACAAACATAAACAATTTTTTTAAAGTAAAATAACAAGTTGCAGTTCATTAATATAAGCGTTGATATCTACAGTATACGTTGCAATGGGATTTAGATATTCATGACTTCGATTTAGTCATCATCGTTAACTTTTTTACAACTGTTATCAGGCAAAACACTGAAGATAATTTCACCTGAGAACCAAGAATTCTTAATTTCGAAATAACAATTTCGGAGTAAACATTGTACCTAAACATTGCCTATCAAAGCCTTCCCTCATAGACTCTGACACTATGTCTGCAGATTTCAGAAAAGTTTTAGAGATCCACACATTATTTTTCTATTTACGACCACTGAAGCGCACAAATACAGATCTGAGTGCGTGTTATTTGACTCCGAGTCGGTAATAGTAAATAAAGTGTCAGCTACTTATATCAGAGAGTTTCATGTAGTCATAGAGAACAGTAGTTATGGCGTTCTCTATCTTCACATTACTATTTTCCTATAATCTATTTAAGAAATACACCTCAATATGTCAAACCATACGGTTATCGAAGATGATAATAATTGCAGATAAAGTAGTCTTTGGCAAGCTGAAACAAACAAATAAACAACAGTTGTTTGTTTCAGCTCGTTTTGTCAACGCGATTCTATCGCGATTGAAATATTTTTACAATATCTTCCTTGTTCTTGCTACCTTGAGTAGGTAGGCTCATGGTTACTGATTACGATAGTTATTTTATTGACAATAATCTATTTGAATTCAATTCTTGGCCATTCATTAAGTTTTTAATTGATGTGGAGCCGTTAATTATTCTTATTGGGGACAATGTAAGTTAAGTACCTAACGGTCACAGAGTTATAATTATAATTCTATTATTTTGTTTTTGCAATGATATGTAATAATTAACTTTAATTATATTATGACATCATTTCAAGTGGGGTTAATTTCTGTCCCCATTGTACGAGTATGCTTTAAAGTACACATTATGTGAACAGTATAGTGGTGTCTTTGATAATCAAATTACTCATCTCAATATAAACTTCTGTTTATTCATTAGAATAAACAACAAGCTAAATTATTTCAGCGTCAGAGCACCGCTAATTACTAATTGGAGCGAAAGATATTGAAACAAGAAAATAGTCAAGCGTGAGAGGGCAAACAACACAGATCTTTGTCGTTAAAAGCCTTCGACTACAACTTTTTCTTTTGTTACTAATTATCTCAATATATAGAGCACGTTTGGACTATGAAATTTTTTATTGGTAACAGACAAAAGGAATTCCAGAACCGTTCCATTATTTATCTATAAGTCACTAAACATTTTGACCCGTGTGGTCCTGGGTATAAGGAATATGAATACCCCTGAACCGGCGCCTAGTCCCCAACTCCTCCCCTATAGCGAATATGATAGCGCTCCTTAAAGCAGTACAGTACCCTATTAGCTCTATTAAAACCGAATATTCCCGCCTCAAGCTATTTTGCTCGAGCTACTCTAAATGCCAAGGGCAAAGAGTTCTGTACTTTTCGGTACCCCGCTCCTCGTTAAATACATATTTCTACAATATTACGAAATTATACATAAATTTAATGAAAAATAAGCCGATACGGGCAGAAATTCATAGACACGTTAATAGCACCCTGAGTTCAATCTTCATAGCCTTGAACATAGACGTAGAGTTGCCGGCCTCTCAGTATTCTATAGGATATATTTTGGTGAGTGTGGAAAGGAAATACATGACTTAATTCCTCCATCCCTTCCATCACCGGACGTTTCGATACACGGCGAGCTTCCATCCTTTTATAAGTAGACATGCTTCATGTCCAAACGAAACGCTATGCTTCGTCTTTTTTAATTCGGACATCAATGGAGTGGAACTGCTTGCCTGTCGTTGGTTTTTTCAGCTAATTACAATATGGATTTCTTCAAAGCAAGAGTTAATGGGCTTTTACTAATTTGATGTGCCTTACTACCTACGGCTACATTACCACTTCTCTTCAGATGGTATGTAGTCAAGCGTCAACTTGATTGACGTGTAAAATAAAAAAAAAAAACAAAAATTACAATCCGAGCCCTGGAAAACCATTTTCCAGAGATTACAGTATCGCAAACTGTTCGAGCCGAAGAATTGTTCATTATTTATTTATTTAAAACACCAGATTACTTAATTCTAAATAGAACTTGGATGATTCTAATTGTGCAAAGTAAGTTATTAAAGAGAATAATACAGTTTTTAATGAGCGCAATAAATGGCGTAACAGTGGGGGTGAATGCAAAAATGCATCTCAGTTTCTAGGTCACCTTCACAATAAAAGACTTAACTCCTCTTTAAATGAATTAAGCCCTTCGTTTTGCTTCATGCAAAATTCCAGCTTGATTGGTTTCATTAAATATTAAGCGTCTCTTTTAGTTTTTTACAAATACACTGAACGATATTACGATTCACGTTCTTATGAGCTACTTCCATTTTTATTACGAAATAATTTATTGCTTCCATTTTAATACTTTAATTCTTAGGCTTTTCTTATCAATGCTTAAAATATAGTAAAAAGTTACTGTAATAAAATCATATTCTAAAACATGCTCGTAGCATAATTTAGTTATTATTATTAACGCATAGTCTTTCCTTAAAAGATTATCCTTCTTATCTTTATATTAAAATCTAGTTATATTTTTGTCTTTTTTGTTTGTTTGTGCATCATTCTAAAACTAATAAACAATTTTTGATTTTATGTGGTGTTTTAAGAGTATACTTTTGTGAAAACATAAATAATAGTTTACGTCGAAAAAATTTAATTTTAATACAATAAAAACGAAACCAGTTTTAGGCTTTAATAACAAAAAATGTAAATGTTTATAAGTTTTGATATCGTAATCGATGCCCTTTTGAGGAAATAAAGATGTCTCACTACCATATTAACTCTCATAAATCATGAAGCGATATATTTTTATCTTTTTTCTAATTCTTATAAAACCATACCATCAAAATTGTACTCCTACGTCATCACTACCATAGACTAGTCGAATCGAATCGACAAAGTAGTCAAGTTACATATGGGATTTAACCTCTTTTAAAAATGTAAAATAAAGATTAGATGACAATTTTTTTCATAGCTTTTACCTAAGTTTACTTGGAGAGTTGAGCGTTATCCTATTTACTATTTATTTGACGCCATGCCTGAAACCCAAGCATCAACCCCCTGTCAAATCCAGCGCTGCAAACTAAAATTCAGTAAAACCTTGAAAACTTTGTGTTCTATTATACAAAGAGAGTAGGTATGGTTGTTCGTAAAAGTTGCTGTGTACGGTAGTACCTACTTGGAAAATAGATCTCATTTAATATTATTCATTTATCATATTATGCTTAGGTTATGTTTTTATAGCTCTTTAAAATAAATTAACACTACAATATAATATAGTATAATAATCACTTTCGTGACTCATTCATTTCCAGGTTACTGGTGAAGTAACCCGGGAGTGAATGAGTAGAGGTATAGCATAGGATACAACAAACACAATTCTTAAACTATGTCTAAGTTTTATTATTGAAATTAATATATTTTTAACAATAACATACATAAATTATTATACATATATTTTTTAAAACCTTAGGTAAAAACCTATTATAAATATATGTTCTAATGTTTTCACTGTTTATACTTTTATATAAATTTTATTAATTGAATCCCTATGATAATCTGTATTAAAAACTCTTAAATAAAGTTATTATTCGCTCATGAGCTGAGCTTTTATAATAATTTAATATTATATGAGTTAAATCTTAAAACATTATACGATTACACGTTCAAAACTTTATCGTTATTACTTTTAACTACACCAGACTTAACTTAAAATCCAGGTCGTAATGAACTACACAGTCATATTGGAAAAATATCTACGAACTTCTATAAACATCTATGTCAAGCTTATGTCAATTTCATTAACAGGCAGACATACGAACCCGCGCCCACGTGACGGTTACCCAGAAATCACGGGTTTGATCCTTGCCCGTATCGGTTTATTTTTCATTCCTTATTTATAGGCCATAAAATATTGGAAGTTTATTTTACATATCACATTTATAAACATTAAGTCTGTTTATAAACGACTGTTGTCTTATTCATATATTATTAATATCATAGTAAGTAAAAAGTTATAAATAATGTATATACATATTCCTATTTATATTGCAATAAAGATACGAACGTCGAGTCGAGTAGAGTCGAATCCTTAACTTGAGACCTAGTTTGAGAGCAAATGGCGTCACATTCATTAACCTCTAATAATAAGCTTTACATATAGACAAAGCTAGATAATTCCACAAACTATTTAATATTATATATATTCTTCCCCGATTACTTGATAGACTGAGAATTTAAAAAACAAACTCTGTTTTTAGCATATAAATAATAATAAATTTATATAAATAAATTAAACGTTGTCTAAGTAAAAAATCTAAAAGAAAAACATTTGAAAACAATTACTATTTAAAAGAATAAAAAAGTTCTCAAAACCTTTTAAAAAGAACAGCAGAAAATCCGGCAAAAAAATATTTCATATATCAAAAAGGGCTTTCCAAACTTTCCCAATCACGTATATGGCCTTGTTTCGTATCTCATGAGATTCCTCTATTTTGTTGATTTTGCCAATTTGTGGACAATTATTTTGAGTGCTCTCGCACGATCCGAAACTGTGGTTAAATGAATAAACTCCGTATATTCGGTCTCGGGGGTGCCTTTCTAAATCTTCCTTATTTTATTGAGAGTCTTACGAATTACGTATTCATTTAAAATTTTCGGGAAGATTTTTGCAGACAAATTTCAATTTGAACTCCTGTCAGCAATGTATCTTTTTAAGAATTAATACGATATTCTATAAATAAATTCGAGCATATTTTCTTAAAAAGTTTATTACCTTTATGAATAGTGAAAAAAGTTTATAATGAGAAAACATAAAAAAGAGCAATGCTATTCCAAAAGTTTTTAATATAGAGGCTGTTTCTGCTTAAAATTGCATCACATTCCCCTATAATAAGCCCGCATACTGTACAGAGGCTAAGGGTTAGATTACTAACCTACCAAATCTGCTCGTGTGTTGGCAGAATAAAGTTTAATTAATAGTTCGTAGTAAGGTAGCATATTTATTCATTATATTAATTTTCATTCATATTTTGTATATTTAAATTGTTTGATTTTTCATGCAAAGCAAGTACAACGCATATAAAAACGGATTACTACAGCACCATAATTTTATAACATTATTTTATTTTACTGTTATTTCATTCATTTCATTTAGTTTTTGTATTTGATTAAAAATTATTGAAAAAAAAATAGCAGTCTTTTGTTAAATTAAATAACCTTACAGATGGCATATAAGTGCGTTTATTGTATCCGTAATATGTATTTTTGAAAAACCTTTGGCAGAGATTAATACACGGTGTTGAAGTTTTTTCAGTCAGTTATTATTGTGGTCGTGAAACCCTACAACTGGTTTCAAGACTACCCTTCATCATTAATTAAGCTTATATCCAACGTTTAGACCTTATAATTAACTAACGCTTTCATACTTACTTTTCAGAACAACCCAGTCATTCTCCGAAAATCTCTTCGAATATTTTTCTATACAGAGTTAAATAATTCTCATGTTTCGTGAGACCCATTATGTGATCGGTTCTAAGGTGGTGATATTCGATTTTGAACCTTATTTACAAGGAGTTAGTATTATTTTTTGTTTCTTTTAGCTAAGATGAAAGCACAGATTTTTATATTGTTCTAGAAAATGCTGCAAGGTTTATGTTCTTTCATTTAGTATTTAATATTTGTTTGTTAATCACTTTAAATGTACTAGAAGAAAACAAAAACTGTGATTATTAAAATTAATTCTATGTGAATGTATATGTTATCACAATATTAGCCTTAGATAAATTTAATTCATAATTTCATAAACCTAAAATAATAAAGATATTCCTTGGAACGATCAATTTCTGAAAGGTTCAAAATTTTTTGAAGTACTTCCTCTGCATTTTCAAAACCAATAGTAAATTTATATCATGGATCTGAAATTGCTTCAATTAGAGGATAAACCGTTTACTCGGGATTTTGTATTTTGTTCGAAAATCGCGTTAAAATCCGGAATACGAATAGGAACCAACACTTATGTACCAAAGTGACCACTCGACACAAAAACTATTAATACGTGGCTAATATTAATACGTGGTAATTCCATCTCAAATAAAGATTGTTGAGAACCCTCAAAAAAAAAGCTACATCTTATCAGAAAAAAATCATTTCGATCTTTAATTTGGAGACACTTACAAATCTTGGAATAACATTTCCGTAACTATTAAACCAAGTTCGAAATGTGACAAATAAAACTGAGAGTTATGATCAGTGATCAACCTAAAAAGAACCACATTCAGTAGCAATAAGTCTCAGTTTTCAGTACAATAGAAAACTATAAAACATGTTTCACTGAACGAACATTAATGACTGCATTAATTCTATGCGACGCGTTTGTCGTTAACTAGATATGAAACAGTGTTATTTATATTGGTGATACCATATTCAGAGATAGTTTCAATTCACTATGTTGCTCAAAATCTCGTACGATTTGTTTAGTAAAATTTATGAATATCCTTTTTACAGTTATTTTTGTAATATTGATGTAATTAATAATAAAAATGTCATGTCTAGAAGCAATATCTCGTTTCTTCTTATGTCGTCGGTTTACCTCATAGAAGGTCCACTAACATTACGTTTTCCGATGAAGTTTCTTTATTACAGAACATCGGTTTCTTATTATTAAATTCCAGGAATTCGAACATATATATATATATATATATATGTTCGAATTCCTGGATATATATATATATATATATATATTTGATAGTATAAGTTTTATTTCCATTATAGTAATTTATTGAAAAAAAAATCCACAAGTTTGAAGTACCGAGTTCTCAACAATTAATGGAGTGATATGAGGAACTTAAGGAAATACATAATCTGTGCTTTTGGCTATTTTATTGAGAATTATCTTTTGATTCTTTAGCGTCTCTGCGTACATACTGTTGCCAAATTGCCATTTCTATTCAAAACTTAATTCTAAAGTATATCTTCAAACGAACTCGATAGTAACGTCCTGTGGTTAACATCTCCGCTTTATATTCAACGCAGTGGTATTCCACTCGTAGTCTAGTCAGGTTTTGAGGGGTTTTTGTAAGAAAATTTCAATAATATACTTTCACACTTGGATCAATTTAGTATATCTGTAACAGCTGTGCTACATAGCTCAAGTTTTCACGCAATCAAATCAATGAAAAGTCCTTGTATTTCACGAATTACAATAATTTCTACGAATATGAATAAATAAGAAATGTCTTAAAAAAGTCATTTTGTGAACGTGAATAAATTATAATGTCGTTAATATAAATATCTACATTAAATTCATATGAAGAATATTTATTTATTCATTGCTATTCCCGTCACAAAGTCTTATGCATAGATTTCCTCACATTCTATCCTTGAATACATATTGGTGAATGTTTTTATCATACAACGAACGAAATTTTTGTATGTTCTGGTTTATCGAATTAAATATCGTACGTTTCTTTTATCAAGAATAGAATATAAAAAGAAGTTTTATTATAATTCGTAATATAAGTCGTAAGTTGGTTTTGTAAAGCTACTTTATATATTTGTTACTGTTTTTTTTTTTAAGAAAAGTTAAAGTACAAGACTCCCCTCGGGTTGTAATTACTATTTTAATTACTTTCTTGAGTATTAGTAAAAAAGAGATTCTTTTTCTAAGAAGGTCTCGGTCGGATTAAAAACTTATCCGGATAAATTGAACTACTCGTTAACGAAATGATAAAAATTTATAAACGACCGTAATGAACCGTGGATCTACAATCCGAAGTTGAAATAAATCTAGGATGACCTCGTACATATTCAATTCACAGGACGGTTATTCGAACTGATAGAAATAAATACAAATTTCAATTTATTTTTTTCCAAAACTGGGTCATGGTTGATTATTATTTTCCGTCGTATATGTCATTTAGAGGGCATATCGTAGCTCACTGAGAATTGTAAAGTAGACATATTCTTGGTTTTAGAGCTAAAGTTATTCAAGGACTATTAAATGATAAAATATACTGTGAATATTTATATTAATTGTTAATACTTTTAAATCACTGCCAAATATTTATAAAAGTTTATTTCAAAAGAAAAATATTGTATGAATTTAAAAATGAACCAAATTGTAACATCTACTTCCTAATAAGTCAAGCATACATGGAAAAGCTAAAGTAAAGACAGTACATGTCCGTCTCACTTTTTCTAACTAAAATAAACTCAAATTCAAGAAAACTTTTTAGGAAACACAATAGTAAGACCACAAAAAATAATTTAATGTACATAATAATATTTCCCTAAACAAACATTTAACTGAAGCTTTCTATATTTTATTCTACGTGAAAGCTCTTATTTTTATTATTTTATTCTTCTGTTTTATGTTGAATTTGTTCTGTAAACATTTTGCTCTTGAAGAGCTCTTGAAATCTCACTGGACGTTTAATGGTAATAGCAAGTGTACTTAAAACTGGATATTAAATGTTCACTATTTTGTTTTATATTTTCATATACACATTTGAAGGACTGCAATAAAAATCTAGTAAAAAAACCTTATTTTAAGCCTTAAAAATAATTCTTATATTGAATTGTACATATAAATAAAAATAAATTGCAATGATAAAAATATACATAACAAAATAATATTCGTAAAAATCCAAGATAATCTAAGACTCCTTTAACCTGTCATCATTCATTTCTTTTGCATCCGCTATGGAAATAAGTGCACGAACTTTATATTATTATTTGTTACAGAACCTGCGATGAGTGCGAACATGAACGTGTCGCAAATACTTGCGTTAAATGACTCCAGGGGTAAGTCTATTTAAAATTATCATATATATTTTATTCTAACTACGGTTGTAAATAAAGTATCCTAAATAACAAAACATAATAACTTAAATAAGAGCAAACATCAATTATATAAAAAGGTCTTGGTGATACAAATTAAATTTTAAAAAAAGGATAAAAGCGGCAATGATTTGTAACCGCATTACACATTCTTTCAGCGTAGTTACGTACAAAAAAGATATAAAAAAGATCAGATTTCACAGACTCGTGACCTCTGCCAAATTAATGCTACAGAATATGTCTTAATAAATTCAAAATATGCACACTTTGTTCAAAAAATAAAATGGTTAGATGAAAGACAAAATAATCTTCCACTATAATGTTGGGATAAACAAATAAATGATAAAAAATAAAACATAAGGTGAATAGTTAAACATTGTAATGCCATTCTACCGTTATTTTAAACCTTATGGTGCCCCATTCGATAATCACATTTTAGAAATCTACCTTGAAATTAAATAAATTTTAATGAAGTCGATGAAAACAAAAATAGTGTTAAGATAAAGTAAATAATCTGAAAAACCCCGTGTAACAAAGACAACATTAAAATACAAGAGCTTTCTTGATCGAAGACTTTATAATGAGAGAGCCAAATGAAAGCAATTAACCGTGAAGTGTAAGATTACAGAGGCGTTGTTTCAAGATTTCGGATCAAGTTGAATTAACTTGGACCCCGTCTAGTAATTTATGGGCCTCTGAAATAAGATAACGTATTACAAGTTTCAGTACAATTATCTCACACAAAAAAAAAATCTTATGAAAAATACATAATATACATGATGTATTTGGCATCTTATATTTATCTTATAACTTATATCATATATAACTTATATCATCTAGAAATTCAGTCATGTGTATTTGTATGGAAGTATATAAGGCTCCGGGCACGTATACATATCCAAGGCCATTGAAGATGTATATTTGGTTCCATACTTTTGATAAATTTTTTAAATATATTTTATATCAAGATAATATATTATTATGCAAATTATATTCTTAAAGACTATTTAATAAACTCCTAAGATTAAATATAAATAGCACATTAATTATTTGTAAAACTAAAGGCAATATTTATAGCCATGCTATTTTTGCTGGCCTTCAATTAACAATTGTTTTCACACGTTCTTTTTATTTTTTAAAAATTACCCTATCCCTTCCACAGGTTCAATGCTTTTGGTGCATAGCATGCATTACTTTTAGCATATTAATAAAAAAAAAATGATTATTTACGTTTGCTACAAAACCAAATATTTTATTAATTCCATTCCATAATTGTTTTGAGTAATTTCAGTAATTAAATTTATAAAAAATAGTTTTCCTTTTTGTAATTAAGTTATAAAATTATTAGCAAATTATGAGATACAAAATTTCAATCCAAATCAATAAAAAAAATACAATTTATCGAACCAAGTGTTTGAATAAATTCTTTATTCCTAATAACAAATATAAAATATAGAATATTGTTTTAAAGCAATAAACCAAACTATAGAGGAAATAAAATTGCTATAACACGCATACATATACGAACTATGAAGCACATATGATGAGGAACAATAAAGCCATGCGCTCAGTTTAACTGCCTCTTTTAAAGGCGATAAAAGACTTCTAGCCTTCCCCAGTGCGCTCTTAATTGGTCGAGAGGTTGAACATCAAGATTTGTGGAACATTTAATTTTCATAAACAAATCTTGGATTTTCATTTTGCAGAGCGGAATAATTCTCTGAAGTATTTTAAGCGGTTGGAAAATGATTTAATTGAAATGATATGAATTTAACCGATTAGTATATTTCAAACAGAAATTACTGCTTATTTATTGAATCTCTGTACTAATTGTTTGTTTTCCTTTTCATATTTTTTTATAAAACTTAAATCTTTAGTTTACCGGCCAAGCCAGATAGTTATTAATGTATCGTCGTGGTTTTTATTTTTAATGTTAGAAATAAATATCCAACTACGACTATCTAATGATTCTTGCAGGTGAAGTCACATATCCACCTACAGAGTGGTTTAACCGCAACTGCTCGTGGGTGGACGCTGTGTCTTGGGGCTGCAACGACACTAATACCACCAGTGGCAACGCGACCACTTCCGACGTCACGTCACTAGTCCTTATGGCGGTCACGTCCGTTGTCCTTGCTCTGATCATCCTCGCTACTATTGTTGGTAAGTTATACAAAGGAAAGTTATTTATTTCAAATTTGTAGATATTGTACATATAAATTTATAAAATATATATAAAACCTCCATAGAATTTCAAAAAACCTGATGAATGTTTTTTAAAAATATCAAATATCTTATTTACAAAAGCGTCAGTCGTAAATGATAACGTATGAAAATATTACTGTGGTAATTAAATAATTAATAAATTGTAAAGGCACGATGAATGAAGAATATAAAAATGTAAATGAAATGTTTATTAAAAATATAACATTCATTATAATTGTTTCAGAGAAGCTATTTTTTCCTAATCTTACGTATATCAATAGAGAATTTGGCAGTAGTTTACTGGCTTTCATCCAAATTGTTAACGCTTGTAGAAATCCAACTAAAATTGCCTAGCATGAAATAACTAACGTGAGGTCATAATATCTGTATGCATTCTACTATTCCATTGATGATATTTTGATAAATTTTGATGGTGATGATAGAGAAAAAAAAATGTAGGTTGTAAATATTTAAAAATATTTAATTGTTTTAAAACCTTCGATTGTAATACGAGCTGGTGTGCATAGTTTTATTTAACACGTTTTTTAGCCAGTCTTTATTCAAATTTCAACATATATACTATTTATAATCCATCACTCTAAACGACGCGTGGAACGAGCACCCAATTTTTAAAGACAGATTTGATATTTGCAATTTGATCTATATTCTTTTATATATCCCAGTGTCTCTGTATTTATTGATTTTTGTAAACTTAAAAACAAGATATGATATTTTTTATTAAAGATTCAATTTCCTCTTAGAACTTTGCCGTAGAGCCACAAATTAATCCGTCGTTCATGTTACTACCTTAGTTACTTATTAATTAATCCGAGCAAATGTATTACGGTCTCATCAAGGAGGTTAAGAGCAAATAAATTGCCATTTGATCTTCGAAACACCTTTGATCCAATGCAAACTAAATTCTATACATAATTAATTGTATAAATCACAATGAATTTGTTGTTTTGGGCGCGTCCCTGCTAGTGCTCTATTGGCTTGTTCTAATAATATTAATACTTGTCTTAGAAAATATTTATACTAATCCTCAATAGTCTTTAAAGCTACTGGCTATATTCTTATATTTTTTTCTATCGCTTTGTTATCTTTAATGATTGAGTTTTTTTTTCATAATTATTTTTATCTTAAAAGTCTCCGGGGTGTTACAAAAATGACTCAAGAGAACCATTTTCGTCTTAATGACAAAAGTTAATTAACACAGAGTGAATAATTATCCAAAGTAGATAATTAAATTCTTTTCACCAAAAACCGATAAAAACAATGACGGTAACAGAGTATTTTTTAGACGCTTTTGTTTTAGCGTTTTATTCAAATTAAATTAAGTGTGTACTTTCAAAATTGTTTTCCGGCCGTTTTATATTTTTACAGCATGTAACATCATTGTGATCTAATTACAATGAATTATAATATAGAACAATAGGTAAAACCCAGTCCAAAAATCGTCTAAATAACATTTTGTTGTTAGAGTAAAAGGTTCTAGACTAGATTATTATTGCCATTTAAATTATTTAGTACCTATATATATTATATTAATTTCAAAATTGTTCATTCTTTTTTTTGGAGTCTATTAGCTCTTATTATTTAAATATTGCATTAATAAAGTTTGGTGACTGACTACCACGAATCAATTATCGATTTACTGAGATTTCAGTAACTTTTAGTAAATATTAAGTAAAAGACTGTATTTATTAAATTTTTTTTTTAATTTTAATTGTACAAAGAAATCATACAAATGGCGGATTTAATGCTAAAATACTCTTTACAATCTATGTATATGTATCAAGAACAAAGTACGGGTCACAAACTGATGACTTATCTCTTACAAGAGATTTTTATCACCACTAACTCTATATTACTTATGTATAAATATCTGTGTCGTGAATAATACTATGGCTTTAATTAAAGTTCATCAACGAATTACTTCGTAGTGGGGCAAACACAGTGATGTCAGTTGATATTATAACGGCAGCACGACAACAGACTCGTTTTTGGAAAGTATGAGTAGCTCTCTAATGCGAAAGCGTTTCTTTGCCTAGAATTATTAGTGAGTGTGCATTATTAAAGATTTTAATTCTATGCAATAAAAGTGAAGTGTAGCCGTGTCAGTACTATTTTTTTACCATACTGATAAAATGAACCCTGTAACACCGAGTCTAAATAATGATAGCCTGCCGCAACCGCTAGTGTCATCATACACATACCCACATATATTAAATATTGAGCAAGAAGAGAAGAGAGAAGAGAGTAGTGAGCAAGAGAGATAATATAACGCCGCCTTGAGGTACCTAACAGACAAATTCATCCAGTCAGAAGAATTCCCATTAAATTTCACAATCTGTTGAAGACCGATAAAAGATAAGATTGTAAATAAGATAAGATACCCATTGTAGATAAGATTTAATGCAATCAGTAACAGATGACGATTTTTATAAAGTTAAAAGAATACTAAGGAAACATCAAAGCCCAATGAATTGAAGACGTTATTAAACCCAAAAAGAACTAGTATAGACAGATCTTTATCATCGATAGCATATCGAACTTGATCTGTAACTTTAAGCAATGCAGTGCTAGTGCTGTGGTGAAGAAGAAAATTTATTTCCGTTTTGCTATAAATGTTAAGGTAAGGGTAAGGACACCTTAAAGGTAAGGACACCTTAAAGGTGTCGAAATCTTATCTGTTTTGATGGGCCATGAACATCGTAAAACTTAAGAACTTCTACATTAAAGATATGCAATTTATCACCGATTCGAGTAACTACCTATCCATTGCTAGACCATCGGTTATAACACCATTATTGTTTATATTTTAAAAACACCGATGAAGCATACTTGTGCATCTGCGTTTATGAAACGAAAAATCGTAGCTAATACAAAACCTGTCAGAAAAAGGTGATATAAATTATCCATGAATAAAAAACTATTAAAAGTCAAAAATAATAATTTTATTAATTTAAAGTTTCGGTGAGACGAAGGATAGAATAGTAAAAAAAGAGTTTTGTATTCTGATATAATCTTCAACCAGACGATTATTTAGAGGTCAGCTTATAAAATAATATGATTATAGGAAGAAGATAAAAAGTCAAGATGAAATTAAAAGGTAGTGAAATAGTTGACATGGAGAGAGGGGCAATAAAGAACGTCAAGTAAGAGTTTAAAATAGTGAACGATAATTGCAATAAAAAGGTATTTTAAGTCAGTTTCAAGTGTGATAATAGATAAATGTTTAATTATAAAGCGTGAGACTAGTAAATAGGAAAACTTACAAACCTAATTTGAAGACAGAACTCTCACATTCACTTACCATACATCAAAGGAGTCACTAATAGGATAGGATACTTATTCAAAAATTACATGGTAAATTTAGTGTGTACACAACGTATTACAATGACGAGTGACAAATACCTATACGAGACCTCTGAAGACGTCAATAGAGACGCACTCGTCGGGCGTTGACTACGGGAAAAGAGACGTTATAGATCTCTTTTCCCTGCTGATGCACGCATGAGCTGATGAGTAAGAAGCCCGAATGAGTTAGAAACTAGTCAGACAAATTCCGATAAATTAACGCAAAAGCAACCAGGTAAATATATATAATAACGGCACAGAATAACGGAAGCTAGACTGAAGTGCAATAAAGTGGTTGATCTTGAAAAGTTACTTCTTTACAGGTGTGGATCTAGGAACATTTTTATAAAGAAGGATACGATTGGTTGAGGGAAAGATAATGAGATAGGTAAAAAAAGGAGAACTACAGCAAGTTACTGCACAGTCAAAAAACTATTTACATTATACTCAGCTATAGTATTTAAACCAATAGACAGCACAGGTCTTCTTGTAACTTCCTCTGAGACTAGACAAAAACAAAATGAGTCATCATTGAGTGTCGCCACGGACATTATACTCGAAAAAGAAATGTGTTTGATTTAATATTAATGTCGAGAAAAGAATATGCAGAAAAATACCGACTTGAATCATTTGACTTGAGTGTTTAGACCAAGGATGATTTAAGGTTTGAGAACCTAAAGTTTCGAATGCCTTCCAAATAACTGGTAAAAAAAACAATCAAGTACTAAATATTTATACTGAATATATCGGCATGTAGCTGCTCTTGCCTGCGGATTACAATGATAACGAACATATTTATAATAGCACAAGTTCAATTCACAATGGTCAAGATTAAATCTACGAAAGGCACGATCGCGTCTGTGCATAGTTGTCCTCCATATTACATTCCTAATGTTCGAGGCATCATTAAGGAAACTTCAATTTTGATAAATTCCACGAAGGCAGTACGTATGTAAGAAGGTTATAGTTTTAAATTAAAAGTAAATTATATCTGGAAAAATTAGAAGCTGATAACTGGCCATGTTTTAACACTCTATAGTGTAGTTTTATGAAATAAACATACATACTTCTGATTTTATGGAATTCTTATAATCTTAATAATAAAATTAATGAAAATCTTGAATATAATTTTAAGATACCATTAACACTTGTTAGCTTATTGTGCCTACCTTCAAAAAAATAAATAAATATTTTTATCTTTTTATATATTTACATATTACTAATTTGAATACAACTAAATACAGTACAAAAAAAATATAATAATTGATTTGTCGCGGTCTTCCTTTTCGTGATATACAATTAGTGAAGTGCCATTACGCATCCGTTATATCACGTTGGATTTCCGATGAAAATCAGCGCTGACCTGTTTATTCCAGACATAAGTGAGCTGTATTCTGAGCTGACCATGTGTCCAGTATTCAATAAGAACACACTTTATATATATATAATATATAAGTTAGTGTTAATATTTAAGTTAAGTAAGTTTAAGTAGTAAATTATAAAATATATCTATTTATTTTTTTTAGGACTTTTATTTGCATTATTAAAGTTTTTTCTATACATCCCGAATACTATTAACATATGTTTCGATATATCCGGCATATACAGATACATACGTATGGAGTTTGTAGCAGTCCACGAAGTTAGAATACAATCAAACTATAAAATCGATGGACCACAAAGTCGTTGAATAGTTTGTTGAGAAGTGTAAAATGAGGTCAAATATATAGTTATAGATATATATTTGTTGACTTGAAGTTTGCTTATTACCAACTGATCATTACGAGCTTTGGTTGAAGCAGACTTGGTGAAGTAGATGCCATCTAATTGAAATCCTTGGCGTTTTATTGTATCCAGCTAAAACCTTTATTATTAATCTAACCAATATATACTACTATACTATTATATTATATATATACTATTACCATCTATTTTGTAATATTATATGTAAATGTGTATGTAATGATTATATAAATAATAATACTGTTATAATTTGTAAAATCAACAATAAATAAGATTTTATCCGATTACTAAGTTTACAAAATCAGGAATGTAACGTTGTGCAAAAATCCTAAATTATAAATTTTATGGAGTTAAGTGTAAAGAATGTCATAAAATGAGACTGTTTGAATAACGATCTTATTATTTAATTTATTATAAATGAAAAATTGCTTACAAATTGATTCTGTATCTTTATAATTTCTTTAAAAGGTATGATTGGCGGATTGACCAACTGTACAATCTTGTAGATAAAAATCAATGAATATTGTACAAAAATACAATTTTTAGAGACGTAGAGTCTAGCTTTAGACTGCAGGTTATAAAGGCCACAGTAAAACGTCGCTCGCACAACAGATCGTAGTTTTTGTTAAAAAAACTAAAGGTACAATACACAATGAGTGTATAATAGTGCATACACACATTTAACACATAATAATGTTTATTTTAAAATAATGTATACATATTAAAGGTATTATCGTTTTGTAAGTAAATATTGACAAAAGAAAATTTTGATACTTTACAAGTACCTAATATGTAATACTTTTACCATGTGTGAAATAAAAAACTGCATATTAAATACTAATAATTATTTTTAATATTCCGCAGGTAACGTGTTCGTGATAGCAGCCATAATTATAGAGAGGAACTTGCAGAACGTCGCCAACTATCTGGTGGCGTCACTGGCCGTAGCTGACCTCATGGTAGCCTGCCTTGTTATGCCATTGGGAGCTGTTTATGAGGTGATTTATATCTATAAATTTCATGTCTTTTAAATGAATCTTATAAAAAATTCAAAAAACGTATTTTTTTAACTTCGCAATTAAATTTTTAAAAATATGTAACCTACCCTGAATTTTTATACACCCGTTAAGTTACCACTTAATTATACCTAATTGGAACTCTCGTAGCTTTAAGTTTGAGAGTTTCGTTACAGAAGGGCTTATTTCGATAGGTACGGTATTATATTTGATCCTCTTGACACTTCCACTAGACGTACACCGGTATACATATCACTGGTGTACATTCAAAGAGGATAATTAATAAAACGATAAATAAAAATAATTTGCGAAGTGTCTTGTTTGTATTTTCGTTAGATTATTTTGTGCAAGTATTAAATTGCTATACATATATGATAATATACTCGTAAATATTCTTAACTGCTAATGTGTAACAAAATTAATTCAACAACACGTGCTTGTTCAAACAGGTCAGTCAGGGCTGGATCCTGGGTCCTGAACTCTGTGACATGTGGACCTCCAGTGATGTCCTCTGCAGCTCCGCCTCTATTCTTCACCTTGTTGCTATAGCTACTGATAGGTACAACTACTTAGAAAAAATACTACTTAGAGATATGCGAGTGCTAAATTAAAATACAACTATCTTGAATTAAGTTTGCTCGTTAAAGATATTTAAAAAGAATCATTTGAATAGATTTATTTGCTTTTTGTTTTAGACATCCTTGCGAACTTTATGTGTCTGATAATCCTGTTGCGTATATTTTCCATTAAAATATTTTTATTTTAGATATTGGGCTGTGACAGATGTCGACTACATACATATAAGAAATGAAAGGCGAATTTTTACAATGATCTTCCTCGTCTGGGGCGCTGCCTTAGTCGTCTCTCTTGCTCCACAATTGGGTTGGAAAGATCCTGACTATCTTGCAAGAATTACGCAGCAACAGAAATGCCTCGTCAGTCAAGACCTCGCTTATCAGATTTTTGCAACATGTTCCACGTTCTACGTTCCACTTGCCGTAATATTAATCCTATACTGGAAGATATTCCAGACGGCACGGAGACGTATACGAAGAAGGAGAGAACCACCACCACCACGGCCAACATCAGCTGATGGCGCTCCGCCTTCTGGTAGACCGGTTCAGTCAGCAAGAGACAGAAGATTTGTTAAGAAGCGGTTCCTTAATTTAAAGAAATGTAATCAACGAACTAGAGCCGAAACGCTAGCCGCTGCATTACTGTTAACCGAAGGTCAAAGCACGTCAACAGTTGATACATTAGACGAAGAACCCCGTACTACAGCATTCACTATTAATGAAAAGATTACAGCACCTCCTTCACAGGTATCACCGGAAAAATCTTCCTCGACCGTTACGAATGGTTCTAAGCAGGAGCGGGCTATAGTTCCTGCTCTGTCTCATAGAGAGAAAAAAGAATCGCTAGAAGCAAAACGGGAAAGGAAAGCAGCAAAAACCCTTGCTATTATCACAGGAGCTTTTGTTTTTTGTTGGCTTCCATTCTTTATAATGGCGCTAGTAATGCCGATTTGTCAATCATGTGTGATAAGCGACTACCTTGCAAGTTTTTTCCTCTGGCTCGGCTATTTCAACTCGACTCTTAACCCAGTTATTTACACGATTTTTAGCCCCGACTTTCGCCAAGCTTTTGCCCGTATCCTTTTTGGCACTCACAGGCGGGGACGTAATAAAAAATTCTAAGAAAAGAGTCATTATTATATTATATATGGGAGAGCCATTCGGCTTACAAAAATAAGCTATATTTAACCTCTACTTGTACAACATTTCATCGTTCTGTATGTTATACATACTTTAAAGTTTGTAGCTAGTGTAAATATAAGTTAGTCAAAATGTAAATATTAATAAAATGATATACGATAGCAATGTTAAATCGTTTTTTATAGTTTATATAGCCGCGACGGCATCGCTCGAGAGTCCAAAGCGATACCGCCGCCCGCTCTTGTGTTGTTTCCAGTGACATTACGAAATAAATATTCAAATTATATCACATAAAAGACTTTTATTATCCTGATTTTTATTAAAGATTATATTTTTCCTGTTATTTGTATTAGATTGTTGTGAAAATATTTTGTTCAATAAAAATAAAAGATATCAAGAGCATCAAAACCAAAAAATATTATACAAATTTCCTTTTTAATAGTATATTGTTATTTATTCTGAGAATGTGAATTAAAGCAAACAAAATATATAAAATTGTAGCTTCTACCACTAAATAGGATTTATTTATTAATCAGACAAAAACAGTTCACGTAGGAACGTGAATTGATATTCGAATTTTTACGCCTTAGGAAAATGCTAAAGTTATTTGTTATATTACATGATAAGGATATGAAAGCTATGCCGAGCGTTTTTCCTATTTCTTAAAGTTTGGATTGCAAATATAATACTTATCCGAACTTTATCCCATGTCGACAAAATTCAGTTTTAACAATGTTATTTTTATTTTTTCGCATAATATTATTTGTTCACAGACTCAAAACTTGAACCAAAGAGCTCAGAATAATAGAAAAGGCTGGTAATAAATTCAAAAATAATAACTCCACTTTTTCCTGTTACGTATATAAACAGTAGTGATGTAACGAATGTCATTTTTGGAACATTTGCGAATGCAAATGCGAATATCTGCCGAGAACATTTGCGAATGCGAATACGAATATCTGCTACCGACATTTGCGAATGCGAATGCGAATATCTGCTGCCGACATTTACGAATGCGAATGCGTATATCTGATACCGACATTTGCGAATGCGAATATCTACTATCGACATTTGTGAATGCGAATATTCAGTTTTTGTTTGAACTTCGTAGAAGAATTTGTTTTTGTTTGTTTACATTGCATTGTATATTTTGTTTTATAAGTTCTAATGAAAAATATTTTTAAAACTTCATTGCCCAAAGTAAAGAAAATTAATAAACCATAACAAATGATACATTGAAGACTGATAATTTGATATTACAAGGTTAAGTAACATTTGCTTGGATTAAAAAACATAAGAAATAAATGAATTTTTATGGTATGATGGATGAACCTACTATTTAAATTGCTTTTTCTTTTTATTTTATTTTCAAATCGTTATTTTTTCTGATATTCATATTCGCAAAATTTTTGCAAATATTTTGCCAATGCAAATATATAAAAATATGCGAATATTCGCGAATGTAAATTCAAATGTGAATATCCGTTACATCACTAATATGCAGTACCAATTGAAATACATATATAAATACATTCTTTTTCCTGTAGTCCACATAACGTTCTACTACAAATGTATTAGACTTAAACGGTATTTTTGTTTGTGATTGGATATTGTTTAAAATATAAAGACGAAAGTTTCAAAACTGTGCATAAAACCATTATAACTTTTAATAAAAACGGTTGATCAAAGAAAAAGATAACAAGATTGAGTTTGATTTATCAAAAATTCCTTAAAAGTTTCGGCGAATTTCAACTACTCTGTCGTTAGGTAAAAGTTAAAAAAAATTAAAATACTTCTCAAAATCTTTAAAATTACTTATTAGTTGAGAAATTCATTTCCAAAAATACAAATTTCATCCTTCTATTCACAGTTTTTAATTGCTGTTATCGCATCAACGTTTGATCACGTTCAACGGTGAGATGCAGATCACGAAGGACACCATTTTAACGGCTACAGTACTCACCACTCAAACTTCGACTGCCTCCCGTTGAGTTTTTAATTCATGAAAAACTTTTTAAAAAGCTATTAATTATTTAAAATTAAAGTGGGCTTAACATATTATGCAGACCTTGTATAAAGTTATTTTTTATATTAAAACTGAAATGATAACGAAATCTTTTATTTGTATAGCGATGTTATGTCGTTATAAA
Organism: Dircenna loreta; assembly: GCA_963555665.1. Classification (NCBI taxonomy): domain Eukaryota; kingdom Metazoa; phylum Arthropoda; class Insecta; order Lepidoptera; family Nymphalidae; genus Dircenna; species Dircenna loreta. The sequence continues at coordinate 13,051,379 of OY743092.1, forward strand.
GTACCTTGGGGTCGAACAGTATCATGGTTTTCTTTATTTCGCACTTCAGTACTTCACACAAATTAGGTTATATTATACTGTCTTAGTTAAGTATTTTATATTATGAGAATACATTTTATTTATAATTACATAAATGGTAATTTCGGAATTGGTTATATTTATATTATCTTATTGATAATTTATAACTTCAGTCAAATGGGAAGTCTGAATATTTAAAGCTCTTTGGAATAACATCGATTAACATTGAACATCGTTTCGGGGCAGGAATGGAAAACTGGACACATTGAGGAACTTATCGCTAAAAAAATATAGGATTTGAAGATTTTCTTTATTGGTTGATTACAAAAAAAAATATTTTGCAAGCCTCTCCTGAAGCGTTTCGATGTATTTTTAGCAAAAGTTCCATATCTTTAGTTTATTTAGATGTTAGGTTTATACTAGAACCTAACCAACCTAGTATAAAAGTAAGGCTTTAAAGACATTTCTGGAATTGAACTCTTCATGAGATGTGATAACTTAATAATATCGAAAGCGTTATGACTTAGTCGTCTAAAAGTCTAGGTGATCTTTTTTAACTCATATTTTTGAGGCATATTCTTTATTTGCAAGCTGAATAAAAATATTTGAAAATGTGAAGTAATTTTATAGCCATTTATAATACTTTTTGGCACCAGAATATATTAGGCGTTAACGGGCGAGTTGCAGCCAAATGTTTTCTTAAAGGTCACGCAGTTGACCTAATCTTTAAATACTTATATATATATATATATATATATATATATATATATATATATAGATATAGATATCTATTATATATATAGATATAGATATCTATTTTATTTTTTGGCTTTAAATAAAAAACTTTGAGATTTATTATATTTATTGAACTTTCATTCAGGATCAAAATTACAACTCTAAGGGTAGTCATTTAATTAAATATGATACACGAACTAATATTAATGTCATTAAAATATTTTAGTTTGGTTAGTCTTGCAATCAAAATATATAAGTTATAATCTAGGCTCTGTTTTTGATTATGCAGGTTTCGTTTTCTTAAATTATTTTTTAGATGATAAATGGCTAACTCCATGTCATACGAGGGGGAAAATGAAAAATGGGTTGTTATACTATTTTTATTTTATATTATGGGTATTTAAAATATTTTTAAGTATGTATAGAGATATTAACCTTAAAACAATTCTAAATCAATATTTAATAAAAAATAAACAGACAGGCAGGGAATCAAACCCGGGACTATGGGAAATCAAAGGTGTACTTGAGAAAGTATATATAATTAAGTAATTAATACGTTGGGGCTAGAAAATGTTTTGAACACGTAAGCTACATTATGTTTAACATATACAGATTTCATCAGTTGCTTAAATGCTTTTTTCTTTAAAGCCGTTCTAGTTATAGTTTTTACTGCGCACAAAATATATTCTACACTATATTTGCACTAGAAAAACTAGAAAAAATATTTTTTAACATATCTTTTACCATAAACATGTTAGAATGTTAACTTTAACAAATAAAATTAAGTTATTTCATTATGAAATATCAGAAAATGTAGCACTTAAATGTATGATTTTAGCGTAAATAAATAACAATATTTTTCTCTGTAAAATTGTATTGTGTCATGACTGACAATATGGCTTTTACCGAGTCAACGTTGAGAAAAGCAGCGCAAAAGGGCTAGGTTAGGTTACACTTTTTTCGGACTTTTTAAGAACGAATGTAAATGGATCAATAGATTCTTCAGCGGATAGGATAGCATACCCATTGACTTAGAATAATATTCCTCGAGCATGAGAACGATTGTTTACTAATGCTGCCTCTCATCGTTGAAGGCAAATGAATAATGTTTCTTTTGAATATCGTTGCTAAGATTTTAATTAATATTTACGCAATCCCTTTCCTCGATCATTCTACTGATTATGTTTATGGCTTCTCCCACCCACCAGGTTTTACCCACCAGGTAAAACGATGGAGCCGCTATTCCGCACCCAGGGTGCCTTAGTATTGGGGACCTTTTCCATATCGTTTTCTTTTATTAAAACCCAAATTTAAAAAGACATTTACAGTATTTTTTAAGTAATAAGGTAAACTTATCCATATAATATATTTTTGAAGTGATTAGATCTTGTAAATCAATAAACACCGGCTGTAAAAAATATGACTCTCACATTTTGCCTGAGCCGGTCATGAAAATGAGAGCGCGAACAATACGATAGAGAGATTGGGCTTATAAGGCATTTATTCCTCTTTCATTCCACTAGCTGCTGCAGTCGATATGCATGTCAACTGTTTACAGAGCAAGGTGAAATATTTATGTAGTTTCCATTGCTTATTATAATAACAAATCATCGTCCTATCCTTAACAGACTAGAGGATCTGATATATCACACATGTATAAAAGTTGTTAATGAGTTATTAATAGAATGTTGTTACTTGTTATTAATCTTAATAATTTAAGTAAAAAAAGTGAATTAGCGAGTGCAAACAAATGTTAATGTACCCAAGAAACCGACTTTACAGACATTTTATTTTTCATTTTAAAGTATTAAATGAACAAACTTACTAATAACATGCCAATACCCCAATTAATATAGTTTCAAAATAAAAGGACCACCAAGTTTTTAATATGGGTATTGCAGAACACCAGAAGTTTCCGACGCTTTTAGATAAAGCATCCCTTGTTCTTTTAGAGCTAGGATAGCCATAGTCTAATTGTCTTTGTCTTATCGCTGTCTAGGAGGTAGGTAATATTTTATTTGCTTAACCGCCATTATCTAGAAAAAAAAGAGAATTTCTAATATGGACCACATGGTTATAACATGGTAATGGATATGTTGACGCCAGCAATGGTGAAGCGAATCTATGTTACAAGGATCATATTGCCAGTGTGGTAAAATAATAACACTGACACTGTTACACTTCGCCTTTATATTTTGGATTGTATAGTAAAGATCACGGTTTAAGTAACGTCAGACAAAATAAGAGACATCTTGAGGGCGCCACTATCGATAAGAATGTCTACGAGGATTCCTATAAACCACAGTGGTAGTAATGTCTTTATTTTTCGTGGATTCTGACCGGTATGATCCTGTGATCATGTTAACCTGTGTTAACGTTACGTCGATAATGTGGTTCTGATTGCGATTTAGTAAAACAGATGTACCCCGTATACGTATGTTTCGGCTTTTTGGAGAATTTACAAAACTTACTAGGGTTTTGACACGTTAGTTGAAGTTGTACGTACCGGTTTTTGGACGTTTGCAATCACGATCTAAGTGTGCCCTAGTTGGCGAAAACATTTTAAGTGTCCCCGTGACTTGGTCTTTATAAGCGGATGCTTATTAATTTTATTAATATTGGTGGGAGAAGAAGCAATAAAAACGCTTATCACTACCTGCGCTTCCTGGCATGGAAACTTGTCTGTTTCGCGTCGGTACCTATAACACGAGCTACGCTTTTTCACGTGCCGATCCCGCCTACAATCCATCGACTTAAATCGCATTCACGTTTGACGTACTTGGGCTATCACGGCTTCTTCTGGAACAACGACTACTACGAGGTGATCTCCAACGAACCATGTGAAAACCGTGAAAGAAATAAAAACTTAAAACATTAATAAAATAAAAATATGAATGTTTTACTCAGAGTTATTTTTTTTTGTGTTGGGCTAATGTATCTTTTATCCCACTTCTTAGATTATAGCAATGTCTATTAGTGGCCGAAGCATGTAAACGGATATTCCCTATCTAACACTCATTAATTTCAAAAATTTGTTTTTTTCTGGAGCATTTACTCTTTTAAAATATGAATGAAATCAACAATGATATACATTATCCTTTACTTATGACGAGTGGCAGTTACATATGTGTACCTATAGACAATACTATGGAAGTGGTTACTGTAAATCAACATGTGCGGAATTGTTACCAAATGTTTTATTGTTTGCATTCCGTATAGTCAATATAGTCTTGAATTATATAATAAGCATTGGATACAGGAACATATAGAAGCAAAAAAAAAGGAAAATAAATTTTACTTTAGATCCTATAGTAAAGTCTGAATAATAAATATTCTTTATTGTACACCCTGATTAAAATGTTACAAAAAAATTGCATAAGAAAAAAATTGTAGAAAGTTGGCGGCCTTATTGCTAAAGAGCAATCTCTTCCAGTTTTCTGTGTTTTTTTTTTAGATTTTTTACTGATTTTAAATTGTTCTAATGCTTTTATCTACTTTTTTTGGTGAATCTTCAAAAAAGGTCATGTTAAACAGAATATAATATAATATAATTCAATTTTTTTTTAATTTATTTTATTTACATAAAACTCGGAATTGGTAAAAATGTTAAATAGTTTTGCTAAATTCAGATAAATTTATATTACAATCTTATCATACGATGACGTTATCTCTAAATGTTTTTTTATATATTGTTAAACGTGATATTTTAAAAATTCTAATGATAATAGTTTTTGCATGTTGCCAGGGGATTGATTTGTAAATAATATTTATAATATTATGTGATAATATTAAGTGAGTGATATCCAAATTACTTATCATGTTACTTTTTCTAGTACAGCCAATTAATTCATTTTATATTAAAAAAAACGATATAATTAGCAATAAAAAAATATAATATTAATGTTTTTAACTCACTATTGCTTTCATTAATATCAAATGTGTATAAGTAAAGACCAAGACCATAAGTTAAGACCAACCAATGTTATAGACCAAGTTAAAGTCGATTAGTCCATCCCATCATAGGAGTGAAAAAACAATATTTCTTAAACAGTCTTATCTGTCGATATCTTATGACCTGGGCTTAAGGTGATGAAAAGGTGAAGGTGAAGGTATAAATTGTTTGATATTAATATCAAATAATCTACATGACTTACAATAACATATTTGCTCCAATAAAAGTATGGTTGTATTTTATCGAATGCTACTTGCAGCAATCACTTTAGATCTTTTTTTTTTGCAAAAAAATAGGCGGACGGAGGTTTATGAAATTTTGCACAATTAAAGTTTATATGGAGAAAAGTGCAGAAAGCAAATATTTTATATAATAATTCATAACAAATATATCAAATTGATAAAAAAAAATATTAAAAACACTACGATGCCAAATATTACACACACTACTTCATTGCTCACGTCGACACTGTCAATATTAAGTAATTATTAGTCTGACGTCAAATAGTCGCAAATAGAAGATTTTCGCTTGTCTTGATAGAATAGAAACCAAAAATATGCATTATAGAAGTGTTAATTCGAACCCTCATTAACATTAAGACCCAAAATTTACATTACACCTACCCACTTTATACACATATAATAATTATTATTATTATCATTTGGTTTAGTGTCGACACCAAAATATAAGCTTTTTTACAAAGTGATAATTTTTTTTATGGTATAAGAGGGCAAACGAGCGTGCGCATCACAGGTGTTAAGTGATCACCGCCGCCCACGAACTCTTGCAACGTCCGAGGACTCACAAGAGCGTTGCCAGCCTTAGGTATAAACGCCTTGATCATTTTACAACCATGTACATACTATTTTATTTACTATACAATATATGTGCATACTACTTTATTTTAGCATTCTATTTTATCTTCCTATCTTATCAAGTAAAGTGGCCGCGCTACAGTATCCATAGTTTGCAAGACTTTGAAGCACTTTATTTGAAGTTTTTGTTTTGGATTTTTTAAAGTGATTATTTAATGTGAAACCAAAAGTATCCGTTTATAAAAGAATACGCACTCGATACTCTTGCACTACAAAAGACTATTATGAAATTTATTCTAACTAGCGCTTTTAATTTTAGCTCATAAATATTTAACGATTCTGCAAGTGTATTTTTTTGTAAAATGATAATGTAAATAAAAAAATACTTTTTGCTAGTATATATAATTTTTTTCTGATAAAACGATTTTATCTTTTGACGTTCATTAAAAATCCGGTTCCATACATAACAGACATGGTTTCCTTATAATTTTAGATAACACAGTGATAATATGTTAATATAAATAAGAACAGTTTCGGATTTATGAACATAAACTATCAAACATGTTTTCTCTCTATACAATATTTTTGTTTATATGTTGTGCTGTTTCATGTTTAATATATTATTATTTAACAAGAAAACATGATTATTGGAAGAAGAAAAACGTTGTGCATGTAAAATCTTCATCAGTTTTTGGAAACTATCTTGAATATGTGTTTCTTCAAAGATGTGCTCCTGAAATTGCTCATGATATGTGTCTGAAATTTCCCAATGAACCCTACTTTGGAACTTACTATGGAAGTGATCCGGCACTCATTGTTAAGGACCCTGAACTGCTAAAAATTATATTAGTCAAGGATTTTTACTACTTTAATATGAGAGAGATCGCGGATCATACACACAAAGAATTCACCACCAAGAACATGTTTTTTAGTGGCGGAGACCGGTGGAAGGTAATTAGACAGAATTTAACTCCACTATTTTCAACAACAAAATTGAAAAATATGTTTTATATAATTGAAAACTGTGCAAAAGTAATGGAAAAAACCATTTATGAAGAAACAAGAGATTCTAAAGTGGTTGAGATCAGGAGTCTTCTAGCCAGATACACCATGGACTGCATAGGATCTTGTGCCTTTGGTGTAAATACGAGAACGTTAGAAAAAAATTACGAACAGAACCCGTTTACCATTATTGGTAAGAAAATATTAGAAACCTCCAACTTCGGTGGACTTAAATTAGTTGGTCGTGCTATGTGGCCATCATTGTTTTATGGATTAGGATTTAAACTATTCCCAAAAGAGGTAACCGATTTCTTCGTTAAACTGTTAGGTGGCGTTTTTGAAAATCGACAATACAAAGAATCTGGTAAACATGATTTCGTTGATCTTTTATTAAATTGGAAACAGAAAGACTTTTTAGTTGGAGATAGTATAAGTCGCATGGAAACAGAAAAAAAACCAGTGCAATTGAATGTGGATGATGAACTTATTATTGGACAATGCGTTCTATTTTTTGCTGCTGGATATGAAACGACATCCATTACGATGGGCTATTTACTTTATGAATTAGCTAAGCATAAAGAGATTCAGTCACGAGTCATTAAAGAAGTTGACAGTTATTTTGAGAGACATAATGGTACAATAGACTTCGAAGCTATAAACGAAATGCCGTACCTTCTAGCTTGTATAGATGAAACTCTACGTTTTTATCCAGTTTTTGGGATACTTACTAGAGAAGTAGTTGAAGATTATACATTGCCAACAAACCTTCAATTAGAAAAGGGCACTCGTATTCATATACCAGTACATCATATTCACCGCAATCCAGAGTATTTTCCAAATCCTGAAGAATTTCGACCTGAACGTTTCATGGGCGATGAAAAGAAAAATATAAGGCAGTTTACCTATTTTCCTTTTGGTGAAGGCCCAAGATCATGTATAGGTATTTATTTTTCTACTCTCTAAATAAATAATCTAAAAATAATTATTAATATTAATATATTAATTAGATATTAGCACTAAATTATTAGTATGTTAGGCTGTTAAAAAATAATATAATAAAATTAAATCTGTTTATTAATTTAAGAGTCTTTTCGAGTCTGACGAACATAGGAAAGACATAAATCTATTTTCGAATTCAGGTTTAATTGTGATATATTTTTAAATTTGGTATGTTTGTAATGTATATCATTTTCAGGAATGCGCTTTGCGAAGATCACTATGGTGACAGGACTTCTTACAATATTTAAAAACTATCGAATTGAGACTTGCGAAAAAACTCTGAGTTCATATAAGGTTCAACCAAGATCTTTGACTACGCAGCCGATCGGTGGGATGCAATTTAATTTTTTACCTCGTAATGATTGAACAAATAGTAAAAATAAATAATTAGATAACTATTACTATTTTTATTCATCATTTTATCTAGTATAATATAGTTATGTGTATGAAAAAATAAAAAAGATCAAAGTGCTATATCTCATTTTCTTAGTGTGTTATTAGAATTCAATATTTAAACAATACAAAACAATTTAAAACGTTAAAGGAGTACTCGGCTAAAATAAACATAAGTAATTAAACATCAGTGCTGTATGATGAAGTAATGCATAATCTGTAATTATTTGACTAGAACCTTGTCACATTAAATTGTGAACTTAATATTGCTGTAGATTTTTTTATAAATACTGTAAGCTCAACCACTATTAAATACTATTTTACCCAATACATAATACAATCAAAACGAACTCTCAAGAAGGTCTCTCTAAGAAAAATATAAATTTAAAACAAAAATGATGTGGAAATGTCCCATCGAATGAGCAAATGCAGTTAATAATTACTTTTCTAACCTTGGTCAAATCTCTCAAAAAAATTATTAAATCTAATCTTTATATTATATATATAATATATTTAATCTAATCGAAGTTCAAGCATATTAAATAATTTTTGATTATGCACACATGGTGATAATAATATACTTGCATATATAGTTCAACAAAACGTTGATATTTTAACTGCCCCCATGACATATGTTTGTAGTTTGTTTATAGAAAAGGGAATATTACCAAAAGTTTTTATAAAGAGCTAACATGCACTTTTTTTTAAGGTGGTATATGTTGAATATTTATTTGTAGACCAATTTCAATATTGCCATTATGTCAAAAATATTTGAACAATTTATGAATGTAAAAAATATTTTGCTCATTTTCAAAATGATATCTGAACAAATGTTTGGTTTTAGAGCTAATATGTCCACTGAAGATGCCTTAAATGAGCCAATTAAAGTGTTTATAAATTCTTTTAATGTAAATAACAAACGCAAAAGCGTATTTTGAGACGGCGCTAAAGTTTTTGATAAAGTCTATTGGTATTTTTTAACTAAATTATGTAAACTAAGTTGTTAGGGTAGTTTAAAATAATCTGTTTGAAAATTATTAAAAATCCGAGAGACGATATTATGTAATATAGGAAGTACTTTAGTTCAGAAACTGATGTTTATTTTGGGGTATCACAAGGTAGGTTTTTAGAACCTATCCTATTTATCATATACTAGCCCACCCGTGCCCACTTCTTTAGGCGTTAATTTTGGTGATGGAATTATGATACGTAGTAGTTTGTTATTAAGGTTTAAGTCAGGATCATCATGTTTACTGACTATGATTGTATATGAATGTAAGCAATTTTAATACACATTTATATTAATTATTGAACACTTTGGGAATACAAGGTTGGTTGTTTTTTATTTAAAGGCAGTAAATTATATTGGCTTTATGGAGTTCTAACTCGAAATTATCCAATATATAATTGCCCATGGGAAAAACACTTCTTTCTCAGAACAATTCTTACCAGAGAAAATGTCTGCCCCTGAGCTTTATTTATTGTAAGAGAAAAAGACACCTTCACTGGAAACTGCACCCTTTTGAAAGGGATGGGCAGTTTTATTGGAATCATCAGTATTCATGATATATGAGAGAGTTGTCCCTAGACTCTCTGGCTTCCTGGCTAATACTTCCTATGTATGCTGCATAAGGTAAGACAATTGTTTTGATCATTCTACGCTAGTTGCCCTAGAGCGACCTGGTGGATCTCTAATGTTCCCATTGGCAAGCTGCTGCAAACGGACGGTGCTACATTCCGTAGCACACAATGCAGAAGTTGTTTTTCTTTGGCTAGAAAGCTGCTGCGAATTCGAAATGCGAATGCGAAATTTATTATTTTAATATATCTCGTGAATAACGAAATTTAAAAAGTTACTTTCAAAAACAAATTTTATGTTCATAAAATTATCTTGATGATAAATTTATTTATTTTGATCCATCCATTATTATAGAAAGATGTATGTTTTGTTCAATTTGTTTCATTTAACATTATTTATTTATTTAATTTTTGTGTTGATTAAAACATAAAAACTAGCTATAACTAGCCGCGGACTTTTTTTAGAATTAATAATGGTGAAACTATAAAACTAATAAATATTTGGTGAACAATATGTTCTTTAATACCGAACCGTTAAGTCAGCGCACGTCGGTAAAGCATTACATTCCGCCCGCTTTTCTTCGACCCGATTCACGATGTTAGTATACATTTAAACGGTCTCTACTCATTAAAACTACCTTACTGTAGTATTATAACTTATACTGATGATACGGTGCTTTTCTTTTGTAGTCGTGATTGGGAAGAAAATAAAAAAAAATACTGCGATTAGAATCTTCTTTCTATAAAACTTACTAAAACCAAATATATAACATTTAATGCTAATTTTACATAGCAATAAAATTTCCGTATCCTTTGCCATAAAAGCACACTATTGTGTATATAATACTATAGTTGGTTACTTACAAAATAGCCAAAAAAAAATAATTATATCACATTGGAAGGAATTTCTTCAACTAAATATTTAGGAATAACGGTAGGTAGAAACTTCAATTTGGAACGTCTTGTTAATATTTTGGCCGTATTAGGTCGAGTGTTTAAAACATGAAGGCATTCATTTGATTCTTGTTTCTTAACTATTACTTATACCTTAGCTTTCTGTCAATCCTTGATAAGATATTGTATTATTTCGTACTAAAAATGTTTTACTGATAATTGAATCAGCTTAGCGTATGTTACTTAGAGTAATGTTATGAATGAATGTTAAACCCTTCGTATAATCAACTCGTCAACTTTATAAACTAGTAGTGTCTCACCTGTTAGATAAATATTTATAACGAGATTACCTTTAAATTAACTTAATACGCAAATAACCAATCACTATCCTAAAAGTAGCCAAATTATCAACACTATTCCGGAAACAAACAGCAAGACGTAAGACATAAAGGAATTCTTTTCTTTTCTAGAACCCTTTTTGATAAATAAAATTTATAGAATATTAAATTTGCAAGACTACAACAAAATACTAAGAAAATCGAAGTAAAATGACTAAAGACTTTAGATAATGATAGTACAGAAAATCTCTAGAGAACTCAATAAACTCGTCTGCTAATTTATTGAATATGTATGAATATTTATATGTGTCGATTAATTTAAACATTATTTATCTATGTATTATGCATATATGTAATATATGTACCTAGAGGGTGCTAATTTTATATTTGTATTATATTTTAGGTGTACTTTTTTTGGTCATAAAATTAAAAACAAAGTTTATCTAAAGACAAGCGCAGGTGTTGTTGCTAGGTTGTTAGAGTCGTAGAGTTGTAGAGAGTAGGATATCTTAGCACAGGGTATCTATGTGAAATATCCAGCAAGCAAACTACGTTCAAGCCATCCCTTATGACTGCTTGTTTATTGTAACGCAATGTAACGTGTGGTGTATCCTTTATTTCATTAATTTATAAAATAAATAATAAACATAATTATCGAAAATTTAAAATACTTTATCTCTAATTTGTTAGAGGCAGTATTTACATTTAAAACCGCTATTTCTTAAATTATTATTATAATTCCTTTTATATGGTAAGATATTACCCAAACCCCAATTTTTTACAAGACTTATTTATAATAACGCAATATTGAAATTTGTAAAAAAAAAATCATAAATTCAAAATTGACTTTTCACCCGGTAGTGAGCATGCAGCATTAAATGGTATTCTAAATAATCAGCGGAATTGCCGCTGCTACCATCAAGTCTAATGGTATTCCGGACTGCTAGCTTGGTATAAAACGCCTTTAATTAATATTTTTTTGGACCAACGTGACGAAGCAACCTTATGCAACGATCTCTCTCAAGGTAAAGTACCGTACCGTAAGATATACAAAGGAATATCCTTTGTATATCTTACGGTACTATATACGACACTAGATACTAGGTATTCAGACCAGAATTTTTACTTTTCTAAACTAAAATATAATTAAATTTACAGATACAAAGAAAATTTCCGTTATATTCAAATTACATAGACAATTATATAACAGTTCCATAAATGACAAATACTCAATCCCTAACAATAAAGACGTTCTTGGTAAATTAGACAAGCGTCACTACTTTAGTATCTTTTTAGTACGTAGCGTGTGGATAAAATTGAATCCACAAGATATTTATAAAACAGATTTTAATGTACAGAAAAAAATGAAACATTGTAAACTGAAACATGCGTAGGAGAAACTGAAAAATAGAGCATCTACTTTTTAGAAATACGTTTCCACGGTTTATTTCGATTATTTATATTTTGCGTACGTTTTAGTTACTTAGCCAGATTTCTTAATTCCTCTGTCAACTACGATGTGAGATGTGTTTTTTTACTGGTTTAACAAACGGTTGAGTATTATGGTAAGGGTCTGATTTAACAATCCAACTATGAAATCTATAAAATAGCTATTAATATTAACAGACCTATCGTGAAGTCGTTCTTTGATAAAGAAATCATGCAAATTACACTATCATATCGAGGTATTGAGCCGGGATACAAAAGGGACGTAAAAGCTATCTGTGAGTTGATTGATGCTATCCTTATTTAATCCATTATAATGTGATAAGAAAGTAAGGTTCTAACACAAACGTACAACTTGAGGGAAAAACAATCTACTGCACTGTACTGGTCCATTATTTTGCTCTTTTATGTATCTAAAAAGGGAATAGGCACACAGGAACCTTTTTATGGGTGTCATTACATAGTCACAAGAAAAGAAAAAACTATATGTACATACAATCATAAAGAAATAAGAATTTTCAAACAGAAAGTTAAGCACTCGATAGTAGAAGTAACAGCAACACATATTTCGTAGACGTCATTGTACCGTCAGATAAAATATGTATTTTACCGGTAATTGTAGGTACCTACATACTCATCGACAATCGAAATTGGACTCACGACATTGTCAAACTACAAAGTCTTAGCTTTTATTACGGGTAATGTTCGTTTCTAAATAAAATACCATAAGATTATAAAAATCCCAAGAATCGGATGAAATTTTGTAGTAAAATTAATAAAATTTAGTAATTTTATTAAGTGGGTATATTAGAAATTATAGGAAAAAAAATCCTAATATATCATAAATTGTTGACGTAGTTGTAAACTTCTTTTTTTTTTAAATCGGATAAAAAAACGTTAATTAACATTTCTTTTATATAATATTGTGATAGATACATGAATTTGAAAATTAACTGAAAAAAAAGCACATCGAAGTAAAACAATAGAATAAATATATAAAAAAAACCCTTGTAATTGTGATAAAAACATTTAGTTTTTATTGGTTACTTTTTTACATAATTCTCCACTAAATAATTAACTTTTAAATTAAATACGCATTGTTTCAATTTACAACCTATCTTTTCTAAAATAATGATCAATTTTAGTTTAAAATTGTTATCTAAGATAATTATCAATTTTATTTTAAAATTGTTATCTAAGATAATTATCAATTTTAGTTTAAAATTATTATCTATGATAATTATCAAATTTATTACAAAATTGTTATCAAAGATAATTATCAATATCAGTTTATATTCCTTATCTAAGATATTGGAACATAGAAAAAATAAATCAGAGCAATAAAAGTTTATATCGAACCAAATCAATAAATTAAAAGCAACCTGTATAACAGTAACTATTAGTTTTCATTAAAATATAAAATATCGTTTATATTATTTTAATTAAAAATATAATCGCATACTTGAAAAATAACTTAAAAATATTATCATGGTCCTGATTTTTAAGCTTTAGCTTTTATATATACTAATACTATGAAGAGGTAGCATTTTAATTTATGTTTTCGTATATTTGTATTGTTTTCACATAAAAACTACTAGACCGAATTAAAAATTATTTTTATCGATATCTTTACTTTATAACTTTATTTGTTGGAGATAATCTTCAAAGTGACTTATCCGAATCTAAAAATATCCTATTGGAAATATTTAGAAATAACTTTCACGTCGGATCTAAGGTATATTATATTATACCCTTGATAATAATAATAGGGAATTTCGTGGAGAGCTATATGAAAAATAAAGATGCAGAATGAGTATAGAAATTTCTTATAAGCACTGTGTTCTGTAGTGCTAGCAGACGAATTCACGGGCAACAGCTAATATTAAATAAAATGCTACGTAATCGCTTCTCAGGGTGGCAAATAAACAAATATTCTACTTTTAAGTTCTTCCTTATACTCGTACAATGTTCAAGGGTAAAGCATCCTTTACTTATAAAGTTTCAAATGTGGTGCTAACCTTAATAAAAAGGGGTGGAATAAGAAGGCTAAGAAAGAAATAGTAATGAAGGGAGTACAAGGTTTCGGCTCTTCAAGAACTCATTAAACGTTTAATTTTTTGATTGAAACATATAAATTATAAAGAATTATTAATTTCTCTTATGTCCGACAAAAGGCATAGTATTTTTATTTTATATCAAATACCTTAGGGTCGTTTTCTTATTAAATTTATTCTAAAAATATATCCTATCAACAAAATAATAATACTATTTGATCCCGGTCGTACAATAGGCCAAGTGTATTATAGAAGAAGGACATTAAATCATAAGTTAATCAAGAGTTAACATGGGTTTTTAATTAATTTAAAATCAATCAGTTTTTAATCTTTCATCTTTTTTAAGATTATCTCTAATGGCTATCAGAAGATATTTTTTATTGAAAGAATTTGGAGTTTATTATAGATAACGTAAACATTTGTATCAATCAGACTTAAGCAATCCAGGTTTACTCAACTGTGTTATCATATAGTCATATAGTCTGATAGCCGGGTGATATGTGATTGTGCGATCAAAAAAAAATACTACTATTAATTTTAGTAACACTTTATTATAATAGCTTAAAACTTAAATTGCTATAATAATAGATTGCGCTGGAATTATTGTCGTAGATGATTGCTTTTTATTGTACGACTTTCATTAATGTACTGCTATAGAGTATAAGAGTTCAGAGTGAAATAAAAAAAATCAATGATAAATATCAATAAAATGACTGAATGAAATGTCACATGTGTATACAACGATACACGTGTCTAACTTATAACATCTCTCGTTTTTGCAACGTATGTTAAAAAAAGGTTTTACCGATAAAAAACAAATCTGTTACTAACAGCTCGTTAATTTATATTCATATGGAATAAATTATTTTCAGTGGTTTTTATTATATTTATTTTAGTTGTAGTTGTGGTTTTTATGCCGTTATGAGAAAAAGGCGCACCTCTATGTTACTCCGCCTACGCGGCTCTTCAAAGGGAATGCTGAATGTGTTTGTTGACCGGTGGTACTCGCCACTGATGTGTCTGTGACTGAATTGTTACATTGTGTCGTGCTAACAATAGTTTTAAATTTTTTAATTGTTACTAACATATCTGAAATAAATAAATAATAATTATTATTACTACTATTATTATTTAACAAATATTCATTTATAAAAGATCGTTGAAAAATATACATATGATTAGTTGTTTACCATATTAATAAACATTATATGGAATAGAAACATGAAATATTCATATTTTTTAATGTTGTATCAAATTAGAATTCTTTTTTTAAGAAATAGGTAACTCTTAAGCCCTTGCACTACATTGATAGGAAGGCACGTCTGATAAAAAGTTAATGGAAATTCAAAGGAATGTATTATTAGTCTTCTAAGAAACGTTTGATTTAGGAATTCCTCATCTCGTTTCAATTGTGTCTTATGTTATCTTTACTTTATTTTTTTCTTGTATTTAAATAAAAATTGGTAAATTTTTACCTGCGTCTTAATTTATTCTGATTAAAGACTCTGTTAAGCTTAGTTGAATTTACAATAGAATTTACATTTTACAATAAAAAGATTTTTCCTTATAGACTTGCTGGTTTATTTTAGGATTACTTAATATTACTAAAGCCTTTGTACCTATTATTTTGTTTGTAACAGTATTCTAATTAAAAATAGCCAGTCGTTAACAAGTGATTAATAAAATTATAAATTTTTTAATGGCAAAAGTAAAGGAATTAAAAAAATAGTTTACCAAACCATGGTTAGGCCGCGCCGTAAAAAGCGCGAATATCTGGCCAAAAATAGAAGGGATCTACTTGCTTACCATATTAACGATATGTTTCATTATATTAATTTTGGTACATTATGTTAAAATCAGAATGATGAAATATTTACAACAGGTATATGTATTGTAAATATAAAAGCCGTATTGTAAATACTTAAGTTGTTTTTTTTTGGGATTGTACTCAACAGTTGCATCATTTATGGAGTTGTAAAGTATTGAACTATCCTAAGTACATGTTTAAATTGTAATTTATCTCATAATGAAAATTTACTTTATGGTTGTAGCTAAAGCAAGCCTATAACTTGTGAGTAAGCTCTTACAACAAAAGACCATATTTTTCAAATTTGTAACTAAAATCAGCTTAATATTTATTAAATTTACCAAAATGTGTACAACATAAATTAATTTGAAAGTATTTTGCTTTATGGAAATCATGCCAAATATCAGTGCAATCAATAAATATTATTTTTATTGTAAAACGGAATGGTCTATCGAATGTGAATGGGTTTTACCGGAAGATTAACGTAAATAGACATGCCAATTCCAAATGGATGGATATTCACTTATGTATTTGATTTTAAGCTTTATTGGCAAACGAATGGAATATTCGTTTGTCATATTTATATTCAGATATTAAAATATATATTGATTACGTGTATCTAGAAACTTCAATTTGTTTTCAATAAAAATAAACAGCAATTTCATCTATAAATCTCTACAGAAATTTTATTTTTTCATCCTGAACCTCCATCACTAAAAAAAATTGAAAAGATTTATTCTATTTAAAAAGATAAATTAATAATAAAAGGTAAATAAATGTTGCTGGACACGTTTGATCCCAAGCTAATCAGAGCTTGTGTTATGTTAGCAGCCAGCTGATAAACGTACATACAAAAAAGCAAAAATATATTAAACATCCAGACACAGAAGAAACTTTTAACTATTTTAGACAAATGTGTGCTCTGGGTGGGGATCGAACCAACAGTCTTTGGCTTCGTAGCAGAAGGTACGGGTCATGTAACCAACTGGCTGATCAAAATAAAATAAACTAAAAATGGGTTTAATGAATATAGCTTCATAAACAATTAAGTTTCATATGTACGCTTCCATTGTCATTAAGCCCTTAACAATTTACAAAGGTCAACCTAAATATAGATTTTCATAACAATAATTTCAAAAACAAAGAAGTTTTCATACATTAGTTAATCCCCGCTTACATAGGTGTGAAATTAAAAAAAAAATACAATTCCACCTGTTACATAGGTTAGTTTACATTTGTATTTATAATGCGGATTATGATGTAACTGAAATTAATTTGTAATCTTAGTGGCACTGGCATCTTCATGACATTGATTATTAGACATATTATATTTTATTCAAAATATTGGATGACGAATACACGTGACGCAAAGAAAATTGATTTAACAAACAACATTAATATTAGCAGTACGTTCAACTAAATCAAATTAATGACAAATTGTTGCCTACAAATCTAGAGTAAGAGAGAGTTTTTGTTCTCCTATTATCGCTTCTTTGAAAAGATTTTATAGCAATTATTTTTCTATTTTATTTTGATTATATAGTATAAGTTATTATTATTACTTGTCTTAGGCTAATTCGTTTTTATTTATTTAGGGTCATGCGTATAACTTATGCATTACTATAACAAATTAGCATTAAATATAGGACAAAAGATGAAATGTATTCGTTGTCGATAACATTACATGAGCTTAGTGCATCTTATTTACTTACATCTTTTTTAAAAAAAATCGTATTTTTTTTGAATAAAGTAAAAAATAAAATAAAAAATGTTGGTCAAAATTGGTTACATAGTGGCACAGAGACGAGAAATGTCACGCTCCGACGTAAAAATCTACAATTAGAAGTAGTTTGTAGCATCAAAATGTTGCATCTGTTAGAATACAAACAACGTGAGTGTCACGTTAAGTCAATAATACGTATTCAATATATATATGTATATATATATATAATATAGCCAAAACGACAAAATGAAAAAAATATTTGCCATAGTTACATACCTATATTTTTTAAAGTTTCCAAAAATACCCATTATTTTGAATTTAGATATCTAAGGCTATTCAAAATATATTGCTTTTTTTTCAATTATGTCTATATCGTTTTTATCGGTAATATATATTTTCCGAATTATTGTATCTAAATTTTATTTTCGTATTTAAGGCTAATAAGTACAACAATAAGTAAAATTGAGTGTAAATAAAAATGTTATTTGTTTGTCTCATTATACATGCGAGTACGAAAATCATTGTATTAATTTAACATAAAGTGATAATTAGAATAGAATATATATAACTAGATGCCTTAACTACCTTACTTAAAATACGTGCAAACAGATGCGGGACATATTCTGGCAAAGTCTTATTACCTATAAAAGCTATAGTTTAAAATAAGACTTTTCAAATAACGCCCCCGCAACCCCTTTGAGGGCAGAATTTCGTAAAATCCGTTCTTAACTGACATCTTCTCTGCAAAAGGAATATTCCAGCCAAATTTCAATTCTCTAGGCCTTGTACTACCAGATATATCATGATGAGTTCACACATGTGAAATCTCCTATAAATATAAACAACACATTTCAATACCTCCTTCTACACATTGATATTGAAATTTCTCAAATTCATAATTTACAATAGACTAAATCTATCCGATAACTAATTTCAGAATTCTACTATTATTAGCTAACTTCTGCTTGCTTAAGAATTGTGTACTTGTTAACATTGTATGTCTGATAAGATTTTTTGAAAACTGCTTTGACATTTTTCTAAACATTTTAACGTACTATCAGCGTAGATTATTTAAACTAAATTTATAACTGAACTTTATGATTGTAATCCTAAGGCTTACAATCATAACGTTTGTCAATATTGTTAAAATCTTAATTTATAATTTCATTTTCATACCAAAACCTTTAAATAAGAATATATTTTTTGTAATAATAATTATTATAAATTGCCCTGAATTAGATTAAATACTGGTTGTCTGGTGTGATTTAATATTCAAGTAATTAGGCATGAAAAATTGTAAAATTAAGGAAATTAATTAATACATATTGAGATTATTCACTTATAATTCATAATCATTATAAGGCATTAATCAATTATTAATTCATACTTTACAAATTTAAAGTACGTTAATAGTTTTTGAGTCTTCGTTTAAAAAAAAATTGAGGAAAAATTTCTAGTACTCCTCAGATAGCGATTCAAAATTATTTTCAATTTTAACAAAAGTATATGCTGAAAAAATATCCATGGATACAATAGTCAATAAACCTTAATAAATAAAAATCCGTTGAATGTTGAATGACATTTGACAATGAATCATTCTAGCTTATGACCGACTCGATCTATTCAGCGGTTGCAAATTCTATGAATATTTCGAAAACTTAAGTAAAATTTTTAAATAAAAACCTCATTAAACGATGTGCTGTCGGTCATATTATTTAAAAAATATGTCTTTCAAGACGCACCTTTTATTTTATCTTTTTAATCTATCTTAAAATCATTCTTTTTAAATTACACTAAAAGTAATTTCATCATCATCATTATACATTTTGTTATATGTTATCGTATTTTTGTTATCAAATTTATATTTTAAGTAAATTCTCAATATTTACCGCTAGTTAAAACAAACTCATTAATTATTTTAATATCGTCTTTGACATTTCAGGAAACTTTACCAATTTGCTATTTTGGTTTGTCTTCTCTAAAACGTTTTGTTAAATAGATTAGATAATAATTTATTTTACCAATATTTGTTAAAACAATATACGAGGAAAAAATGCAAATATAGCTAATGACAAAATATTAAGAATCAAATTAATGTGTTGTGAAGCTACATAAATAATTATAAGTTAATTAAAAAAATAATTGGTAAATATAGGAGACAATTTATTGATTAAATCTCTGAATACTTGGTAAATCGCCAATCTCAGACATCTGCTTTTGAAAGGTCGAGCATCCAAGCCTTAGATTGCTTATTATTCTGTTTAGCTTACACTATCGTTATTTTAAGGTTAATTCAACAAAATGTAATAGTTATTTTTGCAGGTTTTACTTAAAACTTATTTAATTACATGTCATATGATTAATGAAGAAGTAAATTTAAAAAATCTCAGCTAAGTAAATAACTTTTTTACACAGATAACGTAAAAGTTGTTAGGTTGCAACTGCCAGTTTCCTGTTAAAAGGTTTCCAAATTGGTCTTTTCTTTCTTTTGATTACTTCGTTGAAAAGCTTTCAACAGCTTCAAACAAGTCTAAAAATTCATTCCTTTGATGTTTGGCCGATCAACTTTAATAGTAATTATTTTTAATTGTTTATGAAGTTGACTGTAAAGCTTGATTATAAACTAGCCTTTGGCAAAGGCATCATGCCTCAAAGGACCCAAAGTCCTGCCCGTATAAATACATTTTTCTCTACATATGATTTTTGAAAATAATCACATGCAATTTATTGGCTTTGACGAAATAATATTTTATCGTGATATCATTTTTATATTAATGATTGATTTAGAATCGTTCTATTGTTTCAAGTGAAGATGCGTTTTTATATGTATAGAAATAAATGTAATATGATGATTGACATAAATGTCGAACTTAGTACCAAAGTATGAAGAATGTCCTGTCTTTAATTTGAGAGACAATTTACATTTAGAGACCTTAAAATACCGTTACTTCGTTCTGTATTACTCATAAACTCTTTGACAGATATCTTTAGATCTTAAGCAATTTTCATTTAGGCTGATAATCGCCCACATAAAAATCGGTGAAGAATTTTTAAATCTAAGAATGCTCCGATAAAACCAAACATTGAACCTTTACAAGGTATATTTGGCTAAATTTTGCTTTGCCAGGGAACTAAGAAATACATGCTTTCTGATACAAGAGAAAGCAAAGATATATAAATTTGTATCATCATAACTATATTTCTATTATTGACAATTACTTTTATCAATGTTAAATTCACTTTTATTTTGTAAATGAAAATAAATATGGTTTGAGATAAGTAATGAAAGTAAAATTAGCACTGACAAAGAGCTTAATTCAATTCGGAGGTTTTGATTACTAATATATTTAATAAGCATCATAAAATATATTTTTTTAATACAATTCTGTTTTTTTTTTTTAAATAACAAATTTATACTATAATAAACAATAAATTATAAATATTATTATAACCTCAAATAATTATATATAATGTTATTAAAAAAAAAAGTTATATTAAAAATGAAAGCATGAAACGGTCTATCTATATTCAAAGGTGCTCTATCGCTGGGTGGTTTCGTATCGAGTACTAAAGCACAAATACCTATTACTTCAGTCAAGGGTATCGTGATTCTGAAACGTTCATAGCAATACACATAAGTCAAAGATATCTTCAAAGTACTACATCAGCTAGCAATTTGACTAACTAAAACCGCTTTTACTTTTTTGTTTGTATCGTACAATACAATACACAATGTAAACCAATTACATGAGTACAATAAATTAAAATAAAAATGTAAATTACAAGTTTACTCAAAATAAAACAAGCTAGTGTTGTTTAAAATAATATTTTTTGTTTGATTTTCCCTTAAAGTATATGTAATTTATATATTTCACAATGGCTTGTTACCAGGTCCTTTTAGTATATGTAATTTATGTATTTCACAGTGATTTGTTACCAGGTTATGAAATAAAAAATAATATTTGCAAAAATTTTTAAAAAATTATCTTAAAAAAGGAAATTGTACTTTTGATCTTGCTGTCGTTATGATTTTGTTGAATACATTATATATTATATTGTATATGAAATTATATACGATATTAGGGCTAAAGCTTTCGGATATCTGGTACTGACATTTTTTTATTATTATTAACATATTTTCTTGTCGGCAGATTCGATAAGGGAGATGAGATGCAAAAAACATGCATGCTTAAAAAGCGAATAGTTAAAAAAACATCGTTACGCCTTCAAACGAAAATCTATATATTACACCTTGTCTAATATTGTTGTGCTTTAATTACACCAGTTTTTTTATTCAATTCAATTAATTATTCAAACTATAAGATCGTGTGTCTTTATTTAAAATAGGCTATCCATCTCTGCTAGCTAAACTAGCTTGAAAATTGACAGTACATATTTAGTTAGTTATTTTATTTATTTAGTAAGAGTAAATTTAAAGTTAATATTTTTATTATGATTGAACCAAAAGTGTCGCAGTCAGTGCGATTTTCTCGTAGAAATACCCAGTTATCGTACTTTTCTGCCGTCAAAATTCGACCAGAAAAAGTAAACGTTAAAAATATGAAAACAAAGA
This sequence comes from Dircenna loreta, assembly GCA_963555665.1. Lineage (NCBI taxonomy): Eukaryota > Metazoa > Arthropoda > Insecta > Lepidoptera > Nymphalidae > Dircenna > Dircenna loreta. The sequence continues at coordinate 13,073,706 of OY743092.1, forward strand.
AAATCCGACGAACCAAGTAAATATTATTTTGTTTACTGATTGTGAAAACTACGATGTATAGGAGTAACGAGGAGTAACAAGCCGTTTTTGTCTACAATTTTTCGCCAGACCTTAGACTTTATATTTAAAGCTTTTTAGACTTTTGTTCTAAAATTCAAGGTGTTCGTTATTAATGTCGAAAGTTAATTCAATTATAGCGAGGATTATAACGCCCCACTTCGACGTGAATACAACTCTTTTAAAAAGAAGTATAGTAAATGCGAATACACATGAAAGAAATTAGTGAAGGGAAAGTTAAATATATGGTCATTTAAAAACAGTGAAGTGAACGAAAGTGGTTTTAATGATAGAAAGACTTTTTTGAAAATTTAGGCTATGTAACTTTAGGTCTAGATATTTTTTTTTATACATTTTGTTTGGATAAAATCATTAAACGTTTAAAATTTAAAAAATAAATAATCGAATCATTCTAAGATCGAAACTGACGATAAAATTTGTCTTAAAGTCCGAGGAGTTATGGATCAACCTATTAATCTATTAGACTAAATTAATATCTAAGTGTATGTAACATATTAATATATCCGACGGCAACATTCCGCCAATAGCATGCAGCAAATTGTACCCAATAGGATACAGTGTAATATCATATTAATTTGATTATTAATAAACTGGCCTCCAAATCGACATTATCTAATTTATATAAAAAAACTCTCTCTCATATCATCTCATCAACTCCCTCACTAAAATCCCGATAGTTAGCTCTTGCATGAATCTAGTTAAAGTAAATTTAATGTTTATAATTGGTTCTCAAATACTCAAAATCAAAGTAGGTAGAATTATATATTATCATTTTGATATATATATTTTTTATACTTTAAATTTATCTAATTTGGTCCTTTTAAAATTGTTTATTTTTATTACATTTTATTTATTGTATTTAAAGTTTTTAATTTTGTCTTATCAATAATCAATCATTACAGATATAAATAATGAAGATAAACAAATCGGAGATTTCAGTATTTCTGTTGATAATATATATCTTCATCAAAATCGCGATAAGAGTTATAAGTATATTATTTTCGTGGAAAAAAAAGCAAGTACGAGGAAAATGGAAATAAATAAAATATAAATCTGACTGTTTCATATAAATGAGCTATACCGTCCAGTCAATGTAGGGAGGGATCTAAAAACCACCCGCTAGATTAGTTTTGTAAGTTTTTCTTCGTAAGTAAGACTATGTAGTTGCAACCTTCTCACTTAAGTTTTAAGATGAAAGATATTTGTTATATATTACGCATACATACATACATACATAATATAATATGTACAAGTAGCATAATGGTGATGAGGCAAACTACAATTACAATAAGATGTTATTCGAAAAGAATCAGAGTTACGCATTCAAAGCATTACACAAACCTAACTGATTTAAACACAAAATAATTTAAATTGTGTTTGTTTGTCTGTTTACATTGTACTCGCGATTTTGATATAATGTGGTATAGTTAAGTATATCTATACTTCTGCAATAATCTTATTGCAAGAGTCGTTAGATGGAACCACATTAATTTCTTCGAGGACGGGGAAAAATTAAAAGTAATAATTATATAATTATTAAAAAATATATTAATTTCTATAATTCTTAAGTGCTGACTAGATATGCGACAATAAAAGGCGGAGCACGTTCAGACGAAGATGGAAAAGCTGGTAATATCTAGTTTAAAATATACAAAAGTTGAAAACAATTACAAAAAGTGGAATGAAAAGTTTTTATATAATAATGACGTATTGTTTTTGGAATTGACAAATTGTTTATTCAACGATTACGATAATGAAACATTATTAGATAATATATAGTCAGAATATTGTTTTGGCTAATGTTGTAATATTGGTATTGCCTTAATTGATATGGAACTATATCTATGGTTTGATATAAGACTTTGATTGGTCGGTTGATTGTCCTTTGTTTATACCAAATCACATATTCAATCTTATCTTATGTTGAATCTTTTTATAATGTATAATTATAATAGCATTGTCCAAATATTTTTTTATCTAAATTAAAATACTTTACACTAATGTGCTTAGATACTTGTTATTTTTGGACTTCGTACCAGTTTATTACTAAATATATATATATATCTGTGAACAAAAACTGCATAGATTGCAAACCTCATAATTTAATCACATTCTTGCGACCCTGAAGTGAGCTTTGATATACTCTTATTACATGACAGTTTTTAATTTGGAAAGTCGGACTCTGAAGCTTTATTAACATTATCACACCAAGTTTAATTTTGATCATTGTCTTAATATAAAAAGTTATTTCCAGCACTCCCGGGCTCCGAGCACATCTGGTTACCTTTCTAGAAGTATTAATTAAATTACCATACATAATTGCTTTAAAAAAATCGCCATCACACCATCCATATTGAATAATATAATTTTATTCAAATGTCATTAGTATTATAAAATCAAAATGTTAATTTAAAAAAATCTCTTCTGCATCAAAACTTTTATAAAAATATATGAGTAAAGTTAAAAAATTATTTACATATTTTATATGCTTTCATACGCTGTACCATAAACTAATGCTTTTAGCGGCGAAATACAAAATATCGAACGAAATTTGTTTTGAAAGAAGTTTTATTCTTAGAAGCCACATCTTAAATCACTTAAATAAAATTACTTTGAACTGTATGTTAGTGACTCATATTTTTTACTTACTTGTCTGTCAGACACATCTCATATCATATAAGCGTGATATAAGCTGAAAAGTATAAAATTATTTATCACGAATGTGAATCTCAGAAAAAATATCTTTATCGCTTTTAAAGAATTTATTTATTTTATAGCGATAAAGTTATGATAATCTAAATTGAAACAAATTTATTTATCACAGGTTTTATATAACATTGCATAGATAGCTATCAGGTTTTCAATATTTTTAATTTTGTTTATTTATATGTATAAGTTTAACATCATCATGTATTTAGCTTCTTGGTTTGCTAAAGATGACATAACTTTATGCTTTGAAATATATTTATTACATTATTTGTAGCCTTCCATATTCAATACTTTAACTAATATAAAAGAATATCTACGTCTGTGTATGAATATATTATAAGACATTCCTGTACTTAAAGCTACTTGAGGTTAGTATTAAAAAAAAAGTGCAAAGAATATCAAACAGCAGAAAACCTTTTTCTAATTTCCGTCATTTACAATTTGATATTTGTTTCAAATTTGGTTGGGTAGGGAGAGGAGTGAACCTTGGCTAACCTAACCAGTGAAGGTGAACGTAAATGCGAATTTTGAAGGGGCGCCTTATACCTACACCTGGGTTGCAAGTTCAGGAACTGTTTGCAGTCGTCTCCCAGCACGGTGAATCCATGGAATGCTACGAAGCATCGTCTATTATACGGAGATAAACTATTGAAAGATTTCAATGGGAATATTGAGGAAATTCAAATGCTAATATTGAAATACGGATACACAGAATATATTCTGTTAAACACCCAGGTGTGTTAGCCACAAGTGCATTATTGTCTCGATATATTAAACAATTTTATGATATCATTTTAAAAAAAAGACTATTCGTACCGCTGTTCTGAAATACTACATGGTTTTTGTAATAAAGTAAATTTAATCATTGTAATGTACGTAGTAGTTGCTTTCAAAGGAAAATCTTAACCTTTTCATATATATAGTAATAAAGGAGCAATCTCTGTCACAGTTATACAAGTCGTATTCGGGCTCACTGGATTGGGTTTCAAACGGTGACTGAGAAAACTGAAAAATCAAACTTGTCCCCTTCTCGTTTGATCCTCTCATGACCTCTCGTAACCTCCTCTAGTGATGTATAAATGTGAAACATAATATTAATAAAAATAATTTTAATAATAATAAATAATAATATTTATAATCAAATGATTAAAATAACTTACAGCTATCTGCGTGTTTTTGTATTGTCCGAAGCATTATAGCATTAAAAACTTCATACATGGTTTGAAGCTATGGATTTTCACTCATCGTGTTTGTATTCAACTTCCGTCAGCACCTGATTCATATAATACCAAAAATGAAAATGTATGTCCGTTTGTCAAGCTGTGAGTATGATATTTGTAATTACGAAGGATTTTTTAAAATATTTTCGTCTCTATTTATAATATATATTTGTTCTGTCTAACTATTATGATACAGTCAAAACTACTGAAACACCAAAAAATTTAAAACAGGTTTATTTCGTCACAAAATAATTCAATCAAGATTTTTGAAAATTTTACTTGTAAGAAAATAAAGATAAAAGTTTCTATAAAAAAATAAGGTTATTATAATGAAAAACAAAAATATAATTTAAAATTATAAAACCCAATTTCGAGATAAATGAAGATTTCACTAAGAGAGAAAATTTCTAAAATTCCACTGAAAAGAAATCTAACATATACTTATACCCCATACTTATACACCAAAACAAGTATATATTTATAGCACATACTTATACCTCAAAACAAGTAACTTCAGTTCTATGAACGTGTATGTTAGTAATTCATGAAAATAATACAAACTATTCCTATAACGATACGTTATACGCATACGTTGCTGACTCATTTGAAGGGTATTCTAATGTATACATCAAACATTGTTAAATTGTTTTTAAAAGAGCAACTGTTGAGTTTCTGGCCAGCTCTTCTCAGCAGAGCGGCATTCCAAGCTGGTGGTAGCTGGAATAAAGATGTTTTTGAATTTGAATAAAATTTGAATTTGTAAAGTATATTACATTAAATATATATTAGTTAAGTATATCATAAAATAAATTGTCTTAGAAATATTTATTATTTGTTGATGTTGTTTGATCCTGAGTCACTCAAAAAATACAACTAATGTATTCCAACGAAATTTTATGCAATGATATCTTAATTTTTGCTGTAACATAAAATATACTTTAATGACACTTATGAATAATTCTCTCAAATTTCTTGAGAAGTGTTTACAATATATATATATATTTTTTTAATAGAACGAATCCAGATGTAACCTAAAAACCTTTTAAAAGCTTGTCTAATAACTCGTATAGTAACAAAAATATAAATGACAATAGTATAATTAAAATTTATAAATATACAATAATACGGTTTTGTTTTTAGTAACTCGAGAACTAAATTCTCTCGTCAGAATTCATCATTACCACTGGTGTAATAAATTTTCATTTTACATTTTTTAATAAGAGACACTAGTTTATTCTGTCGATATCGGATGTTACTGAAATACTTTAAATTCTATCGGACTTTACCTCTTCTTTGCTCTTATGTTAACTTTGTTTCTTTTATATTGTCAAAGAATATATAAGTTCTAAGAGATTATAAAAACCTATTCTAAAAAAATACACTGAAATATAAATAATAATAAATGAATAAAATACGTAATTCTATTTATTCATTTATAAGAGTATTCAATATAGGTTATATTTTAATTAAACTCAATATAAATACATTTTCTGCCACAAATAAAGATGTTAAACATTTTAAAAAAACCTTTTTAAATATATAATAAATTATTTATAATACCTAAAACCCATAGTACATTCTTAGTTTCATTTAATTTCATGTAAATAATAGAAACTATATTCCTTTAGAAAGATGTTAGACCCAAAGAATAATTATATGTTATGTTATAAGATGTTATACAAAGTTATTTTGGAGGCTATGGTCTGTTAGATCAATGATCCCGTTTACACATGAAAGTACCTAAACTATAGGAATATATTTAGACAATCGTTATTAATCGTGTTATATTTGTTTGTATAGATAATTGGATGGACAATATTAAACAACTTATTTTTCTTATTTTTCTATTTCTTATTTTTCTTGCACTTCATAAATAGCGACATCTCAACGGTCTTTCGTCTCAAGTCTCTTTCATACCTCTCTTGTCCTTAAAATCTATTTGGTACAGAGAATAAAATATGAAAGTGCATCCAGTCACTTCATAAGTATATATAAATAAAAATGTATATCAACATAGAAATGCTTCCAAACTGTTCAAATGTTTTCCTTTGGCTTTATTCAAATAAACAAAAACATATGAGATACTTGAAATCTGAATAGCATAACATTGCTTTGAACTTAAAACTTAATTCTATTCCAACTATTTAATTAACACAAAAAGATGTTCTCTGGGACCGTTTTGGTCTGTTAACTTTATAATTTAATTTTCAGTAGTGCACATGCAAGAGATTCGTAGCGGCATTAGCCATGGCTTATAGTGCTACGTGGGTTGCTAATTGTATAAGTGTACAGATCCACAATTGTAGTATGAATTAATATAAATAGTAGTAAAGTTTATACGTGTAATTGAAAAAAAAGAAGAAAGACGTTTATATATTTATTTTAACATTCTTTGCTCCATCTCTTGTTAAGTGGTGAGGTCAGGTATAGACATTTGCAAATAATATGTAATCTTATTATGGTTCTTGAAACTAGGACAGAAAAAGGAAGGGTAGGTTTGGGCTATCGTCTATCTCACTCGCCGTACTACCCAAAGCTATAATCGCTACCTCATACTTATATTTTTTGAAATGGTGGTACTACCCCGAACAAGCAGGTCGATATGAGATGCAGTCAAATGACTATATCTAGGCTCTATTACTTAATAAAGACGTACTTAAATGATGAGACGCTTACGAGAAGAATAATTGCCATAAATTTAACACATTTCATTATTCAATTTCCTATCTAAGTTAACAGCAAACATAATTAAAATACAATTAGTAATATTTTGCTGAATCCTTTCAGTTTATCCTGAGCCTTTATTTTTTTTACAAATTATTTCGATAATAACACTTAAATTAATAAAGCCTGTCAATTTTCTTCACCATGGCATGTCTGTATTGACCTGGATATTTCTTCATTTGTACAACATTAGATTTATAAATTAATAATTAATCATTCTACAATGTGAGATTCAACCATGCGAGAAATCTTCATACAAGCTCAATCTATAAAACTAATTATATACACTGATAACTTGCAGTAAGATTGTTATTATTAATTACTTATTATTAATATTAATTTCAATCTTTAACCTAAAGGGTGATTTGAGGTGAGTTTGAATGCCCCAGTGTTTGAAACGGGCTGATGAGATAAACTCTGTTATAAGCAATTTTATATTCTTTGTATATAACTCAACAATAATTATCACATACCACACTCGTATAGTAAAGTATTGTAGAGCTTGTATTAAATATAAATAAATAAAGAAAGCTGTACATAGTTACATGTAATTTGATCAGACAGTAAAGGAGGGCCATAAAGTCACCTTCGTTAGTACAATCACGATCCTCCGCGATTTATCTCCAAAGATGGCGGATTAAAGAATTACGAAACATAAATGTACTTTGCCTAATAGCTGTTAATTTGAAAAACAACATTTATATATTGAGTTATAATTTTCTTTATAACATAAACTATTTATAAGGTTGTTCTTATTTTTTCAAATTTACAGTTTCATATATTTTAGTGGAAAATATAATTTATTAGTACCTCTAACAGTAGTCCTTGTTAAAAAGGCGGTTTTTATAAGTTACGCCCAATCATTAAAAGTAATAAGATTTATGATTAATTATTATTAAAGGTATTTTCCAAAATGTATAAGTTCATCAACATAAACAATTATTTCTATATTATAATAACAGCCCTAGTTTCAACAAAACTAATATACAACTAAGAGAGAAACAAATAGTAAGAAAAATTAAATAAGGAGTGAATTATTGAATGTAGATTAGATTCACATTTCAAAATAAACATCGCCCGAACCAGTAGCCGTCTTCACGAACACTAGTTAGAACGGAAAACTGACTTATATCCCATTTGCAATTCATATTGCTATACCGCATTGTCTAGGCCCCTTCCACTTACGTACATATCTTGTAACTAAGATTTAATTTAAATATTTTATACGTTTAGATGAATACGTATTTTATACTAAAAATGTTGAATAACATTTATACGTTTAAAAATAATTGATATAATACAAAAGTATTATACTTTTAAGAATTTATACAAATTCATAGCGCAAAACAAAAACAGCATAAATACAGAAAAAGGTAAGTTATTATTACATTAAGCTAATATGTTATCTTGAATAAACTTTTATTATTAATTAAAATAAATATCAAATAACATATTTTAAAAGTAAGGAGAACTAATAATTACTTTCTTAACAACGTTAAAATGTTATTAACCCGACAACGGCATATATAACAACATAAATGTCTGTATCGTCTCAGTTGATGGGAAATGGAATGTTGGAGCAATTTTCTCGCAATATGCCGTTCCTAAGTACCGTCGCTTTCTCGGTAACTGTCATACAAGTATTATATTTATCTTTGTAAGTGCTCCTTTATCCTTATGAAACCCCAATATTTTAAAACGTTATAATTTTACAAATATCATAGTTGTAAATAATACAATCAATTAACAGTTTGCTTTTCATCTGTACTCTATTAAGAATTATTTGTTGTTTATCCTTTTTAAGTTTAAGTTTTTATTTATTTAAGTGTAATACTAATAGAATTTAAGAATAATTTGTGTTCTTGTATGTTACCTTTGTTTTGTATTTTCAGTATATTAAAATTATTTTAGAGATGATTTTAATATATCTAACACCAGAACCTATGACTGATAATCGAGAAATCTTCGATCAGATCTAAGGTGTAACATCGTCTTGAATATTTAAATGTTTCTTATATTTTGCACCGCATATTATAATATTATTATAACGATTAATCGTCAAATAACACAAACAACAAGCAAGTTTTTTTGCAACAAACAACCACCAGAAAATAATAAACATTACATATCTGTTTCTAATTAATTTTCAGATACACAGTTTGTTTGATTTTTAATGTTTATAATCAATCCTTCCCGCGTGGTTTTCGTAGAATCTCACCATTCTCAATTAATCATATTAAATTAAAATCATTAATTAAAAAACTTTATGAAACATGTATTAACTTATCTACAAATATTAATTTTCGTAGCCTCAGTTTGTGTGTGTTTGGAATATCAATAAAAGCGTTTAATAACCTTGAAATTATGGAAACATTACAAATATTTTAAGATGTTACAGCTCCGCTGTAGTTACGTGACTTCAAATCGTATACGGCCTAGTATTACTACTATTGAAGGTCTGAATAAAATAACTATTATAGATACGTTTCTTATGGGATTGAGAGAGCTTGATGGCTAAACTTCCTACCTTCATTTTCGTATTCGATGAACCCCAGTATCCTTCTTCAATTCTCATGTACAGCACTTACAATCAGGCATAGCGTCTGCTCGTGTACTACCAAATACCACAAGACAATACATCTAACTTGCTAGGTTCAAATAAAATTGTAAACAATGTAATAAACTATCTTACATCCTTTAGTTTAGTTGAATGATCGAAATGTTATAAAACTTATCATAATCTATCTTTTTTGCTCAAAATAACCATTCTTTAAATTTTTCTAAGAAATAGTTATAGAAATAATTTTCACTTACCTTTATTTTATTTTTCATCTTGAAAAATTTAATATTTTTAAATTTATTTGTCAATTCTTGTCCTATTCAAAAAATGTCGCATTTCTAAAAAACCAACACGACAAATTAAATAATGGAATTAACTTTTCTATATAAAATTATAACGAACTCGTTAGCCATTATTTTTTTCTTGGATTATATTATGGAGTAAAATATAATTTAATGGGGTAATTAATAATATTAATATATATTTTAACGAACCTGAAAAATTTTAAGCTTCCACTTTAAGATACATACCGAAGTTTTTTTACAGACTTCTTTTAAAAATTTTATGTACAAATATTCTTGAAACAATTACTCTTCATTAGAAAGTTGTACGTAGTACTTATTCTTTGGGAAAAGGATGAAGCAATTATAATTCAATACAAATATAAAGAGTCTATTGTCTTTGTTAGGTTATTTTGGGAATATATACATTAAAATTATAAAATTATCGTTTGCTTTACGTGTCTTTGGCATAATCTTTTACAAACCATTAATTACAAGCACTTATTATTTTAGTTTTTAAAATCACAATTATATAAGTTTATGTTTTTACTTTTTACACATATATTAAATATTTATATTCATAACAGGTCCGCTGTTTAACAAAAGGAGGAATAAAGGCAATGGTGAAAAATATAAACCGGTAGAAAGGTAAAACATTTCTTTCTATCCACTATTAGAATTCGAATAACCTTTTCGTAAGCAAATATTCCTTATCTTAAAAAAACTATGAGTAATTTAGTACTTTTAGTCATACAAAGTTGAGTTTGAATCGTTATTGAGTGGTTCTATAAAGACTTTACTTTTTTACCAGTGAATGTAAATTCCTTCACTTACAATAGTGATTGTCAATTAGGTTTTTGGGATATTATCGATGTTTTGTTCATAGTTTGAAATAGAAATGGACTTGCATTTTCAAAAAAGACTTTATGAAATAAAATAATGGGTAGAAATGTTTTATTTGAAAATGTTATTTAAATATTAGGTTTTGGATGAATACTACATTTCTTCAATTAAAAAGAAAATATTCATTAATCTCTTATTATTTACAAAATCGTCTCCATTCCCGGGTCGAGTAAATCTCTGTGGATATATTTATTTTGCAAAGTAAATAATAATAATAATCAGCTGTATATTATAATATAATTAATCTGGTCTGGTAATCTGGTTAATTTAATCTGCTAGTACTACAATATTGGAAAAACAAGAAGCAATAACAAAACAAATAAATGCTACCAACATTAAGGTATATTTCATCACGTGATTATATAACTGTGTTCTACTGAAATTGACTGTTATAATTTATTGATTTTTCCCTAACTAATACTTAATTTGAATAAATGTTTAGCATAATACACTGTGCAGTCCCGTAGTCCATATTGAAACTTTGGATTCAAATTTCGGGTATAGCAAAATAAAAAGATTATCTTTGGCTGTTAGTGGACCAGGTGTCTGTGGACGAGGTTTTTGGAAAATGTATTATTTATAACATAGAAAATTGAATTTTTATTACTTATGACCAATAGATAAGAGATTTTTGTTGTATAAGTGATTACGTCATATCGGGATACAACCGACATATACACGTAATGTAGTCCGATTTTTTTTAAATGCTGGCCAACCAAATACCTCATATTACCTTCTCTACCAGATAACAATCCCACTATTTCGAATGTCATTTCACAAAATGATAGGATGGTAGCTGATATTAGAAATAATTTTGATTGTATTGACTCTACCTGAAATAAAAGAATTTCAAATTAAAAAACAAATGTTGGTCTTTATCGTTCCTCATCATAAGCAAACACTTCATAAGCAGCTTAGATAAGATATCAGTTCAATTATCTAGATTTCCAATAGTTATTTTAGACGGTAATGTAAACAAAAATATTTCTCCTCAAAATGTTGACCATCATTCAGATGATTATTTAATTTTTTTACTCTCTCACTCATTGATTCCAGCTCACGTAATAGCTACACGAGTATCGAACTGGTTAGTTCACATAATTATAAATATCCGATTCCTCTATTTTTTTTTAACTCTCCTACTACTACTGATATATTTTTCTACACAGTTACTTAATCTTAACGTAAATTCGTATAAAAATACAAAAACAAATCTATGCAGTTTTGTTTTTGCGCTTTTATAAACCCAAGGAAAAAAACATACAAATAAACGGTTTTCCTGTCAGTAAATATTTACTGAAGGACATAAACATCTTCAACACTAGAGGTAGTTTCAGATTTGCTGTTTTTGGAAGAAAGTGAAATGAGGAAAGAATAAAATGAGTCAGAGGGTTAGAGTTTCAAGCTTTCTCAATTTGATATGTCAAATTATTTGCATAAATGAAGGAATGCTATCTATACTAAATGGTTTTTTTTACTATTTTATTCTACATTTTACTCCAAAGCAAATATCGTGCTAGCTACTGGTGCAGTTTGCTATTTCGTGATTTGGACAGCATTGGCTCAGCGATAACGGAACACATCTTGGATTCGAGAACGACTGATTACATACGTTTTGACAAAGCGCCTTTTATAACTAAGGAAAAGATTTTAGTACCACGTAAAGTACGTGAGGCTATCGAAATTAGAATCTCGATCTACCTACCGTACCGTACCTACCATCTACCGAACTTCGATAGAGATAGTGGTTGGACGCCATCATCGCCTTGGAAAGCGGTTATTAAAACAATAAAGAGTAATTAGTACTTAAATGATTTCAAAAGTGACACGGTAAGTTCAGTATCTACCCAACGTATTACAACCACGAGTGATAAAAACCTGCAAGAGACCTCTTAAAACAATACTTCATCTTTTTCCCAACCACCGCCGGGATCTTCGCGGCGCGCACAGAGAACTGCAGCACGCAGATTACGCCGCGAGTCCACCACGCTTAGAGCTTATGAGTATGAACCCCGAAGTTTGAAACTAGTCGGGTACATTCCGATATAATTCCACGTGAATACAGCCAAGTAAATAAAAATAATAATAAAAATAATATAAAAGCCATGGTTCACGAAAGTTTAAGCATTTATTCAGCACTAAACTATATAAAGTTTGGTGTGGTATCTTCTATATTTATTTGGACTTAATTTTTTTTAAACCGAACCTGTTTGGATCCAGTAATAAATTTACTGAATTGTTAATTGCATCTACCAGTTCAGTGTTCTCATTTGAATTTGTAGGTGGAATATTACTGTCAACTTGCTAGTTTTAAACGGTCTACAAGGTACAATATTGGAGTGTGGAATTATATCCACTAGTTACATTAGGTATTGTGTTCACTAATGGACTATCTATACAATTATTTGTATCGACATTCATTGTAATCAAATTTTCAAACTAAACTCAAAAATTAGTTCTTCGAAGACACCTACCTATTTGTAGTGTACCGTTTTATCTTACCTATTTTACACTTGTAAAACTATCTAATATTTATGAGCCCACTTCCAAATGATGCAATCATTATGATTTACTGTCACTAGAAATATTAATCATATTATGGATGATAAAACTTTTAATACCCATTAAACTACAAAAATGTGCAAGATGGATAAAACCGTACAAAATATTGATACATAAACCATATATATACCATATACATAAACGATGTGATAAATGAACCACGCTTTATGAGCAAGTACGTCGTAATTGTTAATATTCCATATCACGTTTCTATCACATTTCCTACAGCCCGTCACCGCTTGCGAGCATAAATATATACGAGGACAGTGCAACTTGATTAAATACTATACTCTAACTAGCAACGACCGTTCGTTTTCGAGGATATATCTTTCTGAACCATATATAATGATTTCGATTGCTTTCACACTTCTTATATAATTACAAATAAATCACTTATTTTGAGAATATCTAAGCATTCAGATTTTAATAAAATTTAGATAATTTTCTTGTTTTTGTATACAATCTATATATATAAATCTGTTGCGTTACTGATTGACTAACAGACAATGCACGTCCGAAACTACTGAACGTAAGAAGCTGTTATTTGGCATTTGTGGTCCTGGGAGAGTGTAGGGGAGCACTAAGAAAGGATTTTTGGAAACTCCATCCCGAAGGGTGTGAACGAAATGGAGAACTTTTATATGAAAATCCTACACCGTTTAAGTTAATGACATGAAAATTTGGATTTTAGTTGTTTACTATAAATTAATGAGTGCTTGTTAAGATAGAAGCTCAAACTAAACCTGAAAAATATAAAAGGTTAAAATGAAATAGAGATATTTAAAGTTATAGACGTGATTAATAATAATAGTACTCTATATGTAGAGTACTATTATTATTAATCACGTTTCCCGTCCCTTATATGTAAGAGACGGGAAACTTTGATCAAGTTTCCCGGACATGTAAATTCATGAAAAAATTAAATAACTGGCGTCGTCACTTATAAAGGGTTCCATTTTAATTTCGTTAACGTTGACGCTTAGACTACGTCTGTGCGCTTTTAATTCCACGCCGGCAAGACCGCGAAAGATAAGCTAGTTTCAATATATAAGTTAAGTTTTATAGTTTTAATGACTAATACCACATTGTCTGTTTAGGTCATACTTCTAATTATAACAGTATATCGAACTGGCTAATTGGATTTCAAATGTTTGCCTGATCTTCTGGGGTCTATAACAAATAACCTTTCGAGCCGTCGCGACCAGAGAGCTCATGCAGAGAGTCCGCTATGCTAAAAGTTTAAGAATGAGATAGCCGAATGAGTTCGAAACTAGTCGATCAAATTCTTAAATAATTAATGTGAGGTATAGTAAGTCATCATGGGTCAAGAAAGTTTAAATACAAAAATTGAAATAAAAATTATTTTAATGGATAATATTTTTAATAACAGTAATACAGATTTGTTTGCCAAATTATGCTATATGTTTGTTAATTCAATACCACCATTCAACTTATTCACAAATTGATATTTACCAATATTAACCGGTTTAATCTTACATACACAACACATTACTGTATGTGAATATAATCTATATTATTTTTCTAATATAAAATGAAACAAACATATACACAGAGGAAACTAATAGTAATTTAACCAGAAACGTTTTTATGTCTGTCGTAAAGAGAATGACATATGACGCTTTTATTTCGACATTTTAATGTATATATGATTTAATGATAGACTATGAATGACATAAATTTTTAAAAAAAGTACTTACTCGTACATAAGAAATAAAGTTTTATTTTCACTAGTTAGTCGATATTCAACATTGCATTGTAACATGTTATTTACATCATAAATATTAAATGTTAAGACAAAGTAATAAAAAGTATTGCAAGAGATATAATAACTTATAGAGATATAATAACTTATAACTTACAACATTTAGTTTTATGTCATGTTTATCACTTTTATTATTCATATTAGAATAAATATAAGAAAGCACATCAAACCTGATAGATTTTCCCAAACATTTGTGTACATACTTTAGATTGTAGCTCTATATAAAATGTAACCATATTTTATTTCATAAAAGCCATTTTCAGAAAGCCTCTTAAACATTCATTGCTAAATATTGTATTACTCTATAAAACAGTTTAGTGCTTAAAGTAAATGCCTATTATTACAATTACTGTGTATAAAATAAATATGTATACAGGCGGTTAAAAAAGTATTAGAAATGTAATTTCATCATGACGTAATACACTAGACCCTCGTTTTGTCCTTACTGATATCAACGATCCTCCTTCGAGATTGAAATCGAGAAGCCATTGGATTCAAGGAATTGAGAAATGGAAAACAAAAAGAGTTCTTTTCATTTCTTAAATATATGTTTATATTTTAGATTCGTTCTTTACATGGATCTAGTACTCTTCAACTGAAGAGTCTTAATAATAAAGTTACATGTATCTTATTTATTGTCTAGTATTGTATGGATTTCACTGTCAATATATTTTGATGGCAAAATCCGGAATCGAAGCTTGGTGACATATATGTGCTGAGTTAGTAAATCATTGTATTATTTTATGAGTGTGGTGTAATTTAAAAAAAAAAGAAGCAAAGTTATCAAAGTGTGTATCTATATGACAGTTTTTACTAATAGGCGGTCTGTTAAAACCATTGTCATAGATTGATCTATAGCCCCTTAAGTTAATTTAAACCAAGAGTGGTTTAAATTAGTTTATTTATTTTTATAAGTCCGATTTGTAATCTATTAATTTTGTCAGCCAGAACCGTAGGTAATATCATCATTAATTATATTGAAATTTATAACGTAATATAACGTAAACTAACACGATGCGAGGATGCTTTACCCAAGATTCGCACCACTTACAAACACAGTACAGTCTACAAAAAAAAAATACTCTGAGCCTAAATGAACAAGACGGTCTGTAACAATAATACCGCTTTATTGTACCATCTATAGTTTTAATCACATTCTTTTCTATTTTGTATTGTAATTTCATCTTTGTGGTGTGAAATAAAGTATATTATAATTATTAAGTTTTCAAAATATATAAAACCTTTATAGCCGTGTTTAAATCACTTAAATTCACCGAGGCAGGAAGCGATACGGTGACTCATTTGGTTGGACGGTTCGCAAGAAGTTACGTATTGAAATACGTTCCCGTATTGGCATTTTTTTCCATTCAATACTTATTGAAACCTATATTAAATTAACTTTTCATTTTTGTTTAAATCTAAATATCATATTTTCTTATATTATATGAAATCAATTGTAATCAAAGAAATAAATATATAAAAGAATTTATGTATAATAAAATTTGGATATGCATTTCTAATCAATCATGTGTTATAAAGAGGCAAAGTTTGTAAGTTTGTATGTTTGAAGGTAATCTTAAGGTAAGGTGAAAATTACAAGAAAGATTTCTTTATTAATATAATTAGGTTAATACCAATACAATAGAATACTTTTCGGTCAAACAGATTTTTCATAGTCCGTAAAAAATACTAGATGTAGACCAATCTTGCAACAAAAGAACACAGAAAACCAATCAAACAAATTCTAATTCCTACGGACATTTATTAATGATGGCGAGGCGAGCAGGGGCGCTGGCAATATAGCTAAATTAAATGTTAAAAACTCTTCTTACTTGCGGACATAAATAAATAACAAATTATAAGAATAATATTGTATCAGTTTTACTTCCAAAAGCCATCTTGAGTATAGTGATTGCGTTAATATTATTTATTAACATTAAAATAAACTTTTGAATTATAAGAAATCAATTATGAATAATTATAATAATGTATCTTCTAATGAACTTTGTAATAACTTTTGAACTTCAATCGTTATAAAATTTTAAAATAAATTTAAAACGTTATTAAAATAATGCAACTTTTTAAATTTATTCAAAGTCTTATTTTTAATTTTAAACAAGCTCTTGCCAGCGATATGCCCCTCGATTTATTGTCGAACCACTTTTTGATTTAACTGCAAAAATAAAAGAATTGGCCGAAGAAAAAAGTATTCTATACGTTAGTTTAGATAGTAAGCAAAAATAACACAAAATATCATAGAAGTCTGAATACATTTTGTAGTGTAATTATAGTTCAAAGCTTTTTTTATGTTTTACCGTAAAAATAAGTGAATTGCCTAGAACAATACAAATATTTAGATTCTTAGACATAAAGACTGGCAGTTTTCGGTTATTGGCGAAATAAAAGCTTACTGACAGCATTTAGGTATTGAAAAATAATAATGTACCGAATATGGACTTTTCTAACTAGTTAATATTGTAACTTATAACATAAGTTATTAAAATTAATTAAAATCGTTTCCATATTTCTAGCAATTTAAACGTTATCCTAAATAGCTAATAACACGTATATCAACATTGCGTACCCCCCCCCCCTCTCCCCCACCACTCCGCGTATGTAAACTGTACAACATCAAAGCTGAACTGTTTTATTTGCGATGCCCTCCAGGCACGGAAGGCATATTACCAAATTTTAGGTAGGCTTGGTCGTTCAATAGTTTTACTTACAATTTTTATTTAGCTCAGTTACTTTGTTTTGATTAAACAAATGAAAAACACAAACCATTTCAGAAATTATCCTCCTGCATTATAAATTAGTATTAAAATAGTATTTTTGTTGCTCTACTTTTCTACATAATAATTAAAGTATATACTTAAACAGTGGAGTTGAAAATCAATTCATGTATATTTTTCATAATGTACTTATTTAAAATGAAATACTTATTAATAAAACAAAATTAATTAATAATGATTAGTAATAAATAAATAATTGAAATTGTTATTTATTAAACGAGGAATTAGTCTATTTATTTATTCTTTGATAATAGTATGATTCTTTAAGATAAGCTCGGGTTAAGTCCGTGTCTGCCGGAACAATAACCTATTTCATTAAATGATACGAATTTTATGCGTAATCTAATTTGAAGAAACGTCATGTTTCTAATACGATACAAAGACTAGATTATATTGAGATGGAAGAATTATATTGAGATTCAACAATTAAAACCTAGTTAGTAATGCATTTTTAAGAATCGTCAAATCTTATAAAGAAGCTCAAGCATTATATACGATTTGATGAAATTAACAAAAACATTCTAATTTGATTAGAGAAAATGTTTGGGGACTATCCAAGGACTATACCTAGACCTAAATTTAAACCTGGTTCTGACTTATGAACAATACAATTTCCCATGTCTGTGACTGCAGTGAGAGACGTCAAGATACTGTAAGTACGTTTTGCGTGTGTTCTGAAATCTATTCGCGTAAACTTAGAAACCGTTGAAGGTAGGTTAATTAATTAATTAATAATTGGAAAGAAGGAAAAAGATAAGTCCCATAGTAGTAACGTTCTTAACCCTGACAAACAAAACCAAAATTCTAAAACAAAAAAAGGCATGAAAGGAAACAATATTACATTAAAGAGATCTATCTATTCAAAACACGTTCTTTTCTAGTGAAAAGAGGAAGGAACTACAACTAAAGAGAACAGGGCAAAGTGGCAATAACCTAACTATAATAAACACATGTTTCAAAATGAATCACAAAAACAAAATATGGACGTGGAGATCACCAAATTGAAAATAAAGAAAACGAAATAGACTACATACAATCAAACTGACCGAAAATATTCGAAGATGTTGGAACAATTAATTTAAATTACTCCTCAGAATATATGGGCAAAAAAAAAATTCGGGCAGCTTTGGATGAGGCCTTTACCCACTCAGATAGTTAAAAAAAAAATCGGAAACCATTTTTTACCATACCCGTTTTTGGGAGTGAATATTTCATCAACTCCATCCTGCATGACTCATAATAATGTAACCTAAGTTCAACGTGTCCTTCATAAAATCAAGTTCCATTTTTACGAGAAACTGTAGTTTCATTGTAGACCTTTAAGTCACAACGTTATATATTAACAAAGTGAGTGAGATAGTAATGGTTCGTCCCGATAGCTTTGTCAACTGAGCTCTCTTGTCTTGATAAATTGGTCTCACAATAAACATACATCTATGATATATCAGAGAAATTAATAATAATAAATGTTTCAGCATTGCATATAAATAAAGACAACTTGCATGATATGAAAACGCAATTTTTTATAAAAATATATCTTCAAAACGCATAAATAATTATTTATACGCTTTGAAGTTCAGAGTCTCTAAGTGCTTACACGATATAAATGCAGTCCATGCCAAAAAATATTTATTTTCATTATAAATACCCTTTTCGGGTTTTGAAAAACACATTTTTTTTTAATTAGCATACTGTGTATGTGCACCATGTGGTAGAAAACCCCACTTGTTTTACTTTACGTGATAATTTTATGTTACACGTTCGAAACATAAGTTCTCTTATCGATCCTGGGAAAGAAATAGCTTCAGACATATTTTTAAGGAAGGTTTTTTTGATATTTTGCTATATTTTTCAAGACTTCTATAATGCTATTTGTAAGAATCTTGTGTTATAATTTAAAAAGACCATAAATGTATAAAAAATATATATTCATATATCGATTATCAACTGAATCTTTTTTAAAAACACAGGAACATCTAAGATTTTGATAATAATATTAAAGAGATCAATTCTCTCTTCGAAAAACGATAAGATGTAGATGGAAAATTGCATTATTTTCAAGAATCCAAAACTTAAAAAAAGGATTCTTGTGTAAGTGCAATCATTATTATTATTCATATTGAAGTACGAGTAAATTCTTAACCGTCTAGCGTAGCGGTGTTGGCTCGCCGTTGAATACTGTGATTATACTTGCATATAAAGATATTCAACGGTATTATGTTACTTTAATACACAATAAAGCAGCGTAGTCTTTTAGGATCCTTTCTTCTGTAGCTGAAGCTGGTGTGTGGGAAAATTTCATTTAAGATTTTAAGTGAAACAAAATATTTTAACTTTAAAATATTTGTAATATATTTTAGTTTAAGAATGTTATTTATTTAAAAACATATGCTTATAATTTTATAGACATCTATTGATATTCGTTATAAAATACATGTGATTTGCAAAAACGAGATATACTATACTTATATACTATACTAATTGTAATAACAAATAAACTTCTAAGTCAAGACAAGAGATGCGATGAATGTCATTTGTCAAGTTTTTTTTTAAATATTAAGATAGCTACCACGTCAAGTTATTTAGGTCAAAAAATATTCAATTTTATTGATAATTGATCATAGATATTGAAATTTGATCTATTAATAAATAATTTAAAAAAAAAAACAAAAACCCAATTGCATCTACCACGTGTCTACGAACCCACGTTTAACTCGATTTGAAATCACTGAGCGCGTGACGCGGGCCCACTACCGCGCAAACAACGCTAATAACCGTGAATTCAGTTCTTCACTATCCCGGCATAGATATAAATAGAGAGTATTTAGTTTGAATTTACCGCAACACGTTACAAATATACGTAAAAAATGCATAAAATATAAACTAACATCCAACAATTAAACTGAGTAAAAGTTTAAAATGCTATTGCAAACATTTCAATTAAAATGTTATTCGTTGTATTAAACTTTAGTGACCGCGATAGAGTTAAGAATTGAAACTGAGTTTAAGCAAATAATTTGATTTTTCTTTGTTAATGCTGCAAATAGAGTATTACGACGGTGTTTTGCTGAAAGTTTTTAATAAGAGTGGTCGATAACTTTATTTTAAAGCTGATAAATATAATAAATATTTAAAGCTGATAAATATTGAGTAGGTACGTATATTTTATTTAGCATTGAATAATACAGTTTATTTATATTATATTATTAACTAAAAACTAATTGACGTGTTGATAATTTATTCTTTTTTTAAATTAAATGATATCATGTGTAAAACTGTAATGAATAATTAAAAATATTTAGATTTCAACCTACAACCTAAATAAGAAGCTACAATAACGAAGGCGAATTTAAAAAGGCAACAAACTCAATTGTATTTTTAGTTTTACTAGTAACATAACGCTTTCATTTTAATTACTTATCGTATTATTGTAATTTTTTTTCATAGAAACATTTTTTACAATAAATTTATTACAGTGTGAATTTTCTTCAAAAATACTTCAAATAAAAATATTGATAAACATTTTTTTTTATGTTTTTTTTTTCTCTTTATTACCATTAATTTACATCTTCATATAGTGGTCAATACAAATAGAAATCAAGTCAACAAACATCAAATGTTGGAAGGACAAAACTAAAAAAATATATAATTTAAAATGATGAGGTAAAAGTTTGCCTATAAGTTACGAGTAGATGAAAACCAACAAAAATATATATTTTTAATATTTAATAGCAAGTTTCTAACGGTCCAGTGATTTTACTGCGACTGCATATTTAGTGCATGTTGAAAGATGCATCTAGTCTGCCTGAACTACGAGTAATGCAATCTCCGCTCGCATTCGTTCATGCTGCTCTTATTATTTCCCAAAAACGAATACTATATTGGATTTCTTGAAACGAATACTATTTGGGTATTCAATTTCATACGTTATAACAAAATAGCTTTTATTATATTTCCTAAAGAATAATATATATACGTCTATACTTAGCAAAGAAAAAAAATAAGATTGAAATAGTTATTGTTTTCTTCTTAACTCAAGAAGTAAACGTGCCTTACGTGATTATTAAATTTGATTATATGTTTTTATGATTACTTTGTATATTTCATCCCATATAATTCTTATGTAAACGGCATGGCATGGCATGATGAAATAAGAAAATAAATTCTATGTGTTGCAAAAATATTGCAGAGCCCTAGCTCATTCCGATTTGGAAATTCTTTAATCCGACATCTCTCGAGATCAAACGCTGCGGATCGTGATTGTAGTTACGAGGGTCCACTTTATGGCTTTCCTTTTCTGCCTGATCCAACTACACATATACATATAAAAAAGCAATGTTTAGAAAAAATATCAGTTTTAAACTTTAAAAAAATATTCTGTTTTAAACTGAAAAAATATTCAGTTTTAAACTGAAAAAATATTCAGTTTTAAACTGAAAAAAATATTCAGTTTTAAACTGAAAAAATAACTCAGTTTTAAACTTACTAGTGGTTATTTCATTTTGACCACATTAACAGTTTGATGTGAAAAACGTAATATTTTAAAACTCTACCAGTTTTACCTTACGTTAATAAAACAGTGATGAATAGAAGTTCTTAATATAGTTTTGTGGAGAACCAATGGAACTTGTCACCGCTCCTGTTGACTATTTTCCTCTTATAGGTTTAGTTCCGCCCCATACTTGGTCCAAATAAAACGCATATTGACAAACGTTGAAACGGCTAGATTAGTTTACTTAAGCTATTTTCACAGTATCATTACATACTACTATGGGGTAATATATCAGATATTTATAATATATTTATACTCCAGAAGAGGCTGTTCGCTGTTAAAACTATGACTGTATATAAATAATGTATCTAATGTACATAAGAATATTAACAAATTCGATAAAAATGTGATTTACACAATTCATACCAGAAACAATAATAAACTTTTTATGCCCACTACTTGGCTCCTTCAACGTCCTCCTCAATAAAACCTTAAACTTATATAAACTTCACAAAATCAATTTCAATTATAAATTAAAAGGAATTATATAAAAATATATTATTATAGTGTAAAGGATTACATAAACGACGGTATGGAATGGGAATGAATTTTATCTTAACTTTTAAAACCTACGCGATTTCGATGCCTCCTAAGTATAATAAGTCAACTAACAAATTTAGTTGTTATAGTTTTTTTTGTGTAAACCTACATAATAAAACAAGAACCAGGGATTAGTGTTAAGAATATTAAATAAAATTCCGAGATAATTTTAACATATTTTAAAGTCGTACATTGTATACTTAGCCAAATTATTTCGTATCAATGGACGCGAGCTGTGGGGGGGGGGACACATCGATACAAGTTCATTGTGGCTCAGTGTACGACGGATAAACTTTACAATGATGACGCTTGACTCATTTGGCTGTGCCAATTGTTTACTTTCATTATGATATTTAGTGTAACGTCAATAAAAAGTAATAAAATATATTTATTGGCATGTTTTATACAAATATATTACCATTATGTCTATAACATTACATATTCACCGTGCAATAAAATCAAACGTCGTAAGCGAATTGCCATGTGTTATAAAGTTAAAGGAAGGCTGTGAAAACATTAAAAAAAATGATCATGAGAGGAAATATCATTATATTTCCTCTCATGATCATTTTTTGTTAATGGAGGTTTGAAATATGAAAGTAGCAATGTAAGAGAACATTCAAAGAGAAATGTGAAAACTTCTTGCCCCGCAACTTGCCGGAAAAAATGTAGTGAGAATTTACAAAAGACCTTCGGCAAAAAGTATTTGATACGTTTTGAAGTTTTGGAGACCGCTCAACATGTTTTGCCAAAAAGCAGCATGTTTTGCCAAAAAATATCATTGTATTTTTTGGCAAAACATACTGCAAAAGCTGAAAATAAGATTACTGTAGATAAAAAAAAATCAAAACGTGTTCACTCTATTTCTAACTGCCTTTCAACCAGTCAAGGAGATAATATTGATACTACGAAAATATCAGTTTACAAAACTATGTTCTTAAGAACTCTTTCTATTAGTTTTAATTGTGTAAATACAGCTTTAGAAAATTCTGATAAAGGAAATGGATTCATTGAATCAGATCAGCGTGGTACACATATAAATCATTCAAAAACTATCAATGAATTTAACGTTGCAACGTTATTGATCATGTTGATGCATTGTCTCCAGTAGAATCAAATACACTCGCCAAAAATCATGTACAAAAGTATATTGAGGGCTCCAATTCTTTTAAAAAAAAATAAGTTGTGTAATAAATGGTTTGATTCCAATAAATATTCTTCGAAACCGTCTACCGTAAGGCACTAGCGAATATGCAACACAAAATAATGACATCCTGAAAACAGCTTATGATCTTTAAAATAGCCTTAATGTTGAACGTAAGTACGTTTTATTATAAACGAAAACTGTCTTTATATAATTTTACGATATACGATCTGGGTTTTCACACAGGAAATTGTTTTTAATGGCATGAATAGACAACAAAATGTAATTGCCAGCTGTGTTTTCAAGTTCATTAATGACACGGTTGTTGAAGTATCAAATATTAACCTTTCTGGTCAGATAACTGTTGAGACCGAAATCGGAACGAATCATTTTTTTTAATATATTTGTAAGCTAGTTTGAAGTTTAATATAGATTCTAGCCATCACTTTCTCATATTGAGGTTTCTCATTGAAATTTTATACTTATTTGTTAAACAGTAAAAAAAATAAATTTTGTTTTACTTGATATTTTAAAAACAGTTTACTTAAATGGTAAGATAACTTTAAATTATTGCTTAGTAAAATATTTAATACAAACAGGTATTAAAGCACATTTATGCTAAAAAATATATTCAGGCTAAATGTTATAAAAAACAAAACAGTAAAACGTTATAGCAACGAATCATAAACAATAATAAGCTATTTTCAAAATCCTAGTTCTAAATCATAAGATTATCGTAATTAAAAAAAAGAATAACGGTGGCCAAAATATAATGCAAAAAAATATATAAAGTTAAGTGTAATTTCGAAGACATTAATGTAGAATGAATAAAATACAACATCAAAGCTAAACGAGCTTGTACTATTTTTGTGCTTAATTTATTTGCGATACCTGCCAGGCAACAAAGGAAAACTACAAGTTTAGCTAAGATCGGCCTTTATGTAGTTTGTCTAAATTGTTTTATTTAATAAGTTCACTTTGTCTTGACTGAACAAGTAATAAACAAAAGTCAATAAAATATTTATATGATTATATTAAGACTTCATACTATATTAGTCTGCTTACTATCTTATAATACTAGTAATAGTATTTGTAACCAGAATAAAATTAAGAATGTGCAAAAAAAACATTATAATATAATTGTCCTTATCGAGACAGAGGTCTCATGTATTATAATATTTTTAATATTTAAATTTTTGTGAACCATGGTTACTATTATATATATATATTTAAGCAGCTGAATTCAATTAAATTTATTTATTCACTTAAATTCTTTTAAATATTTTTTCGGAATTATAAAAACTGTTTCGAACTCATTCGATGTTCCGACTTATGAGCTCGAAGCATGGCAGACTCATGGCGTGAAATCTTTGAGGGGATCTTTGTGTCATCTTCAGTTACTTTTTAATTTATCTAAGTTGTTATTGCACTTTATTTTGTTAACGGCCGGCTTCCAAGCCGATGATGGCATCCAATAACTGTCCCTTTTGAAATTCGGTAGACGGTAGATTTCGATAGCTTCACTTAGGTACTTCACGCGGTAATAAAAACTTTTCCATAGCTAATACCAACGCTTTGTCAAAACGTATGTAATGAGCCGTTCCATCACCTAAATCCAGACATGTTCCGTTATCGCTGAGCCATTGCTATCCAGATTCTTAACAATGATCCATGATTTTTATATTGACGTTTCAACGAGTTTCCCCTACGTAACACTTAACCCAATTCCAAGGAATCTTATATACACCCGGGACCTCTACGACCGTTTCATTGAGCGTAATTTGCAGTGCGCACGGAAGATATTCTTAATATTACAATTACGACGTAATAAGTATTCTATTCTATCACTATACGTTAATAGGTGAACGTCCTGGCTTTTATAATTGTAAGTTTTCCCATTTGGAAGTCATAAAATTTGAGACCAATTGTATCCGTTGTCTTCGAATAACCTTTTGACGTATTTAATATCATCGTCCAGATATATCGGGTCACATACTTATTGAACACTATTGGATGGTGGTATGACTGGACATGTTTGTACTAGTGCGTCTGCGTAGGCTGTTTATACACAACAAATTTCACCATCACATCAAAAAAATCCGTCTGTAGCAATCATTCTAAGAAGAATGGTTGCTACAGACGGATTTTTTTCAACCGGGAACTTCATATTTTTATATGCATCATTTAAGGAATACTAAATTAAAAGCTGGTCTTTAGATACAATTTCAAAAACCTCTTCTACATAATATTTTCCACCAGTATCATCAGATCAGAACGTTTAAATATAAAGGCTTTCTTAAACCACTCAATGAAAATATTTGCTATCACGGAAACAATAGGAGATCCCATAGCCACTCCAAATAATTTGCATAAAAATATCCCCACTCCATTACACACACAAAATAAGCACTTTCCGACTAAAACTGTATTAGTGGCAATAGTGATAGTTCTACATAGATTCACGGGAGTACTAATCATCATTTGTCATTCAGTGAGACTGTAAGAAATATATATGTGTATAGGTACTTGATGTTCCAGTTAACGAGTGAAGATCCATTATGAATTTATTTGTTTATAACAATTTTTTATTCTATAACAAGACATGTTTCAATGAATGTTATTTCTCACAATATTTTTTATAGCTGTATTAATTTTGGCATGTTTCTATTCTTAAGTAGATTGACTTTTAGATTCAGGTCACACAATACATGCAGACACGGGTCGTTATGTCGTTATGTAAGTGGTACAAATTATGCAGCTGAATTCAAAGCTTTTGGAACAATCGGAACAAGGTTTGTTCTCAGCCAACTAATTTTCTATCTGGACATCGTCGACATCTATCATATACATTGTTATAGTTATAGAAGTTGCGAAACTTGAGGCATTAAATATGTTTCACAGTTTTTAAAAAAGTAACTGCATCCGTGTATAAATACAGCTTTATTTTTTTTATGTAATTTGATCAGACAGTAAAGGAGGGCCATAAAGTCACCCTCGTTACTACAATCACGATCCTCCGCGATTGATCTCGAGAGATGGCGGATTAAAGAATTACGAAACCGGACCTTTCCTTGACGTTCTAATATTTTTCGGACGGGTGATTTTTGTTTTAATGTGTAGTTTGAGTAGCTTCTTAAGAGATTCATCGTTGAGATGATAAGAGATAAGCGAGATAATCCTGTATAAATATGTTATGTAGAAAAAATATAACTATGATATTTATCATATATACGAGTAGTAGATATGTATGTTTTATGACGAAATTTGGAACAAGTTGGACACAAGCAACATTCATTCCTATAGGTTATTAAATACTATACAACATTAAACGTTACATAAAAGTAGCAGCTTTAAAAAAATATAATTAACAAGAGAAACAAATAGGTAAAATATAGTCACTATTGTGTAGAGGCCTATTGAACGGACTATTCAAATGCCTGCGCAAAGGTAGAGCGTTTCATTGTTAGTGTATAGACCGCGAAGTATATTACGATTCTTTTGTATCAGTTTTAGAAAATGTTTTATTCAAACATATAAAATATGAAAGCAAACATGTGCCTTTTAACTGTATAAGATATTGTTTTCATGCAAAATGAGTTTCATAAAATCATGACTTTTTGTTCTTATGGCCAGATAATGTCTAACGGATGATACGAAAAAAAGTTGTGACATTTAATCATCAAAAAGGTAATAATATTTTTGTTTCGACGCAGTTTCGAATGTATAGCTATTTTTTTTTTTAAACTCATCGAAGAGTAGAGTAGATATTATGACTGTCGCCAGAGTAGTGAAAGAACTTATAACTTATACCGTAGTCTTAAACTCTCCCCTCTCGATAGTTCATGTACAATTGTTGCACTTATAGATGGAACTGAGCGGAATGTCCATTGTATTAAAGACGTTTTTTATCGATACAGCCAACAAAAATAACCAAATACTGAATGTATCTCACGAAATAATTCGTTCAATATCCATTAAAAAAAGATATTATATTTTTAATGATAGATTAGTTGCGAAGATTCCCTTATTGGTTTTAAAATAAATTTAGAATGAAATGCCTCCGAAAAAGAGGTAACTATAAGACAAAACAAAAATATACTGCCGATAGCACTGCTATAATTCAAAATAAATATTATTTCCCGTTTCATATAAGTAAAAAAAAATTGGTTCAGATAAGACATATATTATTTGGAACGACATTTTTTTCCAGAGGTTGATTTAAAGAATAGATAAAACAAATTGAAATAAAATAAAATTGACAATTTAATTTAAATCCATAGTACATAGAACTTCTCTTTCATATATTTTATTGTTAAAGTCAAATTTAAAACTATATATTTCAATATGCAATGTTTTTTTCAATTAATTAGAATAAGAGATTAAGCAAATAGCTTAAGAAAACAAGTGGTTTTTTTTTTATTTGCTAAATAATTATTATACAAACTTCATGAGCCATGCTAAGGCATACCTCAGCTCATAAAGTTTCAGCTCTTTACATATAAATTTCTTTATATGGATAATATTATTTTAGTTTGTTTTGTGATATCAATATCCACTCGGTTCTATCGCGCCCAGCATCGAAAAATGTCTGCAGCAAAGCCATCCGAGAAATATATCTCGTTTATCACCATGTCACGAGATCTCTTAAATATGTTTAAAGTAATGTCTCAGAAGCTAGTTGCTGTGTAAGGAATCGAATTATTTCAGGAGACTGCTGCTTTTGTTATCCAAGGAAAGTCTATTTTAACCAGATCTAAAAAAAATTAGCATTGTGTTAAAGATACGAAACAACACCAATTTATTTATTTATTTATGTCTTTTTCACGTTTAATTAATGATGGTGACTTTTTATGAAATTTAAATGGAATTATACCTATCAAAATAAGTCCTTCTATAAGAACACTCCTAAACTGAAAATTAAAATTACGAGGGTCCCAAAAGCGTTCGTCACAAAAAGGAACAAGGGCAATTTTAGTTGTAAATACCCAGTACATCATTAAAAGTAGATTAAAAAGTAAATTTACCTAATATTGGTATTGAAACATTTTAGTGTAGCTAAATAGCAAATTAAGTAATTGTTTGTTTTACTTAAACGGTCAACAGTTACTGGTAAAAACGCTATTTTCTTTTGTTTATTAGTTGTCTTATTGTTTTGGAATTTGAATTTAATAAATTAACGACAATGGTCAGATTGTAATATGTTGATACAACATTTCAAATATGTTATAACATTTAAAATATATTATCATCATAGGTGGAAGCTAATGGCGGTTTGGATATTCTTTCAGGAACGAAGACGCTTGGAGCTGTTATAAACTAAAACTGCATACGGTATAACGTTAGGTTGGTTCTCTTGGTATTTTTTACAATTGAGGATTCGTAGTGATCATATGCGTCATTTTACTATTGAATTTGATTTAATTTAATTTAATGAATTTGAATTCCCTATTGTTCAAATAATTCAAAAGAAGTGCATTGATGAATTTGCTCTAATAGAGTGGTTGGCTGATTTAGCTACATAGTGACTAACGCTTAATTGGATGGCGGCGCTGCAAACTTTTGCTGAATCCTTGAAGAACTTAGACATTGTAGTGACCCAACCGACGAATTATTATGATGAATAACCAGGGTCTTTGATGGCCCAGGCATGCTGAAGGGTCTCAGTCTAATCGGAAGGAAGGGAGACCGTATAACTGTACCGTTATTAAATCTAACGTGGCTTATTTGACAAATTGTTCTTTTATCGGGTACCTGCATCCTCCGCTGCTGCAGTATAGTTTTTTATTTCTTAGTTGTTTTTTTTGCATTGGAACAATCTAGTACCTGGCGTCATTTTTGTGCTTAATAAGATTTGACATTTATCGTCATATTCTTGTGGGTTGGAAGAGCCTTGTATCAGTAGCGCGAAACAATTACACAAAGATGTTTCGTTTTTGTAATTAATAAAATAAAATTTAAATTAATAAGCGCACAATTTTTGCCATCACCGATCTCAGGAATTCTACTGGAATTTTAAGATATTAATAAAGATCAATTACTTAACATATATTCCAATTCATTTCTCATATTTTGGGCAACTAATTGAGACCCAAGCCTAATGAATTACTAAGTATATTACATTGAACTGTCAAACTCAGGCAATAATCGAAATGATTTAATGACAGATTTGGTCAATAATAACGTCCGACGTCATGGAGTATTCAATGTTATTACCAGATGGGTAAAATATAGTTATTAAACTATTTTCAAAACCTCTTCATTTTGAAAAATAGTAGGATCTAATAGGCGTACATTCGCGTCTTGGAAATGTTAACTATTTCTGTAAACACTAACCTACAGTTCTGAATTTGCGTTGAAAGAAAATTTTTAATATAACTTAAAAACAAAAAAAAGGAGCAACTCGAAGCAAACTCAAGTACTTACATATGAGTATAAATTTTATCTGCACGATTAATTTTCTGATCACTCCTGGAATATCGAGTACGAGTAATTTATTAACTATATAGTGATTTGATTTACTTTTTGAATCATCCTACAGCCTACTCAAGTTATTATGAGCAAGCCTGAGGGGCGTAAAAATGATATACCTAATATAGTTTAAACATATTTAATAAAAGGAAATTACATAAAATATAGGAACTCATTAACTGAGTGTCTGACGCTAGAGGTGTGAGCCATAAGTATATGAGACACATTTATTTCGGTAACGACCAATGGTGTCTGATTTTACCCGTACCGAACCCGTAAAATTCATGAAAAATATGTTACAAAGAATTCTTGAACCTTAGAAAATATATTGCAAAAAAGCACATATCGCTAAATTAGAAATATCCTTGTCTTGTCCTATTATAACAAGTTGTTGGTGTGTTAATAAATAAATAAAAAACATATAGATTAGGTGTTAGGTATTCACTAATACAAACAGAAAAACTCTAAGTACTAGAAGTACTACTTCTAGTAAGCTACGGTTAATTAGCAAATTGCCAAGTTAATTAAAAGCAAAACGGTCCCAAAAGAAATAATTTATTTTAAAACTTTATTAAAGGACAAAACCATACGATTTCTTTTGTACATATTGTATGTATGAACTATATACATAGCTGCTTAAATTTATGTCTAGAATCATTTTTAACAAAAAGATTTAGTAATTAGTAAACAATATTTTTTCCTACTATATATTATGTATCTTATAATACATTTTATTTATTAACCAGAATTGCATGACTTGTAAAGAAACTCTCACGTAATATAAAAAATCTCTCACGTCACGTCACGTACCTCAGTCGCGTGTATTGAAAAAAATTGTTAATTTATTAAAATATTAATAACCTTAAAACAATAACATTTTTTTTGTCTAAGCTACGTGTAATTTAAAACTGGTATTAAAATAAATTCATTTTTAAAAATAAAATAAAATATAAAGGTCAGGTCATGAAAACGCCTGTGTAAACGAAAACGTAACTGTGAAAATTTAATGAAAGGGAACAAGGAAAACCGAGAGAATGTTTTCATCCATGATTCTTGGTGCCATCGTAAAAATATATATCAAATTTTTCACTCGAAACTAATATAAAAAATGCATAAATCGTGAATATATATTTGTTTCATTGCTGTTTCAATACGATTTTTGTTTGTGCTATAAGCAATGTGATAGCTCTGAAATGTATGGATTTAAATCCATACATTGAAATCGTTATTTCAGGAGATCAAGTATCGATTAACAGTCTTTGGTAAAACTTATTCATATTACTTTGTCGAGATTTGAACTTGAAACTTTATATATTATAATGTTTACTTAACTTTATTTGTGGCAGCAAAAAAAGGTTCTATGGGAACAATTACCATTTTTGTTAACTGAGGGAAGGATTGAAAATTCCAGTACCTTTTAGAAATGTTTTATTCGTTTTTATAACCATAATTATTTTTAATTTCCTTGTAAATTTTATAATTTAAAATATTATGAAAGGCGTAATAGGATAAAATAAAGTTCTTAACACAATTTTAGCAAGCACTTACGGGTTCAGTTTTTTTTTTTTGGGATTTTTATATTTTCAGCTATCAATGTATTTAAAGACAGCTATGGGTGTATATTTTACACTACTCGACGTGTTTCACTATACAATCAATTAAAAATCTTTTTCATGTGTCTTAAAAAAGCTTTTTCAAATATTTAAAATAAACGCTTTTTCAAATATTTAAAATAAATGAGTTGTATGTAAAGATTAAATATTAGTAAATACCTAATTTCTTGTTGCGCAAGTCCCCCAAACTGTTTTTAGTTATAAATACAGATTATATATTATTCGTTCTATATACTTTTACGAGATTAACGGACATAGCTGATACCTAAATAATATATAATATCGTAGATTATATTTTATTCACTTTACAATTTAAATAGTAATGTTAGATTTGCACTATGACTGTCACAACCTAAGTGATATATATTTACCCAGCTGTACTCACGTTAATATTTATACATAAGTTATCAATGCGGAGTCTCATAATGTATTCTAATATAATTTGAATTCTCTCACAGTGTATAATGGAGTATCACTGGTATAATGACGAAACTACTGTGGAATATCGGTCAACCGCAAGCGTTCCTCTGACATTTAGCTCCTACACTTGATAGATATCTCATGTGTCATGTAAATTTAATCCGTTCACAAGGCAGCATTTAAATTATAAAGTAATATTCATTGTAATAAATAATATAAGTGCTTTATTTTCTTCAATAAAGCAATTTGAATATTTGAAATTATTTAAAGATAAATTAGGTAGGTGAATGAAGTGAAGAGACAATTTTTAGATCTCTGCACTAAACAATAAAGTTACTAGTGAACTGCTAATCAGTTGACGGTATTTAACCAACAAAATAATATAACGTTAAAGAAAAAATATAACATCTGTATGCGGAACAGCAATTTAATACTAGGAGCTGACGTGAAATTATTTTATAAGTCTAAAATCTTAAAAGGAATGTAAATCACTATTTATAAATAAATACACAACAGCAATAATAAAAAAAAATCATTCGGATAAAAATATAGGAAACTGAAAGACCTTAATTGCAGAGCATCGACTTTTTATTAATTATAGACAATAAATTTGTTGTTTTTGAAACTTTCTTTACTGATATTCCGAACAATGTAGTATTGTGTTGATATTAAAAACTACCAAAAAACATCAAGTTTTAAATTAATTTGTGTTAATAAGTATTAAAAACTAATTTCCAAAGACCGATGCTCTGTTAAGAATATTTTTTATGGAATTTTAATTGACTAAATTCCGAATTGGAACCCTCGAAACTTAATTTTAAATTGAAATTGATTTACAGAATGTTTGTTTGGTTTTGTAACTATGGTATCAAGATCGGCACTCCTAACAGTACCATGACACTCATAAGTGGTCAGTGCTATTGATTCAAAGTGGAAAAGATATAATATCTCATCTCCTTTTTAAATAGTTTTTTTGACAAGGGCTAAACAAAAAATAAATTTTGAACTTGGCACAAATCGTAAATGATATTACATTATAGAGGTATAGACATAAACCACGCAATAAACAATCAAGAGCATAGAATAAGCCCTAGCGTTGAGTAATAAATATCTTAATCGGGCAATGTATCAAGATTTCACAGATAATTTAAGTCCCAATATATAACAATTTATATAGTTGAACTGGTTTGTTCTTGCATTTTATAACGTAGTATAATTCTAAGTGTGGATAGAAAGATAGGAAAGCTGGAGAGATAATCGTTAATGCTTATATCTTGGTTTTTAAGAAACCTTGAATTCGCAGACAATTGTAACATTAGTTATTTATTTATTTTTCATGTAATACAAGCTATCATTTATTTGGTAACCCCAAAGCCTTATTTTATTGAAAATAGATAGCATGCCAAAAGTAATGATATATATATGCTACAATAATTAGAAAAGTAACCGCTATTGAAAATAATATTAATTTGTAAGGATACATACAAGATTTATAGTAGTTTCATTAAATTGTGGTCTAAGCGAATAGTCCAAAGTAAGTAATCGAAACTAAGCAAAAATCCTCTGAAATTGATGTGTGGATGTTTGTAACGGCGTAGAAATTGCATTTTCTAACCATATTTTATTGAAATTGTTTCAGATTTTAAGAAAACAATTACAGTACCTAGAGGTCTCAAAGTGCGGTAAAAGAATGTGCGGTTTGAACCAAAGATTAGATATAACAAGCATACTCTTTCCGCTATGTCTATATAGTTTTCTATATTGTGTTTGTTATCTTTTTTTATCAGGAATCCGACTCCTTGTAGCCCTCTTGATTCTCCGGTGTGACAGAAAATATATTCTTCATCTTCTAGAATTTTATTACCATTTCTCCGTACTTTAGCAAGGCCTACAATGTCGTGTTTTATATTTTCTAGAGAATACTTTAGCAACATAAATTTTTGCGGTGATAATAATGATTTTACCTTGTATGTGCAGATGTAGAGTCCTTCTAGGTTACTCTAATGAAATAATTATTAAAATACTATATTATAATATTTACAACGGCGTTAAATAGTTCTTTAAATTTTTGATCATCTTTTTATCAAGAATCCTGAAAACGAATTTGGCGAATTTGAGCTGCGATCGGACTTACTGCCATAGTTACGTAATGCATAAATATACATAGACGTTATAGACGGAATTAGCAATATTTTAAAAAAGGTTTTTATAAGAACGCTTTATAAATCTCAAAGGAAAGTGAGCCAATACTTGATACCAACTAAAAGTAATATTCCTTTACAATGTACTTGGTATATAAACTTGACTGATTGTGGAGATTGTATATTGGTTAAACAAAGAAGAACATTGGTACAAGAGTTATGAAATACACATTGGATATCATGTGTGAATTTATAGACAAGCCCAATAATTATATTACATTTGATAAGCCACAAATACTCCGTAAAGGACAAATTTCGAAACATGAATGATTCGCAAGAGGGATCGGCAACATACAGCCAACATCAATCTATTCTCTAATGACTAACAACCGAATGACTGATCCGCCCTATTCATCATAATGTATTCAGGTGCGCTGTCTAAATAGGTACATATAGAGTATAAATGAAATAAGAGTATATTAAATACAATTTACAGTCTATTTCACTCTGCCTGTTTTAATATTTATCTATTTTGACATTGCCAATAATATTATTTTAAATATTTACCTTAAAGTTACGGTACACATACACTACAATTTTTTGCAAACAAATTACAAACATCAAATAATAAACACAATTAAATACTGACAAGTTGTTTCGCCAATGATGCATTTACATTGGTGGTAGATGAGATATAGGAAACGTTATAGAAACGTGATATATTAACTATTACGATATCCTTGCTAACGACGTTTTTCATTTATCACCGGCAGTGAGTCTTGCAGACTTGTAATCTATCTATAAACTGTTATCTCTGAATTGATTAGTTTTTCATATTTTACAAATTTTAACTGGGAATCATTTATGAACAGTAAGATATTATAAAAGTCTACAAATTTTATTATTTTTATTCTATGTTTGAATTTTTATTCTATGGTGTTTTTGACTTTTCCTGTAGGACAAATAAAACTATCATTCGAAAAATAACTTACAATATATATTCAAAGTATACTTATATCAAATACCTAGAGAATCAGTGATAGAAAAGTTTGAAGTTTTGGATACTTTAAGGATTTAGAATAGTATTCTGGAAATTTGAATGGTAATTAAAATAATAATTAATTACAGAGAACATTTTTATATTATGTTTATGTTTCCTTAATATATAAATCAAAAATCATGAAAAGTATTTTAATGGGGCTTAATTTTATTATAACTATTTATCAATACTTTTAATTTATATAGCAATTTCTTTTTGATTTAATAATAAAAAACATACATACTTTTTGTCTACGTATATTTCACAGAGCATCTAACATTTTATGTTTCTTGTAAACAGAATAAAATAATGTTATTATTTGTATCCGACAAAGACTATAACTATATATCACGTATGCCATTTTTAATATCGTGATGCAGCTTTAAAAGTTTTCTAGTACTAGAATAGAATTAGATGCCATACTGCCTTTTCTGATGATATAATTCAAATGTATATTCAAAAACTTTATTTAGACATTACTCAAATATATAAAAAAAGAAACAAAATGTTAGAATATAATATAAAACAAAAAAATACACATTTAATAAGAAACAAATAAAACTGAAGCGTAAACAACTCAGCTGGTGGAATACATGACTCAACTTCTGTCTAGTTTTTGGGTGCCTGCCATGCCATGATGTAATATGTTGATGACCGCATGGTATAACTATAATTTAATGAGCTTATATATCTAACTATAATGTAATAAACGGCATAATATATTCTTCTCTTCCGTTCCTGTCTATCAGCCGTAATCTTTACAGTCCCTCCTCTTTTGCTCAGGTCATCTTCCAATCCATCTATTTCTTTTTGGTCTACCTCGTCCCACATATCCTTCTACATTCATATTTAGCATTCTTCTTGTTACATGGTACACATTTCTTCTCATGACATGCCTATACCACTCTCCCTTTTACTTCTCAATTTATCCGTCACTGGTTCCACTTTCAAACTTCCTCTGATATAATGATTCCGTATACTTAGCCATTCTTGTTACTCCACACATCCATCTTCTCTCATCTCATGTCATCATCATCTTCAGTCGCATCTCTACCTTATACAATTTCTTCTCATCCATCTCTTTACTTGTCCAATACTCAGGTCCATACGAGTACATCACGACAAGTTCCAATACCGGAAGTCGGAGCAGAAATAAGTAAAAAAAAAAAATATGGAAAGTTAAATAACAAAAGAAAATTGTACCACTGTGCATATAATCCCTTGTGGCGGGAGATAGATGCGTGACTTGGTTTGCCTCGTTGGCGCAGTCATGATTTACCGCCACGCTTGCTGTTAGACAAGCTTAACACGCACATGCGTTTATCGTACATAACACAACTTTTATTCATATGTGAGTGATGTACGTTATATTTTTATATTTAAACTTTGTGAACCACGATGACTATTTTATATATCGTCTGGAGACCGGGATTGAGAAATATTGTTGTTAAGAAATGATATAAAAAGTCTTTTATTCAAATTAAATTACAAATCAACAATAATTAAATAGAAGTAACTTTAAAGACAATAGAATTTAAACAAATAAACCAAAAAAAAACGAATAGCCTCTTCAATGGCCGCCTCTTACGCGCAGTAGTCATCTCCGACGCTCCGTTTGTAGACGACAACGAAGCCAGTGCGTAGACTATTGTATACTTTTCTTTATGAACGGCAAAGGTATTTCTTACTATGCCACTCCAACATATATATATTTATCCAGCTGAATTTACTTTAATTTATCGGAAATTGCCGATTGTTTTAATTTTTAACACGAAGCCAATATAAATGAAGTGGATAAGACGTAAATTTCAGTTGTCTTTAAAGCTAAGAACTCGATTTTTCTATGTTATATACAATAAATTTAAATTAAAATCATTATTTCAGAGTCAAACACTTCGTAATTTTGACGTTGATTAATTTTTTCTAAGATATTCGAGATTTTAACATGAAAGTATATATATTACAAACATGGTTTAAATTAAATTTCTGCTAGCAAATGAAAGTTCTTTGACTATGCGAGTTATTAAAAAATCTAGTTCGATACCTAATTTAACCTTTTTTATATGTGTCGTTTAGTCTTTTTTGTAAATTGTGTAATGTAAAATTTAATGACCGCAATATTATTGTAAAGATAAATTGACGGATTTAATTTGTTGCGGCCTTATTTAGCTGGTATTTGACGGCAGCTATGAGGGAAATTTGTTTACTGCAAGACCAAATTTATAATACAGGAAATTAATAATGTTTTTCAGAATTCATTTGATCATTTAAACCTGAATCTTTTAAAATACATATTATAAATTGAGTTATTACAATAATGAAATGCAAATATTTATGTTTGCCAAATTATTAAAATTAAATTATTAAAAGAGATGGCGCTTTACGAAAGGAAGCTTTCTCTCATTCCCTCATATAGTGGGAATTCAAGAATCATTCAATCTTTTACATTACTAAACAGGAATAAAACATTTATTTACAGAGCTCGTATATAATATTATAAATCAAAGTAATATTATTGTAATATTGCTATAATTCATGGTAAACCCACAGTTCCGCGCCTCTAACAGTACTAACCATTGCACTGTCTATACTTTCTTAAAATGACTCTATCCACGTGCCGCCATTATAAATGACGTCACTGCGTTTGCCCCACCATAAAATAATCAGTTCACGAGCTTTAATTAAAACAGGATCGATATTCATATATACAAGATAGTTATTTAATATTTTATAAAACAATACTTATCTCCATTACTACGTATGTCTGTATGTTTTGTCATACAAATATAAAGAGTAATTGTAAGGACTAGATGCAACTATTTTCCATTTTTGTATTGTCCCGAGAAAATAAAACTTTTTTGGGGTAAAAAGTGTCCTATATGCTGACTGGGATAATAGAGTAATGAAACTAATTTCATAAAAAATCTGCCAAATTATTTTCGAATTACGCCCCAGACAAACAGACAACAAATTTCATGAATTATAAAATTATTTTCTATAGCAATATTTATTTCAACTATCAGTAATAACATAACTATATTTATTGGATACTTTTTCCTACGAAACATAATATATTAGATAAAATGTTTCTAAAGAAAATTGGTAAAATTCTTTAAATATTTTAATAAAGGAGTCTTACCCGTTATTATACTCTCTCTATACAAGTATTGGTTATTTAAATAATTAAAATTCCTTCTGGATCTACCGCAGCCTATCAAAACTTTTGCCAATATTTTGCTAGAGAAAATATTAAGTAAATCGTAAACAGTGTTTAATAGTAAATATATAGGACAGTGTGAAAAAACATGGTTTTGCATAACACGTCCTATATATATCAAAAATATAAATAATATATAATTAAAAATATAAATTATAGTCACGTTTAATTCGTTTCTTGTAGGTGTATTTAAATCTGGTTGCATTGAATAAATAGCCTCTCATATTTGTAAAGAAGCAGGATTAAAAATGAGGAAAAGTTTATACATCGTGTTACAATCGTGAAGTCACAAAAAGATCTGTTTGAAGTTTATGCACATTACCGGTTTTATCAAGGAACGGTGACTAAACAAATAATAATTGCTTAAACTCTTAAATCATGTCGTTATTTTGAATATATATATATATATATATATATATATATGTTCATTGTTTTTTTAAAATAAATATAGAAAGAAAAATAAACCGATACGGCAGCTCAATTAGTTAGAGTTAAATTACAAATCAAGAGAAAAGAGGACTCTCAGATCTCTGATCTCAATTATCATTTACGTATTAAACTAATCCGATGTATTATGTAATTAAAATACATGTTAATTATCTTATTATCTTATCATATATATTTTGAAATATAATCATACATAAATATTTACATAAATGAACTTTGTAGTAGTTCTTGGACATTTAATATAATAGATAAAAGTTCAGCATTCATAAAAAATATCAATATTTCAAAGAGTATTATTCAAGTTCAACTAGTTATTGTAAATAATTTAATATCAATGTATATAAAGTAATATAGTTTTTGTATTTTCGAGGGCAAATAACAACTTTTTCGGAGTAAAAGGTGTCCTATATACTGACTGGTACCAGACGCTAACTAATCTAAATTTCATAAAAAGTGTGTAAATCAGTTTTCGAAATACGCCTCCATAGACAACAAAACAGACAGACAACAGGTTTTAAAAACTGTAAAATTATTTTTTATAGCCCTTAAATCTGAGTTACAAATGAGATGTTCGCTGATATGGTGTTATAATGAAAATAAGCGAATAAATTTAATTTCAGAAAATCAATGTTAAGATTTCGGGAATTTAATTTATTTACTCCGTTTTGAGTTTGTATTGTTCATTTGGTTCAGAACACCAAAACAGTTAGTGTTGTGGAATTGAGGGAGTAAATATATTTAGAATAAATAATAAAAGCATTGTTTAAAATAAATATTAATCATAATAATCCAGGGGTAAAAGTAAGAAGGGCTAAATATAATGAATGATTTTATATCTTTGCATTTTTACTGACGTAAGTTTATTTTATTTTAAATAGGCAAGATATAGAATTTAGGACATGTCAAACTCTAGTAGAACTGATAAAAAATAACATTTATTATTAGTATTGATTATTTGTGTCACTATAATTTTTTAAATAGGATTTTTTTAATTCCTTTTTTTGTTCTTGTGAGTCTTAATCTAGAAAATATTATTATTTATGTAGCATTTATATTATGTCAGATTTTACTGTCAATATTAGCCAATTTTTCCGGTCGTACATTACATTTAAAGATAAAGTATTGTAGTATTGTTTAAAACAGGTTTTATGGAACTTTCGAGAACCCACGATACATAAAGTCCGAACTCTCTTTAGTAAAATCAAAATGTATTGTATATTTCTATTTTTATTTTACAAGAGATCCTTGGAGTAAAATTCCGCAAAGAATAATACGATTCAAGTAGGTATAATAAACAAGCTTAACTGTGATATATTAGTAGATAGTAAAATGTTTCTAAGAGTAAAGGCGCAGAAATAAAACGTTTAGCTATTACGTTGGTATGAGTCTGTAGTCTAAGCCCTACTGTAATATCGATTCAAAAAAAATAATTTCCGTACATCTATTCCAGCGGGAATTACGGTAATCTTCACAATATCCTAGTATTTATCGGAGAATCGGAGTAAGTGTATTTTTATTTAATTGAAATACATAAGCTTACATTTCTAATTTTAACCTATGATTTAATGTCATGCACAGACACAAATTTGATAATGTTTGTATATAGCAATTAGGTAGTAGTTAGGTGCTATCTTTAGGCTAGGTGCTATCTTTCCGTGTTCGTATTAAACGAGGAGCCATTGGAAGAAACGAAATTTAACACAGTGGAGATTTTTTCATCAAACAGCAGCCTAATTACGCAGACTATTTTCCATTATCCACGATCACACATACAGAAAAAAAATTGTTTGGAGATCTGTATCACGTGCCTCACACACTGCAATTTTGTTATGTATATTAGATTTAAAATAAAATGTTATCGTCATTACAACTCAAATATTAGCAAAGAGTGAAATGAAACACAGATTTATCACTATATACATTTCATTAAGCCTTCTCCAAAATGTATTAAGTCCTTATAACGCGTGTGTGTCGACTCAAAGTTTTGTATTAATGTATGTTTATAAGTTAGTTTGTAAAGTTTCTTGCTGGTTGTTCTCCATAGACACATGGACACTCTAGAGTCCGCTATTTCATAAGTTCAATATTAGGTAAATAACACTGTACCAGTATGAGATGATCTACCAAGATTCCAAAAAAAAAAAACGTTAAACTGTATCTGTTATTCAATCATTGCGAGTTTGGATGTAAAATTACAGATCCCTTATTTTATTTTACTAATATTTAGAGTGCACTTTCCCGGTTGAATTTGGTATGATTTATTTGCAACACAATAGTTCAAACGAAATAGGTAGTTAGGGAATTTACTAAAAAGCTTTTAGAATTTTAAAATTAATTCACGTACACTTCAGCAAAGATACATATTTATGTAAGTTATTAGTAAAAAAGTAAAGATAAAAAATAAAGATACATATTTATATAAGGTATTAGTAGCTAGTAGTGTATTGTATCGAAATAAGTCAATCTTGTTTTTTATTATAATTATCACAAGATCTGAATATGAAATAGTTTTTAAGTAATTTGTTCAACACAAGGGAATTTGAAACAATGTCTGAAAATGAGCACCTAAGAGAGGACACTTAAACGAAATTCTACTTAGAAGGTATCGAAAATCAATACAATATGAAATTTAAGTATATAAGCTTTATCATTCTAATTCATTTTAAAACAAAATTACCTTTAAACTTACAAATTATAAGTTTGGTATTCTATGAACCTTAAATTAATTGTAACGAAAGAAATAAATTTATAGCGAACTTCACTAGTTACTATTATCGAAACTAACGTATTTATTTTGAGGTTAGTTGATACAATTTTTATA
The DNA here is from genome assembly GCA_963555665.1 of Dircenna loreta. Lineage (NCBI taxonomy): Eukaryota > Metazoa > Arthropoda > Insecta > Lepidoptera > Nymphalidae > Dircenna > Dircenna loreta. Next base: position 13,115,720 of record OY743092.1, read on the forward strand.
AAGATCTTTTAAGTATTTTATTTTACGTTACACTATAATTATTATTATAATTACTTTACTACTATAATATACTTTATTTATTACTATAATTTATTTATTATTATAATTTTTATTATAAGTACCTCTTAACTATTCACCAAGAATAGGAATAGTAAGTCCCGGGATTATATTAATATTTTTTTCGAGATGCTACGGACGGTGATTTAATATTGAGAGCTTGTTTTTATAAGGATATTGTTGCACACTCAAGGTTATAGTAATATTACCTCAGTTTTTCACATTATTGCAAATAAATAATGATCAATTATTTAATAAAAACTGCTTGAAAAGAAATTTACCGCTGAAATGCTGAAAATCAGTTGATTGTTTATTCATTAATTGGATATGGAAATATTAATATATCTATATATCTAATAATACTGTAGAAGAGTTTAATTTTGTACATTCTATACAAACTAGAAAAAATACATTTAAGGGCCTTCATACAACTAACGGAAGCCAAAAAAGTTCATTTTTAAATTTTGGTCTGACTGTCTACTGTCCGGCTTTCACGCAAAAACTACAGGGCGGATTTTGTTGAAGCTTTTTTTGTTATAAAGATATTAGTGCTCGGCAACATACAGGCTTTAATTAATTTTGAGCATTGGAATATCATATTGGAATTTTGGTCTATCTGTAATCCATCGCCATATATACAGCGCTACCTAGCAAAGCACAATATAACCTATATCTTCTTGCCATAAATATGGATTAATAAAAAAATTATGACTCATTGTATGGTTTATTATTTGAGTTTCTAAGTAAGAGCTGTCAAAGTCGCAGATAACAGCTAGTTAAACGTATTTTAAAAAAAGGTTACCCCAGGAACGTCTAAATAATAATATAAAAAAAATATTATCTTGATTGCCCAGGTCGATTGCCCGGTAACAAACTGAAAGAATTCCTGTCGTACTAACAAAATGCTTTAAAGTAGTAAGTACACTGTAATGTACAATAGAATAGCTAAAACATGGTTGGAACGTAATTTTCGCTGTAGCCGAACTATGTCTAGAGAGTACAAATTACCAACGCTCATGCAGATTGATACAAATCTGAACGTAAACAGCCACAATACCGGTCCGTATCAACATCATTTAACACTAATTGGAATGGAAAAGTACTTGAAGTCCTATTTGCAATTCATATTCCCAAACGGGATCGTCTGTGGCGGCTTCGGTTAATTAACGTTGCTCCGAAAATTTAATTTCTTCACTTTAAAGCACAAATTTAAACTCACAAGAAGACATGCTCTACAGCTTATTGATTTGTATTGACTGTCGTCCTTCGAGATTGAAATGTTTAAAATGTATAGTTATCATGGTTGCAGTTTATTTAAATATATTTTGTAATTAATCTTTCTTCACAATCACTAAAATTGTTTGGTGTGTGACTGTTTTCGCATGATATAATTTCAGAAAAAGAATTAATTCTCCTCTTAATAGACAAGTCTGAAAAACAAAATGAAAATCATGGCCTTACTAGATACTTCTAGACATTTTAAATGTGTAATACTTGTAGATGTATAACATATTAGAATGCTCCGTACTAATGATTTAAGCTTAATAATTAATTAGACGTTAGAGGCAACAACTTCAGATCTTCTTCAGAACTTCAGATCTAATAATACGTATTATTGTCAATAAGCTATCTAATAGATCTTCATCTTCCTATTGTGGGAAGATTGTGGTCATTGTTAAAAGCAAAGAAGCTTATTAAACGGTCCACATTTAACGACAGAGGATATTTTGATTCTAAAAATTTTGCGAAGTTTTTTGTATCTGATATGAAGTGATAGCAATTCTAGAAACAGGTCCAATTAACAAACTCAAAATGTTTGTATTTAATCAGGTTATAATAGTTGATGCTTTAACGATTCTATTTAAATCATTGATATACATTTTTTCGAGTATGTCTATATATAATTTGAAATAATTTTCCAAAATCAGTATATAAATATTTTTAACACATTTTGAAGTTTCAATAGCCGTTGTATTTTATTGATTTTAGTTGTAAATATCTATAGTTTATAATAACCTTTAATATTAAGTAACTTCTATGAAATGAACAATTATGGGTAATTATAACACAATTTGCGTTGTGAACATATATATATATATATATATATATATATGTTCATTGTTTTTTTAAAATAAATATAGAAAGAAAAATAAACCGATACGGCAGCTCAATTAGTTAGAGCCACATTAGAGCCCCAGGACCGTTTCCCAGAGGTCGCGGTATCGAATCCCTGCCCGTATCGGATAATTTTTCATTCTATATTTATTAAGATAATAAATATTTTTTATCATTACTCACAACGCAAATTGTGTTATAATTACCCATAATTGTTCATTTCATAGAAGTTACTTAATATTAAAGGTTATTATAAACTATAGATATTTACAACTAAAATCAATAAAATACAACGGCTATTGAAACTTCAAAATGTGTTAAAAATATTTATATACTGATTTTGGAAAATTATTTCAAATTATATATAGACATACTCGAAAAAATGTATATCAATGATTTAAATAGAATCGTTAAAGCATCAACTATTATAACCTGATTAAATACAAACATTTTGAGTTTGTTAATTGGACCTGTTTCTAGAATTGCTATCACTTCATATCAGATACAAAAAACTTCGCAAAATTTTTAGAATCAAAATATCCTCTGTCGTTAAATGTGGACCGTTTAATAAGCTTCTTTGCTTTTAACAATGACCACAATCTTCCCACAATAGGAAGATGAAGATCTATTAGATAGCTTATTGACAATAATACGTATTATTAGATCTGAAGTTCTGAAGAAGATCTGAAGTTGTTGCCTCTAACGTCTAATTAATTATTAAGCTTAAATCATTAGTACGGAGCATTCTAATATGTTATACATCTACAAGTATTACACATTTAAAATGTCTAGAAGTATCTAGTAAGGCCATGATTTTCATTTTGTTTTTCAGACTTGTCTATTAAGAGGAGAATTAATTCTTTTTCTGAAATTATATCATGCGGAAACAGTCACACACCAAACAATTTTAGTGATTGTGAAGAAAGATTAATTACAAAATATATTTAAATAAACTGCAACCATGATAACTATACATTTTAAACATTTCAATCTCGAAGGACGACAGTCAATACAAATCAATAAGCTGTAGAGCATGTCTTCTTGTGAGTTTAAATTTGTGCTTTAAAGTGAAGAAATTAAATTTTCGGAGCAACGTTAATTAACCGAAGCCGCCACAGACGATCCCGTTTGGGAATATGAATTGCAAATAGGACTTCAAGTACTTTTCCATTCCAATTAGTGTTAAATGATGTTGATACGGACCGGTATTGTGGCTGTTTACGTTCAGATTTGTATCAATCTGCATGAGCGTTGGTAATTTGTACTCTCTAGACATAGTTCGGCTACAGCGAAAATTACGTTCCAACCATGTTTTAGCTATTCTATTGTACATTACAGTGTACTTACTACTTTAAAGCATTTTGTTAGTACGACAGGAATTCTTTCAGTTTGTTACCGGGCAATCGACCTGGGCAATCAAGATAATATTTTTTTTATATTATTATTTAGACGTTCCTGGGGTAACCTTTTTTTAAAATACGTTTAACTAGCTGTTATCTGCGACTTTGACAGCTCTTACTTAGAAACTCAAATAATAAACCATACAATGAGTCATAATTTTTTTATTAATCCATATTTATGGCAAGAAGATATAGGTTATATTGTGCTTTGCTAGGTAGCGCTGTATATATGGCGATGGATTACAGATAGACCAAAATTCCAATATGATATTCCAATGCTCAAAATTAATTAAAGCCTGTATGTTGCCGAGCACTAATATCTTTATAACAAAAAAAGCTTCAACAAAATCCGCCCTGTAGTTTTTGCGTGAAAGCCGGACAGTAGACAGTCAGACCAAAATTTAAAAATGAACTTTTTTGGCTTCCGTTAGTTGTATGAAGGCCCTTAAATGTATTTTTTCTAGTTTGTATAGAATGTACAAAATTAAACTCTTCTACAGTATTATTAGATATATAGATATATTAATATTTCCATATCCAATTAATGAATAAACAATCAACTGATTTTCAGCATTTCAGCGGTAAATTTCTTTTCAAGCAGTTTTTATTAAATAATTGATCATTATTTATTTGCAATAATGTGAAAAACTGAGGTAATATTACTATAACCTTGAGTGTGCAACAATATCCTTATAAAAACAAGCTCTCAATATTAAATCACCGTCCGTAGCATCTCGAAAAAAATATTAATATAATCCCGGGACTTACTATTCCTATTCTTGGTGAATAGTTAAGAGGTACTTATAATAAAAATTATAATAATAAATAAATTATAGTAATAAATAAAGTATATTATAGTAGTAAAGTAATTATAATAATAATTATAGTGTAACGTAAAATAAAATACTTAAAAGATCTTTATAAAAATTGTATCATTAACCACAAAACAAATACGTTAGTTTCGATAATAGTAACTAGTGAAGTTCGCTACAAATTTATTTCTTTCGTTACAATTAATTTAAGGTTCATAGAATACTAAACTTATAATTTGTAAGTTTAAAGGTAATTTTGTTTTAAAGTGTATTAGAATGATAAAGCTTACATTCTTAAATTTCATATTGTATTGATTTTCGATACCTTCTAAGTAGAATTTCGTTTAAGTGTCCTCTCTTAGGTGCTCATTTTCAGACATTATTTCAAATTCCCTTGTGTTGAACAAATTACTTAAAAACTATTTCATATTCAGATCTTGTGAAATTTAAAATAAAAAACACGATTGACTTATTTCGATACATATTTATCACTTACATAAATATGTATCTTTGCTGAAGTGTACGTGAATTAATTTTAAAATTCTAAAAGCTTTTTAGTAAATTCCCTAACTACCTATTTCGTTTAAACTATTGTGTTGCAAATAAATCATACCAAATTCAACCAGGAAAGTGCACTCTAAATATTAGTAAAATAAAATAAGGGATCTGTAATTTTACATCCAAACTCGCAATGATTGAATAACAGATACAGTTTAACGTTTTTTTTTATTTTGTAATCTTGGTAGATCATCTGATACTGGTACAGTGTTATTTACCTAATATTGAACTTATGAAATGGCGGACTCTAGAGTGTTCATGTGTCCATGGAGAACAACCAGCAAGAAACTTTACAAACCAACTTATAAACATACATTAATACAAAACTTTGAGTCGACACACACGCGACACACACGCGTTATAAGGACTTAATACATTTTGGAAAAGGCTTAATGAAATGTATATAGTGATAAATCTGTGTTTCATTTCACTCTTTGCTAATATTTGAGTTGTAATGACGATAACATTTTATTTTAACTCAAATATACATAACAAAATTGCAGTGTGTGAGGCACGTGATACAGATCTCGAACCAATTTTTTTTCTGTATGTGTGATCGTGGATAATGGAAAATAGTCTGCGTAATTAGACTGCTGTTTGATGAAAAAATCTCCACTGTGTTAAATTTCGTTTGTTCCAATGGCTCCTCGTTTAATACGAACACGGAAAGATAGCACCTAACCTAAAGATAGCACCTAACTACTACCTAATTGCTATATACAAACATTATCAAATTTTTGTCTGTGCATAACATTAAATCATAGGTTAAAATTAGAAATGTAAGCTTATGTATTTCAATTAAATAAAAATACACTTACTCCGATTCTCCGATAAATACTGGGATATTGTGACGATTACCGTAAATCCCGCTGGAATAGATGTACGGAAATTAATTTTTTTGAATCGATATTACAGTGGGGCTTACACTACCGCTCATACCAACGTAATAGCTAAACGTTTTATTTCTGCGCCTTTTCTCTTAGAAACATTTTACTATCTACCAATATATCACAGCTAAGCTTGTTTATTATACCTACTTCAATCGTATTATTCTTTGCGGAATTTTACTCTAAGGATCTCTTGTAAAATAAAAATAGAAATATACAATACATTTTGATTTTACTAAAGAGAGTTCGGGCTTTATGTATCGTGGGTTTTCGGAAGTTCCGTAAAACCTGTTTTAAACAATACTACAATACTTTATCTTTAAATGTAATGTACGACCGGAAAAATTGGCTAATATTGACAGTAAAATCTGACATAATATAAATGCTACATAAATTATAATATTTTCTAGATTAAGACTCACAAGAACTAAAAAAGGAATTTAAAAAAATCCTATATAAAAATTATAGTGACACAATCAATACTAATAATAAATGTTATTTTTTATCAGTTCTACTAGAGTTTGACATGTCCTAAATTCTATACCTTGCCTATTGCCTATTTAAAATAAAATACACTTACGTCAGTAAAAAATGCAAAGATATAAAATCGTTCATTGTATTTAGCCCTTCTTACTTTTACCCCTGGATTATTATGATTAATATTTATTTTAAACAATGCTTTTATTATTTATTCTAAATATATTTATTCCCTTAATTCCACAACACTAACACACTTTTGGTGTTCTGAACCAAATGAATAATACAAACTCAAAACGGAGTAAATAAATTAAATTCCCGAAATCTTAACATTGATTTTCTGAAATAAAAATCAATTCGCTTATTTTCATTATAACACCATATCAGCGAACATCTCATTTGTAACTCAGATTTAAGGGCTATAAAAATTAATTTTACAGTTTTTAAAACCTGTTGTCTGTCTGTTTTTTTGTTTGTTTGTATGGAGGCGTATTTCGAAAACTGATTTACACACTTTTTATGAAATTTAGATTAGTTAGCGTTTGGTACCAGTCAGTATATAGGACACCTTTTACTCCGAAAAAAAGTTGTTATTTGCCCTCGAAAATACAAAAACTATATTACTTTATCTACATTGATATTGAATTATTTACAATAACTAGTTGAACTTGAATAATACTCTTTGAAATATTGATATTTTTTATGAATGCTGAACTTTTATCTATTATATTAAATGTCCTACAACAACTACAGAGTTCATTTATGTAAATATTTATGTATGATTCTATTTCAAAATATATATGATAAGATAATAAGATAATTAACATGTATTTTAATTACATAATACATCGGATTAGTTTAATACGTAAATGATAATTGAGATCAGAGATCTGAGAGTCCTCTTTTCTCTTGATTTGTTATTTATTTACAAATGGTTACAAAACTTGAAGCTATGTTTTTGAACGATATTCTACGATCAAGATTATATATTCCAATGAACATGACACAACAGTTGTCGTGTGTACGGATTTGCATAATACATTAGTTATTTATCGAGTTAATTGTTAGAGGAGTGATTGCGGCTGACCGCTGAATCATTAGACTGTCGCCATTGTACTAGTGATTACACCGAGAGTAAATAATTATATTATATATTGTATTGTACATAATGTATTGTATTGAATCACCTCTCTCGTAGGCTCTTGAAAATAGATAGACGAAGAATATATCATTATCTTTTTAAGTGAGAGTTGTGAATCATGTTAAATTCAAACCTGTGAAACTTCATGATAAAAAAAAACATGAATACGTCTACAGTTTTAAACTTGTAAATGCCGTTTTCCGCAAATAACTTAAGTGTAAGCCGGTAAGAATCACGATTTCGTTAAAACAATCAATCTCCAGGCGTACTATTGTAAAAATGTTATAGTTTCGATCACCGCCGGATAATTCTTACAATATCAAAATGTATTAAGGAACAGTATTTTCTGAGTTTATTAAGGGCGACGGTCAGTGACGGTGCGGTGTGGTGTTCCGTGTAACTGGGTTAATACATAGATATAACAATGAGTTACGTCTGTTGTGCTAAGTTTCGTTTGATTATCGATATATTAATTATAGTTTTTTGTTTTGATTTATTTCAAGTTCACGTCTCATCTTCCCGTGAACACTATTGCTGCAAAGCATAAGAAAATTCAAATTTAAAGATTATAAAATAAATTATAAATGCATTTACATGCGAGATAGATCCATTGAAAAAAGCTTTGGTAATTTTTTTTTTTTAATATTTAATTTTAGAACTAAGAATACTCACTAGTTTTCTACTTATAGTACCGTGTTCATTCATAATAAAATACTACACCAAAACCACACATGACTCAAGATAATAATAATTATCCTAATTATTATTATAATATTAATAAGTAACTTGTAATAATAAGTTATATGTGTTATATGTGTGTTAATAACACAAGTTAGCCCAAATAGCCCTAAGTTCTCAAAGTGTTCTTTCCTGATTATTCAGTAAAGTTTAAATAAAAAAATTGCTAACACATGTTTCTATTATATTTTTTTTTTTATTTTCTTAACAAATCCAGTTTTGTCTAAGCTTTTGGATTGTTTTAGTTCAACGATCAGAGCAAGTGACGATGGGGAAGCCATACTTCTAACAACTCATTAAGTGCTGTGCGCGAAATTTTTCGACAAAAAGTCGTACCCAAACGAGATGACTTAGCCCAATGGTCTTCTTTCTTTGGGGTAAAAAAGTAATGATTTTAAAATCAACACAAGTGCCTCTAGAAGAATTAAAGAAAAATATTCGAGAGTATATGCAAAACATTTCACGAAACACTAGTGAGGACTTCATCGAAAATTTCCGTGCCAGGTTACGGCAGTGTCAAAATAGTCAAGGATTACATATCGATTATGTAATTTAAAAAAAATAAGTAATAAATTTAAAAAGATGTATCTCACATAGCCAGTTTCTTTTAAATCATCATTTGAACTTATGGTCCATAGAGTATTTTATTAAGTACCTTCGAATATCAAAACAAGGATTACCAAAAACTAATTATATTCGCTGGTCTGGTGCCAATATTTTTTTCATTTAGCCAAAAAGTATCCCACGCCATAAAATTCAGAATTAAACTATATTAAAAAAGTGTGGCTTTCGGGTTCATAGTCAAGCAAGTGAATAATGGCTTTAAATTATCTCTTTTTAAGTTGTAAGCAACGAGTAATTCATAATTTGAAGTGATTTTACCATTTTTGATTCATTGTTTCATAGGAAATAAGACAAACAAGTTTATAAGTATCAAAGAGATTTTTTACTATTTAAATGACGCATTATTTAGGAGTGAACGCTCAAGCATTTCGTTACGGCATTTATTGTTAAAGTCCTACGAGTTTTAATACAATTACATTGCATTACATATTCATCAAAAGGTTTGGTAATTTTAAATAAATAATGTGTTGAAAAAATAAAAAGTAAACATTACTTAATACTAGAATACAGTCAGGTTATTCCTATCCCAATAACTCATAGAAGTAAAAAGTTTCAGCTTTTAATTTACTAACAAATAAAAAAATGCATAAGACTGTTTCTATCAGTTTTTATTTTTTTCCATATTTACTTTATACCATAATAACCGACCATGCAGAAAAACAAGATCTTTGTCTGAATTTGTTAAATAAAAAAAATAAAAGTAGATGTCCATGAATCAAGTTAATATGACACCAAATTCAAAGGGTTTTACGTATAAATTCACAGGTGTTGTTGATATATATTGGTTAAAATAAAATTTAGAAGAAAGCTTTTTATGTTATTTGATCAAGTAGTAAAGGCTCCTAAAAGTGAACCCTCATTATAACAATCATGATCCTCCATGTTTGATCTCGTAAGATGGCGGATTAAAGAATTTCCAAATCTGGGATGGGATTGGGCTTTGCAATATTTTTGGCAATGCATATTTTTTCTTTTATTTGACTCCGTGTCATCTACATTACAATGTTATGGGATGAAAAATATTATGTAAAAATATAAAAATGGAATGACAACAATATGAATAATCATTGCAAGTATACTAATGCATTTTTCCTGGCTCGTTTTGTTTCTTAAAAAATAACTATTATCAATTTAATATTTTTATTGTTTAAGAGACAGATTCTTTCTACATTTGTATATTAGATTTGTCGAACTTAGAGGAACATTCAAGTTCAAAGTTTAAGTTTTGAAATATATGTACATCTTTAATTTCTCTTAAAAAAAAAACTATAAAAAATGCCTTCAAATCATAATCTCCATTTTATCCTAATAAAAATTATAAACATATTAAAAAAACGTAACTGCATAGTAATACACCCGAGTACTTGCCAATTGGCTAACAATAATATATTAATTCTTGCAACGAACACTTCAAAACATAAATGTCGTATAATATTTTTACACTTACATTATCAAAGGATATTGCAAAAAGCTTAAAATTTACCAATGCATGTCCATTTATAATCTTACAATAATCAAAGGAAACATTGTAGTAAATGATAGTCGCCTATACGTCTTCATTAAATTATCGATTTTATCTACTCATATTATCCCCATATAATAATTTATTCATCATATCTTCATCGTGCATTAAAGTTTGTGATCCGAAGTGAACAAATTGAATTCGGCAAGCTACGTAATAAATGAAACCGCCACAGAAACCGTCGCTTGATAATATAAATTGCAAATGAGTTTGAGCCACTGTTCCATTTTCAATTAGCGTTAAGTGTTGTCGATATGGAGCGGGTTTGTGACTGTTTGTTTTTAGATATGTATCTTTTACGTGGGTAATGTTCTAAATTTGTGATACGTGCAAATATTTTTGATAACGCCCATACCTATAAAAATAAAGTTGGTGGTTCACTTTTTAAATTGTACTTTTTACTTATTTTTTGCTGGGGCTGCCCTCTTTATCAGAATGTGTTACAAAATCATTACCTTTTTACAAAATAAAGTCCCTTTCACTCGACCCAGACTTTTTATTTGTCAATCAAATGTCGACATAAATGCAATAAGGCCGCAGGGATTATTTATTCTTTAAAATTCATTCGTTTTTTTTTTATATATGCTGCAGACATATTTTATAATAAACTTAACCATCACATTCTAAAATTATTCATTCAATTCATTCTATTACCCTTTTATCTGAAACAAAGCGAATATTCAATTCAAAGTTCATTTGAAGGCTGTTGTGCCAGTGATCCGAAACTTTCTTTAACAAATTGGCGAAATTAAATTAAATCCCAAATATTGTAACTGAGAGTGTTAGACATTTAAAAAAAACTCTAACTGTACAATTATTTACTTTACCCGTCTTTGTAATTGCATTAGAAATCCATTACTCATATTTAATTTTCTCAACAGTTATTCTTCATGATTATTATTACATTTATTCGTATTTTCATGTTAAAGGTGCATGTGTGATTCCGGATGAAATTAAAAACTAAACAATGTCATCACCTCATCACATTTTCTAATCATGTTGAATGTTTTTCGAGTATCGAATTAAAATTGACTTATTAAATCAGATTTTTCTTCAGTAACGAGCATGAATACTTTATTCATAATTTTTTTATGATCAGTCGGAAAACATACATGATTAACACTAATATAATATTACTTTTATGATATTATGGACTTATTATATTGAGTAATTATCTAAGACTAATATATATAGACTATTGCACCAGCCTTGTTTTCGCTTATATTGAGAGTAATTAATCCTTAAGCTGGTAATTAAAGTATAAGCTCATTTATGGCTTCTTGTTGATCACTTGTTTAGACAAAATATAATAGCTTAATTAAATTAGAAGTTTTAGTCAAAGTTCAAGGAGGTAGAGGCTAGCTGGAAGTGTATCTTCCATGCCTGCGGGTTTCACGAATAAAGGCTAATCTGACGCTCGTTTTGCTTGTATGTTATATTTTATACACTGTGACTATACGATTTTCATAAGGTATAAGCAAATTGCTAGCAATCAGTTTTATAAAAAACAAATTTATAATATAAGACCCGCCACCATATTTGTCAGAGTGAATATAATAATGTTATATAGAATATCATTTCTATATAACATTATTATATTCACTCTGACATATAAATACCATACAGACATAAACATTCAATATAAATACCATGTCAAATATGTATGGGTAAAAAAACACTCGATTTAATTTTATCCTGTTAGTAATATAAATTATAAAATTCTTTAAATATTCCACTTTGTAAATTTAAAGTCAATTTTGCTTTATCCGCGTATTTTATTGAATATATTCCAGCACAGTAAGTTAGAACAAAATTTAATTACTTAGTATATTTATTACACACCCATTCATATTTTAAAATTGTATGTAAAATTACTAGTTAAAAACTAAATTAAATAAACAATAATGATTATAAATCAAATATAAAAAATATCTTCGGGTAAAATAGTGCTGGAGTGTCATTATATAAAATGTATTATAATTTAGACTACACACTAGAAAAGCAATTATTAGGAAAAATATGAGAATTCACATGAATTCTCTCAAATTCATGACATGAATTCTATGTGAACATTTAAAAGTTAATTACCATATAATCTGACTAAACACATTCCTGAAAAACAACCCTGGTCCATTTCTTACAGGAGCCAGGAGCTTCCTTTGTGCATCACTGGTGTGGTACGCCCTAACTCAATTTTCGTAAGTTTTTCAAAATATTGCAAGTTACTTAAGTAAATTTAAATTATGGAATTATTTTAATATGAAGAAAATTTAATTAATTATTGAATTTTAAAATTGTGTATTTTATAATATTTAGAAAATTTAGACAAACTATTTTTGAGGTTCACCAATGATCTTCCCTGAATTTGACGGAAACGTTTATAATTGTTCATTATTTTATTTCTTCATTCGTTGTTTGTCTTCGCTACAAGGCCATACTTATAAACAGCCATATTTACTTAAAATTCACCGCGATCAAAAACAGACATATAAACTGTATATTTTGTGTAAATTGCATAAAATTTATAACTAACATTCATCAAATTCAATGATTAAATTTGTATGTCTGAGTAGTTGTAACAGTATTTGAATAAATGAATTTAAATGATATTGGTTGTAATAAGCTTCAGTGCCTCTATTAAACTTTATTGACTGTATTCAGGACGACTTAAAGCTAATAATTTTTCTTCCTTGCTATAAGTATAATTTAAATTTGCAACGATATTTTGCTGAAAGATGAGTTACGAGTGCTAGATGAGTTTATTTCAAAGAGAAAGATTCTTAGAACTAAGTTGGTACGTATATTTAATTAAAATAATTTTATTACATTTTTCTGATAACAGTTGTAGTTTTAACAAAGTACCATTATTGCTCGTCAAGTTGGTAATTTATTATTGTTAGATTAATTTAAACATTTGAGTGAACATCAATAAAGATACGATACGATAATAAGATTTTTCGTTAACTTAAAAGCGCTTATAGCACTTACGCTATAAGCAATTTAAGCCTTGGGCCTTAATATTATTTATAAAGTCTTTGCCCAAAACTGGTACAATAGTCAAACTTAGAGCGAAATAGCACTATCTCCCAGACCACGCGAAAAAAAAAGAGTGAGAGAGAATAAGGTTCTTCTCGACACGATAGCTTATACACTATTTTTTTTACCAATGCTGAATTGAGAAACTCAAAAGATAAGGTAAGTTACTATGAATTTGGAATGTTACTGTTTACATACAATACAATATTTTGGAAAGGTGAAGTTTCACTTACAGGCAAGCAATATGTAAAGCACTAATTTTATATTCTTTTAATTCCTGTATTTTCGTATCGTATAAAGCTTTGATTATTTGGCTCTATTATGATCTTTTGAAATTAAAACGCTTTAAAAATAGATTTCCTTGAATAGCCAAAGCATTCCTGTGGAATTCAACAATTAGGAATTAAATAAACCTCACGACAGAAAGATGTAGTTCTCTTTTCGTCTCCATTTAATCCTCCGTCAGTTTTTAAGTCTCATAAAGATATAATGTATGTGCTTTTTATATTTGAAGGGATTGTATTTTATAGTAACAAAAAATATAGATATATTAAAAAAAAACATCGCCTTAGCGCTTTGGATCGGTAATTGCCCTCATTATATAATATATTTATTTTTACGAGTCCTTCTGAAATGGTGTCAATTAAAAAAAAAAGTTTATCGGATGAGTTCATTGTGGACTCTGCTTAGTTCAAGTCGCGTTGGAATCGTGTCAACATTTATCTATGGATACAATAAAACTAAAAAATAACGTTTAAAACAATGTCCATTCTAAGCTACAAATATGTCTCAATGGATTATTATTAAATTTTATTTTGAACACTAATGTAAGAAAACTATCTAGACTAAATTGCGTTTAGTTATTTGATTAGTAATAAAAACTGAACTAACCTCCGCCGATGGAAATAATAAGTTTAAAACTAATACGTTGATTATAAAACGAAAATATAAATTAAATATGGAAATTATATTATTATACACATATTTCTATGGTTATTTATATATGACAAATCTTATTGAAAAAAAGTGTATTATGGGTTTGATTTAAGCTGACCTCTGAAAACCGATGTTGCTCCAAACAAAATCTATTACAATAAGCATAATAAACAATAGCAGTACAGATCTTTTTATTGTAAATTGGCTTATATTGTTTTCTGTTATATAAAATCTGGTTACGTCTATTTCCAATAAAATAGATGTTTTCATATTATTACTGTTAGAATCTTGGACCTTCAAGACTTTGAGAGTTAACAATATATTTCTTTTGAATTGCAACTAAAGTATGAAGTTTCACGGTAAGTCTATAATAGACTTTCAATGAAACGTAATATGGTGTCACATTCTAAACTTAGGCAAGTCATTGTGTTTCAACTAAATATTCGCCTAACACAAAGCTATTTATTTGAATGCCCATGTTGGAATACACTTTAGGTGTCGTATATAAATTAGAAACTAATTTTCTTTTTATGAGTGAACTATATTTTTGATTTATTTTCTTTTCTTTTAATATAAGTTTTATTCTAAATTAATAACATAAAGCTAAAGATTTTGTAAAGGACTTTCAAGATCAGAATTAAACTCAATACAACTTACGTAAGTGAACGCAAACGCAAGCGCTACAGACAGCGCGTGACATTCCAATATCAAATGTGTTTAAGCCACATTTCCATTCTAATTAGCGATAGTAAATATCTGAAACAAAATGTCGTGAGTTGACGAAAGCTATGTTTACTAACAATCTTTATAATAATAATAATTGAATTTAGCTATTATTTTTGATATTACATTTCCACATGCCGATAATATCGTAAAGCCTGAAAAATAAAATATAAGTAAAGATTTAGACCTTGCCTATGAGCTTGGCTACCAGCATGTGAAATATAGACTCTACAAGAATTGTTCCCACTGTCGTGGCGGTCAGTGGGCGAAAAGTTGCGACCAACACCTTAAGAAACTCTCACTTGACTGTTGGATCAAGGGTCAGATTCAAAAGGTAGTGTTGCTTGAGACGGCCCGCATTGTGAGGAGATTCTTCAGCCTAGAACTTTAACTACCGGCGGCCTGGGCCTCAACCTGCCTCCGGAGAACTACTAATTTTATATTTTTAAATACATTTATTTGTTTTTTAAAAACCCTGTATTCTGCATCAACTCTAAGACAGCGTCAACCACCTCGACAAGTTCAGTGAGGTATATGTTCAAATTAGTGTTTGTATATCGGTACTTCATTAAATCTCTCTATTGATTAATACAAAATCGATATGAATGAATCATTAACCTTGGGAAATAAACCTCTCTTAATATCTTTGTAAAGATTGATAAAATCGATATGGGTTCTTAATTAGAAACAGTAATTTTCCGCTTTATAAATAAAAACTACCTTAGCCGCCTTTAAGACAGTTGAAAATAATCCGCTCGATAGAGTTTTACATTATAAATACTGAAAAGTTGCCATATATAATGAGAACTACAAATATATACAAATCAGTATACATTAATTAATTAAACTACGACCGCAAATAAAATTATCGACAATATTCCACATCACTATTTATTTTCTGTTTAGCTGCCGCATCGGTAAACTACAAAGGAAAAACAAGGGTACCGCGACGATGCAAGTATTTCGTCGGCCACTAGTTTCCGCGAGTGTTCCTAGAAGGTCACGCATGTAATTTAAAATCTAAATTATTTCACGATTTGAAATAAATGTTTATTTAAATGTTTATTTTTTATTGTTATTGTTAGTGGCATTCTCTATAACTAAATCTTATTTATTTATATCGTAATTGTAGAATATACGGGGATACCATACTAATGGCTCACGTCCTTATTCATGATAACCTCATTGGAAGAATGAATGCCTCCGATAACTCAATCATGACAGTTACAGTAACATGTTTTAGTGAAAGTACCTATTATCTTTAGACTTGTTACCTATTACATTAAAGTAATTCAAGGTGCAATATTGCCTCTCTATAGATGGTAGTGACCCTTACTGAAACAATGTTGATTTTTCTCATTTTATTAGTGTTCCTTGTAGACTTGTTTGAAAAATATAATTTTTAAATTTAAGTTTGAGAAATTAAATTTAAAATTTATATAGGTTAAATACATATTTTTTTGTTAATATATATTGTCAAGAGTCTATTCATATTAAGAATCCACATATTATATGTATATAGAGTAGTGTCTTGTTATTATCGAATTATTATGAAAAAAAATACTATAAATAACATTCAAACACATAAATTAAAGTTATAGATATGAAATATAAAAAAAAAACACAAAAAATTAAATATAAAATATACAATTACAATATGAAAAATACACATAAATGGAATAAAATTTGTAAAATCAAATGAAGAGATGCTGAGTTATCGTATCTTTCGTCAAGTTGATTAGTCATGGAATATTTCGATAGGTTTGAAGCACAATTGACTAAATTGAGTGCATAAACGAGAACTGCACTATGGCTACATCTTTTGTTACGATAGTTCGAGGTTTTCTGAGATATTAAAACAAATTTTACTGCGAATACCGCTGACTGCTGCCTACATTGAATGAATTGTTAAATAGTGGTAGGAATTTAATAATTTTATTCATCACTTGTTGTATATACCACTATATCGTTTCTCTAAAACTTTTAAAAAGTATCAGTTATGTTTTTGTGCTATTTATGGTTCAGCGAATTTATAAAAATAAATAAATAAACAAAGGCGAGAAGTCAAGGCTTTATTTTGTTTAATGTCTTTGAGATGCCAATACTTCTATACTCCCACAGATTATAATAAAACAACACTCGCCGACTCACTCACACTCTAATAATGTCAAACATAAATTCTAGAGTGATATATTAAAATATATCTTTCATTCATATTATCCTATCAAAGTTAGAAAGTAATGTGTAATTTTAAATAGAATATATTTTTGCCTGAATATTAATCTTACATATCATTCTTGGTATAAGGATTCATAATTTCGTTTTAAAAGACCAATGTAGGCTAGTCTTATGAAATAAACACCCATAGTATACTTTAAACTCCTGTGTTATTTTCACGAACATGTAATAAGGTTAGTCGCAGCACCAGCAACAATTATATTACTACAATTAGTAAATAGCTCACATTTATATAATATAGAACCATTGTTTAAAAAAGACTCTACTTGTATGAATGTAGCAACTTTATTTATATACTTTATAATTAAAATTGATATAGTGATTAAGCTCTCAGCTTTGATTTTTGAATCTCAAACTAAATGCTATTATAAGTTATATTATATTAAAAGTTTTCGTGACAGATTGTTATTCGACTCGTAACTTCATCTAGACTATGAAGATCATTCAAGTGAGAAATTACAGAATTTGTCTATTCTAAGAACAATAGCTCTGGAACTTAAGCTCCTGTTATTGAAAACCAACTGTAGTAATACAAAGCTAATAACATATGATTAGTTTATTTTTGTTGTTGTGAGAATTCATTCATTAATAATACACCCAAAGATGTTTGTTTACTAATGTAATTGAAGTAATCTTCAATTATAGAATTCTATAAGTAAATTTCAATATTCTATTCAATATTTTATTATTAATAAATTTGACCTTAGCCATATAATAACATGTTTGTTGACTATATTGTATAGGTATGTAGTTTAAAACGAATCCTTAGAAGTTGTAAATGTAAAAAAATCTATTGAAAATACCAAAAAAAATAATGGTTTTTACTTATATTTTAGAACCTTCAGCTACAGTTAAAGTCATGGCAAAATATCATCAGGGGTCGTTGGTTCATTGTTATCTTAAAATATACTTATTATTTAGTCCTCATCTCGTAATATCATTTTTTTAAATTATAAATTTACACATTATTTATATCGACAAAGGATCATTATTGAATGTTTCAAGACACTAAATAAATAAAACATTTCTTCCTATATTGATATAGAAACTTTCTCAAACTGAATAGCTCTTGAACGAGACGCTGTCTGTTTTTTTGTTGTGTAACAGATTTTCAACGATTATCAGTAACAAGATTTGAAATAAATACATTTCAGAGCTTTGTTCTTTAAATTTAGGGATCGTGGACCGAAAGTCTTGTTTACCATATTTAGCTTACATAGAATACTTCGACTGGGTCATAATATCAGAACAGTTTGTAGCATAGATTATCAAGGGATGAAAAAACTAAAATAATATTAAAGTGTTGATAATATTCCATCGATAAAAAATCGAGTAACTAAAAAAACTATTTTTTTCTTCTAGAAATATATATTTAATAGTTTCGTATAAAGTTAATATAATGTAATAATATTATAATTATAAGACATAAATAATATGTTTAAAATTAAATAAAAATATTAAGTAGATTAATATAAAATATAACAATTAGAAATCGCAATAGTTTATATTGGAAGTATAAAGATGCTACGTTTTTAAGAATACTTGTACAAGAAATGGTTTATAATTAAATAGTGAAGCACGGAAAAGTTTTTGTTTATCTTGAAGCCTCTTAAAAGGACCAGTATTGGTAAAGATGTTTTTGTTCAAAATGTTGATGTTGATGTATTTTCTCTAACATATGAGTATTTTTGTAACTTTCAAATTAGAAAATCTAAGGTAATTGGAGGATTTTGAAATGTTTACTAAATTAAATCTTTTTGTCACTTCTGTATACAAAATGTATATTTATTTAAAACAATCTTTTTTTAATTATTTTTCACAATAAAAATTACTTTTAAAAAAACTCACTCACTACGTGTACGGTTCCAGGTGTGGTAAACTATTTTAAATAAAATAAAAAATTAACGAAACTATTGAATCTAGAAAATTCAACTATAGTAAAATCCACTAATCAAATTTCAATTATCGAGCTGCATTAAAAGTAAATTAACCCTACAGATATATTTCCATTCTTCTATTTCAGCGGGATTTACTATAATCTTCACAGTATTTCTACCCATTGGAGAATCTGATTAAGTTTATTATTATTTTTATATGTGTTCAGTGCATAAGTTGACATTTCTTAATCGAACTTTATAGATAATGTCTTTGCTAAGTGTAAAACCAAATAAAAGAAAATAATATAATTGACAGATTACAGTTATGTAAATTATTGTAATGTAAAGTAATGTAATAAAAGAAAATAATATAATTGACAGATTACAATAATGTCATATGTGTCCAAGCACAAAATTAATATGGTTATACATTTACATTAAATAAACTATTTGTGCCCTCTAGTGTTGTGCAAAAAAGCTATGACATATTGACTTAAAATTTGTTTAAAACTTTCTGCGTATTGCGAGATCAAACACAAGAAAACACTTAAATTATTGTTTATGTATTTGTACGTTACTTAACATGTTACATACTACTGCATTATAAGTATTTTGGAAAAGAGAGTGTTATTTTTTACTGATACTTGTGCATAAAATTTAACCTGTTAGTTACAGTATGTATAATACAATATTGCGCTGTTAAAAGTATTTACCAGTTAGGTTAGGAAATGTATAATTTAACGGAAAACATAAATAATAGTAGATTTTGCTATATTTCATTTTAAATAAAATACTCTGACTCGTATGCCATAAATTAATGAATTAACACAATAAATGACATGTTTTTATATTTATTTATTTTAAACATTTAAATAAAGATCAAATTTATTCTTCGGGGATGGCCGTCTATTTGTAGTTTATATTTCTTTATTTCCCCCAAAGGTATTTTACCCAAACTGTAATATTTGTATGCTTATTTTTCAAACGACAAGCAATATTTATTATTTTATGACATTGATGAGTTAGTGATATGAAGAGACGGAGCTTCTTAGCATTTCATGGATTCATCGGATTTAAATGGATAGTGTAACTTGTTTAGCTACTATATAATATATATACTAAATCTAGAATTACATAGTAATCACTTTATGTAAAGAGTACTTTTGATTATAATATCTTTAGAAAAAATTAAAACCATTGGCACACTGCTGCAAGAACACATAGACACTACTCAAAGTACAGACTTTGAGTTCTGTCTGTGTGTCCACGGAAACAGTTTCAAAAATTAGCTCTATTTGTAACAATAATTGTATTTAAAATGAACATTTTTAGAACGTTACTAAAGGATTATATAAGTAAGGATATTAAATAAAAAGCAATTTCATCAATCAATTAACGGACGCAATAAAGTAGACCCCTCGTTTTATCTTTACTGGTATTGAAGATCCTCCTTCACGATTGAAATTGAGAACCCGACGGATTAAAGACCCAATGGAGAACTAAATGGCACTAATCTTTTAAAAATATATGTATAAATATTACAAATTATTATTTATCATGAAAAATTGTTGGCTTTTATTTACTTACAACAATATTATACAAGTCTATTAATCAATGTAATTTTGTTATCAAATTCAGTTTTGTCTAGGTGTGGTGTAACGAACAGAACAAGTATTTGATCGTCTTCATTGAATACCAACACTTTTGTCATTTAACCGTAAAACGTAGCGTATACGTACCATACGCTACGTTTTAGAGTTAAACGATACAAAAAAAATATGGCTATCGCGTTCATAGTTTTATTGAATAACAATTTAAAAGCTCACTTAATGTTGGACATAGTTCAAAGTAAGCAACTCAATGTCAATGAATCATAATTCAAAGTGATAAATAATCTCACATGGGAACTGTATGGCGTCACGATGAGCTTAGTTGTGGAAACGCTTTTTACTAAGCTCAAGTAGATGAGTGCTTAGACCTCGTGAAAAACCTACTAAGGCACAACAAACTACTATATAGAACTATACAGATGGCAACTATTTCCTGGTATTGTATTTGATATCGTAGACGTGCGGGTGGATGAGGAATTTAGACGACACAGATTCGACGGGACGGAGAACGTGTGTTTGTGACGGCCCGTGCAATCTGGCTGAATTGACAAACAATTAAAACGTGTTTAATACCTATTTCCTAGCGCGATTTCCATTCATAAAATAATCATATATTATTTCTACCAGTGTATGGTTCCATTTTTATCTAGATAATATTTCCCCAAATGCAACATTCTTCACCGGGAATTAAAATAATAAAAAAGTTTATATTTTTATAACTGAAATGTATGTAACTTTTATATTCTTGATATATGTCATTTTTAAATTGTATTACATTTTTTGTAAAAAGAACCAAAAATGTATGTTTGTTTTTTTTTATTATTTAATTTTGCGTCGTTGAAATGTACTTTATGGCACATAACCAAACAAAATAACCAATAAGGCGGAATAAACAAGAGCTTATTGTGAAAGTGTAAAATACAAACAATGTTTAGATTAAAATTTTAATCAAGCTAATATCATATCCACTTCTAAACGTTCCTCGTATAAATTCACCGACACTTACTGGTCACAATAAAGTGACAAATGGTTATTTGAAAACGTGAATTGTATTTAAAAAATATTGGTTACAAATAAAATATATAAGGGAGCTTCTTATATAATTTGAGCAAGCAGTAAAGAGCGCCATAAAGTGGACCCTCGTAATCACGATCCGCAGCGTTTGATCTCGAGAGATGTCGGATTAAAGAATTTCCAAATCGGAATGGACACTGCAATATTATGGCAATAAATATTTTTTTATTTTGGTTTTATCTCCATGTCTACATAACAATGTTATAGTACGAGAAATATAATATCACAAGAAAATTGATATCAATGAAATTAATAATCATTGTCAACGGAATAATTCATTTGTTGTGTCAACTATATATATCATCTACGTTTTTTAATGTTTGATCCATAGATTCTAGAAATATGTGCTAGATATATGAGTAAATTGTTTAATAATAACATATATAATCAAACCACTTATTGAAGAAATGACTATAGAAATTAGAAATCAGTGTTGAATTCGTTTTGTGGAAATTTACCAAAACCATTATGGAATTCTATTTTATGTTGAATTAATAAAGAAAAATAGAAAAATGCAACAACATATTAGTAAAAAAAGATTCTATGAAAAGTTTTATACAGTTAAAAATGTTTAACAAACAAACAAAGAGTTAACATACTAATATATCTAATCTTAAATCATAGGCTTTTTAATAAATAAATTTAAAAAACAACATTCAAATTAATTTAAAATTTATTATCTGTCTCTTATACAGACAATTAATTGAAAAGTTAAATTGAAGCAAATAATTTGATTACTCTGTGTTACAATTTAATTTGAAGCGGCAATTTGATAAAAGATGCAAAACGAGTGAGTGATAAGTTTATTTTAAAACGGAATATATGCAGATACGAAAATATTCTATAAAGTATAACATTTTTATCATTTACTCACTTTTCTTAACATTACATAAAATGTATATTATAAGATACTGACAACTTATTTAAATATCGATCCGTTAAAATACTTCTTATTTGTTTTCCTAAAACTTTTAATTTACATTTATCAATATATCTCAGTAGTACTGTAGTTGTTGGACGAGGTATTGCGGCTAACCTCAAAACACGTTCGTGAAAATTACATATGAGTTAGTCTAAACTGTATTATGTGTATTAATTAACTCACATTTGTATCTATATATAAAGTTATAGATCCTTACAAGGTATATTTATTTTGAAAAATATATAAATTATGATATATGTAAACAACGTCTATTTATGTCATAGTTTAGTAAAAGCAAACATTTCGAGAAGCTGCATTATTTACAGGCACTTTTAAATAAGGTATTTCTTATATAAATAAGGGATGCAGGATGGAGTTGAATCATTTCAAGATAAACCAGCCCCTATCCCAATTATTTCAGGTCGGCATAATATATCAATTTATCATCATTATCCAGCTGCTCTTGTCCTAATTGGTTGGGGTTAGTGCAATATGTTAATGCCTTCCACGTTTTTCTATCATATTTCATCTCAGTTGTCATATCTTTTTTCAAGAACTCCATTAATGTTTTCTTCAGGCATATTTAAGAATCTTCTCGTTTTATCCTTTTCATCATCCCGCTTTACCTTTGGTAATTTGTCGTTATCACTGATTGTGTCGAGTTTACACTCTATTGTAGTTGATATTAATATGTCATATTCACTAAGCAAGTAAATTAAAGACATTGAAGTATAAAAGTCTACTATATTATTTATCACTTTGTTAAATAATTTGCTAAAACTTATTAAATACATACATACATTATTAATCAGTTATGCTTGTTTAATAATTATCGCAATAATATTATGTCCGTTTGTATATAGATTTCTTGAAATAATTCAATTTTTTTTTCGAAATTATTTAAATCAATAAAATAAAATAAAATTTACGTAAACTTTCCTCCAAATTTATTTAGCTATCGCAAAAATCTCGCAGGGTAGAGCTAGTAGCATAAAAGACGTTCTTGGATTTACAGCCATTCTAGCCAATAGGTGGGTCTTCAATAGACAAACCCAAGCAGTTTTTCCGATACTTTTACATATACGTGATACTTATTGAATACCATATATTAATTATTGTTTGTCCTACATGCTATATCCAAAAAAAAAAACTAATATATTAATTATTTAAAAAAAAATAAAAAAAAGAAGAATAAACTATGTATGCAAGAAAATAAATGTAAGATTAATTAAACAAGAGATCACAAATACAAGTCTGCAAGAATCAACGCCTGTGATAAATCAACCACGGCTCATTAGCAAGGATGTCGCAATTATTGATCTTCCTTGTATCACGATTCTATCACATTTCCCTTTTATCGTCTATTGCTCATATAAATGTATGCATTATTTTCGCAACTCCTTGCTTAGTATTTAACATAATATTGAGTCTATATACAGTTCTGTTATCTTTTTTGTTTTAATTTTTCATTTTTTCTACAGATAATTAAATGCTTATGCAGAATTTCGTTGGTTTGTATGTAAGGTTAGCATGTTCATTGAAGCTCCTCAATATGTGAGTGGACTCACAAGATTTTCATATCAATCGGGGGTTTGAAACAAATTATTATTGACATATTAAATCAAATCATAACTCAGAAACGAAACTAAATTAACTTTTTATACTTCTTTAAATTTTCATGTATTTCACAACTTTTCCATACCATTAACGTTCAAGTAATACTTATGTGATAGTGACGTCATACGCAACCGTTTTGTTAGTAAACTGTCATCTGTCCTCAATGCTCAATTTATAAGTATATTTCCAATTAGATATATTTCAAACCTAAAATAAAAAATAAACTTATTTATTTTTATGCTTTTATATTATGATTTAATTTTAGTAAATAAATGTAATAAATCAAAACCCCAATTGATAGAATAGTTTAAAATGTTATGACTAACAATTTAAATGAACCTTATTTTTAATACCAGCCCCTATGCCAATTACTTGAGGTCGGCATAATATATCAATTTATCATCATCATCCAGCTGCTCTTGTCCTAATTGGTTGGGGTTAGTGCAATATGTTAATGCCTTCCACGTTTTTCTATCATATTTCATCTCAGTTGTCATATCTTTTTTCATATACTCCATTCATATTTTCTTCAATCATGTTTAAGACTTCTAATTTTAGTCTTTTCATTTTCCCACATTGCGTTACTATACCACGACAGCGATTACTTATCTGTTTTTTTTAAATTACATTTTAATTTTTTTACATATAATATATATGTTTCAAAATTACACAGCGTCTGTGTTTGTAATAACAACTGACCGGGGCCAATTAGCAAGGACGTTGCGTTAATTTGTTATCACTGATTGTACCGATAGTTAACGCTCTATTAAGCTATAGTTCAAATTCATATGTCCATATTAAGTTAAACAAGTAAATTAAAGCATATTACATTAAATGAGCGAATTCAACGTCTTTTAAAACATAAAAATATGTAGCAAATATTAGTCAATAACAGTGACAGATAGAAATGACTGGTTTTCAAAGGGAATCTGTAAAAAGGGAAGTAAATGACAGAGGATAATATATTATTTTTAATTATTTTAAAATCTACAGCAGTAAGACTGTATGTTTTTAGATGTCCAAATATATCACTGATATTCCTTACACTTAAGCTAAGTAAGCGCACAAACAATATTTATATTACAAGTGAAACATGGATGAAATGAAAAAATAACAACCAAAAAGCTGTAATATGTAAGATTAAGAACTATACAGAAGAAATCCCACAATCTTATGTTGCAGCGGGGAAAAAACAAGATAATAATTATAGTATAATAGAAAAAACCTTTTGAAATCTAAAAATTCCCATCCAATTTTAAGCTTTTAGTTCCTTCCGACCACTCTGGTTTCCTTGCAAGTGTTTCACAGTCACCGCAATTACACTCATGACTTAACTCACGGCTTCCCAGAACATATTAGACGTTTTCAGAGCAAGATCGTTTTTAAGAAATTCATTCATAAATATCTTAGTAAGAGTACTACGTACGAAATACGAACTATATATTTTTCTTGTATAAATTCTAAGTGTTTGTTTTTTATACACGTTTCTAAAGTCATTATATATCTTTGCTTATATAACATATCTTATGTATTTTTGTGTTTCTTGGTTTGTACTGATAAATTAATAGTAGTTATCATAATATTTTTGTTTAAATAATAGTTTTTAATAGCCATCACAAAATAAGCAATAAAAAGAGAAAAAAAACAATTTTTTGTAGAAATAAAATATATTATTCTATGCCACATTACAACACAAATGCCACATAAGTAAAATCATACAAAAATCAGTTTTATGTCTGCCTAATAAAGTGAGTAAATACGTAGATGATATTCAAAACGCACATTTATATAACTTTTTAAATTAATATAATACATATTGAACACAATTAACAATGATTATTATGAATTATTAAATAATCTATAAAATTAAACATTGCACTATAGAAGTAGCTTAAAAAAAATAAAAACAATAGAATCAAAAGGTAAAATACAGTCACCTATTGTGTAGAGAGCTATTGAATGGACTATTCAAATGCCTGCGCAGAGGTAGAGCTTTTCATTGTAAGTGTTTAGACCGCGAAGTATATTACGATTTTATTGCACCAGGTTAGAAAATGGCTTGATTAAATTTATCATATTATATACAATTGTTATTATTTATATGTACATACACTCGTCGCATGTGCCTTTTGTGATATTTGTAACTAGCATATTTATCTAATTTTCCAATTTTATCTAAAGTTTTTAAATGCAGTTTATCTAAAATAGAAGCGTACTCTGAAGATAATCTAGGAGTACTCATCGTAGCTATCATAAGGTGAGTAAAAAAACTGAAAACCTCAACAGTCCATGAACAATTGTTAATTAAACAGATGCAATAGAAATTGAAAATACAGCGTAGCGTAGCGTAGCGTAGCGTAGCGTAGCATGTAGTAGTTAGTGGAAGTTTTTTTACGTGGTCCCGTGAAACTCACTAAACTTTCCAAAAGATATCCGAATTCCGATGCTCATGCAAAATAAAGCTAAATCAAAATTTAAACTCAACATGACTGCTAAAAATCATATCAAATTTAAGATTCTATGCCAGAAATGCAATAAATAATGTCAAAATATTTATAAATATTAACTATAGATACTCCTCGTTAGAAAGCCTAGAATATAAAGTTCGGAAGATTTTTATACGCCATGGCCTTTGATCGGGATCTCAAATTCTCTCCTGTTTCCTCCAGAATTATTATATAATTACCAAATAGATATTTCACATAGAATAGAATAGAATACACTATATTAAATTTAAGATTAATATTATAAATTCTCGAAATTCTCGAATTGAACTTTATTCTGTATCCTTGTACTGTTGCGGGAATAAAAAAACACCAGCAGCGCTGGGGTAAGCCGTCAAATAATCCCATTAGCTTTTGATAATATTCTTCCGATCATTTCCCACATCCTTCACCATTTATCTAATACATTTATCAATATACATTTTTAGGGACAACATTATTAATATCTATATATCAATCTGGTTTCCGTCCTGTATACAGCACGGCAGCGGCAGTAATCAAAATCTGTGATGATTTAAGGTGCGGAAACCATAAAAAACGAATTAGTATTGCTGCTCTGCTAGATTTCAAGAATGCTTTCAACACCGTAGATTTTGATCACCATTTAGCAAGTCTCATTTCTATAAATAATATTCCCAAACTATTAACTGGTTTCATTCCTTTCTTAGTGGTCACAGACAAAGCATTGGAATAAATGATAAATACATCTCACCTTTAAAAATACTATCTGATGCTATAAGATTATAGTTTATATTATTTATAAATTCTTTCTGTATTTATAATATCAGTAATTATTCTATTTATTGCAATAAGTATGTAATTTATCATATGTATACTGTTTAACTATTCTATGATATAAATGATAGATTATCAGAATTACGAGTATATATATATATATATTTCTAATGGAATTGACCACAGCCGTAAATGTATTTTAAGCAAACTAAATGGTAGCGTTTCAGTAGTTTGTCGATATATATATATATATCTCTATATACCACCGTCCCGATAAAGACGAATATATATGGAATACTAAATTCACCGGAGGGGGTAGCTAGCTATACGTAGCTCTATGGG
The DNA here is from genome assembly GCA_963555665.1 of Dircenna loreta. NCBI lineage: Eukaryota > Metazoa > Arthropoda > Insecta > Lepidoptera > Nymphalidae > Dircenna > Dircenna loreta. The sequence goes on from OY743092.1 coordinate 13,143,665, forward strand.
TAGGGCAACGGGACCGTTTTCTAGAGGTCACGGGTTGGAATCCCAACCCATAGCGGTTGATATATAATTCTATATATATATTTTAATATGCTTATTATGATTATAAATGTTTTTAGATAGTTTCAAACTGTAAATACCCAGTCTGAAAGTATTGCTGATTTTCAGTTAGTCAGTCAGTCAGTTAAGAGCAGTATTTAATAAACTATTTATCATTATTTATTAGCAATAATGTATGAACTTCATTAGAACTCAACATTAAATATTTCGTCCTATTCACTTAACCTCATAGAAAATAAAATGTTGGCACAATTTTATCTGCAGTTTACCAGAAGTAACTTCCTATTCTCGGTGAATATTTATGGGGTACTTATAATGAATTATTAAAGTGCAATGAAGTAAAGTAGTTAACAAAGCTTTGTGAAAATTGTATGTTATATTAAACATTTAAAACAAATTCTTTAATTTCGACGGTAAATAGTGAAAATCTTTATAAATCTGTTAATCTTGCCAATTAATTGGAATTTACGGTTTATAGACTACAAGAATAATTGTATTCGTTAAAAGCTATTTATAATTTGTAAGGTTAGGTATGTTTCTGTTTCAAAATGAATACTTGAATGGCAAGGAAATGATAAAGCTTACATACTTAATGATTTATGTTGCCGACTCCCGCGACCTTTGACTCGACCCAAAGCTTTCATTTGTAACAAAGGTGTAAATATTAAGGAGGCACTATTCTTACCGACAATATTTTTCATTGTTGATCATTAAGTGACTTCTATTCTTGCTTAAAGTTTTCTTATGAAATCATAATTACGAAGACTAAAATCTAAATTCATTCATTCATTCCCAGATTTATGTACTGTGTACATTTAATCTGGCATTTGCCATTGGCACTCGCTCTTTGTAACGATATCTTTAATTATTACATTTAATTCTATAAGATTTGTAAATTGTGTAAGAAATTAATTACGCTGATGTCCGCTAGAAAAGTTCACTTTAAACATCAGTACAATAAAATTTGGCATCTGTAATTTTAGAAACTCACAAACGTGTGACAATAATATGATATAATACAGTTTAACTATTTTTATTTTGGGATCTTGGTACTTCGCCAAAATGATATTTGTGCCTGAATATTAGGTCAAATTCCATATTGTGATAATTTCTCAGTTGCTCGCTTTTCGTACGTTTTGTTACATTATGTACTTAAATATAAGTCCAGAGTTTTTTATTTTTATATTTATTACACTTTCGACACATATCTTGCTAATATTGAACTTATGCGTTTAGATAAAGTTACTAAAATATTATAATTTATATACAAATTATGGCGTAATCAAGTTATTTCCATTTAAATTTTAAAGTCTGGAAGTAAGTAAGAGTCTTACATGATATATATTACATAATAATACTATATAAAATATAATAGACTAGAATATGTCAGCAGATATATAATCGAGTGCAGTTCAACGTGCATCTGCTGAGTCCGCTACGTACTATTACACTGGTTAGTGGTTGATCACTGATTACTGTTGGCTTGTTGTAATTACACATGAGGCAATATTAATTGATGTGGTAAGTGATGGAAGGGTTAGGTTAATATACATACCTTATCCGGGGTGTCACGGTGAGTGCGAAAGCGATCCCGTGGCGTACCACTAAGGTGATGAGGACAACTGTTAGTTATTTGGGTAGCCTTAAAACTGGCAGCGTCATCTATGCTGCATGGTATTCCCATCTAACCCTCCAGTCATCACCGTCTTTGCCGGTAGGAATCCGTAACAGATTTTTGCAACGAAAAAAAATTAATTTACTTTATAATAAAAATGTCCAATTAGGTCAGGCATTTCTTGGATTTCAGTTATTATTATCGAACGCCGACATAAGCTGCCACATAAGGAAAACGTTACAAAACCTTTAAATCTTTAAGGAATGTTACGTAATGAAACCGTAATAAAACGGAAAGAAAAACCCAGAAAGAGCCTTAAATACTCAGACATCCAAAAAAAAGAGGAAGGGCAAAAAAACGATACATCGTGATTAAAATATATTTACATAAAATTATTACATAGTATATATATACCTGTATTTGTAAACATTGAACAAAAACCTTATAAAGTTTGTCATTGCTTACAAATTTATATTCTCATCAAGAAAGTGTCATGATTCTCATGACACTTTCTTTACATTTTAGCTTATTAAGTATTTAGTTAAATTTTTCCTGGATTTTCTTGTTCAAAACTTACGTTTATACTTACTTCATTTAATTAAAGCCCATGAAGGTATTTATTATTAGTATTCTCTACAATTTTAACGCATCTTTTGTTACTTTAGGCAATATTCATATATGAATAAAATGATTATTAAAAATGTATACTACAAAATGTAGATATATATTTTTACAATATTAAATGTATGTCGACGCCAGGGATGGTGGCCCGATACGTTCATAATCATTAAGACTCTGGTTTTACAGGCTTCGTAATACCAGTGTGGTAAAATAGTTAATTAATAATTAAATAATACTGCTACACTCCATTTAAATATTTCACAGCATTATAACACTTATTATACGAATTGCTTTACTCACGAATTATTCAAGGCGATGGCTTCGTATTGAAGAAGTGACCAGATCAACACCTTCAGAAGATGTAACCGTCGGACTATACTCGTAAATACTATCTAAAATAACTCTGTCCACGTGCCGCCATTACAATTCAACTGATGTCGCGGCACTCGCCCTAATATATCATATATTTATTTTACAATAGAGAGCAGTCCGGGCTATATAACATGGGTTCCCGGAAGTCCCTTAAAATTATTATTAAATACGCTACAATACTTTTTCTTTCATCGTTCTATGATTTGAAAAATATGATGTAGGCCTGGAAAATATTTGCTTACATTCTATGAAAAAAAATATAAAAGAATAGAATTTGACTCACAAAAACAAAAGAATCGTTTTTGGCAATGGAATTCGTTTTTAAATTCAAATTCGTTTTCGAATTCCAAAAATGTATCACGTATCTAGTGTTCTTTTTTTGTACCAAGCTTTACTTGAATTCCAATTTGTTCTCACATTTCGAATAATACACAACCAATCAAACCTATAAATAAATGTTATTTTATAAGCATCTCTACAATAGTCTTATATATAAATTATCTTATACAAACTTATGAGGAGTCTGTTTAGTAAATGTTCCCGAAATATAAACATCAAATTTCTAAAATTAAATGAATTGGCAAATCTTCTTTGAAACTCTGTATAACAAACACAGTGAGTATTCTATTCAATAGCTGTTGAGCTCGACTAAGTTTGTTAATTAATTTAAGATGAAATAATTTATTTACATAAAGTGTATTGGAAAAGTTAATAAACTAAAATTAAAATTGATTGTACAAATTCGTGAAAAGGTTATATAAAGTATTAAAAGTATCAAAACATCACTATAAAAAAATATTTATATATTTGTAATCAGAATGCAGACAACGGAACTTCATTATGAAAATTCGGTTACAACTTTCACCGTCATTGAATTTTAGTAAATTTTCGTCAAAATCCCAGTCTTTATCGATACTTTGAATAAGTAGGTAGATTCGAATAAAAGAGCTTCAATCAAAATGGTTTAATTGAAAATTTAATGCGTTTGTTCCTGAGTTACAAAATTGTATAATTTTTCAGTTCTATTATAAAAAATTACGAGTAACGTAACAATCTTGTCACTAATTAACTATAATTACAGTATGTTATGTTTATGAGATAATTATTTGCTTTTATCGTTAAAGCATTTATAATTCGAAAGAAATCAGGGCAACAACTTCATAAATTACAATTCTAACATAAATATTCTTCAATAGTCTCAACTCTATCCTTACTATTAGAGTTTAGGATCTATCTATTGTCTGTAGTGATGTATTTAATATACAGCGTGTTCTGGCTAACCTCACTACACGTACGTGTAACTTGTATATGAATTAATTTATCTAATTTATAACCTATGAGAACAAGATCTATTATTTTAATATATGAAGTACGAAGACCAAGATCTATCATTTTATTACATGAAGTACGAAGAACAAGATCTATCATTTTATTACATGAAGTACGAAGAACAAGATCTATAATTTTATTATATGAAGTACGAAGAACAAGATTTATCATTTTTTTATATGAAGTACGAAGAACAAGATCTATCATTTTATTATATGAAGTACGAAGAACAAGATCTATCATTTTATTACATGAAGTACGAAGAACAAGATCTATAATTTTATTATATGAAGTACGAAGACCAAGATCTATCATTTTATTACATGAAGTACGAAGAACAAGATCTATAATTTTATTATATGAAGTACGAAGACCAAGATCTATCATTTTTTTATATGAAGTACGAAGAACAAGATCTATCATTTTATTATATGAAGTACGAAGACCAAGATCTATCATTTTATTACATGAAGTACGAAGAACAAGATCTATAATTTTATTATATGAAGTACGAAGAACAAGATTTATCATTTTTTTATATGAAGTACGAAGAACAAGATCTATCATTTTATTATATGAAGTACGAAGAACAAGATCTATCATTTTATTATATGAAGTACGAAGAACAAGATCTATCATTTTATTATATGAAGTACGAAGAACAAGATCTATCATTTTATTATATGAATTACGAAGAACAAGATCTATAATTTTATTGTATGAAGTACGAAGAACAAGATCTATCATTTTATTATAAATTTCTGTTCATAACGGATAATGTTATTCATATATAAAACAATAAATATTTGAAACTACAAGACAAAAATGTTGTTTTGGTAAACATACATAACATACATACAAAAATAGATATTGCCTGATAGATATTGGCTTTTAGTTAAATTATTTTCTAAACCGAATCTCTTTCTTATTATTCGGCTGCTGCGAAAGTATTATTATAGCATTAACTAAAAAAACTGATAACAGTTTATTTAGTTAATGCTATGATGAATGATGAATGAATGAAGTGAATAAAGATATAAATCTTTATTCACTTCATTTATTGATTTTGATTTTCCTTTACTCCCGGTAAAGAAGGTAGGCGTTATTTTTTAGGCCTCTTTCGATTTTCTTAATATTTTTCTTAACTTTGGCGAAAAGTAAATTGTAACCCTTTGTTAAGTACATTTACAAACATACCAGGGGTCATAAAATAACATTTTCATACTTTAATTTATTATGTTACTACTGTTTTACTATATACGAGTAAGTATCGAGTACGAGTTGGTTTAGTTTATTTTGGGACACAAAATAAAGCTTTGGATACATTTATTTAAAACATTTATCTCCCTTACGTGCTAGGTTCATTAAATAATAATAAATATACTGCCAAAATCATATCAATCTCCTACTGATAATAAATAATTCCCACTGCCGGCAAAAATATGCAAGATTAATGAAACAAGAGATTATATATTACAGCTTGCAAGACTCAAACGTCCGTGATAAATGAACCACGCCTCATTAGCAAGGATGTCGTTCTTATTAATCTCACTTGGAACACGTTTTCTATAACGATTCCTTCATCCCGTCAATTAACACGCGTACATTATGTACCCAAATTAGTTATATATATATATATATATATGTATTGATTGCAAAAGTCTCAAACCGAGTACACTCCGCTATAGCTCAATATTATAAAAAAACATATTAGGGAAATAATAAATGTATTCTAGTGAACATCATAAAAAAATATATAATTAAGTTTAAAACCTTACTTTTTTTGCACTGTGGTATATATAGACTATTTAAAATTGCACTGTCTTCTCTTCGTAGTCTGCGCTGCATCAAGAAATAAATTGTTTGTATATTTTTCTAACTTCATACCATTTAACGAACCCATAGCGTGTAAAGTTACAATGTTTATCATTTAAACATCTCATCATTTTATAATCTTATTTCGCATTTGTAAGATAGTCTGAATAAAAATATGCGGTTATAATTAAACTGAACCAGATATTTACCAAAATTAAATCTTAAAAATTAATTATTCTTAACAAAAAAGTATAAAGAAAGATGTGGCATATATAGATTTAATTTTTAATTTCCGAATTCTTTTAATCCGTCGATATTTCCATTTCAATCTGGAAGGATCCTAACGCTAGTAAAGACGGAACGAGGGTCTACTTTATTGCGTCCGTTTACTGTTTGATGAAATTACTTTTCATTTAATGCCCTTACTTATCTAGTTCCTTTTAAAATCCTTTAAGATATTCATTTTAAATATAATTATATATTATTAGGAAAGAATAGCTTTAACCGGTCAGCAAATTACAGCTTTTTAAAATAATATAATATTGCAAATAAAATATTACTTTGTCTTGCTTTTAATATATGTATTATAATGTATTTGACAAAGATAACAGATTATAACATATCAAAATGTTATTGTGGTTTAAAAAAAACAGAATAAAATCCTAATATTTAGTTATATGAAGCTCGTAGTCCATTGTCTCTCTGCTTAGAACACGATTCAAAAAGGTTTCATATAGTTGACTGTTTTCAATACATATTCTTAAGTTCTAGAAAATAGCGTAAATTTTTGTCGTTTTAACAGCATGTATTTCATTCAAATGCCCTTCATGGCTTCATATAAAAAGGCATCATTCATTGCTTCACTAAAAAATATTTGTTAAAGAAAACATATAAGTAATATTTTACATTGACACTTTTTATTAGTTTTAGAATATTTTAATTCGCAATATATTAACTTATCAGCCGGTTTTTAGAAAGTGATAAAATGAATACCTTTTTTTCATTATTAGTCAAGCGTCAGTGTGAATCACTGGCAATACAAAATCAATAATTCATTCGAAAAACTGTGCCTGGTTTTTAAAGATTTGATTTCGAGCACGCAACAGCTCGTATGGCTTTGATTGTTTGCTGTGTCGCGGTTTGTCCTGCAAACTGTTTGTTACAAGTTCCCTTATTTGTTGAACATGTCGGTGTTTGTCGAAGCATGGTTGATTGCGTTTTTCACGTCTTTGGTTGCCAACTTGCATAGACTAGGTGCCGACAGTCCTAAACTGAATATGTTAATTAGAATATATATATACTAAATGAAATAATGAAACGCCTTAATAATAAAGTAAACATCGTACCAGAAAAAAATAATTCCCACATCCTACAAAAATATAAAAGATCAATGAAAAAAAAGACTATATATTAACGATTGCAAGACTCAACGTTCGTAATAAATGATTCGAGCCTCGTTAGTAAGGATTTCGTAATTTTTAAACGTTTTCAAAAGGTTTCATTCATCCCATCAATGTAAATGTGTGTATTATATGCCCCATATATGTATAACTAGCAAAAATCATAACCCGGTCACATTTCGCTATGGCTTAATCTGATATAAAATATATTCCTTTATTCTAGTGAACATAGCTTCATTTTGAAATATGTCATTCATTCTAAAATTGTACTTCGGATTACTCAAATCACTTTTGAAATAAAATTTAATATCTACGTTCGTTTATTTAGCCACTTTTTCCTTTCTTTATTGTTCATACCTTTTATTACCTTTTTTTTTTTAATCTGACGTATAATGCATGTCCATCAATGTTTTTCGTACTGTATATTTTTAATATCTATAATTGAATAATTTTGACCTTATAGTCTACGATACATCAAGTGATTTATTGTGTCTATTTTCCTAACTTTTTCCTATCTATTAGTAAAATATCGAAGAAAGTTATGACGGGTTGCGGGGGATCCTAAAGGAACATCTTTTTATTTATTTTAGGCACAACGTTACGTAAAATAAAAATATTCACTTATTTTGATAAGTTTAGATATGATTATAGCGTATTGACAAAATAAAAGATACTTTTTTTACGGTATTTATTTTTTACGGTAAAACCCAAACACTATTTTACATTCGTACAATACAAAAATTTCTGGATTAGCTTTAATTAAATTTCGCTAATCATATAAACTCATACTATGTTGTAACTATTTTTATATTGAAACTTTCGTAAACCATGACTATTATATTTATATTTACCCGGCTGTATTCACGCAGAAATTAAATCGGAATGTGCCCGACTAGTTTCGCGGCGCGAGTCCGCCACGCTCAGAGCTCATGATTAAGGACCCCGAATGGGTTCGAAACTAGTCGGGCACATTCCGATTTAATTTCTTCGTGAGTACAGCTGGATAAATATAAATATAATATGTTGTAACTATCATATAACCAATGCAATGTTATTTTAACTTTGGAAAATGATCTCTTTGTCATACTTATAATAAATTTTAAATGATACAATGTGATTCGTGGGAGATGAAGTAGCTGGCCAGGTAGTAATGTAATATTTTAGGCTGTGTTGTTATAAAAACAAATTTAAAAAATCAAATAAATTATTAAGTGTTCATCCATTATATTTCTTAGACTTAATGGTTAAGATAAATATTAGTACGTATAATTAACTTTTATAATAGCCATCGGGTTCTGTAAAGTTGTTCATAAACATAACCAAACTAAGTTTAATTGCCTATCTTTGAATTTGCACTAAACAAGATATCACAGCTCCTCCCATCTTTACGATAACACTGTTTATTTGAATGATAGAATAAACCAGTCAGCGTTATTGGAAAAAAAATGGTTTTAGGTTGGGAGTTAATTTGTGAAAACTTGAAACATCGCCAGATTCAGACATCTGTTTCTGATCGCTCCAGCTTATTTCATGTTATTGATTTTTTATCGTGTGGTTACTGTATGTACCTGAATTATTTTATACTATTAACGTCTGAAAGCTTCAAAAATATCATTGTTATTCTTGGTTACAATCATAACTATTTTAACTACTTATACCGTCGGCTTATTGGAAAATAACTTATAAAGGCTAATTGAGTGTGAATATTTCAAAGCATTCTGTTCTTCTGATTTATATATTGCAACTTTATTATATTTATTAATTAATTATATCGCAATAGTATAATGTTGTATAGTGATTACGACATTTTATACTTTTCTTTTTTGTTTTATGGATTATAATTGTTTTAGTTTACTTTTATTTAGCTGTAAAAGCTTAAAGCTTTATATATCATTATTTCTTTGCTGTTGTCTAGAGGTTGAATGCTTTGTCATTAAGTCAGCCTATTGTAGCTGGACAAAAAAGATTAAAAAAATAAATAAAGAGTTAATTCCTACTAAATGGTTCTAATTTTTATTAAATCTATTCTCCGAACATGATTACATATTCTAATAAACATACCATTATAATTTCAATCATATAACATAAATAATGCCGGGTGTACGGATTTTGCATCACACATTAATTATCTCTCAAGTGTAATAGTTAATTGTCAGAGGAGCTATTGCGGCTGACCGCTGTACTACTGAGCCGAAGTCATTAGAGGAGTATTCAGTATACATGATGATGTATTACGTGATACCGTTGATTAAAATTAAACAGTTACGTGATTTGGAGGATACGACTTTGGAGTGAAAATACACGCTGCTGCGAGGTTTAATCATCAAACCTAAGTTACCAATTAGTGAGTAAGCAATAATTGTATATTTAACCGTATGTAGTAGACATCATGAGTTTTCAAATTATAAAAAAATTATAAAGGGCCGTCTAACTAACTCCGCTGGTAAGTCAAAGTATGTTTGACCACTCCCTACTGAAATTCAAATAGCGATCTCCTTGTAACTTTTAAGTAGAATCTGTAAGATCTTAGAAAGTATATTATTAATATTATGAAGACTAAAAACGGCAGAGATGATGTTTCCAGCTAAAGTCTTCAATGGAAATACCGAAACCACTGATGGTTTCAAGTGGTTTACTGAACAGTTCTCATTGACCCTCAATACTTTTAGCAAAAGCATAATAGCTGATAAGTTTTACAAATGCTAGGCACGTATAGAAAATATTGGTCTGTAAATAATATATTATAGGTATTGAATATTTGTTAAGTTCCTTAAAAATATATAGATCGTGGAAAAGGCCAGATGGCTTTCCACCTACCTGTATTCATAGCTTCCACTTCCACTTTTTTTTCTCCTATTGTGTCTTATTTTGAAAACCGGTTAATTCCAAATTTATTGTTAAATATTTATTTATTAAAACAGCGCTAATCATCTCCATTCATAAATCTGAAAAAACCTAACTTGGTTCAAAATAATATGCCTGTCTCAATCCCGTCAATTATTGGTAAAATATTTCAATGTTAGATTTATCCTTTAGTAAAAAATCACCTTATATCATTTCTTAGTGTCAACCATCTGGATTTAATAATTCTAGATCTACTATCACAAAACACATTAGTGGAAACTACGGGAGCCCTGTGATTGTTGTAGATAGAATCAAATAAATTGACCTCCTGTATACCAATTTGGCTGTAACTCCAAGTGAATTTATATGCTATATAGGTATTATAAGACTTGATTAATATTTTTGAGTTGGTAATTGTAAAAAAGAAACAGAAAGAAAACATTATAAATAAATTAATTAGACAAAAGTTAATGTAATAACAGCATCGAATTGCAACATGAAACATGTTTGATAAATTATTTATTGCTTATCGGTATTTTAGTCAAAGGAGGTCAAGTTACTGCGGTGCAATGGATAAATGGTCCGATGGCCGCTGCTGCTAGATCTGAATCTGTGACATCTAAACGTTACCACAAATCCATATAACCATTATATTTTTTTTATTATTTAATATCAAGAAATCTGTACACAAATAGACGGACGTATATTATATTATTTTGATTATTGTTTTACTGACGTCATTTGTAATGTACCTGGTGGCATTATAATATATTAATATAAGTAACAACAAAAAATAATTTATATTTACTATAGAGAAAGTTATACTTTAGTGTTATATGGCTTTAATTTACTTGTTTACTTATGTTACAAAATGTATAATTATTAATTACAAACCCCTCCTAAATTATTTTATGTTTGGGTATAAAAGTGATATATAGAAATTAAGACAAGGAGTTGTTTCAATCATGTAGAACATATTTAAAAAAAGTCGTTACTAATTTATTATTTAATCAACACCTGCCTTGATATTATGGTCTATAACTTTATATATAGCGACAAATGTTAGTATTAATTAGTATACAATCATAGTTCATGCGCGCGCGCATATGTGAAATGTACGCACACGTGTACATTTCACATATGCGAGCACAAGTGAGGTTCGCCGCAACAATTACATATATATATATATTTATGTCGAAGTGTCGTATGTCGAACCAGTATATTTGGAGGTTGGTCGGACATCTCTTGATAGTGTGGACGTGTACGCGCAGGCATTCATCAAAATAAAAGTCTCACAATTTAGTTTTATTACTGTACTACTCGTTTCAAATCACAATAACTTTAAATATTCACTGATTTCATCAATAAATCACGATTAAGAGCAAATGGGTTTGTAAGCGACCAACTCGTATGACGCGCCGTCCAAATAATGACGTCTCATCCACCATGACACTCACAACTCCATTCGGTTCGGTAACCGCTCTTAAAAAAATAAATCAACTTAATAACAATATTAACATTACTTTACAATTACCCTAATTTTAATTTATTTCTAAACAATAATAATCAATCAAATTAAGCGCGCGCCGTTATATATATATATCTAGAAAATTCGTAATTACTCTAAAAAATATATTACTAAAGAAAATTTAACGAATAGAATATATAGATATATCTACATATATTCCGCTTTAAAATAAATGTATAACTCATATCTTTTACCAATCACCGCTTCAAATGAAATTGTTATAACACAGAGTAATGAAATTGTTTGCTTAAACTTAACTAACTAATACAGATAATAAAGTTTAAATCCATTTGAATTGTTTCTCATAAAATTTTAAGTAATTTTATCATTTGGGTTTTTTTTTAATATTTATCATATTATCATGCGATATAGAACAAAAAAAATAATGTTTATTTTAAGGAAAGTTGAAAAAGCATATGTAATTAAAAATAATTTTCGAGTTGCGTTCTAAAGACACGTTAACAGTTTTCTAACAATGCGATAGCGTCAGATGTCATAATATCGAAATATGATAATATTAATTGCATTTGAATATCAATGAAATGGAAACATTGTTAAAACATTGAAACTTAAACTTTAAAAGTAATTTAGTCTCGTTACTGAAAAATGATCTGTCTAATACGTCAATACAAAAACAAGGAACAACCATTTTTACTCTGTATTTTCTGAATCTTGCTCCCATAGCACAAGTCTTCAAAAATTTACGTCTCGTAAAATTAATTATCGTAAGTAATTAAATATAGTTGTATAATTTAGGGTTATTATTTTATAATTCTACATAATTACATTGCTTAGCCCAGAATTATATAAATTTTAGCATAAATTAGAGATTATCCAATAATAATAACAATTACAAACAAAAGAATTAGGACCAATGGATCTCTAATGCAATAATACCACAGACGGACCAAGTAAATAGATGTACAATTAGTAAGAGGCTTATGATTTTTCTAATAATATCTGTTACAATATTTAGAAGTTGATTTAAGATCGCCGATTTACTAAGTAAAATTTGAGATCATTGGCGTAACAGCCTTTAAATTAAATTTGAAATGAATAGTCGCCATGTTCCAGAGAAATAAGTAATAGAATGAACTGAGTAAATAAGTTTTCAATTTGGAATGAATGATTATGAATGAAGTGTATTATAAAATATATTGACTGATTTAAGGAATAAATAATAAGTGGGCCTCTTTTTTATTTATGTCGACGCTTGAAAAACAAATAAAAACTTTGGATGGCGTGAAACAAAATATGGGCGTAAAAAATATATTTCTTTAAAATTGAAAACCTTAAAATTGAAAACTTTAAAATTGAAAGCCCATAAATATATTTATTTCTTTATTCATTCATTCTTTGTTCTCCCGTCCTCATGTACCCTCTTCGTTTATGTTTGTTATATATAATATACATACATTAATAATATACCTGATCAGAAAACCATTTAATAGGTAGCTAATAAACTACTTTTTGAAAATTCGAACTTTTATGCAATCGTTCTTTGTCTTTCATATTTTACCATTTAGTGTAAAATAATATATTTTTTCAAAGAGAGAAACCGTTGTAGCAAAAATCCGTCCGTATCTATATATATATCTATCAATGTATGGATATAAAAAAAGGCTTTCTAATATAATAAAGATATAGACTTTCCAACATGAATAATTTGCAAAATATATTTTTCAGTAAATGTTGCAAGCGTTACTGACAGTTATTTGTGAGTAAATGTTTTTATTAATTTGTAGGAGCTTGAGAATTGTCAGTAACCAGAGTACGCATTAAGCGGAGTGCCTTTATTGCTTGTGAAGATTATTTTAATATTTAACAAGACGTCGAATGATTACATGACTGCGTCACTCACAATGACTTACAATGCAGATGCGTATATGGGCAAAGACAAAACCGGTCCGTAGCAATGGCTCTTAACACTAATTATTGATTACACAGATAACAGCACTAGACCATTATTATTGATTATTGACTACATATTACAGACTTTACCTCCATTACTTATTACGGAAAAACAGCAACTTAATACGAATCACTGATTACAGATTTCTGTTAATTAATAAATATTCCAAATTTGAATAGGTTATATAAATATATATATTGAAATCATTATTTGTCGGTCAATCATTTCAAACGATTTCTTATTTTAAATGTTGTTAGATAAAATATACTTCATAATAAACCAATGTTTATTTGAAAATAAAATAAGCTTACTTTAATTTAAATAAATATAAAATAAACCGATACGGGCAGGTATTTGAACCACCGACTTGGGAAATCGTCCCGTCACTTCAACAATTGAGCTCATTTATTAAGAATTGGTCTTTATCGGGAAGGTAATTTCACTCGTAACGGCTATGTACGGGATATAAAACGTCTAAATACTTTTTTTGACAAATCGCTTAAATTATAAATTTCATCCTGAAAGATAAAATTCTACCATTGATTCGGAAAATTTTGTATTTTTAATACTATTGTTAAAATAGTGTGGGCTGTTCGATAAAGGAACGAATGGCACAAAGCGACCCACGCTTTTTTCATAATAGCACTAGTATTTTCGTTCATTATTGTTTTCAGGTTATTTTGGGATTATATTTTACTTTATTGTTTGATGGACTTTAAAGGCGTGTTTTATATATATATATATATTTATATTTAATCTATATTTATTTTAGTTAGTAAGTCTAAAATCAATATTAGAATACTAATCCTCGATTTATTCAGCAACTAATGAAAACTATATAAGAAAACTTATCTGTACAGGAATACACCTAAGTACGTGTTAGTTGCATGAATATATTGGTTTAATTCTTGGAAGGAGTAACATTACTCTACATATGTGTGGTGAAGTAAACACACATATGTAGAGTAATTAATGTAAAGTAATTATTACACTTGCACTAATTATATGTTGTCGTTGTTAATATTTTATGTTACTTACTTTTACAAATAATGTAAAAAGTTATGGCATGTTAGTAATTTTGTCAAAGTTTTCGGACATCCTATGCCTGGATATCAAAATACTATATTTGGGGCCTACAGAAAGCAAATAAAGAATAAAAACACTTAAAGAAAGGAACAAGATTACACTTTTCGTGTGACTCAATTAATAAATTAATATTTGAATCATCACAATCAAAAATATGACGATTACTGCTAAAAGTTTCACTTAATATAACTTCCATAAAAAATTAAAAAGATAATAAGTTAGATGAGAAAGGTTTGTACACTGAAATAACTATGTATCTTTCTATATCAGATGCCTCCTCAGATGCGAAGGTTGCGTTTTATTTCTTTGTGTTTAAAACGACTATTAAATCGTTAAAATAAAATCGTTATAACTTCTTCTTTAGTGGTTCTGTCGTACAAACAAACTGTCACCACAAAATTATTAACAGAACATATCATTCTATAATTTTCACTAAAACACACAATATCCGTATGATTTTCTATCAACATATAGCATTCATATTTTGCTGAAAAAGAGCTTAATACTTCGGTGATAAAGTTAAATATTATTATGACTCTTCTATTATTATTCAACATTTTAAACAATTGATCACAGCATTGTTAGTATAATTTTCCAGTACCTTAATATAACCAACACTTAACTCCCACTATTACTGGTACATTTTTGTAAATTTAACCTATTAGTGTTTAAATTTCTGATAAAAATGGTCTTAAGTTAACAATTTTAAATGAATTTGTAAAAATTAAACACTAACATGTTAACACTATTATATAATGCCAGCATTTGTAGTAAATTTTTTAAACTTTATATAATTATTATCATTGAATATAGAAAAAACATTTTATCTCTTTTCTTTGTTTCAATTTAACTATTTTCTTGTTCTTGTAGGATTTGTTTGCAAAGGACTTTTAAAGACTCCAACTGCTTTGTGGAAGCTTTCAATTTGTCGTCCAGCTCTCGGTTTGTTGCTTTGCGAGCCAACTTTTTTAAAATTGTTTTTGGCTTCATGGAACGGGACAGTATAGAGCTGAGTAAACAAATGGTAATAGTAAGAGAATGTTAGAGTCAAATAATACTATATAATAAATATTATTGTATACAATTATTTCGAAGGTAATTAAGTTGTCTTTATTTATTTGTTATAAATATAATTTGTCACTGAAATCGGACACCGTTAATTAAAACCTAAAATTTACACAATTTATAATCTACTTAAAAATATTTGTCTTTCTAAAACTACCACTAGATCATTTCAGGAAAGTATTTCAAAGGCGACATTTGTAGATTCATTTCAAATTTGCGGCCCGGCCATTGAGGAAGTCTAGGAAACGCTAAAAAATTTCGTCATCAATCTCCGCAACGTTGCCTTTTAAACTTTAATATGCTACAAAATATAGGAGTTTGAATAAAATCATAAAAATATGAGTTTTTTGGAAAAACTAAATTTCAATTTGTCTGATCTTTTCTTTGTATTATATATTTGACTAAGTTTTATTTAGTACTCATTATAAAAAAAAGGATGAAATTAAAACGAGTTTATTGAAAAACAAAAAAAAATTAAATAACATCTTAGAACGATAAGTTGAATTACTTGCTTTGAAGTTAGATTTAACAACTCGTAGGTGTAAAGTAACTTTGTTACAGTATAATGATGTTGATGCGACTACATATTTAGTTTATGTTGGGAGATTCATCTTATGGACGAACTAATGCAACGTGGAGTGATATATATTTTTATAAGTATATTTTGTATATTTGTATTACTTATCTTAAGTTTTATGTATTTTGTTGGTATTGTATTTAATCTTTTCACTATTTTTTTTTAAATTATTTCGTGTTGAAGAAGCTGTTTGCACTCCTCTCCCTGTAACGCGATGGGCCCGGCACCCGCACGGTGAATCCATGGAATGCTAAGAAGCTTCGTCTCTTGTACGTAAGGTACTTAACTGCAATTAGTTAATACAATAAAATCTTTTGCTATTTGCTACTTGGCGGTCGATCATACCTATTTGTTTAATATTCAATATTTTGAAATAAGTCGCACGATGCGCTCAACTTTTTTAATCACGTTTCAATGCCATTATATCATCACCGTCAAACATTTAACAAGTTATTGTTTATTATTTATTTTAAATAATGTAAAAAACAGAAGTAATAGTAAGTTCAAAAGCCCTGTGTATGTAATAACTTTAAAACAAGTTCTTAATATGAAACCAAGGGGTGTATAAATTCAACGTCATATAAAATAATGCCAGGGCAATTTTCTTTCAAATACACTGAGAGTCACTTGCTATTATTGATAAATATATAAGGGGTACTTATAAAGATCTCTTAGGGGCCAACTTGAAGTAGCATAAAAATCTTTAAAAAAATGTGTCATCAATAATAAATGTTTTAATTTTGATGGTAACCTGAGAACTTTTGTTTTATTTTATTAGAATCTAAGTTATAAATACGACTAGAATATATTTTATCTTTCGCAAAAGGTAGTCTCATTGTAAGTAAGGGTTCCAGAGATTTTTCCACATCTATTTAAGTTTTAAAGACTCGTAGAGTCTTACATCTATAAACATGATAGATTACTCTCAAGCTAAGAAGTTGTCAGTCGTTATATATAATGGTTGCGGCAGTCCACAGTACATGGTCGTTACTCACATTGGTTGATCACTAATTACTGTCAGCGTCTAGCAATTGTACATAAGACAATATTTTAAGACATAAAACTATGTGGTAAATAATCAAAAGCTTAGGTTATAATATCCTTTATTAGATCACAAACTTTTTGAGTTGCAAAGTATAAAAGACCGTATTTCAAATTATTATGAACATGACATATTCTGCCACGTAATGAAAACTTATATAAACCTGTTACAAAACAGGATTTACATGCAAAAAAATAAAACCCAGAGAGCGCATAAAATAATTATACATCCGAAAAAAAGGAGATCGCAAAAATAAAAAGCGACACTTTTTTTTTTAAATACCAGGATATTGTAAAAAAAATAATGAAGAGAAAACTAACCATCGCGGTATGGACGAATGATTTTCATCTTTAGCTTTCTTTATTCTGTCTAACTGTACTTTATTCTGTCATTTTTCAGTTGAATTATCATAGAGAAATATCAAGTAAATAACATTCCTGTCAGACTTCAAATATAGCATGAATTATTACTACAACGTAAGTCGTGTTTATAAAATATATTTGATTCAATTTTATACAAACATATTTTCATTGTCAAAGCTACCACCAGCTTGGTAAAGGAACGCTTGTGTGCTTGGCTAGCACACAAACGTTCCTTAGTTATTTTCTTAAATTTGTTCAACATAAAACTTGAACGTTTGCTGGAACCTTGTTGAAAATTTGTATACGTTGAGAGTTACTCACTTTTCGAGTCGAATAACAGGCTTGTATCATAAACATGTATTTTATTCAACAGCCCTTGGACCCTAGAAGGCTTTATGGTTTAATTTGAAAAAACATATTGGTTTGTTAGAGAGTGCGTAAATTTGGACTCAATTCTAAATACTCAATGTTGTACTTCCGACATAACTTCTTAGTGTCAGACAGTTTGAAATCTACAATCAGTACTAAAACTTTTCAACTATAGTTCTTAGTAACGCGCGAGTGTGGGTGTGGATCATTGGCGAATGAGACAAAAACAAAAGAGCCATCCCTTACCTTTAAAACATATGGTTACGGACACACAACAACTTGTATGCCTATGTTTATTTGCGGTCTGCTGATGTACTTGTCTTGCTAACTGAACTGTTATTATAAATTCTTTATTTATTTCACATGTCTGTTTGTTTTTGTCCAAACATGCTTGATTCTTTCATCAATTGATCGCGTCTTTGGTTGCCAACTTGCATAGTTACCGACAGTCCTAGACCGAATCAGTCATATATATATTTATTCTTCTTATATATAATTATTAGAATGTTTTTATGTTTATTTACGCCATGATAAAAAATTGAAATAAATTTTAAGGGATGTAAAATATTTTGTTATATAAATGTATTTCAAAGTAATGTTATATAAATGTATTTCAAAGTATTTTGATCAATAAAATTTCTAATCAGATATGATTCTTAATATTTGTAGAGACAACTATTCCTCGAATAATAAATTTCCTCGAAGATCACATATTTAAGATATACCAGATAAAATCAGATCCGGAATAGATTTATAGTTAATATATACGATGTAGAAATAGGAACGAGAGATACAACAGAGAAATCTCTTTAAAACCTTTCTATAGATGGCCATGCTAGAACTATTGTGATATTATTTTAGAATATATTTTAAAGGCGCAATAGTAAGTTTATATCAAATTTAGTTACATAGAGATAAGAGAGTATACAGTTAATATTAGCGTATATTTTTCGCTCTATGAGACCTCAAACACAAAGTGGGGGGTTACATTACCACGTCCCCCTATATTTAAATCAAACATTTCTCGTTGCGCTTTATTAGAGTATATTATATATAGTATTGAAAAAGTCCGGTTGGAAAATAATAAGAAAAAGTACGAACATGTGGCAGTTTTAGTTTTATAAGAAAATTGGTTGAATCAAAATCAAGAAATTGCTGATGTTCGCATGATTCAGTCCCTCTAGAGTGCATCGTTCTAATGAGTAGAGTTCAAGAAACTAAAAAAAGAACAAAAGTTATAGCGCGTGAAAGAGCAGACGTATTCTTTCTACTCAAAATATTAACAACACTGCCGAAAAAATGCAGTCTTGTTGACATGACGCTTGTATCTAGTTAACGTAATACTACCTAACTATGCCACAAAAATTATAAATCCAAACAAAACATTTTAATGAGCAACATCAAATTGTAATCTATAATTAAACGGTATTATTTGAATTAAAACAATATTACGAACCAAAGCTTATTAACAGCAATTAGTCAGGATATTTTGTTGGAAAAATTATCGTTATCACTTATCGCATTGTTTTTACGCTGTATTAGGTTCTAATTAATCTGTTTATACTGACTGACTTTTGCGCAATAACTAACCAGTGCAGTACATTTGGGTAAGAACTGTTCTGGGTCTGGATATTTAAGCAGATCCCTTGAATACATCACTCTGTAATAGGTAATCCCATTATAATCGGTTAAGGTTTACATAATATATTGGATAAAATTGGTAATGTATAATACATTTATAAGATGTCTTCATAAGTACGACTAAAGTTATTAATATAAAAAGCAAAAAGTTATTGAAATCAAGTCAAGCTTGTTCGCAGCTTAGCTGCCGGGGAATTAACTAAAAACTTTTACCGTGACCCGTCTCTTCGTTGACCTGTTAACTGTACAGTTTTTTTGCATATATACAGCTGAAGGCAGACGATGTGAGATAAAAGAGCCGCTAAAATATAACGTACAACGTACGCTACACTTATATAACATGATATAAATAACGTAGTAAGCGTAAAGTTGTTCCAAATTTTCACTACAC
Organism: Dircenna loreta; assembly: GCA_963555665.1. Classification (NCBI taxonomy): domain Eukaryota; kingdom Metazoa; phylum Arthropoda; class Insecta; order Lepidoptera; family Nymphalidae; genus Dircenna; species Dircenna loreta. The sequence continues at coordinate 13,163,691 of OY743092.1, forward strand.
AAATATTTAAAGTGATATTATATATATTATTTTACTTACACAAGTGTATAAATTTGTCTCCAATGAATAAATGCTACTGGATGAATAGATATTTTAAATAGAATATGACGAAAGTACGAGATAGGTCTCATCTAGTTGTCTCGTAGCTCAGATCGAGGTTACGACGGTAACAGACAGCTATTTAGTTGATATTGTACTGCCCATTCTGTAAGGAGAGTATTAATTTGCTTTTAAATTCTGTGATGTATATATTACGTGAGTTTGAATTTAGCATTAATTAACGAAGGATGCATTTTAATTTTTTAAATAATTAAGTACGAACTTTTTATTCCAGATCCAATCCAACTGGACTTTATAAAAACAGTTTAATAACTCTTTAAGTCTTTTATGATAAAATTTATCTATATATAATGTTAATAAAATATATTTTCTTAATTCAACAATATACAATTTTATGGAATATTGACATTTAATGTCATGTCATGTCATGTCATAATATCAGTTCAACGATAATTTTTTTTTCTTTGTAGTATTTAAGAGAAAAACTTGTCTCTAAGTTCAGTCATTAATAAATGCTGGCAGTTTATTAAAATGCCCGTGTCTGTAGACAGCAACTATTTAGTCTATTTACTGTAAGTCTCGCGAATTAATCATCCTTCGTAGCTGCAGTGGGCGACCGCATTTCTTTAGTCTATATTCTAGACAATGAATGTTAGGTATTTAACTTTAAATGTTCGTATTTAATCAGATTATAATAGTTGACACTTTAACAATTATATTTAAATATTTAGAATATACAAGTTGCATGTAAATAAAAAAAAAGTAAATATTAGTATTTCATAAATTATAAGCAAATTAAACTGAATTATAAGCACTGAATTAAAAATTGTTGAAAAAAATAAATTTGCGAAAAACAAATAACAACCCTTCAATTTTACGCTTTCATGAATAAAGGTGGAATCTCATTGTATATTTTTTACAACACTTCTGAAAATACATCATTGTCACTCTTAAAGAGACAACAGGAGAATTCACCCTTTATTCAAATGTTTAAAGAAACATAATTTTTATAAATCATTATGTTTTGAAGGAAAAGTAAGTAAAAAGTACGGTAAAGTTATTTATGACAAATAAAATGAAAATGTAAGGAAATGTATTAATATACATTCAAGATATTAGAAAATGCCTTGACATTAATTTTTTTATGAAATGACTTAACATTTTCTAGAATAATAAAGGCATTACTTTTACAGTTAATGAAATTTGTTCTGTTTTTCTGTTTGTTAATGGAGGCGAATTGTAAAAACGAGGGACGTTTTTCTATGAAAGTTGTTAAGTTTGGTTCCAGCTTATTGGCCCAGTTACAATAACTCTATATTTTTTATTGAAAAATAAATACCGGACAGCTGTTATATCTGAGGTATGTATATTGTAAAATATTTAAAATAATTATAGTTTTTTATAAATATAAATATATTTAAATAATAATCTGTGAAATGATACTTGGCCAGACTCAAACATCTTTTTCGGAACATGAGCGTGGTTTGGATTTTTTATCTTTCGCTTACTGTACACACGTCTATTATATACGTGTATATATCTATTATATACGTGTAGTATACGTCTAGTATATACGTCTATCATATTTTACCATATACGACTGCTATAGCGTTCATAATTTATTTTTGTGTAAAATTACAATTTGAAAAGTAGGTAACGTATGATAATAAAATAATTATATTGAAAAAGGAGTGCTGAAAGGTGAAAATCTACTCTAAATTCAAAATGAATAAGTTAATTGTTTACTTTCACACTGTCAATGTCAAATATATATTCTTCTGATGTATTATTCGCGCTAAAAATCGTAGATTGTTACTTGACGCAATAGAATAATAAATATTATATATATTGAATTTCACAGTATCGTGTACTATAACATTAATTTTACTCATACTTTAGCCTCAGCAACACATGATTATACGTACTTAGTTAACAATGTTACATGGCTTGGAGTAACAAATTCGATTATTTTTTTACAATGGTAACGCGTGAACACCTGACACATGGTTTTGTTATTAGTGCTTGAATATGAATATTAAATAGCATTTTTGCTTTAAGAATCAATATTTGTATATATAGAGACCAAGGTAGGGTAGTCTTAGTAAATAGAAAGAAATTATTCATTTTTTATTTATTACATAATGCTATACGTGTGTATATATATTTATATATAAGTTATGTTCTATTTAAAGTTTTCATGACAGGACTGTTACTCTCCTCGTAAATTCATCAAAACTATGATTATCATTCAACTAAGACCCTACTGAATTTCAGGATCATCTGCTATATACTTCATTTAAAACTCCTGTTATTGGGAAACGACAACATTAATTCAAAAATATGAGTTCATACATCGTTTAACTTCGTTGTTGTTAGAGAGTTTTTCAATATAAACACATACAAATATCGTTACAAAAGAGTGTTTAAAAGCCGCAGCTCTTGAACCTTTTCAAATAATTTATGGCGTGTTTGTTACAACATTAGTTCCATTATAAAATTCTTAAATAAAATTTCAAAAATGTATAGTATTTTTTCCGATGAAATTATAATAACATCTAAACTATATAATAACGTGTTTGTATATTGTATTGTATGTGTAAATCAAAAAGAATACTTTAAAGTTTCAAAATATAGAGAAACTGTCAATGAAAGAACCAACAAAGACGGCGGTTTTTTCCCGTATCTGCGAAACTTCAGCGACAGGGAAAGTCATGGTAAAATATCATTATGAACGGATCTTATTCTTAAAATGTATTTATTTTTATTTTGTCTCCAATTTTTTAAATACACATATTATCCATTCATTAATTGTAAATATTAAAAAATAATAATTATTGAATCATTATTGTTTCAAGACAGTTTATGTAAATAAGATATTTCTTCCTAAATTAATTTTCTAACTTAGTCAAACTAGATAGCTATTGAATAAGATGTTAGCTATTTGTAAATTAAAGCTTTTTAATGGTAATAGATTTGAAATGAGCTATTTTTAGAGTCTTGTTGCTTAAATTTAGGGATCGTGGACCTAACTACATTTAAGTTTTCAAGAACAGCCACTACAAGGTCTTTGAAAAAGGTGCCGACTGTAAAACTAAACATATGTAAAGAAAATAATTTATATTCTATTAATTAGCCTTACAATGTCTGTAGTCCAAGCACAAAATTAATATAGTTATACATAAATTAAATAAACTATCTGTGCCCGCTAGTGTTGCGCAAAAGCTATGACTATTACAAATTGACTTAAAATCTATTTAAAACTTTCTGCGTATTGCGAGATCAAACACAAGAAAACACTTAAATTATTGCTTATGTATTTGTACTGTGTACTTCATATGTTGCAATTACTACTGTATTATAAGTATTTTGGAAAAAATAATGTTTTCGGTAAAACAAATATACAGTATACAAATTATGGCAAATAAAACAACTAAATATATATATTTTTTTAAAAAACAAGGTTCTTACTTTTAAAACTGCAACGCGTGTGGTTGATGACGCATGTTATAATATTATGTAAACATTTTGTAAGCACGTGATGCTTTATTTTTTTGCGGTTTCGTTGTTTTTTGAATGTTTGAGTATTTTATTAAAGCAATCTGTGTGTTTTTTGCCGAAATGCGAACGTTCAGCGTCGTAAGGTAGGAAATGTGTGTGTGGGAGATTTTGAAAGTAGCACCGGTGATAGAACAGACGTAATCCTTTATCGCAGTATGATCACGTAATGCGTAGGGGTGGAAAGAGTGTAGCGAGCAGTCTTAAGTCTGAATGTCGATGGTTATAAGAGAAGAGTGGATAGAGTTCCTGGAGAATGATATGACAAAGAAGCAAATCTGCACTTAGCTGACATATGATTGAGGGTCGTGGAAGAAATTGATATTCTGCGCTGATCCCAAACAAATAGGTTGACAAAATTGTGGATGGTACCATAATTGGGATGGCGAGAAAATATTCTTAATGCATTTTTTTTCATTTCTTTTATTATATAGGTCATGTCAAAATACATATAGATCATATTTATATATATGGCATGGATAACGATATTGTTTTATTTAAAAATCGTAAATTAAATACTTACTAGTGGGGCAAAAACAGTGACGTCAGTTGATTTGTAATGACGGCGCGTGGACAGTGTCGGTTTTGGAGAGTGTGGATAGTCCAATGGTCACTTCTCCTGGATGCTTGGATCTGGTCACTCCTCCAATACGAAATTATTGATTGGCCTAAAGTAATTAGTAAGTGTGTGTAATAAAAGTGAGGTTGTAATTCGTGATTTTCGTTAATTTTAAATTCGTGAATTCGTAAATTTAAGTGATTAAGTGAAATTCTTTTGGAAAATCCATTATTTATAATAAATACGATTGACTTTTTATATCTTATTGGAATAAATAAAGAACTGATAATAGATTCATACCCGAGCTTCAATCATCAAATCAGGTAATTACATGAAATACAGTCCAAATTTGAAACAATATTCAAATCAAAATTTCGAACTGTGTTTCAGACGCGAAGAGTTTTAATTCAGTTTATCAATAAAGCCTCCGTTAGAAATGTTACTTAATGTATTATTCAATTAAATTTTTGTGTCGGATTGTATGTTCACAAATTTGAAGACATAAAAGTGTAAGACAGAAGACAGACAAGAAACTCCTTAGATACTCTTTTAAAAGTTTTGTTTTACAATTTTTTTTATAGTTATGACATTCTTTTATTTTTTCTCACAATATGTGAAAAAATAATAAAGAGAAAACCGTGGTAACGAAAAGAGGATTATGAAAACTAACCAATCCGCTTCCAGTTCTGTGATTATCTAATAAAAATTTAATAAAATATTTTTGGCATTTAATTTAGTTAATTTATTTACTCAAAATCGATAACTTAAAATGTATTACAATATATAATGTACACAGTTGTGGAGATCCTCTATTAAGTATAAAGTGTATTTATACTTGTGTTAGAGTATCCCACTCTTCTATATAAAATTACTTAAAAAATATTTTTACTTTTTAAGGCATTGATTTATTACAAACATTTAAATATAAAGATATAAATATATAATATAAAGATGCCCATCTCTTTGTATACCTTTGTATACCTTAGCTTACTTGATCCAAATTATGTAATATTTGTATTAATATTTATCAAAGGACGAGCTCCATTTATTATTTTCTTGCATTGAAGAGGTAATGATATGAAAACTTTCAATACCCATTAAACTAGAATAATTGATGAAAGAAGACAAAACAATTACAAATGCAAGTTTGCAAAACTCAACGCGCTGTGACAAAAGACAACGCCTCACTAGTTAATAATATTTTTCTAGAACAAACAAATATCTAGGTGCTTACATGCTACAATATTAGTGTAAATACACTTCATTGGATTAATTTTATTGTTTTAAGGATCATACTGTTCAACCCCGGATCAATGGGTGTAAATCTTTTTTTCAAGATTTTGTTACTAGATGTACCCTTTACATAAAGCGATTATTGTCAGGGTAATTTTATATTTACCCTTTATGTTATGTAACCTTCAAAAAATAATAATAATTAAATATTTTAATTTTACGAATAATAAATAAATCACAATAAAGACGGACTTATTATAAGCTGTACCTAGATGACTGAGTTACAGTCGTGGCCTTATATAAAAGTATAAAGTACAATTTATTGTATCCTATCAGATAATTTATTATATAACAAATTTAACCTATAGCTTATAGGACTTTAGAATAAGAAATTGAATACTTTAAAAAAAGTATATAAATATATTCTCTAGACCTCGAAAACACTTAATCTCCAAACGAATATTTAGAATATAAATTGTTACAAAAATTATCGACAAACTATTAACATTTCATACTAGACTTGACAATGTACGGTTGTGTAAGATACCGTTCTCAAAATGGCCACGTATTAGTGATATTGTTAGACCGAGGCGGCTCTTTGTCAGAATGTTGCTGATCTAATGGCTGTGGCTGATTTGACAGTTTGACCTCTTTATGGCCGTTATAAATGTTGATTAATTTTTGGCTTGTAGCCCACAAGTTAACTACAGCTACAGTTAATAAATTTCAGAATAGTATTAAAGATGAAACCTTTAAATATAAAAACTTTGTGCAAGATATATAATTTTAACTTATATCAGTACATAGGAGACTTGTGTATACGGAATCAAAAGGCTTTATATTAATAGCAATGAGAGTCTAATATATATTAATACTAATATCACAATACTTTAATAATCTCATGACAGTAAAAATGTCATTTTACAATGTTTGTGTTTCAATCACGCTACAAGTCTTGAATGAGTATACATTGAGTTTTCCAAACACTTCTAACTCTAAGAATATAGGGTTCCTGTAGAAGAAAAAACCGGAACTATTCGAAGGCTGTATTTCTTTTATGTACACTATATTTATGGTAAATCGCGGCGAACTAACAGACCGTTTGTCAAAAAAGGTATCATGGTCCAGATTGAGTGGACATTTGAAAATACAGTAGTCGTAAAAAGGGCAGCTCTTTAGCTTCCTTTTCCTTCTCTTCCTTCCTTCCTCTTTAGATTCCTAAAAAGCTGCCCTTTAAAGGGCAAGAGAAGGTTTTGGAGTTGTGTTGTTGGTAGGGAAGGAAAGTGAACATGGAACTGTAGCTATAATAGCTACTTCAAACAGAGACTGTCCGTGAGAGGGTGATACTGACCTTGAACCTGTGATTTCACTACTTACATCCAGACTCTAATTATATAGATTTCTTTTTTTTTTTATACAAGACCTAAGAATAAACACAAATATACATAATTGTTATTCATAGTTCATTCATAATAAACTACTACATCGACTACCAGAAATGATCTATATAGATAATAAGTCTTATCTTATTATAGTAATATTAATATACTTATAAATATAAATGTAACTTTGTATTATTTCCGAAACACGCATTTAGGGAAAGTCTTTTGAATGTTCAATTTGCATTACTATATTATTTTTATAAACAGTAATGTGCTGACTGTACAAAATCCTATTCTTATCTTACTATGATTGTATTTAAAATGAACATCTTTTTAAACATGAGCAAGGCGTTATACAAGGTTAAGATAAGATATTAAGTTAAAAGTAATTTCATCAAACAGTTAACGGACGCAATATCGTAGACCCCTCATTTCGTCTTTACTAACATTGAAGATCCTCCTTCGAGATTGAAATTGAGAACCCGACGGATTAAAGACCCGACGGAGAAAAATACCTACTTTTTTTTTATGTTTCAAATATAAATATAAAATAACCGAATCATAGGTAAATCTCTGTTTTGATTCGTTTATAATCACGTATTTCTATTTTATTCTTTGATCTACCCATTTTTTATATTTAAACTTTCGTGAACCATGACTATTATATTTATGTTTACCCGGCTGTATTCACGTTGAATTGACATTCTGATTTATTTCAACGTGAATACAGCCGGGTAAATATAAATATAATAATCTAGCAAATCCAGTTTAGTCTAAGTTTTGGTGTGGTATAACGACCAGAGCATTTTACTATATTCGAATATTGAAATAAGCACAACTAAAAACTAATTATTTTCAATGAAACCAATACTTTTGTAATTTAACCGAAAACTATCTCACTCCGCAAAATTCAATAAACGATATTGAAATTGTGTGGCTTTCGGATTCATAGTTGTATGCAAGCGAATAATGGCTTTAAATCCTCTCTTATAATGTTGGACATAGTTCAATGGAAGCCAATAACTGACTCATATTCAAGGGAATCTTACTGAGATCTTTCAGTACGAAATTTGTACACTTTACATTTGTATATCGTGTCCATGGGGATATTCAAAAATATTTACATATTTACTGGAATAATAGTAAATATATAATCGAAATTATTTGAATTTGAAATATGGCTTTCTTACGATTTCATTATTATTATATAAAAAAAAAAACAATTTTACCTAATGTACTATTAATATGTAAAAAAATCCATGAAATATGAAATTTTGTGCTGACACAATTATTCTAAGAAAGAAATAATGTTCCCAAGGGCCATATTCACGACATAGAACGACTGCGATAAAATAGATTCAACATCGTTTGAAAAGGAACCACTATTTATATAAATTATTATATAATATAGGATGATACAAAATAATATTGAAAAAAGTTTATTTATATATTTTTTTCTGCTCTTGATACCACTTTAACTCTAGTTAGAACAAAAGTTTAATAAAAAATATATTATTACGTTTAGTTAGTCTTTTAATTAGAAGGGCATATTGTAGCGTATTAAAAGCGTTATATATATATATATATATATCTGATATAATCTATTAAAACTATGAGTATCAAATATATACTTATATAAATGAAGTCGACAATCGATATAGTAATTTTATTAAACATTTTATGTCAATGGCTCTAATACCATCCACTCCAGGTGCTTTACGAGAATTTTTATTATTGGTTATGTTTTGTAAGGTAGTTTTTATTTTATTTTTTAATGTATAGATTAGTCCCAGGGCTTTATGTACTGTGCTTTATTTAAAATTTGCTTAGTGCACTTGGCTACTAATTGGAAGAGAGTAACATCAATATAAAAGAAAAAAATATATCTCTCTTTGATATCTTTTGAAGTTTTAAGAGCTGTCATAATAGTATCACGTTTAGTTGGTCGCGGTAAAGTTGTTGAATTGTTGAAATTGTTAAATTGTTGAACATTCTCCGAAGCTTTTATAGATTACTTATGTTATTATAAGGTGGATAGTTTTGTAGTAAGTATAGTTTATCTTTGTTATTGCATTTTAATACAATATTTTTATTTTTATACTTTGTCTTTGTTTCTTGTTACTAGAGTTATTTGGCTTTATACAATATGTTGCGTAATTGTAAACTTTACAAGAATAATATCAAACAAATTTGTATGTATCTTTTGTGCACAGAAAAAAACGGTCAAAGCTATATAGAAGCTTCCCAATGAATCAGTAAACGTCAACATTATCCAACTTCTGCCGTGGTTTGGTGCCAACTATCAAGGAGTGACACAGGAGTTGACACGAACGTTTTAGACTTCATCAGACCTGCTGATTTGTCATCTCGCCACGATCTTAATCCATTGGATTATAATATTTGAACAGTATTAGACATGCTTTAATACTATGACCATTTAGAGTCCCTACAACAAACTTTAACTGCAACGTAATTCATAATTATTCCATGGGAAGAATGAGAGTTTCTAAATACGCAATCCTACTTCCGAGATAGCAATTCTAATGACCGTACAGTTCGTCTCTACACCACCATAGCTGTAATTGAACAGTGTTTAATAAATATTTTAGTGTGTGTTTGAATAGAACGCAATACTAGACATAAATTGAATAAAACATAAACTAACATGCACCAATTAAATTAAGTAAATGTTATTACAAACAATTCAAGTGAATTTAAACTTTATTATCTGTAAAAGGGGGGTGCTCAAATGGAATTTATCCTTATAATTTGATCAATTTATGTTAAAGCTGCTTTCGCTAATTTGAAGTGGAGTTTTGCTGAAAGATGAGGTACGACTGCTCGATGAGTTTATTTCAAAACAGAAGATAAGTATACGTAAATAGTCTTTTATCTACTTTTTCTGAAAATTTAATACCATTTCATTTTTCTAATATCTGGTTGGTTTGATATCATTACGTAAATCGGGGAGTACTAGTCATTTGGATTTTTTATTCATTTGAATTATGATTCAAAAATAAGTTACGCATAATATTATTTATTAAATACGATTAGTTCATAATATTATATATCTTATAAGTATTATTAATTCATAATATTATTTATCTTATAAGTATTATTAATTTATAATATTATTTATCTTATAAGTATTATTAATTCATAATATTATTTATCTTATAAATATTATTAATTCATAATATTGTGGACATTTTATAAAATTAAGAAATAGAAGGAGTAAAAATAAAAGAAGTTGTCTTCAAGATATTCAACTGAAATTGAAAATATAGACAGGATATCTATAACTATAGGCAATATATAAGGTAGTCATTCTGATTTTTATTCATATTTATTATATTTTTTTAAATATTTTTCACATGAATATTAGTAATAAGACCCCGTTCACATTTTTTTTATGTGTAGGCCATCTTTTTGTAACGGTCAATAGATTGAAAAAATATATTTTATTTAAAGTATGTACAATGTTAATTCTAAGAAGCACTAGAAGAATATATATGAAATAAGTATAGTATTATTATGGGTTTGAGTGTACGCATATATAATAAGGTTCCACAAGATATCTTAGACCTTCCTTTTCTTGCTTTTAAATGTAAAATTAAAAGTATTCTCTTAAAAAAAGCTTATTATAGCATACAGGAGTTTTTGGTTGATCGTATTTCGGTCAACTAAAAGGTTAGGTTGTGGAGCTTTGCTTGTTGACTCATTTGCGGGATACTCTAACGTATACATCAAACATTGTTAAATTGTTTTTTTTTTAAAAAAGAGCAACTGTTGAGTTTCTGGCCAGCTCTTCTCAGCAGAGCCGCATTCCGAGCTGGTGGTAGCTTACTCACGGACTGACATACTGACATTTTTTTTTTTTTTTAATGTAATGTAATGTAATTGACGATTCAAAAGTGCATGTAAATGCCTACTTGAATAAAGATATTTTTGATTTTTGATTTGATTAACAATAAGTAAAAAAGCGCTTCCTCTAAATACAACGGAAAGGAAGGCGCTGCATTGTCAGCTAGTCAAGGCTTTAGTAAGTCTCCGTTTGTATTTGTTTTTTTAATAAAATAATTTATGGTTGCTCAAAGCACACAAATTGTATGAAATATCACACTAGGTATACTAAATAAACCTATCTTTCGAACGTATATCGTTTGTAGTCTACGAGAAGGAAGTTTCTGGCAACAGCAAGCATGTCATAAAACATCAGGGGCTCTGCTCATTAGCTTATCTGTACCTCTAGTAGTTATTTAAGTTTAAAATATAGTACTCCGTAAATACCTTCACAACTACAAATAGAAACGATGTCTGCAAAAAAAATAAACCTCCATTTAGAGTTTATAAAATATTTGCATGTTTCATATTCAATGTTTTTAAAATAAACGTACCTTCTTAAGAGTTCTATGAATCTTTCGCTTTGGAAATAAGGTTATCGAGCACTCGTAACTTGTCTTTCAGCAAAACTTCGCTGCAAATTCAATTGCAACGATAGCACAGAGTAATAAAATTATCAACTTAAAGTCTTCCCTAATACAGCCAATAAAGTTTTAAATAGCCACTGAAATTTAAGGCAACCAATTTAATTACCGTTCATTTATTCAAATAGTATTACAATTACTACTCTATGGGTAATACAAATTTAATCATAAACTTCATTTAATTTAAAGAATGTTAGTTTATATTTTTTTTATTTAAAGTAAATATATAATTTATATTTCCGTTTTGTTTTGCTAACGAAATGTTGCAGTTTATAACTAAGGCGGTGTAGCGAAGAACTGACGGCGCCATTATCAGAATTGCTCGGTCGGTAGTGGGACCGCTTCAAGCATTCTGTCCTTGTAAATTATGAACGAGGGTTCATTGAAGCGTTGCCTGTGCAATAGGTTTGTAGAGGATTAAATTACTTTTTTAATGTTTTAATAAAGAATCATAAAATATAACTATTTTAAGTTATATTAAATTTACACTATTTCTTTGAAATGAGTATCGTAGACACGCTGACAGTATTCTAAAAAACTCATCACCAGTGATTTTATCACTTAAAAATTGATGGGAGGAAAAAGATGCATAAACTTTAAAAACTGAAAGATTTGAAACTGTAAGTTTATTATAGCAACTAATCATGAATTAATATTGATTAATTATTAAATACCAGTCAATATTTATATACATACATTCTAAATATAAATAACATTAACATATATATATATATATATATATATATATATATATATATCTATATATATAAATAAGGATGTTTGTATATATGAAATCGATGAACTTAGAAACTATTGGACCGATCATAATGAAAATTGGTATGTATATGTATTTTTCCACGGAGAAGGTTTATATGCTATGCCTATTGATGTAACTCGCCACCAGGCGGCGCTGTCAAATATCGACTTCCGCCCCGTTCAACCGACTGTCATAAAAAATGGTATGACCATGTATTTTTCCTCGAAGAAAACGAATATGCTATGCCCATTTCCCAACAGTCTACTAAACAGTCTACTAAACAGTCTACTAAATAATCTACTCAATAGTCTATTAAACAGTCTACTCAACAGTCTACTAAACAGTCTACTCAACAGTCTACTCAACAGTCTACTCAACAGTCTACTCAACAGTCTACTAAACAGTCTACTAATAAGTCTACTCAACAGTCTACTAAACAGTCTACTCAACAGTCTACTCAACAGTCTACTAAACAGTCTACTAAACAGTCTACTAAACAGTGTACTAAACAGTCTACTAAACAGTCTACTCAACAGTCTACTCAACAGTCTTCTCAACAGTCTACTAAACAGTCTACTCAACAGTCTACTCAACAGTCTACTCAACAGTCTACTCAACAGTCTACTAAACAATCTACTAAACAGACTACTAAACAGTCTACTAAACAGTCTACTAAACAGTCTACTAAACAGTCTACTCAACAGTCTACTAAACAGTTTACTAAACAGTCTACTCAACAGTCTACTAAACAGTCTACTAAACAGTCCAGTAACATTGTTCCCATGTGACTTAATAAGGTTTACTTAGGAACTCGAACTTCTTATATAAAGACTAACGTTTGTTTGTTCAATTGAATTATTATAACATATATAGAATATTATAGAAAGGCAAAGTTTGTAGGTTTATATTTCATAAGTTAATTTATTAGAGGTAATCTTCAAAGTAAGTTATCTGAGTCTAAAATGTCTTAACCCATATTTAGAAATAACTTTCATGTTGGATTCAAGCTATATTAAATTATTCCCTTGAAATATGAATAGGGCTTTTCGTAGACAACAATTTTGAAATAATGTTGACCAAAAAAAGCTCGAGTGAAAGAGATTCTTACGAGTCCTGTGTTCTGAAGTTCTCGCGGACGGAGTCGCGGGCAACAGCTAGTATATATATATATATATAAGGATGTTTGTATATATGAAATCGATGAACTTAGAAACTATTGGACCGATCATTATGAAAATTGGTATGTATATCTATTTTTCCACGGAGAAGGTTTATATGCTATGCCCATTGATGTATGATCGTCACCAGGTGGCGCTGTCAAATATCGACTTCCGCCCCGTTCAACCGATTGTCATAAAAATTGGTATAACCATGTATTTTTCCTCGAAGAAAACGAATATGCTATGTCCATTGATGTAACTCGCCACCAGGCGGCGCTGTCAAATATCGACTTTCGCCCCGTTCAACCGATTGTCATAAAAATTGGTATGCCCATGTATTTTTCATCGAAGAAAACGAATATGCTATACCCATTGATGTAACTCGCCACCAGGTAGCGCAGCGATGTATCGTCATCTGTCAATAAGCATAACATAATAACACAAATCAATAATATAAATAACTAATAGAAATTATTTAAGATAAGATGATTATATACAGAAAAAAGTGAATAGTTAATTCGATTATATGAAAGTGGTCAATAATCTTATCTATATATATATTGAGTTTGTTTTCATGCAATATAATTAACAATGTAAAGTATAATTTATATCAGTGGTTTCAACTGTGCTACCCTGATAGATGTAACTTTGGAAACTATGAAACATTTTTAACAGACTTATCAACTTCAGTGCTTGCTACATTCTACTACCTTTTGCGTATCCTTGCTATCTTCCTAACCACTTGCAACCATTCAGCTTGTTAACAAAAATGTCGTTCAAATAAAAGCATGGAAGGAAAATAAGTAAACAATTGTTTGTTGTTCCATGTCATTTATACAATACCGTATGTCATATACATACGGTATTGTATAAATATGCATACTCAGAAAATTTAATTCCAAATTTTATTTACACAAAATTAAAAATAAAAGTATAAAATAAAGAGAAGACCGCCAACTTTCGTAACATAACAAACACAATCTTGCGTTGTCTCTTACAGTCAAAAAAGTGAGTTAACCTTTTATGGGGTAATGTATTCTAAATTGTATTTTAGTTTTTAGTGTTAATTTTATATAAATCAAAATTTTCATTAAATTTATTCAGGTATATACAGTCATCATTATACATTCTTTGAATTACATTCTTTGAATTATTTTTTACCGATTCTTTGTCTTAATTTATATTTATCGCTCGTACAGCTCTCTCGGGAGTACAAATATGGTATCAATGTATGATACATTACATAGTATGCCATTTGATATGATACTGTTAAAAAACTAAGGAAAACTAATCTAGATGTTTCAACGCTTGTCCACCGGCGCACTCTTTAGTCCGCGTATGCGATAGAACTCAGTCGTCAATCGAATAACATACTCGTATATGAAGATCCCATTGCAATTTTGAATTTCATGTAATGACTCATTATTAATTACTCAGAATTATACTTTGGTTTTGATGGTTTTCATATATTAAGGTAAATTTGGTATATTTTGTATTTTGTTCTTGAGTAACAGATTATTAGTGATAAACCATGTCATCTAAGAGAGCAATGTTTATATATAGCTCTATAAATTCATGAGGTTTCATCAGCAAACAATGCTATCTCATGTTTATCGTTGATCCCTCACAAAGTAAATTAAGTCATTTTTGAAAAGAAGGAAAAGGAAAGGCACTTAAAGGCCCTTGTGGCACTCTCATTTTGATAAATAAACGAGGGGAAAGCTTTCTATTCATGACTTATATTCTGAATTGTTTTATTAAGATATGAACTAATCAAATAGCTTTCTCTTTTATTTCATACCGCTGTAATTTCCTCATTCGATTTTCTTGCAGAACGCAATCGAACGCTTTTGATAAAACACTGAAAATACCTAACACATTTTGTGATTCTTCCCAGGCCTCAAAAATGTCAGTGTAATAGCTCAAAACCAGCCAGTTGAAAAGCCACCAAGGGTGGAACTAAATCACTAAATATGTAAAAGGTTATTCATATTCTTATTGATATGTGCGACCAGTTGCTTAGTGATATTTTTTTTTACCAACTGTAGGTAATACTAAAATGTTACTTACTATATTTCAATATATCACGAAATATACAAAAATATATGCAGTTCAATAACTGTATATTAACGCTAGGTCTGGCGCAAGAATAATTAGTGGCCTAAGTATCTTAACGGCTATTCCCCGTAGATATATTTTTTATTTAAATCATTACCACTCATTTATTTAAAAACTTTGGTTTTTCTTGGACTTTAACTTTTGCAATTTTTATTAATACAACATTGATCTAAATTGTCAGTTCGAAATTTCCGAGCGGCAGCATTTGAAGAATTTAAAGATAAAGTTGTTGTCATTGAAGTACGGAAAGTTGTAAAAGCAGTTGAAACTTTGAGGTTACAACTTGAAGTGACTTCTGACCTTGAAGTCAGTAGTAACGTATTTACTGTCTAAATTAAATTTAAATTCAATACTTTGGTATTTAGCTCTTCTAGTTTCTTTATTAAATATTCTCCTAGTTGTTTATGTTTTATTTTTGCTACTATGTATTTTCCTACAGTGAATTAGCTATTTCACGTATTTTTAAAGGATTTCTAAAGTAATTGACATAATTTCTAAGCTCCTCACTAGTATTATTATTTTGCGTACAATTCATTAATTTTTTTTTTAATATTAGGGCATGCCCACAGCTTACATACTACTGCAATAAGAAGACGAATTTAGTGGCAAATACATAGGTAAATAACGAAATAAATATATTTAAAAAAAAGAAAAATTTGTTAGTTAGAGTAAATAGCAATATACGTGGATGGATAGATAACTAGCACCTACCATGATTTAAGTGACAAAAATCACTAACATTTGTGTTAGTGTCAATTACATAAATGAAGGATTGAATAAACATAAGTAACATATAATAATATATCTAAATTAATTTACAGCTCGTGGTGAAATTTTATTATTTGGTAATGAGCCACACATTTTGTTTACATTTAATTTGCTTAAAATTTGAAAACCTTGTTTGAATTCCAAATGGTTTTGTCCTCTCCTACTCCTGCAAAGGTTATTTTTATTTGTTTAGTTATAAAATATTTACTAGGTTTATTCTAGTCATATTTATTAATTCAGGTAACGAACAAGGGTATAATAACCCTGACAGAAAAAAATAAAACAAAATTATCAACTTTTATACATAATTCAATTAAATCCAATTCTCTTACCATGTTTTCCCCCCATTAACCCCTATGCCCTTCGATGTGGGTCTTTTGGAAGTCAATTTAATTATAACTAACCATTCTAATGATACTTCTCTTAGTTGAGACAATATTTCAACATATTTCATCAAAAGTGCTAAACACAACCGTACTCCCATATTATGTCACAATTTTAATACACTATCAGATTCCTTCAAATTAAAAAAAAACGATTGCTACTTCTTTTACTGTATAAAAATACTCTTAAATGCTTAGAAGTATTTCTAAGCATAGCCAAGGCATTTGAAACAATTTTTTTTTTTCAAACTAAAAAATTATGGTCTCAGCCATTATCTGATACAGGGTTCTGTACTTAGTCCTACCAAATTACCTTATTTTTAATTTAGTTATAACCTCGAAAAATATAAAACTACAAGTATGCAGATGATACCCCTTTAATCTTAAACGTGATATCATGGAAGGAACTAGACACTACTGCTAAAAAAATTAGTCTCCATTCAATCTCTTATTGGTTATGACCCAATTTGTTAACGAAAATAAAACAAAATATAAACCTTTTGATCTGCGTAAAAATTATTTATCTGAAATTGCTTTTAGTTTATCATTACATAATTGACTAAATTCACGAAATGATTCATGTATACTAGAACCGATTCTTTTAAATACCTTGAAGTTATTATTGCCAACTAATAGATACTATTAGTGCAGGATAGGGAGGGAAACTCATCTAAGTATTTAAAAAACTTAAACAGGTTGCAAATAAAATCTAAACAATTACATAACACACAAAGCAAAGTACAAAAAAAAAGAAATTATTAAAGTACGCCCAATTGTAACTGACAAACGTCCAATATTTAAGCTATTTTATTTTTCAGCGATATTTTATGAGATTTTTTGTTTTTATCGTTTATCACGTACATGTACAGTAAATGCTTCCAACGTCTAGACGTCATAAAGAAATGGAATTATAAGATATGTTCAAAATTGTTTGTAACATATAGTTCAATTTGCCATACTTTATTACTTCTGGAAGTAATAAAGTATGGCAAACGGAAAGAAAGTTCTGGTTCTTAATAATAGCTAACTAACACAAAGTTCAATACGGCGACCAATGATATTAGACAGTTTAAAGTTTTTATTTTCTGTCAAGGTATTTTCTAGCAATTGCTTTAATTTTTTAATGGTACCAGATGATACTCGAGTACGTTCATAAAATTTATTTTTACTTACTCTCCCAGAAAATAGTCTAAAGAAGTTAGATCCTGTGACGTAGCTCCCCCCAAAAATTAGTTTTAATATCATAAAGAAAGAGCAAACAATATATTGTTAAGAATGAAGCTAAAGAAACATTATAAGAAGTAAATCCATCTTAACAACACAGAGCTTATTTAATCAAGTCACTAGTAGGTGCCATTGAAAGTCAAGCAGAGGGTCTGTCATTTAGTTTTTATCTTTCAGAAGCCTTCAATCGAAGGCTCAAAACTCTTTTTTCAAAGCTCAGGAAAGTGAATGACCCGGCTTATGACTGGCTGGAGCATAAAAGTCATTCTAGACACTGGTATTCCCCAAGGCTGCGTGCTATCCCCAACACTGTTCATTCCGCATATCGAAAATATGTTGGATATATCCAACATTAATTGTTATACAGAAGAAAGTCGAGATATCGACAAGGGCCAAAATAAAATTGTGTATTGTATTGAAAACTCCCTAGTATAGGTTTTGGAATGGGGTAAACCAAATTTTGTTCAGTTTCATTCCCAGAAGACACAAGTGTTCGTGATTACTAGTAAAAAAAACTATCGTTACACCGCTCTTCCAGAACATTCTTCTCAATGTTCTGGAAAAATATTCGTTTCTCAAGTATAGTATTACTAGGGCTGGATATTTCAAGCGACTTTTAGTTTCACAGTCCCCTGGAGAGCAAGACTAAGTTGCTATGTTAAACAATGAAGATCTTATGATTTCTTTAGTGTTGCAAGAGCTCGTAAGATCATTTGCTATCAGGTGACCCGTACACTCGATTCCCCTTCTAGAATTATCTTCTTTTAAATCTTCAAATCAAACTAAAAAACGTAATTATTCCAAACATAGTAAGTATAGGAATATCGTGTTGTTTTATTGCATAACCGGTCACCAAAACAAAATTGAAACAAATAAAAACCTCTTCTCCATGACCAGTAAAATAACAAGAAATATCTCTATAAAAAAACTGTAACAAATAATGATGTAGTTATAAGATTCGAAAACTCCAGAGATCGATTAAAATAAATAGGTTAGGCAATCTACAATAAAACAAAATGTACAAAAAAATATTTCTACATATAATAATAATTTGTAAGAAGAAAGTGCTAACGGGCGGTTAACTTCTACCTCAACCGTGCTTTAATTATCGAGAAAATTATTTCAAGAAAGTAAAAGGTAAAAGATAATTACATAGCAACTTATTCCTAAACGTTTCTATTAACGTTTTAGTCCTTGTCATTAATGGTGGTAATTCTTGTTAACCTATTGAAAAGGTGCTAGAAAAAAATCTGACACTACTATAGGAAACTCTCTACGCGACTTCTTTTCTTTAGCATAAAACAGAGTTTCACTATAAAATACGTTACTATATTCACTATAATGAACAAAAAAGTTTCTCAAATTATCCGTGTTGTGTTTTAATAAATGAAAAATAATAAAAAAACAAGATATATATATATATAAAGCTGCTGGCCGCCATAATCTCACTATACATTGTCGTGTCTATCAAAGCCATTTGAAATTAGACATGTGGGTTGTTTTTAATCCAAATTTTAGCATGGAATTAAGAATATGAAAGCAAGTTAAATCCGTAAGAAAAGTATAATTAACTTTCATCATCCATATTTTAATTGTATTTCTTTTATCTACTTGTTTTTAGAGATTATAACTGTAAACGTAGCTTATACGTATAAATATTGTTCACTCCTATTACTGCCATTCACACATGTATTTAAATTAAATATTTAAAATGTATACTATACATTGACTATTAAGCTAGCATGTTAAAAAATATTTTTAAAAAAGCTAATGCCGCTACAAACAGCTACAGCTACAAACAGCTTACATGCGCAATACAGTATATTAAATTTTCGTAATTTCCCGAAAGCAACGAGTAACTCAGATCAAAATGATTCCAGAGTTAAAATATTTTTGAAGCCTATTTAAAAATAAAACAAAATTACTTCGTTTTGTAGATTTGATTGTATACTGTTAAATATTGTTTTGAGGTATGTTTAGTCTGTTTAATAAACAGTGAATCAGGGCTAAAAAAATTTAATAAAATTTCCAGATTTCAACTGGAAACTTTATTTCTGACAGCGTAGGAGAGTCCTATGTGAAGTTAGGATATTTGGTAACTGAACGAATGATTTAAACAAACCCGAACGAGACCAATTAAAAACTTATCATAGCTTAGCCATGATTTTTTATTAATTTTAAAATCCTCTATTAATTTTTGAATATAAAATTTAAAAGCGGCCTGATAAAATGTAATAATATTGTAACCACAAAATGACGGCGTTAATTTTAAATGGCCATCTTTTTTACTTTCAGAGGCATGGTATTTAACGGCAGTTCTGGGTGTAAATTTTCACTTTCGTGAATTATTTTATAATGTAAAAATATTTGCCAGTATCTTTTGCTTTTAAGAACCTGTAAAGAGTATTTTATAATAAACATTCAGGGTCTTGTAAAGGTAAAGATTAAGAAAATCGAATAACTAATTTGTTTGCCAAAAAGATAACACTACCGTAAGTCTCATGGATTGAGGTCAAGCTATTATCATATTTTGGAACCGAACAAATATTTTAAAGATAAACAATATTATATATTATTTGTAATAAGTTTTCATGAGCTTACGAGACATAGCTTATAACCTTTACAAACCTATAAAAATAACGTAGTCTGCGATATTTGATAACTTTAAAGGTAACGACGATTGACCTAAATAAAGAAAAGAAAACATGTATATTTTACAAAGAAAAAAATAATGAAATATGCATTTACCGTTAGTGATATAATATAATAGAGGTACACACCGTCACAGCGATATCCAGAGCATGCAATAAACACGTTCAAAAACAGATGTCTGAATCTGGCGATGTATCAAGATTTCACAGATTATTGAAGTCCAAATATTGTACTAAGTATTCTTCCAACCAATTTGTTCTGTGATGCAAATAAATAGAGTAACTGTAAAGAGGGACAACTAGTATTTATTTTTTAGTGTCGATAGAAAGACAGGCAATCTTAGTGCGTCAAATATTATTTATAAACGGCTCGCCAACCTTTTACCAGCTGTAGCCAGATACTTCGCCTCCTTTAATCCCACGAATCAAAGAGTAAGTCTGTCATCACTGAAAAATTATATAAATCCATACAATTACAATTTGATTGTAAGATTAGCACAATACAATTGTAGTCTTTTCACCTGAAAAAGAGTGATTTATATGTTGATTTATATAAAACACTTAATTTCATCAAAACTATTGCAATCAAATCATTGTGTTGTAATTATGTCCCAAAACAATTTTGGGACATAACATAATTGGGACATAACTCCAATGATTTGGATGAAACTTTAATTGTTATATAGCTATTACTCCTCAGTAATAATATCTAAATATAAAATGTTTTTTTCATTTATTTTTTTCCGTTAATTCTTTTTTAATGTGTTTGTTACTGTATCCTGACTGTATCCTCCTGAGTTATGAAAAAATAAAAAGTTTAAAATTAAAATAATTTAACTTAACCAAAATAACTTTATTACCTTTGTCATAACTGTCAGACGTTTGACAGTTGGCGAGATTTATAAAATACAGAGCTGCTAAATAAATAAAGCAAATGAGTCAGTTGGATTTATATTTAGTTTTTTTTTTATAAATATTAATTTTACCAACTCCAATTTCATATAAATTGTTGACAAAGAACAACGTCTTTTGGGTTCACTAGTATACCATAACATTGTTTCTTCATTCATATGAACCTAATATATAAGAAACACGATTTGTCTTTCGGAAAATTTAAGGATATTATTGGGATTTTCGAAAACAGCCAAATTGATATCACCTCACGTCTGACAAAGACATATATATAGAATGGCAAATTCATCAAAGCGGATAGCTACGAGTATACTGCATAGCTATTTGAGCATATTGGTAGAGCGTTGAGACGATTTCCCAGTTTGCAGTTTCAAATTCTGCCCGTATCGATTAATTACAAAAGACTATTGAAGCATGTTGACTGTTTCGAATATTCATGATTTTATAAATAATGGTTGTAAAAAAATACCTACTACTTTGTTTCATTAAAATGCAAATCCTTTAATAAACTCTCGGTCACTTACCCTCTTTACTGAATGGGAAGAACAAGATCTCCGAGATAGCGCTGCATCTTTAGCTGTCCTAACCTCGTTCTGAGCTACGAGATAGCCAGATAAATGAAGAAAATATTTTTTCATATCGTTTCAAGATTAAAAAATATAATATCAATATTTGAAATAGCTATAAAATGTATAGCCACGTGAAGCTTATTTAAATAGATGTAAATAAAAAAATAAACCTTTATTATCTTATTTAGAAATCAAATATCAATTTAATCTTTTGTGTAAATGAATTTAGAATGGCTTAAGGTACTATCGACCACTTTACTTGTATAAGATACACATAGATAATTATTAATGACTCATATTATACTAGCTGTTGCCCGCGACTCCGTCCGCGAGAACTTCAGAACACAGGACTCGTAAGAAACTCCTTCACTCGAGCTGTTTTTGGTCAAAATTATTTCAAAATTGTTCTCTACGAAAAGCCCTATTCATATTTCAAGGGAATAATTTAATATAGCCTGAATCCAACATGAAAGTTATTTCTAACTATGGGTTAAGACATTTTTAGACTCGGATAACTTACTTTGAAGATTACCTCTAATAAATTAACTTATGAAATATAAACCTACAAACTTTGCCTTTCTATAATATTCTATATATGTTATATATTATATATTGTTATATATGTTATATATATAGTTCAATTGAACAAACAAACGTTAGTCTTTATATAAGAAGTTCGAGTTCCTAACTAAACCTTATTAAGTCACATGGGAACAATGTTACTGGACTGTTTAGTAGACTGTTTAGTAGATTGTTTAGTAGACTGTTGAGTAGACTGTTTAGTAGACTGTTTAGTAGATTGTTTAGTAGACTGTTTAGTAGACTGTTTAGTAGACTGTTGAGTAGACTGTTGAGTAGACTGTTGAGTAGACTGTTTAGTAGACTGTTTAGTAGACTGTTTAGTAGACTGTTTAGTAGACTGTTTAGTAGACTGTTTAGTAGACTGTTGAGTAGACTGTTTAGTAGACTGTTTAGTAGACAGTTTAGTAGACTGTTGAGTAGACTGTTTAGTAGACTGTTTAGTAGACTGTTGAGTAGACTGTTGAGTAGACTGTTTAGTAGACTGTTTAGTAGACTGTTGAGTAGACTGTTTAGTAGACTGTTGAGTAGACTGTTGAGTAGACTGTTTAGTAGACTGTTGAGTAAACTGTTGAGTAGACTGTTTAGTAGACTGTTGAGTAGACTGTTTAATAGACTGTTTAGTAGACTGTTGAGTAGACTGTTGAGTAGATTGTTTAGTAGACTGTTTAGTAGACTGTTGGGCATAGCATATTCGTTTTCTTCGAGGAAAAATACATGGTCACACCAATTTTTATGACAATCGGTTGAACGAGGCGGAATTCGATATTTGACAGCGCCGCCTGGTGGCGAGTTACATCAATGGGCATAGCATATAAACCTTCTCCGTGAAAAAATACATATACATACCAATTTTCTTTATGATCGGTCCAATAGTTTCTAAGTTCATCAATTTCATATATACAAACACCCTTATTTATATATATAGATATGGTTTTATTTTTGTATTTATTTCTTGAAACTTCATTGTACAGAAATGGTACAATTGATGGGCTTATTTCTATAGTATTAACTACCAGTCAACCAACAAACATAGCAAATAGAATGAGTATTTACAAATTGATTAACAGACAAAGGAATAAAACTAAAAATATAAATAATGATATAACACACATTATATTCATACCATGATGGTCACCTACCTGATACTGTAACCAATGATGAGTTACGTTTTAGTGAAATGATATACCTTTTTAATAAGATTTATAAAACCGTAACAAATTTGCTTATTCAATTGCGAATAATAGACTGGGAAGGAAAAGTGTGCGTGCGCTTAGTTTTGCAGTTGGTGCAAAACTAAGCGAAAAGCCTTTGTAATTGGTGTATATAATATACTTGAGCAGAGATCACCTTCCTCAACCAATTTGGATGAAGCTTTGGATTCGTGTTCTATATTTACTAGAGCTGAGCTGTGACTTGAGTAAAGAACATAGAAGCCAACATTTTAACTAAAAAGGTTTTATGATTTATCTGTTTTATAACTGTGGTAATTACTTTCTAGCCAGGAAAGAATCCGCAACATATATCAAGTCATCGAAGAGGCAAAGAAACTTCCTTACAAATAAACAAACTCACAAAATAACATAACCTCTTACAGTAGTGAATATTCTTAAATAAATGCCATTGATAAGCAATAATCAAGAAGTTTTTTCACTCAACTAACAATCTAAACTTATCACACAATAATATTAGCTGCTTTTTTATACACATTAAATACACATTTTCCTAGAAAAAAGCAACCAGTTAATATGTAAATTATCTGTAATGAGTTTTCAAACTTTAATTAAAAAACGCCTTTATATACCCGTTACCATTACACATTCTAATAATTATAATAATGTACTCAGCTATATTAAACGTGTTAATTGTTATAATAACGTTGTTGCAGTGTGATATTATTTCAGGACAAAATAATTTGTTAATATCTGAGGATGCAAGACTGGATTTCGTTGGACTTGCAACAAAATATGGTCACCCTCCTATTCAGCACGATGTGACTACAGAAGATGGTTATATCTTGTCCCTGTTCCATCTTCCCGGCAGAGGCAGAATACCAGTCCTTCTCATGCACGGCTTTTTGGACTCAGCAGATTCATTTTTGCTAAGAGGCAATAATTCATTGGGAATATCATTAGCAAATTCTGGTTATGACGTCTGGTTTGGGAACTGTAGAGGCAATCGGTATTCCAGACGTCACCATGTTCTCGACCCCGATAAGGATAGCCGTTACTGGAATTTCAGCTTTCATGAAATGGGTTATTATGATCTGCCTATTTTTATAGATAAAGTTTTAAACGAAACTGGGGCATCGACTCTTACTGCCATGGGCCACTCTCAAGGAAATAATATTTTCTGGGTAATGGGTTCTACAAGACCGGAGTATAATGAGAAGATAAATCTACTGGTAGCTCTTGCACCCATATGTTATTTGCATAATTCACCTTTAACTTTGAAAACAATAATCGAATCGGTTTCAGTAATCTACAACGTCTTGGTGAGTGTGAACGTTGAAGTAAATGAATTTTTAGGTTACGATAGTATTCTAACGAGAATTCTTAGAGCATTCTGTACCATACCCATAATAGGTTATCAAGTATGTTTGAACCAATTCTATTTTTTTATCATAGGTTTCGATCTTATTTTATTCGACCCACATTTCGCCAATACTTTTATTTATCACTACCCTATTGGGACCTCGTGGAAGGTTGCCTTACACTATATCCAAATTACAAATAGCAGGATATATCGCCAATACAACTATGGTTTTGATGAAAATATCAAAGTGTACAACTCATCGAGCCCGCCAGTCTACAGTTTGCAGAAAGTAACAATGCCAGTGGCGATGATTACTTCGAGGAACGATCCTTTGTCAACCCAGGCTAATATTGCTCTACTGAGGCAGCAATTACCAAATGTTGTGGACTATGTGGTGAATTCCTGGTTCCTGTTCAGTCATGGAGACTACATGTGGGGTAGAGACGCGCAAATTTATTGGTTACCGTATTTAAGACCTTTATTATCACGGTACAATCCATTGTAAATATAGAATTTCGGAAGTGTTAATGTAACTTTATGTATTATATAGATAGCAATTCAATTAAATACATCATAAAAATTATGACGGACGGACAAATTATTTGAAGCCATAAACATTATAAATGTCTATTTTATATATTATTTTATTTATTGTCTCAAAAATAGACTAGTAATGCAACATAAATGAATTGGAATGGATATTACATGTGTTTACTTAAAAATCCTCAATTTACCTGAAACTTTTACTTTACATAAACGATACTCGAGTAAAAACCATGATGAAATTATAGTGACGGAACTTGAAAACGAACAAAAAACTCGTTAAAGGCTAAGAGTGTGTTTGAAGAATTTACTTTCAAATAATTGCAATTTAATTCAAATGCGTTTATTATCATCGCTGCACGAGACCACGGAAGTGTGGTGTAGTTGGACAGTAGGTGTCGAATATGGAGTCTCGGACAGAAGTTGTCTTTGTCAAAAGTGGTAATAAATAGGAACCAGTAAACTAAATTAGATTAAAACAACAATAAAATAACTTATATAATTTTTCTTTACCTCTTGATAAAAACATATGTTTTGCTTTTGTTGAAACTATTTTGAACAACACTTTTCCTAAAAATACATACAAAATGTTACCTTTTGAACACCTATACAATATGTGATGCAGTGAATTATAATGAGTTTTAATTTATATATTATTATGAGCTTAAGTTACTTAACTACGTAGAGAAGTAAAACCAGTTGACTTATAGATCTAACACTTGCACAGCCTCAAAATTCAATCTTTTAATGATAAGACCACTGCTAATATTAAGATGATGTGACTTGACAGATGTGACGTTAGTTAATACGTTCTTCATGCGTTTAAAAATACATAAAATAAGTAAAAAGACATTCAATTTATTTCCAAGTTCTCATAAGGAAGTTCAAGTGACAATAATGATAGAACAATATTAGAAATTATTTTACATTTTAAGAGGATTTTATTTTTAATTTGAAAAGGATTTAAAACTGTTTTTGTTTCTAAAATACTAGATAATTTGTTGTGTATAAGCATTAAGCCAAGGACCTATCCAAACTACCTGTCCATTAGCATTGTGTGGTATAAGGATTTGCGAATCAAACTCCCCGAGCTTCCCGAATTTAAATAAGTTACCTACCATTCACACTTATTTAAATTGTTTTAAGCGCAAACCTTATAAGTATGCAATTTTTAATATGGTCTGCATATTTGAAATGGTGTAAATCAAGGGATAAAAACGGACTTGTATGATCCTTGAAACAAGCGACGGTTCTAAAATAAATCTAACTCTAGCGATGAACGTATGTACCTATGTGTCTTTCGCCTTACGACTTACCTGTTTTACTCTTGGTAAACATTTTCTTACCTATTTTAAAGCTATCTCATTTCACGGTTACATTTTTTTATTAATAACTAAGAGTTAAATAAATATCATCTATTGTCGAGAAGAACGGTCGCTTCACCGCAGCCACGAAAGATAATTAATTCGAAAGATTTATAGACTCGAAATTGTCGCCGTCTACAGACATGGACATTTTAAATAAGCTGCAACATTTTTTTTTAATGACAATTTAATGACAAGTTTATCTCTTTGTAAACAAGGAACAAAATTGATAATTGTTTAATTAATATGATACGAAATCAAATATCAAAATTGCTCAAACTTATATCCTGATCTATTATTAACTTACATACAGATTTATTAATAAAACTTTTTTTTATTAAGTCAAGTTGAAAATGGTCTCAAATAAAAAGCTTACTCATATTTATTTATTGAAATGGTTCACTAATTATGGTTGTATGAAGTGCCTCTAAGACTTTATATACATCAAAAATTCTTTAACAAAAGCTACTCTCCTTTCAAAATCGGAAGATCATCACATATGCTAAAAAACTTATTATTAAATCGTTTTAAGTGACAAGATAGCTAGATATTAGAATAAAATAATGTTATCAAATTGTATTCAAAATATCCATTGTCGTATTTAGTCTTTTCATATATACACTTATATGTACACTAGCTTATATTATTTTGGTGATTTCATATGTTGCATGAGCTGTATTTTAGCGGCTCTGATATATTGAGTCTTATGTATGGAAAATAAACACAGCTAACAGGTGAATGAAGTGATAGGTCAAGTTTTTCTGGTTAATTCTGTTTAAAATAATTTAAAAAAAAAAAATTAAGGAACACTTATTTTTGTCTCTATGTTCTTAACGAAATACCCACACATTTTGCCTTCTAGTTGCAAAGATTTTTACGAATTATAACAAGAAAAATTGAATTCGTCATAAATGTATTTTGATATAATAAACTTGTTGCAATTATAATCCAATAAAACCCAAGAAATATTGAAAGTTTCTGCTCAAAAACTGTTTGACTAAAGGCACTGCGCTCGTGAAGCCACTGGCTAAAGCTAGTATACCATAAACAGATTAATCACTGAGAACCACAACACGGCATAAAATCAATACAATAAGTAATAACGATAAATTACCCAACAAAATATCCCGACTAATTGACTTCAATAAACCACGATCAGCCAGTAATAGATCATCAGTGCCGACGAGATTGGGACGTTAGCAGTGTTGTTAATATTTGAAGTACTAAACAAGAAACAAGCGCCAGATATTAGAATCAAACTTTAAGGCTAAACTTATGAAATGTAGTGGGAAATGGACGTGAATGATCTGTGTTACGGCGTATAGTGGTTATTAAAATTAAGATCTCATCTTCAACTTTTGGGACTGTACATACATTAGTTATACCATTCGTCGGATGGCCGGACGGTAATAAAAACTTCTATTTCAGCATATAACATATGGTGACTTATTCATTACACTATAAAGTTTACTCATATTTTATGCTTTAAGTGTTATAAGATATTTCAACACTAAATATATATTTTAAATAAAAACAACATATTTATATTTTAATTCTATTCCTAAATTAATTGTGAAACTTAATCAAGCAGATTAGCTATCGATAGCGACACTCGTTGCATTTACGACTTTTGAATAAATATCGGTAACAAAATTTGTAAATCCATTTAATTTCAGCAATTTGTTATTTAAATTTCGGGAACATTGACCAAATTTTATTTGTATGGAATATTTGTTTTATAGAGAGAAGAAAATGAAAGTAAATAAAATAAATAATAATAATACTCTTTATAGTACACCAAAAAAACGAAAGATTAAAAAATACAAAACCAATTCACAATGTACAAGAAGCGCTCTTATCGCTAAAGCAGCGAACTTGAGTTGGTACTCAAGGTTGCCTCGTAGAGTTCGCTTGTAGAGTGAGTTAATAAAATATATAATAAACCCCAAATGAAATAAATGACTAAGCCATTGTATTTTCAATTTTTTTCTGAGTTATACACAAAGAAATAAAACAATATTTTAGAGATTTAACTAGCGTATAATTTGATTTACATTTTAAACTTCCTTTGCAGCAATCTTATTCACGAGAGAACGAGATGTAATTCTATCAGTAAGACAATAACTAGTCACCTACTCCAATGGTATCCCAGATTCTGGAAGAAGAAACGAAAGAAGTTTCATAGACAAAATGACATCAAGCTACCTACAGTTGGTTGGCAATCAGTCACCAATCTTAAAGTTGACAGAATTAGCTATATCTTAAAAAGGTTTAAATAAGAAATATTCATAAACTTGCTAGGACAGTGGGCTAACTCATTTTTAAGACTAATAAGGAATTAAATTTCTTTACAAATTGCCGAAATATATTAATTGGATTGCTATTGTAGATTGTTTGTTATACATTGGTCAAACAAAGACGACTGTCGGTACAAAAATTAGGAAACTCATATTGATATCCGAGATGGGTTTCAAGAATGTTATCAGAGATGCGTTTTCAAGAATAAGCGTATATAGATGTCAGCAGTGTGTAAACCCAAAACATCCATTATACAGCCAAATATTATATTAGATTAGATAAACCCCAAATCGAGGAAAGCTTTTATATATAAAGAATATTTCACTATTCAAAAAAAAGCATTTTAATTTTGACTTCAAATAAACAAAGAATTAAAAATAAATGAACATTTAAAACCTTTGGAACCGGCGATACAAAGCCTTTGGAAACCTGTCCCGTTCAACAATTGAGACATTTTTCATTCTATGTTTATTTAAAATTTTAATAACATTAGGTTCAACATGTTTATGAATATTGTTCACGCATTCTTATTTAAACAGAGCAGATAGTTGTAACATCCTCATGAATAATATAAGACCATGTCTGTGACCGCACTATAATACTCAAGGTACTGCTAGCGTGTTTTGTGTGCATCCTGAACTGAGATAGATGACTATTTATCTGACTTACTGACAGACATATCGTATTTACGTGAACATGGCTGCTAGGCAATCGAATCGAACCACCAGGTTAAAATGTAAGCTTAAAATGTTAATCCGTATATCCGTTAATAAATTGTACGTCCGTAATATCACAAACCGAAACAATATTAAATTGTTTATAACATTCTAAAGATAAAATATGTTTAGTCTAAAAAGTCTTTACATTTTACAGTTAGTCTAACCTAATAATATAGCGTTAAATGTTACACTAAGCTAAATTTAATTCATAGTGGATACTTTGTTCGAGAACAGCAGCCACAATATTTGGACAAAGGGTACCGAAGGTAATAATTACTAAGGAAAAAAATTAGATGATATTTAAATGACACACTGTAGCAATAACATGGTTATACATTTACATTAATTAATGTAAATTTTTATATTTATAAACTCTAAACTGTGCCCGCTAGTCTAATGTTTTAAAAGCTATTCGAAATTGAATTAAAATCTCTCCCAAAGTTACTGCGCGATCAGACATTCTGTAAGAAATCTAACGTTATTATTTAGGAATCTCTACCGTGTATTAACATGGGAAAATAACTACTATATTAAAGGGTTTTGGCAAAAAACATAGTATTATCGTTATAACACGAATATTTTTAAACAGTGGTCAATAAAAGACAATTTCATCGCTATAATGATTTAAAATCATTTGTTATAACAAAATACGTTGTTCATATTTATTAAATCCTTACAATGCGTGTGGTTGGTGACACCTGTATTTGTATTACCATCCGTAATAATTTTATGTAAATATTTTGTAACCACAACGTGTCCGTTTTTTTGGCTGTCTGAGTATTTAAGGCTCTTTTTGGGTTTATTTTTTTGCGTGTGAATGCTGCTTTGTTACAGTTTCATTACATAACATTACTCAAAGTTTTAAAAGTTTAGGATTATTATCTTTATATAGCAGTATGTATATTTCAACGTTCAGTATATATTAACATTCATACATGTCGAACCAAAAAACTCAACGAAATTTTATAACTTATAGATATTAAGAGGTCATATAAAATAACAGCGTACTTGTATTTAGCTTCTTAACGTAACGAGAGCTACAAACATCGTACATATATAGTACATACGTGCGAAGTAAACACGGCCTAGGCGACTAAGGATCAAAAAATATAAAATGTTGCAAATTTTCACTGCAGTCTTTGAAAGTGGCACATATGAACGTTTCGATCGACTATGTACCACACTGAGAACGCAAGGGCATAGATAAATAAGTATAGAAAACCGACGTAAGATTCCTCAACACCTCCCTTGAACATAACAGCAGTCCTAAAAGAGATATTATCTCAGGAGTGCTGTCTCTACTAAAGCTGGGGAATGTAGAGACGAATCGTCTCCTCCACCGTGTTGCAATGACCATTTACGACATACGTTCACAGAACACTCGCCGCTGAGCCTTGGTGACATTAATACTCACCACAACCTCTGGCTAAATGTAATAAAAATCTGAAAAGTAGTTTTTCATTGACGCACAAACGAACAAATAAACAAAATGAAACTATTGTTTTGATTTCTGTCTATTGACTTGGTACCGACCACGTAGCAATAAGTTTTTCTCCAAATATTTATTTTGTAGAAGTTTTGGTTTATTACTATTAAGATAATCAAAACTTACGATACATACAATACATGACCTATTAAAACCGATTCCATAATTCTAGCAGTTTTTAAACAGAAGCCTTATATTAAATACTTGTTAACATTTCTATGAGCAGTGTGAATTCACCATGCATAGAACACAACATCATAGTTAAACGAGCTTTAGTTCCTCCTTTATTTGCGAAACCCGCCAGGCACAGAAGGCACATTACAAGTTTTAGGTTGGCTCGGCCTCTCTGTAGTTGGGTTAAAACTTTGTATCCAATTAGGTTACTTTGTTTTGACTAAACAAATAATAAACAGAAGCCATTAAAACAATTATCCGCCTCGTTGTAACTTAATATTATAACAGTAATCATGTTGCTCTACTTTGTTATAATATACTTAGCCTAGCAATCAACTTCACAAAAATCTGTGGAAAATTATTAATGAAACATATAAATATTTGAAGTTTGAAGCGTGTGCTTGACCAGCTTCAACTTGGAAACAGCAGTCGTACCGTTCTTAGGCTGAGGTCCTAGTTATCAAGAAATCCGAACTCTACAGGTCAGAAGAAAAAATAGAACTTTGCCTCCGGATTCTGCAAACGGCATATGGCTTTTGCAAAGTTCACGTATGTATCTTAATTGATAAAAACAGCTGGCAAGCTATTATCCCGGCTCACGATGAATTCGGGTGTCCACGAAATCCACCGTCTGCTGTTCCGTGAGCACGCAATGCCAGACCTACTGTGCCGATAGATCTATGCGACGAAACAAATTAATAAGTCGAGCAAGTCGATTATTACTTCCCCAAACTTACTTCAAACGTGCTCCTGTGTTGACTCGTACTGACGCGTCTATTTCAGAACTTTTAATATACAACGCAATAATTATATATAAATGTAAGGGTATGAATAAATTAACATTTTAGTCTTAATAATAAAGATATAAAAAAAACTTTATGTGAGCAAGAATAAAAGTCACAAAGGTGAACAAAGGAAAAGATGGTTTGTAAGAATAATGTCTTTGCGTCCTTAGTATTTATGTGGACAACTTTGTGACAAATGAAAGGTTTGGTTCGAGTCAAGGGACTTCGGGCGCAAACGACATGAATCTTTAAGTATGCAAGCTTTACCATCCCTGCAATCATAGTATTTATTTTGAAACAAGAATACAACAAATATTACAATTTAAAACCAATTGTTGCAAAAGACAAGTGTTCTAGTATAAGCCTTAAACAAAAAACGAACATATTGTTAACCTCACTGGACACTATCTGAGCAAAGCAAATCTTTTCCAGAACTAAAAATACAATTTTTATTATATAATAAATATATATTCTCCTTAACCCTGTACATATTACAAGTTCATTAATCTTAGTAAATTACACATAAAATTCCACCGATATTTTATTATCTATGACGTCAAGTTGTTAAAAACTTGGATGTGTTATTAATAAGGAGGACATTGTTATTTTAAGGCTAATGTAGTAAATGCCTATACATATTCTACTATTACTTCTGTTTTTAACACTATTTCATATAAAGAATGACAATTATTTTTTACAAGCTGCTTGAAAAGAACTTTATCCAGAAAATGGTGAAACAGCTGAAAATCAGTTTATTTGCTGAATATGTATATTATTTTGCATATCATAGACAAATGAAACAGGCAGAGTTTACAACTTTGACGAACAATTAAAATATGCTCTATATATTACTGTTACTAAATACACATTGGTTATTATAATATGTAATAAATTACTGTTACTAAATTATGTTATATTTTAAATTATATTAGAGAAGAATTAACAATATTAAAACTATATTTAATATAGTTGAAATATATATATTCATATCTTTATATAAGTTTTCCTTGCTGTTATGTAAAATAATAATTCTGAAATTACTTTATAATAATCTATCCTAATAAAACTACTCTGTGTAAAGGTTGACAAGGTTCGCCTCGCCTTACTCTGATGGGATATGAAGGATGAACCAAATCGTTATCTCGTACAAAATGTATGATATAGCAGCGGTCCAAGTTCTAAGTTTAACACTCGCACAACATGGTGCCTGGTTGCTTTGTCCCATACTGACTGCCAACCGGTTCTTAAATACCGTAGGTACTATAGAAACAATAATATTTAAAAAACTTGTCAGTGCAAGAAAGTACTGATTGTGACGCACCTCTTCTCTATATAGGTTATAATTTGTATCTTCCATCCTAGGTGAATAGAAAGAAAAAGTGGGTTTTCGATGGGTCTGTATATATTAGCTTTAGAAAGGATTAAGTTTCTGAACTTTAGACCATTCTTTCTCCAGATCCTGCATAAATAATCTTAATTATATATTTGTGTTTAGCGAGCGGTACTAGCATAAATAACCGAAGTACACAATTGTCCCTTGTTTGATAGAAACAACACGACCTTTATATCAGTTCAAGTCACACCGGGCCCGTCATCTTTTAATCTTAGGAAATAATAAAAATGAAATTTGTATGGTGTTAAGTATTTGAATATATGGGGGGGATTCTTTTTACTCCGGATTTTTTATTTTTTTTTAAAGAAAATTCAAAAATAATAAATTGCAATAATACACTAAAAATACACGGTTTTGTAAAAGTTTCGTACTGTAATATAATAATGTTACACCAGATGTATATAATAAAGATTATTATGAAATATAAATAATACAAAAAAAAAAACGAATAGTAGCAAAATATTTATTTAAGGCATTTAAAAACTTACACATTTTATGCTCCGTTCACTTTTATTATAAAAATATTTTGAAATCACTTACTTTTGAGTTTTAATATTTTAACATATACATTACAGTTAT
Source organism: Dircenna loreta (assembly GCA_963555665.1). Classification (NCBI taxonomy): domain Eukaryota; kingdom Metazoa; phylum Arthropoda; class Insecta; order Lepidoptera; family Nymphalidae; genus Dircenna; species Dircenna loreta. Next base: position 13,197,964 of record OY743092.1, read on the forward strand.
ATAAAAAAAAATACTTTAAATATAACCAAAATCTATATTTACCATCAACATCTTATAGTATCACAGTGCGATTGTAAAAAACAACAAACAGACAAGCAAATAAAATTTTATCTCGACATATTATACATAAATCTGACATTTCCTAACTTCTAAATAACTAGTGCTAGGGAAGGGTTGGTGAGACTCGTTGTTCGAGTCCATCTTCTATAACTATAATAATTAATAATTTTTAGTTATTATAATTTATACAATATATATTTTTTTTTATAGTAAATAATTAAAGAAATAAATGCTGCTATAATTTCATTATTTGTCTTTTTTTAAGAGACATACATTATTTATTCCTCTTTATGAATTCATTAACTTCTTAACATATCGTTTTTCTATTTAAAAAGTTTTAACAGAAAACGTCAAATCTATGTTTTGAAATATTTGTCAAGACAAAAATCTTTTTTCATTATCTTCTATCACCGCCATACAAACAAATAAACGATAAAGCGAAAAAGCGACATCATTACATAAGGATCATTCAAAATTGATATTAATATTTGTGTCAATAAAATATCTTAAATATAAAAATTAACATAATATATTATTTATTCACTTTTATTAAAACACTCAAACCTTTAAGGCAACGATTCATTAGACTTAAATTTATTAAAAATCATATTATACACTAGAAATAATCAAACTCTATGTAAAAGTAACCCTGCTAGAATCTGTGCGGTCTAAAAGACCTAATTTACTCCGTCATTGGTTTTTCTCTCGGCCGTGATGCTGCAGGTAGAGCGTAGTTCGAGGAAGAAGGGTCCCTCCTGTCCCGGGAGGAAGGTGGTGGGAGTCAGTATGTACCTCCCGGCCGGTAGGTTGTGTAGTTCTAGGTACACGAAACCGGATCTGGAAATATAATATTTTATTAGGTGTTTTATTAAAAATATTAAAATTATATTAAGGTTTTGGCATTAATTCACAATAATACTAAGAAAAAATATTATTACGTTTCTCCAACGATTGAGGGATTTTATTAAAAAAAACACCAACCTATAAGCACCGGACGATTCTCTCAAAAACGGCGCAGTGAGGTTAGGGTTCTCTAAACTTTCAACTCTCGCGTCAACCCCTATTTGATACTCCTTGGGACCCTTCAGTTCCACCGTCACATGACAAGGTGATTTACTATCTGGTACTGTCATAACATATTTGGGATTATTGGGGTATGTTTGTTTGTGGTTCTCACAACCTCCTGCAGTTCTGCCAGACCATTCACCTCTTATCTGAAAATAACAGTGAATATTGTATCTCTAGTTTAAATTTGATGTCTGGAATATCAAAATACCTATTTATTTTAACTATACAAATTTCGATAGAACTTTTAGATTATCACTTTATTATTGTGTTAAAGACTCACAGTTTTGGTATACGGATAGGGTTCAAGCTTCCCCATAGTGAAGGGACACGTGGCGTATCCCCGCAATGTATAGAATATAGTTCGTGATTTCTCGTATTGTGAGACAACTAGCGTGTACTTGTCGCAGCTGTTCTCGCCTACTTTTATTTTGACGAGGTAGTGAGGGCTGTTGATACGTATGCCGTCTATGTATGGAGGGGGATCGTCTGTGAAAATAAGTATATACTACAAATTAATGAGTGACAAAAATCAAACTAATTGGAATTATTTAATTTAATTTAAAATTTCAATTTTTAGGATGTTTTTTATGAATTGCGTAAAACGGCAACAACTATACCATTTTAACATGACTAAGTCACAGAATCGTTATTCGAGTGTATTTAATATTCTTTTATTTTATATATAATTAAATAATACTACTTTAGTTTCTATAAAAAATTGGGAAATAACATATTACAAAAATTAATTAGACACATCTAGTATGAAGACTGTCTAAAACTGTGGTTCCATAACAATGACTCACAGGGGTAGTAGACCCGTCGGCCGTTCTTGTAGACGAGCAGCGTGATGTACTCGTGGTTGTCCCTGAAGTCGTCGATGCTGGTGATGTGGCGGGTGAGCAGCAGCCACACGGCGCCGGTGCCACTCACCGACAGCACGTACTGCGGGTTCTCTGATATCGTGTACGCGTCCTTCACGGGACCGTTGCCCGCATCCCATTTTCTGGAAACGATTCATTTTTGTGATCGGTTTTATGTGGGATGTTGGATATTGATTCCGCTGAACTAAAATGGTTAACTAGTGTGTTGATATGAGCGGTCTAACGGGACTAGCTAACGAGACTAACGGGTAAGATGTTATCAACAATTATTATTAACAATTTGCGTTTCATGTGAAGGAAGCTTTTCTAAGTTATAATAACAAAATAATTATTTAAGGTTCAAAACGAGCCGAGCGCGACAAACAAAACTTTCAACACATACATACTTTCAATGACAACATTCAATGGAAAAAAATTGAAAACACTCACTGGTGTATGCAATAAGTGTAGTCGAACAGCTCCGGGTTCCAGTTGAGATAGAAGACGTCGAAGAACTCCAGTATGCTCTTGTAGTCGATCCAGAACACGCCATCGTCGTACTGGGCGGCGCCGTCCGGATCGTACTGCAGCAGAGACCGCAGTCGCGGCGTCCACCGCGTCCTGTCCAGCTCGCTGTAGTTGCCGCGCCAGCGCACGTGCGACCACGGATTCTTCAGCTTCAGCAGCTTCGCTCCCTAAATTCAAGCATCGATATATAGATGTCGCCTTCGAAGCATTTTTATCGTGAGATATATCTACATCGATGCGTGCCGAGATACGATTGATGTCTTCGAGAATTGAATGTTTAAGATTTTCCCGGTTACACATATCAAAGAAAACGAACATTAAATAAGAACACAATATAGTACTGACGTCGACGAGTCGCACGTCCAGCACCGCGTAGGCGTGCGTGGCCACGAGCCCGGTCCGCTCGGCGTCCTGGTCGCCAAGCGCGCCCGTGGCTACGCTGGCAAGTGCGTGGCCAGCCTGCAGACGCGCCCGCACCATTTCGTACAGCGCGTCGGCGTTGAAGTCGGCCTCTGAGCGAATGGCGCAGCGCTCCGGGATCCAACCCGTCAGCGCGTGCAGGTCAATGTTCTGGATATTAACGTATACACTTATAAAATTGTTTCAGTATTCTAAGATGAGTCTAAAATGTTGTACGTTTAGTTTAACTAGTTCGGATTACTTGAGCGTCCGTCGTGTGTTTTTAAAAATTCCACCTAAACGGATGTTTTTTTTTGTAATTATTACCCAAGGACAAGTCGTTCATGCTCTTTTTGACTTTTTAAAATTTTTGTTATGTTAAATTATTTATAAATTGAGATTTGAAAAACATGCATAAGGGAAGAGATAATTAGTAGGAATCTTAAAAATTATGTTGCACAGGTTTTTTTTTTGTTATTATTTGTTATTCGTATGTATATTTATATATTTTTTAATATGTGATTTGTATAAAGTATAAATTTATAGTAAATAATATATTAAATTTCACTTATTAATTTTAAACAAAATTTACAGGAAATGTAGCCTTCTATTGACTATCGTTTTTCTACCAAAACACTGCTGTAACGGCCTACTATTGTTATGATTTTGTGATTCATCTCGAGCAAGGCTTCCTGATGGCCAAGTTCCTGTCTCTTATGACCATCTTGGTGTTGTATTCTACAATATTGTAAGGTGTCGCCTTCATCGCTCGCTCGCTGAAGTACACACAGCTCTCCGTGTGACACAACCGCACGGGGAACGCTATCGTGCAGCTGCATTTAACGCCTGATATAAATTATGACATCGGAGCTATAAGTGAGTCCCTGCATTTAATGAACAGTTATGATTCGTGACCCTTCTTCTGATCCATAACCCTCGTTAAACAAAGTTGTCTTTTCTTTTCGGGTGTGTACTAAGAAGAGGGTATGGGGTTGGGTTATGGGTATTTGAGTACCTGTGTATAATATTTATTTTCCGTTTCTAAGCATATTTACAAAAAGTCCAATTGACAATTTATAATCCACATTCCTGGGTATCTATATTTCTGTATGGCTTGGAAAGGCCTAAACAGTTTTTAAAGTAAATTCACATAGAACATCAATATTATATTTAAATACTTACGCTATTAGATCCCGGAAAGTCGTAACCACCCATCACTTTCATATACGCCTTCTCCAGGAGAGAAACCCAGAACTCATTCCTGTTACTGGAATACGAACACAACAGACGGCTATGTTTGCTGTACGGTAGACGGTCGTCAATTATTACCTGGAGATTAAACGTGTCCGTGAAGGCAAAATATTTTTTAATTGATACTATTTTTTATTGAAAAGTTAAAAGTACTTTTGATTGCAAAAATCAGTCAAAAGTAACTTGTGACTAAAGAAACATTTTTGACTGAAATATAATATAATATGTACATAACATGTTTATATAAAAAAAACCGAATCACTGGAACACATAAGAATTTAAAAAATTAAACCCTAAATATAAAACGTCTACCTACTACTGTACACATCGGTTATATGTATTCTACACAAAGAATGGATTTTTTCTCGAATCCATCCCTGAAAAGATACAGAGACAGTTTTTATGAGATTTATTTTAAAATTGCAATATCGAACATTTTTTTTTAGGATAAAATTAAGTGTTTATTAACTTTTCAATGGAGAACACACCTTTCTTCTAACTCCATTTAAATGCAGCTTGACCATGTACTTGCCAAAGGGATTGTACACTGGTTCTTTATTCTTATTCTTGGGATATATAATTGATGTTATTATTTTCTTGTTAAACCTTCGTTCATACAAGGCACTTACAGCTAGAGATGCTACAAATGAACAGTCTGACACTATCTAAAAGAAAAATATATATATGTTAATTATCATATTTTAAGCAATTATTTATTTAAAAATACCAAAAGTGTATACTATGGGCTTTGTAAAAAGAGGGAGATCAAAAAGTCTCTTGCCATAAATTATTTTATTTTAAATATTTATGAACAACACAACGAATAAAACATACTTACAGTCTGTTTAATACTAAAAATATCAACTTGATTTCCAGCTATCATCTTTGGATCACTTGATACTTCATGGGGTCGAACCCAGCATTCAAACTCTTTTGCCTGCTTTGAGGATAGTTTCAACTCACTAGCGCAGTCCTCAAATGGTAGGGCTAATTGAAACTTCTCAGATAAATCCACCTCCATAAATGGTAAGAAACAATTATCGTTAATATTAGATGTCATTCTTAGAACCTCTTTCTCTTCTTCGGTGTACACTTGCTTGCCATTGACTTTGAGGTGAACACTTTGCTCTCGTTGTAATTGTGCCTGGTTTGGAGACATAGCTGAAACACTTTCCATGTTAGGTATACATTTTTAACAATTAAATAATATAAATATATATATATATATATATATATATATATATATATATATATATATATATCATTATTATTATTTGTCTAAGTGTAGAATGAAAAAAAAAGTTATGTTTGAAGGACTGCCACCACTAGGAAACTGGCTTGGAATGCCAAGTTAGCTATTGTATTGCTACCTGATTTGCAGTTCAAATCCTGCCCATGTCTATTCATGTTTCATTCCATATTTTTTTTTAATATTAAATAAACCATAATCAATTAAATAGAAATGATTAACTGAGAAATTACAAGTATTATTGTTATTATAGTATTTAGTGTATCTCTTTTCTTTCCGTGTTTATTTTAACATGTATTCATCAATCTGTAATATAGGCTCCTGACATATAATTTGATTTTCTACAAATATATATAAGCTATATCATACAGAAATAGGAAGTGTTTTTTTAGTATTAGTAAACATGTAAATAACAAATATAAATTACCAGGTGTCTTAGGTGCAGTAACAGACAAGGCCCCCATCTTTTTAATTCCTTTAATTTCCTCTGCTCTATCTAAAGCTTGTTCTGCAAGACCTTTAACCTTAGTCTTTATGTCTGGATCACTTGCCTTCTAAGAAATATATACTTTTATTATGAAGGTATTTTTATTATTATTATGAATTATTTAATTAATTGCAACTTGAACTTGAAAATAATTCTATTCAATAAAATATACAATACAACTTACAACACTAACTGCTAATTCTACGGCTTGAGTATACAATTGCAGTGCTAGATCTTTCAAATTAGCCTCATCTGCATCTAATGCCTGCTGCATTAGAAAGTAACATTTCTGTAAACTCCGGACACTCTCTTCTTGCTGCTCCCTGTCTGTAATTATATATATGTATAAATACTTAATATAATAAATGTAGTTTATAATAAACATTATATATATTTAAATTTATTTTGTTATCAAATTGGAAGTGTTTTAATAGAGAATATTTAATTTAGTAAGTAAACTGTACATGCCATATAAGACACACATTTTAGTTAAGGTTAACACAATAGAGACAATATGGACCATGAGTCATCGACAGAAATGTTCCCAAGTTGTACTTTATGAAAAGTGAATTTAGCGAAATTATTAAACAAGCATGAGAAAAAAAAGTAAGTCAGTCAGCTTACCTTTTTGCTCCTTCAATATATTAGCACGCTCTAAATATTCCTTTACTTTTTGTCGTAATTCTACTTGCCTATCTGGGGGAAGATGACCACATACACGGTCTAGCATTCTTGCAGCCGTTCGGTAACATTCCACGGCATTATCAGTTTTCCCCGATTGATCAAACTGTACTGCAAGGGATGCCGCTTCTAAAGCATTAGCTAAGTCACTCATTTTTTTCTTTTTAATCGTATGTAACAAGCTAACTTAAAATAAGGAATATAAACAACATTTCATGTTGATAAATGAAATTTACTGCTAACTGCCAAGTGGCAACTGACATTGACTCATGACAGTAGCAAGTGACCATTGCGCATTGTAAAAATTATGGAGGCTTGAATTAAAAACAATCATCTTATATAAAGGCCGGGAAGTTGTTAAATTGTCAGGCTGTATGCTGAAAATAAAGTAAGTTCTAGTACTTACACCAATACCGCTGGTGTACAAAAAACTACTATATGATGTTAGGTGTTGTATAGTGAATGGAGTATGCTGAGTTCTTAAATTAAAATCTTTTCATTACTAAAGTAGTCAATGACATACTTGCTATGTGGGAATTTGTCCACTGCTATGAGGGAAAACCTTCGATCCTTGTTTATTTCTCTAACTTACTTTAACTGCGAGTGGCGCGTTCTTTAAAATATATCCCATGGTATCGTAACTAAAATATATCCTATAGTATCACGCTTATTTTTCCTGTTTTGATGGACACTTTTTTTATACACGGAGACGGTCTTCCCTAGTAAAAATGTAGAAGATAAATTTAATCAGGGTGACTATTACTGAGTGTAAAGGTAAATTAACAGTTATCCCATATCAATTATGAATCAGCAGTAATCTTAGATCTTTATTCTTAATAGACAATTCAATAAGACACAACACAAGTAAGTTGCAGACATAATGAAGTAGTACTGACAGCAAATAATAAGTATGTGGAATATCAACTATTTATTTGTGTAATGAAAATAAGGAGAAAAACTTTGTTATTATGTTGTATATGAATCTTAAATTGTATTTAAGTATGCATACAATTGATAAAATATATAATTTGTCTACAAATTTATTTATCCTTTCATACAACCGCTACCTTTATTTATATTTTGATGAAATAGTAGCCATATTCTTTTTATCCTATTTTCCGTATATTGTGGTACTCACACCATTAACCTCTCATATTCCTACTACCTCCTAGGCCTCCTCACTAGGCCCTACAAATTTTTGACATTTTAAATGACAGTTTACTAGTCAATATTTCAATGTCACCTTATTTTGTGAATCTTTTCCTATCTTTTTATAATAGTTTAATTCTTTAGTGGAAAAGTTATTAGAGAAGATTAATTGATTTGAGAGTTGTAAAATAAAATCTTTTATATTATTTTATGTGCTTTGTGCATTATCTTAGCTAAATTTATCAAACCTCTTATACGAATAATATTAGAAGAAATGGCTTCAGAAATCTTAGGACCCTCTACAACTGAAATCCGCGAGAATTTGGTGATTGTCTTGAGTGTATTAAATATAGTACTTTTAGTTAAAGAATTAAGAACATACATCCATTTTTTATTTTAATATATGGATGAATGATAACCAAAGTGTAGAATGACCTTCGTACTCTTATATTACAACTATATATTTTTTTAAATGTAAAGATAAGAAGAATAAGATATAAATATATTATGTATAGTTAGTTGCAAAAGTGTTCATATGCATGTATATAAGTATTTTCATTATTATTATTATTTAATTCATAAATATAATTAAAATAAATTAGTACAAAAAACCAATTACAGTTAATTTTATTGGCATACAGGTGTTGTAATAATTTTGTTATATTATTTTTATATGAAAGATACTTATTGTTCTTGAACAATACAAAATGCAACTCAAGGGCACATTTACAAAAACTATTGTTGCCAGTTCATATAGATATATAATTTCCTGTATACATAAAAACTATATATAGGAAATTAAATTGAGTGTCACAGAAATAAAAACATGGCTACAAAAAATAATTAAGTAAACAATAATTACAAAGTCATCAAGGGGAATAATGACCACATAGTCCTCATTCAATAACAAAATAAAAAATCTTCGAAGAAAATTGCAATACTCTTTATCTAATCCATATCAAAGATATGTCTGGATAGCAGTATATTTTCTTTCTCTTATCTGTCTGGTATAATGGTTGTTATTTGATCTTTAGCAAAGTGAACAGTTATTCATAGAGTTATAAACAAATTTAGTTTTGTACAGATATTTAGATGTTATCATAATTATATGTACATTATGAAAACTGGTGCTTAAAAAATATAAACAAGTTATTGACAACGGATAAAGCTACTCTTAGTTTCAGGTCACCACAGCAATCAAATTTCTTTCCAATCCAAATGTTCAACGTTGTACAATGGAGAGTAAAGAACGTTTTCTCCGTGCTAAGGGATTGACAGATGCTGAAATACATAAAGCTATAGAAAAATGTGGAGAGTTCCTTGATGTACCTTCATTGACATCAGAGTTGATGTTGTTTAATCATTCAAGAAGATCCTGGTTTAGAGAACGAATTTTATCTCTGATTATGTATGGAGGTGTAATTTATGGCTGCTACTGGTTTTATAAGGTATACATACATTTTGTTTTAACAATTTTTAATATGAAAATACCTAGACAGCTTTTCAGACTAGTAATCATATTTTTCTATAGGCACTTCATGATGATATTATTTTGTTTAAACACTTTGTGAATAGAATATTTAAAAATTTAATTAATATTTTTTTATAATAGTAAAGAACTTTTAAATAAATAGCATCTACTTTTATACTTAGACTTTCATGAACCACAACTATTAAATATATACTTATATGAAATATCCCGACAAATTAAAGTGAATACAGCTGGGTGAATATATAATAATGAAACTATTCCGATTATCTACAAAATTATTCATTAATGTATGCTTTATCCAATTCAAACTAGTGGTAGCAACATTTTGCGATACACGAGTTGTGGCATGGTTAAAATAAGGTCGACGAACGATTATAGCTCTACTAAATACTTTTACTGTAGGTAGCAAACTATACTCCTATGATAAAATAGTAACTAAGCCAATTCTGTACATTAAAAATAAGTAATTTAAATATTTTAAGTCCACAATAGACACCCTAAAACTGTTTTTTTAAATTTATTTTGTCTTAATTTATTTCTTCTTCTTTTCGTATAGAAAATCTCCTCTTTAAACGTAAAATAATAATTATAATGTATAAATATAAAACTATGTAATAGTCATATAATATATATATATACTTAGTCTGGCCATAAATACTGTTACACTTGAAAATAAAGGAAATATTACATTTGAATTTCGAATCTGTCATTTTTATACGATTGTTCATTGTGTTTTCTCATGTTGGCGCCAATACACTGTACAATATTTTGCGATATTAAAATAGAGTGGGGTGATAAAAAGAACCGAATCGCTGTGATTGCATTACACAAAATAGGTATGAGCCAAATGCAATTTTTAAAACTCTCCATACACTTGGTATTAGTGAAAATGTGTGTGTACCGGGTTATTAATACTCGTAGGTACAATAAGACTTCCTCTGTTTGTGACAGAAAAAGATCTGGCCGTCCGCGTAGTGTTCTTACGAAAAAGGTGGTCAAAGCAGCAAAGCAGAAATGAAGATGTCACCTAGAACCATGTCGCGTATTTTAAAAGATGACTTATGATTTACAGCCTATGAGAGACGCACTAGTCATTTCTTAACTGATAATTTAAAGAAGAATAGGGTGATAAAATCGAAGCAACCACTGAAGTGGTACGCAAAGGGAGGTTACAGAAAAAAATTGTTTACAGATGATTTTTTTTTTTACAATTGAGCAACATTTAAGCAAACAAAATGACCGTATTTATGCTTAAGGCTCTAAGGAAGCTTCCCAATTAGTCGACAGTGTGCAACGTGGACATAATCCGACTTCAGTGATGGTTTTGGTGGGGTGTTAGCTATGAAGTAGTGACTGAGCCATATTTTTGTGAAAAAGGTATCAAAACATCGGCACAAGTATATCAAGATACCATTCTTGAGAAGGTAGTTAAACCTCTTAACATCACCATGTTCAATAACCAAGTATGGTCCTTCCAGCAAGACTCAGCGCCGGGTCATAAAGCTCGTTCCACACAGTCTTGGTTGGAAGCGAACGTTTCGGACTTCATCAGAGCTGAAGACTGGCCGTCGTCTAGTCCCGATCTTAATCCGCTGGATTATGATTTATGGTCAATTTTAGAGAGTACAGCAAGCTGTACTCAAATTATTATGGCGTTTAGAGCAAACTAAACGCCATAATAATTTGGAGTCCCTAAAACAATCTATACGATTGTCAGTGATGAATTTTCCCATGGAAAGAGTGCGTGCTTCTATTGATAACTGGCCTCAACGTTTAAAGGACTGTATTGCAGTCAATGGAGACGACTTCGAATAAACTTTATATATTTTTAATTGTTTTATATTTATGTACTAAATTAACATACTATAAAAGTAATAAATGTTATTTAAAAAATATATTTTTAAGTGTAACAGTATTTATGGTAGACTAAGATTAAGTATAAATAAGAGGTACAGATAAAAGTATCTACTAATTCTGGAACTACCAGTTACTCAATAGATATTAAGTTTGTGAAACTGATCACAATAAAGAAATACCCGGCTGATTTTTTTTTTGTGATTTTTCTCAGACCAGGGGGCGTTTAGGAACCTCTTAAATTATATATAAAGTTGAGGAGTGTCCTTACATTACTCATTTCGATAAGTATGGTATCAAAATAGGCCCTCCTGACACTTCATCTTGACGTAATCAGTGGAAAACATTTAATGTGCTTCTGTGTCTGACCTCAGGGGGCTCTAAGTGTATCTAATAGGAAGCCAGACATCAACTTTAATCTTTACAGTTCTGTTTAATTATTTTTCAGAATTGTATCAGGCATCTAATATTTGTAGAGCAACCAAAGCGTAAAACTACAGCAGATTGTATAGACGAACTACGTAAGTCGTTAGATGTAATGAATACCAGCATATGTTCACTGCGAGGAGAGATACAGTCCTCGGTCAAACAGAGCGCTTTGAGAGCACAGATGGATAATCTAAAGGCTGACATTGCCTCTGTTAAAGGAATTTTATTGAATAGGTAAAATTTGGTTAAACTGTGACCATTTTTTATCAACCTAATAATAAATCGTACCAAAAATAATCTACCTAATTCCAGAAACCAGTTTCCTTCCCTCAAACGTACGGAACCGTCAATCCCAGCGTGGCAGAGACAATCCGAGGAGGCGACATCCACGGAAGTACCAGAGACAAAGCACCGGAGCCGCAGTCAACGCTCTGAGTCGGGAGGTTCTAACTCCAGTGAGGGGGAACAGGCCACCAAAAACAGTGACAGTAGCTTGGAAATCATGTGAGTTAGACATAGATATGGTCCTTATTGCAAAGTAGTAGGTAGAGCAGGAAACGGATTTTTCTCTAATGAAAAATTAGTACAGTGAAACCACAGTAGTCAAATGTCCAGTGTTGGAGATCATGTGAGTTAGAGAGAGATTAATGGTTCTCATCATTAACGCATCACTCATTAAAATAATAGATAAATAGGATTTATTATACATAAAAAAGAAAAGTTACACAATGTTAACAACAAATTTAACCAATCTGATAACTGATATTTAATTCATTATACGTATACTGTATCTGTATACGTAACTGTTTAAAAATGCATATATCACAGAACAAAAATTAAAACGAAAAAATTAGTTAAATTAAAATATTTTTTATATTATCTAAGCAAAATTCTGTTCCTTTTAACGGTGTAGAAAATGTCTTTAAAATAAATCTGAAAATATCATATTCCATGTATTTTCTAGGTTTTTGTGTTTCGAATTATCTGCACTTGATATCGTTAGGAGAATACGTACTTAATCGATAATGATGATATTTAAGTGTTCATTGAATCATTGAGTACAGTGATAAGGGAAAAAATTTGGAATTATAGAATAACTAAACATTTTATTTGTATTTTTAAAACTTCATTTCTAACACGTTTTTGTAAATATTTTCTGAGATAATGAAAAGTGTCAAATTATTAAAAAATATTCAAACGCGTCCTTAATACTTGAACTGATTTCATTTATCAACAATCAAAAATCTATAACCTTGTGTAAATAGTTTTTAACTGAGCCACTAGCCTCACTAATTCCATCGAACATGTGTCTACTTATGATATTTAAATTATTACAATTGTGTATTTTACTCAACTAATATATATATATTTTTCTTTTCAGAACATAAAAATCACCTAAATTTAAAGCATTTTGGACGATTAGTTTATGGACTTTTAATATATAAATATAATTTAATCATGTGTTATACTAATCGTGTCTGTGCTCTGTACCGGGTTCTTACTTAACGGTTTTTTTGTAAAAAAAAAAAAATAAGGCGGGAATAACGCATTTTGTTGTGAATGTTATTTTTTTATAGTTTAGATATTAATAAGAAATGGTGTCTGAATCAGTTTTTATTTACAGTTTAACCAAAAATTATAAATATACGCAAAAAGACATATATTACAATCTCAAACCAGTATATTTCATCTGTACTTTGCAAAAACAAAAATTTATCATAGGTATTTGGAAACAATAACCTCTGGGGCAAGATATATTGACAATAATTTTTGATTGATTATTCCATATTTCAATAATATGTCATACAGGACTTTACTAAAGATCTATTTTGGCAATACTTATCAGTTTTTTCACAGAAAATCTTGAAAGAGAAGTATCTTAAATTATTAAATTTATTTGCCTATGATTTACGGTTATAAAAATCAACAAGTAATAAATAATAACCGTTTATGGAATTTTCAGGTAATTATTTTATGTACATAATACACTAATTATAATTGTTTAAATATGTATGGACATTCCGTAAGTAAATTAATTATAAGGTACATAAATGTTCTTATTTTAATCTGTGGGTGATAAATAAACCAATGACAACCTATTTGTTTTTTATTTCACCTTTATCATGTTTTGTCTTTGTTTTATCATGAAAACACGCTTCCTGAAAAATGTGTGATCCTTATTAATCTTATTCCTTAATATTCATTGGTATTGTTTAAGAGGACTTCTCCATCTTGTAACCATCAAAACGATTGCTTGCTTTACAATTATCCTGGGTTAGCCGTGTACAAATGTTAAGCCACACGAGCCGATTTTTCTCCCTTCTTAGTCATTGAACCACAAAAAAGTAAATAATAGTAAGTTTAATTTATACTGAATATATGCATTCTCATCGCCTTGCTCATATTGGAATGAAGACATTAAGAGTTATCCATAATGACATTCATTTTACCTTGAAATATCTAGAACGATCAACATTTGTCGCTGACGAAACTTCGACAAATGAAATAAAACAAGTAATATTTATATTTTTATTTACAAAAATACGTCACAAAGTATATTGAGCTTTAAAGTCCTGTATAATAGAACACATCCACTCCAACAGCTTGGAATTGAGATCAACAATATATATTTAGATATGAAGTAACAGACAGACCACCTCATTTGTATTTACACACATGAAAAGATAACAGTATGCCAGCATATTGTTTAAAACATATTTTAGTACACTGCACTGAGTACTAAAAGCGCTATAAAATGTTTATTAGCATATGTATGTAAGTTAGATTCATTAAGCTTATATAGCATTATCTTCATAACTCACAAACGAAGTGGCAATGTAACATTTATAAATACATACAAACATGTCCTATGGCACTAATTTACTACAATTATTTATAAGAAATTAATCTAAACATTAATAAAACACTTATTTTATTTTATGATTATGCATCAAGATAGTACTAGGATTCAAGTAGGTACAGTCTTTTGTGACTTAATTGAAAAATAAAAGCTTGAAATAGTTTTTTTGTTGGTTGCAAAATTAAAAATACCGTACTTTTGTATTAAGTTCTGTAAGCAAAATTTTAAATTTAAATTTATAATTATTTGTGGAATTGCAATATACTGTAGAAAAGTATTTTATATTGATTAGCATTGAAAATTGGATTGAAAATGGACAGTATCTAGGTATGGACTTGCTTTAAGCATAAAAATATAAGATAGTGTAATTAGTTCTAGACATTTCTTAGTATCAATAAATATATCCTATGCAGGTAATAAACACACAGTACACCACGCCAACTGGAAAATACATAAATTCTTACATGATTTCACATTTGACTTATATAGCATCTATTGAATAATAAAAACTAAAAATCATGGGCGCCGGCAGCAGGGTGCAAGGAGGTGCAATTGCACCTCCCTGTCCAGAAAGAAAGTACAGAGAGATAATTAAAAGTATAGATGGAAATGCACCTCCCTGAGAATAATCCTGGCGGCGCCCATGCTACAACTAGAAGTCCATCTTTATATAAAATATCCATTTGATACTGTCATATTTATGGCGTGGCATATAACAGTTACGTAAGAAACATTTAACGATTATATATTATCCTAAAAATATTTTTTAATTAGATATGCTCTCTTATATCTTAACAAAGTATAGAATGTACACATAAATTTAACTTTTTCAGAAAATCTTTAAATCTATCAATTGTAAGACTTGTTAGACTTCACAATTGCTAGTGGATCGAGATATTATTTTTCTTTTAAGTATGGGTACCAACAGTATCAAACTCAATAGCAAAATGAAATAAATGTCATTTGATGGGAGTTTGTTGGAACAGGTTATCTCGGGTTTATAGATTTAGATTCAACTTGTATGACCAAATGATAATCTCACATTACATGTAAATTGATTGATAAAACCTAAATGTTACTTTGAAAATAACAATTTTGTGACTACGCATTTCTCGAACGGAAATAATTAAAGGAATTAAAGAACATTCATAAAATACAATGGAAACATGTAGAGATATAATTAATTATTCATACCAATAGTTGAAATACAAAATTCATAATCTTTTGAAAATTGATCATAGCATGTTCATAGAACATCTTAATATTATAAACTAGTGATGTAACGAATTTGCATTCGCATTTGCATATTTTTACATGTTCGCATTCGTAAAATGTTTGCAAATATGAATATCATAAATAAAACACCAACAAATAAAACAATCAGAAAACGAAAATTTGAAGATAATAGTAGGTTCATCCATGCTACCGTAAATATACATTCGTTTCTGATATTTTTTAATACAATAAAAAGTAACTTTTTTCGTAATCTCATTACCAGTCCTTATTGTATCATTTGGTTTTCTTTACTTAGGGCGGTGAAGGTTAATATTTAAATTTTCATTAGAATTTTTAGTACACAAAAATATATACCTAAAGCAATGTAAATTTCAATTAAAAAAAAAAAAATATTCGCATTCGCAAATGTCGGTAACAGACATCCACATTCGAATTCGCATCATTTCGCAAATATGACATTCGTTACATCACTGTTATAAACAATAGACAAAGCTTATTTATACTTATAACTTCAAGTAAATAACATCGTGAATAGAATGAAGTCAGTCAGTTTAGAAATTGTATAAGTTGAAGATATTAACAAGAATATAGACACTGATATTGTTATTATATATTATATTATTGATTTTGTATTGGGATTCCATTACAAAGACCAAAAGACACATCAATTCCATAGACTTACAACAGAACTTTTTTCTCGTTGATGTTTTTGTCACGTGTTAGGACTTCATCGTGTCTGCCGTTCGATAGTTCAATGGCTCGGGATAAATTATCCAAAAACACCTTTCCTTCCTTCGAACGCATTATTTGCTTCTTCGGTAGTAAGTTCTTGGACAAATACGCAATTAATTTCTGCCAATCCCTCAACAGGATAAACTTTTTATCGTGTCTGGTTTCAATTGGGATGGTTCCGTTGGAATGATCAAAGAAGACGTTCATGACCTGCTTCGGGCTTGGGGAGGTTCTGTTGTTCCTCAGCAGAGAGAGAAGTAATATATCGACATCCTTGTAAACAATAATCGGCTTGTCATAGATGTTGTTGTATAGATTTGTATTTTCGGTGGGTCCAACCACATATATAATATGAGAGGCTTGTTTGTACGCGTCTTGTGCCCACACGTAGGGGTCCCCGTGTGAAGTGTTGGAGATGTCTCCGTCGAACAGTACATCGAAGCCGCATTCCGATCGCAGGTAAGCAACGAAAGAGACGACACAAGTGGCATGGAGTCGGTTTGTTGGTGAGTATATTACCAGTACCTTTGTTGGGGAAGGGATGTCTGAAAAGATTAAAAAAGATAAAAGATAGATTTATTCTTCCCTAATAAAAATCATTAGTGTCTTATCAAATATTACGAAGTACTGTTAGTAATTTAATAAAACCATATTGCGGTTAATTGATTTCAAAGTTAAATCAAAGCCTGTTTACATTTGATGAGTTTTGTTTATAATATAATGAAACAACAGGATGAAAATTAAATACTAATTTAACTAATTATTAACCATTACTACTATAAGATTTAAAACGTTGATTGAAATAAATTATTATTAATTGACGTAATGAATAACGCCAAGCTGCAATGAGATTCAGTTGTAACAACTGTATGGGATCCTGTTTACTGACTGTATTGGAACAATGTAGCATTCCAAATGAAAAACAACAATAAAAGACCTATCAGTTGAACGCTCCTTAAGAGAAGGAATCAATAGCAAAACAATATCAGGCAAACAAATGAGAAATGGGATTAAGCTCGTCATTAAAAGTTCGTTCTGTCATTATATTTTTCAAAACATTTAGCCGGCGAATGAAGCCGAATAATAACATGTTAGGGATTCTAAAGTATTTGAAAAAAACATAAAATATTATATTGTATTTAGTACAACATACCTTGATCATAGTCCTTACAACAATACTTTCGAATGCACCAAATTATCAACACGTATACAAACAGAGCGCCGATGGCCAGAGAGGCAATACTCGCTATGCATACTTGCAGTGTGTTACGAACTACACTATCTGTGGGTAAAGCGATACATTAACTAAAGAACAACTGTTATAAAAGGAACTCAAATAACATTACATATACTGTAAGTCTTTTTTTAAAGACATATAGTTACTGGAAAATATAAGTACCGTCAATTTTATTTCGAGCTATATAAGAATGAATTGTGACTGAGGCATATTAAAGATATATTTTATTAAACCTTTTTAAGAAACTTCTGAAGAGTTTCAACATGCAAAATCTTATTATATAATTTTCTTTAATTATTGAATCAGAGACTGAAGGTAAGTATTTAATCCACTTTCAAATTACAACAATGTTAATTTTAGCAATATAAATTTTACCTATGACAATTATTGGACTCTCAACACTTCGGCATTCCGTTTTTTCAGTTGTACACTTTTCATGTCTTGGAGTGACTACAAAGTAATATGACGCAGTTCTGACCAGTAAACTGTATTCATGTGTAACCTCTTGTGTGTTATTCTTCGATTTTAATAATATCCTCTCAACAATTTCATCACATTGCCCTCCTGTGTCACATTTTCTTATAACTTCTACCAGGTATTCGGTGACCTTCAATTCGGGGGGTGGCGGCATTATGTGTAGTTTCATAGACTCAATAAATATTTCTACATAAACAAATGGTTCCCAATTGTCTTCACTCCTTGGCTCTAAAAATACAGAAGTTGTATAATTTAAATAAACATAAAATGTCTTTATTATAAAGATTTCAGATTCATTATAGTTTCTAGTTTTTATTAATCTAAATGAAAAGTGATGAATATATTGATAGGAAACTTGTATATTGATAAGTTATCATAACATAAATAATATAATATTGAGATTCAGTTTTCTTTTGGGAAAACCAGAATTAAACCAAACAACTGTTTGACACAGTGATTGTTACTTTTCCAATGTGCCGATGTTCGTGAGTTTTAACACACATTAGGAATTATTTGTTATAAAAACTTATATTTTACAGGTCTATGAGCTCATTAATAAAGGCTGAGATTGAGAATGAAACTACTCGTAGTTGGGTAAAATGGGATTTCATATATGTTAATACAGCCGGGTATTATTATGGCATATAATCATAAATATGGTCCCATTCAAAAGAGACACAAACACTTAGAGTATATCATTTACTTACTTAACATTTCTGCAGTTGGTATGTTGAAGTAGATTTTCCCTGTGTTAACGACACAGTCGTCTGTAGCCTCATATTCAAGCACACGGCTTTGTCCTTTAATATTCTTAGTACATCGCGACCAATAGCAATCATAATACAAGACCGATTGATCATCAATGTTTACTTTATTTGAAATAACAATGTTCCGACAGTACCTGTCTTCATATTTTATAGAAACCTTTTGAAAACGAAACCTCATAGCTAAAAAATATGCAGCACAATTATAAATATTTATTGTTACAATATCAGCCACAAACAACAAATAATGTTATAAAACAAAGGAAAACTATATGACTGTTATGATTTAATTTTAATTGCCATTATTATTATATTATTATTGATATTCTTCCTCAAGTACCATTATCAGTTACTTTAAAAAATATAAAAATTATTTTGTATAGAAATATTATAGAATACTAAGAAAACAATTAAGATGCATGTGTTAATAAAGAGTAAACTATTCAAATCAGCATTGGAATATCTACTTACTTTTCCATTTAATATTTGAGAACGAGATGTTTAACACTGTATAATTGCTAGAAGAACCACTGCTGTTGTAGAGCAGAATGTCGGGCTTCAAACTGACTTGGCCAATCGGATAATTTGATGATATTTGACCAAAGTCATCCATGCATTTAGAACTGTTTGATGGAATATATTCGACTTTGCATGAATCATGGTCAATCAATTCTTCACCTACTATCTGTGACAAAAATAATTTCAAATGATTTTCAGATAGGTTAGGATAGATTAGGAAAAGTAAATTATAAATATTGATTTAAATCATTAAAATTAATATATTTAATTTACTTCAGGTTCTTCAAATAACAAGACATTTGATGATGTCTTCAAATAACATGACTGTTTGATACAAATCCAATTTCAAGGTTGAAATTTATCAATAAATCAATATCCCTTACTAGTAGTCCAGGCATATTAGTCATATGAGGGCAAGAACCTCAGAATGAGAGAAAGTCGGCTATAAGCTTGTATGAACCTTTATTTCAACACCCTAAAACTTGTCTCAAAACCTACTTATCGTAGGGTGTCTGTGACTACAGATATTCCAAAGTCAAAGGTCCAAAAATCGATTTTTTACACATTTATTGCAAATATCTCGTTTCCTATGAGTTTTATGCTATTTGTATTTATTATAAATATTGTAGAGGATTAAATACTCTACAACTTTTGTTCAAATATTTTTTTTACATCTTCAACCATTTTCGAGATAGAGGGCAGAGCGCGTGCAGAGTTTATCTATATACAGTATCTTTCGAGGTCAACCTGTAGTCCCCATTAAAAACACGCCATTTAAAGTTTTTAAATTATTAATAAATACATAATTAAAAATGATTCGCATTTTTAATTAACTAAAGAGCACTGCAACCCTACTTTCCTGCATCCACATCGCAAACCACAACCATTTTTGCAGTGAATTAATCACTAATATGATAATGACAATGAATCCACCAGCTTCGGAGGAATTGCTTAACACAATATTCTGCAACTGCGAAAATGGTTGTGGTTCCCGATGTGGATGCAGGAAAGCAGGGTTGCTGTGCTCTTTAGCTTCGGGCCAGTGTAATGGGCAAGCTTATCTTAATACTTCACCATATCAAAGTGATTTGAATGAAGACGGTACCCTGATCCCAAAATCTTGGAAGAACTGGAGACAAATATCGTTGAAGACGAGAACGCAGAGGAATTTGAAATATTACAGCCAGAGTATTTAATTCTCGACAATATTTATAATAAATACAAATAGTATAAAACTCATAGGAAACGAGATATTTGCAATAAATGTGTAAAAAATCGATTTTTTAACCTTTGACTTTAGAATATCTGTGGTCGCAGACACCCTACGATAAATAGGTTTTGAGACAAGTTTTAGGGTGTTGAAATAAAGGTTTAAGTTTATAGCCGGCTATCTCTCATTCCGAGGTGAAACCCCTAATATGCCTGGACTATACGCTTTCAATACCTCCAACAAATGTCAAATTAGATAACTTACCTGTGTAGTACAGCTGCGTGTTACTTGATTAATGGTTTCACAAAGCGCAAAATTTCCAGAAACAAATTGTAGGAGACAAAATGATATCAAAAATAATAATATAAACCGTATCCCCATCCTGGATAACTTAAATATCTAATGTAGGAAAGAAAACTATAACACTTTCATAACACATGAGTTTAGAAAATAAAGTATGTATTTACACGTTAGCTAGGAAATAATGCTGTAATGTACACACAACACAATTAAATTTGTTTACAGAACAGCGACCATTTTACTTAATAGTACAAAAACAATATGGCAGTTGCCAGAGTCTACAGAGTACTATAAATAGAGTGCCGATTCCGTAGTAAAAAAGTATTACTAGCGCCTCCTAGACTTAGGCCGATGAAACTAGTTAGGAATTTCCAGTATCGGCGGATATTACGCATTCTATACTAATTCCTTAGTAAAACTTTTGAATTTCAAATTTATTATAAACGAAGAATGGAAAAAACATATTTTAACATTTTTCATTAATAATAAATAGCTTAATTGAAAATGTTCATATTAAAATACCAGTAAATAAAAGACAAAATAAAAAATTACAAACTTTATTAGTTAATATACAATATTGCAATAAAAATATATATTTAAACAATATAACAGTTAATTTAAGTATACTTTTATATGTGGAATTATTAAATGAATACAAACTAAATAAGCAACTACAGCAATATGAACTATGTAAAATAATCAAATAAATAGAGAATAAACAAGTTGTACATATAGAATAAATGTTCTATTTAGGAATATCAAATTATTATTTTTAGCATTACTATTATAAGATATATAATAATCAATAAAAAGAAATACAACTAAGATAAAGTTTTAAATAAAATTTGTTCTGTAACAGAAACTTTAAGTAACATTAGTTTTAAATATTAAGATGTTATAATTTGATCTCAGAAAAATTAAATTAACATTGAAATTGTATTAAATTTTGTATACAGTCATTAATCAATTTATACAAAAATAAATGTATAAACTAATAGAATTAAATTTATAGCTTTTATTTTAAATTACTATAATACATTAGATTCTAAAATGTTATGTACATATCAATATAGGCAAGGAACTGTCTATCCAGCTCCACAAGCAACTCTTCTAAATCTGGTGTTCCACCTCCTTGATGCAGATGGGCAGGAATATTCTGTAATTTTAATAGAAATCAATTAATCATTGTTGGAATATTTACTTAAAATATTACTGTTATTTTAATAAGTTTTATATAAATGCAAAGATTATATATAATGCAGTTTTCATCACAAGTTGGTATAAATCTTGTAACTATAATGTACATTTATATAATAATAAGGTGGATCTTTTAGTGATATCTTTTAATAAGTTTTTTTATTTGGTTATGAGAATTTAAAAACAAACCTAAGATAAAATGTAATGACTTAGGTATATAAACATTTTATATATATATATATAGATTCCATACCTACAATTTCATTTATGATTTCACTTAATTGTTTAATATATTAATTGCTGTCTACTGTTAAAAAAAAATACAAAACTTTTGGTAAAAGTTAACATAAGCAAACCTTGTATACCAAATGAAATTGAACCACTTTTGTACTGAGTTTATATCCATAATGGAATTTATGTTCCAGTTACAGATAACAAATTCCATTGTTATTGTAAATAGTTTTGTTTTCTAAAGTCAAAAACTAGGCTTCCTTTGATTGAATAAAGCCATATGAAACACTTTTCGAGGTTTAAGTCAAATTTAGAAACAAATTATTGTCTAGAAAATTATATATTATTGGATAGGTACCAATATTTAATAATATCTAGGAATTTAAGAAACAACATAAATCTTTGTAGACCTTAAACTTATACCAATAAAATGAAAATTGTCATAAATTTTCTATACCCCTTGAAATTGAATTTCAGCAGGTAAAAATAAACAAGATAACCAAAAAAACAAAATGTCTGAAAATGAGTTTGAAATTGAGATAGTGCATGATACTCATAAAAGCTAGTATTAATTGTACTAAAAGAAAATTAAAGACACATGTAAAGACATGCGTAAATGGCAAGGACATTTAAAAACTTACCTTTTTGATTCTTATATCATCACGGAAAACGGAGTGTATTCGTGATCTTAAAAATCGAGATCTAGAATCTGGATGCAGAATCACGCTATAAGAGTCACTGTCTCGATGATATCAGAACGAAAAAAATTAAGACACGACGATACGACAATCCAAACCTAAAGTTCAACAATAACACTAATAATAATAAGGCGAATTCTCAAGTCTAAAATAGTGATTTACTATTAATTTCTTATAGATCGATTTTAAAAGGGATTATTGTATAAAAATGATAATCGATAAATTTGAAAACACCAAATGGTGGAAAAGTAAACAAACAAACATACGTTTCTTTTAAAGCTTATAATAAAACTTCCTATATTATATTGAGATATATACCTTTAAAACTACAAAATTTATCATGAAAGTCAGAAAAAATATTTTAAACAAGAAAAAAATAATAAGAATCAAAATAAACTAATATATAATATTTAGTACATATATTAATTTTATGTTTTCAAAATTACTAGTTCACCGTACTGCATCAAATGGAACGACAGAAACAGTAATCACCGCCTGCTCACTTTGTGCTGGCTGCTCCCACATCTAGGCCGATTCAGAAATGCGAGGAATGTTTGTACTGAGTTAACATACTCTGCCAGAGTCTAATGTCTATGATTCACAATTGTAATTTAGAAGGCACGGTGCAAGTATAAAAAAAAATGTGTGCCTCGCGGGACGCTCGACAGGAGTGATAATTTAAACTATTCTAAGTTGAACTATACAATATAAAAATTGTTTAACTGGAGTAAAGCTTAGACTATTTCTTAAGCTTTATGTAATATAATATGATAATGTGAGGAAAGGTTATTTATTAATAAAATCTTTAGTTGATTATAAAATATACTTAATCATCAGTTACAATTATTGAATACGTACATTAATGTTTTGTTTATGTATATTATTAGTATCATAATTTATTCCTATAAAGGTAACAATTTGCTTATGGTAACGTTGCTTATAATAAACAAAGAAATTTTTCTTTGTAAGTCATCTAAAAATCTTGCAAACACTGCATCAAATACAGTTCCATAACTTGTCGTCGCTTCTTCTGGCTTATTAATAATTTTAAATTGTAATTTTGATTGTAGGAACGATACTTAATTTGTAGCTCGAATAAAAACCAAAATTAACACAGCAGTTTAAACTTTAAATAAGCTATATAAGAAGCAGTTTACACTTTAAGTAAGCTATATAAGAAGTTTTCACTTTAAAAATAAGTCATAAAATACACATTCCCACATTCCCATTGTGATTTTTGTTAACTTCGTTCTTTATGGGTTCTCAAAGTTCCGGGACCATTCAGTGAAATGTCAATTATTTCTTCTGACGTTAACCGTTGCTGATATTGTCATTTGACATTTGATGTAATAAAAACATTGACGTTTCATATTATTAGCTATATTTTAAATAACTAAATTGCATTAATTAATTATGTACCTAATTATTTAAATAACAATGTATTTATTTAGCCTTATGAAGACGATGAACAATCAAAAGTCAATATACTTATAATTATTACTTACAAACTCACAAATCTAGGATGACTGTAAGTATTATTTAATATCTATTGTTATTTAAATCATATAATGCGTATTGTATAGAGCCATATCAACTTCAGTTTGATAAAACTTCTGTTATCCAGATTCCTTCCCATTTATACATTTAAATATATTTTAATCACAATGCTGTGATTCTGTTATTAATAGTTTGTATTTTATCAACTGTCTTAAATTTTGAAACTAAAATCGATATCTCTATTAACCCACAGTGTTACTAATAGTATTTCTGTGAAATAACTTAAAAACAACATTGATTTCAATATTTCTGTGTTGCATTATTGCTATAATTCTTGCTTTATGAAATATACTAAACTATAAATAATTTAAAAGAAATTGGTTAACTATAAAACAACACTAATTGATGAATACTAAAATTTGTTTTTATTACCAATGAAATTTGTTTTTATTACCAGTGAAATTTCAGTGTAATTACTTTTAATTGACGTTTTTCAATAAGAAACACTTTGAACATGTTGTATATTTTAGTTCAGATCTTGCAAGTATTTTTAGTGATTATGTTCTAAGGCTAATTAAATACTGTACAAAACAATACTAAATAACTAAACACTGACAAAGGTAACACTGTTTGTAAACACAGAGCACCTGAAAAACAACAAACAAATGAACAAATAGCTTCTTTGACTAAACTATGTTGTAGCCTAACATTTTCAGTGGTGGTGGTTAGCAGATTGAACCGTCTTAATGTGTGTGTTCTCGCAAACAGTGCAATTACAGAGTAATAAAAAAGACTAAAAGTAATTGGGAACAGAAGCATCTTGGTGTTCTAGATTTGGTACAATTGTTGTTAATTAATATATGCTACAATCTTTTTTATTGCAGCTTTTTATCATATGATAAATATTTAATAATAATATTAATATAAATAAATATTTTTAATAACAATACAGTTAACTTTTTGTTAATTGTAAAGAGTCATAAATTACTTATTAATGTAAATATTGTATTATAATTTACATTTATAAGTAATTTTTAATTGTAAATCTATAAGTACTTTAGTAAATTTAGAAATTTTGAAAATACATAAATATAAATCCAACATTAAAATATAAATATAATTATAATTATTATTTTAATTATTTTAATTACTCTCATTTTTCATGAATTATTCTGTAGAACTAGCATTGTAAAATTATAAAAATGTAGGGTTGTGTTTCAATAAAGTGTAAACTAAAGTTTGATAGTTTTATAATAATAAATGTCTCCTTTTGAATTTTCAGTCAAAAAACACAATGAGTCACATTGTGTTTATTTTATTTTAAAGCTGCATATTATTTAAAATGTTGTAACTAGTTCAGACCTTATCAATCACATATATATATATTGTGACAATGTCATGTCGTATTTAACAAACAATCTCAACAATTTGAACACTAGTTTTATTTTCAGAGTAGTTAAAGGCGGGAAATGCATGTTTAGGACAAGGACATTTCTATTATTCATAGTTATTGTTAAATAAATTATATTCTTTTTGTACAATATTTTATAAAACAGCGCTAAAAAGTTTAAATTTCAAAAGTTACAATCAACATTTTTCCAAAAATTTAATGTAATTAAAATTTACTCTTAATTAATTTACTTATATATGTACATTTATATTAAACCACAAAATTTGAACGCTTGAACACAAAGTTATAGTTCGAACCCTCAACAACATTGGTAAGAAATGACTGAACAGATTTATTAAATATTAATTAGAACATTGTTTAGAATCTTCTAGATTATAATTGTTTTTTTTTTGAGATCTATATAGTGGATTTAACACTATTTAAGAAAAAATGAAGAAAAAATATTACTGCCATTGGTCTAGTTAGGTCTTAGTCTAGGTTACTAAAGTCGAGAGTACTTGCAGCAAACTCAACTTTAGTGAATAACTATATGAAGTAATTACAAACGTTTCAATGAATTAAGCATAAATAATCCAAGTACATCTATAATAAAATGTCCCTGTTTATCGTGGGCTCGTACAGTAATGGCTGATAAGTTTATCAAATAAAAACTAAGTAGATAGTAAATCAAATAAAAAATAATTGTATTTCAACTTACTTTTGCTTTATGTATGTTTAATTTTAATTGCGTAATGTATAAATATTATTTTAATAATTGTTTTAAATCAGCTGTGTCTATTTATTTTTTACAATAGGCTAATGTTTGTTGAGTTAGAAGTAGCTTAGTTTGTTGAATTTAAATAAACGAGACCTAATTTTCAATCGTTAACGACAGTGAATTGGTATCTTCGATTAAATAAATATATCTACGTCTAGTGTCTCAGTTCCTAGGCTATAAATGTACTATTATGAATTTAGCGATACATGTCCGATGTATTCCAAATAATTAATGGACAAAAGATAAAACTCTCATAACTTCTTGTACTACATCCGCATGATAGCTACGGTTGCAAAGCAATAATGATAAAAACTATATAATTACAATACGATTTGTATGGAAATACGGTTCAGACGTTTGGCATTACTTTGCGAGAACACACAGCGCGGGAATAATATAGAAAAAAAAAATTGTGAAATAATAAAATATCTGTGGTCGATTCGCAATGTACCCTGTGCAGGACGGGAGGGTGATGGGACGTCGCTTTGTGCTAACGCTGGTGATCGGAATATCAGCCGGTTTTAGTTTTGCGTATATTCTGTTAACCTCGGCCGGATTCTCGAGGGATGTGGCCTGGTCTACCTACAGGTAACATGGGCCTTCTCTTGTATTATTCATGCTTTTTATTAACTGTCTGTGTTGTTTGCATGAAATTGATTTTTTTTATTAATATATATATATATATATTTAAGAAATATACATTTATATAATATGTTTATTTTAATCACCGCCAGTGTGTACGCTTGTTATAATTACTTATTTTTTAACCTCGAATAACATTACACTTCATCACCGGGTACTAATAATTAAATCGCTTTTATACTTGTATTTGTGATTGTACTTATGATTGTGTCACTTTTCACTTTGAAATAGAGACTCTACTCTGTATAGAGTCATTATTTTTTCCAGAGATACCGTATTTATTTGTCACGATATCGTTAAAAATTGTTAGTTTGTACAGTGTGACTATGTGTACTTTGACAAACTAATAACTACTTTCAAGGAATAATAATTTAACAGATACCATATCTGTTCATGTCCCAAACACAAAACCGGGTTCGGCACAATTTTAGTTCTGCTTGAAACTTTTTTAGAGTTGCTAAAGAAGCCTTAAATTAGGTCTTATGTTTTAAAAGTTGGTTTTAAATAAAGCTCGACAAAGTATATACTAGACTAAATATTTTGCTAAACTATTAAATGCAATCAATTGTACGTCTACAACATAACCCTACACCCGTAAAGAAATTTAAAAATTAAAGCTCTTAGATGAGGAATAAAATGATTTTATTAGATATTTAACAGATCTTACCTAAATTAGAAAAGTTTTTTGTTTCGTTTTTTTTAATGTTCATTTTAAATTTATAATTTTATAAGCTCACGTTGGGATAGTGCTATAGTTAATTAATTTAGTGTTTGCTCTCTGCAATTAAAACTTAAAACTAACTTATAATATAATATATATTTTACAATAAGCACCTATATCTTACATCGTACAATTAGTACGAATAGTTGAAACGTTTTACAAGCAAAGACAACAGGATGTTACAAAATTCATACAAATCCTATTTTTCTTCAAACAATAAGAGACTATACCTCCTTGTAAGGCAAAGAATGAAATAAGAACAATAAGCAAAAAATGAAATAAGAACAATAATTTTATATAATTTTTATGATTAAAGTTATTGTTGTATGCATATTTTTAATGGTGTAGCAAACGAGCTGCAACTCAGGAGTTAGTTTTTATTCTATTTATATAATATACAGACGATGCTCGATCCTTTGCAAAAAAATGTTATCTAAATTTCAAGTAATTAGCTCGTAATTTTAATACGTATCTGTTAATAATACGTTTTCTTTTTATTTATATAAAGATATCTTATCTATTTCTACAGTATCACATTCTATGCATTGTTAGTAGAAAATTAAGTTTGCCATCCATTTACGATAAATCGGACAAGATTATAATAAGCTTTACAATTATTAGATATAATAAAACTATACAAGTTAAAGTATGATTGCAAACTATTGCAATAATTGTTGTTGAAATAAGCTGAAAATCAATTAATCAATTTGTATATTTATATTTACCCGGCTGTATTGTATGTAGAACTCAGTTCTCGCCGCGAGTCCGCCACGCTCAGAGCTCATGATTAAGGACCCCGAACGGGTTCGAAACTAGTCGGGCACATTCCTATTTAATTTCTACGTGAATACAGCCGGGTAAATATAAATATAATAGTCATGATTCACGAAAGTTTAAATATAATCAATTTTTCTTAAAACCTGAATATAAAAAAAAATATCTAAATAAAAATAGCTGAGTGTATTACAACAATGTTTTGCATGAGTAGTTAATTTTTCTTATTACTGTTATTAGAGCCTCCAATATTTAAAAGTGTGAAATAGCTTTTATAAAATCATATTTTGTTGATCGCAATTGCATAACATATATGACCTGCAAAAATACTTTATAAAAAAATAATCTATAGACAAAATAGTAACGTTAAAATGTTCGATTACTTTTTCAATTAATTCCGTTGATTGATAACGCGTGATAACACAGTTAATTGTGTTCCGTTGTTTCTAAATACGATTTACAAATTTATCATCGTATATCGATTTTTTTATGAATACATACACATTGATTTTAATTATGATTATTTCTATAAATTTTAACAATCACAGACTGGTGATTGATTCACAACTGACAACGAATTGGTTTTATATTCAAATAATTTTATAATAATAATGATGCATTTTAAAATCGTACATGGTCATATCGACAAGTCAACCATGGGCCAACGCTCACGCTTCCATACGCATCACGGGCTGCAATTGGTTAATGGAAGTTTGTATGAACCATTCAAATTTCAGAGAATCATCAAGAGATCTCGAGAAACATCCAATTCCAAGCGTCATAGATCACGGTTCCGACGAACCGGCTCATAGGGATGAGGATAGAACAGTGGCGGATGAACTTTCTAAGCGTGTTAGAGTGCTCTGCTGGGTTATGACACAGCCGTCCAACCATAAGAGGAAGGCAGCACATGTTAAGGCAACGTGGGGAAAGAGATGCAATAAACTTTTGTTTATGAGCACCGTTGAAGGTAAGCCCAGGCCTCAAAGTAGCATTGAGTTGTTCTTTGACACCATAGCTTAGTTGGCAGAGCCATCGACGATTTAAACAGTATATCGATAGACGATATACTGTTTAAATCAATGAATTGATTACTGATTTCATGTGTTAAAAAATAATCGATACAGGAATTCTTGAATATATATTGATACTGTAGTTCAATTGGTAGACTGACGAGACGGTTTCCCAGAGTACACGGCTTCGAATGCCTGCCCGTATATATTTCACTCTATATTTATTTAAAAATATTATTTTATACTCTATTTTTTGGCTAACTTGTTCATAATACCATGTAAATAGTGATAAGGCGCAGTGTCTCATTTTTATATTATGTACATATTAAAATAATATTCAGTAGGACATTATCAACGTGATACATATTGATTTCCTGTTCGTCGGTGTCTGCTACTAATATTACTAATCTTAAACATGGCTTTATAAATAACATTGAAATTTCATTAATGATGTATTGAAAACTAGATAATAATAATACAGATCGGTGATATGTGTGTTTACAACACCTGTGTTTATGAAAGTTGTATGACGAAAATTATACCTAGTCTTGCCATAAATATTGTAATAAAGAAGAAAAAAAAATTAACTGCAAATAACATTTACAGTAATACGTTTACAGTATGTTAGTTTAATATAAATATAAAACAATTAAAAATATACAAAGCTTATTCGAAGTGGTCTCCATTTGCTGCAATACAGTCCTTTAAACGTTGAGGCCAGTTATCAATAGAAGGACGCACTCTTTCTTCACTGCCAATCGTATAGATTGTTTTAGGGATTCTAAATTATCACGGCGTTTAGAGCAAGCTGTACTCTCTAAAATTGACCATAAATCATAATCCAGCGGATTAAGATCGGGACTAGACGGCGGCCAGTCTTCAGCTCTGATGAAGTTCGAAACGTTCGCCTCCAACCAAGACTGTCTTGGTTTGAACCGAGTCTTGCTGGAAGGATCATACTTGGTTATTGAACATGGTGATGTTAAGGGGCTTAACTACCTTCTCAAGAATGGTATCTTGATATACTTATACCGATGTGTTGATACCTTTTTCACAAAAATATGGCTCAGTCACTCCTTCGTAGCTAACACCCCACCAAACCATCACTGAAGTCGGATAATGTCCACGTTGCACTCTGTCGACTAATTGGGAAGGTTCCTTAGAGCTTTGAGCATAAATACGGTCATTTTGTTTGTTAAAATGTTGCTCAATTGTAAAAAAACATCTCATCCGTAAACAAATTTTTCAGTGACCTCCCTTTGCGTACTGCTGCAGTAGTTGTTTTGATTTTACCACCATTCTTTTATTTATTCTTTACTCATTCTTGTATTCTTCCTTAAATTATCAGTTAAGAAATGACCAGTGCGTCTCTTATAGGCTGAAAGTCATCTTTTAAAATTCGAGACATGGTTTTAGGTGCTATCTTCATTTCCCGAGATAAAATCTTTTGCTTTCAGACAGGATTTCTTCGAATTCTTTCCCTTACCGATTTGACCACCTTTTTCGTACGAACATTGCATGGACGGCCAGATCTTTTTCTGTCACAAAGAAAGGAAGTCTTATTGTACCTATTAATAGCCGTGTAAGTGGAATTCGCGTAAGTCGAGATATATTTTTGCATATAAAGATATACAAAGTATGTTTAATTGGAACCGAAGACTAAATAAAACAATAATTAGGAAAATTAACTTGTATCAAATTTAAGATAATATGACAAACTATATTATTATAAAGTGTATAAACACAGTTCAAAGTTATTTTGATGTAGAAGGTTTCATAAAATCTAACAGTCGTCTGACGAGTCAAAGATTTTTTCTTCTCCCGTAATATCTACTCGTATGCTAGTCATTTTTCTATTCCTTGTTTTGTAACAAAAATGCGATCTTCATCGGAGTCTATGCCTTCAATTGAACTGAAGGCTTCTGTCAAGTTTCTACTGTAATTTGATCTTCTTATTGAACTGGTGTTCGTATGGAAAAACAAACGCCGCCGCTTAACCTTGAGAAAAGAAGAGAGGTAGCGTAAGCTTAGTCGAGGTAGCGTAGCGGGGTATTACTGTATACAAAAAGTTGAAACCAGAACTTACTGAAAAAATTACTGAAACCTTTTTAGACAAATCTCTTCCTACAATCAAGCTTCCGGTATCAGAAGGCAGAGATTATCTGTGGGCGAAGACAAAGGCAGCATTCAGATATGTGTACGAGCATCATAGACGTGACGCTGATTGGTTTTTAAAGGCGGATGATGACACGTATGATTATTTATAGCTTCATATATATCCTTACATCAATTTAACATATTTTTTCTCTAATTATTGCATTTTTAGCTTCTAAATATGATATACGGTTTAAATATTCAGTTTCTTTTTTGTATGATTCTTTTTAAGGTACGTCGTTGTGGAAAATCTGAGATATATGCTATCGGAGTACGACACCAAGGACCCCTTATACTTTGGTTGCAGATTTAAACCCTTCACTTCTCAGGTTAGTCTGACACTCGACACAGGAGGCAAAAGTACAAAATGTAGATACTCATTGTTTTCTTCTCGTATAGTTAATATCGGGACGACCCACCTAAATCCTATACCCGACAAAGTCGTCTAAATCAACCGACAACATCCATAACAAACATGTCGTTAACATTCGACAACATCCATATCTCGATAAGAAAATCCGGTCAGATAATTCTATTTTCGTTCGACTTAATTTAATGAACTATTTCGTGGAATAGACGTTCAGCCATGTACGTTATTATATAAGATTTTAGTAGAAAACAATTTGTGATAGCATCGTGTGTGTGGTAGGGTTACATGTCAGGTGGAGCGGGCTACGTGCTGTCTTCGGCTGCGCTGGAGCGGTTCGTGCGCGCCGGTCTGCCCGCGCCTGCGCTCTGCAAGGCGGGTGACCACGGGGCCGAGGACGCGGAGATGGGTGAGCACCAGAGGGGGAAGGGGGGAAGGGACGCCTCTAACGCGATAACACTGATAACCGAAAAACTCAGAACGGTCTCCTGGGAGGGGTGTATCTCATATGAGACTATCACTTTTTATGCGGTCGTTCGAACTATTGATTATGATTAAACTTTCTCTTTTTTTTACTACCATAGCTATATTTTATTTATATATTTTGTATCTGCTGTGAAGAAAAGCCGGGGGTGTAATTACCAATTTATTATTAATGCAACATTTTATCCCAGGCATATGTTTGGAGAACTTGGGCGTGAAGGCCATGGACTCGCGGGACTCCCTTCACCGCGGACGGTTCTTCCCCTTCGTGCCCAAGGACCATCTGTTTCCAAACAAGGATCGCGGGTTCTGGTACTGGCAGTACATCTACTACCCTTCCGATGAGGTATGTATTTAAATTTAACTTAATTATATAAAATGCTAATCGTTCCAATATTAACATGGGTATAAACCCAAATCAAAACACATGAAATTTATAGAAATTTGCATGTATTCAACCTATAGAGCCCTGAATAAATAATACTATAGTATAGATTCACAGGACAAAAAGGCTTTTAAATATTTGAAAATGTCTTCTTTAAGTGATTGCCGGAGAAACAAATTAATATACCTCTGGCTTTTTATGATGATCCTATTTTATTTTAGCTGAGACAGTCTTGTATTATATATTATAAAACCAACAAACCTGATCTCCAGGGTCTGGACTGCTGTTCTGACCACGCGGTTTCCTTCCACTATGTGGACCCTCAACTGATGTACGTATTGGACTACCTCATATACCACCTACGACCATACGGGATCAGCTACGGAGGAGGTACTCTGCCCAGGAACAACGACACAGACCACAAATAAATATTAGGGAATATGTAAGCAAAATTACTCCAAACTAAATATGTAGTTAATATAATTTATTCACACTTGATAAGATTGGTTCCATTTCAAAACCTGTCATTGCAATATGTATGTAAAATTGAGTGGCAATACAATTTTGAATAATTAGAAAGTTGGTGAAATCAAAGCTGACATTTGTGTACAAAAATATAGGATAAAAAATTGTAACCAAACTATATTCTTAGTATTTCATTAAACAAAATAAAAAGTCATTTGCAACTGAAAGGTCCATAATATGATAAAATAGGCTAGTCTGTACATACTGCTGCTATAAATACGTAGTGCTTTATAGTTTAAAATGAGGCTAATTAGCTTGTGTGAGCATAATATGTGCTTTATTTATTATAAGAATTGTGAAATGAAGATCTGTCTGAAATACTGATTTATATTTTAAATTTAATGGCATTTTAATGTAGCAGGGTCCTATTTACATTTTATGTTAGTTTAATAAATATAGTGTACTATTCGGTTAGAAGTCCGTTGTTAGTTTTGACATAGCGATTCTTTTATTTTATTACATCAGAGGCATTTGTAAGTTGGAGAGTGATATGACATTCCAAAGGCATTGACCGGAATCAAAAGTCCAGGACGGTCCAATAATCACATTCATAATTATAAAAGCTCAATAGGCTGCTTACTTTCATGTCAAAAAAATACATAATACGACATTTCATCGCTTCATTTGCTGGGCTATTCAGATCATTAAAACTTTCAAGCTTAGAAGCGATAAATGCATTGTCATGTGGAATAGTTTCCATATCATAATTTACAGTAATTATATTCATACCTTTATTGTTCTTTTTAAAATATTATGCAGAAAATACTCAACGAAGATCTAAGTAGGTTTAATTTGCTTGTGTGCAGAAGATTGAACTCTTTGTGCTACCTAAATATAGTCTCGTTGAACTAGTAAGGCAGTCCGCAGTAATATATATATATTAATACATATTAGATATGGTTATTAATTTAGATGTCATAGAGTCTAATTTAGCATTTTTATCGTGACTAGTCGCTAGAAATCACCCAAAGATTCCTTTAGTTTTTAAGGAGAGCACTGTATATATTTTTATTACGTGTGAAATATAATTATTGTTTTGATATCAAACGAAATAATAAGGCTTAGTTTAATTAACTAAGTCCTAATTTAAGCAGATTTTGTAATCACATTTAAACTTATGTATATATCATTTTAATTTTGGGATGTGAATCTTTTTTTTTTATAATTTAAAATAAAAAAATATGTTATTTAATTGTTAAGGGATTAAATTGCAGCCTTCAAACTTTTTTGCATCTATCTAGTTATCACTGCCTATAACATTTCTTATAAATTGTATGAAAAATATAACTATTAATATTACGCTACGAAAAACCACTTCACTATTTATTTAACTTGTTATGTTAATATACATTTTTAAAAAGTTAAAGAAGGATGATATCGTGTTTGTAGAAATTTGTAACCATTTTGATATAAAAGTGTTCCTTATATTTATATTATTTAAATATATATTTCTCTTTACAGTAAATGAACCAATTTGTTTTTAGGTTTGTATTTTTATTTGCTCAATTGGTATTTTTTTTTTTAATTTATTTTATTTTGAGAATTCGTTTTAATAAAGCATTTTTCCATTCAAATATTGTGTTTTATTATATAACTTTTGTAATAATTACTGTTAGTGCTTATATATGTTAGGATTGCACATGAATTTCCTCTCAGCATGGAAAGCTGCTTATGCTATTCCCTTGCCAAAAATAAATAATCCCACTTTATCTTCGCAGTATCATATCCATAGCCACTAACCTCATTAATATCCTTGAAATCGCTTCCTACAAGTGACTGATATTTTCTTTGTCAATTTTCAAGTCTTTTTCAATCTAGTTTCCGTCCATATCATAGCACTAGCACAGCACTAAAAGTTACTGATGATATCCACTATGCAAAGCATACAAAAAGCTTTCTATACTTGTTCTCCTTGACTTCAGTAATACATTTAATTCAGTGGACTTTGATATTTTGCTTGGCATTGAGTCTATCTGAGCACTTTTATATATCTTTATAACTTTTCAAGGTGCCGCAGTATAACACTACATTCTATAAAAATTTATACACTTTCCTGGTACATAAATAACTAAAACTCTTTCTTATTTTTAAAGAACACGTCAATGTAATAATCTTAATAACGTCTATTAATCTTAATTCATAGTCTAAGCATAATGTATGGTTAAGATTTGAAATAAAATAAAACACAGGAAGGTGTTTTATAATTTTATTTAAGTATACAGTAAATAACTAAAGAATACAGAGAATTTTAAACCAAACAAAACCTAGGTTAGTAGCAACAATAAAATAAAAAGCATACATGAATCACAACGCACTAGGCGATGAGCAGCAATTTGTATATTAATAATAACTGAACTTCGAAACTTACAACTTAGATTATTTATGTTTAATACTAAACTAAACAAGATCTAGAAACATATTTATAATATTATATTCAGTAAAGAATATTTAAAATAAATATGTTAACGTATGAGATATATTAATGTATATATATGAAACACAAACAATTCTTGTTCACAAAAAAACAGCAAATTTTTATACTAAAATAATACAAAAAGCTTAATTATAAAGAAAACTAATAAACTTAAGTTAACTATAAACTGACTTTTGAATGTGTTATTATTATTAAGTAAGAAAAATACGTTAAAATATAACATTATCAAGGAGATATTCACAAAAGAACCTCAGTACGTAAAATTCATATAGGAAATGCCTAATTCTCCAAGTTTTAAAAAGCAAGAACAAACAGGGTTGAATTTTGAATTTTGACAACAGAGTGAGGTATAAATAAAATATTACTTCTAAATTGACCATCTTAGGCGGTGGCGTGACGTCACGATAACGGAATTATAACATTAAACATGATTACACTAAATAATTTATCATACATGTCGTAGCCTGAATTGAAATTTTATAAACAAAAAAGATTTTTTATCATTTCTCACTCGAATGTTGCTAAAATGTATTTGTAAAAAAACGAATTTAGCCACGACACTAATTCAACGTTAGAATATTTTTTGGGACCAATATGTACATAGTATATAACTATATATAACAAACGTCTGTTATAAAATATAAAAATATGTAGTCCTTCTAAGATGCCCAGTGAAATATATATTATTGTAATTTTAAGGCAACATGTCATTAATATAAATTAACTAATTAATCTTAGTTAAGTACTATCTGCTTTGATATTATTTTAACCGATGCGATTATCTGGTTCTAGTGATTTTTCAATCTTAATTAGAGTCAAGGAAACAATTTAACAGATACTCAAAAAGTATATCAACCAGTTGCCATACAATATCACTGGAAACGAATTTTATGAACTACTTTATGAATATACTAAAACTAAGTACTATTTTCTTAAGTTTTAATAAAAAAGCACTAGATTTATATAATTATTGGTTAACATAACTGGTTTCTTATGAACAAACAAACACTTCACTAAATACGATAATTATAACCTGTCATCCATTACTGAAAGTAGTTCCGCTTCTTTCTTGATATACTGTAAAAAAAACAAGGAATTATTGGCATATTCCTTTAGTAACGAGATTAAAATAAGGAAACGACTTAATTATAGTATATCATTAGTATGTATGTATATTTACCCAGTGTCAGCGGGGGAGAAGAAGAATCCTCTCGGTCTATGCGAAGCTAGCGGCGACGCTTCAGTGGGACACGCCCACTGAGACCAGTAGTCGCCGGGGAGGTTCAGTAGTACTTGCATCACCTGAGATAAACATTTGATTAAATACAAAAAATATTTGTAGATTATTAATTTATACTATATTTATGGATTATTATTTAATGGACTAAAGAGTTTGTTTGTTTTCTTGTTTTAATTTCTGGAACTAACAGTTCAATTTAAAAAGTATTTTTGCATTTGATGGTCTATTTATTAAGGAGGGTTATAGGCAATGGAACATTTCTTAACCAAGTTAGTTCAGTGCTTCCGAAAGTATAGCGATCTTTTGTGGTCCGGGCAAGAGGAGTCGTGGGGAACAGACAGGGTAGCTATTAAAAAATATTTATTTATAAAATATTTATGTATCTAAAAGCTCACAGTAAATATCTGTTCAGTGACGGTGTACATCTGAGCCGCTGTGGTAAGACCGTAGCCGACCACACTGGGAGCGAACATACGGGCCAGATTATCAACCCCCATTTCACATTCGGGACTCTCGGCTACTCTGTAAAGTAAATATTGCAATTTATAAGACCTCATAAAAGACGTTAGTCCATGATAACTAAATCTTAATAAGCTTCGATTACATTCGAACAAAGGCGACTATCATATGGTAAATTCAAAATATAATATCATAAGAATCAAAAATAACATAACCATGCCAAATTTCATAAAAGTTCGTAAAAAGTAGTACTCTACAATGATTTTTAAAACATATATACTTATATATAATATGAATATGTGAAAAAGGCCAGCGAGTCCCTGTCGGGCGGCAACAGCACGGCGTGAACGGCTTATTAACATGCAGTACGTATAGAGAGAGGACGTACTTTTGCAGATGCAGCACGAGGAAGGCCAGCGTGTCCCTGTTTGGCGGCGGCAGCTGCGACACAGCGTGCACGGTGTGCGCGGCGGCGTCGCCTGGCTCTGGCCGCGCTGCCGCGTGCAGGAAGTCCGCCCACAGCGCGTTCGACACCAGCGGCTCTCGCAGCGAGCGCAGGAAGTCCTTGACGCAGCCGCACACCGCGTGTATGTCCTCGCCCGATAACGACGGGGAGCCGCAGCCGCGCAGGAAGCGCTCCTGGGAACAGAGATTGTGTATAGATTCGATTGTTTGATTTGTTATGGATTTGTTTCTAGCGGACAGCACGACGGTCTATAAATATACAAATACGACAAAAATATACGAATTAACGACTATAAATAATAAACTTAGTCATGCATATTGTTTCTTTTCGTATAATTTAATTATTATTTAATTTATTTAAAGTTACCTTTAGTCTCTTGACGTCTTTGTCGACGCCGCAGATGCGGTATATTCCTCGCTCGGTCAGCCCTCTCTTCTCTATTTCATTGATGCAGTGCACCAGCAGAGCGGGCACCATAGGCGGAGTGGACGGGGCGAAGTCTGCTATGCTGCCCTCCTGATTTATAATGTTCATAAAAATATCGTCCACAATCAATGCGTGCATTGTGCGTGCGTGTGTGTGTGTGTATGTGTACCTGGTGCGCAAGTGCTCGTCCGGGCGGTACGCAGGGCAGCGGCAGCAGCGCGCGGCACTCGGGGTGCGCCTGCGCGCGGCACTGTTCGCACTTCACACCCATCTTCGCGAACTTTATACTGTCAAACGATTCAGTCATTAAATTATTAATTAGGTTGCATATTGCAGGTAGTGTCGCCGTAGTTCTTACGTCTTGCCGCAGGGTCCGCACGTCTCCCGCTTGTAAAAGTTTTTCCCGACGAAGTTGTGTTGCCGTGGTCGTATTCTCGGCGAGCCTCCGTAGGCCGCCGACACTACCGATGGCGTTCTCAGAGGACGCGCTCTCGGCGTGTCGGAAGCGCTCTCTGACTCTGAACGGACACGATAGGTTTGTTACGATAGGTGACATACATCTAACCAATATTGCATGACAGGCCTATCATTAAAGCTTCTATGACCGCTTATGCTATAAATCATGTATTCTTAAACATAACGGTACTTATACCGTATGTACTTATACTGTATGTATGTAGTATGACGGTAATTAATTGTTAGTGATATCGTACCAGGCGGCGCAGAAGGCGGTTCCTGCTTGGGAGTGCGTGGTGGAAGCGGCGCCGGCGCAGCAGCCTCGTCGCTGCTCTCTGATATGGGTTGCTGAGGAAAGAGTTTTGAACATATAAATTGACAGTCTGTTGGTCTAGCGATTGGAGGCAAAAATCCAGAGTTCAAGTCACACATGGATTGTCCATTTGTTCAGATGTATGCCTGTCCCTTATCTGAATGTTTGTGAAACTCCCACAAAAATAACTCCCAATTTAAAGGGATTAACCTCTAAATCGGGAGTTATTTTTCAATCTTACAAATATTATAAATAAGAAAGTTTGTAATGATGTATGTATGTATGTATTTAAGTATGCTTGTAGTTCTTTCACGCAAAAACCACAGAATGGATTTGGATGAAACTAGAGTTACATATGTTAACCATCAGAATAACATATAAGCTACAATTTATAATGATTTTGTGTAATTTGATCATAATATACTAACGATAAATATTAAGTAAGTCTGCCTAAATCGTTAGAGAACCTAATCATATGCTTATTAATGAAATTAATGTTGGTGGGTTATCAACCTTAGATTTCCTTCTTCGTTGGAACCCTATGAACTTTTACGTCTAAATTCTGATAGTTGTTTATTTATTCGAGGTTGATTCGAGTTGATTCTAGGTGCCAATATTTTATTCGTCCAAACATCCAGCATCATTTTCATTATCCTAACAAATATTTTTTCTGGCACGAAAAAATTAGTGGCATTGTATGGTGCAAAATATGCACCATAATTGTTTAAGCAATTATACCTCGACACTGGGGTAATAGCTTTCATACGGAACTCACTTTAAATGCGATGACGCTCTCGAATCCAAAGCTAGCTAAAGTAAAAGGGGAGTCATCTTTTTTTACGGTAACATCGGGTATGTTCGCGGTCTGAACCCTCTCTTAATAGTCGTAGTAACAGGCTAGATCGCCGCACGCCATAACATAAACCAACCTCGTATTTTATTAATATTGTGATAAACGCACATGATTTGCCTAACAAGTCGCATCATTTTTCAATAACTTAGTCTGTTTAGCATTCAGTTTAGTATCTGTAAGCCCAATGTTGTCACAAACGAAAGGAAAATTACCAATGTCCAATTGGCTCCAAATATTAGCAAGCACAATGTCTTCACTCACAAAATGTCGTTTTACTAACTCCACATCAGTAGTTTGATTACTGATATAGTGATGTGAACCAAAATAGTCATATTTTAATACAACACCATAAGCAGTAATATGAAGTTAACATATTTAACTATATATATTATTGTCTTGGTGTAATAAAAGTCATATGAAGATTAATTATTCTAAATAAAACTGTTACCTTCAGTAGAAGAATATCCAACTTAAAATACGAATATAAATGGAAATATTTTAGAAAAAGTTTTACAGATAAGAGATCTGTGTTTTAGTCGACTCTAAAATGAGTTTAATACCACATATTGATAACATCATACACAAATCTTTATCTTTTATCATAAGAAGTACGAAAGAATTCCAGAATTCTTATACTAGACAAGTATTGTTTAATTCGCTAGCTCGTAGCAACTTAGAGTATTTCTCAGTAGCATGGAATCCTCTGTATACTATTCATAAGAACAGGTTGGAAAGGGTACAAAGAAAATTCTTAACTCTTTTTAAATTATAAGGATAAGAATGATCCAAATGCAAAATATACACTGCTACTTAAAAAATATAACACGTTGTCATTGCTAGTTCGAAGACAATTGTTGGATTTGTGTTTCTTACATAGGATTGAGTGAAATGCTATTGACAGTCCTCAGATGTTAAACAGAAATCATTTCTCAAGACAAAACGCCAGAAAAACTAATACTTTTATAAGAAAGAATTTTAGGACAAATTTAGGATTATTTGGGCCTATCAATTGCATACTTGGCTCCTATAACAGTATGGAGAAGGAAATAAAGATAGATCTTTTTTATGATTCCTTTAGGAAAAAGAAATAAAAATATTTGTCATCCCTTTATACATAGTTGCTTGCATTTTTTTTTTTAATTTTTATAATACCTAACAATATTCTTATCTTTTTTTTTTCTTTTATATTTTGGGGTTGTTATGTTTAGTTGTACCTCTTTATTATCTTCTGATAATTATTAATTATTTGATTATTATTAATTTTTTTTTGTTACATACTTAGTACATTATGGAAGTGCATGCTAGAATTAAGATGTAATATTTAATACTGTTGGTGTTGTTATTTAGAACATTTTTTTTGTATATTTTCTAGTTTTACTTTATTTCATTTTTGTTTTATTACACATATTGATTTAAACTCTAATTGTCGATGTATAATATTTACTTGTGTATAATTTATATTTAAGGAAATGTTGTATGTCACGTTAGTATCTTATTCAATAAATAAATAAAGAGGAAATATTTTAATTTGTTTTTGTACGTGTGTTTTCACACAAAAACTACTGGACAGTTTTAAAAACATTCTTTAGCCATTTAGAAATCTGCATCTTCACTTAGTGACATAAGCTATATTAAATTTAAAAAATAAAATAGGGATAACAAAATAGTCATAAAAATATTGTAATCGCGTGCGCTGCGGAAACTATGAATGATAAAACAAAAAATGTACTACAGTATTATAGTATGTATCAACATCTACTAAAAAGTCCGCGATACCATACGTCTAACTACTGTAGCTACGCCACTATAACGACTTTTTTACATTTTAATCCATACTAATATTATAAAGAGGAAACATATTAATTTGTGTTTTTATATGCATGTTTGTAATGATTTCCACAAAAACTACTGAATCGATTTCAACAAATTCTTTCACCATATGAAAGCTGCATCTTCTCTTAGTGACATAGGCTACATTACATTAAAAAAAATAGTGATTCCTAATAAAATTGCAATAATGTAAACCAAGGTGT
The DNA here is from genome assembly GCA_963555665.1 of Dircenna loreta. Lineage (NCBI taxonomy): Eukaryota > Metazoa > Arthropoda > Insecta > Lepidoptera > Nymphalidae > Dircenna > Dircenna loreta. The sequence goes on from OY743092.1 coordinate 13,240,341, forward strand.
GAAAAAAATTGTCATCGCATGCGCTGCACACCGATATCTGTACGTAATTAGTTTATTTGTTGGAGGTAATTTTCAAAGTAACTATCCTTATCTATAAACATCTTAAACAATATTTAGAAATAATTAAATTTCGCGTAGAGCAAATAAAAAATAAAGATGACTAGCTGAAAAGCTCGAGAGAAAGAGTTTTTTATGAGCTCTGTGTTCAAGTCCTCGCGGACGAAATCGCGGGCATCAGCTAGTTAGTTATAAAAATTTCGCAAATGCATAAGTCTATTATTTCGCAATCCTTTAATACAGTCCGATCTATCAAATAAGATAGACGTGCTTCTAGTGCTGCTTGTCGTCATCGACTAAGGCATCTCAACCAACGGACCTGTGAAGGCTTGGCTTGCTTCTCAATGAGCTACGGAAATATGAATTTGTGAATCTCGCAAATGCACTGTTGCTGAGAGGGTAGAACAGCGACTTCAAACATTTAGAAACACATAGGGGAGTCTTTAGTAAAACGGTATTTGAGTATGACGAGACTCTTCATTATGAAACTCACAAGCTTATATAAATATAAATAATAATTGCAAATATTGCAGAGCCCTAAAGTGGAAAGAGGAAGGAAGAGCAGCTATATGTTGTTTGCAGGTATAAGCCGCGTGCTAAAGTTAGTATATTATATCTTATATTTAATATCTAACAGGTCACACACATAACCACAAATTTTCAAAAACTTATTTTTATTGTAAACATTTATCAGATAGATATCTAGATAGTGGCATTGTGGTAGTTGGTTTGTTTGAAACAATATTGTTATGAATAGCATAAAAGGCAATTATAAGAAAGAAATACAGCAGATATAGATAGTAATTTAAATAAAACTATAATGAAGAATAGAAGTAAAAGTAACATGTACCATGAAGCTTCTTTGATAGGCCATAATTTGTAAAAAAAAAAAAGTATTTCACACAGGTCTGTTATTGGCATTGATAACTCTAGAAACTGATTGTGATTTAAATGTTTAGTATCAACAGTAAGATGAGGACCAATTATTAATTTCGGTAATAGCTAGCCAACACTGTTATGAAATTTTTATACAAGACACCAAAATCTAATTCTCCTTCAAAGAAGTAAATATACTCACGAAATTCTGCGGTGGTTTAAGATCGTGTGTAGTGGGCGCCCGCTCCAAAGTCAGCGTAGTGGTGGCCGTCGCCAGCACCTTACCACCGTGCAGTTCCACCGTCTGACATGGATGAATGTATGTGTATTTAATGGGTAGATCATTTGGTGTACCCTTGATATATACTAATGTGTCTGGTATTCAACATACATTTTCAAATATACAGTACTAAACTACATGTATTTCATTTTAATTGAAGTTATCAATAAAAAAAAAAACTCTTATTTAACTCTGTATAATTTTACAGACAATACTTAATATCTACCAAAAGTTTTATTCAAAACTAACTATATTTAAACAATATCTAAACAGACAGAATGCAAATATATATCTTAAAACAATAATGATATTTATTTCTAAATACTTCTGATATAGTGTAAGGTCTCACTTTTAATCCACTATCTAGTGGAGCAGCGGCACTGCTATGCCAACACTATTAAAATAAAAAGAATATTTTTATACTTTATTAGCATATACTACCATCACATTAGTTTAAGCCATAAACTATTTAGTACTGGCTGATATATTTATATGCTTATTTTATCTATGGACATCAGGCTATCCTAGAATTTGTTTAAATAATCTTAACTTATTAACCAATAAGGATGCATTTATATCTAATTCAAAGTCAGAAATACAGTTGCCGCGACCATCCCTGGTACCCATAGCATGAATTTTACTGTAATTTAAAGCACTGCTGTATCACCTTAGTGGCAGAGGAGGTAGATGAGCGTCGTTTCTTAGCGGGCGCGTCGCGGGCAGCCCAGCCGCCGCGTTGCACCCACGAGCGACGCGTTGACGCCAGAGACAGTTCCAGGTCATCTTCCGAGCGGGAGTATGACATTTCTGACAACAGTGTGCCTGCAAACATCACCATTATAATTTATTATTTACTTTTGATTATAAATACAGTATCATGTCATAATATGAAATATGTATGTGGGATAATTATGTCATAAATTTATTAATGACTCTTACATATGATTATGGAACTAACCTGTAGAGTTCAGTTCTGGTACACCACTTAGTTTAGCATTGTGGTCCTGTTGTGCAGTGCCATTTAAGAAGGCCAGCTTCTGAAGTGTTTCATTGTTGAGCTTGGCACGGTTATCATTGAAGAGAAGATCTCTTGCCATATCTAAAAGCTTGCTCTGTAAATATGCATCTTTATTATAACATAAATTTATGTTTCATAGAGTAGGGTCATGTACATAGGGTACCTATTATTATTATTTAAAATGTAAAATGGTATCCAAAAATAAATGTAGAACTTACTGCATTAACAGTATAGCAATGCTCAAATACAATTATAATATTCCTGTTTGAATAATAGAAATACATACCAACTCATTATATTTCTTCATCACAATATTCCTTTCTCTCTTCTCACCATCCAGTAGTTTCCTCACATGAGCAAATTTGGCCTCCCACTTTGCCAAAGTTCTTAAGGCTTCATCTAGCTCTGTCTGTAAGCGATTAGCCTCAGCCTCAGCTGAAGCCCACTGGGTTCTCACCCATTCCGTTTGCTTTACAAATGCTAGGAAACCTGAACAAATTTTTAAGAGTTTTATTGCCTTGATGATTTCTAGATACAAAATTGTATCTTAAGAACTCATCGAAATTTGTGTTGTAAATATAGAATTTTTAAAGAAACATAAAAGGCTTTAATTGCAAAAATAATAAAATGACATGAAATGATGTTGATATGATAGTTGTTTGTGGGTAGGATATCCGTTGCACGCAATTATATATCTCTACCTCCTTATAATACTGTATTTAAGTAAACATTGAGAAAAATACATTAAGAATTTTATAAAACTTACATTCATCTGATGCTCCGTCATTTAAAACACTGTTTAAACGATTTATATCGTCAAATTGGGCAACGAGGGATAGGGCTATGCCTTCACCAGAATCAGAATTCTCTGAGCTCATATTTGATTTGATGGCTCAAATATTGAGAAAAAAAAACAAAAGAATGGTTAAATTTAGCACTTGTTACATTTAACTTCTATTTTAAAAGCTAAATTCAGTCATTTACCCATGAACTATTATAACGACTCCTAAATATGAAAAATTTAAATAACGACTGCTTGCATCTGTCGGTTAGAGAAAAAGTTGTCAAGTGTCAACCCCAATATTGTCTTTATGGTTAAAGCTGAAAAATAAATGTGGCTCTTGTTAATACCATAGACTTCATTACTAAAAATATTATAATACCTAAAACTTTTCCAAACACAAAATATATTATATTATATTTACTTAAAATGATAATTCATTTGTGTAGCTTACAATATTTTTTTGTGTATAGAAAGATTAGAAAACTTAAATTATATTTTATTTTAGTTAAAACTTTTTGTTGGTAATATAGCTCATTATTCTAATATATGATCCAAAATGATGATAATTATAAAATATGAAATCTGCGTAAAGACATAAGCATAAGTATTTTGTTGGAAATATATTATGTTGTCATACACTTAGCGTCATAACTACGATTTTAAAATTATAGTACAAAGTTAAGAAATATTACATATATAATAGATAGAAGATATGTTCAGAACTGGAGATCTTGATAAACATTTTGTAACAAGAATTAACTAAAAATTTTTTCGAAGACCTGACATGAATACCCAGAACCTTTTGCTTATAATATGATAATAACTGTATGAACTGATTACACTTAGTAATTGACCCACCTGGCATTTTATTTTAAAATATTGTTTTCCCACCTTTCATCTTTAATTTATACAAAAGTTTAATTTACTTTTATCAGTACATAGCCTAAACACTAGAGTTATAGGAGTTATGCAGGAGGTAAAACTATAATAAACATTTTTTTTTTAAATCTGATAAAATATATTTTGTTATTGCCAAGTCTAAAAACAATTGTTATATTACATATTATATGATAAGTCTCTATTGTTTTTAATCGCTCTAGTTTATTTATTTACCAATAAATATACGTCTGAAACATTATAAAAATTGGATCTTTAATCTCCGTAATAAATATTCTTACTCTGTACCAAGACCTACTAATTGAATTTGACACCTGACGTTAATAATGACATCTTTTAAAGGCTTGTCAGTTGTCCATAGTCCATACTCCATACTTCTGTCAAAGAGCGATGACGTTCGCTTGAGGACGGTCTGCTATTGCGGGTCGTTCGCGGATTATTGTGAGATAATTATTTCCGACTTCACCGGCGGCTAATCGCGGGCTCACTATGGCGGACGAGGATAATAATTGTGATGAGGGTGGTGGTGAGATTAAAGGGGGCATGCGTCTTCGAGGCCGCAAAGGTGCCCTGAAGAAGAAGAATGTTTACCTGGTGAAGGACCACAAGTTCATGCCGAGGTTCTTCAAGCAGCCAACCTTTTGTTCCCACTGCAAGGACTTTATATGGTAAGTGATTTTAGTGTCTCTATTACATGTCAGTTCTTATTGAATTTAATGGGGATTAAAAATAGTCAATGTTTACAATGCAAAGGCGCGTCGGATCAACTCGGTTTCCTCTTGATAACGGAGTATTGTGGGGTAATAGCCGGTAAATTATTTTTGGTACAGCATAAATTCCTTTGAGATAATCGAGTTTGTTTGACAATAATAAAATAATTTATTTTTTGATGTTATTTATGATACTATCCCTCAATTAAAAAAATATATTTTATTGTATATTGGCTATCATTGTTATATTACTACTTAAAGGTTTAAAATGTCATTATAATATGCATATGCAAAAACTCTAAAGTAAATTATATATATATAATTAAATAATTACACATATATTAAAACATATATTAAAGCTAAAATAATAATAATAATTATAACTGCACAAATAATTAAAAACATGAAAAATAATAATCAGGAAACAATTACAATAATACTGAAATACAAATTTGTTTTTGTTTTTTTAATTTTTCATCATCTTTAATATGCTATAAACCTAAGCAATATATGTTCTTTGAATAAATACCTTAATATAAATCAATTGGTTAAGTTTTTTTACCAACTGAAAAAGCTTTATTTAGGTTGACAAATATGTTTTTTACATTATCAACTTTTGTTAGCCGGTGTGATGTAATATCCGTGGCTTACAAATCATTTATAACATTTTCCTTTACAATGTCTTTCTACAGACAGGCTAAAATCTCAATAATTATTTTTGGGAATGTACCTTGTACTCAAATTAGGAAAATATTAAGAATAATATCTTACATACAAATTTGGACCTATTTCTCCTTAATAAAGATTAAATAAAAAAATCTAAATTGTCATTGACTAAAAATAACCACCTACTTCAATTGAATTGAAATAAGAGCTAATCCAATAAAGGGACCCTGACCCAGTAGCAGAGACATGTGGCTCAATACTCTGGATCACAAGTCCGATGTAACAAATTGAGTTTTAACAAGCTCAATAATGACCTGAAATAAATATATGGCAATATATTATTGTTAACAATTAAATACAATTAATAATAATGTTATAGCAAAAATATGATCAAACAAACTGTCACAAATTATTTTAATATATATTTATTATGTAATGAAGATTGGGATAGGGTACATCTTGAATTAAGTTGTATAAAACTTTTTGTAGCAGAAGTAATGTTCTTTTTAATCTAGATTTATTAAATCTAGATAACGCTTCTTATAATTGTGTTAATAAATTATTTGTTTTATCCATTCCTGAGTAAAATTAATTTAATACGACATATCTTCCATCGGCGCGCCTATTTTTTTCAACCGCCGGCTGCGCTCTTGTACGAGAGCGTGGGTGGACTCATCATTTGCCATCAGGTGTTTACCATAAAAAAAAAACAACTTCGTCATGTCAAAAAATATTTGTATCGCTATAATAATGATATCATTATTTATGATCACCTCTTATATTACAATAATATTACAATATTATTGTACCTTCAAATAAAAGACCCTGTATATTTTCTCGGTTACGAAGAGTACAACTATGGCACGAGATGTCACATAATACATACCGTTACTACTTTTTCAAAAGTCAATAAACTTGTCTAATAAGATAATAGAAAATAAATATTCTGTAGATACATAAAAAAAACGTGATTGATGTCTATTTTTAATAGTAATATTTACAACTTATAAGAATTTGTATTTATAATTTTGTTATTGTTATTCTTATATATATACGATTTAAGGTATCGATATGTTGTTATACGAAAAATAATAATAAAAATATATAGCGGAAGTTTGAACATTTCTAATTATTTTTTCCAATGACAAGGCGTTCGTTTAACAAAGAAACCCGCTACGGGATTACCGCACACAGTGAATCAGCTAATTGCTTGTTAAACTATATATAAAAGCTGCAAATTGCGCTCTCAAGTAAACTACGAATGCATATAAATATAATAATGCAAGTGTTCACTTAGTATAGAGTTCCTAAGTGAATTACATAGTTTGTTCACTTAGATCACTTACTTCCAGGTGATCAGTGTGCTCAAATACTTTTATTTTATAAAAAATATATAATAAAGATGTAATCTATTTTCATTATATATTCAAAGTTATATTTGGAAAGGTGTAAAGAATATTTATGCTCAAAAGAATGGCCAGTCATTTATTAAGATTAAAATAATATTCCTAGAACAATGTGACATTGCATTTTAAGATTTAGTTTTTATTATTTTTTAACGAAATATTTATATTATTAATCATATAGAAGACTATCAGGTCGGTTAGCTTATATAAAAAACCACATCGAGGTTTATACCTAATTAAAGAAGTCCTAACACAAATATTTTAAAAACTATAAAGATTTGTCGACCCTCATGATCAGTGTTCCATTTATAACTAAAAGTTGAAAAAAAAGTCCATTTCATTTGGGTTATTCTCATCGCACCCTCAAGTATTAATCAGCCTGTCACAATTAAATTCTGCCAGAAGTATAAGACTATTTAAAAATAATCACTTACAAAAAGTGTTGTAACAAAAAATATAGCGTTGGAACCGCGTCGTTATCAATTTTTTCCTCTCATATTTTAAATCTCCGTTGACAGCATTTTCGTTTCGCCATTGTATAATTTATCTTAACGAAAATAAAAATAAAACACAATGGGTACAATCAGACGTGAGCCATTGTTGGTGGACACAGCCAATGTCAACACTTAATGTTTTGGATTATTAGATATAAATGAAGAAATTAGATTACTAGAAGTAGAAGAATCTAGAAGTAAAATTTAGTAACTAAGTAATTTTCTTTTAATGTTCAAAATATTTGTTATAAAGATTAACCTGCTCCTTTCAATGTAAATGCTCAATTGTTAAATATATATATATATTGATGATGTATGCCATCCGTCAATATAGTAAAATACCCACATTAATAACAAAAAAGCTTAAACTGTGACAAATAAAAGTTAGATTGCAGTGCAACCTGGTCGATAGATAATATAAGGTACTATCGTAATTTACATTTCAAATACTCAGTGATAGAAGAGTGACTGAGGCTCGTTGATAATAACTGTGTTATCGGGGTTTCAGAAATACCAAGAAATCAGTGTTCTGCTTGCAATTGGAAATAAATTTTACCTCTAATAATTGATAAATAGTTCATATAAGTACAAAGTCTTGATGGTACATTTGTGTGGCATTGATATTGATAATTTGAGCTGGATTTCACTGTATGGAAAATGGATAAATATTTACTATGACAACGCTTTTAACATATGTATGATTTTCTCTCGACCCTGTCCTGACTTGTTAAGAGGGCTTAACAGGACTGTAAACAGTAGATTTTTGTATAGGAAAGGTGATAATTGTATATATCAGGTGTTATTTAAAATGTAATGTATTGTTGGTTATAAAAGTTATTTACAGATATATCGTGCGTCATATAGCTTATGTAAATTTATTTAAATCAGAGTGTAGATGCAAATTAAGTAAAAAATGTTTTAAAGGGTTTAGTTTTGAGAATTTTTTCTTCTAAGTAACCAATTCATCAAATCAATCAGTAACCAATTCATCAAATCAATTTATTTCAGTTATACTGTCTCATCTATTTATGTATTATTTTTTGTCTAACTGTACCCTTAGAGCCTTTTTGACCCTGTCCTTCTTCGTTTTGTCTGTCCCCGTTCCTTATGGGTATTAGAATCTAAAATTCTCCCGATGTCTACGGTGAATGTACCCTTCCGGTGTACGATCTGATATTCTTTTATTTTGAAACAGTAATTATATATAATCTAAACATATTTTTTAATCTGAGATATAGATAGTCGAGTACAAGTTTACAATATTATATTGTATATTCCAGTGATGTAACGAATGTCACTATTGGGGCATGGCGAATGCGAATACCTGCTACCGACATTCGCGAATGCTTATGTGAATGCGAATATTCAGATTTTGTTTAAATTTCATAGAAGAATTAGTTTGAAATTGGAATTTACATTGCATTACTCGTATGTACTTCTTTTTGTCTCGTACATTCTAAAGAATATTTAAATGTTAAGCTTCATTGCCCCAAAGTAAAGCAAATAAATAAACAATACCAAATGATACAATAAGGACTGAGAATGTGATTACGAGGTTAAGTTACATTTTCTTGTATTAAAATATATAAGAAATGAATGGATTTTTAAGGTAGCATGGATGAACTTAAAAATTTTCAAATTATCTATAAACATGTATAGCCATGTGAAGCTTATTTAAATTTTATTAAGTCTGGAATTAATGACCCAGAAGTCGTGGGTTCGAATCCCTGCCCGTATCGGTTTATATTTCATTCTATATTTATTAATATTAACTTATATCTCCAAATTGTTTTTTTCTGATATTCATATTCGCAAAACATTCGAAAATTTTTGCGAATGCGAATATGTAAAAATATGCGAATATTCGCGAATGTGAATGAGAATATTCGTTACATCACTAGTGTATTCAAACATCTTGTTAGATTCTACGTCAAGATATGACGTCCGCTGTGAGTACATATGGTATCACGTAATGGTCTGCAAGGACTGCACTGGTACGTGTCAACAGCGCGTTGTTAGCACAAAGTATTTAATATAAGGATACAAACACATTACTAAGAATACAAATACATTTAATGTTTTATAATATTCGCGATACTCTGGGGTAGATCGGTCTTTTGTTTTCGATTTATCAGTTTCAAAAAACTTAGAAATCGAACCAGCGTCATAAAGCGTCATAAAATGTTCTCTGAGTACAGAATATGTAGGTATAATAATAACCAAGAACCAACAACAAACAACATTGAAGCAAACAAGAAAGTTGTGGTACATGTTGAAACATGTTTGAATTAAAAGTTGTCTGCGATCACGCTTTACTTACAATTAACACTCGTGACTATGGAATGATAATGTCTCTTTGATTTAATTATTAGTTTGTTACTAAATATTCATATTAAGCGTAGGGATTTGAGCGGGTATTTTATGTTTGTTTTATATTGTAAATAAAATTGGTTAGTTTATTGTATTAAAAAGAAAACGATATAAATTCGGGACTCGTGGAATACATAAAATACTTTAAACTTTTTGAATCCATCCAGCCTTTTATTTGTTCAAGATTCCGAGATCAAAGTTCTGATGCAAGTGAACATATATTGCTATAATGAAATAATAGATTCTATTTTGCATTACACCTTTACGACTCCAAAGCAGAGTCACACTATCCCCATTGAAACAGTACATAGAGTAATAAAAACTGGATACCTTAAAAATATCAAAGTGACGTACAAATAATGTATTAGATTCTGGTTGTATTTTCCATTACACTCGCACAACTCAAAAGGAGAGTCATGTTGTATACATACAATTAAATAACACATTCACTGTTGTCTTGCTCTTTAATACAGTACATAGGATGGGAGTGATAACAACAGGATACCTTAAAAAATATCATAGTGACGTACACGGAAGCGCTACAGCTTCGATAATAATTATATATTTAAATTAAGATTGTTTTTGCCACTACAATAATAACCTTGTTGTAGGAGTCTGTTTTCCTCATGAACAATGGTTAGTTCTCAACATTTTTTTGCTGCACTATAATTGCCATTTCAAGATGATATCTTGAAATGAGACCGCCATTAAAACAACATGTTATTAGAATACACTGTACTATTATAGTATAAGATTGATATAATTGTTTTGATAAACCGCTTGTTAACTTGTTGTTAACTGTCTGTTAATTTTTATTGTGTTTTGTATGTTTATCTGAACGCGTCTCGTGGAGTACCTTTATGTAAAGATTTAGAAACAAATACAATTAAAATTTATTTATATCAAATATATTGATTGTATAATAATAAAAAAATGAACTGTATTTAGATACAGTAACTCTAGTACAAGGTTTACATAGCAAAATGTTGATAGTTTTCGAGCACTCATGAAACGCGTTCTTGATTGTGATTGGCTTGTTACCAATCACAACCAAATAATAACCAATCACAACCAAGAACTCGTTTCGTGACCGCTCGAAAGCTGTCATCGTTTTGTAACACCAAAACTTGTACTAAGGGAGGGGCACAGCAGTATGATATGACATTTCAATTCACCGATAGTAAGGACGGACAGAATATCGATGTCTTTAATAATTGATGTTCCACGATGCCTTCATCAATCTATCCTTGTTATGATTTTATCAGATTTAACGTTTTTGTTATATTCGTCTGTAGATTCATTACTTATTAAACTTGTTTTTAATTATTATCTACAATTAGTCTATCAGTTATTCTATCTTATTATAATTAATTTAAGACTGGGTTTAGAAACTACTAGAAAGGTTTCATAGGTTTCATACAGACGTAGGTTGAATCGTAATTAATGTTTTGACAGGTGTCTCTGTTATTTTATTAATAATTGTTATATATATAACAAGTTGGCAACACATCCGCATTCCCATTATCTTGCATATCCACCTGCGACTGTTGCCACTTAACATCAGTTAGTACTCGTACGTCCGATTGTTGCGTCTTACTCCAAAAAAAAAATAACGCTAACTTATTTTACTATAAGCACTTTATTATTATATATTATTGTTTTCTAAAAGTATAGAATGTAGGTACTAGTTCTATATGGTTGAGTTAAAAAGGCACATAGGAATATTGTTGTGCATTTATTTGAATCAAACTGTTTTCCCACAGAGTTTCATGTTATATTTTTATGACTTAAAGGGTCCTCTCTGTTTGAGCCCATAGAAATATCGATGGGCCTTGGTCGTTCTTCCAATCCAACCAATCCGCTCTGATTTCAAAACGTTATAAATTTAAAGAGAAGATGTTTTATTACACAATAGCAGTAAAAATTGGACCGCTTTCGTCATTGTCGAGCTAAGCGACAGGAGACTTGTCCATATCAAATTCTACAAACTTACATATATACAACCATTAAAATTATATACATACATAAGCTTAATTATATAACAATACATTATAAAATTTATTATATCCTAACAGATATTGAAAATATGAATATAAAGTAAGTCATCGGGCACTGAACGAGCAGGGGGATGCAGAAATAACGCTGACCTCTAATTCCTTGCAATCAAAAAACTTCTTTTGACAAAAATATCCCTAACGCTAACGACAACAAAAAAGTGTTTCAATAGGTTTGACCGTTCTTAAGTTACGATTTTTTACTTTTATTTTTATTTTTGGGATTGTTCTAAGGGTGCTATGTGCTCTTTATGTTACCATTGCAGCGCCGTTAATAACAGAGCGCTGATCTGAGGCTTCATAAAATCGGTTAGCGACCTCTACGCGAGTACATATATACCAATATACCCATACACTAATTTCAAAAGCATTTTCGCTTATCAACTGATTGCCTTCGCTCGCTTGATCAAACAATACATATTTTTACATAATGTATTTTTGAAGAATATACGCTAACTGAAAGGAAGCGGAATAATATACCTGAGAGATAGAATGACTACATTTTGAAATTACCTTATATGAAATTATCAGCCGCTCTTAGAATTGTAAGAAATTTAGATTATATTTATAATAAGACTTGATCAGAGTAATTCTGTTATATTGTGATTAATATTTAATGGCCATTGAAGATAAAATATCTTTAAATTAACGCAATAGTTTTTTATATATTTTATAAATATACAAGTAAGGTGATATAAATATGGTATTATGAGAGAACTCGCTAGAAACGGAATTATATATATTTTTCTTCAATGTGAATATCATGATACTGAATTATATGTTCATTTTGATTATTATATTCTATGTATAATTATGAATTGTTACATTTACGCTGAAAAGGCTAATTCGTTTGAATTGGGACCGCAATGGCAGCGGCTGTACACACGAGATAAAACCCAGGCACGTACTAACACTTGTAATAATCACAAGATACAAAAAGGTCTGAAGGCCCATCGCTTTAATATTTGTATTTCAGGATACGATGAGCTTAGAGACTTTAAACATGTCTGGGGTTAATTAGAGATTGTAAAGCGATATTAAAGTTCAAAACTAATGTTATAGCCAATGTAGCGCACGCTGTTAGGATTCATCTTACATACTAGAGTGGATATTGGTCTAGAAAGTTTTTAATTGTTATTGAAATTTGGTTGAAAATTCTCGGTCTTCATTGGATTTATTTATATGATATAGAAAAGTTATATTATATAGTGAAGTGTGAAGTTTAAAAATAGGTGTATATATCGAAGAGTAAATTAAAATATCAAAGCAATTAATTAAATATGTATACTCTTCGGAGTTAAAAAAAATGTCATGCGAAATTGGTAAATACTAAAAAGTGTCATCGGAACCCTCGAAATCCATATTTAATGAGACCCCGTGGACTGTTCAAAGCCACTGCTAATGGGATGTCGAGAGACTCTCACCAGAACCAGCTATCATTGACACCTCTCCGCCATTTTACATTCAGTACGATGACTATCAATGACATCGATGTTATTGACTTTGACTTCATATCTGATTGAAGTGTGAATAAAAAATAATTTGATAGTATATATTATTGGAACATTTTGGTATTAATGAATTTGACCTCATATGTATCGAACATATATATATGTATATATACATATACACATCTAGACTATATACAACATAATTTCGAAAGAAGTCTAATAGATGTCACCACCATCCTGCTAAATTCGAATATGTATAGAACGCTAAATTCAGCAGCAGTTAGCTCAATTGGTAGAGCGATGGTTTTCCAGTTCGCCCAGCTTCGACTCCATGCTCGTTTCGGTTTATTTTTCATTCGATATTTATTTTAAAAATAAGCCTAACATCTCTTTGTATGCTTGTGTTATAAAATAATTTATGAGAAAATACATACATAATTAATTTTCCTAACCCTTTTTGATTTCAATCGGGTTTGGTAATTTTATGCTAAGCGATTCAGAATCGCGACATGACTAAGGCGTAACAGTTATATATAAATGGACTAATATTAATGACTTGCTTATTTTAATTAATATAGTACTTTTTTTTAACCTGCAGCAGTTGAATTTAGCGTTAAAAATATAACCTATTAACGTCCCAGCGCTGGGAAAAAGCGAATACTTTCCCAAATCCCATACCTTGTACGATGGTTAAATATGTAAATGAACAAACAAATAACATTTATACATATAACACCCAGACCCTAGAAAAATACAATAATTATTTTTAAAAAGTACGAGTGGGCATCGAACCTGAAAAAACCGGCACAATAGTTATTTTCCCAAAAATAATCAGAAAAATTGCACTTTCTAGAAATACACTTATTAAAAGTCATAACCAAACGTTAATTATTTCCAAGAGTTACATAAATGCATCGGCGCCTCGGGATGAAGAGTAAAAGGTCTTCTGACGTCACTCCAATCTCCAGTTGGTAATATCTCTCAATCTCTTTGTTTTGAAGGTTCGAGGCCTCTCATAATAAACTAGTATCGATCAATTTCTTTTATGAATGACACTACTTTCCATAGCATTTATTTATAGCCGACCTCAATTTCCTAAGCTTCTTGAATACTAATACCACAATTAAGGGCCTTCCATTTCAAACTAATTGTAGGGTTAGCTCTATACATAGCCAGCAAGTAAATTGTCTTGGATATTTAAATATCTAAATGAAGACTCATTAATAAACAGAATAAAGAGCCGGTTAGAATTTGCACAAATAAATTTTGAAGTATTTATATTTAGACGGTACATGACTGTGATTTTATATATGTACTTTAATCTTATATTTAATATTCAAGCTGGAACGCTATTTTGTATACTAACCTTCATTTAGGCTACATTCAGATTCATAATTACAACCAATTTGAAGTCGTAGGTAGAGGTAGTAGAGTTTAAATTCAAGTGTATTCATCCCTTTGAATGGTTGCATTTGGAGCACCTGCTCGCTACATTACGGATATCTCTGAAATACGTAAATGTTATTAGGCTTTCAGTTCCACGTAATGGTCGGTTTTATTTGAAGTTAGGTCCTTTGTTTACGTTAGAAGGTTATATTAAATTATATTACAAACAATTTGACAGACGATTCCATAAAAAAATAATATGGTTAATGAAGATATATAAAAATGCCAAATACACTAAATACTTTTTACGATAAGTGGCTCATATGACTACATCTTCGAGTCAGAATGTTATTATTATAGAAACTGAAATATATAGAGTATTAACTCCACAGAGACTGCCAATCGGGATGAACATCAAACAACGCAGTCGCAATGCAATCGTTTTCATCCATTTTCCAACCAATAAGATCCAGGCAGATATTTATATTAAAAGGAGGGCTAACAAGCTAGCGACCTCACCTGATTGTAAGTGATCAGGGCCGCCCAGGTCTTCCTGTAATATCAGAGGATGCACAATAGCGTTGACGGTCTTTGGGTTCCTATACCCGAGTGAGGTCTTCTTGATGGCGTGCAGTTCGGTAGAGGAAACCAGTCGTAGGAATCAGATTAAATAGCTCCTCGGAACACTCTCCGTGGTAAATGCAGTAGAATATGCATGAAGATGCGAAAACCCGAGCTACTCGTGCTTCGTACAAGCACGAGTACCTCGGGTTGGGTCGACTCGGGTCGTTCAAATGGTAGTAGTTGTTGTTGGGGTGATTCTGACAAGAGATGAGAATAGTACTCGATATGTGTCTGGACCTGCACGGTATAAAGCGCCAATAAAACACTTTTAATTATTACAGTACCAAGAAAATATATATTTTTTTTATTTGCATAGAATACATAAAAAAATGTAACCGCTTAAACTACCTCGATGCAAAATGTATTGTGTCAATACTTTACATAAACAATACTAATACCTACTAAAAGCTCAATGATTCCAATTATTCAGATAATTAGATATTCGATCGAGCCGACCAACTTCCAGTACGCTTTCAGCTGTCAAAAACAACTGAAACGCGAACATTCCATACAAAACATGAATGGAATAATGTTAAGCAATTATAATCTATCGTCCAAAGGATTAAACACTAAACTTGCTTGAAGTAAATTACAGTGCGGTCTATTGTATCGACAGGTCCACGAGCCAAAACCAATAATGGCACAGACAGGCCACGTGGACGTCGCATTAAAAGTGTTGATATTGTCTGTGAGTAATAAAATGTTTCAAGGCTTCAAGTACAGTGACGCAAGGTTTTTATTGGTCTACCATCTTGGAGTGCAGATGACAGTCGCGCAGACAATACATTCGAGACATATTTATTAATAGAATGCATCTAATTGTTTAGTATTATAATATGTCATGACAGCATCAGGCAATAAATACTTGATTGTAATTAAAAGATGATTGTAATTAAATTAAAGATAGGTCTACTGAACATTCCCTGATGAATTTTAATACTCTTCTGTATCGTCTTAAAGGGCTTAATAGATCTAGCAATACTGACATCATATAAAAAATAATTTACTATGAATTCTTAATTTAAATATGGACATTTAACATACATAGCTAAAAGAAGCATTTATAACTAGTTTATCGTTGTTTAAATACTTTAATACTTACTATTTCAAAGCGCGGTACCCGGTACTGTTAATATGTAATTAGAATAGCTACTTTAGTGACACTGGTATGACTTATATGTGTACTTATATGACTGTTGGACAATATAGTATATTTATAATTATAAATATTTTTTGTCACATGTATGATAATGATATATTAAAAATGTGTGTTTCGGGATATATTGTATAATTACTCTCACTTTATAAACTTGTATGAAATATTGAATAATATAATATTTTTAAAAATGATGACTCGTGACGTATGAGGAAGAATTTGAAATTCACTAACTTTACTATATTCTATAATAAGATAAAATGCCAAATATTAATTATATAAGGTCTTACTTGGAATCTGAAACAACTCAAATATTGATTCATACAAATATAATAGTAATTTTGCGAACACGAATAAAGTATTTATTTAAAGTTAAATGGTGTGTAAATATTAAGTTAGTATTCGAAATAAGCTTTTAATTTTCCTTTGATGGTTTAGCAAATAATTTTGAAATTAAATCCACAGAATTAGTTATTTGCTCTGACCTTATTGATATTGTTCGTAATTTATTAAATTTCTTATTAAGCGACCGGCTCTCTCTTTATAATTTGAGTTTTATTTAGAACTTGATTTTTACTTTTAAACTCATCTCGATCATAAGAAACTTCACTTTATGTATTACGTATTTAAGTAGGTTACTACTATTATTTCTCAGCCCTAGTACGAGTTTTGATAGTACGAAACGTTGATAGTTTGCGAGCTGTCACTAAACGAAATCATTTACAATGAAAGAAGGACTCGTTTCAAGACTGTTCGAAAGCTATCAATATTTCGTAAAGTCATAATTCATAATAGGGGTACTGGTGTGTCAAATTGAATTTAATTGATTGCATCAGTTAACAGTGAATCCTTTAATCGGGTTAGTTCCGTCGCTGCTGGAGAGTGATCGGCGACAAATCTTATTACCAGCCATTTTCTAGTATCCGTTGTATCAGCTGTCGGGAACGAATTGAATTAGCAAACAAATTTCCTTATTTAAGGTTTATATTCTTTTAGTCAGTCAGTTTGTAATATATTTTCTAGTGTAGTTTATTATAATTTGTTAAATATTCTTGTTTCATTCTGATCATCATAGGCACATCTCGAGCTTAATTTTTGCAGGCCTACCATGAACTCTCATTAAAAAACTGTTATAGTTTTAAGAAGTTTTGTTGCGACATTACAATAATATAACTTCTCTTCGTACCATGACCTCTATAAAATAATATTGTTTCATTCCTTCTTAGTGACGTAAAAGAATGAATAAAAACAAAAACAATATTACATTTATATTTCAAGTGTCAGAACACACTTCATGGTAGGAGTTAATAATGATTCTGGTGTAAAAGAGTGAATGATTTAGGATGACGTCATCCAAAGTTTATATTTCTTTTGGGACGATTTTGAAAGATTATTGTAATATTGCTTTAAGAGTTTTTGGTCGACCTGCTAGTAAAAAGCTATAAAAACTATTACTATATGTATACTTTTGTAAGTGTGTTTGTCATGGAACTCCTAGACTGCTGGAGCGTGTTAAAGTTTTTTTCTTTAAGTTTCTTTTTTCATTAAGTTTTTTCTTGACTCTGGATAACTAGATAGATAGGTTATAATTAGATCCAGTAGGTTATAATTAGATCCAGTAGGTGGCGCTGTAATTGAAATCTAGATTTTTATTATTATTTTCACAATATCTGTCAACGTCTCGGTTATTATGAGTAATAAGAAATCATTTTGTTTTCTTTTAAATGATATTTTTGTTTTCATGACGCTTGTGTTCTTTTATTTGTGCTATAAAATAATAAGATATTATAGGAATTGCAATTTACAGTAAGTATTTATCTTTTAAGAGCGTTGATTGAAGATGTCTTGTTATATAAACATTATTTGTTGATACAATGTCTGCCACAGCGAAGGAAAAATATGAGAAAATAAACAAAATTCCATTTGTAACAACTTGACTTTTCCTAATAATCGTCTTTATGAATTCTGCCAGGTTCGTGGGTTTTTCTATTATATCTTTTAATAAACGAGAATTTATAAAGCTTCTTATATAAAACAAATATTCTCGGCGTGTAATTAGAATTACATTTTCTCTTAGCCTGTTTTGTTGTATACATACAATATACATATATGTTACTCTGCACCTGTACTAATCTAGGCTTTCAGTGTATGAGCTAGATCTAGATATCTGCAACGCAATCTAAGCGTAGCACTCGGTAGTAGGTTAGTTGATTGGTACTTTTATCATAGATTAAGGATTTAGATTAATATATATTTTTTCTTTTTACATTCATTTATATAATCTGCTCATAAATCTTGATAACGGCTGTTTAATGTCAGCAGCTATAAACAATTTTACCTCAATATTAAAATTCATATTATTTATTGTTATGTTCTATATTGTATTTTATGAAAACTTTTTGAATAAATGTGTCGTATCGTCCTATGAAAGAATGAGGTTGAATATTATTTATAAGAATATTTTTATTTTCTAACGCAGAAAAAAATAGTGTAACAGGTATATAAAAATATAAGCTTCCGAGAAATAGAATAATATCTCGGTCGGAATATTTTTAAAGAGATATAAATTGTTAATCTCTTGATATTTTTGTCTGTTTCTAGTTCATTGTTCTATTGTTAATAAGTCATTGTATTCAGAGTATAATGTATAAATAATGAATACTTCAGCGACGACGCGTTAACATATTGCGATATGTCACGGGTGTTTTATTTGAAATTTAGATGTTAATTGTGTTTATTTAAGTATAAAGTGGAAAATTAGTGCATTAAGAAATAGACATTATTTATAGAAGTGTTAAAAAATATTTTTATTATAAAATACTACTCAATACTAATCGTTAAATCTAAGAACAAGAGCTGTAAGTCTTGGTAAACTTGGGTAATTTAACAAAATAATTACAAAATACACATTCAAGGGTGTTAAATAAGAAGTTTCTATAGGATGCTTCTGTTTTTGAAAATTAGGTAAATGGAATTTAGACTTCTGGTAAGAAATTAATCATAAAAAATTAATTGCTACTGGCAGTTTGGTTGCTTTTTACAATAATTCAAATCCAGATTTTAGTATCTGAATATTTAGATTATTTTAGCAACATCGTACGTGGGCAGCACTCGGTATAAAGAGAAAAGGCCAACGGAGCGTCATTTTAAAGTACCCTCAAAGCTCATAATTTGAAGGGCACGCTTTGCCCCGCAGCGGCCCTATAATTGGCTACTTCTTATTTTTCTTATAATTCAAGCAACAGTTTGTTTTGTACGCTGAAGGCCTTCTGAAGTACAATTTTACTTTAGCATTACTTTTTGTTGAATAAATTAGGACATATAAATAATATTTTTTCATCGTAACCTTACAATTTATGAAATATCTTTTGACAGCAACATTTATACTACGAAGAATTTTTTTTTCTGTTATAGGAAATGTATACTACTATCAGTTTAAATCAGTATTAACACGTCTTGTTAACATTTTAAATATACATATTTAGAATAAAATAATCATCAGGACGACTCGAACCTGTGACCGGTATATCGTGCCGTCGCTGTGCCAATTGAGATACCGTGTCGTTACCCTCGTCAATGAATTTAGCATTATATATACAATTGTCTTTATCGGGATAGAGGTGACATCTGTTAGGCTTCACATATTTTTAACTAAGTATTATATAACAAAAAATTGTTAGTAAAGTTTGAAATTGCCTTTCAATTTGTTTATTCATGTGAAGCTTTTTCTGCTAAGTCGGTTAATTGGCGGACAAAACAGATCTGAATAAGTCTGAGTTCGCTAAGAGTTTGTAAGGACCTTACTCCTCAGAACTTTGTCCAGCTCGTTTAGAACTTTACCAGCACAGTCTTTACAAGACAAAACTTGGTCGACTCAAGTTATAATAAAAATTTTATTTAACGAATACTATATTATTATAAAATAATAAAACGTTTTGAAACATAACACAAATATCACGTCTATGACATTTAATTATAATACTTTCTTTGAAACTTCGCGGCTATATATTACTCGCTTAAAATTATGGAAACTATTAATGGTATTTTTTGTTTAATATAAAAGCATTTGTTATCCCTAAAATAATAACGGAATGAGGTAAGGTTTTATAAAAATGTAGAAAGAGGAAAGTGTCATATGATCGAAGATTTTATTTTAAATAATATTCTCAATGAGTCTCATTATTTCTATCAATTGATATAAAACACAAAAATGTTACATGACCTTATAGAACCTCTAATGGCGAGAAACATGAGTTTGTAACACAAATTATCATAACTGTATAATTAACTTTAATTGTTTAATATTCGTTATAAAATGTTTGAATAATATATAAATATTAATGATAAGTGAGGGTTTTTGATATATAAAAGACTGTATAATTAAATAATCCTACAGTTATTACCAAAAGTACATAAAAAGAGTCTCTAACCCCCGTACTCTACTTTCTTAATTGAAGCAAAATTGTTAATGTCAGTGTTGATTTATTATAATTGTCTAAGATATCAGCACGTACGTCGTTTAGATAAATGGATGGATATCAGACCGGTCCAGGGAGGCTGCTATAATTGATAGAACTCTATCTTAATTTATGTTGCTTAGCGGATGAAGTCACTATAACGCTGCCATTCTCTATAGTGCTATTCTTTACTTTGGAATTGACGTCTAAGGCTATTTATTTAAGAGGTTGCTTTTAAAGATACAGTTAATATTATTATGTTTTATAATGGTCTATACATATATGAAATGTCTGCAAAGTAAAAAAAAAATCAAATACATATATATATTTCTTAAATGTATATAGCACCATTATAAAGCGTGCGCTACACCAAACTAGTTTTAATAGTTAATCTATGCCGATGCGTTTGTTATTTAACGTTTCACCAATATTCATGAAGCTCTCTGGAGCTAGGTAGATAGAAGTATGTATTATCTCTATAGCCACGACGTGCTCTATCAAGCACGTACGTATTATAATCTGACTCTATATATTCGTTAAGAATTCTGACTCAATATATATACGAAACAAGTATGGGGATATCGTGATGGCATGAAACGAGCAATAAAGAGACAGGAGTATGATAACCACGCATAACATACTTTATTTTGCCTATTTCTTTGCGTGTCGTTTTTAATATCATTAAAAGCTAATATTACAAGACACGTGTAAGCTTTTTATTTCTAAAAACATATCATTAAAGCTATATCTGAAAATTGGACTTCCCAATCAGTTTAAACAATGTGTTCTAGTTTTTAAGAATGTCATCGCTATGTTTATTTATATATTAATAAGTTAATTGAAGTTTAATTATATATTAATAATTATGGTATCGCAGCCAAAATCATTATCAAATAATCATATTAAATAAAATTTTGTTTACATTTTATGATAAGTAGTTAATTATAATTTATGAATGTCAAACTGTTTTTTTTATACTATGAAGATATCGCCAGCGAGAAAAGGCTCTCTTGGTATAATTAATAAGAGTTTTGGAATATTATTTTCTTCTAAATCATTTCACGGTCAGTAGACGAAGACGGAGTTTTCGACTTGGATGGTATAAAGTTTTAAGGACAGAATTCTTATTAAGTTTCTCCTGAGAACCAAATTTCAATATTCACGAAAATATACTTAAGAAAGTATTTTGTTTTTCACGTATAATTTTATATTACTTTAATGAAGTATGGTTTAAAAATTATTGTTATTTCAATGTTCGTTTTCGTTTTATAAAATTCGATTTATTAATAGTTGTTAAACAAATAAAAATAAATTCGAATAAAATAAAAGGTTATGCATTTTATTTTAAGGTAGGAAAGGTAGGAAACTTGCTAATAAATATATTTATTTTTCAGTGTTACTTCCAACGACCAATTGCTTACCATTTTTGGTTTTATATTTCTATAAGAAACGTTATGTAACTCGTCTAAGGGTCATATCCTTATCTAAATATTTTGAGGATCATAAAAAATGTTGTAAAATGTCTGTAAATGTTATCATAAGTGACAAACTCTTTGTTCATTTGACCTTTAAAAAAAACTGTTTGTTTATGTTTGCGTCATATAAATCGAATAGACAAGTATTAAGATGTAGCTTAAATAATTAGTACATTTTAAATAGGATAGATAAGTTTATTTTCATATTTAACAAGTGAAGTTAAGGAAAATAATTAACATATAAAAGTTAAATAATATAAAAATGATTTAAAACTGTTAACTTAAAAAATGTATACAAGGCGATATAAGCAATTTATTTTAGTTTAGTAAAAGTACAATCGCCAGTTGAACCAGGGACAGTTTGAAGAAGGTGACGCGGATGAAAGTTACAGACGCCGATGATAAAGCTCAAAGTTGTATTGAAAAAGTTTGAGCCCGTTTTATTTGAAGAAAATAATAGTAAGAAGAGACCAGTTCTGTATTGTGTCCTAAAGAATAACGATGGACGATATTTACTGCTGAATATTCATTTATTTCTCTGAGATCATGGAACAGTATCGAAAAGTAATACTAATATTCCTTCGGACTTTTCTAATATTTCTTCTTATAATCTCTCTGTCTCTCTCTCTCTCTAATATTATATCTATAAAGAATAACGTTTAAGTTTTTAAAACGTTAATCATTACATGATAAATTAACTAATTTTACATAATTCTTTACCTATATCATACTACTTGAAAAGTTCCAACGAAAACGAAAGTGATAGTGAATATAAAATCGTCTCTTTGACACGCCCAGATGTCTACAGCGTTGAATATTCATGTGTTTGAAGTTTTTTAACATGATTAAATCAATTATCTTCGCAGAGTGCGGCATGTTGTATGTAATACAATAAAATGATAATTATTATAAACAAACATAACATTTAATTATAATATATAAATGTAATAAAAACTAGGGTTGGTCATCCCCCACTACCTACGTTCGATGAATGTCAACGTAATAATTAATATCTTAATAATAATAAGAGATATGTCTGCTTTTATATCTTTTTTATTATTAGTAAGATATGTAAGGTATACTGTTACTACAGAGAGTAAGCTATTCCATTACATTATGTATTCAGTTTTGTAGCAGACTACGTAAGCGCTACGAAACTATGTAGCACTCGTAGACAATTGAACAATGCAGAGTCGAACTAAGTTACTGTCTTCCTTGTAAGCATTTCGCTATGTTAGTTTATTATATTTAAAAACTATATTCCTTTTCTCTGCTTTTATAAGGTTTAGTTAGTGATAGTGGTATATTAATATTAGTAAAATATCTTTTAAATAGTCGCGTAATCTGAATGTAGTTCAAGAGCCATACGGGTCGACAATTATAATGTTATCTGTATCAGAATTTAAACCAGCGTAGCATGAAATAGAAATGTGCGGGTAGTTTCAATATTATATCTATATGTAAGTAAGTATCGGGACTTCGGCCATAACTAAAGAATTGAATCGAATTGCAATTAGCGAGCAGTTTTTCTCTAAAACTATATAAATAAATGGATTTAATTATTTTTTATTGCAATAATTTTTCAGACAGTTGATTAAAGTCTCGACTATTGCAAGAAAAGAGATTTCTTTATTGCTTTAAAGATTATTATGTCAATTGCTTCGAATTGCGCTCCGACCATGACAGGGAGTTACAATGGCTTCAGTAGCGATCATATAATATAGAGTTCCAGACGTGCTCGTTGTAAATGGCCTTCCTTATCGCTGGCACATGTTTGTTAGATATTTCAGAGAGCGCATAGTTATCTCTACAATATCATAAATAATAGAGTTTTGTAACCTTCCACTAAATCAAATATAATGTTTAATCAGCTCTGTTATTGCAACCGGTCACTGTTTCACACAGAATTTACGAATCAAAAGGTAAAATGACTATCAAAATATGCTTGTTTGATTAGAATTTACAATGTGTTTGTATAACCGGAAATACTCGTACATATACAGGAGCATATAAGCAAAATACATCCACTAGACATATTTACCACTGGATAGATCTGTATAATTGTTTGTTGATGTCAATATCTATTCTAATACAATTTTTAATTATAATTGGTTCTATGAGCTTACAAGTGAAATATTTTCAATCATTAATTAAAAAATTGCCAACTACTTTTTCTTCCCAATTATTACTTAGTAATACAAAAAGTACAAAATTAAGTGATAACCAGTCTAAACTAAAGTAAATTTATCATAATGATAAATAAACAATCATAAAGTAAACTTATCATAATGATTAATAAAATTTCAGACTCTATTTGAAACGTCGCAAACGGTGATTCAAATATTCAGAAGTTGCTTGAACGTGTTTCATACTAATATGACCACTAAGTATCATCCTTATATAAGGGAATAAGATTGTTATACGTATTATATCCGATAACTATATTCATAACGCTGCCTATAATAACAAGGTTGGCCCAAGATGGTTAAAAAGCTGGCACTTTAACACAAAAAAAGATCTAGATAGATGAATCACTTGTGTTGTTTCAGGCTCAAATGGTATTATGATTTGAAATAACATTTGATTTATTATGAAGATATATAAACATTGTTGTTTTTTTTATCTTTTTCGTTCATATTCTACAGTAACATTTATTTTTAATTCTGTGAATATTTTAAATTTAACGAAGTGATTTTTTCTTTCATCGAAATGCAACAGACTGGAGGCAATAACAGAATCAAAAAATAAATCAACTTAACGAGTACCAATTTTTATGTTCTATATTGTTTTTATTCGTTCTAAATTCATAAAATATTCAGTGCTTTTGAAATAAAAAGAATATACCGCTGTCCCAAAACGATCAACTTAAATTGATTAGAAAATTCGGTTACTTATCCCTCACAAATGTTGCCATCCTAGCAATATTGTCGGTAGTGCGGTCCCTTCACCATTATCTGTGATGTTTAACTTCAATAGAAATAATAGGTTCATTACATCAATAGAAATATAAACACATTTTAGAATAAACTAATAGGATTAAAAAAAAAACATATTTTATATTAATATTTACAACTACAAACCGAATGTGTAGCATATATATATATATATATATATATATATATATATATATCCCTAAAGAAATAAAAATGTTTCCGACCATGTTTTCATTCACCCATCAGACACGACGAAATATTTTTTTACGACCGGAAAACGAACTTGGGGCCATTGCATTCACAAATAAATCGCCAAAAAAAAAAGGATTGTCTATGATATTTTTGTCTTTTTATCATTAATATTATGTTTACCTTATATCTGTAAAACACAACTTGCCCAAGGACAGTGTAACACATTAACTTCATTTTATTATCATTACTATATGAAGGGTGTATATGATATGATAAAATAATTTCTATGGTGTACACGATTCGTAAACATGACGTTGCAATGTTAAACAATAGTTGGTACTATGTAACTATATATACTTGGGAGAGCCGGGAGCTTTATCCCTCCCCTATATCTCCCACAATTTTCCATTTGTTCTTGTTCCTCGAGGGTGACAACATATCTATAGATAAATACTCATGATATACTTACTATAGATGTCCATGGACGATAACCACATTCTGTCAGGTGAATATGGATCTTAGGAACTAACTATATATGCACAGAATATGTCTATATAAACCATTAAACATTTCTTTACGTTGGTGAAAGTAGGACGGTATTTTGTTTATCCTTAAAAAATTTGCTGCAATATTCTTAAGACAATCTCTTATAAATATAATTATTTCATTCTATAACTTGTGTGTTTTATGTACTGTTTCACGTCTCTTGCGAATCTATATTTGTCTTTCATCCATTAGAGTGAATTAATTTGTTTAAGGTGTTAGTTTTAATTACTTTAGCAAAGCTCTCAGCTTATTCGCTTGTGTAGTCAGTGCTTAAAACTAGGGTAGAATTAACAAGGGCCACCGTTAAGTCAGGCATTTGCACATATTAAACAAATTTCAGATAGTGTCCTGAAAATAACTTGTAGATAAATGAGAGTGTGAATACTTTCAGGATAATAAAATTAAAATTGTGTGATAGATTTTAATTGTTTTTCTAATATTTCTTTAATTGGCTTTATAATATTGTCAATATTTAACTGACATAAATAAGCCTTAATATGCATTAGGTACTAAGAATGACTGAATGAAAATATTTCTTCAACTTTAACTGTTTTCTTTGCACAAGATATTTTTTTTATAACTTATAGTAAACAAAATAAAACGATGAAAACTTTTTGATGTATTCTATTTGAAAAACTACGATTAGAAACGTACTTATCATATTTTGACGTTTTTTCCACTTTTTATATTCTTCGAAGTACACGTAGCATGGAAAAATAAACAGATATATAATACTTTTTTTTTGTTATATGTTGTGTTGCAATATTATAAATCGCAAATGGAATGCTAAGAATGATAGCTGGAATATCTATCTATAAATTGAAATTGCAGCTGCGCTTGAATATAGTTGTTCTCGTTTGTAATAAGGATGCAGTGATTGGAACACCGACGCCTCTGGAATTGAATCGAGTTCTCTCTGAGGTTGAATAGCATTCCTATTTGCAAATATTACTATTAATACCTCTCAATGTCGATTCAATTTCGATATTTCGATGTTAAGGAATTATGTAACATGGAATTAATTGGATTCGAGTTGTTTGGTTCGAGATTATTAATGATGTGTATTCACTTAACTATTTATATATGTTTTTGTGCTACTATTATGTATAAGTATGTAATATGATTTTATAAGTATGTAATATGATTTTTAGGTTATTACTATTAATAGTGAATGATGACCCCTCAGTTGAAGTCATCCCCTGAAGTCCCTTTTAGGGCTAAAGCGACATATACGTATTGTAAAATATTTACTATCTGGGCGTCGCCTCAATATCCGGTACGGAAGGACCCATTAGCAATCTAAAGGTTGAATCAATTTATAATCAAAGAAATATAGCATGATATCAGCGGATACTACTTTTGTATATAATAAAAATACATATATAATAACGACTTGGTGCTTTTAATCAGTGACAGACATACGTGTTAAAGCTTATACAAAACCGATCTCTCGTTGATGGCTATCCAGCCAAGCGAAGCTTATCCAAGCTTATCCAAGCATTGCTATGTATGAAAAATAAAACTATACTCAAATACATACTATATATATGTACAAACATACATTTTAATTTTTATCAATTTCCTGATCTACCCTCATCTATGGCTAGATGCAACATTTTCTTTAAACTTATATACATTGAGTTATATAATCGTTTCTTTACTCTTAAATAGGGTTTTATGTTTCCAGATATCTTCTTTGTATCCATTGTAAGAGACAGGTCAATATACATTTATATTGTTTGTGCTACAAGCAAAAATAGACTCTATTATATAGAACGAAGTATTAAAATACAGTAAATGTGTAATAATCCTTTTGTTTAATGACCGACGAGTCTCATTATTATAACTTACGATGTTCTAGTTAAGTATCCGACGATCTAAATTCACATCTGTGGAAGGATCATTTAAAATTAGTGAATTAATGTATTTTATTATTAATATAATTAAAATAGTAAATGAAAGTAACTTGTTTTATTAGTTTAATAATGTCAGCGTAAAAAAAAAGAATTTCTATATTCCTATATACGTCCTTCAATTTGAATAAATTGTAATAAGTTTAAACAAAGCCTATCATTACTCAGCGATGCTGAAGTTCTTCGCCCAATTTAGCATCAATAGTGTGTAAAAAGTGTAGCTAAAGCGATGTTCGTATTTTTATTTATTTTACACGATCGAGTCCCGAGGGATGTGATTGGATTTGCTATCCTTAATTTTTTTTGTAACACGCATTTCGATTCAGGATCTCGTCTTCAATACATAAACATGTTGAGCCATCCGCATACATTATCCTGCCCAAATCTAGGATAATACTCAAAGGAATGGAGACAATAAGAATGACAATACCGTGCAGCAAAGAGAAAGAAAAAACTTACAACCATTTTTTTAGACATACATAGGTGCCTATATGTTTTAAAGATAATTTGTTTCAGACGGAAGCAACTTAAGTTTCAGATACTGAAGTTGTCTGAAATCCTGTATATTCCAACGAACTCTGTTACAAAAGTATATATGTTGTAGAGATAATTTGTTTCGGATGGAAGCAACCTAAGTTTCAGTTTCTGAACATGTCAGAAATTCTGAATATTATTAATATTTCTACGAACTCGGTTACAAAATCCACATCAGACTTATTAAAAGTTGTAGTTGACAATCAGTTTTGTTGAACTCGCAATGACAGTTTTATTTAGACAATATTCAGATAAGTTTGATGGGTAATTAAGAGAGATGTTTTTGGATCGATAAACAGATTTAATTCTTAACAACTGTTTTAATATGATAAAAAAATATTATATTAAATATTTTAAAGTTAAAAAATAAAAGAAAATATATCGGTATTGTGATTTTTTTCTTTGAGATGATTTCTTCGTTATTCTTTTAATATTTCGGGTGATTCAAGAAAATTGATTGGAACTGTCAGTTTCAGAATAAATAATTCTCATGTCATCTCATGTTCGTTTTAATATAATTATTGTTATATAGAATGTTATTACATTCAATATTATAACGTAGTTTATGATCGAAACGTGTTTAAACTTCCAGTAGCGTAACAAAATATACTTAATATGAAATTTAAATGCAAATTTACATAGAATAAATTTAAATTATAAATAACAAGTTAGAATGTCGGTGTAGCACAGTGAATAGCACTGAGATAGGATTCATGCTCGTATGTGCACAGTGAGTCCTACATCGCACCTGCTGTTCCCACGGGCTGTGGAACAATAAAACGAACATAAATAACATATATGGAATACATTACATATGTATTATATTATCAACAAAGGAGATGTAAGAGATAAGCATACACTATGCTACAAGACACTCGAGAAACTAGATTTATTTTTTTATAGATTGAGATTGAGATGCATTTATAAATATTCAAAGTATGCATGTACTTGAACTTGGTTTCAGGTACAATTTTGTACATACCTTTATTAAAACTAAACTGTCACTAAAATAGCTAAAATCAAGAAATGTTATTTATATGATCTAATTAAGAAGAATATGTTTTTCACAATAAATTGAAAGTAATATAGGTATTAATTGTCTAAGTTCTAAAAAAAAACCGAATTAATTTATATAATATTTTTATTTCCAAATAAAAGTTTGCTTTTTATTTGCCAATTTAATTTCGAATTCCCGAGGTGCTAGTGTATAAACCAATAAGAACATATATATTTGATTATTTTAAAAATATTAACAGAAAAACTAGATAAATTACAATATCACTGTTTTTATTATATACACGTGTCATTAGAGTGGTAGAGAATGATTTGTTAGTAATTCAGACAATTGCTCTGTTTCATTATTCAACAAAGTTGCAGACACTTCACAGTGTACAAGAAAGCCTATTTACAGCCATAATTCTAAAAATAGTTGACTTGAATGGGTAGCAGTTCTTGGGAAATAAATTATTTATAGCGTCGTTTGAAGTTCAATGGGACAGTGTTCAGTGATGATCAGATATTTACATAGATTATAGTTTTGCTACGTCACACTTATATAAGATGGTCATTGAACTTTTGATTATATCGCAATATGTGTTTTTGTCATTTAATTTAATGCTATATCTTAATATTTATAGCTTATATTAATTATATGACATTTTATAAGTTTTAAACATCGTATTCTACACTTTCAACAAATACTATCTAAAAGTACTTTCCGAGAACCATTAATTACATTTATGCAAAGTAAAACCCTAGTTGAACCTCATCATGTTAGGAGTCATGGACACAATATAGATAACAAATTACATAAACCATGCCTCATAGTTGTAATAACCATGAAGCACGGGTTTCTCATTTTATCATATTAAAAAATACACAATACAACATTGACCTCAGTTAACACTCTACCTTATACTTCTTTACCTAAACGGCCAAAAATGGTAGGTAATGAAATTTGGCTCATTTTTAAATCACGCATTTGTTTGATGAAAACTATAATGTAATAAAACAATATTCAGACATTACAACACAGCATCTGTCGGAGGGCAGTCGGTCCTCGGTCGATCGTGAGCGCCATTCCGGGTCGCCAGGTCGCAGTGCTGGAATTGGGTTAAGCTTATTAAATAAAAGCTTTCGTTTTTCCTGAGATAGGTCAGTTTACCTTTCTTCATACCTGTTGATTTATATTGTTTGACTGGATCTCTTGTTTACAGCAATTGCATTAGCTCTTAAAGAGTTTTGTTTTATTTTAAATGCCTATATTATAAAAGAAATAGCTGTTTTCAGCGACTTCGTCTGATATCTGTGTCTTATATAATAAATAATACATCGGTTTCCTTTCTACAAACTTATAAAGTTTTTTATGTAAGTATTATAGCGTAAAACAATTTTCAATATTTATGAATAATTTTGTATATCTATAGTGGGCGTTATTTGTTAGTTTATATATGCGATTTTGATTTTTTGCATATTAAAAAAGGGATTTTCGATTTTCGCCCTGGATATATATTGAATAAAATGTAAACTATACGCTAGCCTTCCAGTAAAATCGGTTTTCCCTACCAATGATTATAAATTTTATTATTTATGACTTAGTATCATGTAAATAACTTCTTTTAATATTCTGAAATCACACAAAAACAATTAAATTCTATCTATGTGTTTTATTATATGTATAACTTTATTACTTAATTTATAGTAGTATTTAAGTAACATAATAAATCATCCAACGAATCCCAAAACTCTATAAGTCCCTAAAGTTGTGATCCGTTAAGTTAGTGTAATTAATATAACAGGACGATTTCATCGTGATTCCACTGAACCGAGTGATTGTTAAGCTTAAAATAGTGTAATGAAGCCAGTGAATTGATAATGTATTTACTCGTTTTACATTACAGAGACACGTGTTCTTACTCGATGATGTGGAATCCTTAGATCTTCTCCAGCATTATCTCGTTGTATCGAGACTCTGCTTATATATTTTCATAATTGTTTTAATAGTATTGTATTAACATAAAATATACTATTTTTTCATATCCGACATCAGAAGTACGAACCGATAAGTTTTAAAATAAGGTCTTAATATAGAAAAAAAAATATCCGCCATTTTAATTTGTTTACCATAAAGTAATCGTCTTTAATGATTTGCGCTTAACAACAGTTGTTAATTCTGATGCTAAAATAAAACATAATATACTTTACATACCCTATTTTCAAGGTACTTTATTATCAGGAGCATAAATAATATGACAAAGCGATCTTAAAACAACAATACTAAAGGAGCCCGCTATTAAAATATCATTCCATATGAATTTAATGTTGAAACAACAATTTAATTTAAGATCCCTCCCATTCCATGGTGGGCTCCGGGAATATAATGTATACATACAGACGAGATTTGTGTTGGTAATTTTGAATATTGTATATCAGTTGTGAGAGACATTATCGTTATAATTAATGTATTCTTGTACGAGCTTAATAATAATAACGTTTGAAATGAGTTGCTTCCAAATTATCCTGGAGCAGTAGGTATATATAGACTATATAATAATATGTGAGTGTGTGAGTGTAATACTTCTCGGTTTTCATTTTCATCAGTCATGTGTATCAATTGAATTGAAATGTTTCATGAAGATATCAATCAAACGTCTCACTGCTGGAGCTGAGTGGGATGACGTGACTTTCAATCTATCTTCAATTGAATTGTAGCAAAAATTCAGTACAAGAATGTACTAGATATATACTAGTTTATGGAGTGCGTTACCAATATATTGGATGAATGGTATTTCAAATCTTTTTTATATTTCAAACAAAGCCTTTTGTGTATGCAGGGTTCTAGAAAGATCTAAAAAAATCTCTGAAATATTCAAGAGTAAAACTTTGCCGGTCTGAACATATATTACACACATACACTGCTTACACACACGTAACAATACTTTGATCCGATTTACATAATGCGTAATAATTAAATATTTTATGTCAAACCATTAGTCTAACTTAATTAAATCTTAATTGGATTGAATGATAAGGCTTCCTGACATAACATGGTTAGGAAGAAAACTATAATCGAAAGTCCACATGCATCCCAAAAAATCAATAACAGTGAGTCTCTATCAGCAATGCAATTTATATGGTGATAGGATAGCTATGTTCGACCCTCGACTACAGGCCTGCGCGCCTGAATACATAAGGCTTCATATTATTTATATAAAGTTTAAGGTAAAAAGCTCAAGATACCAATTCAGTCATACTTGTATTATGCTCATATATGCTAATATGCTCATATCTTCATACAAATTTGCTCATATTACTGTTACACGAGGCAGCCTCGAGGCTGTGGGTTTACTCGCATGAACTTAATATTTACACAATCAATATTATATGAGCTCTGGAAACTTGTCCTCATATATCACGAAAGACAAACTATGTCTCCGCTTCCAGTTTTCTGCAACCAGAGTAAATTTAATATTGCTTTTGAAGTAACAAAAGGGTTTATGTGATAATATGAATAAAATTGTAGAGAAAAATATTATTAAAAAAAGGGACTCTATTCCTTATTTTATTTCCTTTCTTTTTCAGCATCAAAACTAGCAAAATAGACGTTTTTATTTCAAACATTAGAATTTCGACTAGAACCCTTACCAATCTTACTATCTCTAAATGTCACGGTCAGTAATTATTTTCCATTGCATCGTCTGTAATGCAACAAGTAACTATGACGTCACATACGTGAATAGCTCTGCTATATATGAGCTCTTTGATGCGGTCTACTGGTCCGGAATACACCGTATTAGCTGCAAAAAACGATCTATGCGCCATTTTGACAATGGTACCCGGTGTTTTATTATAAGTGTTTCTTATTCAAACATCTAGTTTAAGTGCTATTTTTTTTGTTATAATATATGTTAAATCAAAAAGATTGTCTCCTAAATAACTGATACGGTTACAGTTTCTGAATTTTCGAATATATCATGGTTATTAATATTAAATGTTTGATATTCCGGTGAGAGTGTATTCTCTAGGTTTCCTGAATTAATTATCATATTATATTTATTCTCTGTGTTTATCGTCAACGGAATTCCTTGATGAATATTATGTGAGACGTATATCATCCAGCCAAAAAAACACATTAATATTAGAAGAAGAGTAGGATTCGGATATTCTTTGTTCATTCGGAAATTTCTATATCAAGCAAAGTTTTTCTCTTAAACTGGATCTCATTTATTGCTAAACCGATATAAAACCGTAGTAAAAAATATAGCAGTGTATTTACCGCTATCATTTATTGTCAAAGAAGTTCCTTCGCCTCTTTTATTACTTGTTTATCGCATAACATTTCACTGGAAGTACGACAAATTGTGATCAATTGTTTTTTTTCGCTTCCCTGAACCGCTTCGCAATCGGTTTAGACTTTTAAAGCTCTTTGTGGATAAGAGAAGTTAATCTAAGTTAAGCAATGATGACAGTAAACATTTAATCATAAATAATAATTAAATATTCGGTCAATTCCACACTATATATATATATATATATATACATATATATATCTAGCCCCCAAACTAAGACAAGCCCTCTCTATGGTTGTTTGACGTCTGATAAAATACAAACATATTATACATAGACCCAGACCCAGATCGTAGAAAGATATTTTTTTTTCTAATTGATCGAACCCACGACCACAGGCTCAATAGACGGATTTGTGCTTATCAGTTGAATTTTAATTTACTTTAAAGTGTTGTTTTAATAGTTTCTATTGTTTTTATTTATTAAAGCCAACATAATGTTACTCAAGACAGTGTCAGAGGTATTACATAATTCACAGTTGATATGGTATTAAGAGCATACCTGACATGGCTTCAGAAGCCTCCAACATTTAAGTAGTATACTTATCCTTGCAGCGTACCTTTTTATGGCTTGTTACTAAGCTCCGAAATGTTCAGATTGCTTCTGTAGTTATAATTTATTCAAATAAATATTATATTAAAATATTTAATATGAGCTTTCACGTTTATTAATATAATATACAATAATTAATTTTATCTCTCAGTCGTTATGTGAGGTTGAAATGGATAAAATGGCAATGAAAATAGCGCTAAAATATGTGTCATTTCTGTTATGGGACAAGTGGTACGAAATAGCACCAGTTGTCCCATTACGGTACAACGTCATGTCACTAGTAAAATAAAAGCATTGTTTTCTTTTGATATGTATTTATATTTTTAGATCCTGTATTATTTAAATATACTGTACTGTAAATTTTCTATACTAAAAACATTACGATGGACAAGCTTTTGATTCAGAAATAAGTATATGACTATTTTTATTTAGTATTTCACGAGCGTGATATACCAATACTTTACATTTAATTTAAATTGAGGCCTGTGGTACCTTGTTACTTGTATAATATTTATTTATTTATTTTAGCGCATACCCGTTACAGTTCATTAATTTATTTTATTTTCTTTCTTTTTTCTTTAATTCTGTATATTTTTCTTTTATTTCTTTATCTTTAATTTCTATAATCCTATATCAATTGCCGCAGGGATCTTGCGTAATTACGGATAGAACCGCCCACTGGACTCGAGCAAATTAATATTACTAAGTGTGGGTGAAACGTTGTATACAGAGCCTAATTAATCTTAGAATACCTTTATCTTCTTTATTATGAACATTTATTGAGACAAAGGTTGAACTTAACTTTTTATAACTCTTTATGTTTGAAACAAGAAACGTTACAAAGTAATTGTTTTGATGTAATTATATTTTATTACTTCCATGTACAAATACTATTTTTTTTTAGTTAGTGGAATGTTTAATGTAGAAGTGAGTGAAATGTTAAGATTTTAAATAAACACATACGTGACGGTTACATTTGTAAAAACGAAATTTCATATTTCAATTTAAATTTGTATTTATTAAAAGTATTTTCTATTTTAAATATGTTGTTTAAGTGACAGGAAGTTACATTCAGAACCCCAAGTACGAGTTGTTATGTTATGAAACGTTTATAGTTTTCGTGAATAGTTGTTCTTGAAGATCTCTCTTCGTGATTGTTCGAAAACTATTAACGTTTCGTAATGTCAAAACTGGTGCTAGGGGTACTGATATAGTTGGTAAAGAATTAGAAATTTAGTATGACATGTAGATAATTAAATGTATAACGAGTATATAATTAAATGTTAATACTGTTTTAAAAACGAACCTTTTCAAAATGTACGTAAATTTGAACGAATACTAATGAAGCGTATTCATTATTCAGGCGGTGGCTCGCGGCGATGCTAATTTTTCACTTGGTTTATTTATATAATTCTCTCTACCTTTAAATGTTTCAGGGGTCTGGGAGTGCCTTATACGTAATTCATTCGATTTTCGTATAGAAAATGTTACATTTAAATAAGTGATTTTTTTTTAAATATACCGAACATTAATGTAATTAGTTGATCTTTATTCAAGATTTATTTTGATGATGATTTTGTAGGATTTTCTACGTCCTGTTTACTTGTGACCCTTTTGGCATTATTCAGTTCATTTGTGAAAAGAAGTTTGCTTTGATTTAGACTTAAGTTTGTTTGAATTAATGATGTTTTCTACTATGGGGTTTACGTAATGAACATAATTTTATCATCATTTTTAATATTTAATACTTTGTAGGTAGCATCTCCAAGCGGATTTCGTTCGATGTCGTTGATTAAACTCTGAAGTCAGCCAGAGATTGAACAATAGTGCATACAGAAATAGACTTTGAAGATGAACGAGAGATAATAGGAACTGTATATTCATTATTTTTTATATCAACGAACCATAGATATTATAGGAATGTATTGTCTCGACGAATGCTACGGAATTTTTCTCGTATGTGTTTGATTAACGATATTTAGTTTTACTGAAATTATATGCAGATAGTTAAATCGGTAATTGTCATTGTTTCATATTAAATTTATTTACCCTAAGAACAGGCTAGCCAAAGAGAGTTTATTAGGTTTTTGAAAAAAGTCTAATAGATGTCACCACCGTCCCGATAAAGAAGAATATTGATAGAATGTTAGATTCATTGAGGTAGGTAGAGATACGGCAGCTCAATTGGTAGAGGGACGGTAAGGTTTCCTAGAAGTCGCAGGTTCGAATTTCTGTCCATATCGGTTTATTTTTCAATCATTCTATAATTATTAAAAAGAAAATGTTTGTATATATGTAATCTTTCTATTATTAATCATAGATACCCATAAAATAATATAAACCAAAATAGTATATGTAAAATATAATTATTTTTAATGTATTCATAAAAAACACATTAAACATATAATTCGTTATTGTTAAGTTAAAATGACGTCCATACTTTAATCAGATAAATATTTTAATATCACGAACCAGTGAGTGCATCAACTCCGAGTATTACATTATTGTTTGTTCAATTAAAAAATGTTTACTTTCGTTTTAAAAATAATAAAATGGCAAAATACGAGATGATGGATACGTAACGTTTAAAACGCAACATTATTCTATAAAGAGAATAAAGTTTACTCCCACGGCAGTAAATTAATTGTAAATAATCGAACACAAAAATTGTAGTGATAAATATATCTGCGGCTCATATATGAGATCTAGATTTGTGTCACATACCTAAACTGTTACATAGGATGAGATTGATTTAATATGTGATCGGTTATTGTTAATTCACGTTTCTAATATGAATACATGCAAGCATTAGTATCAATATTTTTTATTTAATTTAGACCATTCACCTATCAGTTGTTAGACGTCGGCACGGTCCGCTAGAATTTGTAAGTTCAGAATTTGGTTAGAAATTATTTTAGTAATCTATTTGTAAAAAAAATATATAAATTATTTTCTTTAACATCGATAGTTATGAATGATAATGGTTGGCTATTTTAGGGTACCTATTATATAAATAACTTGAAATTTTCATTCTCCGTGCGCGCTCTTTCAATTTTTAAATTCAACAGGTCTTGATGACAACTCATAAAAGTATCTCGCTAGTGTCTAAGAACAAAGAGCCATTGTTCTAAATGATACGTCTTAATGGTTTCCCTGTCTTAAGATTTTTCTTAACAGTAATGAGTTTAGTAACAATACTAATTGCCTATACGTTGGTTACTATAGGATAATATATCTTTTGTTTCTTTAATAAAGACCTTCATTTATGCTTATTATATTCTAAGCTATATGTAACAACTTTTCTGCAAACATGATGATGATGATATGATGATGAACACGTCATGTGTTTGTGTGATGAACAGCTTTATTTATATTGTTATAGATCGATGACGGAAAATTTCATGAAAGGCTATTTAAGACGGTTACAGTGTTATTCTATACTTTCGAAAGTCTATGGTTTCCAATAAAATTAAGAGATGTCACGTGTCATTATGAAAATATTTAACGCGATAACTCAGTAGCCAGAGCGACAGGGATGGAATCCTAGAGGTCGCAGGTTCAACTTTTGCTGATGTAGATGATTATTTATTTTTAATGTATATATATATTCTTCTTAATTTTTAGGGTATTTTTGTTATATTGTAAGTTCTGGTTGGGGCATATCCAATCATTATAGTGAAGATACGAGCAAGAACAAAAAAAATATGTAATGTAGTGAAAATGTAGCAAAGTATCTTTCGATATATTTCTTTCTCTCTCTTTTTGTTACAAAAAATTGAAATAAAGATATCAAGTAAATTTAAAACGCTTTATCATATAATATAACTTTTATATCTTATTATTATTATTTAGTAATTGGTTAATGGTTATAGTCTAGGTAATTACTAATACTAACAAAAATAGCAATAAAAGAAACTAAATACGAGCATGTATATACATTTGTCACTTTATCTATTTCGTTCTTTCTTTACGAGCGTGCAGCCGCCATTAACGTTTCAGAGACGTCGTCAGCTAATGTTAATGACTGACGACGAGACAAGTTAGCGGCACTTATAATATACTAAACTGTTTGGATTATCTGGAACTTTATATATATTTAGGTATTTTTATATATTTAGGTATTTATATATATTTAGGTATTTATGTAATTACTTTATTTACTATTAATAATAATATATAATAAAATTATAATTATTTCATCTAACGTTCATTGAAATAAAATAATACCTTTAAATAAAATGATTCAAAAAACATCATTACACAAAAATAAATTATTACAAGAAATATTTTTATAAAAGAAGAAATCTTATTCTATTTAGTATAATGAAATACACATGAACGTGGAAACAATCTTATCTCGTAAGGGAAAATGTAATTGAAAAACTCAAGGGCTTACCGAGCGGGAAAATTGTTATTAGTGTATACAAATGAATAAAATGTTCTACGTAAGATATATTAATTTAAGAATCATTAAAAATTATAATTAGTTTGAAATTTCGGCTATCAGGAGATTACCTATGTTTTTTTTTAAGTATACACAACATACTATCTGATCACCGCGAATCTGTCCGCGTGTACTAAGAGAAGGACGTTAAACTATATCATAATACTTCAGAACTACCAACCTAACCCGAAGAAAAAACAGCTTTATTTACAATTTCTTTGTGACGACACTGCTCTTAATTTGAAAAGGGTTGTAGTGTTATGTTATATAAGGCTACATAAGGCGTGAATGTAGACGTTAGTCTAACGCTTGCGTCCACACATTTAAATATAAACGACAACGAACGTTTGTACTTGTCCAAGAACACCTAGATCCTCAGGTGACACTTCATGCTCTAATTTAATGTATTTTTTTTTACTATGGAAGATAGCAATTGGATTCTCCGTTTCTTGGAATCTCACGTGTCGAAGCTTTTATTTGTTTCTAGTTTAACTTTGTTCAGGCTCAGTTCAATATAACTTTTCTCATTTATATTTTCCTCGTACTGATCATTCCTGAACTAGTATTTCTGATTATACAAAAAAACAGAACCGATAATTGAATAATTAATAAAGTTTTCTTGAAGAGAAAAGTGATATTAATATTCAGGCCGTTTTCAGTGAATAGTAAATCGCATAGAAGTCTCAAGAGACTGAATCGATATCGGAGTTTCAGGAATATTATATGCAATACCACCAGTATTAAGTATTACGTTATTATTTCTATAATAACGTATTGTAAAGAACCGGAGTAAATATTTTGTAAATAAAAATGTTAAAACCCTTATGACGCAGAATTTCAAGAATTACCATTTCTTTTATTTACTCCTCTTTTATTTCTTTTATTTACATATTTTTTTGTTGGTAGTAAATAAATTATATTGATACAGAAACAATATATTTCTTCTTTTTGGACTAAATATTATATAAGTTTAAACTAAACGCGATAAGTATTCTTTGTATGCTAATATTTTTATCTAATATAAAATATATTTTCATTGTTAAATGAAAGCATTAAATTGTGAAAATATTAAAGACGTTATAAAGAACTTATTGAAATTATAATAAAACATTGTTTGAATGTCAAAGTTTAAACTGGTTTGTCTTTAGTTTGTCTGTGATTTATCAAATCCGTCCTCTACGTGCTCGTAGTGATGTGACGACCGCAATTGATAGATTTTATCGAATATAGAACCTTCATCTCTTATGTAGTGAGATGTGATGTTTAGTGTTAGTGTTAAGAAATATATCATTCATTCTTTACAGAGTTAATTGTGTGTCACTAAATCGTAAACAGATTTAAGCGATCACATTATTTTGTCTATTAACCGTTTCAAATACGTGAATAAACATTTCTAAGTATGTTGATCTAGTTATTAGGAATATTAACAGCTGGGCGGAGAGCTGTAGGTGGACATATTTCTGTTCCGTTATTATATTTATATGTAGACTACGAAAAGCTACCAAATACAAACTATGTGCGGGACACAGAAAGACACCCTATTGGTATGTATTTGTATTAAAAAATGCTTTGCTAACAATAAAACATTAATTAATTCATCTTGAAAGTCAATAAAATAAAACAAAAAAGCTATATTAAGTAAGTCTACCTCCGAGCTCACAGTCACGATCGCGTTCATAATGGCTCGAGGCAGTCGTATATCACTCCGGGAACAGGCACATGGCTCGATTCATCAATAGAATCACCCTCGTTTGAATCGATTACATTCACTATATTTATTGGTTACGTGACTTTATTTTGTGATGTTGAATTGTTAAGTTGGCAATATTGATAGTTGACATATTGGCTGTTTTTTTTTTAACTTTGCTTATGAATT
The DNA here is from genome assembly GCA_963555665.1 of Dircenna loreta. Taxonomy (NCBI): domain Eukaryota; kingdom Metazoa; phylum Arthropoda; class Insecta; order Lepidoptera; family Nymphalidae; genus Dircenna; species Dircenna loreta. The sequence continues at coordinate 13,280,838 of OY743092.1, forward strand.
GAATTCTAGTTTTATTGTTTAATTTTAAATATCTCTATAAAGGGTATATATACAAGTAAAATGTTGTGATTTTATATTAATTTTTATTCAAAGTGTAATAAAAATTTAGTTATATTTATCATTTTATGTTAATTGATAATGTTATCTTATTCTCTACTAAAATTAAATGTTGTTATTTTACTTAAATAATATATATTTTATTTAAACTTTAACATAATACAATTTAGATGTTGTTTCAAATATACGGATAATTTACGATACATTTAGTTATGAACTTCCGCTGAATCTGAATAGGACGGGTTGGGAGCGAAGCGAATGGAAGATAATTAGCATTCAATCAAGTTAGATGACTGTCACAGACAGACATAGTTCATACAAATATAATAACAACGAATATTCTATACCCATTATTTTGAAACCCCACAGCTGTATATATTGTAATATATATTGTATAAAAAAATACAATAGCTTTTTTTTAGGTTATTAGATAAACATTGATTTAATAATTTTGTATTATATAGTTCGATTAGCAGGCCTACATTGAACTCTTACAAAAATTTTACAATAATCTTACTTTACAATTCGTCTCAAAAGTAATATAACTCTATAATGTTCCGATAATATGTTTTGATGACGTCATCCTAAATCATTCGTTCTTTTACTATGGAAAATATTATTAACTCGTATCATGAAGTGTGTTTCGAAATTTGTAATATTAATGTGATATTGTTTGATGTCAAACTTTGTCATTCAAACAAAGCATTCATTCTTTTACGTCAATAACTAGGAATTGAACTATTTAATTTTATGGAGCTCAAAATACGAATCCAGTTATATTTTAACGTCTTATTTTCTTATAAAAGATACTGATACTGTCACACTGCTGATCAGTAAGTCAGCGTCAAAAAAGACTTTATCGTAGTAAGATTACATTCCGTACGTTCTATCTCAACGAGCATATTTCCGCAATTCCGTTTTAGCATTCACATGTAAATTGGTACGCGTCTGGTTCTATTAGCTTCGTTCGTATTCATTCCCATTCAACATTCCATGGACCTACGCTCTCAGTCTGACAAATGGCCGACTTTTATGGTATGAATTTCGAAAGGTTTACATGTCGTGTATCTTTTGTTTGGATTTACTCAAAGATACAATCCACTCTTCGTCTCGATTACCGGTGTATGCAAGGTCAAGGTGTAGTAAAATAGTTGATATACATGTAAATAGTAATATATTATTAGAAATATTCACCAGTGTGAGTGCGTTGTTACACACAAGGCTTCATTATCAAAATAATCGTATAAACAATGGAATAGCTTAAAAAAAAACAATAAATATTATTTTTGATATAATACCATTTCAAATGAAGTATATGTAGAGTACACCGCTATCAAAGTCAATACGTACATACTACTTTCAAAATTATTGTATCGATGCTTTGTGCAAAACTTTTATATTATCCAATTCAAAGCAGAAGGTATACTTCAATGTAAATCAAAGTTCATTAGTATATTACGAATATTTGTCAAATTATTATTAGAACTTTAATTCTACTTTATATATATATATATATATATATATATGATGACATATATATATCTCCCTTTTCCCTCTTTTTTGTGGAATCGGTACAAAATGTTTTACTTTTCAATCCTGTTTATCCGCCGTCATCTCTACGGTCCTTTACTCATGTTGCCTTTCACGCTATCCGTCCATCTCTTTTCTGGTCTACCTCGACCCTCACGCACATGTAATATAACGTACATATCATAATAAAGTACTGACTCGTACAGAAAGTTTGTAGATCGAAATGAATGAAATAATTCAATAGAAGACTTTATAAGTTAAGTTTTGTCATATTAATTTGGAATTCACTGTAGTTATCTCCGAGTCGATGAGGAATTTAATATCGCCGTATAATGGTTAATTGGATTGAGCGAGCTCGTTAACACACGCTGCTATTATCACTTGAAATTACTTGTAGGATTTATTTAAGAATATGGTCCTTTGAAATTAATACTATTAAGTATTTATATACTTGTATCATTAATAAATAATCATCTTGCCCTTCTTTCCCGGTAAAGTAAATCAATGTAATAACATGGAAACTATATCTATCCTTTTTCTTTTTTTTTGTTATCTCTTTTTCTCTTATACGACCTTTTTTTCCTTGAGAATTATATTCAATAATTATTCATAATACAATACTTATATTAAAAATTATATACATTATGTCACAAAATCGTATTTGTAATATATTTTAAAAGGAGAAGTTTTATTAATATATTAAATTTATTATATACATATATTAAATTTATTAAATATATATATATATATATTTGTTAATATAACGGAGGGGGTGATCTGGCTTGGTACTCACTTAATTATGATTTCCAGTTTTATAGAAATTAAGTGTTCGTTATAACGCTTCGGATATTTAATAGTATAAAATAAACATTCATTAAAATAATAATCAACAACTTCTTGATTATATAAATATATTATTTACATAATGTAATAAGTTCTCATATAATATCTCTAAGTGAATTATATAATATAATATATTGTATTATAGTATCTTGATATTTCGATCAGTCAGGAATGGGTTGAGACAAATATTTTCAAGGGACTTTTTACCGAGCGTGAATAAAGAAACTGCTTTCTTTGACAGGTGATTGTAATGTACAGTCAGCAAATCTTATTGGAATATATATAAAATTTACATTTTTTAATATAAATTAATTTCGCGTTTGTGTATAATATATTTATTTATGTTCATACCTCCCAATTAAAGCCTTAATAAATCGTAGTATATTTTTTTCTTATACAGTACTATTATACAGATACTATATGCCAGAGAAAACACTACAGTAATGGCCAGTTTTCTTTGATATTTTTTTAAAGGTATCAACAATAATAAACTTAATATTAATGAATATTCAGTAAATCAAAAGCTTTTATATGTTGGTCGTTTGAATTAGCAATATCCAAGTAAGTGAAACTCCAACAAACCATTTCTGTATGCAAATATTGCCTCCGAGGGTAGGGCTGCTGAACTTGCGCTCCGCCTACAATACAGACTCAGCTCTCGTACACCGCTAATTGACTGAATATAATTTTACGAAATATTAATAAAAAAATATATTACTATTAATTTTACAATTCAAATATAAAACATGTATAGAGATATAAAATATAATATATATATTCATATATAAGTATAAATAAATAATATATAATTATATATTTTTTATATGAATAAAAGTCTAGATCAAATCAAAAGTCTAAGTCACGTAATTGTTTCGTCCACAGTACTCGAGCCGCTAGTTCCGTTACATAATAGTATCCGAGAGCTGATATTAAATCATTGAATACACTTGCCATCTTATATAAGTTTTTATGAATTGGGTTACGTAAGATCTTTTGAAAATTGTCATGCTTTGAAACAATGAATTATTATTTCAGATCATTGTTACATAATGTATGTGTTTCTTAATTAAAATGTAATTTTAATTTCAACAAAAGGATATTCAAATAACTCAGCACACGTGCTTCAGTTTCAGCGCAAATTCACACACGAATGATTTAGAATGGCCGCTTTAATGAACGGTTGAATGAATAAGGTTTCAAACTATTCACATATAAATGTACTCGATTCATTCGCTTGTACTTTGTGCTCTGTGACCCTTCCATGAGGGTTGGAACTACCACTAATAATTATTACTTTTAGTCAAATTTCATGAATTTTCTAGTTTATGGAAGTATTATTTTTAAATATTAATATATCAGCAGGCCTAATATGAATTCTAAAGACTATCATAGTTTTTAAGAAGTTTTGTTCCAATATTACAATAATGTTACTTTGATTCGTACCGTAAGACAATAATGTTTTTTTTCCTGCTTAATAAAATAAAAGAAGTATTAATATAGCTATATAAAAAACAATATCACACTATATAATATTAAAAAAAAAAACGATTATATAGAGCTATAACTGGATGAAGACTAAATACCACAACACAGGTTCTTACCTAGGTTGGGAGTTAGTGAATTGAATCCTTTAACATAACTTACAAAAATCAGTGTTTATGTTATTTAATTCATCTTTTTCGCAATTATTTTTTTTGTGCAAAATTGAATAGTTGAAACAAATTATTATTATCAAAACATTAATATTTCAAATGTCACAAAACACTTCATGGTACGAAATAATACTATAAGTAAATGAATGAATGATACGATGACGTCATCGAAACATTATTAAAGTTATATTACTTCTAGGACGAATTCTAAAGTAAGATCATTGTAATATTCCTATTAGAGTTCATGGTAGGCCTATCACCACCACAGCTACTATGTTTTGTTTTTGATTTACCTTTTATATTTTTATTTCGTTCTATTTTCAAATAATATTGATTGTAATAAACACACCTTGAGGTAATTTCATTTTAGTTACAATGTAATTTGAATATATATATATATATAAAATTATACAATTTGTAAAACGTTATTATATCTTACGTCACTCCTGTGACCTGTCATCTGCACCAGTTTTATGACAAGGATACGACAGCAGCCAAGTATCGTACTTACTCGAATTCAATTAATATTAAAATACCGATGATTTTATCATTTATATATAAATGTTATAAATATAATGAATATACGAGAGTAGGTAGGTGCCTTAATTAAACAATAATTTTATTTACAATTTTAATAAATAAATGTATTTAAAATATCACAGGAAACACAAAATATTTTGTCTGTTAAAATAGTTTCTCTACTAACTAAACATATATTTTTTTGCAAAAATCTTATTATTTTTTTTCGCACATGATACACTCACAATGTATAAAATCATATGACATTAATTGGATCATCCAATATTCTATATATTTGTTTAAAAAAAAATATTAAAGACTAATAAAGGTTATCTGTACAATAACTCGTTTACAATCATACTTCTTATGTTTTCAATTAAATATTTGATTTATTTTTGTCATTCTAAAATTGCACCACTCTTGACTCTCTTTGAAGTAGTAGAGATATTTATTTTCAAAACCTGCTATCCTAGATAGATCATTAGACATATGACCGTTAAAGTTAAATTTCGTGAGTTGAATAAAATTATACAAATTCAAGCTTAAAGCTGTCTATATATTTTATATTAAATATAAGTTTATCTTGTGGACTCAAGAGCTTAAGCTTAATTTTATATATTTTAACAATATATTTACAAAAAAAAAAGCACTGAAAAAGTATCCAAATGTAATTAAATTTTGTGTGAGTGAAATCATGCTTTCAAAGCCTTTTCTGGATAATGATTAACGTTATTTTGGTATTTTCAGGTAAGCCTCGTCCCTGAAGTCAGCAGTTTTGTAAGCACGGCAGTGTGATCAGGTTTTTTTTGGTTTAAGTGTATAGAAACAGCGATTTTAATATTTTAGTACATATAATAAGTTGCTTAAATTTTTATTTATTTTAAAAGGCGTATAAAATTTGAGCTTATTTATGTTTTTATAACTTGGACAGATTTTATCTTAAATTGCTGTCTGGAATGAGATTAATCGCATCTAATGTTATACCTACATGTATAAACTCATACATTTTATGATGTTTCTGTGCTCGATTTAAAATTATATTTTGGTTTCATTTGTCATTTCTTGTTGAAATTACTATCATTATTACAAATAATAGACGTTTAAGTTAAATTCTCAACTTATACATAATTTAATGAAGCATATCGTTAGTTGCGTCTATGTGAGCAGAGCGTCTGTTTCAAACATAAATAATTAATACAAACTTCGCCTGGAGACAGGCTTATTATAAAATTAGAACAAAAGTCGAGGCGGTGAGCCGCAGGGATCAAGTAAGGAAACCAAATAGACCATTGGAGACCCTATTAGTAATATAGTCGTCAACGCCCTCATTATCCTGGATGACTTATTTAATTATGTTTATGCTCTGAGCTCTTTTCGCGGTTTTCGTTCAAAGTTAATGTCTTGTGGGATTTTCGAAATAGGCCCTAATAGGTGTCACTGCCGTTCGATAAAGACGAATAAATATAAAATGCTAAATTCGCCGAGGCGGGTAGCGATACGGCAGCTCAATTGGTAGAGCGATGGGACGGTTTTCGAAAGGTCGCGGGCTCGAATCGATGCTCGTATCGGTTAATTTTTCATTCTATATTTATGTATATTCGATGATGCGTGTATATGTTCAATTTAATAAATGCAAACGTTAGTATACCTCTGGGAGTTTCATTAATGGGCTTTTACCATAATTAATTGCGTTGTCTGACCGAAGGTCGCTGTGACATTTTTCCTTTTTGCCCATTTTGTATACCTACATTATGTGCACTAAACGTATTTTAAAAATGTACAGTACCAAAGTAGTTGAACAGATCAAATTTCCAAAATAGCTATACATCGTAATATACACAATCACTTAACATGCCAAGTATCAGAATTGATGACGTTGTAAAATGCCAATATTAACTAAACTCCAGATTAAGTGACAAGTTATATGTTACATCATAATCCAACAACTTAGTTAAGTAATTCTATTTAAAGCTTATGAACTTTTTAATTTCGGCAAGAGGAATCGGCTATTACTGTTGAGTTTTCTTTTTTGCGAACTTTACAATTTTCGGTATGTTTTGCATTGATAATAACATTTTCAATGTTCAAGTTTCATTTTGTTTGGTTGAATTAAAAGCTGGACAAAATGTACTCTGATATTTTGTATTGATTTAATTTTGATATTTTAATTGTGTTTAAATACACAATTAATTTCTCAAAACACGATTTACTGTATATCTTTTGGTATTATGCTTTATTATTTACGATATAAATCCTGTATTTATTTTGTATTATTTCTAGAAGATATTTAAAATTATGTAAAGGAATCCCATTTTTTTTCATTTAGTATTAAAATTATATACATACAGTTACAATAATGCACTCCATAAATCACGAAGATCGGTCCGAAGTTTGAATACAGTTCAATTAGACAATCAACAACAAGGTGGGTAGTTCTATAAAATAAGTAATACAACATTTTAGGTTGATGTAAATTCGTTCGACACGCAAAACCGGTTTGTAAGAAACGCAACGAAACAGGGTGTTGAGATAATAAAATGTCAAATTTTTAAATTATTTTTTGTCACATACAGTACTTATATGAGGTTTCCAAGTAAAGTAACAGTCTACAACTAATGAAAGATAAGTATGTTTTTCAAAAGTTTACATTGCATTTGCAATACTCGCATTGTTTGATATTTAGATGTAAAAATTTGTGGTTATGGGTCTTGACTTTTTTTATTTGTTTCACAGAACGTCTTAATGTATGGTGAACGTATATGGACAAGTTTTGTCTTAGATATGTTAAGCACAAGCCCTTTATTATCAGACCATTTATTTAGCAAATTACAGTCTTGCTGCATTTTTTGCAATGCTTTGATGACGCATGAATCTGGTACCAAGATACGATGAACATCAGTGATACGATGGACAAAAGTCAAATATGTTATTCACGTCGTTTACGTACCTAAGAAATACAATGGGCCGAGCACCGATTCTTGCGATGTGCCTTCAGAGACATATATTACATCAATCGTAATGTTTCCTTTTCAAACAAAATAGAATCTGTTTCTTAAGTATCCTTCGCACCATTTCAATACGGGGCCTCTAATACCTGTATTGCGGAGCGTTCCTATTGAGGTGTTATGATCTAAGGTATCAAATGCTCTAGAAAAGTCTATGAAAGGAGCTGAAACATGATTTATTCATTTATTCATTCATAGATGTTCATTTACTTCATCTGCGTATTTAGATAAGTGATGTGGTACCTTTCATTGGCTTCAAACAGAACTGATTTTTAAGATTACTTTAGGTCGCCATAAAAGATATCAATTTGAGCGCTGAAGTATTTTTAAATTATTTTTTCAAGTATGGGAGGGTAAGAGAGAGATAGGACGAAAATTACTAAAGTCGTCTTGTTTACCCTTTTTGTGAACAGGACGCACACAGCTATGTTTAAGTTCATTTGGATAGGCCTGATTAATTAATTGGGCGATACTCACTGATTTTTTTTTGCAGCCAATTTCTTATCTATTCTTTTAATTCGATCGTTCAAGGGAGTTTTTTTTTATTTTTAAGATTTTTAATTATTTTTTCAAAATTTTTTGGCTCTGCTCGTTTCAGATAAAATGTTACATCGGTTGGTTAACTGTACTCATCCTTATTCAGGAGCGTGGTTGAAGACTTAGGTAAAAGATTTTTAACAGTATCCTTAAATGCTAAAGCGAATTTGTAAGCAATTTCATTGTGATTTGCTCATCCTGTGTGCGCAACGAGCGAATTCCCTCGCCTGCAATTGAAACAATGCGATGATCAGCCAGAACTGTGTCGACCGCCGCTGTGCACGGATTCATGTTAGTTGATTGGGGAAACACTTGCTTTTTTTGCTCCAATTCATTAACATGTTCCACAGCTATTACGCGAAGCTCCAGATTATACTTCTTATTAATTAACTCCGTGTTTTTATTTACAATTTTTTTTTATCGTGGTTTCTGCTTTTCACAATGTCCTCTATGTCAGATTTCGCCCATTCATATTAATTATCCAAGGACTTTAACTCTGTTTCACCTAACTCTGTTCTGAATATCTTTGCGTCTCTCGCTATAGCATCAGCTTTCATCATCATCATTCCTGGTATCAATCAACTTGCTTTGATTGATAAGTCTAAATTATCAGAGCTGTCTTCATTTGGCGCAAAGAAAGATGAGCGCCTAGAAACGCTGTTGAAGCAGGTCCACACAGCTCCATTCGAGTCCCTCAGAATTCCGTAGTGCAGCTAGTTATTTGCTAGGTAGCTGAGATTTGAGATAGCTGAGACATGAACAGACTCATTACACCTGCTGCATTCTAGACCTATAGTTTTTTGTCTTAATTTTTTTTTACAGCAAAACCATTTTGTAGGTGCCATTGCTGACGTGAACGTTGGTAGGTTTTTGTTAAAAACCTAGCTAATGCGATTGATTGTTGACTTCAAACATACTAATTGTAATTAACTTAAGTAACAAAGATATATTTTTTAAGGTCAATTTTATTTTTTACATACCTTAAAGTAAAGTAAAATAAAAGAAACAATATTGAATTCATGTTCAGTGACTACTTGATGATAGTATAATTATAAGCTATTTTTGTATTACTCAGTGTTTAGGTACTTTTGTCATTATACTGTTATCATCAATTTTGATACTGGATATGTTAATGATAAATGACATGAATGGTGCTGTATAACGCTTGTTTGCATATGTTCAACTAGTTTTGGATCTGACTGCACATGAATTGTTAAATTACACGGTAATTCAGACAAACGAACGAGCAATCCGCGACAATACATAAAAGGCACGTTTATTGGCTATAATTAGCGATCGATTCTCACAGCGTTAAATATTTACGATCATTTTTATGGCGCGTTTAAGTTTACAAATATGGCGTCAATAAAATGTAGCCTTGTATTTTTTACCTGTGACTAAATTGCAGTAATGTATGTTTTAATTTAGATTGATTTATTCGAAGTGCGCTTTCAATTGACTTGTATATATCATTCTAACGCTTGAATGGGAATGTAACCTACTTATTTTTTAAATGATTACATGCTTATTATAAAAATTTATATAAATAATATTCTTCGGGTGTATGAAATATTATTTTAAATTGACTGTATTATATTTAAAACCTCATCTGAGTGAATGACAAGTAATGAGGGACATAGTTAGGTATCCATTTAATATGAACGCTCATAATTAATGACTATATGAACGGTATAGCGCGGTGTTTTGACCCAGTGAATACATAATGGGGTCATCTGGACGACCTGCCTCGATCTGAATAATACATAGCTAATCAATTATGAACACATTTTTGAACCTGAAACCTTGAATTTTGGAATACCTAAGGGTTATTATTTTAAAATTGTTTTAAAAATATTATTCAATAGTGTGGTATATTTTATTGAAATTCAGAATAATCTATACATTTTAGAATATAAGAAAAACGTATATCTAGATGCTATTCGGAAATAAGCCCTGTCTACACGATACCTACAACTTTTCTAAGCTGTGGTAAATTCTGTCAATGTATTTTTAATAAGATACTATCCTGACAACTATTGTTAAGTATATTTTTTATAAGTTGTACGGTACATATGCATCTGAGTGTATCAATATGTAGAAGTATATTGCATATAATAAAAAATCACTCAATCTGTATGTATATATTATAATGAACAAACATATAACACTATATTTTAGAATAACACTTGAGATTAAATGACAACTAGAAATAAAATTAAGAGCACTTTAATAAAGCTATTTGATATTTCGAGTGATTTTGAATTAGCAATTCATTAAATATAGTTAATAACTGTTGTATGTTCCTCTGTCTGTCGGTCTGTGTGAGGCGTAAGGTCGTTTTTTACTGTCTCATATCATGTCACTCGAGATTAATAACTGTCAGCCTTCCTTAGGTATTTAGGTTGAAAAGTGACAACATGAATTCTAATGACTGAGAGGAAAAATGTCGTTTTTGTGAGATCAATATTTATTTGGTCTGATTAGTTGTTCGCTAAAGCTGGTTTTTATAATTTTTAGAACTAATGTCAGTTACAAAATATAAAAAAAAAACGTTTTTCTTATATATATTGTAATAAAGCAATGATAAAGTTACACAAAAATAAAAACATAGACATTAATAATATAATTTTCCTGCCTTGTTTTGGTATAATTAAACTTGTTAACAGGATAAATTAAGATAAACTCACCATTAATTCTGTTATTGTGAAACATCGTCGTGAGTCGTGCGCAACGGCTCGTGCTGTGCTACCTTTATAGAAGCTATGTCGGACGTTAGATATGTTACTTTAATTTATAATTCTTCACTTATTGCGATATTAGCGATATTTTTGGTGAAGCGTCTTCCCTGGCGTCGATGAAATAAACTAAAAATTATTATGTGCTACGCTTTTATACTAAAGGGGTTCATTGATATGCAAAAATATCCAATATCTAGTGTTCTAGACTAATATGACCTGATATTTGTGGGACGATTGACGTCATTTTAATAAATAAATTATAGCATCCAGTTGTAAGTAATACTGTATGTTTATTATACTTATGAAGAGAATAGACTTCATACTTAGTTTGTATTCGTCAGTAAAATTAATGAATTCCTCACCATTTTAAAAATTAATTCTTTTATATCTTATTAAACTAATTTTTATCTGCTTCTGCCTGTATACAGTGCTTAAGCTTTATATTTCTTATATGACAAACCTCTTGAAAAGTTGAATATTTTTATGTTCACTTAAATATTCTGATGAACTACGAGACAAAAAAAAATATGGCCTTTTTTTTGATATATTTTTTTAAGCTGAGAGTATTGAATGTTTGTTGAATTTTGGGTTGAATCACCAATTGTTTTAGTCGCTATATATTTAGTTTCGTGATATAAGATGTGTATTCTAAACATTTTTATGTCTTCTCTTTGATTTCAATATATACCTACGAGACACTCGTTGAAAAGAAAGTATACTATAAAATTGAAAACCATACTTAATACGATTAAAACCGCTATTGCACGTGTCCTTTGTTTAAACGCGTCTGTGTGAATTTGTATATTTTTAAAAACTGTCATATATTTTATCCGTCTATAGATTTTTTTGTATATCACTCGGGAACAATACCTACTTTTTGTATAAAATCTACCTTTTTGCTTTTTCTCTTACATTTAAGTGTATCGAAAGAAAATGGGTTGGTTATTTCAGATATACGCTTGCGCTAATATCAGTTTAGACAAATGTAACCCTAGAAATCTATATTTAGCTCTACAAACTCCTTTATTTTGTAAAAGACCCATTCAAATTCCGTAATATCGATCGTGGTTTACCCCAGACAAACAGAAAAAAAACATCTTTTCTTTTAAATAAAGGTTAAAATTGTTTCAAACGTAAAAAAAATAATTGAAAACAGTTATTTTGAAATAACAAACAATTAATTTTTATTCATATGTATAAAGCTATCTTTAAAATTATATAAAGAATGGTATTATTTTATAACCCAAATAATATTTGACAATAATAATCGTCTGACATAAGGTCTTACAATATTTTGAAAATACTCAGACGGTAAATCGATTTGAAATTGGCAATTCCAAGCTAGGGGCAATTCCAAAGCCTTTGAAAGAAGACGTACCGTGCCGCTGAAACGGTTATTGAAGGAAATAAAGATGGTTATTGGTAGAGGAAATACACATGTCCGGACTAACAGAATTTAAAATCAGCAGCTGTGTATCCAATACGGATTTTATATAATAAAATGAAATTTTTATTTTCATTGAATAATCTAAAGGAATTTAGTTATTATTATTTATTATTATTGTAATAAAAAAAGATGCTTAATAAAAGAGAAATAAAGATATATATAGCTGTACCTAATGAGTAAATCACTTTTTTTTTATTATTTATATCCAATGAATATTTAATACATTTTAAATTAAACCTTCTTATGTTAGTAATTTGGTTTAAAAACATGCAACATTTACAACATCTCTGGTGAACTTGTGTGTCTTCTCACTTTTCTAATAGAGACTAACATAGATTGTAATTTATTTATATTTGTTTGTTTGTTACGCTTTTACGTCATACATGTAACTTCTCCCACACGTTGCCAGAAGTACAGAAGATAAGGTAGGACATCATCACTCATCGCAAATAAAGGTTCTATCTCCAGGGATGAAATCCAAACTTTTATAATTATTTTTTTATCCAACAAAAAGCTAATGATAATATATTTTTACGTACGAAATAATACAAAAAAAGTTGAATAATAAGTTTATTGATATAACGTTATAGTCAATAAATACAGTAAATGTTTCGAAATTATTAGTCATAAATTAATATCCACAATATGAGAGTAGTTCGTTTACACTGCATGGTTTGTCGCAGCACTCCGTCACCACCTGTCTCTTGCTGCGTCCCAAGCTGTGCGCTCGCTGTGACGCGATCCACGGCCAATACAAGTTATCTTCTTCATTGTACGGTGCCTCAGACCTTTTGATCATATTGCTATCACACAAAAGTGCTAAGGCCGATGCCAATCTCCTTCCGCAATAGACCTGGCTTTGGCTGTGAGAAGACGGCACCATGGAAAGTCCCAGAAGGGCAAGCAGGATAAATACTCCAAGGAACTTCATGTTGTTTGTTAGAAATCTGTTAGAGCTGTGTGTTGAAAGCTAGGATACTAAGTGTTTTTATAGGTGAAAAAGTTCATTAATATTCAACTATATTTTCCATTCAAGTGGACTAATAGAATCTGTTGTTTTATGTGTCACGTCACACAGGTGAATATCAATGAGATACAGATTTTATGCTGAGATCCTCCCACGCTGTGCCATTTCATTGAAAGATTAAGAAATGTCAATGTGTCACGGCATTAAAGTTCTCGTGTCTAAGAAGCTAATATTCTTATTCAATAGTTAAATAAGCGCCTTTATAGCTGGAAAGTGAAACTAGTCTTTTTAAATATACTTATTTAAAATATTTAAATTTTAGTGTCGTGCGGAATTAAACTTAATATAACTACTAATAAATCGGAATAGTTTTGAAATGAAGCTGCTTTATCATCGTTCAGTGCCGGGGAGTGATCGCAGAAAAATCGTCATCTTCATACTCCTTTCATTATCTTGCGGCGGCACTGCACTATACTGTTTGTTGTTTTTTGCCTAGACAAATGGCAAGCGGTCGTCATTGATTATTTTTAAATATATGAATAGTACAGAGTTATATTATGTCAAACACATACATTTATCATTCTATTCGACAAACGTTACTGTTATTTGTCTAGGCCCTCAGTTCTCCTTTATATTCGATATATACATAATATTAGAACTTAAACTATTTTAATAATAATAGGATCAATAACATCTATATGTCGTAATCGTTGCTACCATTTGTTAACTTCTTGACTGATATAGTCAAGAAGTTAACAAAAAACAAACAAGAAGTAGCATTTTAATTGACATAACGTATCGTATAGACAATAGTATATATATTCATTGTTTATGATAACATTAAAAAAACTTAACACAATTAGATATGAAAGTATTCTAGAAAACAATAACATTTCTTGACATTTAAATATTATTACGAAAACAAACAATATTTAAAATTCGCACCCTAGCAGTAGGTAAATTAATTTATTTGAGTGCACCTACATACATTATATACATTTGAATACTACTAAAAGCGACCCATGAAGTCGTATAGAGTATGAATTAAACTCATTGGACGACCATAAAGTATCAGGCAGTGTATATTTTCTTAGTTTTCTTTATTTATACTAAGTACAAAAGCAGCTCATGGCCACGATAAGATATGTTGTGGCAAAAACTTAGCCATAGCAATCGCAAAATACTGTAAAAGCAAGAATATGATCAAGAAGTCTTGGTTGTATAACGCTATACCAGTAGATAACGAACGGTCTTGGTTCAAACATCTTTGACGGGATGGTATTCGTATCAAGAGTTTGATTGGTATTGCATCAAAATGCTGCGAGAATTCCTGTAGTGAGGAAGTGCTCTTATCTTACTGTACCATATAATCAGTTAACTATAAACAATTCAGTGTACATCATATATTTAAAAAAAACAATGGAATATGACTGAAAAATGTTGTTACATATTTAAAATATATTTCATAATTATTCAAATGGAGTTAATAAATACCCTTAGCATTCTTATAAAACAGTAATTTATTTAAAATATACGATGGAACAAAATGTAAGTAGATATCTACTACGAATATACTAAAGCTCTATATTATATATAGTACAATATACAAAGACTCAATATAATACCGCAAATAACCTGCAAAGCTTGGAGGAAAATTATCTGCAGAGGACTGAAAGAGAAGCTCTAATATATAACATATGAATTGTCCAACTTGTTCATATATATTAGGTATTATTATTTTTTATAAAATAGATATATATTGAAAATGGTATCATATTTTTAAGAAGAAATCTTTTATTCACTCAATAAACAAATGCTGTGTCAAGCTAACAAACACGACAGGTTACTGAGAGGTGTTCATATCAGCAGATTAGGATTGCAGCAGTCACTTGAACTGCTGCTCAAAGTGGTTTCTTTAATAGAGTCCTTCTAGTAAGTAGTAAGAGCAAGAGCAAGCAAGCAAGAGCAAGCAAGCAAGCCGCAAGCAAGTAGCAAGAGTATAAAGCGTATTAGTATATTCATTTTATTTATTAAACCAGTGTTATTCCACTTTTATTAAATACGATTTGCTATGAAGTATCAAATAAATTTAATAAAGAAAATAAAATATATTCAGGTTTTGCATATATTTAATAAACATATAGCTATATCTGTCCATATATTTTTTATAAGTAACTTACGTGTTAAGTACATAGTAATAGTTTTTGTCAGTTATCTTTTTGTGTGTTTCTATAATATTGGTGATATCTTTTATTACTATAAATTATAATTATACAGCTATTACTGTCGGAGTCGATATATAGGATGATTTTCAATACAAAAAATAAAAAAACTCATTTACTAACAATTTGTATTATAATTACAATATAAATATACAGGTAATGTATAAATTGCATCTGGTTGTGAAAATATCTGGATTATTTATAATAAATACTATATCTGTTAAAGCCTTTTTGGTTATTAGTTTATTTTTTCTGTAAACTATTTTAGTTATCTAGTAATAAAATTTGAGTTATTCAGAAAGATATATAGAATAAAATAGGCAGTGAACAGTGCATAAATAAAGTAATTCATCTCAACTTAAACATAGCGTAGGTATGTCCATTCCACCTGAGGCCATTAATGAAAGTTTCAACACAGACTCATAATTAAATAAAGTATTATTGTGTATAAGAAATCGTAGAGAAAGTACCTGATTTCAATTAATATTTTTAATGTCATCTAAAAGATTATTAAACATCAAATAACCAATATATCATTTAAATATGTGTATTAATAATATTTGCTGTTCTTAGTTTTCGTTACAATTAATTTAATATCCACAATATGATACTAATACGTCCATGGAGCATGGTTTGTCGCAGCAGTCCGTCGCCACCTGACTTTTGTTCCGCGCCATGCTGTGCGCTCGCTGCAACACTATCCACGGAAACAAAGCTTTCCTCGAGACTGTATTGAATCTCTGACCTCTTGATCAAATTGCTATTACAGAGTAATGCCAATAATAGCCAATATTCTTCCACAGTACGTCTGTACCGGGTCTGGAAGTTGCATTTGATATTAAAAAAAATGCAAAAGCTACTAACAAAGTATTAGAGTTCATTTTATCTTATGGAGTTCTTGCTTTGATGTGGTTCGAAAATTTGATAAGGAATTATTTTATAGGTGCTAGAGATCATTAGTATTCAAATATACCCGATACACTTGACTGGATTAATCGAAGCTGAATTATGAATATAGGACTAAGATAAGTTTTACATCACTTTAGCGATTTATATATTTTGGAAACACACGGGGGTATAGATTGATCTGAACACTTCTTTATTATAATTATTATTATTCTTAACCAGTAAAAACATTCGCATTATTTCAGACAATTTTGTTTTTTATATTTTATGCTTTATGCGAATTCCAATATTCGGCAGCAAGTTATTTAATGGTATACGTTAACAATTACAATATTTAAGCACTCTACTACTAAATATTTAACATATTTTTAACTCGTACTAAACTCAATTTACATCCAGTTTCCAACTCTGTATGAAGCGTGTAAAGTTTGCGAAAATATTTCAATGTTAACATTCACCTAGTGAATTGGTTTGGAATATATTTATTTTTACATGTTTTAATTAAATTACCCTTATTTACTCAAGTTATTTGAGAGCTTTGTGTATAAGTACTGTGTGTGAAGCTTCTTTAAAAAAAAGTATTGTAAGAACAACACTAGTCAATTTTTAAGGTTCAATATTGGTTACAAGATAAATACACAATTTTATTTAAATTTATTCTAATTATTATGTATTATTTCATAACACCCAACATACATATGAATATTAATGAACACAGCCACCTATAAAAGACGCTTACACTTTGGAAAGATATCACAGGTAAAATAATCGGCAAACAATGAAGTTCCATTCTGTATTAATTTTCTTAACGTTTCTTATTATTTTAGAAACAGTAGCATCTCATAGCCATGGTCAGGTTTATTGTGGTAGACGTTTAGCCGACGTCATCGCAAGACTCTGTGATCTGAAAGGCCAGAAAATGATTAAAAAGTCCCCGTCACAGTACAACGTTATACCAGTAGACAATGAATGGCCTTGGCTCAGACATCTTCGACTGGATAGTGATCGTATTAATAGGTACAAGAGATTGATTGGCGTTGCATCGGAATGCTGCGAAAATCCCTGTAGTGAGGAAGTGCTCTTATCTTACTGTGGCATTTAAAGACGTTGTGACAAACCATTTAAAAAGACGGCATAACGACAATCGCACTGATGAATATATGGCCAACAATTGTCATTTTTTTGTTACAAAAATGTATTGCATATTGTTAAGTACAGTGAAATAAAATATTTATAAAATATTGCTTTTCCTTGTTGATATCAGAACACTCAAGAAATAAAAAATATTAATAAAAATATTTTTTCTTTCTAATGTAAACCGTTCAGTTTTAAAACTACTCTACAACTGATGATGCTGTCTTTCTTATAAAACATATATTTGCTCTTGGGAGTTTTCTGTGGTCGGTATTAAGGTCGATTGAATTCAGCATAGAGCATTACTTGCACCACTATGACATTTCTTAATGAGCTGAAAAATATTTTAAAATTAGTTCGTCTGATATGTAGGTCCCTATGGTTTAATCTTAGGCCCATTTCTTTACCTCGTTTATGTAAATTACCTGCCGACTTTTCAAGACGTGTTGAAATTTGTATAGGATACTTTGATATTTAAAGAAAAATGGTATCCTACCAAAAACATTCTATAAAAAACTAGCCAAGTCTCAATGGAGCTGCTTGCTTATCTTTAAAAAGTAATAAAATCTAGATAAAGTCGTGCCAATGCTAAGGTTCCTTACGGCGATTTCTTTACTATTATATTTAATGCTGTGTGACTTAGCCGTTGACTTGTACCCACTAACGTATAAAGAATGTTCATTCGCTAGGGATGATTTGGTTCCAGTAAAGGATGGTACGGCAGTGTTTATGTAATTATATTATGTACTAGTCTTATGTACTTAACTTATATACTTAATTTATGGGCATAGCTTATATACTTAGCTTATGTAATAAGCTTATGTACCAAACTTATGTACATAGGTTAAGTACTAAGCTTATTTTGATAGCACACGCCATTAAAAATTTGGATACCACACACCATCACACCATTAACTTGGGAGGTAACTCTTATGGGTATGTACATACATTTATTCAAGAAGCAACCAGTAAATGTTTACGTATTATTACCCTTTAACAAATATTAAAAAGTGAAAAGTGACATTGTGATCAAGATTACTTATAAAAGTAATTTAATGTTTTAATTAGGATTTTAGGAAACATAGGATTCGCAGGCTAAGCCTTTTTTTTTTTTTTTTTTTTTTTTTTTATGTGATAAGAGGGCAAACGAGCGTGCGGATCACAGGTGTGAAGTGATCACCGCCGCCCACGAACTCTTGCAACGTCCGAGGACTCACAAGAGCGGTGCCAGCCTTGGAGGTGGGTATAAACGCCTTTTTTGAAGGTACCCATGTCGTATCGATCTGGAAACACCGCCGAAGGAAGTCCATTCCACATCTTTGTGGTACGTGGAAAAAATGTTCTTGAAAACCGCACAGTAGAGGATCGCCACGCATCCAGGTGGTAAGGATGGTATTGCAGGCGATGTCGTGCTGTGCGGTGGTGAAATTCGGCGGCGGGCATCAGATCAAAAAGCTCTTCGGAGCACTCCCCGTTGTAAATGCGATAGAAAACGCACAAAGAAGCCACGTCTCTACGCAATGCCAAAGAGTCCAGCCGTTCACAGAGCACTGGGTCCCCGACAATCCGAACGGCTCTCCGCTGTACGCGGTCAAAAGGTAGAAGCTGGTATTGGGGTGAACCGGACCAGAGATGAGAGCAGTATTCCATATGTGGTCGGACCTGCGCCTTATAGAGCGCAAGTCTTTGGCCAGGATTGAAATACTGCCTCGCTCTATTGATTACACCCAATTTCATCGAGGCAAGTTTGGCCTTGCTCTCCAGATGACCACGAAACTGACAGTCGCTCGAAATGTCGAGGCCCAGTATACTGATACTTGGCGAGGCGTTGAGGGGTGTGCTTTCGAAGAGCGGCGATACGACAATTGGGGTTTTCTTAGTGGTAAACGCGCAAACCTGTGTCTTTTGGGGATTAAACTGAACGAGGTTCAGTTCACCCCACTCTGAGACCATCCCTAAGGATGTCTCTACAGAAGACACAAGTTTCTTTCGGCACTCGTCGACGTTTTCCCGAGAGAGACCTGCACGGCCGGAATATACCGCATCCCCAGTGCTGTCATCCGCATAACAATGTAAGTTGGAAATATCCAACATATCATTGATATGCAAGAGGAACAGGGTTGGGGATAGCACGCAGCCTTGGGGTACACCTGCGTTCACGGGCTTGGGGTCCGAGCAAAAACCGTCGAGAACGACCTGTATGCTCCGCCCAGTGAGAAAGCTGGTAATCCACTTGCACAAACTCTCGGGAAGCCCATAGGAAGGAAGCTTCGAAAGAAGCCCCTTGTGCCATACACGATCGAAGGCTTTCGCTATATCCAGACTAACTGCCAGACCCTCTCCCTTGCTTTCAACAACCGCAGCCCAACGATGCGTAAGATATAAAAGAAGATCACCAGCCGATCGGCCATGGCGGAAGCCATATTGCCGGTCATTGATCAACTGGTGATTCTCGAGGTACGCCAGGAGCTGTCGGTTGATGATGCTTTCCATGACTTTGGAGAGTAGAGAGGTGATGGCGATAGGTCTGTAGTTAGCTGGGTCTGAGCTATCCCCTTTTTTAGGGATCGGATGGACAAAGGCGCTCTTCCATGAGACCGGGACTACGCCTTTTATATAGGAGTACCGAAATAGACGCGTTAGCACTGGAGTCAACTCAGGAGCACATGTTCGTAGCACCAATGGGGAAATCCCATCCGGCCCACTCGACTTATGAACATCCAAGGAAAACAGAGACTGTCGAATGTGCTTTTGCTTGAAAATTATTTCAGGCATGGAGCTCTGACACCGTTGGATGGTAGGCGGTGTCTTCCCTTGGTCGTTCAAAGTCGAGTTTGAGGCAAAAAGAGTGCCCAAGAGATCGGCTTTCTCTTTTGCCGTGTGGGCCAGAGAGTCATTCCCCGTGTGCAATGGCGGTAGGGACGGCTGGCAAAAGTTGCCCAGACTGGCTTTGGACAGCGCCCAGAACTTGCGCGTGCCAGGTGGGTACTTTGCCAGCTGTTCCCCGATTTTGACGACATGCTTGAACTTTGCTCTAGCTATTTGCCGTTTGAAGAATCTGGAGGCACGATTATATTTCCTCTTCAGATCTCTAGAGTTCGGATCCTTGGTGACTAACGCATTAGCCCAAGCACGATACGCCTGCCGTTTGCCGGCTGCTGCAGCCCTGACAGACGCATCAAACCAAGGCCGCGATCTGCCACCAAGTGGCACCACAGAGCTTGGCACAAAAAGTTCCATGCCCTGTAGTATCACTTCAGCTACAGCCGCAGCGCAGTCACTGGGATCATTGGAAGGGAAACAAATCGGCCCCCATGGGTAGGACGCAAAAAAGGACCGCAGTCCATCCCAATCCGCTGACTTGTAGTGCCAAACGCGTCGGGTCGCGGGTCTTGTGCGAGCCGGACGTTGAATTGGCACCACACTCCGTACCAGGCAATGATCGGAGGACCCTAGAGGGGCCTCGACAATGACCTGGTACTTTCCGGGATGTGTAGTCAGCAGGAGATCCAACAAAGAGGGCATGTGGCTGTCCACGTCTGGTAGACGAGTGTGCGTCTGAACCAATTGGGACAGACCATTTGCCAGAGCAAAGTTAAAAACAGATCTCCCCGCGTAGTCAGTGGCACGTGACCTTAGCCAGTCGGTATTGTGCGCGTTGAAGTCCCCAAGGACTATGACTTCAGCGGAGGGAATCTGTGAAAGCAGGTCGTCAAGCCTGCGAATTTCCTATTGGCAGCTTTTCTCAGATTTGTGTCACATAACTCTTCGTGCTCGTAGTAGCTCGTAGTAGCGTAGTAGACAATGCAAACTTCTTTTTACAAGACTCACTTTCAATAAAGACCTTATAAATTTTAACATTTAAGTGCTACTATTTGACCTCTACAATAAGTGGTAAAAATCTTCACACTTTTAATATAAATGTGATATTAGTAAACAAGTTGATCTAGCACTAAAATATATGCTGGTTGTAAGAATAACGAGATACGAGTATTATACGGTTTTACAGAAAAAAGTATATAAATTATATATAATATTATACACTCTTGTATAGAATTTACAAATCTTTGAAATTGCACCGCATCACAGACATTCCCCAAGCAGGCGGCCAGGCATAAAACGCTCAGTCGTCATAGCGACGGTGTCCAAGTAGGCACAGGTTCTAGTTCAGTTCCCCGTTTTGATGATTTTTCATTCTATGTTATTTTAAAATAAAAACTGATTTTGATTTATATAAATGTACATTAAATAAGCAAGCAAAACATTGTTAATGTGCTTAAAAGTTTTTCAAAATATAAAAAAATAAGCAAACAGATGAATTATATCATATTAGAAATATCATTTTACTTTTAGATACACAAGATGGAATGAAACAGCGTGTCTAGTGCTACACTTATTTCAACACATTTCTAAAAACGTGTTCAAGCACAATAAACTCTCGGTGTTTATATTATATTTTTTTCACATTAGTCTCTTACTTTCTTATCTTTTTTATTGACAATTGAATCAATCAATCAAAAATATCTTTAAATTAATAATAACGTTGAATCGCAATTTTTATAAATACAATAAAAACAATTTCATTTTGTTAGGAAATATTCTGACTTAACATAAGTTTTAATTTTTGGAACGACGGGTAATTTCTTTACCAATAGTCTGAATGACATCTCTCGTGGGAGTACATCTGCATAAAATCTTTATCTCATTGATATTCACCTGTGTGACGTGACACATAAAACAAGATTCTATTAGTCCACTTGAATGGAAAATATAGTTGAATATTAATGAACTTTTCCACCTATAAAAGTAACGGCTATACCAGATTTTAACGCAGAATTACAGCAAACTTCTAACAAACAACATGAGGTCATATGTATTCATCCTTTTTGCTTTATTAGGCCTTTCGATGATATTATCTTCACATAGCCAAAGTCAAGTGTACTGTGGACGTCGATTGGCAATGTCTTTGGCATTACTCTGTGATAGCAATATGATCAAAAGGTCTGAGGCACCGTACAATGAAGAAGCTAGCTTGTATTGGCCGTGGATCGCGTCACAGCGAGCGCACAGCTTGGGACGCAGCAAGAGACAGGTGGTGACGGAGTGCTGCGACAAACCATGCAGTGTAAACGAACTACTCTCATATTGCGGATATTAACTGGCTTGTGATTCGTTGGTAATCATTAATTGATTTTCATATACACAACATTTTAATAATGTATAAATAAACTATTGTGCATTAAAATATGTTTAATAATTGTTTGGACTTTCCTTTGTTTAGTATTTAAGTGAACGAATATTTCTGCAATTAGTTTTTGAAGTGCACTAAAGCTAATTAGTGTTTAAAAAATTACAGATTGGTCTATTATCTAGAGCTCTCGTACTATTATATTTTGCTAACGCGAGAGATTTTATTTATATAAACAATTGAAACTAAATATAAGATATAAGTATAGCTCAAAAATTTATAGATACAATTTTTCGTCCGTATATTATTACGTTTTCATATGTGTGTGAAGCTACTAGTCACTAGATATATTACTACTTTTATTAAACAATGTGTTTATCGAAATTTAAAAGAACAACAAGAATGAGAAGCTCATTAAGTTATTAACAATAATAAAGTATGGACCTTGTTGGTTATGGTACATTTAACTTTTAATTTGTAGCATCAACTTTTATAAACATTTTAGACGGAAGATGGTATTAAAGCGTTTCAAATAAACACAACCAGAAAAATAATCTAAGAATTATCGTCAACCCACACTTTCTAAATATTATATACTTTCGTCTAGATCCGTCAGCAAGCAGCACTAAGAATCAAGAAACCTTGTCCGACTCGGGCCCATAGTTTTTCTCACCACCTCACCTCAAAGGTAAGGGGACAGTCATACGCCTCCTGAGGTGGAGGCGTATGACTGTCCCCTTACCTCCGAAACACGTCCCAAAACCATACCCACCAGCTCGCAATCCGCTTTTTTAAACGCTAGCCGCGGCTATTGAAAACTGCAGGCGACCCGCCTGAGAATGGTCACCCTGACATACAAGACCGGACAAGGCACGCAAATCGGCAGCGAAAGTGATACCGTTTTTAAACATCCTCTAGGCTCCCTTCTATCATAGAGAAACCTTCGCTCAAGCAGAGCTTCGCAACCCAGAACCCACTTGACAGACCTCAGCGCCTAGTCTTTACAACGACAACGACTCTCAAGGACAACCTCTTCCTTTGTCAGCCGTAGGCCGGGAACGAGCCCCTCCCAGTTCCAGATAATCAGCAGTCTGCTAATGAAAGCGATAAACGGCATTTGTCAACAATTTCCTAGACTACGAGTCGACATACACGGCAACCGAATGTTAGGTCACCATTATCGCATCATACGGATGGGTATTGCTTCAGTCGAGCACTTTGAGGAATCTGGTTTGCTCCTCTCCTACAAACTTCCTAACCTAGCTTGCTTTCGACTTGGAACGTTCAATTTATTAAATTCTCACAAAGTAAAGTGCAATGCATGCAACATTTGATGTATTTGAGTGTTGTAGGTTAATAATAATAATAAATATGCTTTATTGTACACCTAGAAAATAAAAATAGTGTTACAATTTGGCGGTTTTATAGATAAATTCATAAATACAGCAGTAATATACACGTAATATAAGAACGGTCATTCTATCGCCCAACATACGTTAGGAGAAGGTGAAAAGTAAGGATTAGGTACCTTTTAAATACAGTAACATATTTATAATACATATATGTAGAAAATAATACTTGCAGTAGTGTATAATATAGTTATGTAAGTTAATAAATAACTTAAACATCGCTGTTACTATAATTAAGAATTGTATAACATTTTTTATAATTAATTTTTTAAAGATGATTGACCCGTGTAGAATTGAATCAAGAGCACAAACTCTTTTGCGTGACTCTTTTATAATTAGAAAAGGATAAATAAAAAATATATTTTCCCAAGAACATACTTAAGTGGGTTTTGAGACTGGAGTAAGTTAGTAGAAGCTCCTTCATGACGCTCTTATCGAATAGTCGAAACAAAATGTAACACTTATGTACTTGTAAATGTTTATAAATTTTATCTTACTATCGTTTTTCGATTAGACTTTTGGAAAAGTTCGAATGCAAAGGCTCTTGTTTCTTCCAGGTCGTTGTACTGAACTTATATTGAAATGGCAAGCGTTCGTTATCGGTTCTACTTAAATATTTCGACATAAGCGATAGTATAGCGTTAGCTTATATCAAACCCATACATCTGGCATTCTATTCAACTAACATGAATGACACTTGTCTAGGCCCTTTGATGAGAGAATGCACTATGACCTCTCAATATTGTCTAGATTATATGTAACACTAAGACTGAGTTCTCGTTGAACACATTTTTTTAATCCCAATTTTATAATATCAATCGCAATAAAATTCCAAGTGGAAGTCGGCTAAATTGACGATAAAGTAATTAATGAAATAAATAGATATATAAATAGTACATTATCATTCATGTTCGCGATATTTTTAAGAAATTAGGTTCGATTTTAACTACCGAGTTTGGGATTTAACTTTCAGAAAAGATAAATATTTAAATATTTATCTTTTTGAAAGTTTTAGCCGCTGTGTAAAATAAGTTACTGAAGACCTATTTTATAGGTACTCCCCGGAATCCTAAACCCGAACCATGTTTAAAAAAACACATAAACATGTTTCAACGTTAACATTGTGAGTAAAGCCGCAGGCGACTTATACTACATATATTACAGTTTAGGTGTAGGTATAGCTATAATATATATAAATATAATAAATATTTAATTCAAATTGTTTCTATAAATAAAATATTTTTATTTTATTTTTTATTTTATTCATTACTAAAATGTTATGTATTTATAATCATAAATCAATCGACGGATCACCAGCCAGTTAAGCTATCAACAATATGTGAGTAGTTCGTTTACACTGCATGGTTTTTCGCAGCACTCCGTCACCACCTGTCTCTTGCTGCGCGCCATGCTATGGGCTCGCTGTGACGCGATCCACGGAAATTCTAATCTCTCCTGGAAACTGTACGGAGCTTCTGATACTTTGTTCATACCGTACTGTGTCTCCGATCTTTTGATCATGTTATTATCACACAAAATTGCTAAAGCTACTGCTAATCGCCTTCCACAATATATTTGACTCTGAGAAGTAACCAGAATCGCCAAGCCCAAAAAAGTAAATAAAAAAAGTAGAACTACTTTTTGTGTCCACATCTTGATCCGTGGAATTTGAGGATGTAAGTGAAGTATTTCTAAATCGGCACAGGCTTTTATACTAAGTGACAAAGTCATTAATATTCAAACATATATCTGAAATAATTTATCGTGAATTTGGTGTCGGATTATAAATACAATGACGTAGTATAGTGGGTAGCGAATGAATGAACATAAAAAAATTGGTTATTGAATATTTCATTGATGAAACCAAATTTACCACTTGTTGGCAAAAAAAAAAAACACGTTATTAATTGTAATTTAGTCGAATAATTTCTGAATATGAATTTATGAGCAAAGTAATGAAACTCAAAAAAAAATAGGCCAAATCATTGATTCAACTCTGGCGAAAGAAATAAAAGTATTACGGTTAGTGATGATGATGTATGATGATAATAAGTTGTCTGAATGACAGTATGGGCGAATTCAACAAAAGAGTTGATAGCGTTGAGCGTTTAACATTATTAGAGAAATGCTCAAATAATCAAATGAATTATAATGACAAATTGCAAATTGATGATACAATAGAACAGATAAAGTCGGATAGTAATGAACGTGAATATTATACGTTAAATGACTTACGGATAATCGTTATAGTTGATACTTATATAAATTGAAAATCTAGAACAAGTCTCTGAAGCACGTAACCTTGATGAGCAATTGAGGTTCGTTAATTATATTATAGATACACCCCGTAATTTCTTTAATATATTAAAAGTTTTATATAACATTAGGGATAATCTTAGTATCGATATGCGAATAAAACTCTGCGCAACACTCAGAACGTGTACCAAACGCTTGTATTAAATACTTTTATAAGATACCACCTCGTGGACATGTAACCTTTTATAAAGCACGCATGGTTAGGATGGAACACGGTAGACAATTACTTGAATTCTTATTTCATTATTACTGTTATATAAAATCAATACACTAATGTATGTACAGTGTACAGTCTGTATTTATGGAAATAAGGAAATTAATTAGTATGAATCATCCTTGTTGACTCTGAAAATAGACTAGTGTTGTGTCAGTCAAATTGAATTAATATCGTTATTTTACCAAAAATAATCCGTAAACATAAATCCTTTCTGCAATGTGTTGACGAAAATGTGATTTACCAAGTTCATAAAAAATCTTATCAGAATACTTTTTTCTTTTTTTTACCAGGTAATTAATACGTTCGCAATAAATTATATCGTTATCATTTAATTATATTAATAACGTTAAGCAAACATTTTGTATAGCTTTTTACGAATTATACGTGGGCGGAGGAGTATGAGATTTGGCATAGTTAAAGCATATGTGGAAAAAAATTGCAGAAAGCTAATATATTGAACTATAATTTGAAATGCATTGTGCATGTATATTTATAAATGCTTTGGTACATACCTCCGTAATACTTACAATTTCGGTAAAATTTTAGCCATTGGAGGACCGACCACGAGTAATTATTGATACGTGAAGAGAGAAATTTGTATTGCTTTTTAAGTTTTTAAGCATATTGCCCTCACAGAAGTATTGTAGTGTTGGTATAGTTTAATTTGGTACTCTTATTCTATTAATTTCAAGTATTTATCCTGGTGTCAAATAGTCGTAGAGTATATGTAGTATATTTTATAAAATGCATTTGATATTGAGTTGTATATTTTGTCCACGCCCTCATGAACGTTACAACTCAAAATAACAATCGAATTTCAGCCACATAACGACTTGTATGTATTCTTGATGTTTGTACGTATTCTTTAGAATTAAAAATTTAGAATTATTTTACTATTCGAGACACATGCCCTTAGTAGACTAGTCTCAATATATATATTTTCTTAAATAATATGAACTTTATTAAACGAAATACTCTTTTACAAATAACCTTGTCTATTCCTCAAAATACATCAAGCAATTTTTTCTCCAACAGTGATATAAGAGCTCAGTATAAAAGGTCAATCAGAAAATCTGAATTTTGCATAAGGTTGGCTTATTGTGTAAGAAATGAGGTCAGTTTCAGAGTCAATGTTGGTCGGAAAATCGGTTGGTTTTTTACTAAATAATAAGAAAATTTGTCTGTTTTTTTTTGCTTAGAAATGAATAAACTTAAAATATTTATTTTTAAATTATTCCCGAAATTAAAGCTTATTTAATGACGCAATAGACATGAAATCTTTTTTATTTTAATGTTTAAAATAATATTGGTCCTAAGTGACATTAGGTATTAACTTAGCTAGTGTGTCATCTGCAGTCTAATGACTTTTACCCTCTTTCATATAAGTTCATCAAACATTCTTTACCCAAAAGTAAATTACATTAAAATATACATTTTATTTATATTGTTAAACTTTTTTAGAATCTTTTTAATTAGCGCAGTATCTCAAAGTCAAGGAAAAAATTGTTAACGTTAAATCACAAGAGCTCCTGAAGTGTCAACAGACCGACGTTGAGGAACATTCACTTCTCCGCAGGTAATGGATAAAAAGATTTGTCTTTATCTTTTAAATTAATAAAGTAGATTTCCTTTTTTTTTCAAATAAATAAAATAGATTTTTAGTTTTGTAATACATTCATAAAATTGTTGACTCGTTTAGAATGCTGGACTAAATTCCTGTTAAAAAAATTGTTTAAACATATATTTTATATGAAATGGCGATTTATTAAATTCCATGTAAAAGGTGAAAAGAGCACAAAAGAAAATGATGAATGAACTGTTCATTATTTAATTCAATTCCTAAAGATGTTCTAATTATAAGGATAACTTAAACTTTCTCAGAATGTTTAATTTATCCTTATACCTTTTCACTCATCTAGCGCCCGAAATTGATATCAAATTAAGATGGTTTCCCACATTCAAAATCTACAGGTCGATTACTGGCACTGATAACTCAAGAAATGGAATATAATTTCAATCTTTAGTATCAAAAGTTGGATCAGAATCAATTATTAATAATTTATACCATTGATGACCTGATCTGTTAAACATGCTAATATCAAATAAATGTTTACATATATGTTACTTTTGGAACATTATATTTCTTTTCGGATAAATAAGAATATATTTTTATTCAAGTATCTTATTTCGTAGTTAGCGATGGCAATATTTTAACATGAAATAACAACATGAACTAAATTCAATTCGTTGTTCTACTTCGATTTAATATCAGCAATATGAGAGTAGTTCGTTTACACTGCATGGTTTGTCGCAGCACTCAGTCACCACCTGTCTCTTGCTGCGCCCCAAGCTGTGCGCTCGCTGTGACGCGATCCACGGCCAATACAAGCTAGCTCCTTCATTGTACAGTGCCTCAGACCTTTTGATCATATTGCTATCACAGAGTAATGCCAAAGACATTGCCAATCGACGTCCACAGTACACTTGACATTGTGACTGAACTAAAATTAAAACGCCAAATAATAATAATAACTATGATCGTGTGTTTATTTTGACTTGTACTAGTTAATGATACGAAAGCTTCAGTAATTGTAGAGAGCTTTAAGAGCAATACCTTGATGTACCATAGGTGATTATTAATATTCAGGAATGTTTATTTAATTTAACTAATGAGGTTGTATTTGGTAGCTGTTTACAATTATCACGAATATTTGGTGAAGATTAACTTGAACTATAAAGTAAAGTAAATATATTTATAATGAAAAGATATATAAAAATATTAACAACTTATCGAAATAGTTTTATATGTGATGCTTTTTATCGTCAATAAATGGAAACTTAAAAATACTTAATAATTACGTATTTTTAACGTTTTTTCTACTTTGAATTGGCTAATATTAGAAACATGTAAGGACCGGTGCTGATACAGGTATTTTAATGTTTACTAGGACGGTTCAAGAACGTGTGTATATTTTATTATAAAAGTGCATTTAAAAATAAATCTACGGCAATTATCGTGGATGTTGCTTACCGATAACTACTAATAATTAAATCGTAGATTTATTATTTATTTAAATATTGTAATTAAGTAATTGTTGGTTCGCGTGATTTGTGTAATTTTAAAACTTATTTATATACAGAAGTAAACATTTCGTAAACTGTTAAATAGATTCTTAACCTAGTTTTAAAATTGATTTTCATAATGACAATGAAAGTGATCTTTATAATTATAAAGTGGACGTAACGTTATGAATTTTCTAAACGTTGCAAATATGTGTACTGTTATTTTTATTAATTTTTGGTAACTGTTGTGTTTTTTAAATGGGATACTTTTAAGCCTGTAAAATATGCTCAAAAACAAAATTGTCAGAAGTATGTACATTTAATTAAAACCGTTTTAAAGAAAACATTAAGAACATTTTTATAATTACAAAAGTAATCAATCTATAAGAAAAAACATTACAGATGAGAAATAAAAAGTATATTTAACTAAATCTTGTAAGTAAAGAGTAAATGTGAACAAGAAAACACCGCCGCGAGTCCGCCACGCTCAGAGCTCATGATTAAGGACCCCGAACGGGTTCGAAACTAGTCGGGCACATTCCGATTTAATTTCTACGTGAATACAGCCGGGTAAATATAAATATAAGAAAACATATGTTTTAAAACAAATTCCTTATATTAAAAGTTATTCCATTCATAAAAGAAAGAAGTTTCTTAGAAATAAGCCTGCTCCAGACATTTTGAAGTAATTGCCCGCTGCAGTTCTCCACTGAAAATAAATATAAAATATACTAACATGTAACAAATTGTATGAAGCTTTTGGAATCGTTTATTTTATAAGAGTTTTTAAGCTTATTAAAATCTCTTAGTATAAACGAGATAGATGGAATGACTTATAGAAAATTACGAGTATAATTTTTAAACCAGAAAATTAAAAGTCATATCCATAGATAGCAATTTAACTTGAGAGTCTATAAAGTAAGTCTGACATGTATTATTATTAAGGACACCCATCACTTACAGGGTGGATATTAAGACGAACAATTTACGACTTTGAGACCAGCCATGAGGCTGTTTTATGTGT
Organism: Dircenna loreta; assembly: GCA_963555665.1. Lineage (NCBI taxonomy): Eukaryota > Metazoa > Arthropoda > Insecta > Lepidoptera > Nymphalidae > Dircenna > Dircenna loreta. Next base: position 13,311,612 of record OY743092.1, read on the forward strand.
GTCAAACGTAAAGTTTACTGCCAAGATCATTGCAATCTCTTACAGTAAGCTTTTACTATGTGTTATTTATATACATACACGATGCGATCTAGACGCTTAATTTAAAAACTTCTCTTTATTTTCTTTTACCATTTAGTAATCACGTGCATTTTGGCACAGAGCTTCTAGAAAGTTGATCCAATAACGTTTGATTGTTTTTGAAACTTTCGGGGACTGTGCAATGAGTTGGAAATTCGAATTATATTATTTTTTTTGTTGTTCCGAAAAGTAATAAGAGTTAAAAGATTTGTAGTTGCTTACTGTATTTATAAGTATAGTTATTTAAACATAATATATGTACAGCGCACGTTAATATATCAAAGACGTAATATATATTTTTTAATTGCCACCGTTTGTGAACCGGGTTACATAAAATGTATTCATATGTGTGCGAGTACAGGGAATGTGTAATGTTTTACCTAAAACTGTGTTTATACTCAATGTGTTATTCAGCTTAGAAGCTCTAAGCCTCTGGCAAATGTTTAGACCTCCCTGAAACACAAACTCATACCCCAATTGGCTACAGTGTTAGAAAGGAACATATTGTTTTACCCGTATAAAAACAAGTAATAAAAAACTCTACCTCTATTCAGTAATTATATTACTATATATTTACAAATATTGTTATTTATTAAATGCTAAATATCTAAGTAAGACGGTATCGTATTTGTCAAAAAGAAACAATAAATCTCATGATCCTCAAACTACATTTCTTTTAATGTTTTCCGAATAATTTCTACAAAAGTTCACAAAAATATTAAATTACATTGTCTCATTAAGCCTGAGTTTAGCGTAAAATAAATAAAATACATTTAGACATCTACTATACAGACAGACACATCATTTTATATATAATCAGAGTTTAATTTTATTTATTTCACGAAGGAAGGAAAACAGATTTCAAAAATAACACCATCTATAAAACTATTTAGAAATCTGGTGCAAATTCACAATTTGGTAAATATAAATAGTTGATAATTTTGTAATACAAATACAAGAATATTTGTTTCCATACCACATAAAATATAAGAGAGGGAGTAATGTCAGAGGTTTGATATTCTCCACGGAGGAACGTTAAAGGTCTAAGGTTTACTTGACTAGGAGTGGGCGGACCCCTCGCGGTGGAGTTGTTATCAAACTCGCTAGGACTCCAAAGTGATTGTGGATTGCCTTCATTGTTTAAATCTATAATTTAATAGTTGTGTCCAAGCTTTATAAGACATTTATATACATCATTTTAGAGATGATATTTTGATAAATATATGTTTATTAGTCTGTAAAAATGTATTGTGAATTAAAACCTTTGTGTGGATAACGTTACAGACATACATAATACTACAACTTTTATTAGTGACATCAGTATCTGTAACATATTAGAACTATTGAATGATATTGTCTATAAACAAAGTAAAAAAAGATTTTAAAAAAGCGTAACATACATTGTTAGGTACGTTACGCTGTCTTTTTTTACTTTCAATGAATTCTTCAATTCAGGAAGGAACCGAACCCGTGACCTTTGATATATACATCCATACCATATCACCGTACAACGACGCTGAGATGATTTTTCATTCCTTACTTTAAAAAAATAAATAATATACACCACAATAAAGGTTATGTTTTGCCATATTTACCAAGGGACGATAAAAATAATAACGTTACAATATATTAACGGACACGCCGTATGTTTGTAATGTTTTTATTCAACACGCAGGCTGGTTACAAAATACAATTATATTGATATTATAGCCCGTGTAATAAATATAAATGTTTTATGTAGACAACTATTAATCATATTTAAAATAAAATATATATACTTTTTCTCTATGTACGTCAAAAATCAATGTCGTATCCCCACTAATCGTATTTACAAACATTGGCGTTTGTTGGCGTTTGTTGGTGTTTAATGGTGTTTGTTTGTATTTGTTGGCTATCAAAGCGCTGGTGTAAAGTGCAAATTCAATCTGTGTGTTTGTTTGCTATTGGATAAAATTGACAAGTGTAAGATTGAATGTACAGATCGTATATTTTTTTATGATTTTTTGTAATTATTTTCTAACACTGATTTTTTTTCTTGAGCTAAGCTGCAACGAAGTAGTCGCTGTAGATTGAGATAATTTCATGAAAAAGATTTTTCCCAATAAATTAAAAAAATAACTTTACTTTTACATATTTCTTATTTCAAAATATATTTCGCAATATATGATAATATAAATTCAAGCCACACGTTTTATTCTACACGATTTCCAAGTCTAGGTTATACAATTTATTCCGGAGTCACAGCAACAGATGTCCTTATTCAGACATCCTTAAAACACAAGCTTATAGCGTATTCTAACATCTAATTTATGAATGAATGCATACATCAGCCTTGACAAAGAGAATAAAATTACTTCCATCACCTCTGTATCTTTTATTACACACGAATAACAAAAGATATAAAATTGAGTAAATAACAAAAGATATAAAACTAAGTGAATAACAAAAGGTATATATTATAATTATGAGATACATTATACAATTATTAAAGTGAGGTCGGCCGGGCTCACCTGTTGCGCGCGCACATCGACCGCTGCACGCTTTGTGGGTCGCACAGTGGAATATAGTATAGTATACCTGGCATTGTTATATAGAACATTACAAAACAATAAACAAACATTTCTTATACAGGTATTGCAGATTTTAAACTAAGCTTAAACCTTTCAAACAAAGAAACACTAATTACGTACGTAAAATATTATGAATAGTTGAATTCATCTATTTAATTATTTAGAACATACAAATTTCTAACATTATTCAATTGTAAGAATTATTTTAAGCTCTGTCTCTGATCAGACAAAGCCAGGGTACGGGGTTAGTGAACGAGTATATCATCACAGGGTTGTCATCGAGTATCAAAGTATTCCATCTCGCTGTTTTTGTTAGCACGTCATGAATATAGGTCAGTGTTTCATTCCGCCTACCATTTCTAACTATTCTCTCGTTTTCCCCTAACCATTTTTTTTTCTCTCACAGAGACTGAACAAAGCTATGTTATTTATTCTAAAACGTAAAATATAAAATGTTTACTATATGAAATGTCTATTCTTTTATGTAAATACAGACGTAGAGAAAGCTACATTATTTGTAGCTCGTAGCTCTTTCCCTACGACGTAGAGAATGCCTTCAGATTTGATTTATTACTTAGTAATATTTTCTTTTAAATCCCTAACTTTAGTTAAGTTACATTATTTTATGCTGGAAATATTTAGCCATTTTACTTTCTAGCCATTTATGTCGTTATTAAAATTTTATAATACCGTAGTTTAATTCGGCGTTGAGACGGACATAACAAAATAATCTTAACTATAGATATGAACATTTTAAGTCGAGTTTTTAACTTGGTCTAAATCGCTTAAGTTATGTAACATTGTGACGCAAATAACCCCTCTGTAAGGGTATATACTTTTGACCTTTTTTATAGGATAAATTATTCATTAAAGTAAGATGTTTTATTTTATCTTCCATACTGTAAGAATTAAGAAGAATGTGTATTTAACATTGCATTATTTGTAATCTTGCGCTAAATTGAGACTTTTGTAAATCACACACACTATAACATTCAACAGTACACACACACTGAAATATGTAGAGAGTATCAACTTCTTTGCATTCTATTCAATTCTCTCAAATAATGTAGAGCCGCGCTCCGTCCCATTTAACTTTGACCGACAAATCAAACAGTAAAAGAGAGATTTCAATGCGTAAAACTTACTACAAAGAGATGCTTAGTTTATTTTGAGAGAAACTTGGGATTCTGTTTGATCTATCTGCATAGCTTTTAGAACTAGAAGTTTAATGGAAAAATTTAGAGAATTCATTTGTTATTAATGACAATTTATATATCAACCACATCTATGTATCGCATCCATTTTGAATTACAAATCAAATGACATCTTAACAAATATTTGATAACTAAAATATCTATTAATTTAGCATTTAATATTAATTTAAGTATTGTATATTTTGGGAAATTTCGTTAATATCAAAAGTATTAAAAAAAATTAACAAAGTGCGTAATTCAAAGTCGTTTTATTTTTAAAAGTTTGTTTAATCAAAACATTGTCATCGGTATCACGTTCAGTATCACGTTGTTGATTTCGGTCACCTTGTTTTCAGTATGGGATACACTTTGTTACTGGATACGGTTAACCTTTGTTCCTTTGTTGTTGGTTTGGAATGTATTTGTGCTATGCTTTTCGAATCCTTTCTTTTATAACAGCATAGTTCAATCACAATAGTAGTAGAAGTAATCTTTTTTTCGATTATTTCTTATATTTTTTTTATATTCTAATTATATTTATATAATAACTATATTTAAACGGATATATCTTCTGATAGATATTTGATAATATATTACGCTTCAACTATTTGAGATATTATTTGACACAAATGTTTAAGAAAGTTTATTTAAACATTTTTTTTCCGAATAAATTTAACGTTACAACGGTTGAATAATTTATTTTTTAAACCGAAAAAAGCTTTTTTTCACTATGTAGTCCGTACAAAAATATGGACGTTCCTAAAAAATAATCTTATAGTTATGTTATAATAATATACATGACAACTTCTGAAAAAATATGAACCTTTAATGAGAAAAAATCCATAACAAAATAAAATTACATTTAAACACTATGAGACATTATAAAATAGTAGATATCTTATAAAAAAATATATTAAATAAATAACAGCTTATACAGTCTACAATTTAAAAAAGTCATTATTATAAATGAATACTATGTGATGTACAAAATATATGTTTAAATTTCTTGTTGTAAACGTGTATACATAAATAAAAACGAATAAACCAAAACCGAATAAATATATGTTATATATAACATTTTTAAACAGAAAACTAGGCAATACCGTCAATCTACTGTTCAGATGTCTAGATCTCGACAAAGACTACTGACAGACGAAATATACATTATTTATTAAATAATAAACTAGCAAACTACCCGGGAATGGTTCTATTATAAATATTATAGAGAGGTTATGTCTCAACAAGTTTTGTAAAATAGAATATATTTCTTAGTCATGACATTTTATATATTTCACATAAACAATAATCCTGTATTCCATGTAATATATCAAACCGCACGCTGCCCTGAGAGCTCAGCACCGCGAATCGATTAAACAACAAACAGACTAACCGCAAACATTAGCGACATTGAATTTGACCAACATGTACAAATATGCTCCCTTCATTATTACATAGTAATTTGTAATTAATTTCACTTCAGCTATGTGTGCTGCCAGTACTTGTTCACTGAACAGTGTTTTTAATGTATATTATAATAATCTTACAAATGTTATATTATTATTAATGCCTTTATATGTTAAACTTATCTTATAAAACTAAAAGCACTTATTGTTAATTGTCTTGGATGTATAATGCTATGAAGCAAGTGCCAAGTATTTCGATATAGTGAATGTTTTGATCATTGCGTGGAGTACAGGCACGTAGAAATTTCACAGTCGGCTGCTCGTAAATCCGCCGGAATCTCTCCTAGAGCCCTAAGTACGTCTAACGGCAAGGGTGAAACAATAAACGGGCTGCGCTGTAATTGTGATTAAGTGTACTTTATTCAATATACCGACTCTTTAACACTTTTTCACTCCATTGTACCATTTGGATAGCGAACATTGCTTAATTATTTATATAACCTGTATAATTATTTTCTACATAACATTATGTAGCTATATATATTTTATGTTATGTTCTTGAGGTTTATTAAATGCTGGATATATATCAGGCGGAGAGGTATTGATTCAGAAAGCCATTCTTTATTCATCAGTCTGCGCGGATCTGCGATGTTTCTTTAACTCTTTTGTTTCCATTCTATATTCCGACATTTTTTATAGATTATAGTTCTTTAACTAAGTTATTATACTTAATACTTTGGGCTTATTACTAAATATTAACCTATTGTGTATGTAAACGTTCTAAATTCATTTGAACAATTTTAGATTATTTATTTCATATTACAATTTGCATACTACATATTTTATAATACAATTTGCATACTTACAAACATCTGCTGGGACATTATTTCTTTATAAAATGATACGTTATATTCTTATTAAAAACGATAAATGGTTTAAAAATATACAGAAATAAAAAACATACACATTTTTAATACTTTTAATAATTAATTAGACACTTAGAGCTATTCCTTTTAAAATAATTAATAAGTAGTGATACAAAACAATTTTTTGTTTCGAAAAAAAGAACAAAATTGTTACAAAATGAACGCATATGACATTAGACGAGATTTATAGCGGACGTGTTGCCAACGGTACAATGTGGTCACTTTAATGAATGTTTACGTAAATGATCGAAATATAGTTAAAAATACAGAACACAGATTCCAGCACAGATATTAATCTTTATTACACGAAAAGAAGAAGCGAAATGTTGTTTTTTTTTTCTTTTAGTCCTTCAATTCCATAATAAGGAACAGACTTTTGCGTTCTCTATGGTTATTTTATTATGACAAAGCAAAAATCATAGCTTAGTGTTAAATGATTTTATTGCAGCTATGAATATTTTTAGGTAATATTATTTTAATATAAATAGTAAAGCATTACATTATAAAGCTCATTAACAATGCCATCTTTTTGAGTCGCGAATTATGAAGCACTGCATTGGACACACGCCAGCGCCCACTCCGTCTGATGTTAGTCCTCCAATTTTCAATATCATAGTAAATTTATATGTATTTGAAGTTAAAATTAGTTACCGTGTTGCATTTACTGGCGTCAAAGAATATTTGGATGATAACATTTCAATTTAAAGAATGCCGCCTAAACATATTAAAAGTGAATTATCCAGAATAAAATATTTTTAACGTTTCATCGGAGTGTGCTTTAAAATTCTTACAAGTATTTTAATATCATGACAGATATATATCTTTAAAATGAAAACGTATTCACGTATATTTCTGGGACTAGATGTGAAGCGTTCAGTAATATGTTCTTGTTACATACAGACGTTATGTCATACATTTATAAAATATATCGAGCTTGAAAAGATCCACTGATTCAATATTTCATTTGAAATAACGCGGATGAAATATAAAACAACACATAAACAATATTAAAGTACATGAATGCGATGATCAAAGGAATATGTTACATTGAAAAAAATAAGCTTTTCCCCAGAGATAAAGAAAATTAGGTTCAAATATTTCACAAAAGCTTTAAGGATGAATCCAATGGGATGGGGATATAAAACGGTTGCCGGTTACATGGAAAATGGAAAAACGGGAGGGTCCGGAGGGAACATAAATTTAAATAAGCATCATATGAAAATACAGTAGAATCTAGACCGGTCCGTTTTGGAATTCTATATTCTTTTTATTGTACTCTTGTGGCCGTGTTACATGAGGCCATATCAGTATAATTTTGTTGTTATAGTACATAAGCTTACATTAATTCTGAAATATATTTATATAAAACTATAGAGTCAGTGAACAAACCCTTGTCGCAGTCTGTTAAAGCAAAACTTGTGAACGCCAGTCATCTAGAGCGGCAAAACATGGCGTGATAAACACAAATGCCCAGAGCTACTTTGTCACAAAGTTATTGCGAGAACAATTTATAACAAAGGCTTAAACTAACACTACATTTACAAATAAAATGTAAAGTAAATGATATATTATATACAATGTCGGTCTCTTTATGTTCCTTCGTAATTTCTCCTAAGGGGTTGACCAATTTTGATGTTTTTCTTTGTTCTGATGAAGTTCGGTGCTGTCGAAATACAGTCCTTTGTTTTTACTTTCAAACCTAAATCTTTATTAAAAAAAAAAAGAAACAATGAAAAATGTTGAGCAACAAATTTTATTTATTTTTCTAAGTATATAATAATATATAATATTTATTTAGCATACTTCTAAATTATAAGCGTCCATAGTCTTTAAAAACATATTTTTTTACAAGTTGGTACATTTTGGTTTAAAATGAAACATAATATAAACATCTGTCTGTTAGTCAGTAAGTCGATCCGCTGGAGGGCAGATGATATGTTATATAATAGTACTTTAAGACTTTTAGGTTTCAAAATCTTGTAAAGCTGTAATTTCTTCAGCGTGTAGTTGTTATTTTATAAGAAATATTATTGTCGCAGTCTGGCCGCCCGCCAACCTCCTACCACGATTACACGCTCGGCGACGTTTTATTGTTGATACATTCTGATTACATAACACATATATAATATAATAATATATACGACATTCGATGTCAATGACCGGTAATCGAATTTGAAGTTTTCATGCCAACAATTTTATTTATATATTTTTGTAACATTGATTTATATATTGTGAAGTAAAACCTGCTTTTTGCTTATTTTATATTTGATATACAGCTAACATTAAAATAAAGTATGAGTGTATTTAAAGATGCTTAGTTTATTTTACCATTATATTTCTTGAAAACTTTTTATAAATAATTTTGTAAATCCTATATTTAAAACATAATATATAAGAATGTGAATTGTTTATAATCCCATGGTACGGATACATAAATGATTCTCGTGACATTTCTCCGCAGTATATTATTATTTTACGCTTTTCAGTTTCCGTGCGACATTTGTCCGCGTCGTGATTCTGTAGAGTGTACGTTGACCGATCTAACTGGACCTTCCACTACATATATCATATAACTACATACTGGATACGGAATACACTGGTTTAGTACATATAAAAACGTATTCTTAGAACATACACTGTATATATAAAATGCATTAGGTAATGGAAATCACAATAGTATTAGAATGCAAATTAACGTATCTGAGTTAATAGCTTTATAGAATTTACAATATTAGTACAGTGTAACAGACAGATTATGATATCTTTATTTATATATACAATAAAAAGATTAAATACACAGCGCAAAATAAACATATAAATACTTGAGGTGGTTCTAGTTAGAATAAGGAATCCTATTTAATAAGATGTTTCAGTTGTAGAAAAATAGGTATAATGTTAAAAATTAAATATTTAAAATATTAAAAATATCCGTTTCTGTATGAGACAAGTACATTTATAAACCGCTGAATGTTATTTTGTGTTAATACATTTGTAAAAGTGTAAAGAGATTGAGTTTCATTGTACTATTGTAGTTAAGTCCTCAGCTTATAAGACCCACCCTTAGTTGTTACCGGCTCTCTCACAGAAAGAAATATATGAATACATATATATAAATATATTATTCTTCTTCTCTAAGTGGGTGGTGCTACCCCAGTGGAGCCGAATGACTACAGCTAAGCATTTATACTATGTTTTATTATATTTAGGAATATGAATTTATATACATTTTAAACTAATATCGGGTCTACTACGCGCTAAGACCCGATATTAGTTTAAAATGTGTACAAGGCGCGATAGTTTGAAAACATTAATGAATTTATATATTGGAATTTAAAATGTTCCTTCGTTTAAGAAATTTATAAACATAATTTCATTTAATAATTACAAACGTTATAATAATATTTTTATCTATATGTCATAATCAAAAAACTTATGCACAGATTTTTATACACTTTCTTTCAATGCATAGGGTGAAGCTTACAAACATAACTTGTAAGTACCTAGTGTACTGGAATGATAATTCAATTATGGGTTACTTTTTCAATAAATAGAGTCCATCATCTCGTACTAAATATTGAGCATATTTGTTACGATAAAAATTTTATCGCTTTAAAAAGAATACTCTTTCTAACAATGTTTTAAAATATTTAAATATAAAAAAAATTGTATATTTGTTGGAGAGCTATATTACAATATTACATATACGGTAATATTCCAGGCTATATATTAGATTTCGACGTCTATAAGAACATAAAAAAAAATATTATTATTATTTATAAATCCTTACAGATACATTTTTGAAACATATTGATTTATTACATTATTACTCTGTACTACTCCGTTCCCTGTTTATTCATCCTGAAAGACATATTGTATACAAATACAGTTTTTTTTTCCATGAAAATGAGGTTTAAAACCTTATTTAAATAGTATACCATATAAATAATAACTACTTTCATAATAATAAATATTCTGGTCATATAATAATCAAATCTCAGCACTCTAGGGACAGTACAGATAGGAAAAAAATGGCATACAGTCGATAGCCTTTTCAGCATTTCATCTGACAGCAAATACACGAGCCATCGCAATCGTATTAGAGCTAACTTGGTTACTAACAGGAATCAATTGTAGAGCTGGATTGAGCTCTACTACACAGCACCAGCACCTCTGGATATGACAGTTAGAACATTTACTGGGATTAATAGGATTTATTAACTCTTGCAATTAACTTTTAACTAGTAAATTTTATAAACGACATATATATATATTATAAATAGTTCTTGTATATTTAATTATATGTTATAATTAATAAATAAGATTACTGCATGACTTTTTCCATCGATGTAAATTATGGACCTTTATTTTTTTTTCGTTCAAGTAGTTTCAACATATTTAATATGATATATTAAGTAAAGATACCTTTGTAATAAATATATCATTTATTTTTTTTAAACCCGTTGATTTTAAAACGACAACTGACATATTTTCAAAATAATCAAATATATTATTTGTAAAATCCTATCCAGTTCTTTAACTTCTTAGCTTTTGATTGGACATGCACTGATTGTCACAGAACAACGTTCTAGTTTCATTTACAGATAACAGCACTATTTTCAGTCATTTCAGTTTTCTGCCTTGGGACAATATTTTTATGAAGCTCATAGTCACATACAAAAAATATACCATTTTTTTTCAAATTAAATACATGTTAATAAATTAGATTCCTGCTAATGTTCCTCTACTGTTGAATAAATAATATTACAATAAACGTTCTGTACTCATCAAGTAATGCAACATCACACAGACTGGAACAGACAGAGATTGTTCAGGAATAGCGTCCCATTTACTGTATCTTACACTATTGTGAAACCTTCCTTATCACTGGCCATTGTGTTTCTCATTATACTGGTGTATACTCCTCTTATTATATAAAATATACAATTCACAACCTTTTGCTTAAATAATGCTTAAAAATGTAACAGTAAAATTGTATGAAAAAAGGTAGTATAGCTGAAAATATATATATATATATTTTATGTTCGTTGTCTTTTTCATAAAAACCCATTATAAATACATAAACCTACATGTTTATGTATGAATGTATATTTATTGTATGATAAACAATGTACATACTGTTGATTGTATTAGTCTATTACTTGGTAGGGTCTTTAATAGCACATAAACTGAGCAACCTCGTATCATTTAATTTGCTTTTTATCAGAATAATCTCAAAGAAATTTCCCAGATGTACTCGAACAACCTTCCGTAGGATTAGGGTTGGCACAATTAATATTTTATATCTATTATATAATAATTATAGATTATCAAATTAAAGTAATGTAGATAGATTTCATCTGTGATGTTTATAGAAAGCTAGGGTTTTTTTTTTCTTTGGATGCAATAATCTCCAGAAGTACAGGTCATTTATTAAGGAAGCTCATAGAATTTATATATATAAATATATATCCTATAACAAATATGAATACGAATAACGTATATATTTATTTCCCGGGTTCAATCAAAATATGTTAAAATTAGTTTGTGTCAGCCCTGGGTCGCGATGACCGCCACCCCTACAATATAGCTAATGGTATTTTACGAACGCTGCATTTTTATATTATGGCGTAATATAATAGGAGTGAAATTGCATTAGCTTTATTAATACAATATCAGAGATTACCTTCGATCGTATCACTTAACAATTTAGAAAACCTTGAAAGTATATATTTTATTTAATTCACGTTGACCTTTGTATAAAAAAGTATCTACTAAGTGATTTTTTACGATTCCCTTATATAACTGTGAACTGTGTGGAAATAATTTTAATATCAGAATTGTTTGACAAATTTGTATAGACAGTTTAAATTTAATATCTCTGTATAATGGGGAGACCGGACTTCTATGCACACAAGCTTTTCAGAAAGCCACACAAATTTTAATGAGTTAAATATGTAGATTAACTAATTATATTTAGCTGACAATTTTCAAAATAGTTATAGATATATATTGCATTTTAAATTATTTTATTTTAATCTTGTTTTCTTTAGAAATCTAAGAGCGTTGTTTGATGAATCGTTCTCAAGAAGTATATTTATTTTTCGTCATATTCACTTAAGTATTCAGTTGCAATACATTCTACTTTATACATATAATAGAAATAATTAAAACAATATTTACACAATATAGAAAGATTTGAAAAATCTAACTCAATAGTTTCTGTTTTAGTCAAATCGGATGAGAAAAAAGGTATTGGTATATAATAAACAGATATTATTTTAGTATTACTTTACTGCTATACTCTATATAAATGATATCTAACTAGATGTGTTTACATTACATAATATAATTATGTATTAATATTGTAATGAATTATTATTAAATTATTTTCTATCTTGTTACAGGGGCTTCGGAAAACAAGGCTTCCAGTGTCAAGGTGAGTCGGAGTTTGTTTAATATTGTGACATAACTAGTTAAATGTACTTTTTTATATATGTTATTAGATTACAAGATATATGTACTTTCTTAATCATATACATAAATTTTTCCTGCGGCTTCGACCGAAATCTTTGAATTCCGTTCAACTATATAGATATATGAATATGTCCATTAGTAGTAGTGTACTTTTTAAAATATTATGATATTTGTTTGATTGCAGTTTGCAGCTTCGTGGTCCACAAGAGATGCCACGAGTATGTCACCTTCACGTGTCCTGGAGCAGACAAGGGCGCAGATTCAGACGTTAGTACATACTTTATAATTACTATTATATAGGAATTAAAGTATTTCAGTATCAGACTAACCAATGAGGTTGAAATTGTTTAATACGAAACAAAGAATACCGGAATGTAGGTGTTATTAATAGCTAGTTTTTGGTTGAAAATAAAAATGATTTGACAGCTGTCAAGAGCTGTGATTGTCTATTTATCATTCCATCAACCAATCAGAATGGTTATTAAGAGGTTTACCAGAAAATTGGTTATCATTTTAATAGATACGGATTGAATATATGCGTATGAAATGTCTGTAATACATCGCTCTGGTCTATTTTTATTCTAGTTAGAGTTATAATTAAAGCGTCACGTGTCCAGGGCCCGTGTCCTCGGAGGACGCTACAATTAATTATTGCAATTGTCGCCGGCAGCGCCGCTGGCACCCGTCAGCCTGTTTTCAAACAGAATTCACTCTCAAATGTTTATTCATATTATGTTATTTCCAAATTAAACTATTCTAGCTCTATCTATTATAATATTTTTTTTATTAGTTTGTATTTACATAAAAATATTATTGTATTTTTTTTTCTTCTATTTATCTGATCTTTCTATGTACTAGTTCAATTAATAGGTACATTTTACAAACACATTTTTTCATTAAAAACGTATTGTCAAAGATAAAACTATTCTGACAAAACTATTAATAAAAATGATGTTTTGATATATCGATATGGTTAATTTAAATTAAACTGCGTGATTATTTGACTTTTTCATAAAATATTGTAACTTCTTGCAATAAATAAGTAAATGTTCACAACAAAGGGCAATTAAAGTGGAGTGCGTCCAGAGCATAGCACGCCACCCCACGCACGCGATGAAATGAAGTAATTATAACCCGTCACGTCAGGAACACTAAATAAACGATATGATCATTTAATCTTAGACATAGATACAATTTTGGTAATTTATAGAAAAAGTAACTATGAACTAACTGTACGTATATAGGTATATACAATGACAGTAAATAATATACATTATTTATAAAGAGTTTTTATACAGTATTTTATTTGATGTCTGTCTATTTTATAACATTATATTTAGCTATATATAATACAGATAAGTTTCTATGTTTTAATTTTATATTACCAGTTCTCGTTTGCGAATAAACAATTTCACCTCCAGTTTTTATCACACAGTTGCGTAACCCCACGATTTATCTTCCGACTTGACAGAAGAAAAATTATTACTTCTAATTGAGGTTACCTACAAAAAAATAAGGTCCTCATGTCACAAACTAAAAAAGTCATGTAATTCGACTTACGTTATAATCCCACAACACGGACAGAATCATTTTATTATATACATATATTAATAATGTATAATGGATTATAAATAATATTTAAAACCCTATGCTTATTATTTTCGGAATCCTGTATCGATATTGATGCTACTGTTCTGTTCGGATAGACAATATTTCATTTAAATTGTAAAATGTCGGCATTCAGTGGTTCCTTTCAAATAAAGTGAAGGTCGTGAGCTAGTGATTATAAAATCTTAAAATAAAATCTGACCTAAATTTTAAATAAATCCTTCTGTGTGGTCCTTCTACAGAATAATTACTATTTTACACGAAAATATTATAATTTTTAGATTTTTTTGACGATAAGCTGACTTAAAACGTTTTATTATTCTCAAAGTACTGTACAGAATAAAGCCTACTTACTTTATAATTAAGAAAGTTTTAATTTCTTTAATCAATCATGTCGGAATTACATTCCGGGTTTAAATGAAATTCCTCTTACATTTGCTTCAACGGATTAAAAGAAAAGGTTAATAATTTTATTGAAAGCAGACGCATAAAAGATCATTTTATTGAAATGGAACGAGAGAGAAAACCAATGTTTAAGATAATTTGAGCAAGAAATATATATTTAATTTCATAAATTATTTTTTTTTACTCAAATTATCGATCTGCAGGCCGACCATGTACTCTTTAAAGCTCTCATAATTTAAAGAAGTTTTTTTACATTATTACAATAATATTACTTTGATTCTTTTCATGATCTCTATAAAACCAATCATAATGATTGCTTTCTTTGAATAACAAAAAGAATACTTTCAACAATATTACATTAATATTTCAAATATTAAAACACAGTTCAAGAGTTAATAATGTTAAATAGTAAAAGAATGAATGATTTTGGATGACGTCATCAAAACTTCTTATCGAAACATTATTGAAGAAATATTACTTCTAGGTATTTCAAAGTAAGATTATTGTAATATTGTTAAGAGTTATTAGCTTATAGAATGTTAATAAACGTGCTCTGAGTGAATGACTTACAAATAACTACCGAAAAACAGAGGTGGGTAAATCAAAGTTCAAACCTCATTAAAAGTTTTGCATCTAACTTTGTAATTTTGTACTGTGCTACGTGCTGTGAAGGTACCATCAATCTGATCACCTGCCAGCAGCGTGTAGACTGTGGTATTAATATTAACGCCATCTACTCTACATCTACATTGTAGTGTTTGTTAGTACGTGTGTTTATTGCTTGCGTCCGCCAATTAGTGTTTAAATATACATACCAATTTACATTTGTTAGTTTAATACGTTGATAATAATAAGTTTTAACTCTTTTCAGTACCTATGTATAACATTATTTTCTTAAATACTTGCGTGAAGTCAATAATCAATGTTATTTGAAAGCTGGAAAAAACGATAAAAAGAATTAGTGAGGCAAATCTTTTCCACAAATTATCCAGACACTTGAGGAATGTTAAACACTTCTAAAAATCCGATACCCAATAAATTGCAGTCGTTCCAATTTAATTTAATGACAAGAAAAACAGGAAAATTCCTCCCAAGGTATCTCTTTGTTTGACGACGTAGCTTTCAACCGGCAATTCGATCGCGTAACACTAATAAAATTTGTCATTATGACATTTATAGTCGATTTTATAGCGGGAAAGTGTTTTGGAAATTTTGTTGGGCGTCTTCCTATTAAAAAAAAATAAGATGGAAACTTTATACGTGTTTGAAGATTTTGATAAGTAAACTGTGGTATAGTTTATTTATATCAATCTGTTAGTTTTTATTTAGAAAGAGAATACATTAGAATTCCTCTGTAAAGCGTAAACTTTAAACATTATTATATATATTAACCTAATTAGTTCAGTTCATTGTACTATCGACAAAGTTAATTGTACTATCGATGTAAATTTACTATTGACGCTCATTATAAATGGTTGTCTGTTTATACCATAATATGATAATTACATTTACAAAAACAAGCTTTATAATCTACTTTACTCTTACTTTAATCTTAGTTAGTCTTTATCTCATTTTTTAAATGTCCTTTTTACATCGATATGTAAAATAAACAAGAAAGCAAAGTAAGACAAACATTTTAAACACACGTTACGACATTAGTTATTTTGATAAATGTTCAGAGCTTCAGCACATTTCTCACTTTGAATCTGATTTGGGACTAATAAAGACATTTTATATTTGGTTATGAATATTTAAATCGTTTCTGATTGATGATAATGTCTGAAAACTGTAACGCCGTCATTTGACTGAAGGACTGTCCTAAATCAACAATGATTAATGACCATGCTGACGTTTCCGTGTATCTATACAGAAATATAAATAAATATCATCTTTAGCTATGTTATATTTCAAACGTAATTACTTAACCGCACCTCGTATATTCAAAATGTAATCAAGAAATTTTACCCTGTATATCTTTAATTGTGTTCATGGTGTGGAGGAATAACTATGATGTTTGAGTATTTATACCAATTTCGGACAACAGGATACCAGAACTCGACACAATTTCCGCAATTGTACGTACTCGTCACCGACTTTCTGCGATCACTGCGGCTCGCTCCTGTACGGGCTCATCCACCAGGGCCTCAAGTGTCAAGGTACAACGCAACGCTTCTTCGAGCAACGCTTCGCTGTTTTTTAACGCTAATGCTTCTCCATTTATTAGTTTTCAGCTTGGTGGTGGATTTTTATGCTTATGTGTGTTTTTTCTTACAATTTTAATATATATTTTTTCTTCTAGCTTTCTATTTACATTACAATATCGTTTGCTTCTTTTTCTTTGGGTTCTGTGAGTGTTCAATAATACTAAATGTTTCTTGCGAAGGCCGCGTACGCCCCTCACAAATGGAATACGACGACGTTTCTTACACCAACGTTCTGT
The DNA here is from genome assembly GCA_963555665.1 of Dircenna loreta. Lineage (NCBI taxonomy): Eukaryota > Metazoa > Arthropoda > Insecta > Lepidoptera > Nymphalidae > Dircenna > Dircenna loreta. The sequence goes on from OY743092.1 coordinate 13,328,709, forward strand.
GACCATTGTGGTACAATACTCCACGGTATCGCCCACCAGGGATATAAATGCGGAGGTATACCCCACTGGGTCTCAGAGGAACATAGCTCCTCAAATAACCCCTTAGACCGATCGATGTCACGGGTATTCTCGAAATGTTACTGTCGTAGATGTCTGAATTACATGTCTGCATTCACAGAGGACCCTGTTGCACACGCCAAGTAAATTAAATGAAAGTGCTATTTGAATTGAGGCAATTTGGAAGTAAAATTAGAAAGTGATCCCGCACGGTAGGAGGGTTAATGGATATTGAAGCGTATCCTCACTAAATCCCATTTCAATATTGAATGAATCCCAATGATAACGGGGGTGAAATTACGTCTATACATTAGTTTTATTTTATTTTACTTGCAATTATTATTTGTAATATCCTTCTTTTTTCTTTGGTACTTCACCAAGCGGATACTATGCATGCCATAATTCATATTTACTTAGATCTCGTGCTACGTACTTGTAGTTCTATGTTGGCTTAGCTATTTAACTCCACTGCGTTAGTTACTTTAAAGTTTATTCCCTCAGTTGTATTTGCAAATTTTTGTTTTTTTTTTATTTCCAGTAGTTGAAAACAAGTTCAAATAAATGTTTTGTAAATTAAAGAGATAATTGTATAAATAAGTTTATATGTTAAAGTACTGGTGCATGTAATATTATAATTTACTAAGTCTCTTAATACTAAATTTATAAATAAGACTAAATTGAACCAATTAACTCTCTTCTTCGATATCATTTATTGATGTATATTATCAATAATACATTCAGTATTTTTGTTCCGCTTTTCCCTCTTATATATAATATATATAGAAGTAGCTTCTTAAATAAAATTCTGTTTATTAATTTAACATGTTTTTGTGTACAGATTAATCTTATTTTATGTTATATTAAGAATATTTATATTACATTATTATCCTGCTATTATATGAAATGTCGACTTTTTTTATGATTAATGATCTGATGGATATTTCAAACTTGTTTCCATAATTCTTTTCTTTATTCACATTGTATACTAGCTTTATAACCATCGTCAATGCTTTTAGTTCATCCAAACAATATGACCATTTAAACTAAATTGTCATCGGTTATAGCATGCGACATGAATGTACACAAACGTTGCGAGGAGTCTGTGCCAAATCTCTGCGGCTGCGACCACACCGAGCGCCGTGGACGGATCCAGCTGAAAGTATCCTGTGTAGGCAACAAGCTTACCGTTGAAGGTTTGTACCCATGTTTATTTTATTTAAGAAACAATAAATATATTTAAATTTTCATGATCATTATGACCTATTTTTATATTCACGGCAATCGTATCAGAATATTGACCAACTAATTTTGAACCTATTCAGGGCTTTTTATTCATGGATTAATGAGAAAATCAAGAATGGTGGACTCAGTGTAATTAAATGTATATAATAAGTTTATTTATTTTACGTTTCTTTCGTGTCCTTCAGTGATACAGGGCCGCAACTTAATCCCAATGGACCCGAACGGTCTTTCTGATCCTTACGTCAAGTTGAAGCTGATTCCGGATTCTGACAACGTGAAGAAAAAAACTAAAACCATCCGCAGCAACCTCAACCCTGAGTGGAATGAAACTCTAACTTTTGATCTTAAGCCGGAAGATAAAGATAGGAGACTTCTGATTGAGGTAACATAAACAATATTTGCTAGACTAAATTAATAATTTGGTCTGTCATTCCATTCTTTCACATAATTGTTTTACCAGATCTGGGATTGGGACAGAACCTCCCGTAATGATTTCATGGGATCCCTCTCCTTCGGCATTTCCGAGGTAATGAAAGCTCCAGCTGACGGCTGGTTCAAACTCCTGACCCAGGAGGAAGGTGATTTTTATAACGTGCCAGTGCCAGAGGAAGGCGCTGACTTAGCACAATTGAAGAACCAAATGAAAGCCACCAACTTACAAACGCGTAGACCAGCACCTCCTCCTGATAGAGAGGTCCCGCATAACATGGCGGCGGCTGATGTCATACGAGCATCGGATTTCAACTTTGTGATGGTGCTCGGAAAGGGTTCTTTCGGAAAGGTATGAAAATGGACATACTCAAGTATTGGATAATGGTGGAACTATCTATATAAGATATCTTCCCAGTCTTAATGTTAATGTTTATATCCCGGTTCTAAAGAAAAACATTATTTTGATGATCCATGGTTTAACTTCGCAACGATTCCTATACCAAAACGGCTTAAATTAAATTTTTCGTAGTCCAAGATATTTTCAGCACATTCTCCAATTAAAACTCAAAATAATACTAATATGGATGAAGTCACGCATACAAGGAGTCAACTCTACGCTGATTTCTAATTATTATTTATTTCAAAAATAACAACGCTTTACATAGAATTTTAGAGGCGCAAAATTTTATATATCGATTTTAATCTTGGCTAAATGGAAACCATTGGACCCAATTTTGCACCGGAGATTAAAATCGTGATTGCATTGCAAAGTACCTACGAGTTTTTAGATTTACCGATCACTGGATTTATTTATTTTGTATCGTAGGTAATGTTAGCAGAGCGTCGCGGTACTGACGAGTTGTACGCTATAAAGATTCTAAAGAAAGACATTATTATACAAGATGATGATGTGGAATGTACGATGGTTGAAAAACGTGTGTTGGCGCTCAGCACCAAGCCACCATTCCTCGTCCAGTTACATTCTTGTTTCCAGACTATGGTAAGAAAATCAGTATTAATAAATATAAGGAATTATACAGTCCCATTTCTCCAATCTATAGAAGGGTGAGGTCAAATATACTGTGAATGTTTTAATTTAAAGGATCGTCTGTACTTCGTGATGGAGTATGTCAATGGCGGAGATCTGATGTTCCAAATACAACAGTGCGGCAAATTCAAAGAACCTGTTGCTGTGTAAGTAGAATTAACAAAATGAAAGTTATTTGTATTTCTGATGTGTGGTTTTGGTTCTATGTCTAAATTTGATTTTCTTTATTACCAAAACCTCATTTTTTTTATTTCAGCTTTTACGCTGCTGAAATCGCAATCGGACTTTTCTTCCTTCATTCCCGCGGAATAATCTACCGCGACTTGAAACTTGATAACGTTCTCTTGGACCAAGATGGTCATATTAAGATCGCCGATTTCGGCATGTGCAAAGAGGGAATATCGGGTGACAAAACTACCAAGACCTTCTGTGGAACACCAGATTATATAGCTCCAGAGATCATATTATATCAGCCGTATGGCAAATCTGTGGATTGGTGGGCATATGGAGTGCTTCTGTATGAGATGCTGGTTGGACAGCCACCTTTCGATGGGGAGGATGAAGAGGAACTCTTTGCAGCCATTACGGATAACAGCGTTTCGTATCCTAAGACCCTAAGCAAGGTAGGCTGGCTTGTATTGTAACTTGATGTAAAAATGTTTGTTATATAATATATATATCATATGAATATGTTTAATCGTGCGTAAAACCAAAGCCTGAAACAAAATGGCATCCGATAATATGTTATGCTATTGTTAATGTTATGTTATTATAAGCCTGTTCTAAACCTATACATTTATTCTATTAATACTGTATTCGAAAAGCGCTAGCGCTACTTATCTGATCAATACCGTAATCGCATAGACCCAACAATATAACAACAAGATCCCATAACCCCGCAGGAGGCCAAGGACGCATGCAAGTCGTTCCTGAGCAAGAACCCTCAGAAGCGTCTCGGGTGCGCGCTGCGCGGAGAGGAGGACGTCCGCACGCACGCCTTCTTCCGTCGTATCGACTGGGCTCGCGTCGAGGCACGGGACGTACAGCCGCCCTTCAAACCCAAGATTGTGAGTGCTCTTAGGGTATAGCTTATGTCATGATGGATAGGTAATCGACTTTAATCACCAACCCGTCAAAGATCGATCCTTCACAACTATGTACTAGTATTTTAGACTATTTTGGTAACTTTTTAGTTGTATTTTCAGGATTATTTCTTTATGTAATGATAATCTTCTTTTGTAAGGATACTTAATTAGAAATAGTTTGCAGTCGGTTCAGGTTATCGAGGGTTTTAGGGTTTTCTTTAACATTAATTCAGAATATGTTATATTTTGATCACCAAAATAAAATTTGTAACAATATGAACTACCACCAGAAGATTTTTTCCACAAATACAATAACTAAAAAAATCGCCTATTTTTTCCAGAAACATCGCAAAGACGTATCTAACTTTGACAAGCAGTTCACTCAAGAGAAAACCGAGCTGACCCCTACTGACAAGCTGTTCATGATGAACCTCGACCAGACAGAGTTCATGGGTTTCTCTTTCCTCAACCCGGAGTATGTGCAGCACGTGTGAGCTGGTTAGTACCTTTAGACTTACCACAGAAAATACTTCAAAAGATGTCTTTCTTAAGATTTGTTAACGGTTCTAGTCGTTGTTTTTAAAAGACCTCTAAATTCATCTTTATCAAAAACTACATCAGAACTATAATTGTAATAAGTTTTTGTTTTCAGGTTCGTATATCACTTTTGAAACTGATTTGAACGCTACCACTTCAGTGGTCTCTGAATTTCATCTGTCGACTGTTCTCTGTCACTCTCGCGGCGTCGTCGTGTCGCCGTTTCATTCACTCCCTTATTCAACTGTTCTATCGAAGGAGTTTCAAGTGCTTTGGGAGATTTTTTGCTCATCCTTGTAGTTTTTAATTTGACCTGAGTATTACTCTAGTATTGTTTTTTCCATCCATTGTGTGTATTTAAAAACGCAATAAGCAATATCTATCTCAACGAATTATCCAAAGCAATATTAATGGATGTATCTCTTTAGTAATTATCTGTCTCTGTAATTTTAGTTTAAGTGACTCTTTTGACAAAAATCATAGACAATCAAATAAGCTAACCATTTTCAAAAAACCTTCAAATTCAGATCTGTGTGATAAATTTATGAAAAGTAATTATTTGTCTATTATTATTTTTACTATACAATATTTCAATATCGTGATCTTGGGGCCACTTCGTAATAGTGAATGTTGTAGTCTGTGTACACAATAACTACATAATATTATACATGTGCGAGTTTAGATCTTATGCTCTATCACTTTTAGGTCAATATTCGCTTGTATAATATTTTGTACGAGCTTGTGTTAGTTTCTATATAATTTCTCATTCACATATCAGTGTTTGTAATTAGAATAATTGTGTGGATGGCAATATGAACCTTATTTTTAATCTCTTAAGAGTCATCTTCCTTTCTTGCCTAGAAGTAATACATCTCTTAGAAAGTAACAATTTGATTTCATTTGTATGTTTTATTGTTTTTAGATTCTATTAAAACTTTTGAAATTGTGTTTTAATATCTAAAGTATACTTTTTAGAAAATCATATTTATTAAATTTTTCTATATATTTTAATCATTTATCTGTTACTCTCTGCCATTTATAATAAACTCGTTTAAAACGGAATCTCTTTGGTAATCTTGTTGTTTTGTTGTTCTTATCAAGTTTTTTATATATATTATGTTAAATATTAATTTAACTAAAAAAAAATTTATTCGTGTTTATGGCCGTATAATGGCTGAATTTAAGTTTTTATTGTCTACGGTATTTTAAGTGTTTTGTTTATGCATTTAAATTAACTTTCGTTGACAATTTACATAACATATTTTTTTTTTGGATGTCTGTTTGTATGTGCGAATGTGTGCGTGTCTTCGAAGTGTTGCGTTATGATTAGCCGACGAAATTAAGATGTCGTTATTATCATTACATTACTTTACATTATTTTATCATAACATTTTTATATTTATTTGATAATCGGCTAATCATATCACATCTAATAAATAATGTACTAAATAGCCTTACTAACTTTATTTATAATAAATAAAAACATATAAATCGTGTACTCTTTATAGATCATAAATGTGAATTAAAATGAAATGAAGCAGTCGATTCTAAATTGAGTAATAAAATGACATTTTAGGTGTGTTTGATTTTAAGCATAAATATTATTGGGATGTTATTAGAAAATGTACTTTAGATAAACCAAATAAGGTACATTTCACTTTAGATGTTTTCTAATAAGTCTCTTTCGCCGTTCACACTTAGTTATTTTTGTGGAACGGCTTCGAAAACTAGTTAATTTCTTATAGATTTAATATTAATTAGTATTCGTGTTGGCTCATCTTCTATTGCTAACGACTTTGCTTGCAATTAGAATTATAGCATTAACACAACTAAAAAGCTTTGGTAAATAATTATTAAAAATTTTCCATTGCGCTTATGAAAAAATTAAACATTTAATTTAGAAATGGGCCAACATTTTAAATACAGCTGGAAAGGGAGTCAAGTAGAAGCGTCCTGCTGCGTACAACACACACTCATACAGAACTGGTTTATTACGTCGGAATAATGTAATTTTTTAATGGATTATTTTTATTCCACTGTATAACAAGTTCTAAAGTATATTAATTTTATGTTATGTAAAAATTTATTTGTTTTCTTTATTTCTAGGTTAACATTTTTATTTTATTTTTATATGTATAATATGTAGTATAATATGTACAAAATGTCTGCTTACTTTAAAGAATTAAACTGATGTTCGAATAGTTGTGTATGAGTGTGTGTGCATTGTTCCACATCCTTAGGATTGAAATACTTTTAATAATAATCTCTACATGTAAAAAATATATATATTATTTTAATATAGTATACAATTTTAAAGCAAAATATTCTGTTATTTATAATGATAGTAAATTAATTACAAATATTTAAAATAATGCATAATAAAAACAAAAAAATGTAGAGTAATTTATTAGAAGTGTTTCATGAATCTCTTCTCAGCTAATTTTTCTCCTAGATGTAGTTTATTATAAAATAATTCACATTTAATAATAATAATTCACTATTTGTTAAAATACTCTATATACAGTTATATTACATACAAACAACTCAACAGCTATACTATGTAAAGCAAAGCAATGAGCATAGACAGAAACAGACAGGTAAAGGAAACAATTCCAACCAAAGTATTTTGACATCAAGACATTTAACAATAAACCGATAATGTAACATATTATAGCTAATGCGTTGTTTAGACCTTACTCATAATATTGTAGTATATATTTGGCATGGCGCCACTGTATTCCAAACACCAATTCTGTTAGTTATGAAGGTATTATAGTGGATATTATAAATGGTATAATGTAGTGTTGCTAGCTCACTTTAATCACAACGCTCGGACTTGGTCGGTTTATAATAATACAGTTTTAAAAACTTTTAGCTCTTAAGATAGATAAGATCTCATATGTATATACTTGACATTTTTAATATCAAAGTATATCTAATGTCTTAGCTTCATAGATGCTTGAGCTTCTCTACCTCGGAGGTGTTGTCGGAATCTCTTTAAGGAAAGTTAATATATTGCAGTATTTAAATTTTGAGTTTGATTTATTTTTAAAAAATCAGAATATTGATGTTTATTTTGTATGTATCATGTTTTGTTTTATTTTAATGATTTTAACCATTTTTTTTTTATAAGTAAATGCCATTATCATTGAAATTATTTGTAAGTTTTAGTCAAATGTGTTGCCAGAATGATGGAGTAAATTTAAATTATATTATGTAAGAAACAAATAGATTTTAACATATTATTTCTGAGTAGATTTTAGAGCTAGTTCGCCCTTATTGAGAACAATATTTAAAATTAGTTTTCAAATCGTAATACTTTATCGGTTAGAACTTTTTGGTGTGAGGTTAGGGTATTCTCATAGTAGTGCGATGTTTTCTGACGCATAGGCCTAAAGTCCTTTATTATAGAATAAGCCCGTAGTTAATACAGGATTTAGTATACTCTTCAACGTGTTGCATTGACGGTGTCTTTCTCATATTTTATGCACGTTGCCTGTGCCAAAACATGTATATATATATTAATTCCATAATAGGAATAACATTTTTAGCATATATCCTGTTTACATCACTAGTGGTAGAAATATTATCATATATATAATTATTTAAATCTACTGAAGTAATTTGATTCATTTTGTTGATATTATTTTTCTTTATCCTTTTGTCTTTATCCTATTATTCTTTATACTTTAACTATTTTTACCATTAGTGACACGTTTTATCTCATATTTGTAAGGTTTTTAATATGCACTATTTTTTTTTATGCCAAATTCGGATCTTGTCTTCGGGGTGCCGGTCTAGGCAATAATTATCATTTTCAAATATTTTGGAATTAACTCGTTAGTATTTAAAGATACATTTCAATATCCTTATTAGATTTAGGCTTATGGTCTTATTGTTTCCAAAGATTTGTGAGTTCAGAATCAGATACTAAAACAGTTTATATATTGGGTGACGACAACGATACGACATTTTACTAAACTTTCTAGTACTAACCAATATATATATAGCAATTTAGTCGTATGGTTATCAGTTTTAACACAAAAATATATATGCTGTTTCTTAAATGTTTACTAGGAAGAGTAATTCATCATTATTATTGGTTATTATTATAGCACATTTGATCGATATTTATAAATGATGTATGATTTCGAACAATGTTTTTTACTAAATTCTTAGATTTGGTTAGTTAGAAAAATAAATATCAGATAAGTGAATATAGTCTTAATGTTATATTGTTGTCGACATCCCTTCTCAAGTCTATATTACGTAAATACCTGATGCCATATTAAAATGTGTCAATTTTTGTTCTTTACATATCGTTAAAGTATTATGACATATTCTCCACGTAAGGTTGAGAATTTAAAAATACTTGACACCTGTAATGCCTTCGAAATGTTATAATTATTTTATCAGTTAAGTCATGGTTTTTATTAACTTTTATTAATAGCATATATTCAAATAGTTCTCCATTATTTCTTGCTCGTTAATATGAATGTATTCACGTTATAACTATCTCTGTGATAATCATCCTTCACACAAGTAGAACGATTTCGCGCCAGTTTAAATGTTTGAGCCGCCATTTTGTATTTTTAACGATTTTTAAACCTGGTGCCAAAAGCTATTTTTTTAATCTTGATTTGAAAACTTTATAGATTATTTAAGTAATATTTTCCTTTTATGCATTATTCAAAACGCGAAATTTTTCTACTTATAAAATTTTACTCTGAAAGAGCACTTTTATATTTGCGTTAATATTGTACCTTTGTCGCCTCTCACTAGTTTTAATATTGTCAAATTTTACATTTTAACTAATTTTTAAAAGACTATGTGCGAAACACTTCAATTACACTTTAAAGGCTTTCGCACATAATCTCCTTTGATATTTTATTGCATATTAATAATATTATTAGTGTAGTGACAGATTTCGATTTGTAGTTACATTTGCCATTTTCGAATGTAATATTGTCATTTTAAATATTGAGGTGTCGTTGTTCCGGTGAGCGTCCAGCTCGTCCGCTCCAAAGTGTGTTTTCTCGATTGTGGTCGTGGAATGTACCTACTCAATAATATAAATTTCTAATCCACTAGATTTTAAATGTGTTTTATTTCAACCAATCCATAAGATGTAGCATTTGTTCCAAATGAAAATACATATACATGAATATTCTCAAAAAACATTTTACAATTTAGTATCCTTGTCTCCTCTTATTACTTGGCTTAACATTTGATTGCAGAGTGCGGCGTAAGGGTTCAGCTCGACTACCTGCAAAATTATTGTTACAAAATGAAATAAGTTTAAATTGCTACTTACTATAATAAGTCAGACCTCGAAATAGCTATTTTAAATTAAATTTTATTTAATACCAACTATTCATATATTCTGTAAGTTATGATACCTACTACCTAACCATAGACTGTTGAAATCATTTATATTTTATAGATAGACAGACATGGAAGATCAAAATCCGTTTTATAGACACACTTATAGAATAGGTATACAATATTACAAATATAGATTATAATTTATTGTTTATTATATGTATATAAAGAACTTGCTGATCCTATACGTATGAAAAGAATAGTAAGCACTACAAACCTGCTTTTTTGCGAAGCCGCTACCCAATTTTGCGGCTTCGACGAAGGCGGCTCGCGCGTCGTCGTCGGCACCGCGCTTGCGCAGTAACACGCCGCGCTGGCACAGTGCGAGGGCGCGTGTCCGAGTGCTGCTACCTTGCGTGAGGTTTATGACGCGGTCGAGGTCTTTTATCGCGTCTAGATTAAATATTATGGGTTAAACATACAGTGTACGTTTGTCCTTAATACTAAAATCTGACATGTCGCTAATAAAGTAACATTTTTATTTTGTGTATACGATATGAAATTTTCATTATTATTGAAGGATATACCTACCGTTTTTTAAATAACATGTATCAGTGGGTGGGTGGGAGAATATAATATAATTTACCGTCATCTCTCTTCATGAGCCTATAAAGCTGAGCCCTATCGTTGTAACTGGAAGCGCGGTCTGGTGCGATATAAATCGCGTTGTTCAATAATTCTAAGGCTTCGTTCAACTTCCCAGCCTCTGCTAACTGCACGGCTTGAAGGCATATTGACCTTGACTCTTTACCGGCTGCCGATGTATCTAATAAAAGGGTTATAAGGGACACATTTTATTCTTGAAGATTATTATCTTACAGTAATCCACCTTTATAAAAATATATTTAGTGGATTTCCTCCTATTAAGATCAAATCCTGACCGTATCGATTATTCTTTTTTTATATTTATATTAGGATATTTCAAAGAAGCCTAATAAAAACGATTGTATAAAGAGTGCTAAATTGATTGAAGCGGGTAGAGATACGAGTACGTTAACTAAATCGGCAGAGCCACATGACGGTTTTACAGTAGTCGCAGATTCGAATTCTGCCAGTATCCATTAATCTTTCATTTTATATTTATTTTAAAAAATAGTTTCAAATTCATGTCGATCTGTATTTATGTTCTGAATTGTCTGAACTTCTGTTTTACAGATTTTAATAGGACATTTAATGTAAGATAGAGGAGTTTGTGGGGTACATATTCATTTCATTTCATTTTATATGAGAAACATTTGTGATCCCAGAATAAAAACGAAAAACTCATGAAACTTACGCAAAAATCTAATTTACTTACCTAGTACCTTCAAACTAAAGCGTAGTTTCCAATAAGGATCTGAATCATTAAAATACTGATGTATTTTGACAGATGCTTATAAAATTTGGGGTTGGGGTATGGGGTTGGCGTGTTGTCTAAGTTTAAGTAAGAATAAAACCAAAATGTACGATATTTTATAAATATTAAGTGATGAACAATGTTTATTTGAATCGGAGGAGAGGCAAGCAGACGAAGTCGCTGGCAATAAGTAGTTTAAAATAATAACAAGACTAAATTAGTAAATTGGTTTTAATCAATTAGTTTATTTGCTTATCAAGCAAAATTTGTGTATTATGGATACATACAAAATCCATATGATATTTGGAAACTTACGTTAATTATACTAAATAAGTAGCCATCCATTAAACCTAGCTACTTACAAGACTCATACGTACGTAGGTAGGCACTTAAATAATCGTACTATAGAGCTGTTATTGTTTTAAAGAAAATAGCATTAACTTAACCTTTATCTTCTATAAAATGATCACCACTGTCGGCTACATCACCAATAGTAGCTGTAGGATCGAATATGCTTCTTAGAACAGCACGATCGCGTTCACTGAGATTATCAAAACCAGACATTATTTATTTATTTTATTAATTATTACAAATATTAGTTACTCTGAAGTTGCTCTAAGCTACTCGAACGGAACTGCTAAGGCAAACTACTTTGATAATGTATTATTTGACGTGTCTTGAACGAGTATGCAAATGTATTAAGTTGATTGCATTAATATTGCGTAAATATTATTGGCTTTTCAAAGATCTACATGTATGATAGTTACAGATTAGTCAATAATTATATTTTTTTCTCAATTTATTCAATAATTACATACATGATCATTAAACATAACGAAGTTTCTAAATAATATTTTAGTAGGTATCGTACGATGCTTTTATGAAGATTTATTTCCGATTCATATTATCATACTTGTGTTCGAAAGCGCTATTATCTGGAACAAGTTGTCAGATTATAGAAAACTTATACTAAAATATTCGCAATGTCTTTAACAAAAAAAGGTATAAGTGGATAAAGCGGTTTCTTTCTGGTTTCTATTAGTAGAATGTATTTTGTAGTTCGCCAGAGACGAGAGGAACTACTACTTAGTGATGAATTACTGAGTTAATATGCTAAAATTGCTATTTGGATTAGATTCTGACTCATACACTACCGAGGCAGGAGCAGATTCTCTAATAATAAGTATATTCTTAAATTGTGTACAACGAGAGCTGCATCGCAATCAAATCATGTTTGGAACGGATAGTGATAGTGATAGTAATAATAAAATAATAAATATTCTTTATTTTACACCCTGAGTATAAAATTACAAAAACATAAAACAAAAAACAGTGAAAAAAAAATGGTACAATTTTGGCGGCCTTATCGCTAAAAAGCAATCTCTTCCAGGCAACCAATTGTATGGAGGAAAAGAAATATACTGGAGTCGTCGCGTGGGCGTGTTTACAGTGTAAAACAAAAAACGGAGTTATATATACAATATATACATGCATACACCTAATTACATACATATAAATACAATAAATATATATATATGTATATAAAACATAAACATAACAAACACAACATAGTAGTGGGAGTGAGTAAGTTACCCGAAAGATATTAAATAAAAGAGATGAATCTTTTCCAATATTTTAATAATTAATTTTGGGTTAGAATATAAATCATAAAGACAAACTAATATACCTATGACTTAAAATAATTAAGAGTAACGATTTAACTTCATATCGTATTGATGGAGCCAATCTGTTGATCTTTAGTTACTCGCTAGTCGCTGAGAAAAAAAATGTCCAATTTACTTTTAATAATTAACTAATTACCGGATCGAGCACTTTATTATTGTGAGTAACGACAAATACACCTGTGTCCTTTTCATTATTAGCAATTGTTTTTGCTTTACATTTTTTATTAAAACGTAAAAGTAAGTGTAAAATAAATTTGTTATTTTAACATCAGTCTAGGACACAGAGTACGTCTTCTATATAGAAAAATCAAATGCCTTATGGTCTTCAAATATTATAATAAATTTAAGAGACAAGATAAACTAACACAATCAATAAATATGTTGGCACTAATTGTCCATAATTTTAAAAACTTTATTTTACAAAAAGTTATATTTACAAGTTTTATAGAAATTACAACTATAATATCATAAAACGAGAAGTACTAAAGACTACAGAATAATTAATAGTAGCAGTATTAAACAGAATATACTTAAAAATGATTTCTGTAAATTGCTTTTTAAATTGTATTAATACCTAGAAAAAACTAAAAAAAAATATGTCATTGTTGATGAAATGCCACTGCACATTTTTGAATATCCCAAAATTAAAAAATATATTTCTCTAGACTGAATTCTGTAGTCTGTATCACTTCTATTACATTAATTCTAAACGATTCTGATAAATACACAAATGTACTTAAAGTTAATGTCATTACACATGTAAAAAATATATCTGCTAGTCAATTACAAAACATAGTATTTACAAAAATATTTAGAGTCATCATTAAGCTCTTTCAAATTTAGTTTCTAGATTTAAATGAATGTGTAAAGCAAGTATTATTATAATTTTTAAAAGGTATTCATGATTTGAGTTCTTGTTCACAATCACACTCGCTCTTCTGATATACTTAGAATTTTAATTACAGTACATTTAATGTCAGGTTAGAATGTTACATGTTTTTGAATTAATCTGTTTATTTGCCTAATGCCTGAGGCTTGAATCATTGACATATATTTTATAATTATTATATTATTAAAACACCCAAATAGAATATATAAAGACTCAAAAGACTGATGAACTGCACATTAAGGGTTTGGGGATACGGAAGTGCATATGTGAGAGATGAAGCTCAACTTGCAGAGGGTATTTTGGAAAGATATTGCAGCTGTAAATCATTTTAAGCAAATTTATATTACCAGCGTGACTTAAATTATTTTGTTCTCTATATTACGCACCATTTACACATTATTATTTATGACATCCTCATGAACTAGTTCGAATACATTTCTGCTGTCAAGGCTACTTACGCAACAGCTTAGTGTAGATTGGCCAGATTTTGTAGATTTCTATGTAATATTTTAGTCAACAGTACCATTTGATATCTGTCATAAAAAATAATACATAAAGTAAAAGACACTTTTATTCTTATTCTAATTTACATATCTTATAATACGTAAATCTATAAAAAATTACATAATGTCATAGCACAAGATTTGTTGCCATGTCTTAAGGCCTAGTTCAGACCCTACATACTTCCATTAAATATTTATTTGAAAGAGCTGTAACATTCAAATCAACAATACATTATGCACCCAAGCCCATTTGATCTACAATGAGGGTTCAATTCTAGCACAATTCGTTATTCCTATCTAACTAGTAATAAATTACAATTAGATATACTTTGTTCCCCAAAATGAGCACTCTTTTTATCATATTTACGTTACAATTCCAAGAAGTTGTTGTTTTGTGTATTTTTTTAATGAGTTTAAGATTTGTATTACTTATAATTAAATAAGTCAGTCAATACAGATTATTGAGTTATATAAAAATCAACTACAAGAAAAATCCAACCATTGAATCAATTGTTCATAACAATGTTTTTTAATGTTATCTATTATTATCAAATCACTATTGCTATTACAAATAGCAATAACTATATTATAATTACTTTACTTAGTATGATGTTATGAAAGAAATAGCACAACTTGATTTATTAATATGAATTGGATGGATTATATTAATGAAAATAGCAGGTATAACATAACGCTACCTTCTTAAGAAGCCTTTGGTACCGTCAGGTCCTCTTGGAGTTCTTATAACAAGCACTCCTGGGGGTGGGGGTGAAGGAAACACACCAGCATTTGTAGAACCTGCCGGTAACCTTGCTAGTACTTTTTTTTCTTTTCCTTTGATATTATTTTCATTGTGGCAATTTTTTGTTTTACAACTATTGTCATTGAGATTGTTGGCTTGTAATTTATCTTGCAACCGAGTGAGACTGAAATTAATAAAGTTATAGTTTATCTCAGGTCTTAGAAAAAAATAAAAGTAAACTCGTAAAACCTGTTTTCATTAAAATAGAAAATAAAAGATGTGGCATATATCATGGGCAGTACTCATGTGTTTTAAGAGAATGAATCTTTTGTTGAGTATCTTTTTAACTAATAATTAAAATTAACTGATCAGATAAAACTGATATAATTTTCTGAATATAAGCAGAGGTATTTCTAAAACAAAAATAAAGTTATTTCACAGAAAAATTCTGCACATACTTATCATCAATAACGTCTTCTGGACTTCTTGCTTCCCCAAGTATTCGCAAGCGGGCTTCTTCATATTCCTTCTGTCTTTGTTCCAGTGTCTTCACAGGTCGCGACCGGTTTTCCCCATTTAGTTGACCGTTAGCTAATGACGACGGACGCCTTAGTATGCGAATTGCTGGCTCTGGCATCCCGCACTGTGATCCTATACACGCGTTATCCTCCACTATTACGTTAGTAACCTTGCAACTCTTCAACGCTGTCACTGGCGGCACACTGGACATCAGCTTAATCTTATGGTCCAACTGCAATTAAGATAACTATGCATAGGTAGATCTAAGAATAAAAGGCCAGCAATAATTCGATGTCGGTTTTCTCTGATTTACTTACGCCAATTTCGTCCATATCTTCCCAACTTTCACATACGTCAAATTCATCTTGGGCCGCCATGTTACTTTTTGGCTGACTGATTTAAAATGTTGCTGCTGTTTATGAAAACATTAGGAACTTGCTACTAGCAAAGAAAAAACTATAAGTTTAATAATTAATACTAAGTATATCTTGATAATAAATAACTTGATTTCAGAGATGGTTTTTAGTCATAAATGATATTTTATGTTCCGATACAACCTGCAGCTTTTTGGTATAAATAGAATATTGTAAAATCAAAAAAGAAAAATAATTTATTTGTCAGCCATCCTTACCACCGTTGCACTTGGGGTGCAAAGTATAAAAGTTGTACTCCAAACCCTCTCTCGGTACGCTGGTGTTCCTGATGCTCCTGCTCCTATCTCTAATTCTATTCCTTCCGTTTATCAAAGACGTTGATTTGTTTTGCCAAATATTAATTGTTTCGTTAAAAAACCGAATGTTTTCTATTATGGCCCCTAGAGGGACAGCTTCGGAATAAGATTAACTGAATAAGTTTAATCTAAAACTAAAAAAACTGGAAATGTTTAACATTGCGATGCATTACCTACTACTTCACAATAGCCTAAAGACTTGCGCTGTATACGGCGCTGATCCAACCACAAATGGTACTCTTTTTATCTAGCCCAGATTAACCCAGTGTCAGTTATTATAATTTGACCCTGTCCCCCATCAAATGCTTGAACCTGATCCTTTGGTGCTCGCTACACGTCTACCTATTTAAGAAGGAGATTGTTTTAAAGAGCTTTTTGATTCGTTTTCTGCCGTCGACTGTCATTATAACAATATTTCTTAATACGATTCTCGAAAAACTTTCTTGCATGTACTACCCAAACATCCAATGAACTTTCGTTTATATAAGTGAACAGTTGTATTTTAAATTTGAAATTCGTTTCTGCCTAATTGGCGCTTCGAAATTTTTTTATCTATTGCCTTAGAATTGCCACTTTTTAGTTTGTTACTATTTTTTTTATTTTTACTCCTTACCGATACTAAGCAACATCGACGGAGTAAAGCAAAATGGCAACTAACGATTGTCATTTTTAAGTCACATCACACATGTGGTATGTGTATTTGTGTACCCAGACTACAAAAAGTTCCAGCTGAATTTTTATAAATTAAGTATATTACAATGCAGTAAAGGATTTTAATTGCAGAAGTTATTATTAAGTAAGTTACTTTGTTTTGATTTTACTTAAAAAATACTAGTTTTATCAAAAAACAGGTTATGTTTACAGGCAATTTACTTGAAGAGATCCTTACCTTATGCCTCTTTAATTTATTTACAGACCACTACCATGGATTTTGATTCAAGATTTACATCTGCATTGACAGGACTGACATCCGTTGATCCTGATTCTGTACAATTTTTGATGTTTTGCGATGATGATATTAAAAAACTGAGTGTTACCAAAATAACAAATACTACATCTTTTGACGCTATGGGCAATTCTACTAAAGGTGGGCTATACGATCCTGCTCTTGGACCTATTAGAGACAGAAATGATTTTTGTACCACTTGTTCTAACTCTCTCTTACATTGCCCAGGTCATTTCGGGCATATAGAACTGCCACTCATAGTGGTGAATCCTATATTCATTAAGACTATTTACACTATATTCCGTGTCTCATGTTTAAAATGCTACAAGGTACAAATGGATGGCAGAATGAAGTTTATATTAAAGTTACAGTTAGAATTACTGGATGCAGGTCATGTCACTGCAGCTCTAGACTTAGAGAATTATATAGGTGATGTCAAAGAATTTAAAAGTGAAACATCAACTGAGAAACCAAACAAAGTTATTAGGAGATATCAAAAACTTCTTAAAAACAAAGACCCAGTGTGTGAGACATTTCAAAATAAAAATACTGACAAATTGAGATCAAAAATTATTAGTCATTATTTCAAAGCAATGAATGTTTCAAAACTATGTATGTACTGTAAAAGTAAATTGATCAAAGTGACAACATCTGATAATAAAATCATGTACAATATTAGCGCTGATGGAGGTGGAAAAGGAGTAAAAATATTAATGCCAGATGATTTAAAGCGTTTTTGTAAGGCCATAGAACAAAACGATGCAGATATATTAAAATATTGTGTTCCTATTTTAAAGTATGCAAATATTAAACCAATTACCAACATGTTTTTTATGCAAATTGTTCCTGTGTTACCACCTAATGTCCGACCTTGCAATGTTTTACATGGGGAATTAATGGAACACCCTCAAACAAATGTGTACAAAGGTATTATGCATGCAGCATACAGTGCAAGATCTGTTTTACAAGTTCTTATGACTCCTGATCAACAGAAAGCAATAGATGGCTTAGAACAGCAGCCAAGACAGGCATATGAAAGTGTTATTGGGAAAACCCCAGCAGAGAAGCTACATACAGTTTGGCAGGACCTTCAAAAGCAAATAAACCAAGTCCTTCATTGCGAAGGACAAGGTAATACAAGTCAAGGATTGAAACAGATCCTTGAAAAAAAAACTGGAGTCATAAGAATGCATATGATGGGAAAAAGAGTAAACTTTGCTGCTCGGTCTGTAATTACACCTGACCCCAATGTAGATATAGATGAAATTGGCATACCTGATGTCTTTGCAACCAAACTGACATACCCTGTCCCAGTCACTGAGTGGAATGTGGATGAACTAAGAAAAATGGTCATAAATGGACCTAATGTACATCCTGGAGCAGAAAAATTAGAAGTTAAAAATGGTAGAATAATCAGAATACCACCAGACTCAATTGAAAAAAGGAAAAGTCTTGCTAAAAAACTGTTGACTCCAGATGAATATAAATCCTCTGGTCTAAAGACAGTTCATAGACATTTAGTTAATGGGGATGTATTAATCCTTAATCGTCAGCCATCTCTTCACAAGCCTAGTATGATGGCTCATCGGGCTAGAATTTTAAAAGGAGAAAAGACACTTAGGTTACATTATGCAAACTGCAAATCATATAACGCTGACTTTGATGGTGATGAAATGAATGCTCATTTCCCACAGAATGAAATTGCTAGGAGTGAAGCATACAATATCATGTCAGTGAGGAAGCAATATCTTGTGCCGAAAGATGGAACTCCTTTGAGTGGTTTGATTCAAGATCATGTTATTTCAGGAGTCAGGATGTCACTAAGGGGTACATTTTTTAGTAAAGCGGATTATCAACAGTTGGTCTTTCAAGCTCTTTCAAATCATAAAGGAGAAATTAAATTGCTTCCTCCAACCATTTTGAAACCAAACATACTTTGGTCTGGAAAACAAGTTTTGTCTACTATAATAATTAATACCATACCCAAAGGAAAACCATATCTCTCATTACATGGGAAAGCAAAGATTGGGTCAAAAGCTTGGCAAAAAGAAGATCCAAGACCTTGGAATGCTGGTGGCACTCCATTTTCTAATCCAAACATGATGTCTGAAGCAGAAGTCATTATAAAGAAAGGTGAACTTCTGAGTGGTGTGTTAGATAAGACACATTATGGAGCTACGCCATATGGATTAATTCATTGTATGTATGAATTATATGGAGGAGACAGCTCAAGTGCTCTCTTGAGTTCATTCTCCAAAGTTTTTACCTTTTACCTTCAATGGTTAGGTTTTACCCTGGGTGTAAAAGATATTCTCGTTTTAGACGAAGCTAACAAAAAACGAGATGAAATTATTTACTTAGTTCGTCAAGCAGGCCGAGTTGCAGCTATCAAAGCTACGGAAATCCCCGCAGATGCAGAAGAAAATAAAATAAAAGAAACTATAGGTGAAATGTTAACCAAAGACCCAAAATTCCGTGCTAATCTAGATAGGCAATATAAAAATATGTTAGACTCATATACAAATAATATAAACACTGTATGTTTATCAGAAGGTCTATTAGAAAAGTTCCCATCCAATAATTTACAACTAATGGTACAATCAGGAGCAAAAGGTTCAACTGTAAATACTATGCAAATTTCATGCCTGTTGGGACAAATTGAATTGGAAGGCAAAAGACCACCATTAATGATTTCTGGTAGATCACTGCCGAGCTTCCCACCTTATGATATTTCTCCAAGAGCAGGTGGCTTTATCGACGGACGTTTTATGACTGGAATTCAACCACAAGAGTTCTTTTTTCACTGTATGGCTGGTAGAGAAGGTCTTATTGATACTGCTGTCAAAACAAGTCGTTCTGGTTACTTGCAAAGATGTTTAATTAAACATTTGGAAGGCTTAAGTGTCGCCTATGATCACACGGTCAGGGATGCTGACAGTAGCGTTATCCAGTTTGCTTATGGTGAAGATGGCCTTGACATTCTAAAATGTCAGTTTTTAAAAAATGAACAATTCAAATTTTTAGATGAAAATTCAAGTGCCGTTATCGGAAAGTCTGTCATTAAGAAACTTAAAGACGAGACTGATGTAAAAATGTTAGCTAAGGATAAAAAATCATTAAAAAAGTGGAAAAAGAAGCATGGAAGTCCCTTTCAAAAGGTGCGTACTAGTGGCTTTGCCCAGTTTTCTTCACTAGCCAGAAAAGATGTTTCTCTAGATGATTTGCCCACTGATCAAACAAGAGATCCATTTTACTGGGAATTGGAAAAAATGTGGCGTGATTTAAGTGAGGAAGAAAAACAACAGTACCGTAAAAAACGGTGTCCGGATCCGATTCCTAGTAAATTGTCACCTGAATATAAATTTGGTACAATCAATGAACAATTAGAAAGTATTATTCAAAGTTATTTGAAGAATCGAAGTGAAGATTACACGGAAAAAGATAACTTCGTCGAAATTATGAATGCCAAATATTTAGCATCTATGGCAGCACCCGGAGAACCAGTTGGGTTGTTAGCAGCACAGTCTATTGGAGAACCATCTACGCAGATGACATTGAACACCTTCCACTTTGCTGGAAGAGGTGACATGAACGTAACTTTAGGTATACCACGTTTAAGAGAAATTCTGATGACAGCTTCAGCGAAATTGAAAACACCAAACATGGATATACCATTTTTACCAAACATCCCTGATCTAAATAAAAAAGCTGAAAGATTACGACAGAAAATGAACAAAGTGACTGTGTCAGACGTTTTAGAAAAGATTGATGTTCAATGTGAAATTGTTACAAAACCAGAACGGCAGTTGAAGACGACTATGCGATTCGTATTTTTACCTTTTTCACAATATAAGACCCAATATGCTGTAAAGCCGCCATACATAGTAAAACACATGCAAAACAAGTTCTTTAACGAGATGTTTTCGGTTATAAGAAGGCATGCTAAAGCTACAACTGGTGTTATGTGGGCAGCAGAGAAAGAGAAAAAGCGTCGTGTAGCCGAGGATGGGGATGAAGAAGACTTGTCACCCGAACTTGATGATCGTAATGCTGAGCAAAATTTGGACAGTTCCGATGATGACGGGCCTAATGACGATGAGGACAATACAGACGTACGTATTGTACATATTTTTTAATGTTATTTATTTATACAAGGTTCGTAAGGAAAAAAAGTATAGTGTATATGAGAGAAAACATTTTTAAGTTATTTTACTTAATGTCTTTATATAATTTACAATAAATGTATATAACTATTACAGGTTAAAAATCGAAAAAAACGATCAGAAGAACAAGAGTACGAAGATCCAGAGTCGGACGAGGAAGATAAATCCGATGATGAGACGGAACTTGAGCACATTGTTGATGAAAATGATGATGTAGTTGAAATGACCGAAGAGGTGAACTCGGAAGACGTCAAAGCAACGGCTAACGTGGTAGGAAATATAAGCAATGCAACTAACTACACGTATGACACAAAGGCGCATTCATGGTGCGAATTAACCGTACTTTTCCCAATATCATTTTTAAGAGTTGATCTTTCTCAAGCTCTTCGCGACACAGCTATGAGGTCGGTTATTTACGAAATCAAAAACATTAAACGCGCTATTACAAACAAAGAGAAAGACGTTTTATATCTTAAAACTGATGGAATCAACATTGTACAGATGTCTAAGTACAGTAACCTGCTAGATTTGAACAAGCTATACTGTAACGACATTCACGCTATTGCGAACACTTATGGCATAGAAGCAGCCAATAAAGTTATAATTAAAGAAATCCAGAACGTCTTCAACGTTTATGGTATCACGGTCGATCCGCGTCATTTGACTTTGGTTTCTGATTATATGACATATAATGGAATATTTGAACCTATGAGCAGAAAGGGAATGGAAGCTTCGACTTCACCGCTTCAGCAAATGTCCTTTGAATCGTCGTTGATATTCTTGAAGGAAGCTGTCCTGAACTCCAAGAAGGACTTCATAAGATCAGCTTCAAGTTGCCTTATGTTGGGTCAGCCGTGCCGCAGCGGTACTGGCGCGTTCAGTTTACAACATTACAGTAAAGTTGTCAGTTAAAATGTACATTCGCATCGATAAATGTTTTTAATTTTATCCCCGTACTATTATTATAAAGTTTATTTTTAAATAAAACACGTTAAACAATTTAAAAACTTGTATTTCTAATTTGTTTATAAGTAAAGTTTACAAACTCGGCATAAAACGTGCCACATAATATGCAGTGTTTGACACATTACATTATTTTATATATAGTGCTTAACTCTTGCGAGAGTCATAATAATCTGTTAGAATTAAAATATCAACAAAATACCTTATTACGTGATATAAAACTAATATTCAATTAGACACTCCACACAAATATAAAATTTTATTATAAGGTATGATAATTGTATATTTAAATAGTCATAAAAATTGTTCTGTCAAAAATTTATTTTTATTTCTTTTATTATTGTACATTTGTCGCTATTAAAAATGGAAACAAATTTGTGTGCAGTGTCAGTATAAAACTGCTTAAAAATACTTTATAACAGAATGATCACATTAGCTCCTAACACACGACGTCGTTTGACGCCGCGTGGTCTACATATAGCTACATATAGAAATAATTTACAATCTTATGCTTACTGTTAACAATCGCAACAACATTCGCTTCGAGCGAACAGGGAGAACAAATAAAATCACAACTCGTTATTACCGTTTGGCAAATTACAAAAAGCTAAGCATAGACAAAGGAAAATCTATTTTGTTTTTATTCGAAAATGCGCCTTTGATATTAAAAAAACAAATGAATTCATAAAAAATCGCCATTTAGTTCATATAATAGATTTAACAAATAAATTCGCTAATGGCTGTTTAATAATAGGATATTATGTTTTTTTGCGAGGTTTTCGAATAGTTACTGGCTAGGACGGTAACACTAAAATCTTGGACCCATCGTCAGTTACAACTTTCACGCGTCTCTATTATACTATACTCAAGCTATAAAATTATGAACAATACTTGTATGGTACTTATATAAAATGATAATAAATAAATAGCAAGTTTAACAAAACTATTGTAACGATATAAATTCCATGTTCCATTTTACACAAGATTCTCTCACAGCCTTAATGATGTGCGTCTCATGCATTTATTTCAAATACGAACAAGACTGCATGCAAAATTATAAAAACGAAGGTAATTACTTCATATGCGTGCAAATTTAATTTGCAGGCTATGTAAGCATAATTTTTAATCAAGTTTTAAAAATCGTAACCCACGGAGGACGCCTACAAGTTTAAATATTTCGTTGTACGAAAAATAACTTAAGAAACATTTTTGATATAAAACATTTTGCACTAACGTCCCATATAAAATTCAAAACATCGGAACTCATATCGTAACCACGGCTCATGAAAACACAACTCTAGAAGATAATATGTCAATATTATAAATAAATGTCGAGTAAATTCGATTCTGCCCTTTAACAAATTACAAAGGAATAGTATTTCAAAAAACTTTATAACCATAGACAATTCAGTATTCCTAGTTGTGTCGCCGGACGTTTTATTAAACCTGCTATTGTGCGGTTTCCGCTGTGTTCTGGTTTTGTTTTTGCTTTTCTAATTTGTTGGCCTTTTTGTCGGCGGCCTTCTTGGCTATAGCTTCGTCTTCAGCGGGATTGTCCCACTCCTGCCGCCTTCCAGACCCGAACAGATTATAGAAGGTGGCACAGAATATATAAACTCCACCGGCGATGTAAAACACCTTTTTCCATTGAGCCTGTGAGGGCTGTAAACAGAAATTGTTTTCGTCGATTAGGTTAGTGGACAATAAGAAAATATGTCAGAACAATTTGATATTTGTGAGTTGTAAGCTGGTGAGATTTTGTGTATGTATGTGTTTGTGTGGTTACATTTCCATCGATGATGTAGCCAGCGATGATAGGCGCCAGAAGGCCGGTAAGGTTGGCGAGGCAGTTGGTGAAGGCCATGAGGATGCCCGCGAACCGCGGGGATATGTCCAAGTGGTTCACCTGTTAACGAACAGTTTGTTATATACTAAGGTTATGGAGAGATACTGTATTTCATAATTCCATAACTAAATTAAATTAAAAGGATTTTCTGTTGCCATATAGTATTGACCAATCAATTTGTAAACTACCTCTTGAAAACTTCAACACTGAACGTAATGATTACCTTAAACCCGGAGTAGATACCACCGTTGAATCCAACTCCCACAGCCAGTATGGCGACAGTGGCGACGGGGTCGCAGCCCGTGTTGGCCGCCACGAACAGA
The DNA here is from genome assembly GCA_963555665.1 of Dircenna loreta. Classification (NCBI taxonomy): domain Eukaryota; kingdom Metazoa; phylum Arthropoda; class Insecta; order Lepidoptera; family Nymphalidae; genus Dircenna; species Dircenna loreta. The sequence goes on from OY743092.1 coordinate 13,353,137, forward strand.
CCGATGGCCGGCCCGTACTCGCCTGGACGAGTTGGCAAAATAATACAATATATTTTGGTGAATTTAGAAGTCTTTAGATTAGTCTCTGGTTAAAATATAAAATAGACCGATGTATTATCACCGTACCGACCAATTATAGAAAGCTAGGTTGTCGCTTGTGGTTTTATTTATACTTGTACATACCAATGCTGTTGATGATCTTCCTAACTTGGGTGTGGTTGAAGCGTCCGCTGGAGAGCATCCAGTCAGCCACCACCGAGATGAACATCGAGAACAGCCACATGCACAGGTACGGGAGAGCGGACACGAAACCGTTCTACAATGTACCATCATATTTGATAATTTGGATTTGATGTATAGTATCGTTACAACAAGTTTTCACTATTTTATAGGGATGTTAGTACTATTTTATTTGAACCCACGACCTCTAGAAAACTGTCCTGTCACTCTACCAATTGAGCTACAACATCGCTATACGCTTCGATAAATTTGATATTCTATACATATTCGTCGGAACGGTGGCGACATCTACATAGATTATTTCGGAAATCTTTACCAATGTTTCTAACTTTGCAAAATACATTAACATTGAAAATATGTCACAATTAGCATAAATGTTTTGAAAATATCTATAAATTAAAGATAAAACAAAGGTCTTAATGAATTCTATTTTTGAGATTATATATATTTTAGAAGTATATTTCGGGATCGCGATTTGTGCTGGCTAATAATAATTCATAACTGAGCTCTATGTTTTTCTTAACATATTTATATATGTGTATTTTAAACAGTATTATAAATATGAAACCTTGACCTAATTAAATATTATCACATTGATTTCAACTCGATATCGACCAAACTGGTCGATATCAAGTTGAAATATTAATGATACGAGACGAGAATATTAATGATAAAAAGTTACATCATATTATTGATAACACAAGTTTGTTTAAAAAAGAAATACGATTCTATTTTATGTTAACGGTTGTTGCCAATGCTATGCTTTAAAGATTTTGTTTATTTCTATAATAAAATATTGATTTTATAAGATTTTTTTCGCTTTGCTAAAGTCTTATAATATCCAATTGTTTTATAGCGTAACGATACAATTGGAGGCGCGGTAACCGCATGTTGTGATTCAGAGGCCAATTGAATAATTCGCCTCTTGACCTCTGACGGCGCGGATGATTAATGAGTACGAAATCATCGTTCTATATGACTATTAACGACTTGTTCACATTTATTGTCCGAGTATCATATGAGGAAGAGACTAGACTAGTAACAATGTCTGCGGTAAACTACAAAAAATAATACACGATACGAATATTAGTTGAGGACTGATGGGAATCGGGAAGAAAAACCACATTATCCGAAGAATGCACTTTAAAAATTGTTATACTTATATTATGCGGAACTAATTTAATAATCATTTTAAGAATCGATATCCTATGAACTACAAAATTTCCATAAATGCCTATTAGCAATTTCATAAATATACTTATTTAGTAGTGATTTTTAGGAAGATTTTAATATTGAAAGCGTTCCTATATTTAATTTGAAAACTTTAAAGTATCAGTAAAAATGGTTTTATAAAATATAAAACATATCAAGAATTAAAACATGTCAGATATTGTATTTCTACAAATTTATACTTACATCCTTGATGGAGAAGTGGAGAACTTGTCTCATGAATGTTGGTAGCTCTGTCATGAGTGTTTCGTAGCCGTAGTTCTGTCCCATGTGTGCCAACATGATGGCCCAGAATGGCATGGATAGAAGGATTTTGCTCCAGGGGATCGGAGGAGACTGAAAAAAAAGATTTGTCGATTTCAATCACGTTTGCCGGTACAAAATACTATATTTATAATTTTGGCATAATGAGAAAGATTCATTTTAAATTTTTAGGATACAAAGTGACTTCCGTAATAGAACAATATATTCCAATCTATCTTCTGTTTCTGACAATCCGATTCTTAAGAAAGAAGGTAGATTTCGACCTCGGATCCTGTAGATAGATTATTAAATTAGACCACTACGACCATCTGCAGTATATGAGCATCGACTCACGCTGGAGCCGGCGGCACCCCACAGCGAGCTGAGGATGTACTTCTTCTCGGCCTCCTTGATGTGGGGACAGGTCTCTGGATCCTCCGATACGAACAGCAGGAAGGCGATGCACCATACCGTCCCTATCAGACCGAACACGTAGAAGATGGAAGGCCAGCCTCCGGCGAACCCGTACGCGGACAGGAGACCAGACAGGGGCATCGACACAACCGTGCCAAACTGTGCTCCTGGGAAGGAATTATATTAATTTTATTATTCGATATATCCATGTCCCACAATTGAAGGTCAAGCAGAAAAGAGATGAAGATCCGATGAATTAAATATTAGAGTCGAGTCGAAGTTATAGGATTAGAGTCGACGCAGCTACAATAGCTCATAAAAGATAATGAGATAGATAGATAGAGATAGCCTTACCAGCGTATACAGCGGCTCCCATCCTACTTCTCTCGTTCGGTGGAATCCATTTAGCCAACATCGCGTGAGAGCACGGCACGATAGGTCCCTGAAAATAATTTGACAATTAGTTGAGATTAATGCCGTGACAGCTGTTTATTTTTAAAGATATGGTTACAGTAGAAGAAATTGACAACAATATTTAATATTCATTACCTCTCCCAGACCCTGGATGAATCTGACGAATATGAGCCAGCCCACGCCCGCCTCCGCCGCCACCGGCACCAGCAGACCGAACACTGAGTTTATCAACATGCCCACGCCCAGGAACAGACGGGCGCCATACCTACAGACCACTTACGATACAGTCTATATAACTTCAACGGTTATCGTTTTGGTATTTTGTTTACATCACACCTACTCGCAGAATATAGTTTATATTCTGCGAGTAGGTATCTAGTTTATATTCTTTTTTAAATATATTTTTTGGTCCATAAAAAGCACAAGGATGCCAAAAGTTATGACTAGTTGGGCGAGTAACGCAATTCAATGAAAAGGACTGGGAAGCCATCATGATGAATGTCCCGAGGCTGCCTACTACGGGAGCCAAATACAATCCCCTATTTAGAACGTTGATAGTGTGGAGAGAAATGTATCTGACGTGTTAGAAGTTAACGACAAATGTTTTAACAAAATAATAATGGACATTTTATATTCTCTACAAGAAAACGATATATTTAACAGTGATTCGGTGTTTCCTTGTGTTATCTCAAGAATTTAACGTGCAACCACAACCATCAGTATAAAACATATTTTACGAGACATTTCTCTTTGTTGGTTATCACAAATGGTAATTTTATTAACCTGTAAAATATTGTACAAGTGAGACGTGTGCGAGTTTGTAATAAAAGAGAAAACTATTTGTAAGTTAGCAGAATGTAATATCCAGCTATATTATTTCATGTATATTCATATAAATTTTATTTAGTTATACGAAAATATTGCTATAAAACAAACCTTTTCGACAAGATGCCGAATGGAATCTGTGTGATTACATAACCGTAGAAAAATGAAGACAAAATGTATCCTTGAAGGGTTGAACTCCAGACAAATGAGCCGTCTTGCGATTGCACCACCTAATAGAAAAATATAATTATCATTAATATTAAAGGTTACTAAAATCGTTATAAGCCTATTATAAGTTTTCATAATTAATGAAAAAAAAACACGAAAATGTACAATCTAGGTAAAAATACTCACACTAGTGGTATTTGAATCAACATCTCCGCACTCGTAGTCCAGAGCCTCTTGTTTGACGGGCAGCGCCGTGTGGTTGACCATAGCCACGATGGCTACGGACATATTGGTTCTCATGATGTACGCGTTCGCCATGCCGAGGAACAGCATGAACGTCACCCAGTGACGCCTGCCCAGACCGCCTAGAAATTAAATATATCATTAATACTTAGTAAAACTGTCTTTTACTTTTTTTTATTGATATACTGTTTATATAATATAAATAAATTCAATTGTGAATGCTTAATAAGATATTAGTTCTACGAGGCGTTACAATCCTCAAATAGAGTAAGTAACCTTGGAAAAAATGTATGACTTCAACAATTTTTTATAGAGTATCTGTCAAACCGTTATTCTATAGATAGGATTTAAATGAAAATAGATAAATCGACACTCAAACTAATAGATGGAATCTGTATATTCATATGTCTGTGAGTTCGTTGATTCGCACTTGGCATAAATGTGTATGCATATAATTTATCACCTGACCAGACGGATGACCGGTTCCAAAAAAAAATATCGCTTCCCGTGTGCTTTAATGTGAAATCTTCATGAAAGTTCGTTTTCGTTTTGGTATTTGTATTGGTTTATTAATCACATAATTTAAATTTAATTAACTTTAGTTTTTATAGGTTATATTATTTAAATTTTGGTTTAAACTCGTAAATTGCAATATGTAGGTACACAGTCTTGTTATAATTCTATCTTCAAATCGTTGTCCGCAGATATATCTTTAAATACTTAACTTGTGATTGATATATATAAAAAAATCAACAAGCAAAAGTCGTATTATAAATAATCATAATGTGGAAAAGCGTTTCAAATTAATTATAATATGGAGAGAATCGATCGATTATCTTAATAATAGCTTATACTGACTTGAAATGGATTATTATTATATCATTAAAATGTTAATGATATTAAAAAAAATACTGTATATATTTTATTTTCTAATATACTACGTCATCTTAGACACATTTCCATATATTACAATACCAAAATAGATTTAAAATGTGCTCTGCCAGCCAAAATGTCAATTATCTTAAAACTTTGAATGTATTAGAAAGATAATAAATGTGTACCTTGATTATATTTTAGGACGAATAAAGACGAATTTTCATTTTCATAATAGGACTTAATAATAAATAGAATATGACCCAAATACAAAATCTGACTCAAAAAATCTTAAAAAACATATCTTGTGATATTAAATTAGTGGAAAAGTAAGCATAAATTAATATTTATAGACGAGTAAAAATTTGTGCTTGTTTTTATTATATATGAATAATAAACAAGCAAAACATCTTTTCTAATGTAATGTATTCAGATTCATCACTTTAAAAAAAAATGATATATTTTATTTAACAAAAAAAAAATAAGTAATAAATTTTATCAATAGCAGCTGCAGGAAGATCTATAGAATTAAAATACGTACATATTGTATATACATATTTCATAATTGAATACAGAAAATAAATTTTACAACTAGTATATACGTTGCGTAATATTATAAGGAAAACATTATAAAACTACATTATAGGTTATTATATCAGTTCTGGTAATTTCGAACAGTTGTTAAAATAATTTGGGTCTTTTTAAAATGACTCATTAAAAATACACTGATAAGTACTCAGCTGCTATGCGGTACTGAATATAGTGTTAATTATGGAGATTATTAGTATGCATAAATAATTTATTGTACATGATATATAAACCTTGGGTAAATTTATAATTTGTCATAATATGAAAGATCAAAAAAAAAAAGAGAAAAAAATTCAATCCTTCAATGATAAGCTAGTAAGTACACTTTAAATATAAACGTAATTTCAGGTTGTCGTAGGCTGAATGTTTATTTTAAAAATATAAAATGCGTATTAAATACATAATGACGTCAAAAGTGGAGACGGTAGTTTAAATACGGAAAATATGTACAGAATATATTACATTTTAATATTGACAATTTGTGATTTTGAACTTAAAAATACCGCACGTAGAAATAATATTTATCTAATTAAAATGTAGACATAAGATTTTTTTTATATTTGATACCACAGATATACATATCCATTGTTTTCAAGTTGGTAACAAGAAGCCCATAAGACTCAATTAGATTCGGTTGCATTTCGACGGCTTCTGCGAAATCATGGCCGGCAATGTTGCGTTGATTTATAACACAATACATATACATTTTAAAATTCTTCTAGAAAAAACCAATCTATTACGAAAAAAAATGTATGTATAGGTAGTATGAAAAAAACGTCAATCTTTCTTTAAGTACGTATTTTGCTTATAACCTAAATGATGTCACGTATTGTTTTGGTCTAGATCATTATTCTAGAAATACAAACATACAACTTATTTGTTTATACTAAAATATGCTTAGAAAACAATCTTTCTTATTTAACGAGTAACTAATATTATTTGAACTACGTCAAGATTTTTTACTTTACTTTACTTACATACCAATTTTCTATTACAATCATGACAAGAAAATAAAATAATGTCGAAAAATATAGAAAACGCCTACAGAAAAAGGTGTTAGGTATATTATATTACTTAAAAAGGCAATTACACTGTATTTTTTTGCAAAATAATCGTATACGTAACTCAAGGCCTTAAATAATAATTACAGAATGATAGCATTTTTAAGTTGTTTCCGTGTAATAGAAAGAAAATAAATTGACGGTTGTAGCTAAATGACAGATAATAAACATTTAAAAATAAAAGGGCGTTATCTATGAATATTTATTTATGAAAAAGGTCGCAAGCTATGCTAACAACATCATTGTTAGAATTATTTCATGCTAATTGGCAAATTGATACCTAACATTCCATAAGATGGAGAAACAAGGTCAAAATGTTTCCTTGTAATTAGCCAAGAGGAAAAATAACGGAACAATCTTTTCTTTTCTGTATACTATTTTCAATACCAAGAAAATCCGTATGTAAAATAATTCAATTGCAAAACTGGTCGCAATCATACACAACTTTGTAATCTGTAATCATTTTGTTATAAAAAAAAATATTTTTCAATTCCAAGAGAGCAAAGTCCAAACACGCGCCTGCCATGTCCATAAGTACTGATTTATTTTTAAATCCAACCAGTTTGTATTTAGAATTTCAAAAACACAAGCTTTTGAAATCGACTTTGCTTACTTAATGTCATGTTTAATTTGATGTATAATTTTAGATTTTTATATTCAATGTTTCACTAAGGAGTTTGTAAGCTGAAACAACTAGAAAATATGTATCAATATGATGTCCTACTTACCTATATCTATTTTTGAATTCTTAAAATGTTACAGCATACATATGAAATGTACGTTAGAAAGAAATTGTGGCGACCGCTATCAAGGTAATTTCGCAGCTTTGTTCATTCGTAAATTAACTAAATGTATGTTATAAGAAAAAACAAATGTTTATTGAGGATGTTTTAAACTTGACATAACAATCTACAGGACAAATGTCATCGAATCAGTTGGTTTTTGATTATCTGTAAATTGTAAAAAAATACATTGTAATTTGTAATGACGTGGCGATTATGTAACATGTCTGGTACGCGTCTATTAATGTTTTGAAGGGATATTGGGTTGTTTATTATTTTGATTAATTATACTTGGCGTGTATTAGTTTATAATGCAATGATTTATTAATTTCAAAACTAAATTATACAATCTGTACATAGAATTTTCAGTCAAAAGTTACACCAGAGAACTAATATTATAACTATATGTAATTGAAAAAGAAAATGGTACTTTTTGTACTTATATATTCAAAAAGCGATTTAAGTATGAATACCTACTTATTTCCTTATATTAAGTTTATATTTTTGAACGATTAACACGTGACTTAAATCATTCATTTCATTGTTCGTAACGTATACATTATCTCATCATCATCATGACAAATTGCATAATATATATATTTATTGCAACCGCGATTGTTCGATTTACTATCATTTTGTTTTAAACTATAGCATTTTTATAGTTATGGAGAAGGTTAAGGAATAATTGTGACTAACTAAAGCCAACCAAAAATACTTTAGATATACGAAAGTCGTTTTAACAAAATTGTATTTTCTATGGCAATTATCTAGAAAACGCCATTGCAGTACGAAAAAATTACATTATATTTTGTAATCTGTGTTCTAAGTATTAGTCTATTGTCGTTTATTTACAATCTATTTGACTGAAAGTTTTCAGAGACCGGAACAAAAACAGTCACACTCTGTGATCATACACAATAGTTAGATGTCCTTCAAAGATTATAAATCCAATTACATCAAACACAAAAGAGGATACATTTAAGATAAAAAATATGTCATTATCGCTTAGCAAGTTCAAATCTTTTGCGTCAAACATTTTAAATACAAATAAATGTTATTATTTCTATATACTTGTACAATCGTTTTTATGAAAGCTATTCAGAAAATGTACACGAGCAGCCATTTAGATGAAAAAGTAAAGAAATATTACTGGAGCGTTTTAATTAAAACTATTAAGCAAAAAATAAAAGTACCAGTTGGTTCCGTATTAATCTTAATAATATTATTAGTATACTCTTATAGAATTATTGGCTAAGCTAAGCTAAGCCACCATATCATATTGTTATCTACAACTGATAATAGATGTAAATAAACTCACAATCGAAAGTGTCTATCTGTGACACACGTCTCTTTAAATGTAGGTAGTTCTTCCTGTTTATCCAGAATAACACCGGGGAAGACTAGTGCGTCCATTGCATTATCCATGCGGCACAATTTGACCTTGAAAAATAGTGACTAGGAGTCTCCACCAAAACGAGAGAAGCCCTATATATCTAACAGCCACTTCACAATGCGATGTTAGTACGCTAGTTGAGATAGTGTCTCTCAGATGTATAATGAAATGGGCGCCTTAATCTCGCTTAAATGACTTTAAAAACAAATTATTACGAAATCGTTCTTTTATTTCTATTTCTTTGCTTGAGATCTTTTCTATTTAAATTATTTCCATCTTAAGAGCAATACAGAAATGAATAAATAGAATAGCGAATTCATTACTGGAAAGCCAGGACGACTTTGGAAAGTTATTGTTTAAATTGGTCAATTACAAATCGTTAAGTTGACAAACAAACATACATAATACATATATTCGTCTCCATTTGAACTATAAAATATTTCAAAGGAAGTTATTTTGAGCTAATTTAAATACGAGCGGAAAAAAAACGGATTAATAATTCAGAATATTACTTTTAATTACATATTATTTATTGCATTGCGATAAAGAATTTTAATGACAATACTGAGCACCTGCTTTCCGCTTAAAAATCATTCGTTTTTATTCTATAAATATTAATAATCTATGTACCATTGTCTTAAGAAAAATATTACTAGAAGTTATCTTTATCTCTTAAATCTCATTTTATTTTATAAAATGAAACAGAATATTATTTAAATTATTTTAATATTACAATACTTACACATGTATGTAAGTCAATACTTAGATTACAATTAATATTTTTATTTTATTGAAACTTGTGGTTCATAAGTTCGCTCATAGTGGCTGAAAACGGATTATAATTTTAAGTTTAAATTGTTATGAGTTTTGAACCAATATCTCTATGCTTTTTTTATTCGTGAGAAGTTCAAAGTTTTATTTTATTTAAGTTTTAAGTTCGTATGAACTTGTTACTATCTAATTAATATAACTAGTATTTATTCAGACTTTTTTTTCAATATCTTTGTAAAAACCACTTTAGACAAGTATTTTAATATATTTTCACATATGGTAATTTCTGTCGATCTTTTCTTCTCACGTCCTCCAACAAGGAAGATGAATAATTTTCGTCTCAAGAATAAGAATATATTTTTTCTAATAGAAGAGACGATGAATGAAAAGGATCTTTCAACTTGTAGATATTTATTTAGGTCGTTAAGGTTATATTTTTCAAAATGTCTATATAATAATAACGACGGCTTTTTAAAACGTCATTTTAGCTTTGCAAGCGGTGTTAAATTTCAAAGATTTTTTGCTTAAAAACAGAAATAAGAAGTTATGTAAAGAACTCAAGGTTGTTTTTATAATATACCTACAGTTAAAAAGAAATTCAAGAAATATTAGATTTGTTTGAATCTGATTTATTAAATAGAAAAAATTAAGTAAATATGTAGTTGGTACTCGGCAGTTGATAAAAATTGGGAGCAGTGATTTTAATTTTTATAACGAGGTCATACTCTTTCAGCGAGTCCACGTAAATGAAGTCTTATTGTAAAGTCTAAGTACTTTATCTATCAAATTTTCCTTATTTTTTTTAAATATTGTGAAATTATAAACTTATATGGACTATTCAATTTAAAATATAGTGTGGTTACTGGTAACCACTGAAAATTAAAATTTCATTTGACCTGTTTTTATATATTATTTTACAAGTGAAATAAAAATATTACAAAAACCATAGGATTAAAGATATGTTAAGGTTTGATCAGTTAAATTTTGTTATTACGCTCCTCGCTGCTTCGAGGTTTTCTATGATTCCACGAAAACGCTTTCGACGTCGTCGTCTTATTGTCGAAGTAGACATTTTTCAGTCCCTTTTGTTGAAAACCTCTTATATCCCAATGATAATAATGCCAAGAACATATTTGCGAGACTTTTAAAACCTGCTACAAACTTTATCCCAAATTACATCAGGAAATAAAACAGTGAAGATAAGGTAATTGAAACCTAACCTAAATAATATATGGTGTTTTCCTGTGACGTCATTCTGACTCACCACTATAGCTCTTAGGCCTCTGGTCCTCTAAGCCGGGCTGCTCCCAAACCAACACGTGGGTGCCTCGATTCGAAACCATATTGTCAACTTATATAAAGGTTAAATACTGGGGATACTGAAGATTTGAAGACTGAATAGAACACAGAAGAAAACGCAAGAGCTTGACGCGTTTACGTCACGCTGGTGTGTGTACCAACATTGATTTCGGGGTGGTAAGTCATCGCGAGGGTTGCACGTGACACGAGGTACGGAGGAATACTGGACGCGGTCGTCGCGCCACGCGCGTCGTAAATATACACGGCGGCGCGGGGGGGTAACACGCGCCGTCGGCGTGAGGTGACGTCAGCTGGTTAGTTTTTACTAAGCACTGGAAAACGATTGTGGGAAATTGTACCGCTAGTTCAGGTCTAGTTTTTTCTAGGAATTATATTTTTTTAAACGAAAAATTGCTTGCTTCAATTAATTAATGCTTTTCTACAAGTATCGCTACGTCTTGACTCGTGAAAGTTAGTAACATGTGGATATAGAAATGGATTTTATTTAATCATAATGTTGTGAAGGACATTTAGTTATGTAGCTATGTCTGGAATGAAACCAACCGATACAAAATATACCCTTGCACTGTCCTGTTACATTGAGATTGACAATGTCATAACTCATACATGTTACTATCGGTACAGGTACTTTGCCAATTCGTACTGTGATGACGTCAAAAGCTACTTCAATGTCGAGATAATTTTGCGACACGGACTTAAGGAACAAGATCATTTGGACCGAATGTTTGAGTTTGATTTACGAAGACTTAACTTCTTTTTACAGTAATTGCTAGAATTAAGATGTTCATGAGTTATACCTGATAGCGATTGTTTGTTCCTTCAAATAGGCTGATTAATTTACTTACATCAAACATACCTACAGTACGTAAACTATAAAATACAGACACATACAGCATGAAAACTGAAACAAAACATCTTTCCCATTGCTAATAAGACTGTATTTAGCTATTACTGCCTTATACCTACCCGAAGTTCGTGTCGACGGGGGATGGAAGTAGTTTTTATGTAATTGACGGACGAACTTTCGAATAAAGATGTCCATGGTATTATACAAGCTTGGTTCTCCTTCCCAGTGCTTCCCTTCCCTTCCCGCTGTTAAAAATAAAAGAGGTCACATGTGACGGAATAATGGAAACAAAACTTTTAACATTAAAAAAATACTTCTCTTAAATTTAATAGCTCCCGACAATTTTCCCCATACTAACATTTTTGAAAATAAAAGTCGCTTTGACTTAGACCTACTCACAACAAATATATCAAATACATATTCTCAGTACATACTCTTATGTTATTTAAATTTAAGTACATTATTTTATAAACGAATAATTATATATTTTTAATTAAATAAATGTGACAAGTTTAATCATTGATTGAATGAACAAAGTAGTGTGTGTATAATAATTCTTTGTATAATATTATAGCATTTATGATTTAGTTAAGCAATTATGAATACACGACATCTTTTATGCAAAATGGCACATTAAGTGATAAACGAAATCGTGATAACCTCGATACGACATAAATTAAGTAGGTGACTATTAAAGGACGTGGCCGTTTTTAAGTAAAATTACCTACTTGTTTTCCTACTTTTTGTTTTAATTTCAAATTACAAAAGATAGTATTTATCCATATACATTATATATAATGGTACTTAATCTAATATTCCTTAAAAACGCTCTCTCTTTGTGTAGTTACATATGCCTAAATTTGTTCACGTTCTAAGAATATTTAAGATACATTGATCATAAATCAGCGCGAGATTCCAATTAATCAAATAAATAAAAAAGAACGGTCACTGCCCGCTGAGGTTTTTTTTAACATACCTCATTGTAACTGCATTAAGTACGTTATTATATTACAAGAAGTGCTAGAATCGCATATCCATTTAAAAACTGCTTTGTTTAAATGTGGCTGATTCATATAACCAAATAATAGTAAGGTTTCTTACTGAAATTCTAACGGTAAATCGTCTAGCCATGTCTTCACGCATTCTTAAGGCTCGTGAAGGCATTGAAAGTCTTACTGATATTTATATTATTCACTTACCTTCATTATTTTATGCCTAAGTAAATAATGAATGAAGATATATAAATAGATTAAATGTGTAACATTAATCTTTGACGAGCCCCTATTTACGTATCCTGACGTCACTTGTGATAACACAAGGTCAATTTTTTTTAAGCTGTGTAGTGACATCTGTGGGGAGTAGTAAAATTATAACATTTTTCATCAGCGCCATCTATTGAATGCTCAGTGAATTGGTTGGATTGAGAGGAAAAATCATTGCAAAATGTAAGTACTGGTTTTCTTATATAGATGGCGTATCTATGCAAACATAAAAAAAATAAATGTAAGCAAAATGATCTTATTTTTCAACAATTGTAACATAATTTTGACAAAAAGTACATTTATCGCTTTTAAATAAAATAATGATAAAAGTCTCATATTTCTGTATTTACGATCACACCTGACTGCTGACTGCATCAAATTTAACATATGTTTACGATCAAAACAGTAACAATAAATGTAAAAAATAATAAAAAAATATTTAGGTGCAGATTTGACCTTGTAACTATTGTGTTATAAATACAGGTAACATAAGTGTATAAAATATATAGTTGTGGGTGGTAAGTAATACTATACATACCTATTAAGAAATATTTACAATTGAATTGGATCATCATAAAGCGGACACAAACGCTTAGTGCTGCTCACTCCGAGTGTACAGCGATTTCTTTAAAAACATCTATTTTCTAATTTATACCGTTTATGTACGTAAATGTATGAAATACATTCTTTCTTTTATTCAAACTGAAAATATATCTGTAGTTTTAGTTACTATAAAACAAACCGGTTCCTCTTACAAAGTTTCTGCTTTTTAGTTCTTTACGATTGACACAATTATAAATGATTATGAATAATTATCGGGATGTAGATTACAGATGAAATAACTTTTTTATTTATAAGCCGTGAACGTCTGGTGAAATTCGGTCGAAACTTCGGGAAACGATTTTCTAATAGGTAATATGATCGATGACTTTTTTGTTCGTTTTCTTTTTTTACAGGTGACATGTACTTGTTCATTTGTATCTTGTAATATTTTATAGATATACCTACCTACTTGTAAGTTGAACGCTTAGTTCTAATTTCTCTTTTAATGCCTAGTATGTAACCAAACGAAACTCAATCCCCACTAATAAGACAATAGCTAGCCTGACACACTTCCAGGTACTAATACTTAGTGTACCTACTTAACGCTTGTTAAATTCACCAGATGTATTACGAAGTATGACTGGAGTCATGACTCATGACTTCGTTTATTTAACATTAAAAATAGAATTCGTTTAGGTTTTTTCTCCACTTTTATTTAAATATTTTTCTTTTGTATTGTTTTTTTTTATTGATCATATAGATTAGGTAGCTGTTATTTTTAAGATTTACTTGTACATTTTTTTATTGTATTTTTTTTATAAATTGAAAATTTATCTATTCTTTATGTAAAAGATCTTTATTTACTTTATAAAAGTTTATCGTTACGTTTGCAGTTTTGCAAAGAACTGCGATTGCAATCTGCGATTTATATGTAATCAAAATCATTACTTATAAAGTTATAAATGTGACAAGTGGATGACAGACCATTGGAGGACATTAACAGGAAATTACATTTTAATGTTAGTAAAATGAACACGTTGTATAACAGTATCTCTCTCTCATGGCGTGATACTCATCATAACAATAGGATACTAAGGCTCACTACACACGGTGTTCAAATAGCACACCCACAAAGTATCTTTTAATATATATTTTGAACTGGAAAGAGGTAAAAAGATCTGTATAATTTTTTTTTATCTGTGTTTTACCCACCGTATTATATATTTTTATATTGTCTAAATATTATTCTCAACAATATTTTCTAATTATATAAATTAACTTAGAAGTAACACAAATAATGGTTTTGTCATGCGATCATTGCACGCGATTGTTGGTTATAATTCATGCTTCACAAAAATCACAAAACATACCTTTGAATATAATAGGAACTACTTTTGGTTTTTATTTATTTATATATATTTTTTCGGTTACATTAAAATGTAACCTAAAAAAATTATAATAATGAAACAAGTACCTAACAGTTTTGACGCCAAATAAGTATTTGTACAAAATATAAAGATATACATATTAAATCAATACCGTAAAATTCTGTCCTCATTCACTATTTGAAGTTTGTTAAATATTTACACGTAGGCCTTACGCTTAATGTTTACATTGTGTTCTTTTTTCACTAGAAAAAACCGATAAACCTGAACAGGCATATAAAATTCCCTTCACTAGTACACTGTATACGTATCTACTTATTAGTCACTTTAAAGTTTTGCCTTAAAATGCCCAACAGGAAATAAAAAAAAAATATAGCCAACATCAAAATCATTAACAACGATGTGAACTTCGGAATGACTCGTGATTTAACATGATATAAGTACATAAATATGTTGTTTTGAATAATTTGAATAATTATTAAGACTAATGACGTTATAAGTCACCATAAATCACCTATTTCTGTAATAAGGAACAAGTAATTATAAATTTAACTTTTTAGTATTACTTAGGTATATTTTATGATCAAAAGTAACGGAATGCTACTGTATAAACTAACAAATATTTTACTAACTATGTATGCATGTACGCAGCACCATTTGACTTTATTTGTTTCTACTTTACAAAGCGTAAATAAGCAGGTATGATATTATAAACAAATCATCGTAAAACACTTGTGTAAGCTGAGTCTATATGACTTGTACGTTATCAAGAAAAGTTGTATTTGTGAAAATATCAAATGGTTATCAAAATATATTCGTTTAAATTCTACTATTACTGAACAAGAAAAGATTAACAAATAGATATAATCCTTCTTGATACTTTCGAGATAACAAGACATAAATCTGAGACGTCTACTTTCTAGACCGTTTCTCAGATGTCTGAGCTCTGAGAACCCGTCAGGCAGATAGGAAACGGATTGTAGGATTATAATTGACGTTCAAGAAATTCAATCAAGAAAATAGTAGCTAGTTTAGTTATTTATATCACTATAAGCAATAAATTAGATATAATATGCTATAACATATCAATTTAAAAGTCAATTCTCTAACATATAATTTAACTAATTAAAAATTTTCATGAAGTTTTTGTCTATTTTTCTGTATGGACCTATATTTTGAAACCGTGCAAAAAGATTCTGACGTTTTATAAAAGTCTACTGTTCACTAAAAAAACAAAACTGTCGGAGTTTATCAAAATAACTAAAAACTTTACTGCATGACCTGTTTAGACAATATTTTATTTTTTAAAAATAGATTCTCTCAAGGCGTGAATGGAATGAATTCCCTGCCCCAGGACGTCCATTAGCTGATTGAGTCTAAGTGTGCGTTCCAGATCCTTTGTGATGTGAAGAGGAATATTCCTTCCACTTGGGAATCTTTAATATGTTACCAAATATATATTTATGCTCTATAATAGAGATAATATTGAATCGTCCAATTTAAATAGAGTCTATATATATATTCTATATTTTTTAATTTGATTAAATATATAAGCAATATCTTTATTTGAATATTTATTAAAACCCTTACAAATGCAAACATTTACTTATTATAATTTGTATTTTTGTAAATTATGATTAAGTAAACCTAGGTGAGAGGTGAGCGACAGGTCTATGTTTAATAATAAAATGGCGCGACTTCTTTTTATTTGTCTTAACAAATAAAAAATTAAATTAATTACTTTTGAGCAATGAACAAAACATTTTTAATGAACATAATGGTTATTTAAATTAAATGTTATTAAAAGTAACTATGAAGTAACATTTCGAAGATTTGTAAACTACTGCAATCATAAATAAACAGTAGCTATTGGAATTATTACATACATATTAGATGGAAATTGAGATATGTTGAAATTAATCATAGAAGCAGAGAAAGTAAATAAAAGACATTTCCTAGGAAATGTAAATCATTAATTAATGATTGTGCGGGCGTAACTAATTGTTAACCTTGTTGGTTCCGCTGTTAGTAAAGAAAAACGAATCATCGAATATGGTTGGAACCTTCACCGCTCAGTGGTTATAACGTATTTAGCATAAAACATTTGAGGGTCTGTTTATAAGAAATAATAAGGTTTGATAAACCACTGAAATATTCTAACTCAACCCTCCACACCTTTACTTTATTTAGACTTTAAACAATAAAGAAAATAAACATTAACGTTATATTTACATTGAGCTTTTTATTTTTATTTTTATTGAGTATTATTACTCAGAACCTGTAACGATCTCATCGAGTTCAAAGCGAGAGCAGATTGAAATGAAATTCAATTACAATGACATTTTAACAAATAGCGTAAAAAACAAACTAGTCGACCACAACATAACAATCAAGTTTAAAACGTAAACTAACCGTATATAAAGTATACCTATTGATGGAATTAAAGTAAATATACTTACCAGTAATGAAAGGCTTATGGAATTTCTATAAAAACGCTGGCTTTTGCTCGCGACTTTGCCGGCGAGAAGTAACAGTGAGCTAGGAGGATATGCTAGGGACAGGTATTGTAATATTCTAGATGCACTAAACAGTGACCTAAATTATAAATATAAGCAACATCTTCAAGCATCTATCTGACGCTACAATACCTGGTAAATTTGAAAATAAATAATGTATACACCATAAACAATATTTTATTATAATTAATTATTGTTGTGTTTAAATAGTTTGATATTGACTTTATTCTATATTCTATAGAGACTTCTTACTTGCACTATGTGTTAATTTATAGAAGTATACAGAATTTCCAATACTAATTGTAGTTTTGAATTTATGATAATTTGTTAAAACATGAATATATTGTAAATTTAAATTGTTGAAGGTCGAGACGTAAACAAGTTTGATATAAGCTGTTCTCAGAATTGCGAATTGTAAATATCAATAGTTTTAAATGTATTTTAAAATCAGCTCGAAATAAAGTTCATAGTCACGTGTTTATGAGTTTGGACCTGACATAATTGTGTGTAATTGTGTGTCTTTATCTTTCAAACTAAAGGTTGTTAAAGAACAGTTATTATATGGTTATATTTGATTATACGATCTCAACCATACGATTTGACCTTGATTAAGAGCTAATAGGCGTTTCCACCAATCAGAAAGAAGCACTAATTCACTAACAGCCATTTCAGTATGCGATAGTATTTACGCCAGTTGAGATAGAGTTGTTCAAGTCGAATAATGTAACGGGGCTATTACTTTAGCAAGTGTACTAAAAACATAACGACTTAATATTCGTATTTTATATCTTAAATAAACTCACAATACTTACTTGAATAGTGAAATGTAATGTTATTTCTAAGTAGATATTTATTTCTATGATATTAACTGTTGAAAACGGAAAGAAAATACTATAATTTCACGTTTAAATATAAGAAACTGGCAGTTATTAGAAGTGTTATTATCTCAGCATGAGACGTGTTTAAAGTCACGTTTATTCGAACCTGTTTCACTAAGTATTGGATATGTTTTATAACTTCTCGTAATTGACAATAACATATTAACATAACAACTGCTGAAATGAAGCGAAGATAAGAGAAACACTATTTCAAAAAAATGCATGCGTACATTTAAACAAGCGTCCATAATTTGTTTTATTCATTTTGAGTTTTTTTTATATACATCGTTAAAACCTATCTAATATTACACACATACTAGCTTTTGCCAGCGTTAAAAAAAAACTTGTCACGTTGGACGACCGTCTAAAAGTGATTTCTCTTTGACTCTTTTTTAAAAAAATATGTCCTGTGCCTACATCTGTATTAGTATCCGTGAAAAACCTGTGCAAATTTCATGATGATCGGTTGAATAGTCAAGGCGTGGAAGTGAAACAAACAAACAAACACATTACACATTAATAGTGAAGATGCGGCAAACTACTATTAAAATAAATATAAAGGATATAATATGCTTGGTGTCTCCAGTAGCTAAGACATGTGGTAGTAAAAGTTAAATACGGTTGCTCTTTCCAGTTTATAGAGACACCGTTTACATTTGTCGTATATAATTTGCGAGAGGGCGTTTTAAAAATGTATTCAACATTTATTTCAGTCAATAAGAATTTCGCGGTCCTGCGTTGGTGTTGTTATCCGGGATGTAGCCAGACGAGGGCATAATCCAGTCAAATTTACATAGTTACATCCACGCAAGATGAGCCGCGAGTGTATCTGGATTGTAATTGGTTTAGACTTCGGACATATGATAGTCTAAGTACTTGATTTTGAAGTGACCATTCCCTAGTTCATTCACTTACGTGAGCTAAATATTTGTGTTATAAGCACATATGTCCGGTTCTTGAAGAAGGAAAACGTACTGAGAGAACCGGTGTGTTTCTATAATATTTTACCTGAAGTGGGGCAGCGAGGTGATTTCTCCTCTACACATTTTTTTCCTTGATTCCTATCCTCGACTTTCCAATTTTATCCTCATCTTAAAAGTTCGTTTAACTGCGTCTTGCTTGGTGAAACATTATTGCAAAGGAACTCAGCCTTTGCAATAATAATCCGTTTTCCTTATACTTTCCTTGCCAGCGACCTCGATCCACGTGTCGCAACTCGCTAACAAACATAAACATATACCTGTTTATGTAAACACTGAATTTATGTGATTTGGCAAGAATGAGTAATGACATATTTTATAATGTCGCGTGTGTACTATGGAGTTTAAAATAGTCTACATAAAAAAAAATCTTAACTACCAATGAAATGACAATTTAATGAAAAAAACAGCCTTGCTATTAAGAAGATTATTATGCTTTCTAAGCTTCAAATCTCTCGTTAAGATTTTAGTTTGCTAAAACAGTGCTGCGACTTGACTTTTTATTAAGTTAAAAGAACCTAAATTTATTCATTGTAGAACATAAGTGCACAGAATGATTATGGTAATTCTGTACTTATGTGTATAAAATATTACATATAATTAACAAAACTACTTTAAATTCTCTCCGCTAGCATCAGGGGAAATCCAGAAATGCTAGTTTATAAACCGCTATAAACTTAAGGATGTTGTTTCATTTCGTTAAATACCTATTTGTATAATTTAGAAATAAAGTTTTTGTTGTATTCTACCTTTATTTATTAAAAGTGAACAAAAACATCGGAATGAACGTTTAAACGAGTGACTACAATTTTATAATATATCTACCTTCCCACTTAAGATGTTTTTTTTTTTATATTAATATGTTGAAAAACTATGAATTATATATATAAAATCATTATTATTTCACATCAAATGTATTCTTAAGCAAGCAATGGCGGACCGAGGCCATTTTTAGAACGGAGCTAAAGCGCCCCTTTTACTTCTTTGGCCATTATACATTTGTTTTTTTTTGTTTTTTTGCCACCGTGGCGCTCCCCGTGATCTGGAGCCGTAGTTTCGTTTCTCATATGGTAGGATCGGCCCTGCTTACATGTCACGTCCATAGTGTTTCTATGGTTGGGGGGTAACTCCATACTGGAATTGACTTTTATGACGTGCATATATATGGAGCTTGACATTTCGCATTACCTCTTGCGGAATTCCTTAGACGGTTTCCGGGCGGGGGAGGGGAATTAATGCACCTTAACTCCCCTTGAATCAAAAACTTGTTTCTGACTAATAAATGTTTCTTAATACTCTAGTGCGTCGCAATTTTTATGTAGATATTTATTTGACAAAATGACGGTTTTATTTTTATTTTACTGTACGAATTTATAAACAGAGTAAAGCAAAATTTGTTTTCTTTAATACGTGTAATTTATGAGTGAGTTAATTTATTAAAACACACTTTGAATATAATATTTTCTTTAGGCCGTGAAAAGAAGTGATTATTTTGCTCGGATTAAAAACTCTATATGTTGATTTAGATAATAATCCAACACTACACCATATGATTTCTATAAATATTTAATGTACAGATATTGTATGGTAATATTATTTATAAATTTGTATAGGTATATTTCTCATGTATATTCGACAAATATATCTTTATTATATATATTTTGACAAAAAAATCTAGTCGGCTCTATCTGCTAAGTGTCAAAGAAACTTCTACAGTAGATATTGCAAAATATTTTGCAGCCATTTTGAATAAAATAAATATTAAAATAAAAAGTTAAAAGAATAAGAATAAACCGTAAGAAGGTAGGTATTTTGTCATCACTCTCAGTCAGTTTTGAAGTCAACATTTTAGCAAATTAGCGAGTTGAATGACCCAAATTTAAAAACAAGTTATAAAATGAACTCAATGAAAATGAAAGATGATAATTTCGTATTCATTATACTTAAATAATATACACAGAACAGCTATCATTGTGGTTAGATGTTTGATATTTTCTCAGTCATGGCGTCATTTGCAAATCTTCCATAACATTGTTTTGATTACATCTTGGACTAGTTTTACCAGTGACTAAGCTCGTTCATTATAACATTATTTAATTTTTACCAAACCTACAGTTGACATCTTTTTTTCTTTGTGAATAAATATTAATATTACCTTACTTCGAAAATTGTTAAAATGTATAACAAGCTTTCATCTCCTATATAAACCCTCATTACAACATTACATACTAAAGTTTTAGTTTTTGAGATTTCATGAATAATAAGTGATCTGGCACTTTCATATGTATGTAGATATAACAAACATACATATAAAAATATATATAAATATAGGTATAGATTGACTAATTTTGTTAGTTTGGTTATTAACTAATAAGCTTCACATGGCTATACATGCTTAATGATATTAAAAAAACTAATAATTGTCTTACAACTCAACAAAAATATTAACAGATATATCTTGTGATACTATGACTTCATATTTCTCTCCTTATTCTGTTGTGACTAAAAAAAATACCATAATGAATAAATAATTTATAATTGTAAGAAAAATATAAAATACACAGTATAATTAATGTTTTATGAGTCTCATTAACAACACAGTATTGTTGAAAACAATTGACAATGACTGACAAATTATATTTATTAACAACAATATACCTGCACAATATTTTATTATTCTACAATTCATTATTCTTGGAATATATCAAATCTACCTTTTTATTATTTATATATTATATTTATATATTCATCTGATGGCAAAATTGCCTAATTAATTTCCAAACATGTTAAAATAAAGCTTAAGTAGAGTGTAACTTAAAAAAAGTAAAAATTTTAAAAATCTTTTTATCTCTTTTTTTTTATTATTATTTTGACTAACTTTTGCCACCAATTGTATAAAATAAGAAATAAGTATCTGTGTAATAGTTAGTTAGCACCAGTTATAGAAAATATGAGAAGCTCTAAAAAAAGTAGAAAAAAAGGAGAAAAAAAGAAGGGATGGAAAAAAAATATCAAGAAGAGTATGAATGTGTTATTCTAGTACTAAAACTAAAAATATATTATAGTTTCGTAGTACCTAGGTCTTGCAGCCACTATGAAAAATATGGTATAAACAGGTCAGTCGTCTTTACTATTTTTACCGTAATTTATTACATATTAAAAATAATATATGCTTATAATACATAATTAATGTTTCTTATTTGACTCGATAAAGATTAAAATGAAATTAAATCTGTTAAAGTAGTAAAATATACGTAATCTCTACAATGAACCATTTACAAACGTTATTAAGCCAACAAAACTATAAACCTATTCTAAGTAATAGGACTGTGAATAATCCCAGCTATAATATATATTTAGTCGATTTTTGTGTGTCTGTTTATCCGCTCAGTACTGAAACTGAAACGCTAAATAACTGATTTTGAAAGGTTTTTCACTATCATATTATGTATAACGGATGTCTTTTATAAAGTTTACAATATGTTTAATATATTGGTTAAAAATATTTGATACATTGAATGAAGCTAATTTTTATTAATTTGTAAATCGTCTGGAACTTGGAACATTAAATTTAGATCAAAAATGAAAAATGGTGCAAAAAATAAGAAATATCT
This sequence comes from Dircenna loreta, assembly GCA_963555665.1. Classification (NCBI taxonomy): domain Eukaryota; kingdom Metazoa; phylum Arthropoda; class Insecta; order Lepidoptera; family Nymphalidae; genus Dircenna; species Dircenna loreta. Next base: position 13,375,727 of record OY743092.1, read on the forward strand.
TACTGCGTGTAAAAAAATCTGCAATGTCATATTATTTCCGTCTCTAAAAGCTATATATTTAATAGAATATATATTTTATAACAACGAAAAAGGTTAATTAAGCTATATATTGATCTTATCATATTAAATGAGTAATTTAGTTATTTACCTTGAGTATTTAATGTTAATTAGAGTTGCCTTTAATAACACATACTTAATATAAATTACAGATAACAGTATAAAAACCATTTAAATAATGTTTATTTCCAGACAAGACAATGTGTCTTTAAAAAAGTAATATGCCTACCTATACTACAATCATATCGCTATATAATAAATATGTTATCATAAATATGATGATGATACATATTGTATATAAATCAATAAAATAATTGTTCTTACAAAGTTGCTCTGCTTAGAGCGACGCCGGGTCGGGACGCTATCGTAATTATAAAGTGTATCGTACAACGTCAACGAATTATCTGATACGCTTAGCGTGTTATTTTTTACTTGGAATAGAATATTTAAATTAAAAACCTAACGATGTATATGGTTGTAGGTATTCTATATTAATATAACTATAGTGATACGGTAGCTCAATTGGCAGAGCAACTGAAGGGTTTTCCAGAGGTTGGAATTATGAACGTATCAATTATTTTTTTCATTCCATATTTAAATATCATTCTTAATAAATATCTTATTTCGAAAGAGAAACAAAGAAAGAGCATAATAGAGTTTGCTGTTAGTTAAAAAATAATATTTAAATAATTAATATATTGTTTAATTCATAATTCACGTGGTTTGACTTCATTAAATTAGATTCCCCTAATGTGCTGCGTGAAGGAATGGATGACGAAATATCGTGAGTCCATATTATAACCTGATTCGACACTCCCGCCTAATAAACTTTAATTTATGACATTTAAACAGTTGTGCTTAATATTCTGTATGAAAAATATAGGTTTTTGGACCGTTTTATATATCTTGGAGTTAACCGGAGAATAAATTTGACGTTTTGACAGATATTCAATACAATATTTATAAAAACATCTGAGGAATAACAAACCACAAGTTATATAAGGTAATTTGCATTTCTTCTTATATATATATTGGATAATATTTTATTTGATTTATTCGGTGTTTTGTTCTAATATTACAGTTTTCATCTGTTTTTAATTATTGCGGTGATGACTAATAGTTAGATATAAATTTTACTATAATATTTATACAACTGTTTAGTGAATTTAAATATGTACTATAAAAACTTAGAATCGTGCGAAATCGAAACGCCATGTGTAGGTACTGAATACCTACTAAGTAAATATTACAAAATAGTTCAGTGAAATTTGTTAAAAGGTCGTTTTGAAAGTAAATATATGTTCTTTTGCCTAAATTTAATACTATTTAAGTAGAATCTTTTTTATAATGTACAATGCTATATAAGGAATTTTACCTTAAGTAAATAAAACCTACAGACCTACTCTATATTGTAGCTTTAAATAAACAACACAGAAAGGAAATACACTGTTTCACAATTGCCTTATCGTATTCTTATCGCTGAAATTGTTAACTTCGACGACACTTTTCAAACATCAATTTCACGACAATTGCTTTATTACATACTATAATATGTGTTTAATGTCTTATTGTTATATAACTAATGTATACGAAATATACAATATGAAAAGCGAGGTTGACATCACCTTTTTATATCAACGTACCCTAAACAATAACCTCGAAGATAACCAAGGAAAACTATATAGGAAATAACAAAACATCTGTCTGTTTGTCGTCAGGAAATATATTTCTAATGACCGTGAATATTAAGAACAATGCCGTCCCATAATAAGCATTACAATATAATTAACCTTTTTAAAATATTATGATTTGATAAGTTTTTTTTATTTAATATTGTCTTACGGAGATAGTACAGATATAAACGTGACAAAGAATACAAGGACAGAGATGATTTACATACATTTGTGTTGTATTGTTTCTATGAATAATGTAATTTAATATTATTTGTAATATAATTTAATATGTAAGTGTAGTTCTGTTATCTTTTAAGTGAAGTTATTAGTTTGGAGGTATTTTATTTGTATAGTCTATATATTGAAAATATAATGAAATAATAAATGAACAACAGGTAAATACAGGTATATATATGACCAATTAATAATTATATTTTTATTTTTATTGCTAAATGGAAGATTGTGATTGTTTTATTATTTTTAGATCCATTCAGAATACAACGTGCATTGCCGTTAATGCAAAAGATTCTTTTTATTTTTAAATGAAGCATGTTCCCTCAATATAATATATTGTTTGTAAGAATTTTGTATATTTTGTAAATTAATAAATTATTTACAAACAACTTTTACTCATTTCAATTTAACTATAATGAAAACTTTATATCAATTACTTACAGAAAAGTTTTTATTTTAATGGACTGTATTTTTATTTAGGTATAAGTGAGAATATTTTCAAGTATTTTTTATATAATATATTTAATATAATTATAGCACTAATTTATTACTCTTAGCTTATTTATATCTTAGCTTCAAAATTTAAAACATATTTGTTGTTATTTAGGATCAAGCCATCCTCTGTGGATAGACCGGCAAGGGAAGGACGGGCAGTTACAAGGGAATAGCTGACAGAGAGAGATACCCTCCTCGCATGAGTGAAAGCTCACAAGGTCGCCTCCCCACTTGATCATGAAGTTCCGAAGGGAGTCCCTGAACTTAGGACAACCCCACAATTCCTAGCAAAAGATTGTTAAAATATATATGTATATCAAATTAATATTTATAACTAATACTGGAAACTAGGTGTATATATCATATAACCAATATATAAAATAAAACAAAACTAGCTCTTGAGAATTAAGTACCTAACTAAGAACTTTCGAAAAATTTCGTGTATTTTAATTGGTATTAAAAACATTCAAGACCTAAATCTTTAGCAAATATTAAGTTTCTCTTTTAAAAAAAGTCTTGGCCGCAGTAACATTAATATAATTGTAATTTTGTAAACTTACGCTCAAACATAAATGCTTACTTGCTTTATAAATACATTTAAATTTAAATCTATTGATTAATATTATATATATTGGTCATTTGACGTTTCCAATTATTTTAAAATAAGTTAATAAAATATTTATAATCTATTTATGTGATCAAATCTCGTTTTATTTTATGTCAGATTGGTAAAGAAATAAAATCTATCAGTATTATGTAATATCAGATAATATTTATACATTTTATTTGCGCAAGATTGTGCAAGATCTAATTCTAGGACAAGAATAAGCTCAGTCCACCTTCTCGGGATTCCGCAGGTTTGATATTTATTTATTTATCATTCATTCATTCATTCATTCATTCATTTATCTTTCAATCAACACCATGTTCACTTGTGTATGTCAAGAGGACCTATTTTGATAGCATACCCCTTAAGGGCAATCCTCATCTTAAAATTAAAGCTCCGAGTGTTTCAAACGCGCCCTGGTCTGAGAAGAACCACACAACAAACTCAATCAGGTATTTCTTTATTGTGAATCAGTTTCACAAACGCCAAAATGAAATATGAATCCATATAAATATATATTATTATTTTTTATTTATTTCAAATAAACTTAAATCTATATATTATTAATCTACTTATTCATCAAAACAGGCAAGCTTTGTAACTGCAGCCTCTGGGATGCTATCCCGTCGTCCTATCCGGATACAGCGATACGGGTTTGGGATAACATCAATATTTGAAAAATCTTAATGTGACTGAACATGTTTTTAGACAATTTCAATCATAGGCAAAATTTTCAATGAGATGTTTTCTTTATATTCTTTAGACGTTTTAACGATGACTTTGAAATTAAACACGGATTATTTATGAAACACGTTTTATGAATGTTTTGAAGATGATTCAAGATAAAATCCATGCAAATATTGTTGGTATGTCATAAATAAAACATTATGTAATTACCGATCCATTGCTGAAAATATTTAAAGACGAAATATTAAATGCGGACAGAGCAAGCATTCAACTTTTAAATATATATACACAAGAATCCAGAATAATACCATAGTTGAACGCCATAAGCTGTCGGTATGATATTTAAGTTTGTTCATAGAAATATAATCATATCACCCAAAATATATTTCCTCTAGAGATGTTAGATAGTTCATCAAGTAACACGAAAACAATCAGTCAGTCATTCTTTATCAGAACATGAATTATGGAGCACTTCAGTTCTCAATGTGTAATCTGAACAGTTTGCAAAACGTGGTTGTCATCTGACAATCTATTTTAATCAATATTTGTCCCTGATCCAATTTTTACTTCTAAAGACGAAAATCAATCCACTTCTTGAGTTAGCAACGCAAATACCTACCGACTGAATTTCAGATTATTCAGTAATTATTTTAAATAAATTCACGTATCTGTATCTTATTGATTTGTATTGAAACATCTGAACAAAGAAATATATAATAATTATGGCTTTGTTTCATTTATTTTGTAAAAAATATTTTTACTTTCATGCTGTCATGAAGAGAGGAATTGTAATTTGATTATTTAGACCAAATGATCATGTTATTGGTAATGGTTGAGAGGTCTTTCATAACAATAGCAGCAATAATTACATAAACAAAGAATATGAAATAATAAACAGTGTTATATAACAATAAACAAACTGACTGAAAATAATGAGAGCAATTAGTGTTTACTCGTGAATAGCGACAAATTTCTATATACTGATAATACGGCAGAAAATTAGCGAAGGCTGTACCCCTAGTACGGGTTTTGACGTTACGAAACGTTGACAGTTTTCGAGCAAACTCGAGACGAATATTTGGTTGAGATTGGTTGTTTTTTAGTTGTGATTGGAAGTTAATCAATCAACCAAAAACTCGTTTCATGACTGCTCGAAAACTATCAACGTTTTGTAGTGTCAAACCTCCTAGTAGGGACATTGCTAATATGATAACACATTATTTAACGAACACTAAAAACAGACCAAGGAAGATTTAGACAAAAGGCGGTACATTTAGTAGTTCCGTCTCTGCACGTGAGCCAGTGCGGGTAACATTACATAACAAACTTGATATTTATCAACAAAATGATATGTACGTTATGTGATTTGTCTTATACAGTTTTTAAACTATTGTCTATATGAGGAAGTTGAGTAACCTGATCCCAGTTATTCGGAGTATTTATAGCTTGTTAGCTATAAATACTCCGAATAACTAAAACTAAACTAAAAAAAAATGCTATTCACACGTTGTTATGTGTGAATAGCAATTTTAACTTATATAACATTATAAGCACATTCTTCGAGTAAGATTTTTTCCTGCGAGAACAATTTCCGGGAAGACAAATAGACAAGTTACGATAAAATCTCGATTCAAAATACATCCAAAAACAAATTATAGACATTTTGTATTAAGGTTAGAAGTACACTGTGTGTGCTTTGTATAATTTAGAATAGTATGTAGATATGTAAGTATCAATAAGTAACTACTAGATTAAAAGACAAAGAACAAATAACGTTGGACGTGATTGATCACCGAATGTCACGAAATAGTTGACTTTTCGACCTTAACATTACTTAAAACCAAACCAAAGTAAATATTATCTATTCACTGTGGTATTGATATTATAAATATAGAAAAACAAAGACATTAAAAAAACCTAAAACAAATAAAAATACTTAAAAGCCAAACCAAATATATTTGATATCGTAATTCAATATTGATAAAAATCGTCGAAAACGGCCGAAAACTGTGCGAAACAATGACGATAAATTGAAACCTTTATTAGGAATTAGTTAATAATGCATATATTTATATTATATATAATGTTTAGTATGAGATCATTGAGATCAACCAAAACCTACAAACAGTTACCATATAAAAAACTAACGAAAATAACAATCGTCAATAAAAGTATTATTGTAGAAGAGTTGAGCGACGCCATAATTCAATGCAAGCATGAATAAGTGCTGTGGCTTCCGTTTGTAAATCGTTAAACTGTAATATATGAATCGTTTAAATAAATATCAATAATTTTAAATAAACATTTATATATTTCAATTTGTTTATCTTTAATCTGTGCGATTGTTGACTATATTTTTTTGTAGTGACATTATAGTACTCGTAATACGACATTTTATAATCTATATCTAAAAGTAAGAGTACTTGACAAGTTTGACAGATCGATTCATCATTTATGTATTTGTTTTTTTTTTAAAGATTTGATTTAAACATATAAGACTCTATACTATACAGGTAGCGTACAAGATGTATGTTTTTATTTAATTAGTGAAGCCTTTTGTTTGCATTGTATCATTGAACCAGCTTATAATTGCGATATGTAATATGTGGGTACCAATATTTAAAAAAAACAATCTTCTAAATGCACCATTGATTAAAATTAAATAACAATTTAGATCTTAAAACAATATATAAATTTTAAATTTATTTATAAAAAAAATCTGTCTATTTAAGATTGCATCCTAATTTTACGATTTCTATTATATCGAGAAAGATTCCTTTACACATCAGTCATGAATACAGGATTTGGGTTTGGGGGTGAGGTTTTTTCCACGGGGTGAGGAGTATTGATCAGATGTTTAAGTTATTTTTATGACGATAATCAATAATATATATAAATATGACCATAATCAATAATATTGATTATAAATATTCGCATTTGCACATTCCTCAATATTCGCATTCGTATTCGATGCATCGTAATGCTTTTCGAATATGAATATTAGAAAAACAAAACAATTGATATATGAAGATAATTCTTCATATATATCAATTGTTTTGTTTTTCTAATTTTTTTTTTATGGTAACATGGATAAACCTACTTCCATGCTACCATAAAAATCCATTAATTCCTTAAGTTTTTTAATACAAGGAAAAGTAATTTAACCTCTTAATTATGTACATTATCAATTCTTACTGTATTTTTGGTATCATTTTATTTATTTAATTTGGGCAATGAAGGTTAACGATTAAATTTTCATTATATTTTATTAGACAAAAAATATATAATGCAACGTAAATAAACAAAAACAAATTGTTCTACGAATTTTTTTACAAAAACAATATTTACATTCGCATTCGGTAGCAGATATTCGCATTCGCATTCGCGTCCCCGAACGTTATATATATATATATATATATATATATATATATATATATATATAAATAATCAAGTGCCAATCAAGACCCAAGGAGTGACCCAAGGAGTATATATAAAGAATATATATATATATATATATATTTGCTATGGATAGCAAATATATATATATTCTTTCAATAGTAATTTAACATATTATATTATTGACATGGTAGATCATTTTTTGCTTAGTTTCCTCGTTATTTTTATAAAACCGACTCGTGTAGTATATTTGTCATGTTGAATGTGTACGAGTACCTGTGTGCTTGTATTGTGTACCGCGCCCGTATTATTCTTTAACAATGCCAAGCACATGAGAAATCAACTGACGAATGAATCACTATTTGCTCTTAGTGTGTCGCATCCTTTATCTTGAGCCGGTAAATAAACCAAACCTACATATGTCTTTGTTTTGTAATTTTTTAATTATTAATCGTCTGTCCATCGAGCCCGTTAAAACACTATGTATAATCTGGCTCTCAACAATCAAAGTTTATTTTTTTTAATAATTATATCTCACTCACACGTGACCGACTTGGATTTGGTCATTTTATTGATTTTCCAGGACCAAATAACAATATGGCATACTTTTGTCTTAAAATCCAACTCGTGGTATAAAGTTGAAATAGTTTATATCGATATAATGAAACTAGAGATGCTCGAACGTGACACAAACAGACCGACCTTCTCATTTATCATTAATATCTAAAGAAATTAATTGAAATCCTTGACACTATTTTTCATATATTGAAAAATTAAGTATTATTTCGTAGTCTAAAGACATTTTGTAATTCGTTATCGATACTATTGTACACGATAAATTATTTGTAATGAAATTTCGTAAGTCCATTGCACGTGGAGAAGCGTTTGTGCCTGTACGGTAGTCAGATTTGTTTTATTTCAAAATGTATTACATATAAACATTCAAGACGCTTATTAATTGGCCCACCCTACGTGTTTATGAAGAAAAAAAATCGATTCGTTTGGCATCATTTTGAAATATTCGATAAGAAAGTTAGACGTAGTTTATAAGCAACACGCGAGCAGTTATATTACATTGTTATTAGTATTTGAATATTTTAAAAACATTGTTATTGTAAAATAATTAAAATAAAACTATACTAAAATAAATCTATAAAACCCTTCACATTTTATATTTTATATTTATATTATCATATTTTATATATATAATATATAATTATTTCTAAAGTCGTAATATTTATTTTTATATATTTTTAATAAACTGTACATTATCAATTCTTACTGTATTTTTGGTATCATTTTATTTATTTAATTTGGGCAATGAAGGTTAACGATTAAATTTTCATTATATTTTTATAGAACCTACAAATTCAAAACATAAAATTTACGTTATATGAAATCCTGTAATTTTTCAGTCTTTACAATTTATTTGAAACATGGAAATAATTATTCAGTAATTTCTTACTTCCTTTATACCTTAGCACTTGAGATTAGATTATGAATTCATTTTATTAATTATATTACCTGCACCAATCTGTGAATATACCTGACAGATAAAACAAATTAACCAATGATAAATTACTTTCGCATTTTTGAAAAGAGAACCCAAATGTTGAGATAATTATACCATGCAAGAAGTTTTACATTAAAAAACTTACAAATTACTTTGTAACTTAATAAAGTAAGTCCATTTATTGTATAAATATAAAATATAGAATACATTTAAATATGAAGAAAAATGAAATATAAAAAATTTCACCTTATCCAAAGTAAGGTGGAAGTAAGATGACTTTCATTTAATTTTCTTTTCTTTCGAAAAAAACATATATAAAAAATTAATCAGTCAAAAGGAATTTTTAAACTCAAGTCTTTTTTGTATCAACATAAAATTAATGTCACAAGTGATAAAAACAAATTTAAATATATTGAAGGAATTATATTTGCATAAAAATATATAAAATTTTGTTAATAAATTATTTTATTATACACATAAAGACAGACATATTTATTTATTATTCGATTTCTTTCGTCGTCACTGACCAGTTATTTTCGATTATAGGATCCTTTAAATAAAATACGTTTTATAACAACGTCCTTTAATTTATTATATTATGATTATTATTTAAATTGATTTTTATGGAGGTAACGTATAGGGTTTCGTATAAATCTTTTAAGACTCAAAATTATATTTGTAGTAAATCCTTTTTTAAAATAAGCTTTTTTTTACAGGATAAACGAAATTTATAAACATTCATAAAAGCGGGTACCTTGTTAGTTTTGAGAGCTACAGTCTTATTTAACGTTAAATTTTAAACATACATTTTGCACCAACCTTAAAAAAATAAAAAATCAACAACTTACCCGGAGAATCTGATATGTCATCCATAATCGCCAGCTTGCTGGGTCTCTTGTCGTCCTCAGGTCTCAAGCCCATTTTCACGGTTCAGTTCGAAATTTAATTGAAAAAGAACACAACACAAATTATTTCTGTCCAATATTCTTTATTGGTATATTATTTATCATCTAATTTGGTTTTTATTCGGGTACGTATGTCACTCAGGCCGTCATGTCACCGGCTAGCACGCCGCGATCGTTGAGAGGGCTGTCGACTACTGTCGCGACGGTACGATCCAACCTTGTTTTAAAGGCACGCGCCTTGCGGCTTTATAATTATCAGTGAAATTGACACATGAGTGTGAATCTTATCCCTTTGTTGATGTATAACGTTTATCATATTTATCAAGATATGGTGTTCAAATACACCGTGCACCTTGCCCTGTCAACTCTAGATCGTAAGAGATAGAACATTTCGAGGAATTAATAGTAAGAGAAATAATATATTCAAGAGTTTTCGTTATAAAGAAAACATATAACCTACTCGGCGATGCTTAGTAATTATTTTTATTTTAAAAATTCAACGTCATTTCTTATTTCTTTTACTTCTTAAAAACAAATAAATATAAGAGAATACCTAAGAAATGACATGTTTATTTCAGAGTGCTCTTCGATACAAAAGGACTGTACAGTCTGTAATGTAATTATTACTGCATGACCCGTGGGCTGTGGAACCCGTTAACTTTTTGTATTTTATTAACTTGTTTATATTACGAGTTAAACAGGATTCGTGTCGGTTAAATGCTTGATGTAAAAGTCCCGGGTATTTTACCTAGTTAAGACTATAAATCTCTAAGATATTTAAACGCGTTAAGTATATTTATTTCTTATGTACGAAGATCTAGTGTCATTACCCTAGAACTAGATACCTGTATATACATAGTTTGCGCCGTGGAATGCAATGAGTCACGGAGAGAAACATACATACATAATGCAACATTCAGTCTGTCAGTTAGATGTTAGATATTGTTGCCGAAGTCTTTTTGATTTCAGCAGTGATCACTTGTTTACAGTAGCTATTTAATATTTATATATCGTGCATATTTCAGTATGTTTCATCTTTGCGTGAATCGTAATTGATATTGGCCATATTTAATATTTCTTCAAAGTTGTTGGTACAAAATAAATCTTTAGTTCAACTCAACAATACCGAATTTCTTTAATTAAGGTAAACTACAATTATTTGTAGTATACTGTGGTACATGGTTTGTTTTAAATAGGTTTCCTGTGAATGTATTCATTAAAAAGGTTATTAAAACTAGTAATCGCAAGCAAGATCATAAATAGCTATGCTATAAATATTTAGGTAAATACCTGATTATAATTCTATGCTCAGATTTAAAAGGACTTAAGTTTCATATTACAGCATTCAAATACATTCTTATCTCATCTTATTGTTTGTTCGTTTGTATGAAGTGATCTTATTTACTCAGATTAATGTATTGCGACTTGTCATAAGAAAGCCGTAAGATTTTAACTAATCTGTTTGCCTGAAATTTAACGAAAGAAAAAAAAAATCTGTCAAAATTTGTGCAAAAGACGGGGACAGATAATTATAAATAACATGCGAATTATACGTCATAATAGATTTATTGTAGAAGTAAATAACTAATGTATCGCCGAATTTAAAAGTTAAGTTTTATATTGAAATGAAAAAATATATATATTATTTGAATTACAAGTTCTGGGATAAATTTACTTAATACTTGAATTATAAATAATATAGTTCTTGTTGTTTAAACTAACATTTGCTGATCTAAAGGTCGTTAGTTCGATTCCCACGGCGGACTTCTCTGTGTGATCTAGATATTGTTGCTTAGAGCTTGTGTTTACTAGATGTTAGTAACTTGTATGTTTGTTAATCCCAGGACAAAAGCTTTCTTTCTTAGGAGATTTTATTTTGGAATGCTTCGGATAGCTTATAATGGAGAAACGTATAATTTGCCATTTTTCAAATCAAACCAATTTGATGTATAGAAATCACCCCTATATTTCCTTTTTCTTCTTACAAGACGACTTTTGGCACAACTAAATAACAAAATATCAAGCATTTGCTTTGATTATTGATTGTTGACTCTGATCTTATTCTTTCTCTGACCAGAATATTGACCAAGTGGTCAAGTCAGGTAACACTGGTTGGTCTTAGTATCCAATGCGAATAATATTGTATTTTTTTTTCATACCGTACGTATGTATGGAAAACAACCAAACATTGTTATATTAACCTGTTGTTTTATAAAAAGTTTCTTGCAATGAAGTGACGATGGCGTGTGTGATAATTCATTGTCTGCACGAAATACTAATTTCAATTTAAAACCAGCGGTTGACCGCAACTTTGTCCATCTAAAAAATCTCTAAATAATGACCGAAAAAATGTAGTCTATACATTTCTTTTATTATATTCTACCAGCCTATAAATAAAGGTCAAAACTAAGAGACACCTTATTAATATTTTAATTCATTAGTATAGAAAATTTAATTAAGAAGTTTGATTAAAGAAAATTTAATTGAGACAGACAGGCACTATAATTTAATATATATATTACATTCGTCCCAGCTTGACCTGGAAGTCGTTTCAAATTACAAAGACGCCACAAACGCACAATATTAGTGCCACTGAAATAATAAAAACAATTGCCATAATATCAAAGTATCATAATATGGTAAAGTATTTAATTTGAAGGTTCAATGAGCCTTCACAGTTCATAGACTTGAAGGTAATCCTATTTGTAACACAAGCCATAGTATACTTCAGTTATTATACTATATATAATTACAAATATATTTCTCTTAAGGACGTTTCATTCAAGAACTAGAGGAACTTACATTCTATGAGCTTACATTTAGCTGCTACATTCTGGTTCAATCAACATTCAGCGATGTCCACTCAACTGCTATCTTTACGCTCAAAAATAATACTTAGATATTATATCTATTTATATTGTTATGTAGATAATATAGTTTTATTAATCTGTTTGACAGTTATTCTTATTTCCGTATTAAAAAGTATTTACTATTAATAATAACTAATAATAATAATAACAACTAATTATAGACATGAATAACTAATAGATTGTTTTTATCAGTAGTTTAAAAATATCAGTACGAGAAAAGATGTAAACTAATGCTTTGTAGATTCATTTAAAAAGAACAACTGTTAAGTTTCTGGTCAGCTTTTCTCAGCAGAGCAGCATTCCGAGCTGGTGGTGGCTTACTGACGGACTCACTACACTGACATTTTTATACTGTAATAGTTGACGATGCAATAGTCCGTGTAAATGGCTACTTGAATGCCAATATTTTGAATTTGTCGTGATGTGGTCACGTTATGGAGAGTAATCAAAAGTATTTAAAGAGGAGAGTTAAGCATGAGCGTGGATGACCATAAGAGAAGAGGGCGATCGAAGAAGACATGAATGGAATAAACAAAAATTAAATAGCAAAGAAGCAAGTCTCCACTGAGTTAACGTATGATAGAAGAGCGTGCAAGAATAAGGGAAAGTGTCCAATGAATTGTTATTATAAAATAGCATATTTTTACATTCATGTAAGTAAAGCCACGTTATAATACTAATTTGTTATTTACATGATAACTTTGACGCACAATGCACACTTAAACATGTCGATTTATTCCTAGTTCTTATAAAGTATAGAATTTCATAATATCAGTGTTGATAACGCTATCAATTGACGGTTTTAAGAGTTATAAGATTCCTTACATTGAAATATACTGATACGAATCAAATTTACATTGATATTTACATTACCTTTACCGATTTACGATAGAGACGTCATCTTATATGATAGGTACCTAAATTCGAAATTACGATTACCTAAAAGAAACCTGTAATAAATATTATAAAACTAAGCAAAGCTTATACTATGGGTACTAGACAACTAATAAGACGAGACGAAGCTTCTTAGCATTCCATGGACTCACCGTGCGGATGCCGGGCCATCGCGTTGCATGGAGAGGAGTGCAAACAGTTCCTAGGACTTGCGACCTAGGTGTAAGTTAAAGGGACCCCTTTAAAATGCGCAATTACACTCACCTTCACTGGTTTCGCTCCTCTCCCTACCTAACTAAATTTGAAATAAACCTACTAATGCCGTCTTTGAAGTACGTTCTAGGAATGAACTGATGATAGTTCTAGAGAGGCCAAGATCTTTAAGTAGGTTATAGAGAGATTTCACTGTTATACCTCTAGCTCCCAATTCTCCCGCGTACAAATTAACTATATACCTATTCCTGGTCAGTTCGTAATACTTGTTTACCTTAATTCTGTGATCTTTGGGGATGTTAGTTTCCCATGGAACAGTAAGCTCCACAAGTATCACGCGCTTTAACTGTCTAGAGTACAGGAATATGTACGGTCTGGATGACGAGATAACAATATCCTCAGGGACTCTATGCTGTTTCTCATACGTAAACAATACATAAGCAAGTTTTATTCGTAAATACATACATATAATACCTAATGATAGACTTGCGAATTAAATATTCTAAATGTAATTGCCCCATGCAATGTTTCCGGAGGCATTGTGGTACCTGATAAAAAATAAGGAGTTATACCATAACATTTTATAGCCTTAAGATATTCGAATGTTTAGTGATGTAGGTACTGCAGCTATGATCATTTCGTATTCATGTTACGTAGGTCTTGACGTGAAGAAACGGGACCAGTTCTGATTCCCGTTTTGGAATGATAAAATAGAACTGGAAACAGGTTATCCATTGTCATGTGTTCGGAATGTCATGACAAACATCTTGAGGATTTGACTTTCAAGTTCTTCAACACTGTCATAATTTTAAAAGATGTAGCTAGGTTGTTCAATGTGTTTGTGAAGAGCGAGCCTACCATGAGCTCTTATAGCAATTTTACAATAATCAATCACTTTCGAATTCGTCCTAAAAGTAGGTCTAATATTAAAGTAATATTACTTTACTAAAGTTTCGTTTAGAAGTTTTGCTGACGTCATACTATTATTCATTCTTTTACTTTAGAAAACATTATTAACTCTTGAAGTGTGTTTTAATATTTGAAATATTAACGTAATATTGTTTCTATGTCAGATATTAGCGTTTAAAGATAGAAATCATTATTTTATGTCACTAATTTGGAATATAACAATATTGTTTTATAAAGCTTATGGTACGAATCAAAGTAATATTACGACAAAACTTTAAAAATATGATAGTTTTTAAAAGTTCATGGACTGGCGTGCGCAACAACTTAAGGCAATTCTAATACTACAATGTACCAGTCATATGATCTGATTTGTTTTCAAATATTAAACAAATTTGTCATACCTATCTATCATGTTATTATCACAACAACGATACCTTGTATCTAAGTATCTATAATTATTCGAAGCAACATTAAGAACACAGTAAAATCTAATTAGTAATTACAATACGCAATAATTGCTTTATAGTATAATACTTCAAGAGAAGTAGGTACACTAAAACGAAATTTTATAACTAATTATTACCATTTATATAAGCTCAACATGTTTATAGATAATTTAAAATAACTATTTCATTTTGTATTTAAATTAGATAAAATACAGTGATAGATTTTTTCTCTATATTTTTTTTATGAAGATTATATGAAGAAGCTAAGAAGCGTTCAAGCTAAGAAGCGTTCAAAAACTTGTCACCGGCTATCGGCCGCTAAAGCCTCAGATTCTTCTGCCAAATTGTAAAATACTAAGCACACAAAAACAAAAAAAATATGAATGTTTGATTGGATTAAATTATTCCGAAGTTATGGGGGACTATGAAAATTTTTTTTTTCGTAAACCAATGGATATCCAACATTTTACTTAAACCTACAACAATTTTAGTTTGAGATTAAAAGAAACGTCACATTACACCATTTTTACAGTGTTGCAGGATGTTTGTTTATAATATACAGTGAAATTATCAACTATTAGTCTTCAATAGGTAGTTTATTATAGTAATGCTATTGTATTTTCGATTTCACATCCTCCAACTATTATCCCACTTGCCAGCACAATGTGTCAACATCCGTATACTTATATTTGTAAGCTGTCAGTTCAGTACTCACCTATATAATCATGTCATTCCCACAGTCTATTCATCTAGTTCTTCCATATTCCTAACTTTTCTCGTCACTTCTTCCTCATCAGAGGTCTCTATATGATGTCTACTCAATAATTCTGTCACAGCCTTTTGTACCTCCACTACAATATTAATCTCCTAGGTCTATCAGTACTGCAAAATATTCCTCTTAACATTTTCATCTCTGCGGCAAAGGCAAGAAGCCTTTGATTTCTTATTAGGTATTGCGTTTCAAACTCATATCCATCAAGATCCATACGTAGCCTTATATATTTTGCCCTGAAGTTTAAGGGAAATTTTATTTCTTAGTATATAAGGACAAAGTATAAATTATTGCTGGGCTTTCGAGGAACTGCTTTCCGACCTTGAAAACCCGCAAAGAGTGAACTGAATTACGTTAAATTTAATATATCCCGCTTTACTTTCAGTTAAATTGTATAAAAGGAACTAATGTAATATATACAAATATGATATCACACCTTACTTGTTTTTTCCTAATAGCAATGAGGTTTGATCAAAAAGGATATAATTATGTTTCTTGATTCACCAGTTCTTTATTGAGGTCGGCTTACGAAATATTTAACATAAAGTTAAGTTTTTCCTTAAAGGGACAGAGACCGAGTAAGTTAGTAAATGATTTAATAGTGACTTAATCTCGGTTCAAAATATTGACGAGGCCAAATCTGCACATAAAATAAATATAACATTTATCATACGTGCTAAGTCTATACTGTGTACCACAAACCGGAACGACAAGAAATTTGGTCTTGTTAGTTGTTGTGTTTTGTTTTTGTGTTTTGTTTTTGTGTTGTGTTTTGAAATACTACGGGACGGATAAAATTTGGAGTGATGTAGATTGCCATCCCAACATATAGGGTGCTTTTCACTGAAGAATATTTGTCGTGATAATAACAATATTACTAGAAATGTGAAGAATTTATATAATCAAACTTGCAGATTTAAACTTTAGGAAAAACAGACAAAGTCACTGACAGCAGTTCGTCTTCAATAATTTAAAATAGTAATCATTAAATATCTCAGAGCTCCATCTCCTTCTCCTATATAATATTTATATTTTATTTAATTCGATACTAATATATGGGTATAGAGTAAAATATTACGGATTTATTGATTATACATAGATATATGTATCAATTATTAATAATTAATTAGGTAATTTTTTTTATTCAAAAACGTCATTTCAGCCTGAACTATTTCAAAGCAAGTGTTTTTTTTTTTAAATATTTTTTGTACTGTCTATGCTGTCAGCCCACTGGCTGTTACAGCGTCACCAGGGAAAAGTAAGTGTAATTATTGTTTTCGCATGAATTATCGTTGCAATTGCGAACCTTATCGCTTGCATACTAAGTAGACTACTCGTTTTGCTATTATCTAGATTACATTTAAAATATAAGTATTTATGGATTAAATCACAAGTGGAAAGGCATGTAAAATATAAATCATAAGCCTATATTAACAAACAACACACTTCCATCTTCACAAAATACCCAATTACTTTTGTTTGTAAGTGGTTGTTTTTTTTAATAAGAATTCGATTTTCGTAAACTGTCAACGTTTCGTAACTGAATGTCTTTTAAATCTATTTGAATTTGCATTGGAAGATTTTGATATTCCAAACTTCATTTAATTATCAAGTTTTACGAACAACACAAAAGGTAGTAAAATGTGAAGTGTCCCTTCTTGTGGTTATTTTAAGTTAGATTAGATGTTTCATAAACATAAATGTAAGATCTATGTGACAGGTAAAACAATGAATAGACATATTGATAGTACAATGTATGTAGGTATTATATCATTAAGGTAGGAGTTGTAAATGTATTGACAATGAAATATACGTTAAGTTTCAGAGTTAAAAGATATCTTATATTCAAAGCGTTAAATAAAATATAGAGACAAGATAGAACCTCGCACACAGGTATTAACTTATTAAAAAACGTGTCTAGTACAAAAAAAAAATACATTATAAATATTATTTACTTATTTTGTAAAACTGATTTTAAAATAGAAATATTTCTAGTAACATAAAAACTCGGACAGACAGACTTTTTTTTATTTATTACCTTACGTGGAGATAAACATAGTTAAGTGGATATATTCCGGATTTATAATTACTTTTAAGTCTCAAGATATAATTATAAATGGACACTCTCAGAAATAATATTCCAGATCCTATTTCCGTCGCAAGAATGCGGAGGATACAGGTTAAGATAGCCTTAGAAATAATAAATAATTGATATAGGTATGTTTGTTTGTTCGAACAGGAGTGAAGCCTACTAGTAAATTATAAGTTAAAATTTCGTATTAATATTTACCACGAGATTCTAATTATATTTGCTCTTTTGATTTTAAAATGGCAAAAGGATGTTAAATGCATTTGCTTAATAAATTTTGATTTAACAGCTAAGAATTTATAAAGAGAGCCTAGCCATGTTACAAGCTTTCTAAATCTAAGTAATTTCCGTACCGTCGTACCGTAATATAGAAGCTTCAAACTACTTACAGCTATATACGACAGAGGGCTGAAAAAATATCAGAAGAGATACATTATAAATATTGCTCTCTCTGTTATAATTATGTAATATAAAAAAAAACAAATAAACCGACAAATATTATCAATAATTAAATTTATAAGCTGTATTGGTAAAAGCGAAAGTAAATACAGTTTGAAACTTTAGAGCAACTTTCAAAACATAGATTTACTGATAGGTAGCAGTGGCTAGAAGTTATTTCATAATCAAAAGTGTCTAGCACATTTAAATATATTGCGACTTTTACTAATTTTATAAATTTATCGTTATCGTCGAATCGTTAAACTTAAATCTTGGACGTTGCATTACTAGAATATATTATATAATAAGTATAGAGCTACATAATTGATTTATTATAATAATGGCCTCATGATACTTGAAAAAACTTCAGCCTAAATAAATAATAAAGTTAACTATCACAAGCATATAAAATATGAATTAAAATATAATATCAACCCATAAGGGTTAGTTTATAAGTAATACCTATAAATGTGTTAAATTAAATTGAATACTGAAATTTGTTTTAATAACATCACTTATAATAATGAAAAACTTAAAAAAAGTTAATATTAAATATAAATACTTATTTAATATAGAATTTTACCTTTTAATTAGTAAAAATACATATTAATTTTGTCCATACATATTTACTTATCTTGTTCTGAGCTAATTTTGTTGGTATGCAGAACAGTTCAATAATATAATAACCTATTTGAATATATAATATAAAATTGAACGAGTTGATGTTGGAAATTCTAAATACATAAAAGGAATTATAAAGACAAAAAGATCAATATCTGTGAGAGATCTGAAAACACAACCCCTCTTTCTTAAGTCCATCTTCATCGTCTCGTCGTAGACGTGCCAGTACCTGGACTGGTCTTGATCCTTAAATAAGAACTGTAGAGCGAAAACACCACTTGAACGCTATCAAATAGCACGTATGTGTAACCTCTTGAACCAGAGATAGAGATCCAGATCATCAATCTTTTTCAACTGACTGAACTTACTTTCAGTAATTGCATATAGACAGTGAATTCAAAGTAATAATGAAAAAGATAATACTATGTTATATTTATGGATGAAACTTATTAATATTAAAACTCTTTGCTTATTGTAAAGTATATTGTCTATGGATAGGGTATTTATTATTTTCATTTTGTTTACTGTTACTAAAAAGTAATCAACGGTGCAACTAACCGTAAAAATTCAGTACATTATCAGCAAGTGTTTATTTTGTGTATTAAATGAGATTACAATGAATACACATGTTATAAAGATATCATTGTGCGTCTGTTTGTTGAGTAAATAATGTATTAGAAAATAAAGAGCGTTTTATTAATCTGTTTTTAATATTTCTCCTTTTGTAATAGATGTGCAAAATGGTAATGAAGTTTTGTCCTACCTTTAAGCTATTATGATATCCTTTTTATATTTTAATTATTCTTTTTTTTTGTGGCCACTCTTGTAAATAGTGCAATTTATATAATATACTGTGGATGCTACTAAATACAGAGTAAAAAAAATATAAAATATTAAAAACAAATCCCAATTATTTTTTTTATTAGAATATGTTTTTACTATTAGAAAATTTTAACTGCACTCTTTAGTAGCAAAAGTATAGTCATTTTTTTTTAAGTAAGTGACGTATGGAATTAAATAAAACTTCTGTCCAATTATATTACATTAAATAAAAGTAGGAATGCGATGGTAAGGTCTTCACAAAGTACGACGAGCGAGACTGGTTTGCAGATACTTGGGTAAGATCCTATAATTTTGTAAAGGCCGCAAAAGACAGATGAAATCTTTTCTCAGTTTAAAATAAATACTTAAATTTATTATCCAAATTAAGCTTTGGCGTAGGAGTATCTGTTAATAGTAAGAAATAAAAAAAAATACTAATTTCAATAAGCATTTATAGTTTGAAAACTTTTGACCTTTCAGACATTATTAAAACGGGTAGTCATAAAATATTAAATTGTTTTTATTTTATTTGTTACAAAAAAGAGCATAATCTACTAATTAACAAATTTGGAGGCCTTTAGCTCGAATATACGATAAAAATTAAAAAAATCATTCATAAAACCTTCAACTTCAGATAAAAGTAAGGCTAAAAAAGTATTATTCGAATATAATATCGGGTTTTTAAAACCGAATAAAGACACAATTCAAACACATGTACACAGATTCAAAATGAAATTTTAACAATAAACCATGACGTGTCACTATCACGAAGAAGGTATCCGTTGTTTTTTAGCGGTTGGCCTTTATAGGAGTTCAATTTGCTGGGGGAAGTCTCACATACCTGCCCTGACCATCACCTTTCTGGCCGGGGCTTTCCATACAGAAATATCCAACGCAAATAAAATAAAAATGGCAGTGATAAACTAGCTACGTTAATATATTCAATAAAACTGCTTTTAAAACCGTCTGATACAAACTGGATATGGCTACCTACGTCAATACTTTGGTCATATGGCGTGGTTTTTGTATTTTTTATTTTGATATCTACAAACATTTAAATATCAGAAACAAGAAATAAATAATTAAAGTGTATAAAAGAAAAAAAAACAAGTTGTAAGATTGTTCGTTATAGCTCAGTAATCATCAGGACATTAGCAAAGCAGTCAGCGTATTATGAAGATAACATGAATGGTACGACTTGATGCGAAAACAAAGTTGGCTCTTATTATTTAATAACACGTTACATAAACATTAAAATATTTACAAACTACTAAAAAAATATTTACAAATACCTCAGTTTAGTCATAAACATCCCGGTGCATGTATTCCTGTTATAATATGCGGTTGCAACTTGCTAAAGATTATATGCGCGCCAAGTTGAAATTAATACCCATTTTTAGTAAACACTAAAATATAGAGAACTGATCTCTCTCTAACTTATATTTTACTATTTTCTACGTTTCGTATATAACAGAATAGCCGGACTGTTTTCTGTTTTAAAAATTAACCAAAACTTTTTTTTAATGCGGCAAAAATAAAAGTGATTTTTGGGTGTCATGTTGTAGATGAAGTCACTCATAATATCTAGTTTTATCAAACTCCAACGACCTTTAAAATAAATAAGGAAAAATATTAAGTTCATGAGACGTTCGTCCACGATTCCGAATTTTATGAGATTTTATAACGATCCCCATCTGGGTTTGTATTAATCTTTCGTGATCCATGATGCTCTTATTATATACCAGTTACAGTTTATATAAGAATTTTGCCAGACAAGTTTCCAACCCATTCTGGGTTCTTACTCATGAGCTCGAAGCTAGGTGAACTCGCGGTCTGAGCTCATGAGTAAGAACACCGAATACTATAATTATAGATATAAGATTTCTAATTTGTACCAAAAAATATACAATATTAATAGAAATCTTATCCTTATAGTTTTCCGTGTACATTTATACGATGTAGTGTAGCCTTGTACGATGACACTTAAATTTGTACGCCTCTCAAAAGAGCTTAGAGATGATAAAAGAAATCCAGAAGACTTGACAACTATGATAAAGAATGACGTTGACGTTTTATATCATCCAATCAGGAAACAGTATTTTAGCACGCCCACGACTCATGAGCGTGATGCCAGCAGACCATGAGCGGTGCATGGAACACGCAGACTTGTAAAAGTGGAAGATAAATGATCCAGTTAAGATAAGTAAATATTATGTACCCAAGCCGCGCCTCTCGCTAAAATATAAACTTGGTACAAGTATTTGTTTTTCTTAATCTATTATTTTGTCGTTGTTTCGCATAATATAATCAAGTATAAAAGTTTTAATATTCATAACTGTAGCATTTTAATTTCTTTATTAGTTAGTCATTTTCTCAATTCTTTTGAAGTATTAATTTAGACAAATTAAAACGAGACACCGTCCCGTATAAATTTAAAGGATACCTACATTTTTGTTACGTGAAATGACGGCTGAGATAAATACCTACATTTCTGTAACGTGAAACTACGGTTGAATTTCACTAACTATTATCACAGGATGATGAGATACTTAATTTCTTTTGTAATAAGTTGTATTGTATAACTCTTGCATGGACGTGCTTTGAAATATTTAGTTACTAGTTAATATCAATATTTATTACTAACATTCTAACAATAATAAGTATAATTATCTATTTTATTTGTTTCGTTCTTTTATTTTCGTAATATTATTAATATGAAAGACTTGAGTAATTGTTCTTACTTTAATTCAATAACCTAACAGTTTTGTCTTTTTTTTTTGCGTTGGAAAGTCCTGATAGCCGAGATGGTTGTGCGGGTTTAACCGGCCGCATATCATAAATATAAAACAAATACACGGCAAAGGTATCTGGTTTTTCTGTAATCTTATTTTTACATTATTTTGAAATTTATATTATATGCCACCATGGCAATTAATTAAAAGTTTACATGTAAATAAAGCTACTTTTTACAATACCAGGGTCAATTTATTAGATCACATCTATCAATCTCAGCTTAATAAAGCAGCCTGCTTAAAAACAATGATTATTTTCTATTAATCAATATGGATTTCAAACCACTGTGATTTGAATGAAGTTGTTATGGAAATATGTTTAAGTATTGCGATTTTAATGAAGTTCTAAGATTACGTTAAAAACGAAATAAATACTATACGAATAATATAATATAGCCTAGATCCAAAATGAAAGTTATTTCTAAATATTGATTAAGACATTTTGATATTCGGATAACTTATTTTGAAGATACAATACAATAAAATGACTTATAAAGTATAAACATGCAAACTTTACCTTTTTATATTATTAGTATAATTAAAGATAAAAATAGGAGATTTTTCATATATTTTTTATAATGAAAAGAAGTGCTAAGAAAAGCTAAAAATCTATTATAAATTAGTAGTGAATAAATTATTTGTTTACTTTCACACTTATCAATGTAATGTAATCAAGTATATATAATCCTGATGTCTAATAGTTGCTAATTACTCGTAGATTGTAACCTGGCACAATAGAATAAAAAATGTTATAATTATATATTGCATTTCACAGTATGTATTGTGTTTATTTTAATATAAATTTATCTTATACTTTAGCCTCAGCAGTACGTGGTCGGTTATCTTATTAAGTTTTAGCTTATATGAAACATTTGTATTTTAAAAAAACACTGTCTATTAGATACTTACTCAATCCAGTCAACAAATACGCTTGTATCGCTATCTATTAGAATAGTATTGAAGTAACAGATGATTGTGATTGTCGGATAATAAATAAATAATCGCATTCGCAAAAATAAAATAATAATTCGGTCTCCCGCCTCAGCGGTACACACACCCGGCACATTAGTGCAGGCCGTATAAAAGAACCGTAAAGGTTTTAAAAACTATAATAACTCCTTACATATTGGTTGATATCAAATACTGTCAAGGACGATTTTGTAGAAAAATAAGTGCCTGTGGTAAATAACTTATTCATTTTCATAAGGATTGATATAATGTTTATTAAAACGACTTCGCAAATAATGTATTATTTTAGAACTATTTTGATAACCATACAAATGGTTTTAGTGAATTAATCTTAAAAGCTAGACATATACAGTCGCGGACTTTCTTTTAGAACTTTTAGAGGGGAACACATAATTTTTGTGTAACTTTTACCGTTTACTCAGCGCACGCAAGGAAAATTTAAATTTTTGCCGTTTTCGCTACATTTTTTATTGCTGCTCCTCCCCTATTTATCTTAGCGTGATGTTATATAGCCTATAGCACTCCTCGATAAACGGACTATCTTATACTGAAATAATTTTTCAAATCGGTCTAGTAGTTCCTGAGATTAGCGCGTTCAAACAAACAAACAAACAAACTGTTCTGCTTTATATATAAGTATAGATTTGTTTTTATGTTAAGAATAGTTTGTTAGTTAAAGTAAATCATAAAATTAGTTTTATTGTCATTATTACAATGATTATGTGTTTTAAACTAAAAAAAACGTGATGCAATGGTGCAATTATAACTTTAAAAATATAAATAATATTGTGCTGCCTCCGTTACAAAGTTCCGTTTCTGAATTTTGATGAAGTGTCAAATGTAATTACCGTAATATGCAGTTTTTCATTAACCCTTTGAAATTTTGGGAACATCCTTACCGTGGTACTGGTTAGCTTCCTTACTAGTTAGATTCTAGTTTACTCCAAGGTTCGAACAAAATAAATAAAATGAGAGATTCGGTGCGAAGTTCGATACTTTCATGACGCATTTACTTTGAAATACTTCAGGCTTAAAGCATGAAAATAATTTAAAACTATTAGATAATCATTTGAACGTACTTGTCAAATCTAGGCAGAGCCAGATTTAGCTATTTTTAATTTCTGACATTTTTGGATTTATGGTAAACGATTAACTGATGCAATATTTTTTCTATGTTCTTGTTTTGATTTTAGTTATACTGATATACTAGTCTCTAAATAAAAATATTAATACATTTAAACATTTTCCCCATCTTATTAAACATTATATATCTTTGATAGAAATCAATCTATTGGTAATAAAATATAAAAAAAAAGCAGCGACGATAACGTTTAATTACAACAAAGCGATTGCCTTTTAGAATATTCTAGTGGGTCCCGGTGACAAATTAATATCTGGTAGGGCTAACAGCAGATACAAAACAAAAAAAGTATATTCTATTAAAGTAATAACGTAATACTTTATAAGTTATAATTTGAAAACCGCACAACATGTCTAAACGCAATAACGCAATTGTCACGATAGTTTGTGAAACTCCTCGTACATTGTTAAAGAAAACGTGTTTAATCTTTATTGAAAGTAGACCAATGAAAGGGAACTCTTATCAATATAAATTGCTTTACTATTTAATATAAATGAAGAACTGATTTTCTAATTAACCGTAGTAGAGTAAAGGAGTACTAATTCCGTGTAACAAAAAGTGCTCTTCAAAAATAACTAAATTGATGGCGCTAATGTTTTATCAAAGTGTAATAATGAACAGTTCAAGTTTTATTAACTTATAGTTTCCTCTTAGCCTAGTTCACTTCGTCTCGATCAGCCTACTATAATAAAATCCTTTTGTGCAAAAGCTTTTATCTCATTGAATCTTAATACATTTTTAAAGAGCTCCACCAATTTATAAAACAAGTCAATAATACCGTGACCCTTAAAGTGTGAAAAGTTTCTTTATTTTGGAAGTATGTTAATGAAACTCATCCCAGGCAACAAACTAAGATTTATTATAAATTAACGGCAACAAACTAACATTTACTATTATAAAGCTGTTATAAATTATTTTTATTCATGTATGGTATTGTTTGTCGTATTGCAATTTTAAATATATTTTAGTAGGAATTAGATTAATTATATGCATATTTTATCTCACTGTTTCTTTATTTATTATGGATCTTATTCCTTGCTTTCAATACAATTTACTTATTATCCACGCGCCCTTATTTTAATTATTTGAGAAAAGTTTTTTTCGTATTATTATAGTGTTAGTGATATACCTATAGTTTTGCAAGTTTATTTGGGTTGATACTTATCTTTTTAATGTGATTATTTATTGTTTGCCTGCAATATAATAAACTACTTGCATAATAGCTGATGTAGTGGGAGACGAGCGCCTTTGCGGCGACTTATTGAGTTGAATGTTATTTAGTGCCTATAAGATTACTAACGCAGTATGTACTCCATATAAGTTAAATGTCCTCATCTTCATCCTACATAGATAGAACCAGACTATATTTGTAATAAAACAAGTATAATCTGTAACTTCTGGAATTTCCTCGTTGCTGTGCCAACTCATGTAGTTATAGGTAAATAAGCCTAACATGGCCAAAATGCTTATAGACAATTACGAACATAGACTACAGACAATAGACTAAATTAGAAGAATAATAATTAATCGCAGACAGATAATGTAATACGTTATTAAAATACGAATACATAGATAAAACTGGATTCGTGTTGGTGTTAGACACAAGTCAATGGCCTACTTTCGCTCAAATGTTACAGTGGTAAAAACTTTCAAGGCTGACATATTTTATACGAAAATACGGCTTGTATTTTTGCATATAAAAGGCCTACTTTTAAGCTACCAAGCACACTTACTTATTTCAAGTATATTTTGAAATATTTATACATATGTAATATATCTACATAATAATGTTGTAGTAATTTTATTGTGTACATATTATAAGGATAATTTGATTTTAATGTGTTTACTATAAAACTAAAATCTCTAAGCTGTCTAATTAATAAACTAGCGTCATTGATTGAGAGAGCCAATCAGGTTCAATATGATTTTCCTGTTCTAGGCTTTTATTGGTGGAAATAAATGAATATATTTTCTTTATGGCAATCTTTCTCTTCTCATGTCATTTCTTAATGACAACGACAGATATCTATGCAACGCAAAAAAGCGCGGGAAACCTTAAACTTGGCGGTTTAATTTTTGTTGTGCTAAATGTTTTTGATTATTATTTAGTTGAAAATGGCTTTTACTTATATTAATATTTTCAATAAAAAATAAAATTTCGCCGGACGAATTAACAGTTGGAATACCTAAAATTAATTATGGGAGAAACAGGACTTTGGTCATTCCCTATTTATTTTTGTTATTGTTGTTGGTTAAAATAACCTCTAGTAACCTCTAGTAAGTGATAAATTTAATTCCTTTTATAAGGGCTGGGAAAGAGAAGTAGAAACCGCCAGATCCCGGTGGTAATGGTGATACTTTTTTTTTTCCGACCAGAATGATAAAATGCAGGTAGATGAAATTAATAATGATAGGAAAGGTTTAAATGCTCAAAGAAAATTAGGCATGCAGGAGGAATCCCAGGCAAAAAAAAGGATCGATAGCATGGAAAATAATTCTGCATCTATCTCCCACATATATAAACACCCATCTTTAGAAAGCTCACGCCGCTCTTACGGTGTCGAGGACAAGGGTCCGTTTATAGTGCACCTAGCCCGTGATTATGCGATAATCTCAGGTCTTTCATTTTTAAACAGTTTTCTGGATATCTCTGCGGCTTATGATAGTGTACTCCTTCCAGTGCTCAGAGCAAAAATGCTACAGCTGAGCATTCCTGCGAAGATTGTTCTCTTTATTTGCAATATGTTTATGGGCAGGACAATTAAAATTCGTTCTGGTTGCTCATTTCTTCAGCCGAGAACACAATGGCATGGCATTCCTCAAGGTTCTGTCCTCAGTACTCTTCTATATAGTATTTATACTTTTTATCTCCATCAAGCTGTGTCCTCTTTTTGAGACATACTCCAAAATGCTGATAATATAGTTTTGTATCATGCTTCAAAGTCCATTGATATGGCTTCATCTAATTTAAATAAGGCCTTATGCTATTTTAAGGTTTGGTTGGATGAATATGTACTTTGTCTTTCTGCTTCCAAAAGCAATGTCATAGTATTCACGAGAAGGAGAAATATTCCTCCTATTGATATCGTTTATGAGGATCAGTCTATTCCTATAAGCGAGTCAGTTAAATTTCTTGGTGTCATTCTTGATTATAAACTTTCTGATTCTGATCTTTCTGATTCTGATTTAAATTATGTGATTAGTAAATGTGAAAAGGGTATTAATGTTCTCAGAGCTCTATCTGGTGTTTGGTGGGGGTTCTCACCCTTACTGCCAAAAACTCATGTATAATGCATTGATTCGTAGTCAAATTGAATATGGATCAACTATTTTGGAACCATGTAGTAAAATTGCTTTGAGAAAGATTAATGTAATTCAAGCTAAATGTCTTCGTCTCAACCTGGGTGCCATGAAACCTTCTCCAAAGAAGACAAGTGGAATGTTAAGACCCCCTCTTTTCCTACGAAGACAATATTTGTCTGATCGATTTATTTTCAAAGCTTGTTCCCTGTCTAGTAATCCTCTTCTTCCTCGTCTTGAGACATTATCGCACGAGATCGATACTAATCGTTTTTGGACTCACAAAGATCCTCCTAGAATCATTAAAAGTTATTTTAAAATTAAAAAATCTTTCTCATTCTCAATTTCAGTCCTTTATCCTGTTTTTGAAACAAATTATGATATTTTAATTCATTCGCCTCATGTTATTTTAGATTTGGGTATCGTTAGGGATGAGCCCAATGCCAATCGCAATTTTAACTGTATTTTAGAAAAGTGGAAAGATTGGGTAGCTGTTTTTACTGATGCATCTAAACTGTCAATTGATAGTTGGGTGGGCTCAGCAGTTTGGATTCCAAAATATAATGTTGTTTTGAATTTTGAGTTTTGAGAAAGAAAGAATCTTGAAGTTGTTCTAGCCTGGATTCCGGGTCACTCTGGAATTATGGGCAATGAATGGACCGATTCATGGGCTAAAGACGCAATTCAGTCTGGTTCCTCTTATCATTCTTGTTATTATTCTTCTGATTTGCTTTCACTTGCTCGTTCTAATCTGAGGGATTCTTGGCAGATCCAATAGGATTTAACAAGATTATCGAAGGGTCGTTACTTTGGTAATATTCAACCCTGCATTCCATCAATCAAATATAAACCTTGATTCTTCAAATTCAGATCTGCAAATAAGCAAGTCACCTCTACAATATGTCGTTTACACTAGGCCATGCCTGCACTCCCGTTTTCCTTCGTAAGATTAGGGTGCGGGATCACTCTCTTTGTGAATGTAAGCTTGAGGATGGTTCTCTTGATCATATATTTTTCGACAGTTCCAAATATCCTATTTCTTTGTATGATATCCTTCCTCGTGATGTTCCGCGACCTATGAATTTTCAATCTTTACTTTTTGGCGACACTCCCATTGTTAATTTGCTGATGAGGTATTATCTTATTTATTTAGTTCAATTCTATGATTATTTATGTTCTTAGATAAACTATAGGTACATCGTATTATAAGCTCCTTTCCCTTTATTTTATTTATCTAATTACTTTCCTTTCATTTAACATTCTTGTAACATTTTGTTATCTCGTGTTGTCTGTGTTGTCCTTACACATAATGTTATTTGTTCTAAATATCCCTTCCGTTTCTGTCATAAAAAATCAAAATTTACTACCGAACAATCTCCTTGTGTGCTAAAGTCAAGTCAACATACATTGGCAAAATACGTCTCATATTGCGAGATGTGAAGCCATAAATTAAGTAAAAAAATATATATTTAGTTATCCATTGGGTATTATTTTAATTTCTTTTGTAAATATTTATTCATATTTAAATTTATTTTAACTTAAGTGTTTTATTCCTGTAATTGGTGAGTCCGTTATATATTTTCTTAAATTTCTATGAACGAACCTCCAGATCCGGGGGGTTCCGACCCCCCGGTAGCCAGCTACGTAACATTACCCTCAAATGAATCTGGAATGGAAACAGATACATCTTCTTCCACCCGCTGTTTGAAAAGAAGTAGACGTACCATTTGTAAGCACTGTAATAAAAAAAGAAGGAGTCATCATGGATCAGAGTTAAAATCGTCTGACTGCAATTGCCACATTGAAACGCCTAGTGTTGACTCTCATGCCGTGCACACAGCACCAGTGCCTTCTTCCCTATCTGCTCTTCCTAGTAATTCTTTGAATGAATCAAAAATAACAAAAAATAAAGATTTTCCTTTCTCGCTTTCTGCAAGTAGGATAAATTATTGCATAACCAATGTTGCACCATTTATTTTACATATCACTAAACAATGTCACCTGACGAGAAATTTCAATTCATCCAGTTATGTTTGGTAATTTTCTTAAAAAGAAATAAAATTTCAATCACTTTTTCAGATTTTAAAGATGCAAACTCTTCCTTAGTCATAAATAATAAGGCTTTGGAAGACAATAGTTACATAGCCTTTATTCCAACATTTAATATTACTTGAATGGGATTAGTAAGAGAAGTTCCATCTGAATGGTGTCCAGATGAAGTGATGGAAAATACATTGGTCCCTAAAGGTTGTGGGAAAATAATAAGAGTCAGATGTTTGAACTATAAAAGCTTTATTGATGGTAGTCCTACATGGAATCCTTCTCAAACAGTTATTATAATCTTTGATGGCCCGATTCTCCCTAAAAGAGTTTATTTATGTTACAATGCTTTAAATGTAGATTTATATATATACTCAACAATACAATGTTATAAATGTAGTAAGGAACACTCTGGAGAATCTTGTGATTGTGTTGAAGATGATGCTTGTTGTTTCCTGTGCTCTGGGTTTCATTTTGCCACCAGCAAAAGTTGCCCAGAACTGGCAAGACAAAAGCTAATTAATATAAACATATAAACATATGGCCCATAATTGTATGTCATATGCTGAGGCGGCTAAGTTACATCCTCCCATGACCAAATCATATGCAATGTTCTTGTCTCTAGACCTTCCCCTCAATCAGACAAGTATATTAAAAGCCATCTTACTTCATCACAGAATGTTAGCCCTACTACAACTTCTTTTAAGAAAACCACATTTTTGAAACCTCGAAGTATGACAAACTCCAATACTGGTTATAATAAAGAGGCACACAATGCCATTATTAATGACTTTTCTATTCCAATGCCAGTCCATGGTTGTGGTTATTAACATACTTCTCAAGTTA
The DNA here is from genome assembly GCA_963555665.1 of Dircenna loreta. Lineage (NCBI taxonomy): Eukaryota > Metazoa > Arthropoda > Insecta > Lepidoptera > Nymphalidae > Dircenna > Dircenna loreta. The sequence continues at coordinate 13,406,456 of OY743092.1, forward strand.
AAAAAACAGAGTCTCATATAGAGTTAATTACAACTTTATTTAGTCTCTTAGCTAAATATAACATAATTTCACTGTCTAACTCCATTAATACAAAATGTAATTCATCCTCAAACCATAAATAATGAATCCACAGACCATCATCCAGTGGAACACTTGTAGTGTCATATGTAATAAAAGTGATACTATATATTTGATTAACAAATATAAACCAATTGCATTGGCCTTGTCACTGACATGGCCCAAACCTGACAAAATTTTTAATATTCATGGTTTCTGTGTAATAAGGGATGATTGACTAGACAGACAGGGTGGTGTGGCAGCAATACTCATAAAAAAGACATATCAATTTTCCCTCATATCTCTACCCCCACCACACAGTTCCAATAATTTATGTATTCTTAATACTGGTAGTTCAACACATACTGATCCCACTCAAAACATAAGTGCAGTAGACTTGTCTATTTACACTCCAAATTTTGCTTCTTCTCTTTCTTGGGATACACTCCCATTAACATATAGCAGTGATCATTATCCAGTAATTATTAAATAAATTTCCAAACAGTCAATTAAATCATATCCAAAATATAACTTTAAGAAAGTTCAAACTCCCCTATAAAGAAAACAACACCTGGGAAACCTTAAATCATAATGTTGAAACCAAGATGTCCTCTCTCCCTCTTATAAATAAAGATAATGACATTGTATGTGCAGAAGCTTTTTCTCGAATCTTAATAGAAGCTGCTTATGAAACTTTCTCAACTAAGACTACTTCAGAATATATTCCATCTCCACCATGGTGGAATTCAGAGTGCACTCAAGTAATTAAAAACCGAAAAAGTGCAGAAAACTTATAGTCGAAGCATGACTCCTAAGAATTTCGAAGTTCTTAATAAAATACAACGAGATACTAAAAAATATTTAAAAAACAGAAATTTGAAGGATGGAAAAAATTCTGTTCCTCCATTTCTCCCAGTACAAACTTTAGATTAGTGTGGAATAATATAAAACGATTTAGGTCGGCTTTTAAGAAATCCTCTTTTTCTATTCTTCCTTTATCATTCGCTAATGATTTTTTTTATATTAACTTAATTTAACTTAACTCCCCCCGAAAACAATAAATTTACAATTATTCCCCTTAGACACACGCAGATCTCAAACTTTAGAAAACCCTTTTACTCTTTATGAACTAAAAAGTATAATCAACAATGTTCGAGACTCATGCCCAGGTAAAGATGGAATAACTTATAACTTTTTCTTTCATATTAACGATAATAGTCTGTCTTATTACTTAAACGTCATAAATAGTGTTATAACCATAGGCAACATACCATTATCATGGAAATAACAGATAATGTTGCCAGTGTTAAAACCAAATAAGCAATGGCAATGAAGCCTCAAATTATCGTCCCATATCATTATCCTCCTTTTTAGTTAAAATAACAGAACATCTCATAAAAAATCGCTTAGAGTGGTTTGTTGAAAATAAACAAGCACTTTCTATAACTCAATATGGACTTCGTAAAAGTATTCATTCCAATCCAAGATACTTTAAGTATATAGGTATTATTTTAGATTCGAAACTGTCAGGTGTTGCTCACTGCGAATATATTTTTAATAAATGCGAACGTGCTTTAAATATTCTTAGATGCTTATGTGGTGTCTGGTGGGACGCTCATCCATTTAACCTAAAATTACTATATAATTCTTTGATTCTCTGCTAGAACCTGTCAATGTTACTGTTCTTAAAAAACTTGATAGCATTCAAACAAAAGCCTTAAAATGAATAACCGGAGCTATGAAGTCAAGTCCAATCAATGCTTTACAGGTGGACTGCTGCGATTCTGAAGTTAAGACGCCAGTATTTATCCGACCGCTTTTTATTACGATCGCTCCAATTAGATAAAAACACTTTTTCTCCAATCTCTTGCAGAAGAAATAGATACGTCTGATTATTGGCGGCATAAATCACCTCCATGTTTAATCAATAGTTATAACAAATATAGAAGCCTCCACTCTCCGACTCATCGTTCATGTATACTTCCTCCTTTTAACATTAATTACGAATCCATAATATTGTATCCAAATGTCATTTTCAATGCTATTAAAAAAGACACTATTACTAATTTAAATTTTAAATTCATGATTGGTACTTTATTTGACAATCATCATCATATTTTCACTGGTGCGTCTAAATATAATTTATCTGGCTGTGTTGGGGTAGGAGTTTATCATACACAATACAACGTTGTACAAAAAATTAAACTTCCACCAGAAACATCTGTTTTTACAGGAGAATGTTTTGGACTTTTAAAAGCTATAGATTATATACTTATCATGAAACATAAAAAAATAGTTATATTTACCGATTCAATGAGTGCTCTTCAAGCTCCTTGTAAATTTTCCTTACGCATGAAAACATGCTTCCCTGTTATTCTAGAGATAAGAAAAAAAATCTTCATAATTGTTTAAAAAATAGTTATTATGTACAGTTTATGTGGATCCCCGGACACTGTGGCATTGATGGAAATGATATATCAGACAGATTAGCTAATGAAGCTGTGCTTTGTGGAGACATGCATTCGTACAAGCATTATAGCCATGATCTTTTATCTCTTCCTAAGGTTGATCTTCATGATAACTGGTGCAATATCTGGGAAAAAAGTTCTTTTAAGAAAGCTAAATTTTTTGTTATAATTCAATCAAAAATTCCAGTTAAAACTTGGTTCCGAAACGTGGACTTTGGTAAGAAAGCAATTTCATTTATGGTTCGTCTGAGGCTTGGTCCTGTTTGCACTCCCCAACACCTCACTAGACTCGAAATCATTAGTAGTGAATTATGTGACTGCGATATGGTTAGTGTTGGTGATCTCAATCACGTCTTTTTTGCATGTAAAAAATATGATTATTCCTCTTTTTATTAAAACTTGATGTCCCTCAAAATTCCTTTTCCAACCTCAATAATCTCCTTACTCTTAAATACCGCCCTCTATAAAACAATTGCATCTTTTATTATTATGAACAATATAACTATAATCCCTACTGGTCTGTTCTTCCCAATCCATCTGCTTATCCATGGACAATTACCTCATTCTTAATTATCAATTCCTAAAATATTTTTACACTCTTGATAATTATTTTTTTAATTCCAAATTCCGTTCCTTTAATCCTTTTTTTGTTTGCTTACGTTTCCCAACCTTATGATTAGGTATCCTACCAAAAAAATAAAATATGAAAACAATTGTCATTGGCTAAATGCACAAATAGTGTGAAGCCACAGAAGAATAAAAAATAAAAAAAAAATCTATGCAACGTGAATTGTCTAATGTCACGTCTACGGTCTATATCGGTTCGATCAGCGCGTTGACTGCTGACTACTGAGCATTTATTGTTCGTGTTGTCCGCCATTTTGCATTGCTTAAATAATTTTGCGTCTTTGTATTTTATGATAATTAGAACAACATAAAATACATTTTACTGTGATATCTAGTTTATGTTATTAAAGTGTTGTTTTATTGTTTAGCTATATTTATATATCTTGAGCAGTTTATTAGTGTATATAGCAATGGGTAGAAAGAAGAAGAAGGCATCTAAACCTTGGTGCTGGTATCCTTTTGAACATAACACGCTCCATGATAAATCATACATCTTAAGATCAATCTACTGGTAGTCATTGACCTAAATTTTGCTTTATTTTTGTGTCTTGCGTATCAATCATTTTCTTAGCGCTATGTAGGTATTGCAACAGAGAATTTGACGATGAGAAGATATTAATTCAACATCAAAAAGCGAAGCATTTTAAATGTCACATATGTCACAAGAAATTGTATACGGGACCAGGACTGTCAATACACTGCATGCAGGTACGTGCGCCCCATATACTTGGCAGTCGCCCCGCCCGCCCACGCGTTAGCTCTGCAGTATTTTTTTAACTCGTCTTCTTATAGGTTGAGATATTTTGGCACGCCTTACGCGCCATACTGTGCCCCTACAATAGTTGATCGCAAATACCCGTCCTTATAGTGCACTGCTTAGATTTTATATCTAAAACGTAAATGTATTCATTTTCGCCATGGTTTCAGGTTCACAAAGAAGCCATAGACAAAGTTCCAAATTCTTTACCAAATAGGTCAAATATAGAAATAGAAATATATGGAATGGAAGGTATCCCCCCGGAAGATGTTAAGGAACATGAGAAGCAGAAGACAGGTATAAAAAAACTTTTATTATTTGCTTTGGCTGTTTTCGGATCATAAAGTATGTACAATCATGTTTTACCTTGAATTTCTTTTGCTTGGGACACTGTAGCCATAGATGTAAATTGATGTGTAGCGTTAGTGTTCCAACAAGGTAGGTTTTGAGTCATTTGTTGTGCAAATTTTACCAAGAGTCAATCCTTTAGGTGGGGGGAAAGGTTCAGACAGTGATGATGATGAACCTGCAGCTAAAAGAAAAGCTACTCCTGCTTTGGTAAGAATAAATCTTTTTTACTCAGTATTATGTTAATTGGATAACAGGATAAAGTAAGTAATGAAATTCAGTTTATTTTCATAATTACTGTAAATAAACCTTTACAAGGTTCTTTACAATCTCATGTATGTTAAATTGTTTCTGCACTTAATTAGATTTTTTATTTGATTTATGGATTTTTATGTTATGCAAACAAAAGTTACTGTAAGTTATACATTTTTATTATTATTGGAAATGTATTTTGAATTTAATACCATTTGAAGGAAAAAAAATGATTTGCATTTTTGAACGCAATGCGCAAAGCAACGCAACGCAATTGCAATGAAACAATTATAATAAAGGAGTTGTACCAATATATAATTTATATACACTACTGTTTTTTCCACTATAGTTGGGACCTGGACCCTCACAAGTGAACCCTGGCATTCTTCCCACACCAATGGGACAGATGCCTCCTGGAATGTATCCTGGACATATGCAGATGAACCATATGATGCCACACTTCATGCATTCACCTCGGTAATACAAACATGTTTATTTCACCTTTTTTAATTTAGTAAAATATGTATAATTACTTATGTGATTGTTTTTATACTTAGTTACTTATAAACCTAGACCATTTTTATTGTGTCTTATGATATGGTACGTCATTTCTGAAAATCTTAATTTATCCCAAGTTCGTGACTGACACTGATGGACAAAAAACTCCTTGAATCTGAGAATTTTATTTGTTTCTAAGTATGTATAATGTGTATGGAATATTTCTTGGTTACTGGAGTTGCACTAATAAGGAAAAATACTTTAATTGCGAATTATGAATATTTTAGTATAATATAACAACTGGCTTGCAAAACATTCATGTGTAGTGTAATAGGGAGAATACTTACCAATGATAATGTGCTAGTATAGTAGGCAAAATTCATATTCATAAAAATATATTATTCAAAATTTCACTAAATGTGCAGTGTCCTTTATTCCCAGACTCTACCAACTACATGGGTATGCCCAGAAAATTCTCTGCTGACTGCTTTATTTTAGAAAAGTATCTCTAGTGTTTTATATTTTATATATGACTAATATCAATTAACTTGCGGATACTATAATCGAAGCTATCTGCATGTATTGGTAATATCAAAAATACTTAAGCATTGCCAAGTCACTGAATTCTATGTAAAACAAATTGCATTGCAAATTTGCATGTAAATTAACTCTAATTATCTTTCAAATCTATAATAATGTGATTATTAATAATAACCCATTAACAATGTCTAATCTTTTACCTAACAATTGTTATCTTACTTCTTGTATTCCAAGTGTATTTTATACATAATTGGTACTTATATTATACCTTAACATTTTAAATTAACTGTTGTTATTTCCTTTGTTATATTTTCACATGCAGATAATAATTTAATAGTTCAGTTATTATTATGTTATTACATTGTGATTTAATGTGATTGAACTTAACTTGTAACAATTGTATATATATACATATATTCCATAAAGAAAGTTTACTTCAGTTTAAAATATATTACTATAATAATTTTACACAGCAAAAACCAAGCCACTGGTTTACCTTTATGAATTACTACTATGTAATGTCAAATCCAGTTTCTGTATTATTTTCAGTACTAAATGATTTACTTAAAGATAATGCATTTTTACATGTTGTGTATACAATCAATTTATAAATGTTTTCTGTTGTTTTAGAATGATGATGCCTGGTATGCGGCCATTGTTTCCTGCTGCGAGCGTTCCGACATCGACGCCAAACAAACCTACCTTTCCTGCATATAGGTGTGCATGAACATTATCTATTTCTTTTAAAGTATATTATCATATTATTGTAATAAAAAATACTTTTGCTTATATCAATAATAATTTTATTTGTTTATAGTAATGCAACAATAAGTGCACCACCGACCACTTCAAATTCGGACCCCAAAGAGAATGGAGATGTCAGACCTCCAGCAGCCAACGCCTGTCCTCTCGTGACGGCCACAGGGGCCGGCTCCAAAATAATACACCCTCCTGAGGACGTCTCATTAGAGGAAATAAGAGCAAGAAATGCTAAATACAGACCGAAGCCGAAACCGGATGCGCAAGTACAACAGAGCGCCCCCGCAATGATCACGCCTACAAGTCAAGCCGAGGTGTGTAGCCTGTATTTACACGTAGGGCAGATATAGATTTGTTTATAAAACAAGCGACGGCCACTCCGTTGTTCGTGCACATGCTATATTGATTTCGATGAGTTTCTAATGGTTGCCGCACCTCAATAAAAAAAACTAAATAAGCGTGTGTATCGGCAACGGAGCGGCTCAACGCAGTCAAATTTTGTATTAATATAGAGATAAGAGACTATCAAATATGAAGTTTCATTTATACTACACCTTGTAAAAGCTAGTAACGTGTACTTGTTCATAGGCGCATTACACGCACATGTCGCAGGTGGCGGCGCACATGTCCGCGGCGGTGGCTGCGGCGCGGCAGCAGGCGCTGCGGCGGCCGCTCATGCAGCCCGTGGTGCTGCAGCAGCCCATGCGCGTGGGCGTGCCCGTGTCCGTGCCGCCCGTCATGGGCATGCTGCCCGTCATGCCGCAGTTCAACCTCATGCGCCCGCTGCAGCCCGGTCAGTATAGCGACTGACCTCACACGCACGTGTGAGACCCCCTTCGTCCCCTTTTAGTTCATCGAGTCGATGTTGTTGTAGGGACCGGTCACGATTGTTATTTTTGTAACTGTCGCTCGGTGATAATATTATTTGCCCCCCTTTTTAACAAAATGTTTTTTTTTTTATTTAATTATAAATTTGCAACCCTTATTCTACATTATCGTATACTGCCGCCGCCATCTCGCCGATCGTCTGATCGAAACCTCGAGTGTGTATCTTTCCTGGTTTTCAGTTGATTTTTATAACCTTCTATTGTAGGATGACTAGCAACTACGCCTCGATAACTTCCTAAGCCCTAATATAAAATATTATTCATGATATCTTAAAATTTTCAGATAATTCCACGATTTAATTATTATAATCATATTCTTTAGAGTTAAATTGAAGTATTTTAGCACAATTTATATGAAAATGAATTTTATCAAATTGTATTTTTGATGTTAAATAAATCGAAGTTTGTTATGAATCTAGTGTATAATGAAGTGTTATAATCAGATAGCAAATTATATAATCATGAACGACTGAAACTGCAAATTGGACATTCCAATTATTATAGTTACTGTCATTATGTTTTATGTATTATTTAAGTATGTTCCAATTATGAAGACAGTTACACGATTTAATGTTATTATAGTTCTATAGTAGGAGTTCATTAATTTTAAATAAAAGACATCCAGCGGTGGTTCGTTAAATGAGTTTGCTGTATTTGTAGTAAGTCAAACTAAGTATTACTCTCTATCATAATAATACTGTACAACTTAGTTTTAATACAATATTACATATCGGCGTGGAAAATGGAGTGACCTGTTGCATTTAGAGCTCAAATAAATTTTTAGACTTCGTGTAATTTTATTTCTATTTTCCACGGCTGTTCCAGAATGACATTAAAAGCATTTAATACCTCGATCGATAAAAACACATTGGAGAATTCGTCGGTCCTTCCGTCCGACACGTAGCACTAGCCCCCATTATAACAGCTCCCCCTAACACTAACACCCGCTAACGCTCCTCGGCGCGGCGCATCGCTGTAGGCCTCCGGGCGGGTGGGTACCAGTTTATTACGTAGCGTAGTGGGCCCGGAGGGCGGGCGGGCGCTCCCCCTGACTGGCGCGTGTTGCAGGCGTGCTGCTGCCGGGCGGCGTGATGCCGATGGGCATGTTCCCGGGCGGCATGGGCGGCGTGGTGATGCAGCCGCGCTACCGCTAGCGGCGGCAGGTAAGCGCGGGAGTGGCGGCCGCATCCCCTGCGACTGCGGCAGGCGACGGCTCGCCGTCACAACGAGCGTTGTTGGAGGCGACCGCCCCACTCCCGCGACCTCCGAGCCCCACTCGTTGAGTTCCGTTCCGACGCGTGTGCGATGACGACGATGCGTTATTTGTATATTGCCTTGAAATTTTTTTCTTAAGCGTTTCCACGTGAAGTTGTGACGTTTGCCTATTCTTGTAGAATTTTGACCGTTTTACTCAATAAATGCTCTCGACTTGAATGTTCGCTTTTTATTCGTTAGCCGTCCGGCTAATTGTGACATGATCTGCACCTTAGTACCTAGCGCTTGTCGGGCCCGTCCTCGTCGACCGACCGTCCACGACGGCGGGCTCGGTTTTAGAGAATGGTATACTTTTATATACTTTAACTTTTTATTCCGAACTAGATCTTACTTTTACCGTTTTAAATTAAACTTCACTGTTCTCGATAGTGTCGTATATTAATATTAATAATCATAATAATAATTGTTACAATGAAAGTTCTTGATTGTATACATAACACATCTATTTCGCATATCTAACGATTAATGTATCCGAAGAAATACCAAACCCTACGACGACAGGATTTATAAATTCTAAACTAGTATCACCATTAAAACGATGTCAACTAAATTAAAAATCCCAGCAGAATGCACAACAAATAATTATATAAGTAAACAAGTATTGCTATTACAACTAAGTGTTTAACAAATAATTAAATTCTTTATATGACAACCTTCTATAACACTTGAAAATACAATAGTTTCGTAAATACAAGTAGATACAAACATGAAATTTAGTATATACCAGCTAAGCGACGTTATTTAGTATATGCACTATTTGGTCTGAAAATTGTATTGAATAAGTAGTTTTCAAACGTGTAATTAATAATGTCCATTATAAAACTACAAAATTTGAGCGCTTCCAAAATCACAATACGACAAATATTATATTAATTATAATTTTCACAAACAGTTAACTAATTCTATACGCCTGTAAATTGTGGCTACTTAACTAATGCTAACCAATCTTGTTCGATATGTAAGTGTTCGTTTGATTTCAACATCCAAATAAATCACAACCCTTCTTTCTAATTAAGAACGATTGGCAGTTCATTGGGTATATTGTATATAGGGCTCGCAATATATCTTAATACTGTGTACTAGAGGAATAAAATAACCATCTAACCTAGAGATCCTTCATCGGATCTATGGCACCGTAATAGAAGAAATTGATGGGTTCAAGATAAAAGACGGTAAGTAATAACTTTAACACGGTAAGTTTATAAAAATGTCAAACACCATTAGAGCAGACTTGCATCTAACTAAATGTTATTTAAAGCTACATAAATTGAGTGCCACTACACTTAACAATAAGAATTTGTTGTATGCCACCGTTATATTTTAGTGTAGTTAATATCGTAATTAGAAATTATATTTTAGATTTATATTGAAACTTATATTTAAAGTAATGTAATGGCAAACAATGTCTATTTACCTACGCCAATTTTTACTTATAACTGAAATACACTGACAAGTAAATCCTAAATTTTCATGGTTTTTAATTATCCGGCGAATTCGTAACAGTTCTAAATACTTCGAAAGAAGGCGAAGACGACCGTAACGGATCCGGACAGGGAGTGTTAGTTCGGGTCATGCTCTCAAAATGTTCTCTCATGGCAGCCACGTGGCCGGCTATCACGCTGTTCCTATCGTCCCTTCGCTTATCAGGATCATCACTCAAACCTAATGTTTCTTGCACGTCCATATCGGAAAGTAAAGACATTTCCGACGACGCCGTAAAGTACATCTCGCTCGTCACTTCGTACTGCATCGGCTCCGCTGTCAACAATTCGGAGTCCGACAGGACCGATTCTAATTCTTCTATCGGGTCGGATCGAATCGTCATCGGTTCTTCTATTGCACGGGATCGGACCGTTTCCATTTCTTCAATGAAGTGTTGAGATTCCGAAGTAACGGATTCAACAACTTCGACTCGGTCGGTCCATTTTTCCTCGACGTGAGTCTCGACTTCTTCCATCGCAATTTCTGTCGGCTCGATCGATTCGTCGTCGACTTCGGGTGCGTCGCGACCGTCCTCGCGGTCATCGTATGACGTCTTCATAGTGTCGCACAGCTTGTTAATGGCGTCGACCACGTCGCGGAGGTCGCTAACATCCTCGGAGGGCATCGACACTTTCTCGATGGGTAGATGCAAATCGTCGACGTCGTCGAGCGGCGGGGCGGGGCGGGGGGCGGCGATGGCGCTGGCGGGACCTAGCAGTGCGTGCGCGACGGCGAGCAGCGCATGCGCCGGATGGGCGTGCGCGAGGAGGGCGGTGTGCGTGGAGGCGGTGGGGCGGGCAGGGATGCGGGCGGGCGCGGGCGCGGGGCCGGGCGCCCCCCGCGCGGGCTAGCAGGCGCTGGACGTGCCCGACCAGCCCTCCAGCGGCAGCCGCAGAGGCGGCGCCGGAGCCTGAGCCTTGCTCGCTGACACACACCGTTCGGATTATGTACATACTCGTTTATATTTGTGAGGACCGGGCGAATTTTTACGATGTTGTGGTTTAATAAATTAATTTTCTGTTATATATATATTATTATTTTTCATCAGTCAAATGCGCCCGGTCCCGTAGCAATATGGTTATTTACAGAGTAACACGCTCGAAATATTCACAAGTAATCCAAAACTACGCAATAAGTGACAAATATCGCCATTAGGTAAGTAAATTAGTAAAAAAAACTGGCAATCATTGTTTTGAGGTGGGTGCTTCATGCTGACATGCGTATGTGGTGTGGTGCATTTAAATGCAAAACGTGCTCTCGAGACACGAGGAAAATTGATGGATGATGTATAATGCGTTGAATAACATTTATTTATGTTGATTGTATGGAGAAAATACAATTACTATATATATACTTTTGAGTACTCTTGGACTATGAAATCATGCAAATGAAAGTAACCATGCTTCATGACTGCATTAATAGTATTTATTTTAACCATCTCCTAATATTAAAACAAACTTACCCATCATCGAGCAGGCTTCATATTTTTTGATTTTATTACTGAAGACGAGTACTTATGAAGTAACACTTAATCCCGTAAGCAATTTTTATTGCTTCAGTTTCTTTCCATATCATTCGTACCGACAAACGATTTCCAACATTTGAATGCCAACATTTTTTTTTGAAGCAAGGACATTCACAGTGAAGCAGCTTCACAATACATTTAAGGTTTAACAATAAAATCTTTGACAATACTTTGATAATTATTACTTTTTTATTGTTCAAAATAATATAATAATTAAGCATCATACATCACTGTATCACAATAGCTGAATCTAGATGCAAAAGCATCCACTAAAACCTCGTAACTGTTTATGAAAAAATATAAAATTAATTATGGCCGCTCTTTAGCCAACTTTCAGAAACGACGATAGGCGGGAAAATAACGAACATAAAAACGTTGTTAACATGTAACAGTTAGGAGATTTTTGCTAGTGGTTAAATTAAACAATAATGGTCAAGCAGGATCGATGTTACAAAACATTTGCGATAATGGCACCTTACTAAATTAACAAAAGAATCACAACAGAAATGTTTAACTAGTAACTACATAGTCATAAGTTTTAGGCATTAAATCCTACATGCAAGGGCGTCAGGCACAAATTATACGTACCAAAGGTTATTAAAGTTATAATTGAGCGAAAACAGAAGATAAGTTTTTTATGTGCAAAATAATTCGGACATAATGTAAATAAACATCGATTTGTTACATAATAATATCAATTTGACACGTATAATAACCACCTAAGCCGAATCCAATTTAATCTAAAATAAATGTAACTACAATCATACGATAAATATAATGACTCAACATAAAAACAATCCCCTAAAGTACTAATATTGAATTTAGTAATTAATTTACTTATAAGATATATAATAATTTGGTCTAACTTGACTCCAAACATATATAAAACGAATCCCATGATTTCTTTGTTATGAATTATGAAATGAAATAATGAAATGCAAGTTGATGTATACACATTGCCAATAAAGGAAATTTAATTTTGGAATGATAATATTAACTGCATTTATAATATTTTGTCAATATTAACAAAACTAATCTAACAATAAGAAAATAAAATTTGTCATTTACTAAGACTCATTCTTATTAAAATATATTAAAAATAAAAAGAATTCAAATATTACGAAGACATCACACATGCATACAGCCATGCATCATAACAGTCGATATAATCTCTTTAATCTATAACAATTCCGAAAATGTTGTCTCCCAAGTAATTCTTACTTCAGTGAATGTTATTATGACAAATACTAACTTGTACCTATTAATCTTACATATATGTACAATATAATACTATATTATTTGTATACCTTTTATGACTACAAAGAGCAAAAAATATGTGCGTTTCGCTCTAGAGATTTGTTTGTATTCAAAGTAAAAATAGTACAATATAAAACGTTTTTGGTGTAACGCCAAAATTGAATTATTTCAATACAACTGTTAGTTTTTATTAATGTTTCAATTGCAGAAAAATAATTGACATAAAAAAATTAAGTCTTTGAAGTGGAATATTTTCATATGATATAAAATATATCAGCAAAACGCAATTCGACATCTACAAGTAAGTTTTACATGCATGTTCGAGACAACTAGAAAAAAAATATTTTTAAAGTAATACGGGCTTCCTAAGTTACAAAATAGAACTTACTCGTACATTCCCTTTTCCGATATTTAATTATCCGAACTTTTAATCTCTCTGATTGCATCTCGAGTGGTCATAAGCGAGATGAGAGACCAATGGCCACGGTCGAATCGCAAACACTCGGATATTTAAATACCGGGACACAATCCGTAGCGTACCGGGACTCACCGTACGGTCGCTCTACTGTCCCGCGTACTTACCGACGGTAGCGCTGCTGTACCCCTTGTCGACGCGCAAGAAGGGCCCCGGGGGTGGGAAGGCCGTAGGGGGGTTGAACAGCTCCGCGAAGCGCGCCTCCAGTTCCGCGCGGATGGACGAGCCACGCACCGGAGGGGCGGGCGCCTCCTCGCACGAGCCGCCCTGGGGTAGGGGTACGTACCGTCAATAAATTCGGGTTCGTTGATACTATGTAGTATTTTTTAATTTTACAGATTCGATAATGTTAAATTTACAAATTAAATTTATTCTTTGTTTAAATGTCATCTGAAGAATAAGCCTTTCAGGATGAGTACATAGGGCGTTAAAGAATACCAATACGGGCATTGTGCTTCAATTTCGAGTACTCACGTATGCGCGGTGGTGCGGCGGCGGGGGTGGCGCGTGCGCCAACGAGGCTGCGCGGGCTGGTGGCGCGGGCGGCGGTGGCGGGGCGCCCGGGGGCGGCGGGGGACACACACCCGGGGGACGCAGGCCGCGGGGGGTACGGAGAGTGCCTGCAGACGAAGATAAACTCCGATAAGTTTAATTGGTCGCTTTAATCTGAAATACATCACTTACACACGGCCAAAATAGAAACAGCCATGTCTAATGATATACTGTAGTATATAGAAGTATAATAAAAAAAATGTTAGTCGTTCTGTTGTGAATGCGTGTACGTACCGAAGTGCGAGGCGGGGTTTTTGGTGGCGACGGGCGGGTGCGCCGGCGGCGGGGGGCGCGCGCTCGCAGGGGAAGGGGGCGACACCGGGGGAGACCTGCCCACCAGGCGGCAATGAGACATATTTAATAAAATTTAAATATATAGCAGTTAATAAATATAAAAGAGTTAATAGCGATTAACAATTTTATAACATGAAATATATGTGGAAAACTTACCTTGGCGCTCTCATACTCTGCGCTCTGGTCGCCAGTTTGCCACCATTGACGATCAGCTTTTTGGGAGGGGGCGAAGGCCTGTCCGGCGCGGGGCCCAACGTCGGGGGCTTGGGGGCCAGATTTGGCTTGCCGTGACTGATTCGCGGGCGATCGGATAGATCAGATGTCGATAAAGATGATGAAGGCGATGAAGTGGTCGGTGGTGATGACAGTGACGTCATGGAACCTCCTAGAATACCATGGAACATTTGAGAACATACATAAAAGTAACAGCGTAGATACGATATGAAAACAAAACTATAACATAGTCTCATGTTGAAACTCTACAGAATTAAACTTTCGTGCATGTTGGAACTTAAGAATCACAAAATTCATTCATCCGGAGAAACATTTGAATGATCATTGACTGTCTTTACAATCTAAAAACTTACCCAACGACATCTGAGAACCGGAATGCAAAGAACTCCTATTCCTTTGTAATGTTGAAGCGATGTTTGGGGTTATTGTCTGTTCCGAGGCCTGTTTAAGATTGCTGATCCGTTCCGTTATCGATCCCGTTGTAAGCACTGAATCTGAAGAACTCTGTAACAACAAACAATACTTCAAAAACCTGCAAATAACTTTGAAATTCCAAATGAACATATTTTGTTGGCTACATTTATACACCTACTTTAAAAGCAACTAATTTAAATTTGAAACTCTAAAAAATTAAAAACAGAAAAACATTAAATCAGACTAGGTATGCGTAGTTTTGGACATCCCATGACAACAATAAAATAGCAATCCCTTCATTTCGCAAGGAGTACAGAATTTTATTAAGTACAATATATATTGTTACTGAAAATTTATTACTATCTATGTGTTATGAATATGATAAGAGAACCCTTTACTTATAATTTAGGTTAATTTGTAAAATGAAGTACGGACTTTGTTGGGTTTAGATTATGGCTTATTAAATCAGTTAACACATATATATCTATTACTAGTAAAAACTTATTTCTACGTAAGAGATTTTATTAACAGTAAAATTATAACTTATAAATAGGTAATCATGTTGCGAAAAAAAATTGTGATAGTAAATAACTCATTACTACAGGAAAACTACAGATAAAATTGTTAACAGCTTGTGAAACAATAACATAATAGTAATAATACGAATATCATTCATAAAAAACGGAAGCTTAGTTCGTTGTACTCTAAAGGAAAAAATATAATAGAAAATCATCAAACTAAATGAGCACAGTTTCTTAAAGTCAAAGTATTAAAATGTAACGAGGTGTGGTTTTCCATGAGTAATAAAGAGAGACAACAAATATGTCGTGGTTTTTGTTGACTCATATTTACAACTAGTTACGATTTGTTAATTTATTTCCTATTAAGCGATTTGGAACCACACAAATACAATAAAATAATAAAAAACTATTGATTAACACCAGCTTCCATTTCTATATATATATATATATATATATATATATTATACATATATATATAGGTATATTTGAATGGGATATTTTATGTGTGTTAGTTATCCGTTTTAACATTTTCGACATCGTCGTTTTATAATAATATAACGCAGACAGGTTTTGTTTTCCTCTGTTTGCGTATTTCCCTTTGATTATTGACCCGAAGTCGCATCGGATATGTTTTGCGGTCGGGTGAATCATTTGTTTTGACTCATATTGATGACTCAAATGATCTCTTATAATAGAAATTCACAGGAAAAAGTTAAGGACAAACGCAATTCTTCACATATGGAGCATTGAAAACTTAAACAATGCGAGTAAACCTTGGCATTGACAAACTATAATAAAATCAACCGGTTCTTCTTACCCTTGGAATAATAATGTAAACATACTTTTAGTTTGTTTTTGAGACGTCTGATGCTGTTAGTCTGTAATGCGTCACCGGGTATCTTTAAGATACGCTAATATCACGTATGTCATTGCATTAATTATGCAATTTGTATTAATGTATTTATGTTTAAAATT
Source organism: Dircenna loreta (assembly GCA_963555665.1). Taxonomy (NCBI): domain Eukaryota; kingdom Metazoa; phylum Arthropoda; class Insecta; order Lepidoptera; family Nymphalidae; genus Dircenna; species Dircenna loreta. Next base: position 13,422,653 of record OY743092.1, read on the forward strand.
AAATTATTATACAAAATTAACATAAAATTAAATATTTAAATATAAACAAAGGGACATATTAAACTATATAAAAGTCTCTTCAAACTCACAACGCTTGCTAAGGCTTCCATTCTTGGCACTATAAGCTTCCTCAAATTAGTTGGCAAGCACTTCGAGTCAAACTTTCTCCTTGCATATAAATGCTGGTTAGAATTTAAATTGAAAATAGTTGAGATGGAAAATATCGTATAATTATATATGTGCTTAACTTGTGTGCTATACATATAATAATATCTATCTTTCACATAAAACAGATTCTGTGATTGAAAGTACTCAAAATAAAAGTACCCTTTCGTGAAATATTCAATCCAAAATATATTTTTTAATGGAAATGACAACATCAAGTATTGTACCCAACGGTAAAGACCTATTTCCTGGCTCAGTCGCTCATTAAATCGTTACAAATATTACCCTCCGTATTCTATCAGTAACTACAGTTATTATTGTATGACAACTATAAATTCAATTTAGCGACGGATTTACGGATTATTGACCCAAGGGTAGCAAAGAGTCTAGACATTTGAGGCCGCACTCTTTTCGTCGCTATATGAAGTTTTCGGTCTGGCTGTTCGCATTTTGTTTTGGTACTTAAAGAAAAGCTTTCTGGTTCTTTTGAAATACTTTAAAACTATTCTTAGGGAAAAGTATTCGCTTTTGAAGCTTCAGTTAATGCTACCATTATTAAAATGCTTTAAATATATATATTTTATATTACAAGGGGATTGTTAGTTACCATTGAAAAAAAACTTTGTTATATTACTAAAATATGAAAAAAATTGTAGTGAAAATGTATGGCCATGAAAACAAGTACAGTTGAAAGTAATCTTTATAAGGTGACATTAAGCCTCAAACCTGCTTCAATGTTTATATAAGTAATGCCTCAAGCATCATGACTCATACTATTCATTACAGTTGACACAATATATTTTACGATCCATGATTAAAGAATTAGATATTAAAAAGATATAGATAAGAAAAGAGCAGTTTTCGAATTTCGTCTTTTGGGACATCGTCGAATTTGACTTGGACAACTAAGATATCGTGTAAATACTCGAAATTAAAAAATCTAAATGTTTTTAATACTATTTTCAATTCTTAATATTTCTTATAATTGATTTTACCTACAACTATTTAATTTAAAAACCTTGACGATTGATATTAAAACAACGCAAGTTTAGAGTTGATAGATTCAATATGGCCTGAGAGCCTGTCTGTTGTTCCAATGTGATCTGAATGTCTTGGAAAGGACTGGTCTTAACTCTAACAACGTAGCCAAGAGTCTTAACAGACAAAGGCTTTGAATAAGAAATCGCACTCAGATCGATTCATTTGGAAGCTATGCCTAGACAGACAGAAAACATATATATCTGTTTATGTGTTAAATGTAAACGAAATTAAATTATAATGTAAACGAAAATTTATAAGTAACATTGTTGGTTATTTAATAAAACTTTTTCAAAAAAAAAATATTTGAATAATTAATAGAATTTCGAATGATATATCGAATTAAGCTGTCTGGTTAATTATAAAACGCTTAGATAAAAAAAATGCAACGCAAATTAATTATGAATATAAAATATTATTTAATTAACAAAGTTTAATTTATCGAAATAAGCATACTGTTGAAATGTCCAAGAACAACCTTATTACTGACTCATATTCTAAACACCTTATGGCTGTTCGTCTTCATATATAGGAAGTATGGAGTCATATACTCTTTAGTCATATGTGTATTGATCAGACTAGAAGTGAATGCGCTAGAAGTTATTGAAGAAAAAGCTTGTGTACAAAAGTACACATAGTATATATCAGTATGCTTTTTGCATGGCATAGGATTTTATTAAGCAATTTAATAAAATCCTATGCCATGCAAAAAGAATCAAGAACGGATTTTTTATAATTTTAAGAAATCTAAAAACGTTTAAAAAGAAAAATCAATGACTTTCCACATTTTGAAAAACACAAAAATATAAGAGTCTTTATATCTCAGTCATAAATTTATATTAATAATAAATAACGTTAATCACTTAGGAACTTTTTAGACTTCAAAATTTTCTTTTTAATTCTTTATGCTTTTAATTCTGAATTTTAAAAAAAAGACCAGCATTTTTTTTTTCATAAAATGCAACAAGTACACCAAATTTCATGTGCACTGAAACATAAATAGCAGATATGATAATGTCGATTAATAATTAAAACAATTGTACACCTTATCACCACCTATACACCGATTATAGATTCTTTATTATAAATAATATCGCCTGCAAGAAACAAAGTAAAGTTACGTAATAGCTCAGCTTTTGGTATTTGAATGATAAACAAGATTTATATAATATAGTCCAAGCATCCCATATAAAATGATCTATTTTGCATGTAACGAGGCCGAATGGGTACTTAAAAGTAATTATCTTTTCAAGTAAAAAATAAATTCTAGCACAACAATGGCCACATTTCATTAAAACATCTAAACCATACGATTTGACCTTCAAGAATAGCTTATAGGCGTCTCCGCCAATCAGAGAGAAGCACTCACTATCGGCCATTTTGCGATGCTATTTTTTAGAGTCAAATGAAATGGTTTAGATCGTATAATGAAATGTGGCCATAACGATTGCAATAGTGTTTCTTAGTCATCGTTCTATTATCTAAGTCCATATATCTTCGTGATAGCTATAAATTAGTTTAACACATTTATAATTATTTATGTTCAAATACTATTTTCCTTTTTGTTCAATTTTCGTTTTCAAAAATACAACATTATTATATCAGATAATACATAACTCAGATAATGTAATCATAGCTTCAAAGATATCATATCATTTTGATATAAGCTATAATTTGCGACTCCATTTTTCTCATTCGATTTTCTCTAACCATCTTTTGAACCCTCTTTTGTTACCTAGCAATGTACAGTTATTGCTTTGAAACCAATAATAGAAAAGAGATTTTGAAAGTTACAACGAATGAAGATAATTAAGTTAAAAAAGTCTGCTGTGAACAGATTTCTACATCGATATTGACTTTGAGCACATGGAGTGAGGTGAAAGAGAGAGAACACTAGCCTTTCTTCGTACAAAATATATACTAAAACACGATTTACTTGCACTTCATTTATATGAAAGCGTGATCAGACAAATGGTAGTATGTAATTATTTACTCAGACCTAAAACAATATTATCTGATAAAATAATTTATCTATAAAATATACTATATGTTGACAAAGATTCTTTATACGAAATTGTAATTACTTATCTGTCAAACCTATTCTGTTTTATACCAAGCCTAAAATACCCTAATAACACGCATTTACTGATCTCACGGAGTGATTATAAATAAACCTAAGCTTTGTTATGTTTGAATGTGACCTGACCCATCCTAGTTGTACTATTCTTCAGGTCATAAAATATCAGCTGTTACAAAAATGGCAGTGACTTTAAAAGGATAACAAAATCATCGATTGTAATGCTTTATAATTATTAATTTATATGTTCAGTGTCTACACGGTACGTGAGGACATTGCGAAAAGATTATAAAATTTGAATATAAATAAGTTACAAAATCGACCCCACCTACAAATTTGACTTTTTTATCACACACTGAAGTTATTTTAGCTTAAAGAGCGCGTGTGGGCGTTTAATTGTGAATGTTCTTAATATACCCATGATTATTTTAGAACTGTTTGGGTCTGAGTAAATAAACCATGGGCCATATGTTTTGTTGTTCATTAAAGATAAATATTAACAAGAATAGTGTTATTTTAACGTATTTAATTTAGGTAGGTATATATTTTGAATAGTAACATTACTACAATACGTTTTTAATTTTTTTTTCTATATTTCTTTTAAAACATTGAAATTCCTGAAACTTGTTCTAGCTACCGGCAGATAAAACAATAAAATTTGTTATGATCTATTAATAAATTAATGGAATATATGGGTTTGTTAAAAAGTTTGAAGAGATGTTTTATTAAATCCTAAAAATATTTTGGGTCTCTTGTCCTGACTCAGGTTCTTTTAACATTAAAGTAATATATATAATTGTTCTATCACAAGTTGATTCAAACGAATGAAATATAACACAGTTCTAATGATATTTTATAAACAATAATATATAACTTTCAACTTTCATACATCACAATTCAGTAAATCTAAACAAAAGTGAATATTTGCGATCATAACGTTTGAAAAACTTACCAAAGGCATAGCTTGTTTCTGTATAGGAGGCTGAGGAGGGGGCCCTCGAGTTTTAAGCTCACTGGGCTGCCGTCTAACCATAGGTCTTGTGGGAGGACCCTCTCTTGAAGTGAGGGCCTCAGATATTGCAGCAATATTAGCTCCATGGAACTGCCTAGTTTGGTCTGGTCTGGTCTTCTCAGGAGACTTTTGTTGTGGAGGAGGAAACCTTGGAGCATCAGTTTTGATTTGACCATTTGGTGTGGTGCCTACAGCAAAAAAAGTTGGTTGGTTTACTACTGTATTTACTGCAATAGATGATATGTCAAAAGTATAAAATTTTGATTTATTGTCAATTGGATGAAAACTTAGTGAGATAAATTTTTAGGCAATTCATTAAAGTGCATTATTCTTTCATTTTATAATAGCACTTGTTAAGGTCAAAGTTTTACATTATTATTTTTAAGTATTTATAGGATTTGCAGTATTTATAGGATTCTCTCAGGTAATATATATTGTTTTAATTCCATTTTATAAATATTTGACATGAAAAAATTACAACATACAATTTTTATTTTAAAGAAGGTAAATGGATGGACAAAACAATAATTGATTTTATAATTAATTTTATTGATAATACAAGTTCTTGGAGATATGATAACATTCATTGTATTGTGGATAGTTATTATCTACAACATAATAGATTAAGAAATTACAAAACTAATTTCACATGCAAGATCTATATTTGAGAAAATGAAAGAAACCTGAAATTTAATTATATCCCATTCAATCTGAACAACAAACACTCTTTACTCTGGTATTTTATGTTATATTGAATATAAAGTCTTACCAGTTAGTTTACCAGTTGGCTTAAGCTTAGGCATGCCACCAGCAAAAAGTCCACCCAAACTTGGCAAAGCTCCTCCATTAGGAGTTGGACCTCCACTTCTTACACCATTACCGACAGGCAAACCACTTGAGGTGCTTGATGTCTTCCCTGCTATGTAGGGCCCACTTTTGTCTACTGTCACTGTTTTTTTTAGTTTTGTTCCTTGTCTTATTGAACTCAGCAAAGCTCCTCTGTTATCTGCTGAACCACCTTTAGAGCCCCCGAACATAGGAGGCGGTGGTGGCCCAGGAGGTGGCGGAGGCCCAGGAGGTGGTGGAGGAGGCATTATACAGAAGTAAATAATACTAAAGACTATATGCCATTAGATTTAGCTAATTACTCTTAAGGCTCGTTGTTCTCAATCCAAATGCACGATGATACTAACGTGTGATAAAAACATTCAATCATCGATACGTCACTACGCACCAATCCATGCTAATTTACATAAAATACTAAAAGCCTTGCCCCAGAAGATTAATCATTGTAGGAAGTACGTAGACACTATAAATTGTTTTAACTGGTTTAACCTCATAATTAATGACGTTGTCAGTATTATCACAATATTAAACGTTCAAAATTAAAATTGAAGTATTATAAAAAAACTTTTTATCGTAGTGAATTTATTCCACCTATCTCAAACTATATGAATTATGAATGAACAACTTCTTTAAATTCACAAATTGCAATATGGCCGACCCCAGACAGCTGTCAAAACTGTGTTACTACAATAATCTATAAATATGTAGCAATATGTGGTAGAACCTAAGAATTATGAAGGTTGAATATTAAAAACTGGAAATATTTAATGTTACCTAAACTGAATAAACCTTTATTTATACGTTTCACAATACAATCCAAATAGTGTTAAATTAAAATACCATATCATACCATACCAAGTCCTTGGTCTACAAATTAAAATATTTACAAATTAAAAGAAAAGGATATAAAAGGAGAACATTAATTATTAATTGTACTACCGCCAACAGATGCGACATCACCATCATCAGGATGCATGGAAGCATATTTAAATAAGTTAGAATCATAACTAGCCTCACTTCCACCTTGAGCTAAGAGTGCAGCTTCTTTTGCAGCGCGTTCTGCTGCTTCCCTTTCTTCAGCTATTCGTATTTCCCTTTCAGCGTCAAGATCCTCCTTTTCACGAGCACGTTTCTCTTTCAACTCCATATTTTCCCTATACTTAATAAGACGATCTGATAAAAATTTAATAGGATCCGCCGGTTGGTGTACAATAACATCGGCGATACATTCCCGTAATGCTTTTCCTACGGTTGTTTTAAGATACTTAAAATCTTCGGTTACGTGAACGTCATCTGGACATGGTTCAAACATATCCAAATGACTTCGCAAACGAACCAAATTTCCGAGACCATCATTCTCATACTCACTGACTGTATCTTCTTCTCGATAAACATGTGTACCTTCACTATTGACGTAATATCTTCCGTAATTATCGTAATAGTAAGTAACTCCATCGCGTTCTTCTTTAACTTTAAGCAAGATACCTGAATTATCCATCATGTACTCGCTAGCCGTATCATGTGCTTTATAAACTCTTTGTCGAGTTTTCTGGTCAATAAAATATCGTCCACATTCATCATAAAAATAAATATGTTCGGCATCATCAGTAAGGGGTACTAATTTACATAGCTCATTTTGTTGGTAAAGAGTGTCATCGTCGGATAATTTGTATATTTTTCGGCTGTGTTCATCAATGTAAAAAATACCAAGTTCGTCAGAAAACTCTTCTTTCATATCCGCTGCACTTAATATTGAAATAATTGATTTATGGCTTTGTTCACCAAAAACAGCCATGTCCCATATAAAACAAAGTTCAGTTACTAAATGCTCTCTTTTTTCTGGTGGCAGAGCGTGGTTAAAAATTCTCAATTGAAAAAAATCCTCACATGAGCATATGGAATTGTCATCTACCTCTTCAAATTTAACATCAGTCTTTTCTTGTAACTTTATAAGTGTAGTTTTCAAGTTTTCGAGAGACGTCAGTCGATTTTCTAAGTATTCTTTCTTATGTATGAGTGCCATCACCGCAGCAGATGTAGGTTCATTCTCCATTCTGGTAATACGATCTTCCAATACATAAATTTTCTCTTCTACTTTACAAATTTCTAGATTGTGAACTGCAGTACAACGAATCATTGTACTTAGTTCCTTTCCCTTTTCTTTTAAACTGTCTAATAATTGTTGAGATATATTAGATTTGGAAGATTGTAATTCGTCGACAATTAGCTGTAAAGCCTTAGTCAAATCACCACCCAAGTGAGGTACATTTACATTTATATATTTAGTTAGTTGCATTGACAACCCATCGGTTATTTTATCTACCCAATTAAAAAGTTCTTCTATTGAATCTTTTACTTTGATTCTAAATTCATCGTCACTGTCGAAACATCGAAAACATTTAAGTTTTTCTAATAGTAACTGTGTTACTTCTTTATGCATTTCTTGTATTATTTCAACATCGGCCATGAGATTTGCTTGATCATCATTTGAAAGAGTTGTTCTATATGTCGATACATATCTCTGATAGTATTTTATGCGACTTGCCATGGCGTCTATCGTGAAACTAACGGCTTGATATACTTCTTCTCTAGGTAGATCATTTAATCTTTTAGCAAACTGTTCTATAGCCTTTACTGCATGTAACCATTGTAAATGAAAATCAACAATTATGTCCATTATTTGAGATTTTGATTCACCTTGCAGAGCTGTGCGCATCGAGCACATTGCATTGAATATGTTGTCAGCATAATCTTGCTTTGTTAATAAAATTACAGGAGTTTCATAGAAGAATTTTAGTTCTTTTGATATGTCAAAAAGGAATTTATCACTGGTCTCTTTATCCATTATGATTTTTATGGATTGTCTGTTCGTCATAGTTAATTTAATTCAAACTGTTTATTAGAAAATAAAATCTAGTGATTAGGATATAAGTAAGAAAAAAGTTTTTTAATTAAGATTATTTTTATTCTCTTAATTAGTAACGGATGACAATAGTATGACGTCTAGTTTTTTTTATTTTTGCTAAATATAAAATATTCAAATTAGTTCTATACCTCACTAATTTTAAATAAATTGTGCAACTCCGAGCAGAAATCCAAATTATATCAACTCTTATATTTAAAAATATATAAATAATATTATTATTATAAATATATTTAAAACATATTATCTCTGTCTATAAAAAATAAAAAATATTGTAAATATTTTTTTCATAAGAATTAAAAAACTAAAAAAAAATTAAAGTAATTAGTAGTAGAAAGATGATTTTATATATTTTCAACTGGCAACTCTTCGCGCGTCTACAATTTGTTTCCAAAAAGGTCGTCGATGACTTTGCGATTATACAAAATTACTAAGATTAGTGTAGCTGTTGTCGAGTTGTTTTTATAGTACGTTTTAAATAGCAAAACATACATAAAATGGCTGGTGCAATGTTATTTGAGCGCTCTCGCGTTTCTTCGTCAAACAGAGACGAGGACGTACGCATGACCGACAAAATGGTTAGCACAGGCGAAGTGCCCGAAGATGACGAGGAAAATATCAGAGCCAAGGAACAAGGCATACTGAATCTGGGAGAAAAGTACAAGAAAGAAGGTAAAGCGAAGGAGCTGGCGGAATTAATAAAAGCGACAAGACCTTTTTTAAGTCTTATAAGTAAGGCTAAGGCAGCCAAGTTGGTACGTTCTCTTGTTGATTTCTTCCTCGATTTAGAAGCTGGCATTGGTATTGAGGTCCAGTTATGCAAAGAATGTATAGAATGGGCCAAAGAAGAGCGTCGCACCTTTCTAAGACAGTCCCTCGAAGCCCGGCTTGTAGCACTATACTTCGATACAGGTATGTACACAGAGGCCTTAGACTTAGCCACTGCTCTCTTGAAAGAACTCAAGAAACTTGACGATAAAAATTTGTTAGTTGAAGTTCTTCTTTTAGAGAGCAAAACTTATCATGCTCTTAGTAATTTGCCTAAGGCCCGTGCTTCATTGACGTCAGCAAGAACTACAGCCAATGCCATCTATTGCCCTCCTAAAATGCAGGCAGCCCTAGATTTGCAATCAGGAATACTTCATGCCGCTGATGAGAGGGATTTCAAAACTGCTTATTCATATTTCTATGAAGCCTTTGAAGGTTATGATGGTGCTGACAGTCCTAAGGCTTTAACTGCGCTTAAATACATGTTATTGTCCAAAATCATGTTAAGCCAAGCAGAGGAGGTAGCAACTGTTTGCAGTAGTAAAGCAGCGTTAAAGTATGCAGGAAAGGAGTTGGAAGCCATGAGAGCTGTGGCAACTGCTTCTCACAAAAGATCACTTGCAGATTTCCAGGCAGCATTAAAAACTTATAAACCAGAACTTGAGGAAGATGCAGTAGTGAGAGCTCACCTTGGTTCACTGTATGATACTATGTTGGAACAGAATTTATGTCGCATTGTGGAGCCCTATATGAGAGTACAAGTTGACCATGTCGCTAAGTGCATTCGTCTGCCAGTCATACAAGTAGAGAAGAAATTGTCACAAATGATTCTTGATAAAAAGCTGAATGGCATACTTGATCAAGGAGAAGGTGTCTTAATTGTCTTTGATGAATCCCCTCTGGAGAAGACATATGAAACCGTCTTAGAAACCATACACCACATGAGCAAGGTCGTTGACACACTCTACCAGAAAGCTAAAAAACTGTCATAGGCCTGGCTGAACTTGTTGTAGCAATAAAACTATAAAATATATCAAATAACCTTAATATTCAGTTCAATTAAAGTAAATTAATGCTATTTTTTTTAATAATTGCAAGATTTTATTAACTTTTCTTAAAACTAATCAATGAATTGGTATAATAGATTAAACAGAGAATATATTGATTTCCTTTTAGTAGATGTGTAATTGTAATAACTAATTTGTTTTCACTTTCCTTTTAACTTAAGATAGTGACAAATTGTAATATCTGATTTATTGGGAATTAAATTGTTCTCTAAACAGTGTTGTTTTTCTTTACATCCATAGCTAATTTATGCCAGTCATTTTATTTTGAGTGTTGGCACCAAAACATCCCAGATGACATGAGTCAGCAAGTACACTGCACTTTCAACAATGAATAACCTTTGTATCAAGCAATGAAAATAATTTATTTTACAGATGTTTTTATTATATATTATTCTACTTATATTTTATATTGTAGATGTTAACCCATGTTAAACAGTAGGCTTATCTGGGTTAATATTCAATATTAATTGATTAAACATTTATTTGTTTAGTGAACAACATTAGTTTTAGTACCATGGAATCTAGAATGTCCATTTAAAATAAGGATTAAAAAACAACTAAGTATGAAAAAAATATATATTTATAGAAAATAAAAAAATGCACAATATTTAACATTTTGTAATATACATTTGCACAGTAATTAGATATTTAAAACTTGAGTGAAAATAAATACCGTATCACAGATTTAGTTATATTATGAAAAAATATTTTTTAAATCAAATTATTGTCCAATATAACTAATGTTTTTTGGAATCTTAATATATTTAAATTACGTGTCACGTTGTTTGTCCGCTTTGGAGTCTTAAACTACTGCACCCATTTTAATAAAATTTGCAAACCATGTATGTTGTTTGATCTAATTTGTAGAATATTATATATCAACAACAATTTGTTAATTTATGAAATATTTGTTAATATTCGGAGTCTCAATTATCTGTTATTTCCATACGATTCTAACAGATGGCGGTTTAAAGGTATTTGTTGATTGTATATTGTATAGTATTCAATACATGAAGCAATGCTAAAAAAAGTTAAGGTTTCATTTAAGCTATAAAGTACAACGTAATAGGATAAGCGACGTTACGGGGGCTAAAGTATAAATTGAATTTATATTATAGTAAACAAAATACTGCGAAATTCAATATGTATTTATATATATTTTATTCTATGGCGGCAAGTGACAATTTATTTACTTTGCGACTAGTAGACAACAGACTAATATGTTATACATACTAGCGATGGGAAATTGTTGTGTAAAAACAATTGAATGAATTGATAGTTTTTCTACTGCACATTCGATTGTGGCTTTAAAAGTTCACCGCAATCGACAAAGTATAGCACTTTTTTAAACAAATGATCCATAAACATAAATAAGTACAAATCAATCACGATTGGGATTGCGTCAAGTACAGACTTGTTTCTGTGGCTTAATAACTATGTAGTATAAAATTGTTTGTTTAACAGTTTTATACTACATAGTTATTAGTTTATTTTGTTTGCATTATGTAAAAAAATAATCGGTCTTTATTCATTATGGGTAGAAGAAGGCAATCTCTCACCACGTAAGAGCTGAAGTGAATGCTCTTTTAAAATTTACAAACCGTGAAATATCAAGGACGTTAAAGGTTTCAGAAGCTAGTGTACGACGAATAAAGAAAATTGACTCAGGAGCAAATGGGCTCGAAACGAAAGAGAAAATGTGGCAGAAAACTAATTTTCACTCCAAGATCAGAAAGATTTGAAGAAAATCTGTCTAGAAAACAGATTTGCTACTACAAAGATGATAAAATCACAACTCCAGGATGCTAGCATGAATACATCTAAGCGCACTGTTCGAAGAAAACAGTGACGAAAGCAGATTCTAAGTTTTGCAGAATAAAGCTCTATATCGCCTGGCTGTTTGTCTATCTGTATGTCGCCGTGGAGAAGTTTCATCCTGATTGTCTCTTTCCAACTGTAAAACACCCTGCAAAAGTGATGATTTGATCAGTCATCAGCTGCAAGGGCATTGGACGTCTGTACGTGGTACGTGGTACGTGGTAGAAGGTATAATGAGGTAGGACCAGTATAAAGAATTTTACAAAATCGGTTTCCAAATGATGAACCCTTTATTTTCATGCAAGATGGAGCTCGGTGCTACACAGCTCGGTCTGTCAAAGCTTTTTTCAGAATTTAATATCCTATCTTGGATTGGCCTGATAATAGCCCCGATATGAAACCATTTGAAAATGTGTGGGAGCTGATGAAAAGAGAAAGTGGCTAAAGATGTGATCACCAACAAGACCCAGAAAAAAAGATCTTAAAAAGATTATTTATGTGTGGCATTGATAGCATGTCGCTGAGAATTAAAGCTTTGATAGCGGCTAAAGATTGTTCAAAAAAATAAACTTTCAATTATATTATTTTTCTTTTATTCAAAACTTAATAAACACACGTTTTTCTTTATTGTTGCTGTTTTATTTGTTGATAATTATTCTTATAATAAGTGTATAATATAAAATTAATAAAAAAGTAAATTTAAACAATAAAACCGAACAGTATCACTTGGTTAATATTATTTTACAGTGCGTCTAATAATTTGGCCAGGGACTGTAAATAAAGTTGATCAAAAAAATCTCGAGCAAAGGAGTTTCTCACTGGCTCTGTGTTCTGAAGTCTAAAAATAATAAGCTACAATTAATTTATTTTGAGCATAAAACATTTAGATGATATGTTACTGAGAATGTTGTTTTTCAAAGCATTTAATATTTATTAAGTTTAAGTAAGGTCTTTAAATGTTCACACTTGCCTTTAAGTTCACACAAAACACTATGGGACTATAAAGGTAGCATCGGATACAACTATTAATTCTAAATTAGCCTTTAAAGTTGGTGTAAAACAATCAAAAGTGTGCAAAGGTAAGTTCAGACGTTATTTCTTCTATTGAACTCCTCGGTATCGTCGGGTACGTCCCAGCGCGGGTTCCAGAAGCCGTCGGGCGTCTTCGGGCGCGCGGGGTTGTTCCGACCGCGGTGTTTTGAACATTCATCCATTTTCTTTGCTAACATTTCCGGGTTGTCCTTGTATAGCTCGTCGAAAAACTTAAAAAAATAATATAATTTTTAATTCTGCCGTTTTTTCTGAGGGATTATAAAATGAATGTCATATCATCTTTAGTATTAATTTGTGTCCTCACTATCGTCATAGTATAATGATAATATAATGTACAGCAAAAGTATGAAGGTATGTCATATTATTCTATAATTGTTTGCTATCAAATTAAAGTATGGGAACTAGCGCACTGAAAAATGAACAGAACTAGCAAACACGGGGAGGAATAAAAGAGGATGGGTCTTCACCTCCCTCTCAGCGTACAAAACTTAGCTATAAAACGACTTACACAAAATATATCTAGTACCAGTAGATAATTATAATTCAAGTTATATAATATCCATTGTAACCTACATCTCTACACTCATCACAGCTCCAGCCTGGCAGCGCTCTTTTCTCCGCTTTCTTCCTAACCACTGGTTCTTTGTATAATGGCTCTATTTTAAGTTTATTCCTGGAAAAACAATTATAGCATTGACGATATATATTATTTTGAAGCCACGCCAGTAACTACATAAAAAATATAATAATAAATAGTTGCTCAACTTTGACAAAAAATATATATCAGTTAAACATTGGAATTACATGAACTCCATTTCTATGAATAGAATATACATGTCAGTTTGTAAGGGTGATTATAAAAGTTAACAAATTTACAGGTGTAAATCAATAAGTAAAATAATAGGTTGTCTCTAAGGAAAGAAAATTTTGTAATATCCAACGGAATAAATCAGTTACAGTAACATCCAATAAGCAAAATAATTGAAACATTGTTAGTAATTTGATAATATAAGCGAATATATAGCACACGTTATGAAGAGATTGTCAAACTACTTATCTATATCTATGGGATGACTTTTTTCATAGAAAAAATATATAAGTGTACAATCCATTAATTACGCGAGGCTTGACAGGGAGTAACGTGGGTAATACTTTTAGTATAGTGTATATTATTATAGATACATTTCACTGAATCTAAATTCTATCTAAAATTTATTCTTGTCAGCTGTATGTACAAAACGTTACTGATAAATAAACGTGACAAATTTTGTTTAATGAATATGCTTTATGTGTGTGTGTGACTGGTACTAATGACGATATTAGATTAATCTTATATTTTCATTAGTACCTAGATAATATGTGTATTAGTTACAACTAATATACATATTATCCATATAATGAAATATGTAATTTAATTGAAGATTTAATAATAAAATATATATAGTAGGAATTCATAAACCGTAATATAACCCACGAGCTAGTTGCAGAATATTTACAATTACTCCAGAAGCACTCCGCGCCAACTAAGAGTTCGTGGTAGTTGGTAGTAATTTCCAGAACCTCTGTTTATGGTTGCATTCAATTTACAAACACGCAGATTGTTTTTAAATTGAAGAAAGAGGAGACATTTTAAACAATAATTAATAGTATAAAATGTAGCTTTTAGTGACGATATCACTATATTGAGAATATATTCGCTTTTGCACGCGGCTTAGCCATCGTGATCTGTTCATTTGTGCTTCTTTGTCACCTATAAAATATGCCTTTAAAAATTGTCTTTGCAAAACAGCTGAAGAAAATAAAGAACCTTGAATACGGTTACGGAAATGAATGCGGTAGTAAGCTTGTATTGTAAAGTTCGGGAAATAACCTGGCATTCAGACAATTAGATCTGCTCCAAACAATGTAATATGAAAGCCCATGTTGTTTTTTAAAATATGTTTATGGAAGCGCGAGGTTCATTAATTTCGTTAAAGAAAAGCTCTTCAAATGTATGTGCTCATTATTTCTATTTATATATACTTGTGAGTTTCATAATCAAGAGACTCGTCATACTCAAATGCCGCTTTACTAAAGACTCCCTATGTATTTCTAGTAAATGTTTGACTTCACTGTGCGTCACTCTTTCAGCAACTGTGTGTCTGCGAGATTCAGCCATTTCCTATTTCCGTATCTCTTTTTGGAGTCTCAGTAGCCCATTGAGACGCCAGAAATTCTACTTTCCGTTGACGTCGGGTTTGGGATGGTTCTGAAGCCTCAACCGCCCGTTGAGACTCCAGAAATATCGCATGGGACTTGGCAATGCTCCTAAGTCTCCTCAGCTCTGTATGACGCACTTTGCACTGCCTGGATAAGCCTTCGCCGGCCCGGTGGTGCGGACGTCTCAGCACGTCTAACTACTTTCATAGATCGGGATTTATTAAAGCTTTACGAAATTTTTAGTAATAATTAAATCAAAATACTAAAACCATTCTAACACCTAACCTATATGTTTAGTTAATAACTACTACTAACCGTTATTCTTAACATAACAATATTATGATAATCTCATAAATTAAATATAAATAATATTTGTACTTGTTAATTTTATTAAACACTTATAAACAAAACTACATATTACTATGTGATAAAAGAAAGAAAACTTATAAGTTATAACTCTTAAATCCTAAACAAACTGTCAGGAATCAGATGTAAATAAAAGTTCTTGACGCTCCAACGAAGCAAGAAATCTATGATCAATAACCCACCTCCATCCAAAAGTAGTTAAATGGGGACGTGAGTGCGCGAGAATCAACGCGTTCGAGGCGTTACATTGTTTATAGAAAAATGTTTACATCGCGTTGTAAAAAATCAACTATCCTATAAAGCGCCGTCTATGATAACGCAGTGCAACTAAGCAAACCGCGCCTATTAAGCGCTCCGTACCAGTCAATCTTATAGTGATAACTTTTAAAGTATTCGTCCAAATTACTTTATGTAAAGACAAAGTTTGTCTACATTAAATACTTGAAGCGACAGATGTATCGGTATTGATAAGAATTTGATAAATAATCTCGTATGTGTATTGTAAAACAGTATGTAATTTAATTGTATTATGGTATATTATTTTGGTGATAGTGGCTTCCATATAAAAGATAGATATTTTTATTTAGAACTTTTTTAATGCTAACAATCCTACGGTACGTTATCTTTGTGTAACTCCAACGTTTTAGGCAGCGCTCACCAACATAGCTCTCAGAAAAAATACTTTTTTTCCGATTCACTTGACAGCTTATTTATCGCTATATTATGATCAAACTACACAATATCATTATAAACTGCAGCTCATGTGTTATTACGATGTATAACATATATTACTGTAAAGTTTCATCCAAATCTGTTCAGTAATTTTTGCATGAAAGAGCAACAAACAGATACATACATCGACATAATCTTTCGCATTTATAATATTAGTAGGATCAGTTTAAGTTGGAAAAATACAAGTGTATGAAAATGTTATATGTTTGACCCTAAAATGAAAATTCTTAAATTAGTAAGCAATTAAGTAATAGTAGGTACTTTTTGATTGTTACGAAAGAACAATAGGTATTAGACGTTTTGTTTTTTGAACTATAATGAAAAAATGCTAAAAGACGAGTTTAGTTAATAATCTATGCGATACGTTTTTTTTTTATTTTCACGGTAAAAAAGTCATCCCTGTATAAGTACGGCATAACAAAAACTTTGAACATGTTCAAAGTAACATTATTTACTAGAGCAACAGAGCCTATAATAAAGTACTCACATGCTCGAGACAGTATCACGTGCATTTATAATATTACAATTTTCAAGTAAGGGTCGTCTGTTTGGACTGAAATTATGTTTAATGTCAATAGATTATATATCAATATTTTAAACTAATATCGGGTCTACTTCGCGATGAAAAATATGATATTCACCATTAATTTGAAATGCGGCCGAAACATCGGGAAATAAAAAGGTATTTCACCTTTAATAAATTTTATCGCGAAATGGCCCGATATTAGATTAAAATGTGTACATGTCGCGATAGTTTAAAAACATTAATATATAAATATTATTTAGTAAACATAATATGTTATTTTTTACACAAGCAGGATTCGAACCCGCGATTTATATGCAGCATGCTTTTAACTACTTTTTCATTTAGATGATTTTTGTACAATTAAATGCAATTTTATTAAAATAGAACATTTCTTAACCTTAATTTTTTAAGGTCATTGTTATTAAGTTCCTGTATATATTTCAAGAGCATAATAAAAATAAGGCTTACCTAGTGTTTGTATTCCTATCTATCTTCCTTGTATTCAACAATGATATGCTTTCATTTGGCTGAGGGTTGTTTATTGTTTCTTGTTTGGGTGATTTTAATCTGTTGGTGATTGAATTCATAAATTTAAATTGATTTTATATCATATAGTATAGTATAATTACTAAATAACTAAACTAAACTTACATAATGTAAAAGTAAGTTCAAATCAAACTTAGAAGAGCATTAAATGTTTTTCTGTATAAAATATTACCTTTTCATATAATTTTGTAAAAGATTGACGGAATCTTCAACATCGTTAACATTGGTTGCTGTTTTGTTTTCTATATTCTCATCTGTTTCAAATTTTGATTTCATTGACATTTGAAGCTTGCTTAATTTACTTGGACTCTCTTTACACAGTGATTTATATCTGTAATTTATATCATAGAAATATTATTTTAAAATAATAATAAAAACTTAATATATCTTCACAATTAGGTATATAGAGAATGTTATTTTATAAAACGCAAACACTTTTGTTACTGTTCAAACAAGTACATGATAGTAAACTCACAGGGGAAGGTTTATTGGTCCACTTGTTGGCGAAGGGAAAATAGTGTCATCAATGTCCACAATATCTCTCTTAACACTACCCTGCAAAATAAAAAATACTATAAGGACACATCATTGCAATAGAAGTGTTGGCAAAAGATTGGTCCAATAATGGCTAAATATTACAGCCAACACCAACTTTATGAATCACATTGTTTCAAGCACACTTCCTCACAACACTTAGAATTGTAGTTTTAATGAGTCCTTACAATTATAAAATATTGCAGAATCAGAAAACCTCATCAAAATTTGCTTATGTTAGAAAAAATCTATGACATTAACACAATTAATGCAAGAGTTATAGTCTAAAAAAATACATACATACATGTAATATATAATTAATTAATATATAAATAATAACTATATACATGGAATAATTTTATCAAAATAGCTTTAACAATTTGATGAAATGTATGTTTTAAAGGTAGAGGTTTTTGGGTTAAGTAATCATTTCACCATAACACCAACATGAGATAACGCATTCTTAAAAAAAAAATATTGATATGTATATAATAAGCTAGCTATTGCCCGCGACTCCGTCTGATGGAACTTCAGAACACAAGGCTCGTAAGAAACTCCTAGGTTCGAGCTTTTTACAGGCAACATTATTTCAAAATTGTTTTATACGAAAAGCCCTAAGAAAAGAAAAGAAAAGAATAGTATAATATAGCCTAGATCCAAAATGAAAGTTATTTCTAAATGTTGGTTAAGGCATTTTTAGTTATGGATAGCTTACTTAGAAGAATACAATACAATAAAATGACTTATAAAATATTAAGATACAAACTTTACCTCTTTATAATATTAGTATAATTTAAGATAAAAAGCGTGTAAAAAATAGGAGATCTTTCATTCAATCCCTCCCCACCAATTTTCAGCCAATCGGTTCAGCTGTTCTTGAGTTATAAATAATTGAACTAACACGACTTTCTTTTACATATATTAGTAGATCTTACTGTAAATTTTTAACTCAATTATTTTATTTATGAGTGAACATTTTAAAAATATCATAGTGGAATTAATGAATTTTTCAAATCAGTTCCGTAGTTCCTGAGATTAGCACATTCATACAAACTCTTCTACAAAACAAAATCTCTACCATCCAAGAAATGTACACAGTACCTGCAAACTATATGATTCATTGTTGCTTGTCTCTGTATATTCCGGAGAGCAAGTAAGGTCTACCACATTAGTATTTTTAATTTTGACTAAGCTGAGCCGGGATTGCTTTAAGCGACCTATAGGTTTGGTTCTGGTAGGTGTTGGGAATGATAGCTTTATGTTCTTCTTTTCTGGGGTTGGCCTAAAAAATAAATCATTTGTATATAAAATGCAATTGTGAAAAATGTATTTAAAAATAAAATAGTTGTTTATTTACATACATTATTGCACAAAAATAAAAACATTATGAATATTATTAACAAAAACTATTATTCCTCTTTAGTTCATTTTTAGCTTACTATTAAGTATATATGATCTGCATTGACATAGGCATGTTAAAAAACAAATTTGTTCCAAAAAATGTATTACATGAAAATTTTTATATTTTTAATGACTGGAGACAATTGATAGAAAACATAAAATAATTTTTGCTTATATATTTTACCTTATAGCCTTAGAATATGATAACTTAATACATACCATTCCTCCGGACATTTCTTCTTATCTTTCAAGCTTAACTGAGATTTTCCTTTCTTCCCTGGTATGATAGGGCTCCTACGTCCATTTGGAGTACCCTCTATTTCAGATATTGATTCATTGATAATATTTTCAATTTCTTTTTTAGGACTTACATATTGACAATTACTATTTGCATTGTCTTGTATATTCTCTTTGTCTATTTTGGTATTTGACTTTATGAGTTCTTTTATTGCTTGTAGTGCTGATAAATCTTGTGTGTCACATAATTTCCTTATAACTGTAACTGTTAATTATATTTAATAAAACAATAATTATATAATTTATCAAGTTTTACAAAATATCATTCATCAGTTTTGTTGTTAAAATTGGTTATCTAAAGGTCTTGTACTATGATACATATGATATGTCCTTAATAAAACTTTTAAGATTAACAAAAAAACATTAAATAAAAAATGAGCAACTCACCAAGTTTATCATAACTTTCTTCCTTAGATACAACTTCTATCTGAAGGGCCTCACAGTTACAACAAGGATCACTGAAATATAGAGAAATAAATTGAACTATGTGAAAATTAAAAATGTAAACATTATAAGCTAAGATCACAAATTAAAAATAGAATAGTGTTTTGTATATATGAAAATAATAATACTACCTTTCTTTATTTCCTTTATCTTCATATAATTTTCTTAAGTTTTTGTTTTCTGAATCTAACTGCTCAATCTCAGTAACCAAGTCTAAAAATAGATTGGAATTGAAATAAAGAATATATAATCCGCATCATATTATTTACTTATTAACGTAAAATGTACCCCTAAAGTTGGACAATGTTTGCTGTAATGAAGATTCCACTGCTTTTATTTTTGAAATAGGAAATGTGTAAGGTAAGGATAAACATAATTCTCTTCCACCCATGTTATTCTTTGTGTTATTTTGGCGCCCTAATTAACGTTTTTGTTTACTTAAAACTTAGGTAGATATTTTAAGTCTTTGACTTTTGTATTAGGTAGTAGAACCATGGAAATGGGAATCCAGTCAGTTTAAAGTGTATTGATTCATATAACATAATCACATATGTCTTCGTGATATGTACGTGAGCAATCCTTCGATATGAAAATTGAAACGTCAGCTTTTAAATATTTGTATAATGGATCATAGGCGGAAAGTCATAGACAAGATCATCATTTATAGTGGAAAAGAAATTAAATGTCGGATTAAACTAAACTAAATGCAGGATTTTTCTTGGTTTTTTTTAATTATTAGTTTTTGCTAGTTTGTGTTTAAGTGGTCAAAGTGTATATAGTGAATGAACTAGTGAAAATTGATGGATGGAGGGAGGTGGAAGGGGGACGCCTTTTCGATTTGTAGGTTTCCGAGCTTTTTCCAACCAAAGACAAGGCTTCAGCCTTTAGACTGAATTATCTACCCAAGACATGGCTTCGGCCTTCGATACTCTTACTATTTGATGAAGTACTACAGATATGGTTGTTTGGTTTAAAAAGATTTTCTTTCTTCCTTTAGATTTCCCACAGCGGTGATAAGTGAAATTAAAAAAAAAAACTCTGAATTAAAGGAACTCTGAATAAGTGGTTGTCTTCGAATAGGAAATCAAAAAACGTACCATAGAGTACTTTAAAAAAGGTACTTCAGTAAGTGCAGGAAGGTTCTCCTTTATTATCATTACTATTGCTTAGCTTCTTTAAAACTGTATGGGATCAAAAAAAATAGAATAGTTGATACTATTATGAATCATTATGATAGGTGCCATGATCATTTCTTTTGATTGAGTATCCTTTTATATTCAAGTGATGTTGCGGCCTTAGCCACGTTTCGTATACAAGAGCTATATAGATTGCATTTTCATCAAACGAAGCAAATATCGGTTGCTCAAGAGACTTAAGGCATTCCATTAAACAATATTTACCTGTTTTGACTGAATTTTATGGATTTTTAGATTCTGCCTGAATAACTTCTAAAATAACATCGTGAACTTTTTTTTGAGCAAATTTAAAATTGTTTGGATTTGTTTAATAGTATAATTTTAACTATGGACTCAACTATAACATTTAAATGTTTGGGTCATTTTTTAATAAAGTTCGGAATTCAAAGGTTCTTTGAATTGTGCACTTTTTGTAATTGTGATATCACGAACATATTGAGCAATTTTTAACATTTTTACAAAATTTTGATAGATGGCCTGAACTCAAACATTGATAGCACAGTTTTAAAGGTGGAATGTACTGGACAATATGATGGCACCAAACTTCAAGGTCTACATACTCTGGAAGTACTGATTCTGCGAATTTGATGGCGACCGTCTGAGTTGGTTGCAATACAAAAAACAATATTTGACTTAAGAAATCTGCGGACACATTATTTTTTTTGTACTTGAGAGCATAGGAAATATTTTTTATTTGATAAATTTATAGGGATACTTCTTATGATAACAGTTACTTCAATACTATATGCTGCTACCATGGCCTAAAAATGGTAATTTGTTAAAAAGGTTTTTATTTAAAAAGGCATTGGCTGGAGTAAGTAGTCTTCTTCTGTGGTGTCTGAAGCGCCATCATCTTTTTTTTCTTTTTTTGCTGGTTTACACTTCCCCATTGTAAATATAAATTAAAATCTTTAAATGTGGTAAGTATTTACGCTATATACATTTAAATTATTTAAATATAAACTTGTAAAAATTAATAAATTAAAATGAGATAAGAAAAATCCACCTTTTCAATAAGTAGATGATTCCCACGCTTTTTCAGGTCGTAGAGTGTAAACAGAGAACCATAGACAAGATCATTATTTGTGGTACACTGTGGATAAGATGCAGAGAATGCTCCTTCTGTCTTCGAGTAGGATATCAAAAAATAATACCACAGAGTACTAAAAAAGAGGTACTTCGGTAAGGCTGAAAGGTGCAGGTATGCTCCCCCTTATTATCTATATATTATTATTATTATTGTGTTGCTACTTTAAAATTGTCAATGATCAAAAATTTTTTGACATACAGTGTATGCTTCATTTTAACACATCGATTATTCAAATGCACATTGCACCATGCCCAATTTTAATGAATCTAAAATTTTAATCAGCATTTTGTTTTTACCCATGTGTCATTCAAGAAAAGATACTAGAGAATATAAATAAATACTAAGTTTGAGTTTTCCGAAAACAAATCGTTACATGTTTTTTTTTTGCTTCAGTAATTCTTTTTAATTTTTTTTTTGTTTGTGTTGGCAGGGCCGAAATTTTTTTAAACATATGAATGTGTGTTTTATTTTCAATATGATGTGTGTATTATTTTCAGAATTGTGTGAATTTAAATAATTCAATACGATCGATATTAACCATTCCTTAATAACTTTGGTTTAATCTGTAGATATTTATTACTTTACTTTATAAAGTGTATTTTACATCTGTGGTAACTTGTCACATTATGACATATTTTCAGAAAATTAAGTAAAATTGAACCTTGCCAGGCAAAGGATCTATTGAAAAAGCCTATTCTGGACCGAATTTGGGCAACCACCCATTGAGCTTGTTAAAAAGAGTGCGTTTGATTTGTTGATAGGCATATTTGAAACAATTTCGAACCCTATAAGTTGATAGAAGAGGTAAAGTGTAGTTGTATTTGTAATTTTTTTTTTCAAAGAATGTTGATGATTTCAGTAATAAATGTTTTTAGTTTCTTTAATTGATTGTTATCCTAATTTTAAGATCTTTTGTATATAATTTAACTAGGTACGACGTTCAAGTGTATAGTATAGTTTCATGTCGATATAAAGATGAATGTTGATAAACTTTGGCCCAATATAAAAAAATTAAAAATGGATTCAATTTCATGTATTTATTTTCAATTTTGTTACTCAAATTTGTTTAAATTTAATTTCACAACGATTTTGAAATAATATTTATAAATACAAAATCGCTATAGAAAGATTAATTTGTTTTACGATTTTAGAAAACAGAAATGGAAGACAATGATATGTTTATCGTAGTTATTGGTGATGATAGTGATCCAACGATTCCCGCGCCAATACAAATTAAAGAAGAGATTCTAGATGAAGATGAAGTTGTCCAGGATGTTGAAGAGGTTCTTAATAAAGCGAAGGAGTTTGGTGAAGTTCTAAATATAGACTACCCAAATATAAAACAGGAACTTGAGACTAGTGATGATAATTTGAACGAAAATCGAGATTTTGAGTATGAATTTGACAATGTTTATGTACCCGAATTTGAAGCAGAAGATGAGTATGAAGAAGAAGAAGAAGAGATCACAACAGTTGAAGACACAGATGATGAGAAAAAAGTTAAAGGTTCCAAAACAAATAGAAGGAGACGTTTAAAACCATCTCAGAGGTGGTCATATATAAAACAGCTAAAAAGTCAGTTCCAGGAGCTTGATGATGATGAGGAACTGCTTGTTAAATGTTTGGTTGAAATAATGAAAGCCACCAAACGGCCCCCTCCGCCAATGGATTATTATGTTATGAATGGAATAATGTTTGAGTAAGTTATTTATTCATTTGAGTTATAAAAGTGATTAAAATATAAATATGTACAAGAATGTAACTATTATTTAATATATGGTAATAAAAGTTTAGAACTTTGTTCATAGATACTTAGGTAAATCTAAGTTATTGCTTATCAGTAAACTTGTTTTGGAGATTGCAATATATATTTCTATGACAAAAGGTCTTTACAAGCTCTATGAATGAAAAAACAGTGTAAGAAAACTAATATAAATAATAATTTATCTTCAGGTGTATAATATGTAAGACCCACACTGAATCAATACCCGCAGCGGGACGACATTACCAGGAGAAGCATGGAGAAAGATACCTCTATTGTTATGCTTGCGGGGCTAATTTTAGAAGGTATTGTAATAGATTTATAGTACATCTCTTAATGTATAAGAAATAAATATTTAATATTAAGCATAATATTATTAATATTTTCAATGATGTCCAAACATCTTCAGTAACCTAGCTAACCTCTTTATGCCTTACAAGTTGATTATAAAGTATAATTCACACTAATCTTACATAACAGCACAACAAACCTGTACAAACATGAAAAGCGTTGTGAAGCGTCATGCATCAAAGTGGTGCTGCAGGCGCGAGCACTCTCTTTAGGCCGAAAGGGACGCTCCAGACCCTTCATACCTACATTTGCAGAAGCCGAACCTCGAAGGTTATACCATAAGTTTACCTGACTTATTTTAAGCAGCCAATTTTATAAATAATATCAATTAATAATAAACATGAGTTTAAACAAGATGTGAATCAATAATATATTATATTTCTTAAACCGTGCTGTAAGACCAAAGGGTGTCTGAAATGAAATGAAATTTAAATGCAAGGTATATATAGTATGATATTTATGGAAATATGGTATTATGGCATATACATATCTGGTAAAAAGTAAATATCATGTTAGATTAACACATGAAAGAATGATACAGAATAACTAATAACTGTGTATAAAAAAAAAAAAACATTAATGTTATCAAATACACAGATGGACACATTATGTAATATATTTAACATATCAATTGATAGGTTCCACTGTGGCGAGTGTTCGGCTTCATTCTCTACCAAGTACTCACTTCAAGCTCATCAGTTGCTGCACCGAGGCCTTAGGCCGTACCGCTGCCCCGTGTGTCCGTGCGCCTACACCTCCAGTACAGTGCTGAGCGTGAGTTCAATAATCTATCATTATTAATTACTACATGCCACCAGATTTTGTAATTTGTTTATTGGAATACTATAAAGAATTTATGGATAACTGGACTTTACAGCTTCTAGCATGGTCGTGAACCATCACTTTTATAAATCAATATTTATTTTATATTTACTAATTTGTAAAGTCATTAAAACATCACTGAAAGCCACCCCAAATCCTCATCTGGTCAGTTTAAGCATGGGTCGAAAGTCGATCAATCGATAGAAAGAATGTTGGCTCGAATTTCAACATAATTAATGTTGAACACTGTCAATGTTCTGCAGAGACACATGAAGAAGCACAGCGACGCCCAGTACATCTGCGACCACTGCGAGCGCAGCTTCAACGTGAAGGCAGCTCTCGTGGCACACTTGAACACGCATCTACGTCAGTGTTGTTATATATTATTAAAAATATCCATTTAAGAAGAAGAATGATTATAAATAACCGTTAGGGTCGGTAATAAAAAGTGTGAGCCGAGCCTTAGTCGGGAAACTCCTACGTGCATGTAATTTTTAAAACGGAACCTTGTAGCGACTAGTCCAGCAACGAGTATTTTAGAGTTTTCATAAAATATGGTTATCGTTATCGTAAAAAAAATTGTTGCAGTATAAATTGGGATAATACTAAGTATCTCTAGTTTCTATGAACTTTCGTATTGTCATCTTCTCATCCAAAAAGTATAACGACTAATCTACATGTTCCAGAGATATGAATTTTGTTTGTGTCGAATTCGATTTTTTATTATTAAACATGTTATTAAATTCCAGCGGAGAAGAAGTATCCATGTCCGGAGTGTCCTAAGCGCTACGCACAGAAGTCGGCGCTGCTGTTGCACGAGCGACGCGTCCATCTCCGCCTGCCTCCGCCTGCTGCCTGCCGCCTGTGCGACAACAGGTACGCACACTCGCACAGCTACACAAACGCACAGCTATTCAAACACACACTCACACACACAGACAGCTACACTTACCTACACTCTAATACACATACGAGCGATGCGTCTACTTAATTCTGCTGACTGTGTGACAACAGGTACTCACACACGCCCAGCTACACAGGTACACATGAACAGTTACACACAAACCCACACACCTGTGTAGAGTCCGCAGGTGGTGGATTGGGGAGTCTCTCAGATGGTCTGGAGTGATACCAGGGAAATAAAATACCTATCGTGAACCAAAATAAGCCTGGGTGACTGTCTGTGAGTAGTGCTTTCAGTAGTGGGGTGGGGCCGAGGAGACTTATATTCTTAAAAGCCTACCAAGTAGCGGTTGGCGGAGAATGTGTTTATATTCAACCCGACAGGCGTTCTGCAAACATAATCTGAAGAGACAAAATGAAAAAAGTGATGCAAGGTTTAAAAGTGGAGACACCGGAGAATCCCTCTCCAGACCTACCAGTACGGGCTGTCCCTCGTACTCTGACGGGGCAACATCGTGTACGATGGTCTCCTGAGTGTGGAGTTCGCGCCCGGAGCGGAACTCACCGCGTTTGCTGATGACGCTATGGTGACTGTCGTCGGGAAAAATGTCGGAGAGGTGAAGAGAAACTTCAACGAATCCTTCGAACGAACGAAACGACAGGGCGTCACCTAGCCGGACAAAAGACGGAAGTGATGTTGATCACCAGCCGCAAGAGCAAATTACGCTTACAGTTGATGTCCATACTATCACAACCCAATAACAGTTCCGGAACCTTGGCGTCATCCTAGATGCCAGCTTGAACTTCAAGGAACACGTAAAGTGTGTGGCAAGGAAAACAGCAGGTGTGGCGACAGCCCTTGTGCGCCTTATGCCAAAGATTGGTGGACTGTAACAGAAAAGGAGGAAACTCCTGATATCGGTGGTGACGTCGGTAGAAACTTACCAGATGGGGGGAATTGCTGCGCCTGAAGCAGTACCGGAGGATGCTGGCGGTGACGTATAGGTTTACAGCTTTTCGGGTCGCTAGTGCTTTCCGTATAGTGTCGGAGGAAGCAATCTGCGTCCTATCGGGACCATCCATCTTCTTGACCAGGAAAGCAAGTAGATGTACAAAGAAAGCAGATACATCCCAAAGGCTGATGTTGTTATCCTCGGTGAAATGGAATGTGGTGACCCAATTGCTGCTGCAGTGATGAAACAGCAGAGACTGTAGGAACAGGAGCGACAAAGGAGCGAGCGAGAACGTGCAACAGTTCCAGCTACAGCTGACCAGCTAAAGTTCTGCCCCGCCTCTGCGAGGTAATGCTTAGTGGCTGTACCGAGGAGGAATAGACTCGGCCTAAGAACACGAGGTTTAGCCATTTAGTCGACGAGGCTTATAGTGAGCCCGACACACGGGGGATCAGAAGGGGTCCCCTACGGTGCGTAAATGCATTCCCCCCCCTGAGAAAACTTACACAGCTACACACGAGCAACGCGTCTACATCCTTCTGCCGCCTGTGCGAGCTCAGAACAGCTACGCAACACGTACAGCTACTCACACACTCTAAGCAGCCAACATGTCCAGCTGTCACACCTATACTTACGTTTAGACATACACTTAAACATTTAACAATTCAATTGTCTTATTTCAGATACCCAAGGATGTCAGTCCTCAAGGAACATATGAGAAAAGTACACGGAATGGAACTCATGACACGAAAGGTAACAAACGCTCATTCTTACAAATTATTTCCCTAACATTAAAAATTCGCTATTTGAAACCCATTTTTTTGAATTATTTCATATTTATATTGAAATGTTTTTTTTAGATGTTCTTAAAAAAATTACCAACATTAACCGAGACGCAGTTGCAGCAAGCCAAAGTGATTTTAAAAGATGATGTGCAAGATAATGATTATTATATCTCGAACCAAATTCTATGATTTTGAAAATATATGTAATTATAACATTTACTAATCTTATATTTTTCTAGACATTTTGATTGTATAATGATGAAATATATGTGTGATTTTATATTCTTGAGATAAATGTACGCTAGTGGGGCTACGCCTAAGAGTTATAAGAGCGATTGTTTTGTGATTCTATGTTGGAAACACTCGAGAATATAACTTTCTCAAGAATTTAGTAGCTGTTAAGTGTGAATAGGTATAATTAATACAACGGGTAACTCTCATCTCAACAAAGGACAATTGTGTTTCATTTTGGCTTGAATGACTGAAAGTGACATAAATAGGAATCTAATTATAGTAATCGCTTTCGTATTCATTCTCACATATATTTAATACATAATATACAGTTTGTATGTATGTATATATAAATATACTTATATATGTACAATGTGGAAAAGACAACGGTTCAATAAATGAAACGTTGAAATTTAATTAGGTCAGGTTTCTGTTTTTCAAAATTGATTCCGTGGTGAAGTTTATAAAAATATTTTCTAGGAAGAGCAGGAAGTATTCAGACTTCATTTAATTTATTTTTTATAATTGTCATAATATTCTGTTTTTTACCTGTAATGTTTATTAGATAAGTGAATACGACTATTCAACAGCAGTCATGTCATTTCATTGAATGTAAAGTTGTTTGTTCTACCTTGTATATTGAGCATAAACAAAAAGTGTACAAATAAATAATTGTAAAAAAAAATAAAACACACTTTTGTGGCTCCTCGATAAGTAGTCAACAATCCAAATAATTTCCAATTTTTCAAAGTCTGTCAAAATCATCTTCAAAGTTTCCGTTTCAAACAAAGATGCATAGATAGACATACCAAGCTAATAAAAATGTGTTTAAAAGAAATCTGATTTGAGTTTAATACAGTATTGTATTAAGATTATTTTTGGTTTGTACATCAACTTTATTTTTTAAATACAGAAGTCATTGTGACTATAAATTGATTTAGTAATTTATTTTTTTAGATGATTTTATAAAATGTTCCTAAAATGATTTAATACAATTATTCGATTTTTTATGTAGTCTTACATAACATTTATTGAATATTTTAGTATCTTGAATTGTCTTAATATTTTGCAGAGAACATAGTTGATTTTACAATTTACAATTTGATTATCAATTATTGTAACAACTTTTATTGGCAACGTTTACATATAAATGTAGTATGAAGTGCGAGTGCTGAATCGATTTCATGTTTCTTTTGTGGTTGTAATTTTCTTAAAGAGGTTCAGTAATGTGTTGATGTATTGTTGAATTAATTAATTATATGAAGTCTTTATTAAGAAATGGAAAATAAAAGGATAGGTTTTTCAACTTGTTGATTATTAAAATAAAAGAATTTTTATTAAGAAAAAAGTGTTTTATTACGCACTTATTATTTCAACCAAATGTTTAAGAAATACTCATCTATAGCATAATGCATACACAATCATTAGAAGACACCACGTAATTTTATAATGCTTCGTTAAATACTAGGAAAATACAAAAATATTAAGCAGTTTGATATCTACCAGGTTTGTTGTGATGCGCCTCAACCCCGGCCGCTTAACACTCCAAGACCGGAATAGAAGGTATTTAACAAGGGCGAGGTACTTTCAGTACTGAGTTACTGAATGAAAGAATGGTTTTTTGATTGAATGAATGAATTGATGATACTTTAGTGGGTGTTCTTTGAATAAATGATTTAATGGAGGTGCTGTATGACAGGTGTATATCCTCTGGAGAGATGATACAATGATAGATTGATTAATACTGAGAAATGTAACATCGTAAATGGAGTTAATGATCATAAATGTGAATGATGAATGAGTAATGAAGTTAATGACTATTCGCCTTCGAAGAATACCGACTTTGAATGGATACACTAAAGGTATATAATTATAATTCGCGGTTGTTAAGGGCATATGTAAATCTTATCACATTAATAACCGATATTGGCCAACATGCACGAAAACTAGCATTTTCATCTCCTACATTACTGATCGCAATCTTAACAATGGTCCAAAAATATCTAATAGCATTCCTAAACGACTTAGTAGAAAAATACTTTATGCATCACACAGATATCTATTTTTTTTTAATTTCTCACTTTTTTAACATCAATGATATTTTTTTGTGTCGAACGGCAAAGATCAAAATACTTTAGGTCTAAGAGTGTTAATTACAAACTACTGTGACAATCTTAATAAGTTCGATTAGTATTTGCATAATGTTCATGAAAATCTACTGACTGACCGCAAATTGTACTTTGTTATGGCAGCTTGAATAATGAAAGAACAAAGTCGATGAATTATTTTATCGATAAATATTTTTTTTTTATATTTTAAAGGTCTACTTAAATTTTCATGGAACATTGTGCATATGTACTCATATTTTATATCCTATGTTAACAGATATACGATTACACAAAACAGAGATGTGAATTTGCAATGCGTTTATCAATTAACCTTAAAACTATTTAAAAAGACGTATCTGATCTCATTTATCACAAAATACATTTACCATATTGAACACCAATAGTTTTGTAGCGTCTAAAAGCGGAATATAACGAATAACGTTATAACATTTAACGTTTCAACGAGTGCTTTTCGTGCTGTAAAAAAAGCACAGGTGATGTCATCAAACGGTTACAAACGGCATGGGAACATCACAGAACAAGCACGTTTATAATTTAACACTTATTATTAAAGCCAAACTGAGCCGTCATCATCAAAGAAATCAGTTTTTTAATTTAGGCCCAAAAATGTTGAAGTATCAGAATAAAATTATCATTAACAAAAATGGTGTCACTTCTAGATATAAAAACACCAAAAATTATACCAATTAAGTTGATTATTGGTGTAATCATAGTATTTTTATATACAGACTTCTCCGGCTATACAAATCTGCAGTAAACAACCCACATAGAATCAGAAAACTACCGTAGCCATTTAAATTACTTATTGTAAAAATAATTCACCGTCAAAAGAGCGTCCCTTACATTGATTTAATATTATATTATGTATATTAATATGTATAACTCTAGTGGCAGTTTTAACGCTCTGATATAATGATGGCAAATGTTCTATGTATTTGTTAAATATTAATTTTACACGTTAAAGTTAGGATGTTTTTGTGTAAATTTAATTATTTTTTTACAATGTGTAAGTTTCTACCCGACTACGCTTTTCTTTTCTTTATTCACTCATGTCTTCTGTTCTTAAAGTGTGGTTTGTTCTAAATTACTGGAAACAGTTCTCGTCATATCGTTCTTCATAAATGTTATTCAATATTTTGACAGTCAGACTCAAATTTCGATAATTGTGTTGTTTTATATTGAACTTTGTAATTTCATTAAGGTCGCAGTCGGGTTCATTTCGGACGTCAATGTTCAATCGTTTGCATTTCATAAATGTATCTTGAAATGGCAACACTATAAGTATAGGGTTGACTTGTTGATGTCGTTGTCGATACGCTGCCATTGCAAGGCACGTGACGTAACAGGCAATTCCAGTATCGATATATCGATAGATTATCGAAGCTCATGCATTTTCTTACAGATACATCATTATAGGTAAATTAACATATGAATATTAGGATAAATATAGGGGGTTAAATGTCTCTACTAATTATTACATTTTAATGGAAACAATAAATGAATAATAAAACTCGCTCTAAGCCATTCGTGTATATAAAAAGTTTACTCGATTCCATCGATTCCTTTCTCCGTTTATAACTTTACAAGATCAAATTAAATTTAATAATAGTAAGTATTTCCTCCGTAAAAATATCATAAAACCAAAACAGAGGAACAGTCGAATTTTATAAACTAAAAGTAACGGGAGCAAATAAAACAAACGGGTCCTTCTATATTACATTTCGACTAGTTTCCTCGAAAAAAAAACGAAAAATAAAGCAATCTTGTACAGCTGAAATCATTAGGAACATACTTATGACATCTCTGAGCAATTCTTGAGAAAATCGTACTAAAAATTCAAACTCTATTCTAACATACTTATCACAGGTTAAGGGGACAAGAGAAAGTATTAGTGTTCTCTCAATACAGTAATTATATGTAAATGTAAAACTAATACAACTTAAGATAATCCGCGAGTCCAAGCGGCGAAAATCAAATAGTTTAACTAAATTAATATAAATTGTAAGCCCACCGCCCACCGCTGGACGGCTGAGATCGATTTCTTATACAAGTGACATCTGGTGCTCAAGCGCTGAACTTAAATAACCTCCCACGACTTAAAACCCGCGTGACAAAAACCCGCGAACACTCCTAAACTACATAACGAAGTCTAAATCCCGCGAATCGACAATCATCTATCCCAATAATAATATTACGTTACGACAAAAATAATCTCTTTCGATGATAGACGATTCGCGGGAACTACAAATTCATTACGGGCGAGTCGTCCTCGCCGGCGACGTCATCACGAAGGTTCGAGCCGGCGCCGCGGGTTCATATCGATAGTTCACATTGCACCGAGTATCGATAACCGGTTAATTGACAGTCCGAGTCACAGCACTAAAGTCCGAGCACTCAAGTCGCGCGTTCAGTCCCACCCGTTCTCCTTCACCATGTGAGCCAGCTCGATTATGAACTTGCCTTCTTTGTATTTTTGACTGGACTCGAAAGCGTATTCCTAAAAAAGATTAGATTAGTTTTTCTTTATTATTATATTACAGTTGGAGTGTAAAATAGTATGTATAGTTAGCAAACAAAACAACGATAAAATCTAACGCAATAACAAAAGGGGAAACCGAGTGAGTATGACCCACTTCGGTTCTTTTTCTTTCTCATTCTATGGAATGAGAAAGAAAAAGAGACAGCAACACTAACATATTTCCAGCCCAGCATTGTCTTGCAGCAATCGCAGTAGATGTCGGCGACAGCGTGCAGCCCCGTGAGCAGCACGCGCTCCTCCGCCTGCCCGCACCCCACGTTCACACTGACGGACAAAACAAACAGATTATAGTCTAGGTTGTTGAGAACAGGCTTATTGCTTGAACTAAATAAAAATAGTTAATTGAAAATATACTTGTATACAGTTCATTAAATATATGCTTTGTATTTTAAGGTACCTACAATGGTGGTTTGTGACATATACCTTAAAGATGCCTTTAATAAAGCACACACAAACAAAAAGATTATGAATGCTTTAAATCAAGTCTAATATTGCATTTAAGTAATTTGGTACAAAGCATAATAGAAACATGATAGATCCCATTGTGAACTATTTTTTTATTCACATTAAAGTCTCAACGAACAAAAAACTAGTATCTGGTGTCTCTTATAAAAAAAGTTAATTTATAGACAAATCCAGTGTTAGTCCTGGTAAGTTGATGTCGTGATAGACAGACGCATTGTCATACCATTCTAAAGTCAACTATACTAAACATATTTCCAGAACTCTAAAAACTATTCGCAACAACTCGCTACAATCTCTAGTGTTTTTTTTCTATTCGTGACATTCAGAATCAGCTGTTCACAATTAGCAACAAAATTAAAACCATAATTCAAAACTGTATTGAATCATCCTTTTAAAAATGACGTGAGTTTTTTGTCACGTGACATTAAATGTGTAACTGTAAGAATAGTTCAATATCACCGACAATAACGAAATACAGCGCATGTTTGAATAAAATATAAAGACGTTCAAGGATAATATAAAATGCGGGCAAATGAAATATACATGAATGGGACACGATGATGTAGTATTTTAAATTCACTGCTGCATAATACATTGTTGGATAGAAATTGCTTACACCATATATGGAGACAGGAGATCTGCAGTTATCAAAAACGTTTTTAATTATTTTTTATGTATTATTAAAAGTTTATAAATTTCCATTTAGTTAAAAATATTAAAAACATTATCTTTAATACTTACACTGAATTGAAAAGATACGCGCGCCCCTGGCTGCCTTGAAACGACTGAAAAATGAGAAAAAAGCGTTAGAATTCTAAGAATAACAAGACAAGTTATTTTATGAATTAATTTATGAACAAGAAGCCACGACTGTCAGTCTTATTATAAAAATTAAAAATCATTATGTTGCTCTTCAATCTTAATTAAAAAATATTTTTTAGTACTTAATTGTTTATTAATTACCTACTTAAAAGTGTCGTGGATTTTTAATATCTAATCTATTCTTATCTATTTTTACTATAATGCTACCCTGGCTTCGAATCGATGCAACTCATTAATTTAAAAACAGTTCCGGTCATATGTTTGAAAAAACACACTTAAAAATACCTATCAATTACGGATAAAAAAGAAAAAAACGGTGAAATCGTTCAAATGATGCTTCACGCATTTGATTTTTATTTATATGTTTTTTTCAAAATATCTTGTAAATTTCATAATTATTTAAAACCATAAACTATTATATACTATTACTATTATTACTATTATTTAATAATATTCATATTATTAAATAGGAAATAACTTATGATTTGCGTATATTTGAAAGAGAGTTCCTTAAAGACAAATTATTTATTTAAAAAGGTAGAAGAAAGGAATATAAAGAACGCCATTCTGGACTGACATTAGAATTATTCATTTCGAAGAGCTTCTCGACAACTATAAGGTACTTTCTTTGAGTTTTTGATATAACTAAACGTGATTTTAAGTTCTTTGGATAAAAGTTACTATTAATAAATCCATTAAAGGGATATCAAATGTAACAAATTTAATATATTGAAAGCCTATAAATAATATATATATTCAATTAGTCGATATGTCATTTTTCTAAGGGGTACGGAGTAGGGTAGTTTATTTTGACAAAATTCGATCTATATATAAAAAAAATATTGTAAAAGTATACTAAAATAAATCCGTTAGAATAATATATATCTTTATTCTTTTGTTTCAATAAAAAAATGGTTATAAGAATTGAGCTCTTTGAATCAGGATAGGCCTTCATTCTATCATTGCCACCACCTCTATACTTTAATATTGATAAGCACCATCTCACCTTTGATATAAGCTCGTCATGGCTGGCCAGGTGTGCGCGGCAGTGTATACAGCTGTAGGTGCGGTTCGCCGGCAGGTACGCCTGGAACGTCTTGACCGGCGTGCGTGTAGCGCCCTCGCCTGCCACCCCGCCACGGTTAGTCACCCCCTCACGCATGAGTGCCTGCTAGCTACCAACACACACCCCGTCAACATCCCCTGCTCTGCCCTAAGTGCACTATCACCAGACCGCCATCGAGATTGTTTACTTTATAAACGTCAAGGCCATATTCAACTACGATTTAATTGTACATATTAAGAAACTCTACATTTAATTAACTGAATTTTATATTCTGCGGTTTAATGCAAATGATATAGGATCACAATTTCAATCGCGGTTTTCATCCCACATAGTGCACGTAGGGCAATAAACAGCACTCATGCGATAATACAAAAGAATACAACTTAAACTATAATAAATAAAGCTCATAAATTAACAGCTAATATATAATATAATTTAAACACAAGCATCTATAAATTAACTTGTGTACTAAGTATGGAGTTGATTTATTGAAAAGTTAACGTTGGTTGATTTATTATCGTATATGCAAAACGTCTAAAAATATAACTTCTTAAGTGGTCTCATGTCTGTCCGTTCAATTAAAGTGCATCCAGTGATCAATAAAGCACTAATAAGTGCAGTTCACTGATTGCCATTGTGTTGCTATCAATTGTGAGTCTCATTACACTAGTTCTTTTCATATCGGGCTGTTGGTTACCATGGCAACTACACAATCAATATTACCATCACACCATCAAACTACATGAATTACAACTAAGCAAGTATATAAAAATAATCTTAACTAAAGGTCTACATATAAACTAAGATGAAATAGCATTATTAAGAATCATAAATAGTGACTGTCGTTCGCTAGATAGAAAATGAAAGAAGAGAATTAAACAGTCAGAGGAAGAAGAACCGACAGAATAAGGTTTTAAATAGTGAAAGAAAAAGAATGATACAGAGTGAACAAGTTTCTAAACAGAGGAAGGGAGAGAGGAGTACAGACCTGGCTGGCGCGAGCAGCACGCGCCCGCCCACATGAGCCGCGCGGAGCGACGGTCACCTGCCGCGCGCGCCCAAGCCCCGCGCCGCGCGCTCTCTCCTACCACCCGCCACCCTCTGCAGATATCATATGACACTTATATAACATTATACTCTGGTACACGATGACACGCGGTGGTAGAGCCTAGTTGTAGTCAATTCAGTCGACTGACCAGCTCGTTTGGGCTGCCTCGACAGGGGTGAAAAAAATATCTTATAGAAGAATGGCGTTAAGTAGCCTATTGAAGCCATGTTACGTACTCTTCCAACTCGGCACATTTTTCTAGAATTACAAGGCGTTTGCAACTATATTTGAAAATTTCCATTGGCATGACCTTCTAGGTGGACCATGTCCTCATTTGCCACTCAGACCAAAAATATTTTTTAAAAAGCGATGGAATTACGTATGTGCTTGTGATATCGTGGGATGTTCTACAGAAGCGTAGGATGTGTGTGTGTGTGTGTAATTGAAACGGAGGTAAGTGCAGCAACACACTAATGGAATTTGAAGGTAACGGTGACTGTCTTCTGAGTTTACTCCCAGGCAACGAGCGCTGAGCGACGCCTTGAAAGCTTCATTTCAATAACGTTATTATTAACGAATGAATTGGTATAGCTTTAAATATATTCACGCTTTTTCACCATTTACACCAAACTCAAGTTAAGTGCCTAAAAAAGATATATTTAGATATTGTAATTATATTTTAACATCCTGTTGATTGTTAAATTTACACAATAATTAAAATTTCGCGTTTGAGTTATAAATTTATATGAATATCCTAATTTGTGATAAGTATACAAATATTATTGTAAATATACCTAAACTATAATCCAGAAATTCGTATTATATGTCCGAAAATGGAATATCGAAGAAACAGAAATTGAAAATCGTGAATCTTTGAAATTGAAATATTTATCTTTCAATATAGACAGAGATTGTTTTAAATTTATGTAAAATTTTGAAAACAACGTCATTAGCCTACATAGGAACAATAGCTGAAGCGTGTCCGTTGAAGCAGCAATGTTTCAAATAAGGTTCATTGCTCGAAGGCTCCGTCGTCTCCGTTCCGTCCGAATATCTAGCGGCAGCTGAGTAGAGCAACACTGATCACTAGGACTTTGATCAAGGTTCGAATTGTGACACCTTCCTTTAGGAAACCATAATTGACAAGCTTACAAGTGGCTAGGAGTTACTGATTCCGAATCGGCGCCATTATGATATAATATTTATTATACAGCCTTGTATTTTTACAATTGCATTTTTTTATTTTACTAGACAGCCATATATTATTATTTGTTAGCGAAATTGGTGCTTTTGTAAGTCCGTTTGTCTGTTCCTACAGGCCACAAGCTGTTAGTTTTATCACATTTTGGGTTTTCCAAGTTTTCACAGTTGTGGTCTTCATTCCCCACGATGGCCAGTCGCCTTGGGGGAGGGCTATTATATTATACCAATAGTTACAGTTGCGTCCTTAGCCTCGCAATCTTTTCATAATTCAGTCCACACAAACAAGAGCATAGCCTAAGCGAGATAAGCTCAATCCGACAATCCCAGCTATACTATATTATGTCGCTTTTCGTCCTAACAGTGCTGACTATGACATTTAAATTTTCGGTAGGAAGGTACTCTAAACCATTTTAGCTCGCTCAGTCGCGAGCTGAGATAAGCGATAACATTTACTCTCAGTGTGGCTGTTGATTTATAATCTCGCAGTGTCACCGACACTAACCTATACATATAAGGTAAAAGGCTAGTTATAGTTAAAAAAGGTGGAATCTAATTGAAACCTAAAACGTGGACAGTAAAATAGAACGGATATTAGGTTATTACAGCGAATGGCATCGTTAGGAAAATTACTGATGTCATGCATATGGATCTAGTTAGCGAATGTGCAAACAAAACTGTTACTGTTGACTCTATTCTATGAACAACGTACGAAGTACCTACTAGACGTGGATTAGAAATGTATGGATGTATGTTTAGTTTTATAATATACAAGAAATTGGGATTTTATTCTCTTTAAAAACTTATTTAAGTATGTTTCTCAAATTTGTAATTAAATTTGTTAAAGGAAAATTGTCATAAAAACAAGTAAATAAATGTAATAATTGAAGTATAATATTTTTTTTAGAAAACATTGACGAATTTCGAAATTAAATATTTAATGAAGAGAGAAGAGTTGATGAGTTAACTGAAATGGAGGTACAATTACATATGAGCTAACATTTGCAGAACAAGTTACGTTAAAGGGTCTAGAGACAAATAGAATAAACGCTTGTCTAATAAATTGACACAAGCGTTTGCACTTGTCTAGGTACTCAGTTTTCAGGTTCTAAGGTTTCAGGTTCTCAGTTCTCAGGTTTCAGGGTTTTTAATACTTACTAATAATATTTAGGAAGTGTTTTGAATAGTGATATTGCTTATTGAAATGATTCAAGTAATAAATAATATGTGTGTATTATTGAATCGTTCCAAGCAAGTTAATGCGTAGCTGCGATGAGTTGTAAACAGGAAATAATAAACAATTACCGATTGAACATAAAATAATAATAAAATATTATCTATTGTGAGTAATAATTGCTTTAGTTATATTTCGATATAAACTATTATAGTTTATTCTAAGAGATATGGAAAGTGTAATAAAGTAATAATCTTAGTTGATGTCACCTTGGCAAATTAAATGAAAAATGAAAAGGTCAGTCAGAACTTTGTTATAGAAATAGCGTAAAGACAATATCTAATTTAAAAAATAACGTAGAAATTTATTACAAGCCTTGACTTGCAGTAATTAAATTTACCAAGTTTCTTCTTATATGAAGTAACAAAAGACACATAGAAACATACACATAAACATAGAAACCTTTTACTTAAGATGTATTTCAATTTGAAAGAAGAAATTCGAAATATTTTGAAACAAGGAATTCGAAAAATCAAAACTGCTATTTAATAAGATAAATTTTTTTTTTCATATTTTCTTTGTATAAAAAATTAATTTGCCATGTGTTGATAAATATGTTCTATACAGTAAAAAAAAACTAATGGTTTATAGCTAAGTGATATCGGAGTATTCTAACATTTTCGTCATCCAAGTCTGCATAATTTTACTGCAGACGACAATACACTCATTTAACTAATGCTCTGGCTTTTCATTCGTCCTTCACAATGGATTATTTGGATTAATTCCAGTTAAATCGAGGTGAAGGCTATTGTCAAAACTATTCTCGCGACGCCATTGTTCCAGACGGGGTAAGTTTTTTACGCTTAGCACCCAGGAATTCAGTGCATTAGGTAAATGTACTAGAAGAATATCAAATAAATATGATATATTACGGTATGATAGTATTCGTAACCACTGTGTACCAACAAGGTAAAATATAGATAAATAAAAAAACTAAAAGCCCGTCACGTAATCTTTTACGCTACGTATATACTCTGAGGAAGGCATTTGGAAGTTTGAAAATATATGTAATGATAATATATATATAGAGTAGTATTTTATAATTAAAGATATCTACAGTAAGATGCTTTAGAGAAAATTAAAATGTATATTAGCGACTTGTCGTGCAATTTACTAATGGAGAAGATGAGAAGTGATCTTAGCAAAGCAAGAAATAGTAAATATTTTTATTTTATAACATGTCTGTTCCAAGTCGTATAACTGGATGGCTAATAATTTGATCTGGATTAAACGAAAATTCATTAACATTTTTAGATAATTTTCGTGCAATTGGTCCATTTAGCATCACATAATGAGACCGTATATAGAAACAGTCCCTGGACATTTGTAGAGTCATAAAACGGCACATGAATAAGCACCGAGCATAGCCAATTATTATTTCGGGCCCATAGCGTTGACTCACTCGATCAACCGATGATCAGGGATTGTGTTCGGAATTGCAAATTTAGCGGTACATTTTAAACAATGGCACATCACTCAAGCACTCAAGATTAAATAGATAAAAATATACTGTTGATGGTGTAATAAATAATAATAATCTCGATGGAAATAAAATGACAACTAATTGGAATCAAGAAATAAATAACTGGGATGAAAATAATAATGAAGACGTGGATGTTAATTGAGTTCATTTTATAGCAATTTCTTTTCTCGTTTTAAAGAATTTTATAATAAAAAGCCACTAGAAGTGATCTTTGTTAGGGATCTGGCTTTCTAGGAGGATTTCATATTAATAGCTGTTGTAAAATTATAAAATTCATTAATTAGTCACGTAAATGGATATCCTTAGCTTTGGATTACTCATTTTCTAGGGGCACAAAAAGGACGAAGCAAGTCCAGTTCACTGTGTGCGTTGGACACTCACATAATACACAGTCAATAACTAAAACATAAACACATATCTCTACACACACAGACACATTCACATAAATACAAACTCATAAGTAACTCATAAAATGCTAAAGTCACGACGTGTTTTCAGTAACGTAAGGTTTTATGTTCATATAAGTAAAGTAAAATGATATTTTCAAAATTAAAACGCATAAATAAGAATGTAATTTCGATTTGGATCAAAATATTTATAACTAAGTAATTTCAAATTCACTTAACATATCTGTTAAAAGGATTTAGGTACGTTACGAAGTCGAGCGGCAATTTAAAAGTTTTTATTGAACTTTCAAGTTAGTCAAGATCAATGTTCGAGTTACTTTATTAATCCAGGAAGCGTTCTCAATAAAACATACTTGGATGGCAACAGATACGCGACGGGAATAACAAATGATGGCGGACAGTTTTATTTACTAAGACCATTGATGTTGATTTATCTGCGTCGTCTGTTATTTATACGGTTTTAAGCTAAATATGAATCGCTCACACAAACTCACGTACCTTTATTTATATTATAATATCAAATTATCATATATAGCAGCAAAAGATATTAAGTTTTGATGTTTCTTAAATATAAGTACCGTTGGAAGTAATGCGAATGTTTTTAGGATTTATTATATTATACGAACTGATTGTCCTGATTGATTGAGCCATCAACGATCAGCTTAAGCCGCTGGGGATTAGAAAAACAATACACATTGAATTTTTGTACGAGTATTATTTTTTATAAAAGTAAATCTTCTTTCTCAAATATAAGTAGGTATACATGGATACTGATTTAAGCTACGGAACCAGCTTTCAGCTATACCATCTAAAAACCGCCGGCTTATGAAGGTCAAACATCTTAGGGCATGTAAGTCAAGTGTAGAGTCTCGCTAAAAATAGATAGTTATTTTCGATGTCAAGAATGGTTCAAAACTATTCATCGCTGTATACATAAAGTTAAGATTTTATTTAGTCTTTATATAGAGCAAAACTAAAATGTCAGCCTCTTTTAGGTGTTTGTAAAATAGGTAAGTTCTATTTCTATATTAATTTAATAAATACCAGTTGATGGCGTGTAATCTGGTGAACGTGCATTTTCAATAACAATTTTGTTTCTATGAATTGCTGCTAATTAATTTATTATGCGATGATTGCTGCTTTTTTCGTTTCGGTAGAGAGGCAGCACTGTGTTTGACAGAATGTCATTTGTCATATTTTTTAACAGCACTTTCTAATACACGTTATGAGTACAGTATGTGATGTGGTGTATTGTCATCACGCTACTGTAATCATTAAAATTTCGTTATTATTAAGAAAGTCATTTTTTTCTATGAATGTCAATTATTTTAGGGGAGGGGATATAGTTTTTATGACGTAATATATCAATATATCCAGGGGAGGTCACAGAATGTGAAACAGGGAGTGACAAAGGAGGGAGAGGAGTTTAAGTTGAAACTCTAAGTCACGTATTTTATAAACGACCCCTTGGTGGAATTAAATACAGAAAAGACAGAAAAACCCGACAAAAAAAGACAAAAATAAAAATAGATTACAAGCAAGAATTACAAGCAAAACAAATTTATTGACAACATACAAAAAACTATAGGAATATAGAGCATACTGTAACAAGACTATTGCTATATTAGAAACGGATGATATAATTTACAAAGCCATTGCATGTGAACTTGCCAAATTACAATGGTTAGACTATACCGTTAAATTCCAAAGTGACAGGAATAACAGTATAGCTGCCAGGGGTGAAGTATATGTTGAAACTACTAATATAGCTAAAAAGTTCTTCAAGTCTTTTTAGTCCTTTACACATTAAAATCTTGCCAAAATACCAAAAATAAGAGCAGAAATCTATCCATTGAATCTGACCTTATCAAGAAGCTAATTGAATTTATTTAGAGCATTTTTATCAATGGATATAAAGTATCAGAACAAAAGTTATAATTTTTAGAAACAGTTATAGCCTTCAGACTTAATCTAAGATTTATTTTGGAGAATTTTATGGAGAAGATGAATTAAAGATGATGGAGAGATATATACCAGTATACATAATAATAAATAAAGCATATTATCAATGAAGAAAATAACAACTAAATTTTATGTTCTTACGGTGTTTGATAATGTAAGTTACTTTAAAAGAAATTAATTAACATATTTAAAAAAAAATATAAACGTGTATAGCCATGTTCAGCCATTCTAAATTTTTTAAAAATATAGTATTAAAAAAAAAGCCGTTAAGGGCTGAGATTCTAACCCACAACCTCTATGAATCCATTCCGTCGCTCCACCAATTGAGCTACCGTATCCCTGCGATACGTAACCGAATAAGAATCGTGCCCGTATTGGTTAATTACTCATATAGTATTTATATAAAATTAGAATCTAGAAAAATAAGGGCATCTAAAAGGCTAGAACAAAGACCTAATTCATCTCATAATTGCAAGCTATGAGGAAGTGCAGGAGAGATCTCATACGTGAATAGTCACGCCAACGCCTTGTATATTTTAGGATGACTATATTTAGATCAGATGGGCTGAACCAACCTTGCATCTAAATTAATTTCAAGATCAATATGGTGCATCCAAATTTTGAATCCTGTTATGAAATCTATTTCCAACTTGATACAGTATTTCTATTTGCTTTCAAGTAATATTTTGAGAGAGTTCCATTAGTTTTTTCTATAAACTTCTATCTGGAATTTTACTTTCATAATTTATAATAAAATATTTTCATATATATTTAATCGTATACATTTATCAG
The DNA here is from genome assembly GCA_963555665.1 of Dircenna loreta. Lineage (NCBI taxonomy): Eukaryota > Metazoa > Arthropoda > Insecta > Lepidoptera > Nymphalidae > Dircenna > Dircenna loreta. The sequence continues at coordinate 13,465,705 of OY743092.1, forward strand.
CACTATATGAATAAATTGTAAGATTTTTTTGTAGACCACAAAATTATCTGTTTATTTATTTAATGATACTAAAACAATAACAATACAATTATGTAAACAATATCAGCTTGATAGTAATAAACACAAATGTATTATTGACAAATATTTAATTTCTAAAATAGGTTGATACTTTGGCTTTGGGTTCAGGGAGATTGCGTCATTAGAACTAACACCTGATAACGAGTTCTTATGCAACGAGATAAGCGTCTACGCATTTAATGTCTTCAAGCAATTTTAAGCTTTAATACAGTAACAAAAGGGATTGAAATGTTTTGATCTTAACAAGAACTACTGCAACTGTGTTTACATAACCTGAAGAGACAAGTTGATTTGGAAATTTCAACTGTAATGCAATACAATAAAGATTAAATTCAATTCTAGTATCATAGAGGTTTATTGACTTTGATATAAGATTCGCAATAATTGCAGCAGTCATTTCCGCATAGTTAAGGGGATCATAGACACGTACGTATACTTTTAAAAGTGCACTTTTTAAATAGTATGGGAACTGATAAGAACTAACCTAACTAGATAAGAATCAATCCATATATGAGAATATAAAAAAAAATGCGTTTAAAATAAGGTAAGTCATAAATCAAGTAATAGAAGAACATTGATATATAATAGGCGGTACAGTCTAAGTATAGCCAATACACAGCATAATGTTTAGTATACGAGCTTCACTGGAATACTATTTTATATACTTATATTATTTTGCCAAACAGATGTGATGTGAAGCGCATTTCAACGAACTTTGTACTAAATCAATCTTCACCAGTTCGTACTTTCAGCAAATAGAGTATAATTTATTTTGTAGCACGTGGATGCACGGGAAGCTACAAGCGAACTGCACCCTTACTACGAGTTTTGATAGAACGAAACGTTGACAGTTTTCGAGAAGTCACGAAATGAGTTCTTGGTTGTTATTTGGTTGGCAGAATACCTATCAAAACCAAGAACTGCTCGAAAATTATTAACGTTTCGTTACGTCAACACTCATACTAGGCTGCTACTGGTTCTGCAACTCTATTTCAACGTTTCCGTTTGATAGCTCCATGTCTGTACCATATTTTATGGTATTGTATTAAAAGCTTTTTATTAATAGGTTTAATGGTAAATGCTAACTCAATCAGATTTAATTACGCACATGAACTGAATATGTTGGATTTTCAAACCCGTACCACTTGAAACTACAATCAAATGCTTATTTATTTACTTTGGTTTCCTAATTTCATGTAATTTTATAACCTTTACTACTTTTATAATAAAAGTGTTCATTCCTTATTCATTGAATTATTGATGCTACCGGCTACGGCTTGACCTTTGTAAACTATATCTAGTGTTTTTTAAACTTTGCTCTGCCAACTTTTATCACTAAATACAATTCTGCAAATAAGCACAAAATACTGTACATAGTTAAAATGTGCTTCCATAAAAAGATCTCGAGAGCGTGTTTATATAAAGTTTCATATTTCATAACAAAAGAGATAAAAATATATGTCACAAGGATTTGACGAATAAATGAGGTCGATGACCAAAACAAGCCCAAAAGCTTATCGTTTAACCAATGTCGCGTTAATGGTCTGTTCCATTTAGATAAAGAATTATTACTGTTTCTTATCAATTATTAATTAAATTTAACGAATTTTGTCGCATTCGTCTATTTCGTATAAAATTTACTGTTTATTATTGAGATGGATATTTGTTATCAATCGTTTTGAAAAATCTAGTTTGATGCAGTGCACTAACATCGGTATCATAATTGTAAATATTCGGACATTCGAACGCAATCTTGCCCCAAACTTAGCAAAGTTTGTACTACTTATCTAGTATCAGTAGTAGAAACTGATAATCATACATAAATTATGTTTTTCTTCGTAAATAGATATTTAATATATGACATGATCTAGAAAAATACAAGTTTTATTAACAAACATTTTTCTAGACTGGGGATCGAACCCAAAACCACACAATAGTCGGAATAAGATAACTGCGCCAATCAGTCGTTCTTTTAATTTATATGTTTTGTAAGAGGCCTTCTACCTGGAGCTAATTATTAATGATATATAGCACTTTAAAGGCACGGACGTTAAGAATTAGATACCGTTACATTTAAAACATTATATTTATTTTATTTTTCTTAGATTCAATATCTGGTATCTGTTGTTGCTGTCCGACTGAGGAAGATTATTTTTCTTTTATATTTAGAAAAGCGTGTTTTTTGTAAGTTACGTACATCTTAGCGAATAAAAAGATATCGTAGAGTTATTTCTACCATTCGTTGTATTACTTGATTTAAACTATAAAATTAAATATATATATATTATATATATATATATATATATATATGTGAAAGTTGTTTCTATTTATTATTTTACATAATTCTTTTTTTGCTCCTTATAATAATATTTTTTGTATTTCCTGCATACATTCTACACATGCCCTGTCGTGGACGTTAAAAACTACAATTTGTACTTTATAATATATTAGATATGATTTAGATTTTTAAATGCAATAAATTAAATAAATTCATATTATCAACTCTTTAGTTACATACGGACATAGTTAACTATGACGAGAACATCATACAAGTTTATAAAACAAGCGATAAATAATTTGAACAAATATAAACTTTTAAATTTAATTAAAAGTAAGTTGGAATAAATGAATAATTCGCATTATATGCTTTTATCTCCCGTGCGGTTGTTTCCATTTAATTAAAAGTAACATATGGCATCATTTATCCTCTTTAAAGTTTAAATGAAGCACGAAAATATCTTAATAAAGCATACAAAACTAAGTTTTAATAAAATTATAAATTAAATATATATTAAATGTCTTGTAATAGGTATATATAATGTGTAATAACGGCTTTATGGCCGTCGTAAAACCGTCGGTCTGTCAGAACAAATTGTAGTAATGAAAGTTAAGATCCCAACATTTTATGTATTTATTCACTTGTGTCTAAACATCTGACAACACCTTAAGGGTGGATTGTCAAGGCAATTGCATATTCTATGCACCACTTTAAGCATATTAGGTACACAAGTAGAAAAGAAGATTCTTTTTTAAATGGTAGAACATTTATCAATTGAATGGAGTTTGTGGTTGGCTCCACCGGGCACTATCATCTTCTCGCAGTAAATGAAGCCTGAACGTTTTGTGGTAGCCGAACCGGAAAATCAACCTCCACTCTCTCTCCTATCATCATTTCCATCCAATCCAATCGTCATTGTTCCTCTCTTTTACGGGCTGTCAAAAACGCTGCTAGGATACTAATTTTCCATATGTTGTACCTAAAATGTAAAGTTCATGTGCGCAAACACCCAATAGAAAGGTTCGATTTCTATTTGTTTTTTTTTTTAGTATATGAAATTATATAAAAATTTCGGACTCGTTTATAATCAATAACATATAACACTACTGAGTAATGTATCTTTCAAGACCTAGATTTATCTCTAACATCTCCGTTAACTCTCACTCATAGATCCCATAGATTTTGATCTATGATCTATGAACCACATCTGCGGCTCTAAAAACTAAATCAACCTACCTTTTATATTATTAATTAGCAGTATGATAGAAAAATATATAGTTTATACATTTCATGAATATCAAACGAAAATTAAATGGATTAAGTTCACTCAATTTGAGTCCATCCATCTGTGAACGACTCAACGGGGCGGTGACCGGCTTAGTTAAATTTATTGCGAAAACCTAACTTGAGTCACAAAACGGTAAAGTTTCATAAAGTTATTCAAATATTCCCTGGCAGTGCTTTAAATTTCGGTTTCTTGTTCAAAAAGTGCAGCTGGTTGCTGGTAGCGGTTATGAAAATCTTTTCCAGTAGCAATGTTAATTAGAGCGTAGATATTTTATATAAAGAGGCATGTTAAAAGTTAGGAATTATTGTTTTTTTAAATCTTTGATGAACAACGTATGAACAGTTTGCATTTTGCTTTGAAACGGCAAAATATGAAATAGTAATGGTTTATTAAATTCTAATTATACTATTAAAAATATGTTTTATTTTTAGATTAATAGATCGATTAGAAAATTGCCAGATTTTATGTTTCTGTTCTGTATGATTATGACAGTTACAATAATTTTAAAATAAGAAAAATGGGTGCGTCCTCAAAATACAATGGAAAATATTTACTTGAAACAAAAATGTATTTGAATTAATTCAATTTATATTCACATAAACTCTGGCAGCTTGAAAAGTTTCATTTGAAAAAGTTTTGAAATGCTAAGTTCTGAGCCCAAATAACCAGTTACTTTAAAACAAAATAATTTACATCGTGTGCCATTTATATAAATAATGTTAACTCGCACTTGTAGGGTTTAATATAATAAATATGACTTTAAATTTTACGGTCTACTAAAAGTATCTGAAGATTCAGCTTAAAATTCTCCAAGTTACAGGACAGCTGCCATTAGGATCAAGAGTGGAATTAAATCTGATAAATTAAACTGGTCCGAACTGAATTCGTTACCAACTGGAAATATTGTAAATAACTAAATTATAAATCAATCTTAATTCCTTTCAGTCCTCTCAAATATATATGGATTGTTTTTAATTAAATTTTAAATAGAAGCATTGTTCAACGAAGAAATGTAGCTTATTATATGTATCGATGTATATATATGTATTCATCGATAAACTAAAACAAGTATATAATTGTCGGGCCAGTCATGATTGAAATATTATCCCACACACCACGGGTGGTCCTGGGCGTGGGGTCTAGTCATCAGCTGTGTCGTAAACAATGGCGTTTTGCTAATCTTTAGTGTTAAATTACACGAACTTGGAATTGCATTAACCATCTTTTTCAATCCTTTATTCTATACAAAATCAATATAAGATACTTGGATTTAAGTTTCTATAGATAGTAAATATTGGATTTAACTTATCTCAGTAAGAACTGTCTTATGCTACGATAAGCTATAAGAATTTGTAAATCTCTGTAAAGTGATACTATTTCAGGTATAAAATGTAAGCCTTGTGAGTTTATTCGTCTAAACTCTAAACGGTCTGTTCTCTAAGTATTCTCCTTCACGTGGCTTGTAATGTATTTTTTTTCTTAGGTCATTTCCGAAGAAAAAATCGTAATTTTGTAAATCTTATAGATATAGAAACGGAGTTAAGATAAATAGTTTTATCTGTGACGAAAGAAATGGAAAATATTTAAAAATTATGAAACACGAACGTTATGCTTTTTTTTACTGAATTTAAAATTGTAAGAAAAAAATAATTTTGTGTTATTATTTCAGGTGTGAACAACTTTAGAGTTTAATGTTTTCTAAAGGACAATATCTTTAGAATGATGTTTATTTTAACTAAACCTTGGACTCTTAATTCAAGTTTATTCCACTCAAACGGTCGATGAACTTCAATTTTATGTAAAGAAGGATTACAGAGCAATTCGAAGATAAACAAATCAATGATCGATTAAAAAATAACACAATTACAATGTTATTCATTACAGATTAAATAAATTTGTAAGTATGTATTTTGTGATGACCTGTTTTTTGTAAGTATGTTAGTTTAAATGAACTGTTTACAAATAATTTACCGTAAGGAAAACATATTATATTGTAAGATACGTATAGATAAGTAACAGTGGGACAAAATATAATAAGCATATTCGTCCCACGGTTTCATTTTTAGCGAGAATTGTGTTTTTTGTGACATGCCGTTCCTCGCCAAAACATCACAAATAATTACCGTGACGGAAAACTCGTCATTACTTATAACTGTTATATAACTTTTTTGTACCGTTTTACGATTTTTTTATATCAGTAATAATGTTCACATACAATTTTGAGTAAAAAATGTATTTAAATAAATTACCATATCCACATTTCGTGTACCTATTCTTGATTCAATAAAATTAGTTATGAATAAAATAATTATAACTGTATTTACTTTCCTGATTTTTACATTATTAACATCTTTGTAGGAGTGTTTTGACTTATTTAGTTTAATTTATTAAGATAAAATAAAATTCTATTATATTTAATTATTAAATTAATTATTTCACCTTTTTATATAAATATAATTTAAGATAACTAAACAATAAAATGAAAAAGATTTTTCAAGTAAATCAATATTTTAATTTAAATTGCATATCAGTAATTATTACCTCTTCCATTGCATTACAAGAATATATTCAGACAGACGTCTTAACATACATTATGGTAAGTATTAATAAATTTATCGTAAGCAAGACATTTGTAAGCGCACAAAAATGCGTGTCAGTCGCAATTTCCGGGTCGCGGTGCGGTGTTAATGAACTCTAACGAATATAGTTCAATATGCGTGTGCGCATTAATATTGGCCACTCGGCTTTTTAGATCAACATAAACAAACAGCGAATACTGTATACATTGAATTCATATATAGTAGTTAGTTTAATTAAAAGTTATATAAGTATGAATAAATCTCGTGTCACGATGTTTGTCCGGACGAATCTGCACTACTAGACCGATTTTAATGAAATTTAACACATACATATATGTAACTTATTAAAATGTTACATACAGGCTATTTTATAGTATTTATTTTGGTTAATATAACGATAATTTCATTGCAGACTAATATTTATTAATTTGTTGAGTTTCCAACAGATGGCGGTTAATGTTAGTTAATCTGTTGGTAATACTCGTATCTAATTTCGAAAGTAGTCAATGCAAAATCAAATTGTTAAAATTGTATCAAACTGTTCACACAACGTTCATTAAATATTTATACCCGAGTGTTTATACATACTTTTTATTTTTGGGTACGGAAACTTTTAAGTATTCCCTGCGGGCGAAGTCACGAGCAACAACTTATATATATAGACATGCGCAAGTGACAGCCACCGACAAACTATCCTATTTATAATATCATTCTCAATCACATTGTTTTGTCTTTCATACATATATGTTAAATGCGCTGAATGTATATATATTTCTCATTAAAATGAAGTGAGTTTGTATCATTGACCTGAGTGATTGATATGAATTTAAATTATACAAAGTATATTAATAAATGTATTGATAAAATTATTTACTATAATAATAAGGTAATACCAGTATTGGTGATATACGAGTAAAATTGTATTGTCAGCAATTTTATATATTCTCACAACAACTTTGCTATAAATATAAAACTCTAAAGGTTAGGTTAATCTTATAATATAATAAAACTAGAATAAGTAATCAAGATATCCATATATTATACTCGTATATATAATATTTAATAAAATATTACGTTCTTAATTTTAATAATATACACGGAAGTACTTTAGATATATGACAGTATATACGAATTCTTACTTTATAGTTTACGAAGTTGTTATATCGTATTATAAATTAATTGAACATAATTTCCTTGGTTAATAGTTTAGTTGTTAAGGCAAGGCAGAAAGGTTCGAATCTATTTATATAAAAAAAGACAACCTATTAGATAAAAATAAGCCTAACTAGAAAATGTACAAAGCTTTATAATTAATTAAAAAAAGGTCGAGTCTAGTTCTAAAGGTACAGCCAGTATGTGACATGCTCCGTCTATTTCTTTCATCGTTGTTAGAACAAGGCATAGCTCACAATACACGCTGATATACATATATATATGTATGTATGTATGTATATCAGTGTGTATTATATATATTGGTAATTGGAACATCGAATAGCAGATAAAAATAGAGCCTCTTTTAAGGCAAATCGAAAATTGATCTTTAAGGCACTAACTAATTGATAATATCCACTTACCTTATCAAAGAGCTAAAAGTCATTCACCCCCATAATCAAAGAAGCACGAAGGGTGAAACACAAACAGGCTATATTGATTCATCGCTTGTTCTGCGGTCGTTGATACCAACTAATTGACTATTTTGTACTTACATACTCTCTATGTCTAGATGTTCCCTGTGATTTCATCAGCATAGCGCCCAGTAATGAGGCGCCTCACGACACAAAATATTGACAAAATCAGTACAGTTCTATTTCTGTTGTAATTACAACTCAAACAATGTTTCTATGTATGTATGTTTGCCAACCAGTTGTAGTTTTTGCGTGAGCGGCAAACAAATAGACAACAGAACGTTTCACGATTATTTTGGGGTTTGTATTACGCCGAAATATTATTTATATATATAATCAACATTATTTATTTGTTTTTTACTTTCATTTAATATATCTAATCAATTAATGATCGTATCAATACCGTTATTTAGATTGACCGATAAAGTCTTATCTTTATGACCTAACTTTTTATAATAACATGAAAATAATCAAATTTAATCACTCTTTAAGGAAAAAAATGTGCAATAATAATAATAAAAGTACATTAAAACATACTTTTCCAAATCGGTTTATCTATAAATCGTTTAATTAACAGATCAGTTCGTCGGACATATACGAGTGACAATTTTATCAATAGTATGTATTATACTCGTAAATACTGACGTCAGAATATGATATTTAGGTCGAGGGCCCTACTGTTAAATTGACATGTTGTCGAGAACCTATCGTCCTAAATACGAAATTTATCTTTTAAATGTTGTTCCATTTAATGTGGATAAATTACTTTAAACCAAAAATAATAATAATTCCTAATAAAATCATTATACTTGTTTTAGTTTAAAATATTTGTTTTTATTTATATATAAGTTATACAGTTCAAGATATAAGTTACACTATCATATTACTTGTAGTTTTAAGTATACAAAATTAAATAACATTGCCTTATAAACGGTCGGGCTACAAAATATTTTTATAAACTCTACGTTTGATCCTCTGAATAAAACACTTTTAAATAGACTAATATTCTTGTTTATTATCATAATGATAATAAGCACTAAAAAATATTATAAAGAGATATTTTAAAAGAAAATTTAACAATGTATTATTTGAATAAATTCGAAGGAGAATTTTATTAAAGATGGCTGCAGAGCAATCGCCGAGGTAGCATTGTAAAGTCCCGTCACCTCTGACGCCGATACAATGGTTCTGCATAATACCGTCCAAAGAATAGTAATAAAGCTATTTTTAAAATACCTAGAAAATGGCGGCTTGCCTTTTGAATAACAACTTCTTTGAAAACATTCGGTGTACTGCGCAGGTACAAGCTACACGCTAAATTATTACAATTTACTGAATAAAAATAGCCCAGTAGTTGAAGATACATAAAAACCACAAGAAACAAGTTAGTTTTATAAGTTCTGTAGAAAAATAATGTGCTCGCGTGCTATTACGTAGTTTCGTGAATACGGTTTGAACCAGAACTCGTGTTGACATTTTTACTTAAAGCTTCGACGTTAGTCATAATGGTTACATTTACATTTGGGACATATTATTTTTTGTGACTGGACGCTAAAAAATGTAACAAAAACTAACAATGTGTTTTTAGAAAAAAAAACATTGTTCTTTTAGAATTATCAAGTTCAAAATATGTTTAGGATAAATTATAAAAAAGAATATTTATTTGAAATAACTTTTTTTTAAGTTCTTAATTTATATTATTTTACACTAAAGCAATGATCGTTGAATGAGTAGACGATTTTTAACTACGCGGGCGGCCAGACATGACGTTAATATTGGACAAAATAAGACAAAAGTTGCAGACGGGAGACGTCGCTCATTTGCGCAGGGTGTAGCGTCCTTTAGAGCGAGAGAATTAAACTTGTTTAAAAAAAGTACCTATAGTTTTTGTAGAATAGAAATGGGTAATGCAGGAGACAAGACGAGAGGGAGGGGTAGGGTAGACTAACGCATGTCTAGACGAAGGTCTATAAAGTTTGGTTTGCGAGGGAACAAGTTAAGCTTAGTTATTAAAAGAAATAAAATAGAAAGTGCAGAAAGAAAAAGGGAGAAGAAGGAGGGAGGGGGTGTACGTAGTGCAGAGCGCAGATCGACGCATGTCTAGACGAGAGTCCATAAAGTCTGACTTGCGATAGAATAAGTTCAATGCATATTATTCAAGGAAATAAAACTTGAAGTGCAGTCGGGGGAAAGGGGAGAGTGAGTGGGGAGGGGGTTGAGGTGCTGTAGACTAACGTTTCTGTCTAGACAAAGGTCTGCCTAGCGTGGATTGCTAAAGGAATTAGTCGTACAAGCTTTGTACAGTTTTGCAGATAATATGATTTATGAGAGGATGCAGACTAACTTTAGCCACCTGGGAGGATATAATACGTAAGTCTAGACGGTACAAATCTGTACCCCTAATACGAGTTCGGATAGTAGGTGACTGTTCGAAAACTATCAACGTTTTGTACTATCAAAACTCAAACTGGGGATAATGGTCGAGAGGTTGGTACGCAAGTCATCATGACAGAAGAATAGCTTATGTTTTATATGTAGAGGACATTAAAAACTAATATTACAATTAAATACCGATTAATTACCGAATAAGTATTCATTATTTAAAAACTTCTTTGATGTATAAACGAAATTAAATGTTCATAATAAAATATACAAATAGATTCTTTGTCAGAAAGGTGATTCAGGTAAAGCGATGTTCTATGGAAACTGAAGAATGTTACGCATCACTCACTTAAGTACCGTTTAGGGAATGAATCATATATTCAAAAAACAATAAAAATGTTCGTTGTTCTTATAAAAAAAATATAACAAATAACGTATAGTAACGTAATAATATTGTATTCCGTAAAAGAATAAACATTAATAGAATTTCTCTCAAGGGTATAAAAGTAATAAATTTTTATCACATAATATAATATATTATATTATATGTCTACAATTACAAGAAGTTCTTAAGTACCTACTCAATAATCTCTCTTTGTAATGCATTTCAAGCGGTTCTAATAGAACGGTTATAATATATAAATTGTAAAGGAGACGTCACATTTTGCGACGCAGTACGAGTCACGTAGAAAGGGTGTTCAATAAAGGGTTTATACTTTCATCAATGAACTGCTTTCCTTCTTTTCGAAGTTTTCCAAACATTTGGTACGTTTCCTAAAATTATTATTATTCATTTCAAAAATTATGAGCAACTAACTAAAATTATAAAAAAAAATCGTATTTGTAGATTTGAATCTAACGTTAAAATAATAGAAGTCGTTATTAAAACAAATTCAGTACTAAAAGTGTACGATTATTATTCGTTACGAAACGTTGATCGTTTTCGAGCAGTCACGAAACAAATTCTCGCTTGATTAGTTGTTATTTGGCGAAGAACCCGTTTCGTGATAGCTAGAAAACTGTTAACGTTTCAAAATATCAAAACTCGTACTAGAAGTACTGATTAGACAATGGTTACTTTAAACCTAGCGTCAGTAGGTACGATAAAACATTACGACAAAAACTTTCAATAGCGGTATTTCTAAGTAATTAATGTCAAGAGTACATATGTATGTATGTACTTGTAATACTGAAGCAAATAATATACGTAATATATAAACAATGATAGATCATTTAAAAACAAGAGGAATTGCATGGAGTTGTTATTTTATATAACTAATATATATTTATAAAGACATCTTGAGATCTTTAAGATGAAATAAAAGGAGACCAAAGTGGTAGGTTGTATCCACTCTGTTTCACAGGTACTACTTTTATATAGACTATTATATATATATATATATATATATATATATATATATATATAAACCATGTCACGGCCACAGTTGGTTTTTATTTATAATTAAACTGCAATTAGCGGTTTTGTTCTTATCGTTGAATTTCCTCATTATATTATTAGACAATGTGTTAGTGTGATATGTATTGTAATGTATTGCGCATTAATTCATAATATAATTTAATTATTAATTATAACTAAAGCTTGTTATACACCTGCTTGTTTTCAACGTTATATGTATTAATGTATTCAAATTACTATAACAGGCCTACCATTGGATAAGTCATTCTTTGAAATGCAAGATTATTTACTATTAAGTATTTAATCGATATCAACTATTCCAGATTGAATCAAGTGAGGGATTCTATGAGAATAATAAATACGGAGTTATTTTAATTGACATTGATCTGTGTAGAACTGATAAAAAATATCAAATTACCTATAAATATACAAGACAATTAATCGCTCGCATGTCCGTCCTTGTGTAGTAACAATATTAATAAAAAATATGCTGATTTATTCCATTTATAATAGTTAATAAACAAAGGAAAAAATTATCTTTAGAGGCACTTTCTTATGCCTTTGTTATTTACATTTAGTATTGCGTCTTAGCATGCTATTTTTGTTATTTTATCGTCTTACGAAATAATTTCAGACTCCTTTATAATAATCCTCGACTTGGTTTCATTCGTAACCGGTTACAAATTAACAATACAGTGAAAGTTAGAGGGAACTTAGTCGAGTGACTTAACCACGGAGCGGAGTCAGAATTGTTTTGTACCCCTACTACGAGTTTTGAGAGTATGAAACGTTGATAGTTTTCGAGCAGTCACAAAACGAGCTGGTTGTGATTGATTGTTATTTGGTTAGTAGGAAACCTTTTAAAACCAAGAAATCTATTCGTGAATGCTCCAAAAATATCAATTTTTTCGACATTACGTTTGGTAAGTGATATAACGAATATTCGCATTTGCATTCGCATATTTTCACATATTCGCATTAGCATAAGCATTCGCTTTCGCATTCGCAAAAATTTTAGCGAATGCGAATATCAGGAAAAAAAACAAATTGATTATAATAGTAGGTTCATCCAGCTAAAATAAAAAATCATTCAGTTTTCATGTCATTTTATATAAGAAAAAATAACTTAACCTCGTAATCACATCATCAGTCCTTATTGTATCATTTAGTATTTTTTTTACTTTGGGCAATGATACTAAATAATTATGTTTTTCATTAGAATTTATTAGACAACAAAATATATATAATGCAACGTAAACAAACAAAAACTGAATATTCGCATTCGCATTCGCAATGTTCCAAAAATTACACTCGTTACACTACTAGGGGTCCTGCTATTGACATTGGAGTACAGTTACAGTTGACGATCTATACGTCGGTCAAAAGTTGAATCATCTTGCGACCAGTAACTATCGCGGACAAGGTACATCGCTCAAGTACACCGTTACATTAAGCGAGTTATACACTACCTGCATTTATGATACGATATATATATGGTAATGAACTTTTTTTAATATATACATATTTGTTAATAATACTAACTAAATTTATTTGCAACAAAACTCAAGTAGTTATTTTCATTAACAAGAGATTTGTTGACAACTTCAAAAGTTATAAGCTGTGGCGCAGCACCAACGCCGAGCTAATTAAAAAATGTGTATTCATAATATATTCAATCTATTTAGAATTAAATTTAATAAGTTGACAACGGAGACACTAGTTAATACTAAGAACAATGAAATTCGTGTGCAAGCACACTTAAGAAAACCAGACGCGAGGTACCGTAAGACGTACGGCCAAAATAACTGTATCTAAATGGAAAAAAACAGCTTTAATCTCTACTAATAGGTACAACGTGAATCTCATTAGCGACGAGTGAAATCCTATAATAATACTATATAGTTTCGCGTTGGACTTAATGTCTAACAAATCAACAATGTAGACAGTTATGGCTATGTAGAGTTGAAAATGAATATTCATTATTTATATTATAATATGGTAAAATATTTAAACTTAATAACAATATTTCTTTATACAAATGACGAGGAAATTTGAAAAGTGACGAAATGTGAAATATAAATCCAAATAACAAACACAGATGAGGAGAAGACAAAAGAACATAAACAAAATAACTGTGATAATATAAGTATCAGAATAAAGGTATTATAAATTACAATGGCCACGTGAAAACAACATGTTTATAAAAACGATTCTTACCTTTTGGCACAGTTGTTAAAGATCAATTTTAGCAATATCAGCCGCAGAAGAAATAATCACAACAACAGGCCGCGCTATTCAATATACACAAAGTATTACGCAGAAGGATAGAGCCTAAATTAACTGCACTAAATTTAGCAAGAGACGATAAAATAAAGTTATTTTAAATGAAGACTGGCTAACACACGACTGGAGCGTATCGAGTGCACGCGCGAACACAAAACAACACAGCACCGCGCGCTCGGCTTGTCAACAAACAAAGAGGGCTCGGTCGCGGACCGTCTGCGCAGGCGCAACGACGCTGCACGCACACTACACTACGCGTGTGAATGAACACGTAAACATTCTAGTAGCTTACTATTATAACCAACAAAAGAAATATGAATGTTTTAAGCAAATAGAATCCTCATACTACGTATCTGCACATGTTGTTACAATAAAGTGTTTTCAACGGTTAAAGAAAAATATGAGGTAATGGAGAGCACGAGCAACTCAAATCTATTTGAATATAAATATTTTTTATTATTACTAGTAAGTGTAGCATTAACACTGACATAAATACTAAATACCCTTCGTGATGGCGTGCGAGTAACCACACGAAAACCGAATATATGCAGTCCGTTACCATCCGGATAAGCAATAAAATAATTCAACTATACTAATTAAACTTAATACAAAGTGAATCCATCGACCCTTTTTTTTTCATCAACAACTGCGCACTTTATTATCAACGTCTCACACAAACACATAAACAAAACGTCAAAACAATAACAATTCTTATCAGCGCGCTATCGGCCGTCAGCTGTCTAGTTGTAGTCGCTATAATGATTAAATATTCACGTTGTCATTTCCCATGCTCGGTCGTGAAAGGTCAACCTTTCATGATCTAAATATTGGCACGCAGAGGCAGTAAAGCAGAGTAATTAGCCGTGAACCTGAATTGCTTAAAAAGTTCGTAAAAAAAGCGTAGGCGCGACGATCGATGAGCGAATGTTGACGATGAACAGCTGTTAAGTTTTAACGATGCCGTTTGTTTAAAATATGAGCAAATTTTGAGGATAACAGTTTTTCAGAATTACTTTGTAATTCAGAAAATCTTTTAAGGCACTTCAAAACAAGATAAATATTTTTAATGCACATATAGTTCGCAGAATAAACTGCAGTATCGCCTTACACATATCCCACGGCTTGACACAGGCCTTCTTTACATTATGGAAAGGGTACAAAGCTTAAACCACCTGTTCTACTGCGACTGTCTGTAGTTACACCTTAGATGTACTGGTTTCTATTCGGTGCGTTCCATTATTAACCAGACTTGGTCAAATATAATTTGTCACAGCCGGGGATTGAACCCGGTACCCGTCAATTGAAAGGCTAGTATTATATCGCTACGCCAGTATATTTAAATACTCTGCAATACATTAGGAGCTTTATAAATATTCTAAGAAATGAGGTTTGCATGCTCGCTAAAATACGAAATCATCAATACTATGAATAGTTATGTTTCGGCAAGATTTAAGGGAGATATATATAGAGCTATGTATAAAGAAAGAGTTGAAGAGTAGTACAGAATAGAGAGAGATGGGAATAGAAAAGTAACGATAGTCCTGCACCTGTCACGTTTGGCAGACCAAAGAGGTTTACTACCGAATAAGCAGTATCCGACAGTAAGAAGTGATTCATTGTTTAATATGTATGTAATATAAAAATATCTTTTGAACGTCGTTAGCATAGTAATATTTTAACTTCAGTACCTTCAAGGTATACGATTCTAATATTTTAGAAAATGATAACCACTTTTGAACGAACTTTTAATAATGAAAGTTTGACAGTTTAATCTTACTCCTAAATAGTTGTGGATAAATATAAACGAAAATCTATAGCGAAAAATATATAAATTATTTAATTAGTTATTTTAACGATCCCATGTATTACGTGATTTCTAGTCTCACGTCTAAATTGAAGGTTGTACGAATATAACATCATATGTCAGTCTGTCTCTGTAGTCGAAACTTTTCCAATAAGTCAAAAAGTTTCCATCAATAGTAGGTAATTAAAATTTATTAGTTATTAATAACAAAGCAAAGTCATATTATTTCACATTTATGATAGTAGAATATTAGTGATGCCAGTAACTATAATATCAATGATCAAATATTTATATAATAAGCCTTATATTGAAGAATACAAATCCTTTGTCATTACCGATGATGTATTAAAAAAAATGTTTAAGAAACTGCGCCAAGTATAACAATGCCTATAATAATGACGACCTTCCGAACGGGCAATACTCCTTCATCGATTGAATTAGCATATTTCGAGCAGACACCACTCACAAAAATATATTTGCAGTAAACTAGAGTCAACACTTACTGAACAAATAAGAAATTTAATCCGTATTTTTGAAGAACCCTCTTCCAATTTTGTATATTCTTCATATCCTGACGTTAACAACGATATAGTAATTCCTGTATTCGATTTTAATCACCAATTCATTAAACGAATTAAGGATACGTAATCAAGTCTATAAAGTTGCTAAGAACTGTCGAATTTGTGTCAAAATGCTACTTCATGCTACTCGTGAAGAGACCTTGAATTTATTATTGGTTCCAATTTAGTTGCTCCGCAATGAAATTTATATAAAAACGAGCGTTCGAGCAAAATGTGAGCGTATACAGAAACCTTGGAATTAATAAGGAACAGCGTTTGTTTATTGGGTTACTGGATGGCCACTCAACATCCATATGGAGGTAGTATTAATATTGTTTGAAGGGTGGCGTCAATGTTTACGTTTTCCATCGATCGTAGTTCAGACATATCTCAAGTTCCCGGAACTTTAATGGATGACTTTCTAACCAAATCACTAACGTGGAACGATTCGTGGAATTAATTTTACGAAGAATGCAATCTCCATTTCTCTCGAAGCAGTGCAAAACACACGATCAAGTTTGTTTATAGCGATGAGACACGTCGGTTTAACGAGAATTTAAACATATGATTTGTCGTAGTATGTAGCTGATAGTAAATTATATTAAAATCGGCCACTCAAGGATATCATTAAAATCACAAGCAAAGATAAATAATTTACTATGTATGCAATAAAATCAATATTTTGATTTCAATGGATACCGGCTGGAGGTCGTTTGAACGCTTGTTATAGAGCATTGTATTCAATACACGGAAAAAAACTGAAGCGAAATAAATTATACAATCATATCGGGAAACCACAAAAAAACCATAATCGAGTGGCTGGCAACAAGTTATATAAATTAAACTTATACTATAAAAACTTTATGTATTTCAATAGTTAATGAGCCTAATAACTTTTTAATTCTAAAGTTTGGTGGTGATTTTTTCTCTCAAGCTGGGTTTTGATAGTTGATAAAAAGACAAACCTTGTTTTGCGAGAAATATATATGTATATATATATACATATATATATGTATATATATATATATACATGTATATATATATATATATATATATATATATATATATTTTTCAGATTATTTTCTTTAAAACTGAATTTTAAAGATGATTAATTCAATTATTAGTAAATGAGAAATGTAATATTTGATTTTTGTGACTTATCCACAAAAAAAGTTTTAAAAAGATTTAAATATATTGATAGCGCTTATATATTTATAATTTAAAGCACATAGTTATTAGTACATAATATTAAATAATAGGGATTGTCTTTGAATATAAAATTATAACAAAATAGATCATTCAAGTGCAAATAAAGTCGTGTCTTCACTTCGATCAATAAAATTAATAATTACTAAAGGAATGTCGTAATGTAATAAATAACAATGATATATATAATGGAAGATGCTTTCATAATGTACTTTTTATTACGAGATCAAGTATCTCGAGGAGGTAATGACTTGAAATGATAGCACATTGACTGACGTTACGTCTGAATGGTATATATGAAAAATAATATCTGTATATCTGTTTGTAACAACTCTACGTGATTGTTCCTTATTGTATTATGGGGTTGTTAGACCACAACTAAATATTCCACAACTGACAACGCAAACAAACACATGACAACTGTCCGTTACTAACAAACGATGTTTCCAGTAATCAGCTTTATATCGATCAGTGACGTCAGTGATATTAGATCGATGCAATGATAGCTGCGAGTTATAAAACTATATTTTAACTATAATATCTTTAACGAAACTCGTATGTATTTTAAGTTGTATATTTAGTAATTTTTTTTTTTCAAAACCTTTTTACATTTAATAAACATAGAAGTAAAAGATGATAAATCTTTTGATATTGATAAATGAGTTTTAGAAATTGTAGAAGCAAGCTTTTTACTAATTATTATCTTTATCGTGGAGACATTTATAAAGGAAATCCTTTGTACATACATCGATTTTAAATATAAAGCATAAAATATAATATAAAAAAAAATATACATACCCAGTACAAGAAATAAAATCACACAAAATAATATTAATAATAATAGTGTACGAAACAAAAGAAAACTGCGAGATATAATAGATTGGATTATAATATCATATAATTTAATCAACCAATAATACAAGTTAATTATAGTAAATACTATTTAAGTTCATGTAAAGGATAACAAGATTTGTGACTCTTCAGTGGCAAAATAGTTATATCAAATGGAATAGCTTGATGGTTAGAAATCACCAAGGGAACAAAGTTATACAAAACTTCGAAACCTCTTAATGCTCTGTATCTGATAAAATTAAACATAATTTATTAATAAATAATATGTCACTCTGAAATTTTAATTGAATTCTCAATAAAAAGACGTATTAAAGTCGGATAAGAACAAAATAAAAAAATAGAAACAACCATATATTATCAATAAAGTTGTAAGCTAACCTTATTGTATCAGGGCGGCGCAAAACCGAAGCAAGATACGAGGAAAAACAAGGAATAATGAAACGAGTTACGGACTCAAACACGGGGCGTTTCGACACAGCGAGTGGCGCGGTATCGCGAGCGAGGCGTGCGCCCAACTGAGAACAGACGACAGTGGCCAGTGCATTCAACGAAGATGTGCATTGCATCGATTCAGCAGCGTCTACAAAACCAAAGGTACCTGAGATTATGTGAGCAGACACATAAAATTACACTCCTTTATTTTCTGTCTCGTTTACTGCATTTTGAATGAGTCGAAGTGAATGTGTATAGTATAAGAGAGAGTATAATTAATTCAACAATTGCCGCATCCGACAGTCTGGGTGTGGGTGGCGAGTGCTCATGAAGACAAAGCGGTGTCAACGGACTGCTGATCGGATATGCACTTATCAATACTGATCAGCTTGAATTAAATAGGTCTTTCGGGTTTACGGGACTTACACTTTAACGTTTTAGAAGCTTGGAACATTGTTAAGCTGATAATGGCTTGGGTAAAACTTAAAATTTAATCATGTGAAGCTATATACAAGGAGCTTGATGCGTTTGGTTACATGAGGCAGAACTATGACGACATACATACAGATATTGAATAATTTACCATTTTATTTTTCCTACCAAAATAATTAAGAATTAAAGAAAGATTTAAAAAAAATTAAGGATACAGCGAACGTCTTTCAGTAGACAGGTCTCTAAACATAGACTTAACATAATTTACTTTATGTCCAATACTTCATTTTAGTGATGTTTTATAAATTTAAAAAAATACTATCGATGAGAATATAATTATAATAAATATAACGTCAAGTTAATTGATATCTAGATCTAATTATGTAGCCGACTCCTTGTTTAAATTTAAAAAAATATTCTAGACCAAGGCAATCACTATTTATATAAAAAATTCTTCGTGACTTCAACATATAACCGACTATATTAAAACGTAATAAAGGAAATTAAATCACAAATTGCTTATACCTTGCCTAAGTACAAGAATATGAATTCCACCCTGACACGGATATAGTATAACGAAATTATTATCATAGTAGGTAAATGCGATTACGAAAGGTGTTATGTTACTTATCACTTGTATATACAATACTGTGGTTATAATTTAATATGAACATTAAATAATGTACTGAATAGCAAACATAAATACAAGAGAATAGGACGTATATTATTACCCTATGATATATTTGGTCGTGACAAACTCTGTAACACAATGGTACAGTACCAAAAATGTCCCAAAACAGTACCAAAGTTTATATTAGCCTCTAATAAAACAATGTACCGGTTAATACTGATAGAGGTATTATTATCCTGTAAAGATTTGGTCGTTGACAAACTCTGTAATAGTACAGAGGAACAGTACCTACCAATGTCCCAACTTACCAGCGAGATTATTAAATTTCTAGACAAAGTTAACCTTTTCTGTAACAGTACGTTGATACAAAACTGTCAAAGAAAGTAATAAAGAAGGAACTAAGAAATCTCCAATAATATATTTTAAGTTAATAGAATGGAAACAATCAATATAATACAGTATACATTTCAAACATAAAGAGCAATTAAATTTTAATCATACACTGATAAATACTTGTACAAATATTTAATTTCATGTCATTTAAAATGTATACTGAATTCATTTGATTGTCGTTCACAAACAGTGTTGTATTTCTCTGTTTAAAATTTATGGGAGCAAATAAACTACGGAGTTTGTATTTTAAAAAATCTCCATTTTAATTCACAGCACTGTATACGAATACTAACTAATATTGAGTAAAGACTCAATATTAGTTACAATTCGTTTATTTTATTTTTTCGTCCTTTTTTTTGTTTTTTTATTTTTATTTTTTATTTCAGGGTAGATACTACTGACTTGTAAAATTAAGGTAAGAACAAAAAAAATATCATAGGTGTATAATTCAGAAAAATTATGTTTTTTTTTTTCGTATTATTATAAGCAACAAATAAATCAAATATGACATTCAATAACTTACCAACAATTTTGAGCAACCAAAATTGCAAGAGCCGATCTTCTTAAATACTCGTACATTTAAATATAATAGTCTCAACAGAAAATAGATTCCTTTCTGAAAAAAGAAAGTAACCATTAGAAACAAAAACTTTATACAATTAAAATTAAACATTAAGATTAGTTTTGAACATATTAATCAATAATAACAGATTAAAATAATTTTGAATTGACAATTTCACTTATATGATATTTCAATTTAATTGTAACAGTGTCCGAATTGCAATAAAGAAATATATTTTTAATATATCAATAGCCACTCCATTATACGCTGTAATAAATCGGATGCAACGATTGCGAGTAGTTTGCTCTCCCAATGAATTATCTCTGAACATCATCATGAATGCTGTACTGGATTGAACTGGTGATGTCCTTACAAATAAAATCGGACAATTTCGTCAGAATAAAACCCATTAGCTCATATAAAACATTTGTGTTTCATTTTTAAAATAGCTTTATAGGATTTAAAAGAATTTACTAATAATTATATAAGGCATTTATCAGTAATTCATTTTATGAATTTCCAAAAAAAAAAACGTGTTTTTAATTCTAATAATAAGCAAATTTTTTTTTTTTTGATATCTTTTATTATTTAAAATTTTGCGAAGTACAATAATAATACATAATAGTTAATATTGAGTTTGATTATAAGTATATACAATACTGTGTCTATACTGTATACTAATACTGTGTCTATACTGTGTCTATACTATATAAGTATATACAATACTAATGTCGTTGTATATTTTTCTTATATAAGGCTGGATGGCAATACATCAGCGAAGCCTCTGCACGGTCGTGTAGTAATAATATTGGTCCATCCACTGCCAGCAGCTGCAGCCATCCCACGCTCATTTCATCTTATCTTGATTATATGCGATAAACGTGACAAATGGTTTAAAGGTGACTGAACTCTGCATTTGGGATTTAATGTATATTCTGATATATATGTATGCTAACTGTATTCAAATTTACCTATATATATAGAAAAGCAGAACCAATTATGGTGCTATTCAAAATACATTAGACTTCGTACGTCTTAACAAAAGCCGTAGTCCAAACTGGAACTCCATACTATTGCCTACGTCATTAAGTTTACTATACTCAATTACAATAGTAATAAAAATAAAGTTTTATTTCTCCAAGGTTAATGATAATATCACGACTTCCTAATTTTACCTCAATAAAGGATTGTGTATCACTAGCATAAAATATTCCGTCTAAATTATTTTTTAATATTAAATTTTACTTTTAATTTTGTAAGTCGATTTATAATACATATTGTTAAATAATAATTATATATCAATGAGGTATTGGCAAGAATTGAGAAAAAAATGCTTCTATTATAAAAAAAAACGTTTAAAAATAAGAGATTTTAATAACATGAAACAGCGCAAGATAATAAACGAATATATACTGAAAGGTGCACAATACTGAAAACGAAATTCAGCTCCAGCCACCGTTGCACCGGCTACAAATATAATATCGGGTGGTGCGCCAGACAACAAAGGAACTCAACAAGTGCACGCCTTTATCTGGGAAATTGGAGGGGGTCCCCTTCCTGTGGGACCATTTTAAGGGAAGTCTGTTGTGGGTAATTATTTTTGAGTGGATACTGGATATAACCCTTTGTTAGGTAACTTGTTCGTGTAATGCGATAATGGTGTCTACCTGTTTTTATTGTTTGAACTCTTCGCATTCATTACTGAAGTACACTACACAGATACGTTCATAAAGATTGAGGTATAATATGTTTGAGGGAAAATATTTTATTTTAGTTGAAAACAAGGCACAGTTACTTAAAACCAGAGCCTATAGGCAAATGGCAAGCGTTCGTTATGGTTTCTATTTAAATGTATGGACGTCAGTAAGAGTAAGGCGTTGTTTTATGTCAAACCCATATTTTTATCATTCTATTCGACTAGCGCCAATGCCACTTGTCTAGGCCCTCTGCTCAGTAAACGACAGTATAAATGTGACCTGTTTTCCTAAAAAAAATACAGAAACATAGGTAAGGAACTCTCCGACGAAGGGTGTCATGCTGCGCCTACAATTTTGTTATTTCAAAATATCGTCTTGACAAGGACAAGGTATTGTCCTTGTGTGATGAGAATGTATGTGTGAGTATATTTGTTTTCTTACACTAACGCAAGGACCCTATTAGTATTTTGAAGCCAGACTAAATACCCATTAGTTGTATTATATAGTTATATATAAACGAAAGTATATTTTTCAACTTAACAAAGATTTAAAATCAAAGTAAAATAGTAGAAGATTTACGGAAAAATACCCAACCAAGTAACAACCATTTACACATTCAAGTGGCCTATATTCAAACATTTATGTATTGTATATTTTTAACTGAACTCAATACAAACACGACCTGTTAACCCGCCATCATTGTTTTGGTAGAAGATTGTGTAAGACGGCATTAAGGATTACAAAACTAATCGAGCCAACTACAATTCAAAGTAAAACAAATTGATATCGATATATAGATACTTAATATTTTAAATTTGTCGGCCGTATTTGGAATTATCATGTCGGAAAAAAGAATCGATGTTTTATATGATAACCCCAAAGCAAACTGGCCGCAGAATTAAATACATTTCACAATATTCCACCGCAACTTTTAATTTCAGATAGCCGCGCCGTCCACAAACAAAGGCTTGGTCCTCAATCGAACTAACTAGTACTCTGCAGTCGGCAGTTTATTTTAAATCAGAAATGAGGCTCCGTTTATAAATATATTAACAGTTTATTTATGTTGAGGGACTATAATTACATTGCGAACAAATAATTACGTTATTTCCATAATTTGTAAGTATTTTTATTACCATTAAAATGGCTTAACAATATTCTTATATCTATAGATTAAGAATTATCTTTCAAAAAGGTCATCAAAAACATAATATATACCAATTGAAATCGTTCAAGCATATTTCATCTATAAATTTATAATCCGACCATATCAAAGCTGTCCTAAATATTATAACGATAACGAAAATTATACCATTCAATTAATTAAAACCAAATAAACAAATATTATATGCATATTTTATTATTATTAAGAATAATTATTAAAATATTTCAAAGCTAAAATTGTACTAACCTATAAATCCAGTTGAGATGCTTTAAAAATGCTTTTGTTTTTGTTTATCATTCTAAGCTTTATTTATGTCCGGATGGTGGATATGACCTGTGACCTAGTTCACGCTGGGACATGACACGAGTTGACCTCTCGGCCTAGGTCGGCGGCGCTCGCTTCTAGTACCTTTCTATCTGCTTTCACCTAAAATCAGCGCACCTACATGATCCTAATTGAGTGTTTGCTTACATTATTAATAAGTAAAATCGAACCATAATACAAAAATGATAGTCAAATATTTCAAATGAAATATATATTTTTGATTTCTTCACTATTTAACTGACATAAAACAATTCACCTAAAATTAATAAATTATTATAAAACAAAAGAAACAGTCTTCAAATATCAAAATCTATTGAGGTGCCGACAGTATTATTCAGTTAGTAGCAACTTCAGTTGGTAACAGATAATATAACGTTGCCCTACATGATACCAGCTATTTCCACTCCACTGCAACGTTAACTAGTGTAACTTGAGCCGTGATTGGACAATGTAAAGGATCCAGCAATCTTAGTAATTGATAATGGACTATAAATCCTGACTTATTAAAGCGAATCGACGCAGTTGAGATCGTCGACCCATACAATGTACTGCACCTGTGGCCTAGTTACGAGGAACCATAAAATTATAAATTTTGAACCTTGATGCGATAATTATATGCAATTTATTTGATGTTTAAACAGGGTAAGGGTCAGTGGGCTCTGGATATCCGTTGAAACGAGTTTGGATTGTATGACTAATCCTTTATTGTACAGAACAAAGAACAACATTGAATTAATATATGACGAATCAGATCTACAAGGCCAACATAAACCTATATCTTGAAAATGAAAAATTATACAATACAATCACGTCCGGGAGGGTCGCAGGTTCAAGTCCGGGTGATTTTTTATTCCATATTAAATTATTAATGAAAAAAAGCATAAAATCATACAACAAAAATGCATTTACATGATGAATAGACTCACTCATAGAATTCGTTTAAAAAACATTATATTCTAAAGCGACACATCAAAAGAACTATTGCAACGAAATGCAACAATAAATAATCCAGTACATGTTTATTCATATAAAGGTACGTGTATGTGACATAGACTACAGTTTATAGCTAGTTGCATGTTCAGTGTAAAACGTATCAGCATGCAGTTTGCGTCACTCCGCCCTATAAATAACACGAGAATGATGCGAGAAGAGATGAAACGCCAACAGACCACACAATAACACAAATTCCTGTAATAATGAAGATCGAGTCGATAATATCCTGCCGCCATTAGATGCGAGTTGTAAATAAGAAAAAGGAGAGCCAACCTTACAGCGCTTTATTATTTTTTTTATAAGCCCATCTCTATAATATTTTCTTTTATTTCGTATATTATTCTTATGCATATTAATTACTCATATATGCGTCGGTTGTCGTTTTCTAGTTAGCACAGTTTTCCAAAAATTATTGGTTTAGTAATATCTTTTTATTTATACATGTAATATAATTATAGATCTCTATATATAATAAGCTAGCGATTATTATATCTAAAAAACTGCTAAGTCCGAAAGTCCGAATTTAAACTATTGAAAGTATTATAAACGTATTTTTTAATTTTAATTTTTACCTGTTTATCCGTATCCTGCTACTGAGCGAATTTTAATGAAAATTTTGCATAGAGTAGGCCCTATCAAAATATAGGATATTATTACTCCGAAAAAATATTTAATTTGCGAGTAAAAAATAGAAAATCTAATTTGGGCTATAATTGTAGAACAACATAAGTACTGAACGAATGTTTATTGTAATGGAAAAAAAACCTCTTATACGGGAAGACTCAAATTGAGTTGGGCCATTATAAAACGAATAAGAAAAATGTATGGATTAGTTAAGAAAATAACTGACGATGGCTTATTGTTTGAGTTGGGGGTGAGGAGGGGGGCGGACCGACGAAGTCGCTCAAGTTTATTTACTTTAATAAGAGTCTCATAATAAGTGCCATCTCGACATTGGATACATGTAAATGCAGCTGACTCTACTTAACATTACATACTGTGTCAGGAATTTAAACATATTTATTTGAGATAGAAATATGAGTTATGAATGAGTATAAAATTAGTACAATATAAGAACAATATTTATATATATATATATATCTGTTTCTTCTGTTTCGTGTCCAAAATTACTCTTGGAAGATTAATTATATAAACGACTTGGAAGATAACATTTCTGGAGCTTAAAATGGCTCGTAAATAAAGATCCTTGAGACAAATTTGTTTAAAGCACTTACATTAAAATACAATTAAGGTCAGTTCCGTTTCAGAAAAATACTAAATAAGGAATCGCATTGTTTCCTTGTATGTTAATTATTGGGAGAATTCATTAATTATATGTATATTAGTAATACGCACTCAAATTATATTACTAATGTTTTTATTTTATTTCTAAGTAGGTAAAGGTAAATCTGGACAATATCTCTATTTTTAACCCTTTTTGCCCTATTCACCAGCTTTCGTGTTATTAGTTTTTGTTTAGTAGCTACAGACAAGCTTTTCTGTAATGAAAAAATATTAACAGAATGATATTTATAGACCATGTTTGCGTTTAGAGCAATAGATAGAAGTTCAAAGTTGTTTTTTTTTAAATTGTGTTCCGAGTCCGATTTTTTGTTTTGATTTAATCTGAAATTTTTTTTCATAGCTGTAAATCGGGGTTTTTGAATTGTGCTAGTGATAAAAGAACAGTCATTCATGTTATTGAATTATTCTATTTTATAGTAACTGAACGTATCTGTATTATACATACAAAATTGTATGGTTTCATATACACAATGAACAAAAGTATATGAGCACAAAATATAAATTAAAAAAAAAAATACCATCGCTTATAAACAGATTTGGAAGAATTTTAAGGGCAAACACTAGTAATAATAAAGATTATTTAAATGAGATCAAACGACATGAGATAAGATTGTGAACGGGATCAACGTCGGAATTTTCGTTGAAAGCGACGTAGATATACTAATTCCATAATTTCAAATCTCGTAGTAAACATCACTTATTTTTTATCTGTGTTTATAAACAGTGTAGTGTTTGTAAACACTCGTAATATCACACAGCGTTCCCTTCAGAGTGTAATGTACTCGAAAGATATTATGAAGTGCTAAGTGTATTCCTGTCGTCGAAATTATAAACAAAAGAATCTATACATATAATAAAACTGTAAAGGAGTTCAATTCTGTACAAATATGTATATATACCCCTAGAGCTCTTTATATTAGTAGCCCAAGCCAAAAAACAATCATTTTGAAATTTTTGTCACGCAAAAATTACTGGAAGGATTTTGATGAAACTTTTTTGTTATATAGCTATTAGTTCTCGGCAACATATAGGCTATAATTTATTTGAAGATCGGAATATTAGATTGAAATATTTGTTTGTCTGTTGTCCGGATTTTACGCAATAACTACTGGACAGGAGCAAGCGTTGTGTCTCTCAATGTCACCTTGCCATAGGGTAACTTAATATCTAGTATAGAATTTAAATCCATATTACTTTTACTAAAAAATATGGATTGGTATAAATTTTATGATATGGTTTGTTATTTGAGTCTCTGGGAAGGAGCTTACGAAGTCGCAGTCAACAATTAGTAATAAATATATAATTAATTATCGACATTATATACTAATTAGGGGCATTGAAACATGGAGCTATGAAATAAAGGACAAGGTTTTATTTCTAATTATTTTATGGAATAAACATTACTAGCTCGCAGATACATAATAATATTTTTCCTGACTATACCAGGTAGTAAACCGTTAAGACGGTTTTATTTATACTACAATAAACCTTAAATTTGATAAAGCAGTTTGATAGCAGATAAGTGTTACAATCTTATATCAGTATCAGTAACTTTGTCTTGACTTCCTGATATAAAATCTAACAATTTCTGGTGTATCTCTGGTATACTTTTTTTACATTAAGAAAAAAAGCTACGTACTAGCTAGCAATAGAACTGTATTTTCAGACAAAAATTCTCCAAATTGAAAAAATATCTAACCAGCAGAATTAATATTGACTCCGGTTTATGTAAATAAAACACACCTAAAAACAGTTTGCACTTTTAAAAAAACAAACTTTGCAGTTAGTGTATTAGATGACGCAGTTTTCAAATTTAATTTAAATAAATGTACATTTTGTTGTTGTGTTTTAAAGAAAGATAGGTTAATATCTTTTCTAAAAACAATAAATATTTATAAACAAATTCCTAATATAAATCGTCAAGTTACTATTAAAAATAATCATTAATCAATACATTAAATCTTATAAGATAACTTTTAATTATCATGTTGGTTATAAGATCATAAATATCAACTCACGTGATGTTAGAATGACATTGAAGAAATACCTAGATAATAATAATATTAGCGTCAACCTAAATTAAAAATCATTACGAAGTTGACTTTCTTTATCACTGCATCTATCCGCATTCGTGACGCTGCATCTGCCCTAGTTTCACCCCTGGCCCTTGACACACCAAAAGCAGTTAATACGTGACTTCACCACATAAAAACTACTGAATACTTAACTTATAGGTACTTACTGAAACCAAAATTTCATATACCTTATTTTAAGGCAATTTTCTTTTAGAAATACGTATGCCAGCTAATTAGTACAAAGATAAATAATTAAAGATGCTTTCCGCGTACATCGAGCTTATGAGTATGTACTTCTGAATTCATAAGCTTTGAATTTGATACTTTTTCAGTAAGCTACTGAAGTCACAATTTTACCTAGCTCTATTATTAACATTTATTAATGAAATACCTGAGAGCCGCATTCTATTAGAAAGACAAATATTTGTCTTAAAAAAAATAATTTAAAAAAATTGCTGAAGATATATTCTTTGACAGATTATGGAAAACTGTGAGGTGGATACCATGATAAGTTTTTTAATTATTTTTATTAATAAAACTTATACCTTTTCCAGCTGATACCTACTTATACCTTTTGCAGCTGATACCTACTTATACCTTTTGCAGCTGATACCTGCAGGTGAATAAGTTGACCTTTACTCATGAGGTCATCGCTCCACACAAATTATTTTTATTACGTACATCACTAATAAGTAATAACATTATACGTCTTAGATAATATATACGTTGCTAATAAATACGTTCAATTCTATTACCCTTTTAACTGTACTTTTAATTCCTAACAATATTGGCTACACTCGTTTAAGCAAGATATCAAGGCTTTATCTATACTAAAATTATTCTATATCTTTTATTCTCAGATAACTTTTAACTACGGAATAACTTTCATATTTAGACATTTTTTATAGAAAACGCAAATAATACTTTTATTCCCTAGATAAATCTTATCCGTGGATAAAAAATCGCCTATAAAATGAATTGTTAATTATTTTATATGACAAAGTAGCCGTGGGTCTATACTAAATACTATTGTCTAGCTATTCGGGTCCGTGTAACATTTAAGAGCCCCAGCACTTTCACAATGCCTTGACCTGTTTACAGAGACCTGCATCGACCGAAGCTAGCCTCCGGGCTAAGAAATATCGAAATAACCAAACTAAGTTTAGTTTAACTCTTGCATATTATAAATTAGATGGAAACAAAAACATATGCAAAATGTATCAACTTATAGTTACATGCTAAAATACTTGTTCTTATCAAAGCGAAACAAATTTAATTTCTATTGTTTTCATCACATTTATCAAGAAAAATATTTAGTTCCAAGCTCTATTTAGTTATGTATCGCAATAGCTAAATAAAGATAGATCTCATACATTAATCTGGATTGGAAATGTAAGCCCATTGCTCCTCTATGCTGATATGACAGCTTCAATCATCCAGGCGTATATTTGACAAGCGAAATTTACCAGACGGCTATATGAGATCTTCACAATCGCATTTGAATTAACATGTCGGTTCAAATTGGCATTCGGTGCGTCATTTTAGTCGTCCTAAAACCGTTATTATATATGGCACATAATATTTATATAATATATAAAAAAAAAATTTTTCAACTGTGTTAACAGCAGGCCTACCATGAAAAGTTTCATTGCAATATTATAAGAGAAGTACTTTGATTCGTAGGATTGGTTCTATAAAACAATATTGTATTATTTCTGTAAAAGAATGAAGGCTTTCTTTAAATAATAAAATTTGATATAAAAGCTATATAACATTAAGCACACTCCATGGTACGAGTTAATAATTATTCCTAAAAGAAGAATAATTTAGGATGACGTCATCAAAATTTCTTATCGAAACATTAAAGTAGTAGTAGTATATTATTTTAGGACGAATTCGAAATGAAGATAATGTACTGTAATATAGCTTTTAGAGTTCATTGTAGGTCTGCAGTAGTTTTAAGTCCAAATGCTAAAACAATTTCAATGAAATACCCAATTTATTGTTACGAAAAAAAGTAGGATTATAAGCTAATAAATGTATATAATAAATATAGTTATATATACGCCTTATTGAACAACAACTTAAGTATATAAGAAATTCTATTTCTTTGATTTCAACACTTATTTATAAATTAAGTAGCTATTTTTTATAAAATAGCTAGTACAAATGTTTAACAATTCATATTCTTATAGGTGAATAAATTAACATAAAAAAGCTGATATATTACCGATTTAAAACAATATACTTAAATATTTATAATTATAATATCTGGTCACGCAGTCAACAGCCAACATATGTTCTGAAAATACTCGATCTCAAAAAAACTATCATACTCGGCAAGAACATATGCACATTTTATACAAGACATTGCATTTTGAGACTGTTAAAAAATTGGCCATCTTTAATCAAATTCAACGCTCTCTGTCGATCTGTCCACGAGTTATAAATAATAATAAACAAAATTCACTATATGTATTGTATACGTCCAAAGAGATGACGCACAAAGCAAAGAATTACTACGGAGTGCAGCCAAAATATTCACCATTTACCAAAATATGCGCAAACAAAAATAAATGTAGGACACCACAATTATTGAAATAAAGAACCCTCTAATACCATTGTAATATACATAAAAAAAATTCAAAGGTAAATTTGCTTTGATATTTCTATTATTTAAAAAAAAACTTAAGGTCCATAGACATGAATTTTAAGTAACAAAAAACAATATGTCGCATGTACAAGTTCATTGGAAATTAAACATAGTTAAATATATCCTAACATGAAGCTATGACCCAATCGTGGTGATTTCTGAAGGATGTCACGAAATTCATTCGTTGAAATACAGAGGTTTGGTAGATAAATGGTTTGCTCGAAACCACGGTGAACTACATTAGGTATTCTCGTACTAGTAGTGAGTACATCAAAATGTTTAACCTTAGGAGTTAAATATGACATAACATTTATAAGACAATGGTTGCAATACAAAAACAGCAGGTGAATGCATTAAGGGGTTACGTAATCCGTTGTGCAACTTTATTTCCGATATGTCAGTTGAACAGTGAACTGTACTTAGTTAGTTCTGACCTAGAGGCCCATTGTATAGTCTGACACAAGAATAGTTAAAAGAAAATGTATTAATCTAATAATTTCGACTATATCATTTAAAACATTTATATTTTATTAATTGAAAATACATACAGATTAGCAAAATATAAATAAATAAAATAAAATTATGTAAAATGCTAATAGCTTATTGCAGGCCATTTTGGAACAGTTTAAGTAATAATAGACTTCACAATGATACAATAACAATTTCCACAACCGATGTTAGATGACTCACCATTGTCTTATGACAGGTTAAAGGTTTCGTTTCATTTCATGAAACTATATTATCATATAAATCTGTAATAAGTATTAGTCATCAATATAATTTCTTTAACAGCAATATTTGCAAATGTCTTATAAATTGACGTATGATATATATGACAGATTGCATTAGAGGGTAGAAGTGGAACTGTCAGCCGGTAATATCAAAATTATGACAGATTACAGTACGTATCGATGAATATAATTTTAATTCTGTGTAATTTTAATGTTTTATCTTACGAGTTTTGAATGATGGTGATGATTCAGTAAATATTTGTTAGCTTAGTTTACATATAGAGACAGATAAAGTTATACACGCTCTATACAAGACATACTGAATAGAGAATACTGAATTCAGGAGCTAACTCCAGCTCAGCTATTCAGTTATTTTAGGGCACTTTGGGGCGAAGTTTATGCATTGAGAGTGCATTCACAGATCTTGTTTATTCAACATTCATTATCTTTAGTAGTAGTGCTCAGTAATACATTTTACTAGACAGTAGATGACACTACAGAGGTGACATTGAAATTATGATTATCTACTTTGTAGAAGATTGCGTTGTATATTTTGTAAACAACATACTACAGAAAATATTTAAAAGAAATATCACAAAATGACAGACAAATATATGAGCAAAGTCCAAATAGTTGAGTCACTCCACGATTGTAAATCCAAATTGAAAATCGTCCAAAATTCTGAAAGACAGCAGCACAGTTTATAACATTGATCTTTGACTTCAAAACTCAAAACATACATTTAGATTTTTTTTTACTTAAAACTGTAATAAATATAATGAAGTAAAATTGTGGAAATGCATATAAAAGAAAGTCTTCTGTCTACGAGACGGAGTCGAATGGACCAGCTTATTTTATATATTTTAAATTTGCGAAACCGTTTTTGATATAACCGAAAAGTATAAAGATATATTTGTAAGTACTAACTCGATTAGCAGTTTAGTGTTTTGACTTTTATTAGCTACCAAAATAACAAATCGTAATGTTGCAAGAGGAAGCTAACAGATCAGTCATTAGATGTCCCAGTTTCGTAGCAGTTATGTTTAGATTACGCGTTTATTTATTCTACAAAATAAATAGAACCCGTTACTGGGCTATATCCGAATAATATACCCATCAAATTGCAATGGCCCGGCATCAAACGGAGATGAACGCGTATTTTGAATAACTATTTCGTATTATCTAAAATAGACGGTATTCATAAATTATAATGAGTTCATCCCACTTGTCTAATTTGGGGTGAATGTATTTGATGATTTTATCATTAGATTATGTTAAACGCATTGTTCTTTATATGTAATATAAATCTGTTTTGTCCACAGTTATACGCGGAGAGAATGTATTGTTGTTTTCAAGAATTATAAATGTTATTTATAAGTAAATACTCAATGGCACTCATCGTGTTCTGAAACTGACAAACCTCCGTTTCAGACGGTCTATTGTAATAGATTCAGTGTGTCTCTTGAAATAAAAATGTGATATTGAATGAAAAAATTGCAAATAAATACAATGGAACTGTAAATATATTAATATTAATACAGTGACTTTACACAAGTTTTATTACTTTGTATAAGTATTGAATAGAAAACAACAAATGGTACATAATTATGGCAACATTGTTAATATTTTGTAAACTTGTATGTAGTTTTTTAAATTGAAACAAGCATACAATACTGCATTGGAGTTGCAATATTGTATTTTTATAATTAAAAACATATGAATAGAAAGATTAGTATTTATAATAATCTGTGAAAGTATATATTGAACGCATACAGAGTACTGTGCCAATTGGCATTCATAATATTTTTATTGTATTTACAAAGTAAAAAGATATTGTTTTATATACTTTTATATCTTTTGTAAATTAATCAATTCAATTATCGCTCATATAAATATAAAATACATTCCAAACATAATTAAGCCAACGATAATTTTGTGTGTACAAGACAATTATTGTAACAAGATATAGTTTACTTAAAGTCTAGTAAACAAGTTTATCTAGGAGACTGACACTAACAAAGGGCTTTGTTTCGTTATAATGAACAAAGTTCGTTGCGCTTTCTAAATATAAGAAACACAAGTAAATGTAATCTGAGATGGTACACAAGTATATTCAGAGGAAACAGTGCGCATTTACTGCGGACAAACCAATTTAAGGCGTCTTATGCCTGGGCATGGTAACCAGAAATTAAACTTTTAAAATCAACATCAGCTGAAGGTGAGGTGAACGGAGTAACACTATTTATATTGATAATAATTTGTTTATATTTTTAAGACGATCTATATTTTTCGAAGTTAAAATTACTCATCATAAGATGTTACTAAATATTTAATATATAAATAATATACAAACATGTTTTTAATTTCATTTTGTACTGGATTTTGTATTCATATGTAATGTACTAGTTACAGCGCATTGGAGTTAACGTACAATCTTATTTGCCTATGTCAGGCTAAAAGAAGCTTAGAACCCGTAGGTGCGCGTGATATTTGTGGCTTCTGAGCGATGTATCTATTTATTTAAGAATATATAGATAAATATTAAAAAAATCAAATGTGAAACATCTCTGACTGTAATAATAGGATAGAATGATAATGGAATAAATGCTTAGGTATTTTTTTTGTTCTATTCCATGAGAATATATAATAGCGTAAAGGAAACTTTTAACATTTTTAGAATTAATAGGATAGTGAAAGGGTTGGACTCGCGTATAAATAAATAATTTAGAGAATTTTTGTAAACAACTATTACCAGTTACTTATCTGCATCACTAAATAATGAATACACTACAAATTACTAGCAATTATTAGATATTCATCCCGCAAATAGAGATGTAATAACTAGGTTACTACCTACTGACATACATTGTATGTCTATATTCAGTTATAGGAAATGCAGTGACATAAAACATTGGCTTATTTGTTTCGTGACGTCACAACGCAGTATCGCATTATGGGAACCTCGACTCGAAGCGAAGCCTCCACTGTGCATTGTGCATTGCATATTTAAGACGTTTCCCACATGACGAGATTAGCGTTGTTTGCTTTGCTTGTGATTTATATAAATATATTTATAGCTATAATGTAGGTAACGAGTGCAACGTTACACGCAAATATATTTGTTTACGAAGCACACACACATACACAGATATACTTTTGTGTAGATTTAATTTGAATGCATTTTTGGGTATGCATGCATCTTATCGATCCTCATCTCACACCAATAATAAAAAACTATCGACTAAAATAGTTGCTGGAATGACAAGACGCATCAAACAAAGAGGTAAGTGCGCCAATTTATCGTGACAATGCCATGTACTTCCAATACACAGAGTTGAATAGTGTTGTGTTTATTGATTATTTATCTATATTATATAATGTAATACAATACATAAGAATACGTGAATAACTGGTTAAACCAGTTGCTCCCCTCCCCCAGCATCCTCAGGTCGAACAGCTGACTGAACTAACAACAAAGAACATAAAGGAAAATCCTATTTATCTGCCATATAGGTGTAACCGCACAGAGCGTGTTTACTTACCTCATCTGTTCTTTTTGTATCGATTTAACAAACCAAATAGAAATACCCTTATTC
This sequence comes from Dircenna loreta, assembly GCA_963555665.1. Lineage (NCBI taxonomy): Eukaryota > Metazoa > Arthropoda > Insecta > Lepidoptera > Nymphalidae > Dircenna > Dircenna loreta. The sequence goes on from OY743092.1 coordinate 13,501,046, forward strand.
AATTTTTTAATATCTTCGATTTCGATTACGAGAATATAGCCTCGTTATCTGACGTTTGTGACGTAAATATATTTAGAAAGTAACGTTGAGTTTTGTTTGTTATTGTGAAAAGTTTGATGAATACATGAATCCTGGAGGTGATGACCTATCTAAAGGGCATACTTGCCTTTTTGTTCATCCAATTCTCGGAGACCCTTGAGTTAATATACTCCAAAAAAACAATCGTCTCTTTCCAAAAAAAGTCTTGTTTATAATAGACAAATCACGAATTCATTTTATTATTATAGAAGTCAATTATCACTTGTGTCGTAGTTTCTCACTGGTCTATTTACAGTTGTTTAAACTTTCACGACACGATATTATAGATAAATAAAATAGTCATAAGTACGGGATAGTCTTTGTTTACAATGTTAGGAGTTTTATGTATTATTTACATCACTTTTCAGCGGCCTGCTAACGTGATAATCGTTTGCACTGCCTGCGCACTTTGTTTGCGCTGCTGCGTCAAAAACAGTTGTTCGGATGGCGAAACTCGCTCGAAGTCTCACTTCGAACGGCGACACATCGGACATCGGCAAACCTCGAGCAAGCCTTGTGTCGTCACGATTTTCTTTCTCAGTCTTTAGCATTGATATACAACTATATTCATTTCACTCACTCGTTTGACAATCAATGCTCTGTGTTACTAGATTAAGTTTTATTGCTTACTTAAAATATTATACTTACTACAAACTTTTATAAATTGATTATCGATTTTATCTCATTCTTACCTTATTATCAAATTATTAATGATTTTTTCAAAGAGGTTTTTAAAATACCCGTAGTAAATTAGTTGTACACATATTAATAAAAACAATTATTACTTTCTTATTATTCTATAGTGAATTGATTTTATTGTGGCTGTCAAACTACAAATTAAATAACACTAAAATTCACACGTTACGTTTTCGACTTGCATCAGTCATGTTATCCCACCCCTTCTTAGTTACAAGTCACTTCACGATATAATTTAAGAACGTGATTAAAACAGCATTTTCAATAATTATTTTTATTTAAAACTTTCCAAGTTAAATTTTAATTTCTATTGCTACTGCTTTTTAGCAACAGATGTGGCATCACGAAGCTTATGACTTTTCCTCTCGCCCTTGTGACTTGACATGAGACTTTGTAGACGCCCTCGCCTTTATTGTGTTAATTATTTGATTGACAGCCCCTGAGGTGGATGAATAACAAAAATAAAGTAGCAAGCAGTACCTAAACATTTATTATATTACAATTCATGAAAAAGAGAGTTATGTAATTTTTTGCCAAAACTTTCCACTCCTGGACACATATTTGGAAACCTTACTAGAGTTTTTTTTAGTAGACGAGTGTGTCTCACTTCCGCCACCTGATGCAGATTCTTCATTCTCCGTTTGGGCTTTTAATGTCTTCTTAATAAATCCAATCTGTTAAAATTAAACAATTTAAGTGCAAAACTCTTAATGTAAAAAGTATTAACTATTTATGTTTTTTCTGATATAAGTTACCAATATTTACTGGTATTTGCTGGTTGCTTGTTTTTCTTTTAGCAAGAACTTTGATAGAAATAATTAAACCACTATTTAAATACCAGCAAACATTTTTTTCTATTACAATGAAGATACAATGAAAAAAGTATTTATTAACAAACCGCTTGTTCAATGGTTTGTTGATGTCTAATTGATTGTTGTTTATGATGATTTGCTCTCTGTATGTGTTGGTCCACAGAGTTAAGAACGGCTTCACAAGCATTGCACCAGTCTGCTAAAACATCAGCAATGGCAGTGGCATCCTCTAAACGAGCATCTCGACCAAGTGCTACATCTACCTCAACACGTTTGCATTCTTGATCTAGTTTTCCATGGATAATGTCTAAAATTATTTGAGATCAATGTTAAGGACCTAATTAAATAAGTTATGAGTAAAATTATTATTATATGACTATTACTATAACAAGATTCTTTAATGTAGATATAATTGTATATGTACATTTTTACAAACAAAATCATTTGTTTTCAAAGGGTGGTTTTATTTTAACTGCCGCTTTTAGTAAATCAAACAACAATCATGGTTGATTTACCATAACATGTAAGTTATGGTAAATCAATCATGATTGTTTTAACTTATTTTTGTTTCATTTTCTCTTATCTACAGAAACAATATGAGAATGTATCAAAATAGTTATTCACCCATACAATACTAACTATGGCTCCCCAATAAACTTCTTTTTACTCTCTTGAAATTTATGTTCATCCACCGTGATGATATAATATAATAAAACCACATTCAATTAATAATAATAACCTGCATATATAGCTTCAATGATTAAGTCCTCCAGATCTCTAACATTCTTTATATCCAATTCCTTAAGAAGAACACTGTACGGGATGCACTTCTCCTGTGTGGCTAAAGTTGCAATGGTTAAATGTTGTAACTTCTTACACTGTACAGGAGTCAGTTCTAAGTAATCTGCTTTATTTTCTAAGTAATCTTTGTAAGTGCCATAAGCAAACAAATTTAGTGTTTTGAAGTGTGTTGCATAAGTTCCAGTCTCCAACTGTAATTGTAAGCAAGAATGTTAAGAAAGTAAAGAAAGTATTAACAATATATGCAATTATTAATAGTCATACCTCTTTTATGTTTGGCATTTCAAGAAGTTCTCCAAATACATGCACTCCTGGAGCTTCGAGCACTTGCTTAATAAGTTCAGCACATGCCGATCCCTTAGCACCTTTTGCAAGTAAAATGAATTGTTCTAAGGGATGATTTGTGGAAACCGACGACAAAGAAGTAGGTTCATCTCTGTCCATCGACATTGGATTCATGATGAATTTTAGGATTACGACTTTATATACAATTGATTAACAAAGTGACGAACTGTATACGATATGAATTATGAACAATCGTTATAAGCCATAAGGTTATTACAGGTATTATTTCTTGATACAAATTAAAAAAGTCCAATTTGCCTACAAAGTTTCAACAAAGTACAAGGTACCTACAAAATTATTGACAAATGACTTTTGACATTCCTTAATCTTGTCTAAAATTAGTTAAAATTTATTATACTCTGTGAACTAGATTTTATTCAAAGACGGATACATTCTTGGTCAAAGGTTGTATCTCAGAATGAAAAAAAAAATATTAATGCAAAAATAATCTTGGTTGTAAACTTGGTTGGTTGTTTTATAATCTCCTTATAGCTTTCAAAATAATAATATTGTGTATTAGATATATAACTCTAAATGTAACATGTATGTAATAATTGTTGTTATTAAGTCAATTTTATCAAATGAAACTTTGAATCAAATTTCTCTGAACATTTGGGTACATAACAATAATTACAGCAAATAAAATTTTCACGTAAAAAAACATGGCAATAATATAAAAAATAGCCATAAACAAAAAGATGGCGTCCGGTTTTTTGTGTGTGCGATAAAATTATTGTTTTCGTATAATCCGTAAGTCTTGTTAATTAATGAGGTTTTCATCTTATTTATTGTCAGTAAATTATATTATGAAGTGTTATTACATAACAAAAAAGTTGTTATGTTCGCCGTTATGGTCAGACTACTTGCGTGTCAATGTAGCTTCTAGCGTCCTATGCCGCCTTTTTCATCAACTCGAGAAGTTTACCTTATAACAATTTCGAGGATAAACGTTAGTTATTAGTTTTATATCTTTTGTAAAAAAAAATTGCGTGGTCATTGTTAGAATAGTTGACTCTATTTGTTTCGCCGCTAGATTGATGAGTGCGTTGTGCATTAGTGTGAAAGCGTATGTACATGATCGTAATGGCAAATCTGTCATGAGTAGTGTTTACTATCGGACCATTGAATATATGATAAATGTTATTTGGTTTAATTGAATGTAGTGGATAACTATTAGTAAAAATGTGTATGCCAACGCCGAGTAATGTCTCGGGCTTCGGTTACTCGTGGGGCTTCACGAGTACTGCGGATCTGACCAAGTGTGAAGTGGAGACACCAGGCAGTCTAAGTTATACCTTGGGAAATACGGTGGGTTATTTGCAAAATAATTATACATTTTAATTATAAAACATTTTATAATTAGAATATACTTTATAAAACCATAACATTTTTTTATTTATTTATAGATTATAATTAGAATGCTATGCTTTTTTTATGTTGTTGATGTAATTGGTTAGTCTTATTCTCTTATATTTGACAGGTCAATAATAATAAGCTTTTTGTAGCATGAAATCAACAAAAATAAAATGATTTTACTTTAGAATTGAACAATATGATTGTGCAACAAAAATAATCCTTTCTTTCAGGTGTCCCCAGAAACTACATTAACTGTAATGTCCCACAAAACTCCACAAGTGCAAGAGAAAGTTGGTACTATAGCAGTAGCTGTGACCAATGCAGCAACTCAGGTAACTAGGGTTGTCACTGCTGGCACACCAGGCACTGCTAGGAGGGCCATGTTTGTGTTGAATGACTCCTCAACACATACTATGAACAGAGTGTCCCAGCCAAACCAGACTGCGACAATACAGAGTGAGTGTAAGGGCTTACAATTTATTATCATAAGGGAACATATCCATACCACATTTTAAAAACCCCTCCCGCCCGGTGACCATGTGGGGGTTGACTGGTGACCATAATTTTCAATACTCATCTAAGATAGTTGTTTTTTATTTCAGCCACACACTTAACTGCCAAACCGTTTATGACACCGATTGGGCCTATTCAACTGACTGCAGAAGAATGCAATGAAATTTTAATGAAACGAGCTCTTCAAGCTCAAGGCATTGCCACACCTGTGATAGATGCTTCTCAGTTAAACCATTCCTTACTAAATGGTAGTTTGAAGAGCTTGGCTGAGGCCACCGCCCAACAGTCGCAAGCAGAAACAATACAAACAACAGTACATCAACATCATTTACTTCACACTAAACAGGAGCCAGGCACTGCTAATAATTCACCCAAAGTAAGTACAGACAGGCAGAGGATTTATACAAGGAAAAATAAATATGATATAATTACAAAAAGTGCTAAAATCTATATTAATAACATTATAACTTATTGACATGATAGGAATTAACGTACCTTATAATTATTTATTGCATATACTAGTAGAGATCGTCTAAACTGAAATGATGCGCCCCACTACTGCATTTACACACACATGAAAATTTTAAATATGTATGCCATAGACACAAAAATGAAACTGATTGGTCATTTAGTCGTTAATTAGTCACAAACGTAGAACGTCGCACGCATCGTTCGATCGTGAAAGTACTGTCAGCATGTCAACTAAAAAGCATCTTCGGAGTCAATATTTTCCAATTCTTGATATTGATAATAAATTTATTATTCATCTTAACAATTCTGATTCAGATGAAAGCAAATATATTGAGATGAGTGAATAGTGATTATATACAAAATTTAATCAAACTCATTCTCTGACTACTGAACTGATATTAATTGTAAAAAAAAACTATATTGAATTGTTACATAAGACTATTTCTAATTGTAATACAAAACTATTTTTAATTGAAATATAAAACTAAATCTTACTGTAAAATAACTATTTTTGTAAAATAACTATTATCCAAAAACTCCATTCTCTTTGTATACATACTTAAAAACTAATAACTTAATAAATAATTAATTAAAAATACTGTAATGAATTTTTCAATTTATTTTCTTTGTAGACTACTAAAAAGTGTTAGTTTTAGAATAAATAATCATAAATTGTCCAAACATGCCAGAGAGTGGATGTCTTTTTACATACAACATTTGATACATTGATCATTTTCGCATTTATCATGCAATAAGTCCATTGAGATGACTCCATACAAATCAAACTTCACAGTTTGGTTGATGCTGCCGGACATAGAAGTTTTTATAATTAATTTCTGCATTCATAATTATCAAATAATTTATTAATCTTTTTTATTTATTATAAATTGAGCAACTGTATACTACTGTTTTGATCTATTTAGCATTTTTTATATCCTTATAGAAAAGAAAATATTCAAGTAGCTTTCTTTGGAATATATTGATTAATGTTTCTTACTGTTGCAGTACAGAACAACAATGAAAAGAAGCCACAATAGAAAATAATTAAAAACTATATTTTTACACATGTTTAGCCAAGTTATTGTTATTGAATCCTGCTGATATTAGTTAATTTTTCATTCCATATTTATGTCCAATTTCAATAAACTCATATCAAACCTAAAAATGTATAAAAGTATACATTTAGACTTTAACAAGTATAGTTTTTTATAGAAATTCAAAATATTGTAATAATTAAACAAATCTTTATTTTATTAAATTATTATGTGACTATAAGTATTTGAATTAAGAAAAGAAATAAAACATTCAAATAGTATAATAACAGAGTATTAGACGGTATATTCTCAGACGGATATGATGAGCAACACTGTGATGACAATGCCTCCGGTGAAAGAGCGGCCATACTCATGTGAGGAGTGTGGGAAGTCCTTTCTTCTGAAACATCATCTCACTACACACGCAAGAGTACATACTGGTGAGTATTGTTTTTATTTGTTACTATTATGTAAAACATTGTTACTCAATTTACCAATTCCAATAAGACAATTGAGCATATTTATTTCAGGTGAAAGACCTCATGTATGCGGTCATTGTGGGAAAGCATTTGCAAGAAAGCATTGTCTCAATACACATTTGCTGTTACATTCTGCAGACCGGCCATATAGATGTCACGAGTGTAAAATGGCCTTTACACTTAAACACCATCTTGTCACACATTCTAAAGTAAGTGAATATCTGTATATCAAGTGTGTATTAATATTTTTTTTTACATTTTAGTTTTAGCACCTTGTGAATTTTAGAAATATTCTTAAAAGGTAATAAAAGTAAGTAAAATATGACTATTGAAAATATTATTACGACATTGTTAATATTATTTTACAAAATTTTAATGGTTGTCTAAGGTTTTTTACTTAACAGAAACTAAACTTAAATAAATTTAAGATATATATAACAATGATATGATCCAAAGGTGCACAGTCGCGAGCGTCCGTTCGTATGCGGTGAGTGCGGGCGTGGGTTCCCGTTGAAGCGCCACCTCGTGACGCACAGCAAGTACCACGCCGGGGAGAGACCCTTCGTCTGTGGAGACTGCGGGGAGAGCTTTGCGCAGAAGGTACTTAAATATACTGTGATGTTGATAACTCTGATTTTTTTTTCCTCTCACTCAGTTACAGTTCAAGTGTATATATTGCATTTATAAAACGCCAAACTTTAGTTCCAAAACCAACTTGGACATTTTTGTGGAAAATATTTGAAAGGCTTTCCTAAGGAAAATTGATTTTAACTAACATTGTTATTGGCTTTTCTGGGTACTTGAACTGCTTATGTTGTTAACTCCCATAATTTAAGTTAATAATTTACAAATAAAATTAACCTAAAACAATAATTATTAGGAACATCTAGTAATGCACAGTCGCTTCCACGGGTCGCTGTCACCGTTTGTTTGTCCCGACTGTGGAGTTGCCTTCGCTAGAAAGTTTCAGCTCGTGAACCACGGACGAGTACACGGCCGTGTGCCACACGCCTGTCCCGTTTGTGGCAAGGAATTCCTACAGAAACGTACGCTCGTTGCTCATTTAAAGTAAGTTTTTAATAAGGATTATTATTATTTTTCATGAAAATAGTGTTATGTAAAGTGCAATATCTTTTTTTTAGAATTCATACAGGGGAAGGAGCGGTGGCTTGTTTAGAATGCGGAGAAGCGTTCAAATGTAAATCTGAACTGCAACAGCATTTGAAAATAACAAGACATTGTCTTACTGCGTCTCAACAACAGCAACAAACTCAACAGCAGCAACAGCAACAGCAGCAGCAACAACAACAACAGCAGCAGCAGCAGCAGCAACAGCAACAAGCACAACAACAAGCGCAACAGCAGGCTCAGCAACAACAACAGCAGCAGCAACAGCAACAACAGCAGCAACAACAACAACAAACAACAGTTATAAAGCAAGATGATTTTAAACCACAAATAGTACAAGTAATCGGTGCGGACGGTCAAATTATCACCGAAAAGACTACTCCAGGATATGCGTGTCCAGAATGTGGTTCCTGTTTCAATACAAAGGTACACACAAATATTTATCTAAATATTGGTCCCAAGTTCGGAATAACCTTATGTTTATAAAGAGATTTCTTTCAGCTACCCATGACTGGTATGAATGAGGGTTTGACTTTCACACTGGGTACTAATTTGTATGAACTACAGATTGCTGTTCCAAGTCTGGGTACAGTTTGTCCGTTATTTATGTTTGTGAAATCATCCCCGCGAAATGGATATTATTTTAATATTTTGCTAAAATATTATCCTTTGCAAAAATTTTATATGTCCTTTTCCAACCTAGAAAATGATAAAATAACTAGAAATTAAATAAAAACACTTGGGACCATATTGGAAATTTTTCTCAGTGTTGAGTGATTTATAGAAGTTCTTTGAGCAGCTTTATTTGAGAGGTCTTGTAAAACATGATAATTTATATATTTTTTAACAGAGTATATATTATTTAGGCAACCCTAATGTTGTATAATGTATACATAAAGGATAGAAATAAATTCACTGTGTACATAGAGTATAACTTATGTGTTTACAGGAGGCGCTGTCGCTACACGTGCGGCTACATGCAGGAGACCGCACCTGCGTCACCGACCTGTGCGCCCTTACCGCCGCGCTGCAGCCCAGCCTCGTGCACCACAGTGAGCACACACACAATTACACATTTACACATATAAATACACAGACGCGCACATACACAACACATTCGTACACACCACACCCATGAACACACAAGTACACACGTCACCCACACTTACGCATACACACGAACACGCACATGCATACACACTTCACATTCATACGCACACATGTTGGTTACCTGATTCGTGTTATATAACTTAATGTTGTTATACAAGTTATAGATCTATTACTATCTACCTATTTTAATATATAGATCAGATCTAGTTAATCATATTTTAAATCCTCAAGATTGCAGACATCTTAAATTTAACTTACCTGATATTTTATATTTATTTCACGGGTTACTTTTGTGAAACTAATCTCTGTGTTTTTTTTAGACCAACCTATCCAGATAATATCGTCCAACCCTAGTAATGTAGTTCATACTCAAGTCATAGCTACGGTGAGTTAGCATTCTCTTTACATCTTTATTGTAAATGTTTTCTTTCTCGTTTATATACAGAATTATTACTGAACAATATGTTTTAGAATCACCACATGACAACACCGCGTCCCAAGCTACACTTCTGTGTTGATTGCGGTAAAGGATTTGCGGCAAAACACGGTTTATTGGCGCACCATAAAAGGTAGCTATCATTTACATTAGTTTGCATTTATTTATTTTTTCTTTAAAATTTTTTAAAATATTATAATTAATTTAAAATATTATAAATTAAAATATTTTTTCTCAATATACACAACGCATGTAGGGACATGATTTCAAAATACGTAGGCCTTATGATATGAATCTTCTATAATGTTTATTTTAATTACATAAGTATTTTTTTGTGCGATTTTATATATTTCATTGCTTATTGGATGTATATAATATACAATTGACGTGAACGTATTATGTACAGGCATCCAGACGGCAGCTGCACTCTCCGTACTCATGTGTGCGATCAGTGCGGGAAAGCGTTCTTTCAAAAGAATCATCTTATGTTACACCAACGGCAGCATATGGATTTACCTCCTAGAAATGTACGTACATTATTTTATTTGAATAGGTTTTGAACGACAAACGTTACGACAAACTTCCCTAAAATGTTTGTGCCCAAGTGAGTTTTAAGATAAGGGTTAAATATATTGGTTTATTCCAGTCACAAGCGCAACAACAAGCAACGCAACAAGCCCAACAGCAAGCGGCGCAACAAGCAGCGCAGCAAGCAGCGCAACAGGTCGCTCAGCAGGTTCAGCAACAAGTACAGCAACAGCAACAGCAGCAACAACAGCAGCAGCAGCAGCACCAGGTGCAGCACCAAAACCTAGAGCTAGAACAGCAGGATCATCAGCAACCCACACATATACAAGTGGTGAGTAAAAGAATAAAGCCAGAACCTAATCCCTTTCCTCTGTCGTCTACTCTTCCGCATTTTTTCCTTTTTCTCAAGAGGGAGTGGCATCACATCTGCAACATCACAATTAAGAGAAAAAATAAGAGGTCTGTAGAAAATAGTGGTCCTTTAGGTAGGAAAGATATACTGGATTGAACATTCCATTTCAGATTCTTACTGAATTTGCTGCCACTTCAATTTTTCGCAAAATAGTGACATGATCATATTTACGCAAACTAAATATGAATTGAAGACATACATTTTGAAACCGCTCAATTTTTTTACTGCCCTTCAATCATATCAAGAGCCTAATAATTTAGTTACAAAAAAAAAAAATATATGTATGTATGTAAGTTATTATGTAATGTTGTTTGCAGGTAACTAACCGCTCTGGTCAGGTGATCGGTAACCAGATAGTAGTGGGCACGGTGGGCGGGCGCCGCGCCCTGCTGGGGTCGCCGCTGCACATCGTGTCGCGGGACGGGAAGCCGCTGCCGGGACACCTGCACAAGAGGCACCACGCGTACGTACACACCGCACACATGACATATACACACCGCAAACACACTAGTGATGTAACGAATGCCATTTTTAGGACATATGCGGATGCGAATGTGAGTAGCTAGCTGCTACCGAGTTTAAGTAACTTTTTTTTTGTATTAAGAAACATAAGAAATGAATGAATTTAATCTACTATTATCATCAAATTGATTTTTGCCATATACTATTACCATAAATATTGCAAATGTTTAGCGAATATGTAAAAATATGCGAATATCTGCGAACGCGAATGCAAATGCGAATATTCACACATCACACACACTGGACAATGTGGAGTTAGACTTATACACACAGATAAGACAGCGAAGGCAAGAGTTAAAAGTGGGAGGCAGACATATGCAAGCACTTGCACACATAAACATTTACAGAGACTTCCATTAAACATTTTATTAGCATAATTTATTATATTTTAGCGGTGATGTGAAAGAAGTCGGTGGCCTCGTTCTATCGACTGGGCGCGGCACGGCTGGACTCATCAAGTATGAGATATCAATACCGCCGCCCACCTCCGTACTGCAGGTGCAGCAGTTGGACTGAGACATACATAGCGGGACTTAAAATAGCGAAGCTGAAGCGAAATCGAAGCTTGGCTTAGAACGGCTAGAGAAATGCTATAACGAACTTGACTCCTCCCAATGAACTGGACTTGGACTGTCAATTTGTGGAAATTCAAATTATAATGAAAATGTAGTAACTTCTTATTTTATTTTCGGTGTATAGTCACGTCCAAATAGATATGTATCGGTCTAAACTACCGCGTATTATAAACCGACGGCAATAAACTCGCGAACGGTGTAATATATAGTGCTCTAAAATTTAGGGTGTCGGTTTGTGAGTATGTAAAAAGACGAAATCGCTGTACATTAGTTAAGTGTAGATTAGTTTAGTGTATTTTATTGTACATATCATACATTTTGTAATTGCGGAACGTTTTTTGTAATTAAATTGTACAATTAGAAGAATGCGAACCGTTTAGCATCCTAATACGCATTTAAGTTTGTTTTATTATACGAATAATTTAAGTACACACTGGTTATGGAGTGTAATGTGCAATCGAAATTCAATATTTTTTTAAGATCTGATTTTATTAATATGTTATATGGAAAAACAGATGTTACTTCCAATAAATGGTATACAAGATGGTCCCTTTTTAATAAAATAAGTTTTGTAAGCATTTGGTTTTAGTTATTTAATTAAAACATTTTTAAACATCAATAATATATATAAAGTTTTATGTACGCATGTACTTTAACATATTTACCAAATGCTTATGAAGTTGGATGATATTTAAAATTTCTTAACGAATCGTCTAGTTCGATAGGGATCCGATTAATTCCAAGTCTGATTTGATTACCGTTGATTACTAGTACATTGAACGATATTATAGTGAGAATAAAACAAAACAAATCACCCAATTGTAGATATAGTTCACAAAAATTGCCAAAGAAGGGAAATAAAATGAATACTGTTAATTAATATTTTTTTTAATTGGTGACTAGTATCAACCAGATGTGCTTCCGTCAAATGTTCCCTCGTTTTGCTTTACACAGTATTAAATAGAAATTCACAAGTCGCTGTGACGCTGGATCTTTTGTTTGCCATTTACTTATGTAAATATATAGTGGATATCTATAATTTTTATATTAAATGAAAATATACATATAGCACTTAGAGTGTTTCATTTATTTCCCATATCGAATAAAAGTATGACTTTTACAACTATTTATGTTATAAGAATAAATTATAGACTAAAGTACATTTACATGGTAAGTATATAACTTATATCCGTAAGGTGACATCTCTACCACCTGACCCAATTGCTGATCATATTTCTGTGGGCCTCACTCGTGAACGATAGGAAAAAAGAACACACACACAAAAAAAATATGCTGAGTGATTCCAGATGTCTTATATTTTAAAGTTTCGGGTTGATATCCCGATAGTACGAGTTTTGCGTTATGAGGAGTTGATATTTTTCAGAAGTCACGAAACGAATTCTTGGTTGATTAGAAGTAAAAGGATCTCATCAAAAACTTAAAAATCATAAATTGTATATAATTTTAAATTTATAAAATTGCATACATTTTTATACATACCCAATGTTTTATACATATGTTATATATATGTCAATAGTAGTAAAATACAATATGTAGTTGACTATATAGTCAGTAGATTTCGCTGATTCAAATTCTATAGCCGCTATTCAAGTTACTCTATGGCAAGGAGACAATAAGAAACACAACGCTTTCGCCTGTGCTTGCGTATTATAGTACATATATTATATAATACTTTTCTACAATTCTATTATATGTATATATTAGTGTATGGCACTGAATGAACTATTACTTCTTAATTATAAAATAGCCCTAGAGATTGAAGACAAATCTTGTTCGTGGGTTTCTAGAACCCCTTATCTTTGGATCAGCAGTCAAGGTCACTAAGCACTTGACCATCCGCCCATCAAATTATCGAGTCAAGGCTAATATGTAATCGTTGCCAATAATCTCATGATTACCATACACTTATTTGAGTATGTGACAAATCATTTACAGCTGAAGTATTAATCAAATTGCTTGAAAAAATTTCTGAATTTATAGGAAACACTATCTTTAATATTTTGTTCAGACAAGATTCTTTTTTCTGTGTCTTAAAAATACTTAACCATATCATAATCATAACCCTTAGAAAGGTTACGAGTAGATTAATAAAATAAACACTTAGTGGGGACTGGTCTTAAGTATAGTTAGAATAAGAGTTTCATCGTCATACAATAATCAAAAGTATTTTAGAATGTATTGTTTTGCAGCATTTTATTTTCATATTATTCAAAGGTTCCTTGAAAACTCTCACGGTACTCTTGTTACTGTTACCAAAATTGCTGTTTTCATTATATATATTTTAATTCGAATACATTTTACAACCAAGCGTGAAATTACATTACATATAAGAAAAGAACGACACGAATTGCTCTCCAGAGAACGTAAAAGAAATGTGAATATAAAGTATCTACGTGAAGAGATCGCATCGTATTTCCGAGAAGCATATTAAATTGACGCTATCCATCTCACACACCTACCCTCGTTAGATGATGAAATAAAACATATCAGTTTCAAGATATTTTAATTCATTTGATTATGAATTAGGAATCATTATTCCTTCTACCTATTAAACGATCAATTATTGTCGAGTTTGAAAGTTTGGGGTCGGCTAATAAGTATGTCAAAAATACTGCGGCGACCCCTAAAATAATAATATAAGGGAAGGTAAATGATTATTAGAATAAATTATGTCCGTTCATATTTACGACCAGTGAATGAAGAAAATGTAAAACAAATTTATAGATACCGATTTATAGATAAGTTAAGGTTACGGCAACTGGTCTATATTTATAATTTAATGGTTAATTGGTTTTGAAGAAAATAAATATATTGCAAATGCGAAAGCGAACACTTGGTGTCTCACTGTGATGTCAGGCGACAATCGTCTAGTTTAGTGCTTGGTGAAAGTCCCTCATAACCTCCCCTCATCTTCCCCCTTTAGCAATTAGCTTCCAGACGTTAAAAAAAAGGACGCCTAATATGTGTGCTCCTAATATAATATGTTGCGCTAAGTACTATAAAACATTTTATCAGCACCTACATTTACAATAGGCACCTGTAACTGGTCAATGTAGAAACAAAAATAGGCACTTCATTGTAAATAATTCTGTATTTCGGTCAAAAAATTGCAGTGTATAAAGGTAGGGATACTGTCACATATATGATATGGTTTTAGCCCCTGGGAAATCTAGAAATGTTTCCAACCTATTCGTTTTGATGTGTGTCAGTTAAAATAAATATGTCAAAATTAACAAGGTTCTGTTGACGAAACATTTACAAGTTTATTTTTGTTACATAATAATGTTTTGTTTAATGTATTCTTTTTATTTGTTAAAAAATATTTTTTCAAAGCCAATCTAACGGGCCTTTTTGGGAGGGTAGTTTCGCAGTAATTAATTATGTTAATATTGTCATACCATGTGTAAGATTTTTAACCTTCAAAGTTAATTGTAATAATGTAAATAACAAAAGCTATGAACACATTCACATTGTTGGTTCACACTGGGCTTAAAGTTTAATCATAATAAAAATACTAAGGCGCTGTTTTTATGCAAACTCAAAACGAAACGAGATTGTTATACAGATATCAGCAATATAGAATAAATGGTGATTACTTAATTTTATTAAAAGTGTTTTATCTTGTTATTTCGTAAGTCCATACACGTAATCTACAAGAAACGAAAATTTTACTTTCTCTGCCTAGTTAATGAATATCTTTAAAGTTTATATTTAAAGTAAGATTTTTATTTAAATAATTATTGAAGAAGCAAAGTATTACTAATAGGTAGATGCTAATTGAATAGTTTTTAGACTTATTACCAATTGAAAGGCATTGAATAAAATGTTACACTCGTTCTTACACGAAACACAATAAAGTACAGTACACATACTCGTACTGCACTGGTTGGATAATATATTATCATTAATATATGTCCTTTTTGTGACAGCTCTAGTGGTCAATTCGGCTTGGGTTGTAATGTGTGACATCAAACATCCTCAGTGACAGATCCATTACCTACTACTGACGTCGCCGTAAATTATATCGTGTGGGAGATGGATTGAATCGTAAGTACATAATATTTGTGATCATTGAGATTTTACTTATATATCCGTTTGGATATAACAATTAGTTAAAACAAAAGTAACTTAGATGTTACTTCTGTTTTAACGAGCTATTTCCTGGGTTTTATTTTTTTTTTGTTTTTTGCGTTTTAATGTTAAATTCCTGGGAAAGTTTAAATATGGTTAAGCTATTTACATAACACAGACTACGCCCTTACAGCAACTAGAATGTGTTTACTAAAAATAGATTCCAAAGTACGTATTGGAAGTGTTTTCTAGAAAAATATACTGTAAAGAGAATATACTGTAAAGTAAATATACTGTAAAGAGTTGGTGAGTTCGATCATTAGTCCCGAAATAATGTGTAAAACCTTTCAGTAATTCACTGGAACAGAGTGGCGGGGAACGGTTAACTTAGTTATGAATTATAATTAAAGATGTTGTAAACCGTTTTATATTCAAAAAGCTAAGTTTAGTATGGTTATAAAGTTAACTACAATGCAATAAAATTGCAAATTGCCGCCACTTAAGTCTATCGAAAGCTATCACAAACTTAAAATACTTACGATGTTATTTTTTATATTTGCCATCATATTAATGACACTTGTTTTAATAACATTATTTAAATGATGTTTACTCCAAAGAATGTTCTATAATAATTATTCTTTATTAGTCATTCAATTATTTTAATCAATGTTTATGAACTAATATGTAGGTATGTACCGGGACCTACATGTCTCCGATTACTACCAACATTAAGAAGAGTAACTAGAAGAGTTCCCGCAAGTTTCAAACAAGGATTGTGGAGGCTTGTTGGAAATATCTTTCAAATTAGTTGGCATTCTGAAAATTGAATTACTAGAATCTGATATATTTCTAATAAGAATGTGGAAGACTTCTTTACTAGTTCAATTTATACTTTGAAAGATAGACTCCGAGGGGCCTTCTGAGCTTGAGGGCTTCGGGGCATTGCCCCGTCTAGCCATACGGTAGCTGGTGATTGTCTTAAAGAAATAGTGCTAATTTAGAGGGAGGGAGGAAAACGGTGCAGATCGTTTCCAGAACATTAACTTTTACAATCCCTTTCACATTTTACGACTAACTTCCTAGACTGCAACTTTTTACTTAAGTTAGGATCACATTTAGTTATCTGTGAGATGTCTCTTTATTTTTTATTTATTTCATGTTTGTAACATGTAACTATTAATATATATATATATATATATATATATATATATATATATATATGTTTTTTTGTTGGAGATGTGATGTAAGTTGAATTAAAGTAGTAGTTAGCATTCAACTGACGATTTTTTTTATTTTACATTTAAATTAAGCTGTGTGTGTATGTGTGTATTTCTTTTGCCTCTCTTTGGATGTTATGTGATGGATGTTATATTATCACGTCAATACGTGAAATTTCCAGAATTCCGAAAAAATAGAAATTACAATATTATAATTACTCTTAACTCTAACCAGACAATAAATATAGTCTGTACATATTTTCCTATCTTAAGAGAGATTGTCGATTTATCAGCGCATTAAGAAGTACCTACGTTGTTCTCTGAATAAACTACCATCGGTTATAGGTATCAATTATATTAGTTATTTACTTTTTATAATTATAACACAAGTTGAAGAACAATGCATATTAATTTCATTTATTATTTCGATAGTAATATACCTATTCAATGATACCTATAGGATTGTTTTGAAGACGGAAGATGTGAAAGAGAGAGAGAGAGAATAACGTATTTAACATTTAACGTATTTTTAAAGTTAGTATATTTTTACAATATAAGATTCAATTGACAGTTGAATTAAACTATAGCCGTGTTTATTATATGAGTATTTTTAACGTAGCATTTCTTTTAAATGACGTAGGAAGATAAATTGAATTGCTATTTCTGAAAAAGTAACCAACATTTTAATGATAAGGGTGTCCTTAAAAATATTAGACAAGGTAGCGCCTAATGTATTTCTGATAGGTCATATTTTTTTATTACAGTCGATATGTCTTAAAGCGTAACATTAGTTTGTATAAAATAATCAATATGTATAATATATGTATATATATACTGCAGTATACAGTACACTGTACTGTACTATATTGTACCTGTACCTGTACATTTGTACCTATCAAACTGGTCAATAATATATGTAAATATTTTTAATAAGTTAAACATTATTCAAGCTAATATTATATTGATACATAAATATTATTTTTACACATAAAGTAAGTAGATTTGTAAAACCAGTTTCAAAGTTACTAATTGCTTTCCTTCCTTGCAGATGATGGATTCGTTTAGGAAAAAAATCTTCTCAGATTTCTTTACTTTATCATATTCTTTAAAATTGTTTTTATCTTACATTCAGACTTATCTGACCTACTTTTATATAAGTTATAGTGTAACAATTGGATATTATATATTTCTTTACATCTGTTTAATTATATTCAATAAGCGGGTTTGTATATTTAAGTGCATAGTATTTAATACCTACCGTTTATAAAATGAATATCAAATCAACATTTAGAGCCTCATTAAACCAAAATATTTTACAACACAACTCAAAAGTATAGTGGCGCCAGTAACGATTGCCGTAATCGCCAACCATTGGCAAAATATTACCCAGCATTCTGTAATATAAAATAAACGGCTTTTGGATTCTTTTTACGCCAGATGTCGTCATACTGGGTGTAGGTCCGTGCCATTCCATCCTACACGTGTCTATACTCTTCAGTCAGGCTGAAAATAATTTTGCCGATAATGACAGATGTCCAGAAGCTGAACAGTTTTGTTTCGAACAAAGAAGAAGAAGAAAGTTGGCATAAAAGGGGATGGCACATTCTGCTCCGTCCGTCCGCTCTCTTGAATGTAAAGGAAATATGAATATTAAATTGACGCTATCCATCTTACATACTAGTGACTTACAACCTTTGTTAGATAATGAAATAAAACATATCTTTGTTTAGATCCATATCAAGTTCTAGATATTTACATTTATTTGACTATAAATCATATTTAATGATTAAAAGAACTTACTCGTACGTGACGTTCTATGAAATTATACTCATATTTTATCCGAAGAGATTAACATTAAGTTTACATGTAGTAGACGCTAGGTGTCGCCAATTTGCACTTTATTTGAGATTTCTCATATATTTTTTTATTATTTATTTATGGTACTTACCCGCACTTACTTGAATCTTCTTTTAGTTTAGAGCGTCTATGAATTCATTAAAGATGTTGATATTTAATATAGATTGATCTATCTAATTATAGCGAAATAGCATTTGGGTGGGATGCTTATCTCTTCGGATAAAGCCCTCGTATATTTATGATAGAACTTTACGTACGTACAGATGAGTTCGTTTTATCATTAATTATACTCGTGCTTTGTCTTCGAGTTTAACATTAAGTTTATATGTATATGATGTTGAGAATGAAAATATCAACTTTAAAAGCAAATATATTTTTTACTAATTACCACTTAATATAAATCATTAAATTATACAATTAATGAATCTCTCATAATATTTCTAGCAAAAGAATAATAAATTTACCAAATGTATGGGAGCTATTGCTTCAACCCGCAGTTTTTCCTTTATTTTATTATTATGTCTAAATTAACACCCACACTATGTGCTTTAGAAGTAGCGGCATGTCTTGTACTATACGCGGTAAATATGGAAACATCTATTCCAAAGCAATTTAGAGTTGATTTAATTCACCTACGAAGAAACTGAGGTGTGATAGGGGCATGAGATTTCTTGAAACTTATAAAAAGATTGCTATTACTACGTAAAGTTTCCATTTTGTTCATATAACTGGGCTACGTAACGACTGGGCATCTTTCTGGTCGTTTATGAAAAGAAGGATGAATCACAATTGACTGCGATTATCCAGGACCGGAAGATTTTAATAAATCCGGAATTTTAATTTGAACATCGTTTGTTAACAATTCTATATTTTTTAAAATTGATTTTCATGATCGCTTGCACTCTTTTTGCTGTTGTTAGAGCAAAAAGAGTTGCAAATTTTTTTGATAGTGTTTATGATTGTAGTTTTTATTTAGGTAGTGTTGCTAAATAATTGTGTACAATAGATGTGTCCCATATTGTATTATACTTAGGTAATGTCAGGCATTGTCGAGCGCTTTTTAAGGGGTGCTATTAGGCCCCCCAAAAGGCGCTTGATATGATCGTTGACGTCGTTGACTATTTCTTGACCAAGAAGCAGAGGGAGAGCTGATCTGATATAGTTACCTGACTGATATAGTTGTCAATATTATTGATTTTACAAAATATTAACCACTTTTTAGGCAAGTGTCGTACTGTTAAAATGAGTTATCAGAAAGTGATACTAAAATTACTAGTTTAGACGTGGACGGGACATTTCTTTTCAAGAGTTATGTCCTGTCCTGTGATGTGATGTCCTGTCCTGTGATGTGATGTCCTGTCCTTATCCCCGGCAACCAGTGTAATCTTTTGACGTAGCTCTCAATTGCTAGAATGAGAAATAATTAAAGTGTCAGAAGTTGGTGGTGGAAAATAATAGAAATATATACTTTGTCTGGCCATAAATACTGTTACACTTAAAAATATTTTTTTTTACTGCAAATTACATTTATTACTTTTACAGTATATTAGTTTAGTACATAAATATAAAACAATTAAAAATATATAAAGCCTATTCGAAGTGATCTCCATTGGCTGCAATACAGTCCTTTAAACGTTGAGGCCAGTTATCAATAGAAGCACGCACTCTTTCCACGGGAAATTTCTTCACTGCCAATCGTATAGATTGTTTTAGGGACTCCAAATTATCATGGCGTTTAGAGCAAGCTGTACTTTCTAAAATTGACCATAAATCATAATCCAGCGGATTAAGATTGGGACTAGACGAAGCCAGTCTTCAGCTCTGAAGAAGTCCGAAACGCTCGCTTCCAACCAAGACTGCGTGGAACGAGCTTTATGACCTGGCGTCGAGTCTTGCTGGAAGGGCCATACTTAGTAATCGAACATGGTGATGTTAAGGGGCTTAAGTACCTTCTCAGCTTCTGGGTCTCGATTTCTGGGTGGATACGCCGTGACTTGCATTTCTCGCACTCTCTGAGATCTCCAGTGACGTTTGTGAGATGAGGGTACTGAACGCCCCCTATACAATTTATATATGAAATAGATGTATTATCAATCCGCAATATAATTTGTCAATTGCGATAAGAGCTTGTAAAGATTTTTAATCCAAAAAACACCGTTAAAATTTCGAAGTAATTAATATGTCGAGTACGTTTCTCATTCGTCAATACTTAAGCAAATAATTTACGAAATAACAAGATGAAGAAAGATTTTCTTACACCATAATCTGCAAGAAAAGAAAACCTTTCTTCAAAACTACGTTTATTTTTAGGCTGCCCTGAAAGTGTTTACTTAAATGAACACTGAAGAAGCAGACTATTATTAATAGGCAAGAAGATAAGAACTTATTGAATAGTTTGTAGTGGTGTAGAATCATATTGCTCTAACATGATTTCCTCACATTAATATTCTGGAAAGTCATCGAATAAAATGTTATATACTCGTTCTTACACGAAACACAATAAAGTACAGTACACATACTCGTACTGCACTGGTTGGATAATATATTATCATTAATATATGTCCTTTTTGTGACAGCTCTAGTGGTCAATTCGGCTTGGGTTGTAATGTGTGACATCAAACATCCTCAGTGACAGATCCATTACCTACTACTGACGTCGCCATAAATTATATCGTGTGGGAGATGGATTGAATCGTAAGTACATAATATTTGTGATCATTGATTATACTTACATCACCGTCTGGATATTAGAATTAGTAATTATTGTAATTTTATGCTAAATAAAGTTCAGGTGTTTATTTTGTTATTAACGCGCTATTCCCTGGAATTTGAAATATTGTTTTTGCATTTGATAGTCAATTTCTGAGTTAAGAAAGGTTAATGAAATACGACGCTTACAACGACGAATGTGTTTTTTTTAATTATTGCAAATTACGTCTTGGAAGTGTTTTATAAAAATGTTGTTAAAAAGATTTTTGATTCTTTTCCTTGGCCGAGTTCGTTTATAATTTTCTGTCCTGAAGTAATGTATAACTAACTCCTTTCAGTAATTTACGCGAACGGAATCGCAGGGAAATACTAGTTGTAAATTAAAATTACAGAATTTCTAAGCCGTTATATATCGAAAAAGCTGGGTTTAGTATGGTAATAAAGTTAACTACAATGCAATAAAATTACAAATTGGCGCCACTTAAGTCTATCGAAACCTATTACAAACTTGATATACTTAGATACAATGTAATTTTATTGTTTTTTTTTTAATATCTTTTGTATTTTTCTCGAAAGGAGTTGCCTATAATAATTACTTTTTATTAGGCATTCAATTATTTTAATCAATACTTCTACTACATGACGCAATATTACTTTAGTCTCCGATTACTACCAACATTAAGAAACAATAAAAGATTGTAATTGGTCTTTAAGAAATAGTGGTAATTTAGAAGGAGGAAGGGTAACGGTGCAGATCGTTTCCAGAACATTAACTTTAATGACCCTTTCACACTTTACGACTAACTTCCTAGACTGCATCTTATTATTGAAGTTAGGAGCACATTTAGTTATCTGTGAAATGTCTCTAAATTTTTTCATATTTTTATATGTAGGTAACATTGCTTTATTAAGTATTTTTGTAACTAAAGATGTCGTGATGTACGTCTTGTAAAACTAACAATCAGTCATCATTTGGGGATTTTTTTATAATTTCCATTTCAATTACTAACAAGGTGTGTGTGTGTGTGTGTATTACTTTACTTTCACCCTGAATGCCATTTTGCGTCATGTGGTCGCGTCTCCAAAATAATTTAAGTAACCAAATTTACCAGTTAGTTAGTTTTAGTTCATACATATTTCCCCGCTATTAATATGGTTATAGTCATTTCTAATTATCTAATTGTTAGAAGAAATTGTTGTAAGATGTATCTACTATGTTTTCTAAATAAATTACTTCTGGGTACGGGTATTATAATGTAATATATACTGTACTGCACTATTACTGTACCTACATAAGTTTGTTGGTAATTTTTTATAAGTCAGAGATTAAAAAGCTATTTTATATACAAACATATTAACGTTACTAGATTTAGTAGATTTTTGTAAATCCAGATTTAAAGTATCTTATCTGACCTATTTTTTATAAAGTTCAGTAAAACAATTGGGTATTCTTTATATATTTTATTGAATTTTATTTATTGACAAAATGTTCTTATTCAAATTAACCTATTTAAAGCGATATAATTATTCTAAATACTAATAACAAAATAGTTGAATATATTGTTTATTTTTTTTGTACTTATGTTATTTTAAAATAATTAACGAATGGTACTTATAATATGTAAACGTGTATATAATAAGTATATTACTATTAATAAGTATATAATTAGTTTATAACTTAGTTTATCTTTTTATTTCCTAATTTGATATTCAATTAGCAGTTATGTATAATTAAGTGCACAGTTTTTAATACTTACGAGTTGTAAAATTAATGTTAATATCACACCAACATTTAGAGCTTCAATAAACCAAAATATACAGTTTTTACCGCTTCTATTATTTAATATTTTTTATGTTGATGCAGTTATTAATTTTCTTTACATAATATTTACCACTTTATACTGTAGCTTGAATTAAAATATATTATATTAACACCAACACAACTTACACCATAATACACACAGAGCACATAATCTGGTACACTACAGTCTTTCCCATTCACTTATAATAAATTAAAAGTAAACTGTAACTGGCGCCAGTAACAATTGCCGACATCGCCAGCCATTTGCAAAATATTATCCAGCATTCTGCAATACGAAGTAATACGGCATTTGTATTTTATTTACGCCAGCTGTCGTCATATTGGGTGGGGGTCCGTGCCATTCTATCCTATACTTGTCTAAGACTCTTACTGCTAGGCTGGAAAGCATTTTGCCGACAATGCCAGATGCTGGACAGTTTTGTCCGAATGGCATTGAAGCGAATGGATGTGCTCTAGATGCTTTTAATGGCTGCCAACCATCGCTATGCCATCTTTCAGGGATGAATGACTTGGCTCTTCCCCATTGTTTCTCTAATTTGCTGGAGACACCATGAGCAAGGACTATGTCAACCTGAAATTAGGTATTTAATTTTTAAAATTAAATAGTAGTGATTAGGATATTTTTACTAATTTCTATACTCTCAAATCCAAAGACAAGTGAAATGTTTAATGTATATGACTTGATTCCTTATTAACTGCGAGTGCGTTAGGGGGAGAGGGGATGTAGTCGCTGCTACAACTAGTAACGTTATATTGAAACCAATATCAATGATGTTTGGAAAAGTGACTCACCCCCGGCGGCACGAGGTACCCATCGAGACGCAGCTCCCCGTGGCTGCGTCGCACGACGCCCCCGGTGACGGGCGCCAGACGCGCCGCCTCGCGTACGCACGCCGCCACATAGGGCAGCTCGCTCACGGGTAGGCCCTCGCTCCGCGCCGCGCGCGCCCATCCCGCCTCGTCGTGCGCGCGCTGCTGCCGAGCCGCGTGTAGGGACAGCTCGTGCAGTGTGCTCAGCGCCGATTGAGCTAGCTGTTAGCAGATACATAGGTATATTGCTTTTGAAAAGTGGCCACAAAGTTGATTGAAAAATCGGTCATAAATATGACGATGACTATATTTACTAAAATGTATTTTTAAACTTACGTCAGAAGCTATTTATTTAAAATATAGAATAATAGATGGTTTTAATAAATGGTGAGAGCATTAAATTTAAACCCCTTATTTTTAACTTATACTTATATATTAATTATTTAATAATAGTATACCTATATATT
This sequence comes from Dircenna loreta, assembly GCA_963555665.1. Taxonomy (NCBI): domain Eukaryota; kingdom Metazoa; phylum Arthropoda; class Insecta; order Lepidoptera; family Nymphalidae; genus Dircenna; species Dircenna loreta. The sequence goes on from OY743092.1 coordinate 13,525,316, forward strand.
AATATTGATTAATAGTATAAGTAAATTCACTTAAAATTTGAATACTTGAGTTTATATTAATAATTACAAAAAATACAAAATAAAGTACTAACTGGATCTACGCCAGCTAAGAATACATCTGCCACGAGAGGCAATATTCTCCTCTCCAGCGGACGAAGTTTCTCTAAAAGCACTTGTTCCGGCTTAAATTCTTCATTATTAAGTTTTTCTAACGCTTGAACCAGAAAATGATCTGTAAGGCTGGAAATAAAATAATAAACTTTAGTGAAAAACCATATATAACTACATCAATAGGCCGTTTAATATGGACGATGGATAGATAAGTGTTGATTGACATTGACGACTGTTTACACAGTTCATTATTGCATCTAAAATGATAACACGACGTCATAGTAGTTATCAAATAATGAATATTAAAGATTGATAATGATTTGATTGCTTTATAAATAAATCACGCTACTGTTTGCCAAAACAACAACAAAACAGTACAAATATAATAAAACTTACATAAAATGTTTGTCAAAAGTTTTCAAGGCTTCATTAAATGTTGGCGAGTCGGGCTTTAGAGTATGTTCACTTCGAACTAAATAGTTTTCGTTTGCAATATCTAAAGAGCTTCGAACGAATCGTTCCGCTGGAGTCAGTTCCTGCTCACTTCGCTTTGACAGAGAGCAGAGGTCTTTGATGTGGTCATCCATTGATGTTTTCTCTGGCCGCCTAAAAAAAATTATAAGTTTTATTAAATATTATTTATGTCTGTCTTGAAAACTTATTAAAGAAAAAGGTCGTTTCGGAGGTCTTATTGGAATTTTGAAGTTTTAATGGTTCTAGGAAAATATTTCAATATTTCTTAGTAATTTTCAAACTTCTAAACTCTGTCAGATCTAGTTATTTATGTCCATAAGTTTCCATACGAACTTTGTGCCGTGTTTTTGATAAATCTCTAAGGCATTGGTTGTTTTAAAGTTTGGGCTATTAATAAAAGCTTGAGGGTTCGGAAATTTGTCGACTAATCGGTTCCCAAGTAGGCCCTCAGGAGTAATGCGTCGCTGTGTTAAAGTATTTTATGATTTACGAAAAACATGGTAAAATATTCATCTTTATTCATAGAGTTTGGTGGCAATCAATCAAACGAGCAAAATGGCATACACATACATAATATATATACACTTCACTATAATACTTTTCACTATAACAGCTACTCCACACCTTCGTTTTGTAAGCTAATACAAAATAAAATGACTGCTAGACTCTAACACTGATCTTTATACTTACTTTTGTTTTTAAGAATGATAAGGCGCACTCAATAATTCGTTAGAGTGCAAAACGATATATCTATGAAAAGATTTTTTAAGAGTGCTTTAGTGTTTTAGATGTCTAGGTTTTAAAATTACCTATTATCCTCACTAGGTACATGCACGGCACCATCAAGACATCCGAGGCGGATTCCAAGCATCATGACGCCAATGATTTCTATCGCCCAGCGATGAATTTCAGTTTGCAGCTCTTCATTGAGAGCGTTCTCTGCGTGTCGGAGTTCTTCAAGTCTAAAAGTTAATTATATTAGTTTAAAAATTCTAAATCAGTCAATGTTTTAAAATCAAATTTGAGTTGAAGCCCATCTTTAGAAGCTTGTTTTTTTATATTTTTCACAATACATTGCTATTTTATTGTATGGTATGTTATGTTTGTATTTTATGTTACCACTCGTACCTTCGTGTAAAGTCAGCAGCTATGTCATCAAACACCTTATCGTAATTTCTGAGAAACTCTTCATCTTGTAGCAACGTGCGCATTGCGGTCCATATAGCTTTGGATTCATTACTGGAACAAAATATATAATTTACTATTTTTTTAATTTCCATTAAACGGTGTTACACAAAATACCATGTATTACTATTTTCATATCAAGAAATATAATAATTCAATTTTAATTAAATAATGGTATGGCCGAGGATTAACCGGTAGTCTGTGAATTCAACATTGGTGTTATTTATAGAATAAGAAAGCACTTATTTTCCATAACTGAGATGTGATCAATATTTTCATAAAATTGAATATCTCACCTGTGCATGGGGCACTGTGTGTTTGTACTCTTCCGTTGTTCAGTCAGCGGAGACTGGCTCCATTGCGGCGTCTCAGTCATGTTGCTCTCGTACACCTAGTAGTAATATAAATAAGATTTGTACAGTTATATTTTTAAATGTAATTAAATCACGTTACATTAAAAATGAAAATATATGTTTCTATAGTATACACTTATTATCTAGAAGTTATCAGGAAATGTGGTCAAGGTTCATCGTCAAAAGTGTCTTTATCAAAAGTGTACAAAAGTGAAATATAGAAATTATAATATTATATGAAAAAAAACTATTATCTGTATTTTTTGTCTGTAAAGATATAATGCTCTTCTTGAGCAATGATATTCTACCTCCTGTCAAAATAAATTGCTAGTTATAGAGCCCATTTTTTTCTGTATCATTAAACTGGTATAATAGTTTTGGGAGCGGACAATGGCCTATTAATAAAATAGATAACGACACGACTAATGAAACTCGCGTAGTATATAAACTCATTTTTCAATACAGTTGTATTTTTAAGACAGTTTATGCAAAAATTACAGAAAACGAAGAACAAAAACAGCTTGTTCAAGCTGTTTTTGTTCTTGCAATTGCAATGCTTAAAATTTTGGGCAAATATATATAATGTGAATTATTCTTTTGTTAAAACATGTATAAGAAGGCAAAGAGCTTAATATTTGTGATGACATATTTATCAGTTTATTCAACTACCTCGAATTAACGAAACTGAAAAATATATAAGGAAGATTTTCTTTAGCAACTATTGCTCAGATTTATCTATATGTTTAACAATTAAGTTTGATAGTTTGTTTACATTATGCAAATATTTAAATTAAGTCAAAAGTCAATTGATTATATTTATTATAATAAATGAAAATGTTCCAGTTTCGGTTTATTGTATTTTAACTGTAATTTAAATGTATTTAATAAGCGGCCACTGTGCAAAATTATATCCACCGTTCGCTAAATTGTTGATTTAAGAGATAAAAATCAATTCATCACGTTTTCTCATGAAAATGGTTAAGTATATTGTATTTATTACGTACAATATAAAAATATGATTTTAGTAACTAAACCGTCAATAGTTCAAATATATACATATAGCATTTTCGTATTATATTTTTTTTACGTCAAATTAGAACGGTTAAGTAAAAATTGTGTACTTAGAACATACCTAATATAAATAAACATACTAATGTATATGTGTGTTAATGGTTGTGTATGTGTGCGTATGTTATGTGATATATAATGTTAAATAACAATATCGATATCCTGATAACATGAAGAGATAAGTCTCTAATATTGGCAAAGTTTACAGGCATTTTGCTTTTACCGCAAAATCGTAGAGACAATATAATTATAGCATTATTGCATAAGTTTAGCACAATGTAACATTTATTAATATTATTCATAAATTCAATAAATAATTACGAAGATGGTCGTTTCGGTGTGAATAGCGGAGATTTAAATCTTTAGCTATATATTTTAGTATTTATATATATTTGTAACTATAACAACCATTTTATATTACTTTAAGTTTTTTATATATATTTTATGCACCAATACTCTTTTTCTTCATTTCCACCAGTATAAGGCCGTGTTGAAGAGATCGCTACACAGTGATAAAACTTTCTTATTATGTTATCAAAAAGACTTATTAAAAATTAAATTTTACCATTTCTCTATGTGGTGTTCAAAAAATATGATTATCATTAAACATTCAATGCTACGCTACTAACGACGCTGTACGTAGTGTGTTCAAAAAGTATCTATATAGTATATATTTATTTATTCGTGAATATCTATTTTCTCCCTTCAGTTTCGGGAACAAAAAAAAGTCACAGCGAGCAGATCTGGGGAATACGGTGGCTGCGGTATCATTAGTGTGTTTTTGGCCAAGTAGTCGCGTACATTTTTATCGAAATAGAGCAATTTTGGTACGAATTTTGCGGCGACCCGTCTCATGCCCAAATTATCGATTAAAATCGATTAGCGGAAGCCAATTGATATGCCTAGGTAGTGGGCAATTTCTCTAACGGTGATTCGACGATTGGCCAATACTATTTTCTTCATTTTATCCATTTTTTCGTCTGTTGTTGTAGTGTTCGGGGGTCCGGCACGCTCTTTGTCGTTCACATCGGTTCGGCCTTCTGAAAATATTTTGTACCACCGATAAACGTTGCTTTTGTCCAAAGTAGCTTCTCTGTATGCCACAGTCAACATTCGGAATGCATCCCTTTACTTAATTTCGTTTTTTATAAAAAAATTGATACAGGTTCTGTTTCATTTTTTTGAATAGGTAAAATTCGAAGACGAACCAAAACACGTGCAAGCAAAGCAGCTGTCAACAATTAACTGAACATTCAAAATGGCAAAAATTGTCAGTATAAGTGAGAGACACATGTATCAACATAACGCCACAAAAAAATCGCAATCCGTATAAACGTAACCCGCAAAAATTCAAAATTCACGATACTTTTTGAACACGCCTCATTACTTCTTTTACGACAACACTAGAAATAATATTTTTTTTTGTCTAATTTATATGTTAAAAGGGAGTATTCCCGTTATATGTTTTGTGCTGAGGTCATGTCTTGATTTAGCATGTTTTAACCTTTGATATATAGCAAAATTAAAAAGTATATAGAATGTGAAATTCAACAACACGGTCTGAAATCGAACCTACGACCTTTGAGAAACCGTACAGATAAGTACGATTAAATATAGAATGCCAAATTTATTGAGGCAGGTAGCGACAAACTAAAATGGGTAAAACACGTTTATAGAGAATTTCAAATATGTCCTAAGATATTCCGAGATTAAATCTAGCCCTTATCATTTAGAGGTCCTTCAACTCTCAGTTAACATACGACATATCAAACGTTACTACACAACAAGAAATTTCGACACAAACAAGATTACTTTATATGGTTAATAAAATTGCAAATTACTTTATTTATAAATAATACAATTCTCTGATTTTTTTTTTTATGTATTAATACAAAATATATATATATCATTTTAGTACTAATTTTCGCTTTATCTAAGTTACAAGTAACTACCGAGGATCTAAGTTATAGATAACATGTTCTCAGTGTATTGACATAACTTGATTTGTGAGTGTACTAGTTTTCTCTAAGCTGTCTAAACCTGTTCAGAGTCGCAAATTCAATCAGAATTCTGTATACTACTCCGTAAAATCTAAGGCATAAGATATATCTAGATTTCTTTTTTACAATATTTTGTTTTATAATCCGTTATAATAGGTTTATTCAAAAATACTCTATTATGTATAGAATATCCAATTTTACAGTTATTTAACCATTTCTATACAAACAGACATGTAACTAGGACACATATTTATTTTACAATGACACCAATTTACGACTCTAAGGAGCTACTTTCTAAATTAACAGATGTGTTTTTATTTGAAGACATATTTTATTAAGCTTATGTACATTTATTATTCTCACACACACATCAACATCAAAAATAAGGAGGTGAAATTAAAGTTACCGCTAACAAGAGAGTCAAGAGTTATTAAGAATGTAGGTTAAAATAAATATAAATGTATTCTATTGTAATCTGTTAGTTCTAACTGTGTTTTCTAGTTTCATTGGAGTCTGCATTTATTCTTTGTATAGTTATATTATTGTTCATTCATCACAACAAACTAGTATCCTATTTTATTAATCATCAGGCTACATTACTTTGCATAGTTATATTATTGTTTATTCATCACAACAAAGTTGTATCCTATTTTATTAGTAATCAGACTATACTGCTTTGTATAGTTATATTATTGTTTATTCATCACTACAAATTATACTATTTTATTAATAATCAGACTGTATTATTTGTATAGTAATATTATAGTATATTCATCACAACAAAGTTGTATCCTATTTTATTAATAAACAGGCTATATTACTTTGTATAGTAATATTATTGTATATTCATCACAACAAAGTTGTATCCTATTTTATTAATAAACAGGCTATATTACTTTGTATAGTAATATTATTGTATATTCATCACAACAAAGTTGTATCCTATTTTATTAATAAACAGGCTATATTACTTTGTATAGTAATATTATAGTATATTCATCACAACAAAGTTGTATCCTATTTTATTAATAAACAGGCTATATTACTTTGTATAGTAATATTATTGTATATTCATCACAACAAAGTTTTATCCTATTTTATTAATAATCAGAGTATATTACTTTGTATAGTTACATTATTGTTTATTCATCACGACAAATTATACTATTTTATTAATAATCAGACTGTATTACTTTGTATAGTAATATTATTGTATATTCATCACAACAAAGTTGTATCCTATTTTATCAATAATCAGACTCTAATAAGTTTATGGACGTAATATAAGTTTAGTTGTTAAATATGTTTTATAAATCAGAAACAAATGCTAGTATGTCTGTAAAACGTACCTCTCTCATAAGTTCAGGATCGAAGACATATAGTACAGGACGGGATCTGGATGCCTTAGCGAGCCGGACTAGGTCTCCATAGCGCTGCTGCAGCCCTTCCAGCAGTCCCAGACCCACCGTGTGGTGGAAACAACCTAGGAGAAGCATTCTTTAGGTTAGCGTTCTTATTAAATGGGTTTAGAGTGTATTTATGCACCTTTGGTCTATTTAAAATGATATGAGCATTAAGTCTAGACCCGGAACCTGGAAAATATGTAAGAGAATGAAATTTTATGAAAACATTACATTTTTTTACATATAGTTTACATATAGTTTTATCAAAAAAGTAATAAGTAGAACTAAGTATTTATTAAAATAGTAATATAAAATAACAAATAAAAGCATAAGGATCCCATTAGAATGTAAAATATATTTTCATTTCTAACATCTGTTGAGAAAACTAATAGTGTTGTAAATGTGTTGAAACTAATGGTTTTATAAAGTTGAAGGGTTTTTCGACGAGGGTTAATGTTCCCTTAGTCCCTTCCTTCCATCCTACGAAAAACGTTTAAGACGCGGTTCAATGTTTTTGACATGAGCTCTTATCGATATTCGAATTAAGTTAAATAATAATATTGGTACCTACATTTATCTGAATGAATAAAATAATTCCTATAAATAAAATAATGCAAGGAATAGCCTTTTGAAAGTATGAAACTAAAGTTTAAGTAAGTAAATGTATGCACTCACTATCGCTTTTATTATTCTAGATAAAAAAAAACATATTTATATTTCAGACATTGTTTTCAATATTTATCACGTATTTGATGTCTTTTTGTATTATAAATACTTATTTAGTTTTGTAATATAATATTTATAAGCACGTGGCTGTGAGATGATATCGCTGTCTCAATAAAGCATTATTTAAATGTGCCAACGTTAATAAATATACACATAATGACGTGTTGTGAATATGTTATTATTGCTGATAAATCAAGTTAGCGAATTGCTTTGCTGTTTACTATTTATTAACCTGTACACAAGTTCTAATAACAATATTCATTAATTTCATTTGACTTAATTCTTTTTTTTTCTAATTTATATTAGTTGCAATAATTTGATATAATTTCAAGATATTTCATGATTAACGAACTATAATTAATTTATTGATGATGACAAAATATACAAGAATACATAATAGAGGTCGATTACCAAACCGCAGAATAAATCTAATAAAAAATATACTCAATAATCACAGTTCAAAGGTCAACAACATTTACGATATAACGGACAAAATAACATTTACATGCGCAACTCATAACATTACAAAACGAATAAAAAACATTTTAGGTAAACAAATTAGTATGTTTGAATTTTACGCGATCTCCAAAAATAAATATCCGAATACCTGTTACATAATAAACGAATTATTTTTATTGCAATTTTCCAGAATGGTATAAAACAATCATCAAAATGATTGGACGTACATGGGTCATAAGATATTAAAGAAATGCAGCTTATCAAAATAACACTCAACTGTTATATAAGGAAATATTTATCAAAGCTTTGGTAAAAATATTGCAACTATAAATATTGTTCTGAATGGTTCCATTGTGGCTAAGGCAAGATAAATGTAAAATATAAATAAGAAGTCTTATCCCTTTCGGGATTTCGTTTGATTCGTGAAGATTTAGATCTGTTTAAGGTTAAAGTACCGTCTAGAACTTTCTAACGTTCTGACAGTATAAAGTATTACACACTTAAGTAAAATATCGTCAAGTTAAAAATAAATATTAAGTTATTTATTATGTTAAGGATACGAGTGCATTGAACTTTAAATTGTATGTATACAGTACTTGATATAAAATTAAACATTTAATCCACTTGAAAAGAGCTGATACTCTTCAAACGGTTGAAAATATTTTATTGAATGAATCTCTTGAAAGGTCACTTGATCGTTCTTAAGCGATCAAGTGACCTTTCAAACAAAAATACCCTTAAAAAAACTGTTCATCTGTTTGGGAGCTGCTATGCCACAAATGGACAAACAAGATACATAGGGTTAGCATTTCAACCCTTTTTATCCATTGGCCGAAAAATAGTTATTTAGTTCAAGAGTAAATTAGACACTTGGCGTAATCAATATGTTAATATTTGTAATTGTAACAGTATAATCATAATTTGAAAGAAATATCTTGCGAGTTTCTTTCGAAAACCAGAAATAAAAATTATATTAAATTCCTATATTGAATTTTGTGCTTTATTTGTTTTCCGAACCTACAGCTGGGTTTTACTGCATCGCACGGAGTAAATTGCTTCATCGGTTAAACGTTTCCATCCGCTTCGAGCGAGTTCCATATTATTGAATAATAGCAAGCGCCCACGTTTTTCACACAGAGCGAACAATGTATAATAAATATTCAACATACTTTTAAATTACAGCACTAAAGTGGTTATAAATGGGAGATTAAAATGACCAAAATTAGATTAAACGTGCGATTACAAAAGGGCTTTATCCTTTAAAATTACCCAGAAAGGTTCTTATCTGAGATTTAATTAATTGCTGATAGAGAGAGCTGTTTATATTTCAAATGCTTTTACGATTCTCTTTAAGCGCTATTAAATTATTGTTCTAACAAAATTAGGATTGGTGTGTACCAGTCCTTTTAATTATAATATTATTAATTTACGTTGAAAACTGTCTATAACCATATTGGAATTAACCTTTTTCATATTTATATGCGGAGATTGTGTCAGTCTCATTTTCTAGAAATACCCGTATTGATGAATCTTTCATTCTATATTTATTTTAAAATGTGTGATTTACGTTCTGGCGTATTACAAATCTAAACGTAATTATAAAAATCGTATAAGTAGGAAGATTTATTTAAGCCATAATGTGTTTGTTATTAAAGCACGGTCATCTCAATACTACAGTCGAATATATTTAGTTTGCTAGTACAATATCAGATCTTGGTCTCGGATCCTCACTTAGATATTCAGATTTGGGTATTGTTTCGTCATTGAACAAATGCAGCATCGCGTCGTCATGTATTCAAGTAAATCTCTAGAATGTCTTTGGAAGCTTATATATATTTGGATATTGTAGAATGTTTTCAATAATACAAAAAAATATCGGATTATAGTTGCCAATTAAACCAACATATAATACTTCTTTAATATTATAGAAGATATTTAGTTTGAAAGGGACTACTTTAAAAGATTTCTATTTTTAGCTCGTAGGTAAAAAAAATATACAAGAATACCGGTCTCAGTAATGGCGTTGGAGTTAATTCTACAACTGCGTGGTATTATTATTGCGTATAATTTATAGGGCGATATAACGCTTAGAGCAGACAGGAAGCCGCTGAGACCAGTTTCGTCGTTAACATTCAAACAACTCTCTCTATTTGTTATTGATATCCTTTCATTACATTATTCTATGAAAGTAAAAACAGAATAGATACGTATTGATTTCTTGTGCTCAGGCCGGTTGCTAGCTGTTTGGTTTATATATTGTTAAAAAATTAATGAATCATTGAGTATTTTATTATTTTCAAAGTTTTTCAAAATTATGATGAAAATATAAAAAGGCTATTGGTTAATTATTTTTTAATAAATTATCATTCTTCTTAAACACATTTTAAATATTAATATTTATTTTTAATTACTCACCGATTCTAGGCAAAACATGGGCACTGTGTCTCAACATGGGCAAAGCCAAGGGTCCTGGTATGTCTGTGAACTTCTTAAGATTCGTATCTGCTACGAGAGCCGGTGCAGCCACATTTCGGCGTTGAGGAGACGTTGATGTTCTCTGGACTGACGACGTGGAGAGTCGTCTGGGACGAGAGAAACTGTACAAAAAGATTATTTAATTTGTCTTTTTTCTGGAGTGGGGTTTTTCATTTCAATAAGGAGTTAGATCAAAAACCGACAAAGTGTTTTTTTCCCTTTAGACATGTTGATGAATCAAATATGTAATCAGATCAATCAATAATAATGATTTAAATCGATATGATGTTGAGTCAATATTGTGTCCACAACAATACGAAGTACAGATTTAAAGGTAATGATATATATATATATATATATATAGTGTTTACCTTCTATTATATATATATAATAGAAGGTAAACACATTATTGCATAATGGATTTCAATTAATATATACAAAGTAATATTAAGGTTTCAATAATAACAAAAAGCTTTACATTCATTGATTCAAATGAGGAATCATTTGAATCTCCAGAAAACTCGCTACTTCTTCTGCTAGTATCACTTTGAATGTCATAAGTAATCTTTCTTTAAAAATAATAATAGCGCCACAGCTTCCTACAACAAGGCGTTCTATGTTAGCAAGATCTCGTTTAAACCACGAGTGCAGTGCGTGCTGCAGATGGCGTTACATTTTGCACGGATAGTAATAAACTATTTCATTTTTATAGCGTTACGTACGTTAATCAAAATAAAGACAATATATATAAAGTCCGTGTAAGTAGGTAAGTTGCCTATATTAATAATAGAAGTCATAGTTTGTAGTTCTATCTGAAAGCACTTATCTCTGTAACAAGCAGATATTCTATTACAACCACTATTATAAATGGTTTTTGATTATTATTATATATATTAAGTATATTCTTTTTGTAGCTATTCAACGCGGACAGAGTCGCAGTGACCAACTAGTACATTACCAAATGGTAATGTGTACCAAGCTTAATGGTATTATTAGTGTTTATTCAAGCGGAATTCTAGCCAGATATAATCATCCCTCATAACAAGTAACATGTTAGTAAACGTCAGTCTGCCCGAGTAAGATATATGTTCTTATTATATTAAGGAATCATTGAGGCGTTTAATCAATGGAGAGTTACAGAATTAGTCTTAATTGTTATAAAGATAAAGTTTCATTTCAATTGACAATTAATTAGTCTCAAGGTGAGTGATACAGAATGCAGCCAGTTATGCTAACGCGTGTGTTGCATTTATGTTTAACCAAGTTTAAGGACGACTAAACAGTTGTTTAGTTCAACTTTGAAAATCTTTCGATGTTTAAGTATATGTTTTTATATGTTTATTTACTTGCGTTGCTCTGTGTACAATTCCCAAGTCAAAGTACATTGTAGCTATTGTATCTTATTTATAACAGGAAAAAATAATATGTAAGATACATTTGATTGCGTCGTAATTTCTGTGCATATTAATCTGGAATAATAAATGTTAATTTTAATTGCGAGCAGTGTGCTCTAAATTACATTGTTTTCCTGTGTGACTAGTTATTAGCTCTTATGTATTTATATCTTATCAAGTTTATTATGAAAAGATTCAGAACCATTTTTGACACTATACCTAGTTTATAATAACAGCTGTACATACAAAATGAAGAATTTAACATAATTTTATTAATTCACCATTTAAAACTTTTTGAAATATTTATACATCTTTAAAATACATTTTGAAGCTTTTTGTTTTTGTTTCTTAATTATATTTTATTAATATTAAATATGAATGTCCATTTGTGTACAGCGGTCTATATTAAAAACGTTAAATCCTAAAATGGCATAAAAAGTAGTTGTATGTCAAAATCAATTTTGATGAATAAAATTTTATAAAACTATTTAAATAATAACAATGAGTGGAATCATATTAAAAGATAAATAAAATAAAATACATTGAATAAAAAATACAATTTTCTAGCACTAACATAACATATATAATGTATATATTTTTTTAAAGGGAAGTCAATATTTACATTAATATATTCGACACGTTATTCGCAAATATTTAAGATGGAAGTAACCGGTTGCGAGTGCGTCATTGTTTTGGTCGATTTTAAAACGGTACACTTTGTTGATATTTGTTTACAAATTAAAAACTTAATACACTCCAATAAAAATACATAAATAAACTAATGTATTATTAAATCATGTTATAATAATAAAATAAATAAAATCTTACAGGCATTGTCTTGCTAGTACAGTTTTGGACATCTTCACAATTGTGTTATTCACAGCACAGCACAGGGCATTTCGCTTACAATATTAATACACAAGTGACCGGTATACGCGGTAGTGCGTCGTCTACTGTGCAAGTAGTGATGCTGATGTATCGATATGTTGTTATTTTGTTCCCTTTGTGTGTTAAATTTATCGATAAATTCAAGGTCATATAGATTGTTCGGTTATAAGGCGCCGTGTTCTTCTTTGTTTGATTTTAATAAGTACTTCCTAGCGCGATGTAGTTTTTTAAAATTTGAAACTAATATTTCTGATTATAAATAAAATCAATACTTGTTTAAGATTTTTTTTTTGCCCAAATTTCATGAATGGTTATTAAATAGCTCGATATGATACAAGATAATGTCATTCTAACATCACTACACCTGGACTTTGAACCTTGGTCATAATTGACCTTCAAGGATGTAATTCCTATCAATAACGGGATAAAAGGAGTGGTTGATCTCTCTTATTGTTCATAAAAATATTTGTATATTCATTTTACAATCAATCAATTATAAGTGATAGTTATCGTATTGGTTATTTTCTTCAGGTTTTAACTTTAAAGAGGTCTGAACTGAGACAGAGTTCCAGGCGTAGATATGAAAAAAAAATGTGACAAAAACTGCAGCGATCTATTTTTAAAACATGGAGGGAATGTTGGTTAACCAGTTCTAAGATTCTAGTATTACATAAAGGTATTATATAATAAAATAATCTTAATATAATACTTAATAATATTGATTAAATCTGATTCCTATTATTCCCATAGTAAATAAGGTAAGGTAAGCTTAACATTTTAATATTCATGTTATAATATATTCCAACTAACAATGAGTACGTGATTTATCTATGTTTGTATGAGCAAGAGTTTATTTCGAGATTGATGGTCTCACAACAATAATTTTCAAAAGATTAAGTCACAATAATAATAAATAATTTATTATTATTAAAGGCTCTGGTATTCGTTTCTTAGTAAAGAAATTATATTTATTGAGTTTACCTACTGCTTTTCTTAAAACAGAACTACCTAAAATATGTTAAAAAGTAATTATTTAACTTAAGTATATATAAAACAATAATATTTACCACACTTAGTAAGTAGCATTAAAATGAGAAATGATACACAGTTACAAAGTTCCTTGACCCCTATTTCAAGTAATAGGTCAGCGGGAACACATGTTTGAATTCACGTGTACAGGACATTGTTATATGACAAATACTACGTGGAATTTATAACATTTTATAAATTCACGTTTTGTGTAAACAGTGGCTAGTTATACATACTTTACATTTTATTAATATTATCTTTTACATACGTTTAGATTTGTACGTTTCTTTCAACTTTGTTAAAATGAAATTAGTGTTCATGCACGAAGTCACGTTCTCACTACCAAATATTTCAATATAAGGAAAGTGCCTTACAGCGTTTAGTGCTATCAACTTAACATTGCATTTTGTAAGGGTTGGCAATTGATTATAAAAAATACATATTTTGTATCATTCTATTTCCATCACGGAGAAAAACATGAATGTTAAAAATAATTTATTATTGTTAATATTCTTGAGATAACAATTCAAAGGTGTTATAAATAAAAAACAATATTTAACCTTTAATTTATTTTCATATATGTGTTATTTATGTATTGTGTAACATAACATATTATCTCATATTCATTTCGACAACAATGCACAATATGCTATCGCAATTAAACGTGTCGTATCCTATCATATTTATGTTATTTACAAAAATAACAAATGAATAACATATTTCGTTAACTGTATTGCGACAACCCTTGTGACGAGAGACGTGAGAACCTTCACGTAGGCTTTAGATTGTTCTGTCAATATGATCTTAAAATAATTACAAAATTCTTATAGTGCAATTTTTCCTATCCACAGCATTTAAATACTAAATAATCTAGAGATCTATGTATATATCAAAAGTTTAAATTCTTTAAAATGTTCCTATCCTTCTTTATACAATTCAATGTATAAACAGTTGGACAAAATGGATACAAATATTTGCATGTTGCCACCGATTCAATGGAATCGATATTTAAACACGAATTTTTACAGTCACATGACGTGCGCGTGCGCTTAATGCAATCATTGACCTCGACTTAATAAGCGTAAGCGTCACATTTTATTATTTTTAATGCAGCTCTAATACATGATAAATATTTAAAAGTTCAACGGATATGTTCAAATAATAATAACTATGCTGCACTGTGCACAAAGAAAATACATTAAATCAAAATAAATATGAAAACAGTTATACAAGTTGGCGACTTTATAGCGAAAAACAATCTTCCAAGCAACCATTTAAACTAATGGATATTATTAAAGAGACGAGAAAAAGAAAGAATAAGTAAACAGACAACATTTATACAAAAAGAAACAAATAGCTATAACACTGTGGTATATGTAATATAATAAATATATTTTGTGTTAGTTAGCAATTATATATTTTTTAATACTTGTGATTGGGGAAATATTCACAGAACTAATCAAATTCGATGAAACAATTGTTTATATTCATGATACTAACCATTGGAGTAGTTTAATTAACAATATATTTATTGTCCAAACACTTCACACACCAAATAGTTAATGGTTTGCCAAACCCTAAAACCGGAACATCAGGACTCCGTTGGTTTCAATAGTTTTTATAATTATTCATTGTGATAGGGATAAAGGCATTTACTTTTAAGTAACTAGTCTGGTAAACGATAAACGATTTTTTTTATTATTTAGTAATTAGTTCCAATAGCTCGTAATAAATATATTTTGTGATTTAAATCTTTAGAGATTCTTAGTTCAATTTAAAGCCTGGTGAGATAAAATGTCGAAAGATTAACATTCAGGATGCTTTTTTGGCTCAATAATTCTGAAAGGCGCCTGCAGTTTCAATAAATAATCGTGTTGAACCGCAACGTTAGTATTTGTATTCAGAACTTAAAAGTAATCAATCCATTTTCTCTTATATATAAATTATTTCAAGTTAATATTGAAGTACTATTAAGAGTGTTTTTTGTTTAATTTTATGCAAAAAAAACTTTATATCATACACACGTATTTTTATGTCAAGTGCTTTGTTACCACATATTTTTTTAATAAAAAATTTTCATTCTATTCTAAAGGCAGATGGCTAAAGAAGTTAGTCCACAGCGCATTACCAATTCAACAATCCCTTTATATTTTCAAACTTTGTTCATTTTCTACCGAAAATGGAATACTTAACCAAAAGAATTACGAGTCAAATATTATATAATTCATTGTAAAGGTCATTTGATATTCCTTTTACAGTGCTGTTTTTATTTATTTTCATATTAAACAACATCCAAAGAAATAAAAAAAGCAATGTCAGAGAATAAATCACAATTAGAAGTACGTACAACTATACAACAATAAAATAAAATATGATATCATATTTAATATAAATCAGAAAAAAAATATGATAAAAGAGTAAAAAATATAAATCCGTGTGAGTTTTAAATATAGCTCGTTCTCTTTATATTCAAATAACCTTATAATTTTAAAGGAAAAATCACATAACCACCGATACTAGTGGGTAGTAAATTATTTTTTGTTTGAATATTACGTCGTTTTGTTCGTTATATAATACAATTTAAAAAAATATATATATGGATTTTTAGATATTGTGCGGTTAAACTGCTTCCGATTATTTAAACCTGACAAAAAATGTGGTCTTTTTAAAAATATATCACGAAAAAGCAGCCCGCTTTTGCTACATACTTTTAAAACTCAAGTTTGAGCTTTAAACTTTCCCTAACCGAAATACCATCATTACTTTTCAAATATTTCAGACGCAATACTTTTTTGTCTTTTATAACTTTAGATGTTCTATTTGAGTGTAAAGATCGTAGTGAAATTATATCATTTTGAAATAACGTTCCCATAAACTATGAACTCTGGCATATATTTAGTTAGAAGGATATGAAAGTTATTTTAAAAACTAAATGGAAGTAACTGAAACTCCAAAGAAGATGACAAAACGAATGACAATAAAATACTTTATAGCAAAGTATTTTTCTATAAAGTATAAAAAAATATAAAGTATAAAAATATTAAATATAATACAGTTACCTACTTATATGTTCTGCCGTAATTATATAAAAATTATAATTGTTATAAAATAACAAAAAAAACCTTCAAGAAAAGTATGTTAAAAACTATTTTATTTGTCCAATAACAGTAAAATATCGTTATTTGCTAATGGCCTCCAGCTGACGCCATTCCTTCTCACAGAAGTCAATTCCCTCGCTTTTCTTGCTGTTAATAAAATTTTTGAAAATAAAATTAAAATAACTTAGATGTAATAAATTGAATATAAACGTGCCATGTCCATATTAATATTACGTCAATAAATAAACTATTAACTAAACATGTCTTAGTAAATAAACGCAAAGACAATATTCGTGAAACAGAGGATTTAAACTTTTGAAAAATACATGCAATGCACGATTGAAGATATTTTTTTTTTAATATTCCTAACTTGTAAAGTGGAGTCACATTCCTGGTCCTAAAGCCAATATGTTTTTTGCATATATTTGAAAAATTGCATCATTAATATGAATATATTTTGAAGAAAATCGGTCAAGGTTTATCACATTTGTATATAATTTTAAAATGGAATAAGCTGGAGACTGATTATCTGTCTGGTAGATATACTGATTTATCTTTTACACTAATGATTTTAATCCACTTATGTATAAATTAAGCTCCTATTTTATACTAACTTAATCGTTGTAAGTTTAAAAAAAATATTGTTTATCTTATATCAAAAAAATATATATAATTAAATAAATGTTTAACAGTTATGCAAATTAAATATTATGACTTTTCGATACATAGCGTTATTAAATCAATGAAAATAAAAATTATTTCAGTGAAAAATAATTCCTACATAAATTTCTAGGAAAGAAAATAAGATATCTGTAAATGAATTTAAAACTGTTCACAAAAACCATTTTGCTTTTGCAGACAATCTCTTTGATCGGATTATACTTTGTTCATTCTTACATTTCGCTCAAATTACATTCGTAAATTCATTCATTCACTTTAAAGCCATTGTCTCCAACGCGGTTTTTATAATGGCAGTTTACTTTAAATACAAAGTAAGTAAGTTGAAAATAACTGAATTCTGTTATGTAATACATTATACATATAATATAGTAATAACTTTAAGCAGACTTTTGTAAAATGTAAAATATTAATTTACAAATTAAAGAAAAAAACCATATTTGGGATCTTTTTTTATATTTAAACTTTCGTGAACTTACTTAATTTATATTTACCCGGCTGTATTCACGCAGAATCGCAGTTCAAGGTGCAGTTCACGCCGCGAGTCCGCCATGCTTAAAGCTCGTCAATAAGAACCCCGAATGGGTTTAAAACTAGTTGGGCACATACTGATTTAATTCTGCGTGAATACAGTCGTGTGAATACATCCCAAATATAATCATATTTGAGATCCATTAATATGGTCTAAAATCTCTACGCTCGTTTACATTGCGTCTGCTAAAAAACATCTACGAAGCGTTTTTACAATTCGATTTTGTCTTAATGATAATATCAACTGATTAAAATAAAACCACGAAAAATAAATTTATCAATAAACATACTATTAATAGAAATAAACATTTTTGCCGACAGTTGTTTTTACTCATAAATTCTTATGAAGCCGCAAGCCTATTACTTCTAAGTACACATTTAAACGTCCCCTCGAGCTGCGAAAAGGTCTACTGGTATTTTAACAGATGCTCCCCCCTTTGTGTTTTTGTTTATATAATTAGACATATTATTTTCAGGACATTGACCTTAAAACGACAAATAGCTTTGTATTGTATGGAAATCTCGTAAAATATTTAAAGAAGTTATTCTATACTTAATACTTATATATTATCCAAACTAAACGCAAGTTCTTTTAATAAAAATGTTAACAGATATAACAGAATATAAGAACTGGTTATTTTCAGCGACTTTGTCCACGTGTACTTCAGAAGGGCTTACTGAATACGTTGGAAATAATAGTTAGTAGGTAATTATATCACGTATTCCTTAATCAATGGACTATTCAATGAATAAGATTTCTTAGATTCATTCTAATTCCTGATTCCGAGGGTGCTTTGAAACATTATATATTATGTTAGTAAAAACAATGCTAGGTATAGCTTTAAATTTATTTTTGATAGGGTAAAGAGTAGTTTGCGCAACTTTATAGAATTATAAATTATCTTGACCTCGAACTAGATCCAATGACCCATAAATCAACTTAACGGTGATGAGCTGAGTTTACTAATTGTTGTATTTTTTTTTTAATAATTACTTACTTTTGCTAGATACTTTCAAAATCGATGTATTTGCTTTTAACTTTCCCTTAACTGAAAGACCAACGATACTTTGCAACTATTTAAGTAAACTTAAGTTTTAAAAGTATGTAGTAGTTTAAGAGTGTAAATATAACTTCAAGAGTGCAAAATCATAATGGGTGGAAACGGTAATTCACAAAGTAGTCTATGTACGGTCGTCTACATACATATTTATTTATAGAAGTATCGAACTTAAGTATTTATAGTTAGGTCTATTGTTGTTTGTACTTATATTCAATTATATATAGTTTTGAGTGGATACTGTTTGAGTCTCTGGGGTGTGATGCACAGACAAAACCGATTCCAATATATCAAAGAAAATGTATGGCCACTAAATAATAATATGTACCATTTAGTGGATATCCAGAGAGCATACCAACCATAGATTCAGATGGTGGGGATGGTATTGTAGCTGGTGGGGTATAGTACGATAATGGAAGTCAGTGGGAGGAGATCAGAACAAAAGGCTCTTCGGAACACTCTGTGGAACACAAGTGACGTAAAAGATGCATAAAAATGCCACATCTGCCAAAAGACCAAACCTTTCACTCAGTATAGTATAAGAAAAACAATATAAGTATATTTAATAACATATGTTGTAAACAATTCTAAGTTTCATGTTTACCTATTATATTAATATTTTAAATATTCTAGATTTCGAATGCATAGGAGAAAAAAGTGTTCTAGAGAAATTGAGACCTCTCATAAATACATACAGCCCATTCCATTTAAATTTTTAAGCATAAGAATACCTAAAGTTCATCCAAATTTTAGTTTTAAACATCTGAGACTTGGCGATGCGATTTTATTTGCGGTAAATAATTTTATATTATTATTATAACATATCGATAGCAATTAATATTAAAACAAGTTTTTTTTTTGTCTGATTTAGAACACTGAGTCTACTTTGTCATTTGTGTATTGTAAGTGCCTTTTCCGTATTTGCGGAAGGACATAGAGTATAGGATATATAGAAATATCTAGATTTTTAGATGATCGTTTGTATAATAATGTTATTTGAAATAAAAAGAGTAAATTATCATGATTTATTACTCGTTAATAAATCATGATAATTTACTATTGCTAAATTTTGTTTTTATATATGGGCTAGTAATACAATGAATTCGTTTAACCGACAGCTGGCAGAACTCTTGGTTTTTCAGTTTCACCACTGTAACATTACGGAATCAATGATTTATGAGAGGTTTGGGTGTTCTTTTACTATGTTTTTCTATGTTCAAACACTTTTTATGGGAAGGAGAATATCCAAGGCAAATGGAAGCATCCTCCATAATAAAAACGTTATCATGAACAATACATTATAAATAACAAATTCTTGTGAAGATGGAGAGCTGTGGATACATTTCCGGCACTCAGATCGAGATAAGAATATATAATGAAATGTTTTTGTAATTTTGTAACCAAAGTGATTACAATTTTAAAATTATAATCGCTTTGCCACGTAACAATTTATTTTAAATGCTAATAGAAAGTTCTTTTATGTATATATAGAATTTTCTTTTGCCAAAAAAAGATAATTAGGTTTACTTGAAAGGTTTAATCACATTGAGGGGACGCAAGTTGAACGTTTGTTTTGAGAGTAATTAATTATATCAAGACTTCTGAAGTTTTGAGAAAGATAGAGAGTATAAAAGTCGAATTCCAAGATCCTCAATAACATTATGAATTGAATACTAAAAACTTTGTAAACGTATTATAATCGTATTTTATTAACGGTTTTTAGAGGAATTAATTAATTCCTAATTAGATAAATTATGAAATAAAAGAACATCAGTCTAAGATAGTTGTTTTAATCAAATTTTACTCAACATTTAATTGTGAAACACTGAATATGAATGAATGAATTTTAGAATAATTTTGCGAGTAAATTAAATATTTTTTACGTTACGTTACGTTACGTTAAGAAGATATTGTGCTAAGAAAGACGTTAAGTTCAAAACAGTTGTCAACGAACAAGGGAGAAGTAATAAAGCGGTCGTTGGTATTCAAAGAGTACTTCGCAGTTCTAAACTGAACTTAAGTTACTTTTGCGCTTTATATTAGGTCAGTTTGTAGTCGTATTTTATAACGTGTAACATTATTTATCTTTGTTTATTTATATTTGGTACTACTTATTTGTATATAAATATTTTTTATTTTTAAATTATAATCAATATCTAAAGGTTATATTGTTAAGAAAATATTCAAATTGTTATTTGTAAACATAAAAGTGTTATTTTAAAAATTCGAATACTTTATGGACGCTGTGTTGACTGTTTGAATTGTCTGTAAATATTTTGAATATTGTTTAAATATTCATATTATTGTATAAACTTTCAGAGTAAAATCAAAAAGTATTTATATAATTACTCTGACTTTAATTTTACTGTTTCATAAATAAATGAAACTTAATAAAATTTGTATCTTCTTACTGGTGTCATATCAGTTCACGACCGAAGTTTGTTCTTTTATAAATAATTGTTATTTATGTATAATTAATAACTTTGAGCTATGTGAGGTTTATTATAATATTAATTTATAATATTTAACTATATTTACTATGCCGTACTTAGATTTTTTATATTCAAATCTTAAATAAATATAGAAATACATTGATACGGGCAAGGATTCGAGTCCGCGAACTCTGAGGAACCGTCAAGTTACTTTGGTAATTGTTATTATTGGTGAAGTTTGTATTCTAGAATATACAAACTTCTGACTGTACGTTATACTTCACTTAATGCCTTTGAAAAAACAATATTCGTATGTAGATACGAATATTGTTTTTGTTTTTATATTTAATTTAATAAGGTTAGTTCATTATATATTTATATTTACCCGGCTGTGTTCATCTAAAAATTAAATCGGAATGTGCCCGACTAGTTTCGAACCGAAACCGAATGGGTTCGAAACTAGTGGGGTGAATACAGCGGAGTAAATATAAATATAATACTCATGGTTCACGAATGTTTTGTTTTTCTTATTTCAAATTTTATTGTTTGTTTTTGTTATTGTTTGTCTCGTTTTAGATATGTTTAAAAGCTGTATTGGAATAATAAACACATGTGTATGTTTGTTTATTAAATCGTAGTCTTATCAGTCAACGAGAATAAAAATGACTATATAAGTTAAAAATGTAATAAATCAGAAGCATAAGTTATGGACTGCGCTTTTTTCTCTCGTGAATCGATTATGTTAATTAATATATAAAATTTTATCAAACTATATTTTATTTTATTTTAAATTCAATACTGCACTTATAATATGCAAAAGGTGGGTTTAATGAATTCTCTAGCAGAAAACCGGGAAGTGCAAGAATAGTCGTGTGTGGCCTGTAAATCGGTGCCTGTATATTAATAGTCGGACACTTAATATATATATCTAAATATAAATATAAACAATTTTCAATGAAAAATAAAGAAATATAACAATCATTAACATTTGAAGCCATATAAATGCTTCACATGCAATCTTACAAAAATTACGTGACGGAGCTTTACAGATAGACTCTGGAAGATTGTTGTTATTCGAGACGGAGCTTAACTGATAGACTCTGAAAGATTGTTGTTGTTCGTGGCGGAGCTTTCTTGATAGACTCTGAAAGATTGTTGTTATTCCTGAAGGAAATTTCCTGATAGACTCTGAAAGATTGTTGTTATTCGTGACTGAGCTTTCGTGATAGACTCTGGAAGATTGTTGTTATTCGTGACGGAACTTTTCTAACAGACTCTGAAAGATTGTTGTTATTCGTGACGGAGCGTTCCTGATAGACTCTGAAAGATTGTTGTTATTCGTGACAGAGCTTTCCTGATAGACTCTGGAAGATTTTTGTTTTTGGGGACGGAGTTTTCCTGATAGACTTTGAAAGATTTGTGTTATACGTGAAGGAGCTCTCCTGATAGACTCTGAAAGATTGTTGTTTTTGTTACGCTGTAGTTGTTGTCCATCGGTGGTAGATGAAGAACGAATTCTCTATGAAACAAGATAACGAGAACACATTCGACACATGGGGTTAATACGAAATATAATCCAATGATCGCGAGATATATCCCTATGTTTCTTTTATTTTATTTTCTCCACGTCTAATAATTATAGGAAATGCTATGATTTATAGTTTTATTAAAATGGTCAGCAATTTCATATTCCTTATAGTGAAATAAATATAAACATTTTCGAAGATACAACGATTTGCCTCGGCTAAGTATTAAATACACCCCAGAGACTTCAACCGTTCAAAAACATTACATAGCATAAAATGACAGTCAACCAAATTTCTACAAAATGTTATTATCTACCTATGTGACCCAGTGACCATAGATTATATTTTCCATATTTACTTAGACCTAATTCCTTTATTTATTAAGACCTAAATCTGGATATTTCCTTTGGCAATTTCTGTGAAATTGTCAAAAATATAATCGTAAACTAAATTCTGAACGTACTTATAATTGTCGCAATCCCTCTGTTTCACCAAGATAGCCAGCTTAGACAAATTATTGAAATTCAATTAAGATTTAGTAGGTTAGGCATTTGCATTGTTTAAATATTATACCTATTATAACAAGGCTAGAAAATATATACTGATAAAATATATATTAATCACGAGCCTGAGAATGACGGTGGTTTTTGTTTGTTACTGTATTTATATATTTGAATATTTATGATGTAAGTATTAGGAATATTCAACTCGAAATTATTTACATAACGCTACTTACTAGTGTCAGTTACCAAATAATGCAAGTTTCTGTACCTCAAGATTGCCAAGCAGAGATCGCTGCATTTGCGGTATGGACGCCTCTTGTAGATTGTTTTCAAATGAGATATATAACTTTTTTTATCTATTGTTTTATTGGTGTATATTATAATTATTGTTCTGGTAATATTCTCTTTAATTAGATATACAAAACACAAGGAAGGGAGCAGCTGTTAAAATGCCTTCAGACCTTTTCTCTGTTCGAGGGAACGTTTAATTGTGTACTTAAAAGTAATACGGAGCCTCGTTCTGTGGCTTCATAAGAATTTACGAGTAAGAACAACTGTCGAATTAAAAGGATATTTGTATTATGAGTATTTACGTCTGTATATGTTTTTTTAAGGCTTACAACTAAAATTAACTTAAATAGGTAATTGATATTACTCTTAAAAAAAATACGCTTCATAAAATATTTTTAGCGGATGAAGTATAAATATACTAATTTTTTTATGGATTTGAAGCTTTCTTTTATAGATTATTTTTCTACATTGAAACACAAAAATCTGCTTATTAATAGCGCTATTAATATAATATTGAAATAAAGTAAAAAATAAATTCCGTGTCAATGGCCTAAAAGTTCTGAAGTAATATTATACAAACCGCTCAGACTTTTCGTTTCATCGTTGAGTATTATCGTTACTTTGTATGCTCGTATGTCAGTCTATCCTTCACAGTTAATTTATAAAATACAACCGAACCAAAAAGGTAACATATTGCCTTCTGAGAAAATATTGATTTCTCAACAGTAAGCTACATAGTATAATGTAAAACTGGTGTTATATTTATCCACATAAAAAAAACTTGTACAATATTAGCTTTAAAGTGAACAAATTAATTGACAATTGTAAATCGAGTGTAATGTCAGAGTGAATAAAGTATCCGATTAAAGAGAGATTCTCCTCAATAGCGTAAGATTTGTGATCAAATTTGAATTTACTTACAGAAATGTTATTCCCTTTCCCACCATTTAAGATTAAACGGGGTGTTTTTAAGATGAAATGTAGCTAACGTGATTAAATTACGTGAAGCTGGGGATTGGATGTTAGTAGGAAGGATCAAGTTTATCTCGCGATATCCTTTGAAAAGATTAAAAAGGTAGTAAATGGAGCTGTCATTAGGATGAAAACCTTAATTTTCTCCAACTGAAAGTTTGAGTCAAGGGATAATTGAGTAGACAAGAGTTTGAGTTGAAGTTTTTATTAAATGTACACATCCGACCTTTGGGTTAGAATAATTTAATTAATCTTATTTTAGTAACTGAAAGGTAAAGAGGTTTTGAAATTAATGTTTTTGTATATTAATTTATTGCTGCAATAAACGAATTATTATTGCAAGTTAATATCAACACTTTATCACTCGAAGATACTTTTATTCAATAATGTATTGTTTTATATTCTAATGAATTATATAATTTTAAATTTAATCATAATTGATAAAATAAATTTATTCATCAAGCTTACGATATAATTTCATAAAATTATAATGGTAATAGCATTTAATCTGTTAGTCATTATTTCAGGAAGAATGCCCTTAACTTCTGTTATAATAAAATAAAAGTTTATCTTTTGTAATTGTATTAGTATCTTTGAATATATTTAGAAAACTCCGAGACTGGTAGCGAAACGGTGGCACAATTGGTAGACCGATGGGACGGCTTCCCAAACCTGCGGGTGTGAATTCCTCTGCTCGTATTGGTTTATTTTTCATTTTATATTTATTTAAAATATTAGTAAGGATTTAATACTCTCGTACAAAATTTATAAAAAATTAATATTACATTAAGCAAAAATATTTATAAAAAGTTCAAAGACAAATATGTACTTATTTATTTTTGAACCATTTTTAAATATTGTCTGACCGCATATTTAATATATTTTCTGGTTTGTTTATATAAATATTAATTTGGTACACATGATATTGGCTCGACACTCTCCATTCCCTCGAGCGACACACAAAGGGAGACGTGTTTGTTTTTATAGAATAATATTATTCCGGTCTCTAAAGACTTTAAAGAATTAATTATGTATAATTAATTCTGATATATGATTGATGATACTTAAAAATACCAATCAAAGATATATTATATCAGATATATTTTGATATTAAATCCCGCAATAAAAACGCTTTTACTCAATTACTTATTAAATATATATATTTAAAATATTCGGCTACTACTATTACCACTATTTCTGTATTTATTTGTTTACTATACATACATTTACAATAAAAGAGTAAAGTTGAGTTGTTGTAGTATTCTTATCGTATATAAATGTTGACAATTATTTGTTCTCAACGATTTTTTAATTATGTTTTGCCATTTAATGTTAAAAGGAATTTTTCCTTGGAGTTTGTCCTATTTTATGGCAAACGAATGGTAGGATTATATATAAATAATGTTAATGGTACCATAAAAGAAAACTTTGTTGGGGAATCGTCATTCCGTCCATCCGTAGCTACTTATTCTGTGATCTGCCACTGTCGTCTGCAACCTGAGAGATGTGTGTGTGAGTGATGCAGTGCCAGTTTCAAGAATGAGAGAAAAAGAAAATATCATAAAATGTAATTTCATTTTAACTATGTTTAATATATATTCGATAAATAGACTATTGTGATAAATTTTTTAAGCTATATTTGATCAAAATACCTAACACTTTCTTAATACATATATGACATTTGCTTTCAACACCAAAATCTAGATCAAGTTGACTTCTATTAGAGTAAACAAAAATCATCATATCATATCGTATCGTATCGTATCGTATCGTATCGTATCGTATCGTATCGTATCGTATCGTATCGTATCGTATCGTATCATATCATACCATATTATATCATATTATTTTATTTTATTTATTAGTTACTTAGCTTTTGTAATGAAATTATGTATTTAGTTTATGTACTTAGCTTATTTACTTAATATATCTACTTAGCTTATGTACTAAGCTTATATACTAAGTTTATGTACTACGCCTATATACTTAGCTTATGTATTAAGCTTATTTACGCAGCTTATTTACTAAGCTTATGCACTAAGATTATGTCCTAAGCTTACGTTTTACGCTTATGTACTAAGCTTATAAATTAAGCTTATTTATTTAGCTTATGAACTTAGCTTATGTACTAAGATTATGAACTTGATTATGTACTAAGCTTTCAGAATATCGGAATATCAGATGGAAATGTTTGTCTGTATTTATGTGGTCCGGCTTCCACGAAAAAAATACTGGACAGACACAAGCGTTGTGTTTATCAATGTCTCCTTGCCATAAAGTAACTAATATATCGGGTAGAGAGTTTAAAGCCAGCACCATATTATTTTAGTCATGAGAATTGTGGGAGCGGACGAAGTCGCTGGCATCAGCTAGTTAAGAAATAAATGCAAACGTTTAAACAGGCCTCCATCGCAAGAGTCTGAATTGGGACGAGAATAAAGTAATTGGTACCATTCATTGCGACCCTTAACAAAAGACAAGACAAAAAGAAAAATGAACTGAGTCATTGTAACAAATGATTTGTCTTTTAGTAACTTTATATTGGCTTCGATAAGGGATGCAAAAAAGTAGAATTTTAATCCCTTTGCCAACAGCTTAAAAAACCATTTATACAGTTGCAACAGACAAATAATTTATAACATGTAGATATATATTATATATATAATATAATATGTAGATTCTTAAAATAGTAGATCATAATACATTCTTGATTTTACCCAAATGTTAAACATGAATTTCTTATTTCATAGGTATAATTCATATGCTCAGTTCGCGATAATATTATTATAATATGAGAAGGGTATAATTTACATAATAAATTTTCTACGTGCCTGTATATCGTATTTTCAAAGGGAATAAGAAAATAATGCCTGAAGCTAAATAGGCGAAATAAATGTTTTTTCTAGCGTTGTCTGATGAAACGCTGGACGTTTTTTAAAAAGGTAATTTTATATATTTAACTAACTTTTGCCAGTGACATCGTCTGTACCACCTTCCTCCCCGGACTTAAATTATAAGCCATCTATTATCTAATAAAATTTATATAATTCTATACGTTTCTTTCACAATGTGTAATAAATAGCTCATTCAAAAGAACAAACAAATATTTTAAAAAGTATTGTGCAGTTTTGTAACTGATATAGCTTTAAAGTTTAAAAGTCACCAGAGACTGCGGGTTCACGTCACGCACGGCACTGGCGTGCTCGTTGAACTTTACTCAGCTAAGTCTAGAAAGTAAGTATTGTATAAATGGACGGGGTTCTTTTATACTTCCTTGGTAATTTGTTTATTACTTGTTATTTATTATGAATATCTAGTGTTTTATAAATTTATTATTTATTTTTTTTACTTTAATAATATATTAATAAAATTTAGTTAACAATTGGATTTTAAACGTGCATTCGTGTATACTTGAAAAATGTGTTGAAATAGGGAATTAAATAATAATATCTGACAGTGTCAGGCTAATTAAATGTTTGTATCCACAACTCTACTTCCTGCTTGCGCCTGAGGACTTGGAGTGAAGGAATTTAAATATAACAACTAACAAGTTTTAGATGAGAACGTTTCACCAATTAATTAAAATGTTTAATTAAGTGTGTATGGAAATAAGGTATGGGATGTGTATGGGAATATTTGTTCAAAAAATATTCCGGAGCAATTCGTAAATCTCAAATAATAGCTTTTCCTGCGAGCGTTGTCTATAATATACGACAGTCATATGCTCTAATGTTATGTTTATTTGATAGTTTCTTAAATGTTGTCAAAATCAGAAAGCTAAGGGGTTTTTTGTCCAGTTGTTGGGAACAATATTTCGGCTCGCTGCCAAAAGCTTTGTACAAGTACATTCTGCATTATATTAATAAAATGAGAAACTCTGAGGTTTAACGTAGGTGGAGGTTACCCGGCTCGGCGTGTTATAAAAAGTTAATGGAGGATATATATATATATATATTTTTAATAATTCGAAAAATAATGGGTAAATAATTAATTATAAATATAAAATTAAATAATATCTTATATTAACCAACATTTTAGTTATATTTTTAAGGCCATATAAACTTTGAATTCAGTTGCATAATATAATATTAATTTATTCAATAAATAATTTCCCATAACAGATAGTTGTACATTGTATTCATTTAAAAGTATTTAATGAGTTTTTTTATAAAGTACATGAAAGATAAATATTAAAAAAAAATTGTCTTTGACCTTTTCAACGAGAAATTATAACCGACTTATTTGAATACTCGAGACAAGAGCATGGAGAAATGTTCTTACGTGATTTTATAAGTTGTAAACAATCCTCACGTTCTCTTATTAGAAACTCAACGGAAACTTTTAAACCAAAATATAGAATATAAAAAAATATTAAACATCGTGATCATAAATTAGCGTTGTAAAAAATATTTCATTTTAAATTACTCATGTTATAATAAGTGAAGACTACTAATTTCTGTAAAAATAATTAAAATTACTATTTTGAATTTAAAAAAAAACAGATTTATAGCACCGCTATTATGACATTACGTTATAAATAATTCGTTAACTAATAAGGTACTCTGGCGATGTTCCTTTCAATTAATGTATTCACTAACAACTCTATACGTGTACATAATTTTGTATGGTTTCTATTTTTTAATTTTACGTTTACAAAAACTGAGCTATCATTTCAGCCAGTCATTTTAACAAAAGGTGATCAATTTGTTGAAATCTAATTTTTAGAAATTATAGAAAAAAAAAATTAATAGAATTTTTTGTTTTAAGAAAATTTTGTAACTATAAAAATTGTTGATTGTAAATAACAACTAAATAATAAATAAGGTGATAGTTTGTGTTTGCTCGTCCAGAACTCTAACAGTAGTTCTGAATGAACGTGTCGTTACACGTACAAAAGACGTTAGTTTCAGCAAAGCGTAATACGTTTTCTTTCAGTAATCTGCGAACGAAGCCGCTGGCAACAGCTAGCTTATGAATATTAAAACTAAGTATATCGTATTCATTATCTCAAATCTCAAAGTTTTCTGATAACATTTGAAATTATTCTATTATTTTTATTTACATTATTTTATCCACTTATCTCAAACCAGTTTAATCAGATCTATTCAGTTGAATTACCTCGTATAGTTTATATTACGCTTAATAATTCTAATGTTCTTAATAATTCTTAAGAAAGTCTCTGCAGAAATATTATTTTACTTTCGAATATTCTATATTAAGGCAATAATTTTAAGTTTCTCTTTTCTGTATTCATTTTGTTGAGAATGGCAAGTATTTAGTTGAAGGCATCTTAATACTTGTCTTGTCACTGTAAAGACTAATAAAACTAAGCTTTCAAGCCAACGAAATCAAACGATGCGTTTTTGTTTTGCTTTTTATATTCTGTTTATATATTCTGCGTCTTATATTATATATGTGTCTACAAACACCGTAGACACCGGGACACGTTAGTTGAGGAGGGCCCTTGATCATGGTGGACATCTCGTATGCCTTACACACCTATTTACGTGATTCTCAATAAAAAACTCCATTCATCATATAACCGCTCCTCGAGTTCACTTCTCTCGACCCCTCGCCAAATATTGGATTATTCCGCCTGGACATTTCGAGCGATTGTTATTTTCGCGGTTGTAAAAATAACTATTTAGCTGTCATGAAATATAAAAATATATTGTAACAGAAAAAACCTTAAAGTAAAATATGTTCAAAACTATTAAATTTTTTCAATAACAGTATATTAGCGTTATTCGCAAACGGCCTCCAGCTGACGCTTTTTATTCTCATAAAAATTGATTTTTTCGCTTTTCCTGCAGTTTTTAACTGACTAAAGATCTTTGAAAAATTCGATTTGACCAACTTACACCCGATTGAGTCAATGTAGTCGTGTCATGTCTATATTAATATTAAGTAAATAAATAAGCAAATAAATTAAAATGCTTGATAAAAATTTCACAGGCAATAATTTTTTTAATCGGTAAAATACATACATACACACACGATTTGTGAAAAATACCACTAATTCTATATTCCTATATTATCCGTCTGAAAATTTATTTATAATAATCACATAAAAAAATTAGTTTTTTGTTTGATCGGATAGTAGGTACTAACAAATTAACTTTGTTAATTTATTTAACTCTTTAAAGCCATGATCTCATTATTTATATAATCTTACTTCAACTTTTGTTCCTTTTTAACGTGAATAATTTCTTTTTTTATTTTTAAAAATGGATAACAGGTCTTTGAATTTAAGGTTAACAATATTATCAATTACCCTTGCGTGAAAAATATTATTTTCATACAAATATATGTATAATAAGAAATAGAAACATTTAAGCCGACAGTTGGACGGACACATATTTTCTTATGAAGCCGCAGACTGATGCTCTGTGTAACATATAAGTACACATTTCAACGTCCCCTCGAGTAGCGAAAAGGTCGACCGGTATTTTTACAGTTACTTCTGGACACTCGTTTATGTTTTTGTATATCTAATTAAACATAAAATACAACATTCTAATAACGTATTCCAAATATAACAACTATTTGTAAGTTTTGTAAGGTAATTTTCTTTTAACAATATCTTATAAAATCATTTAATCAATCAATTGTTAAATGATAAAGATTTCTTAAGGACGCGTTTACAGCTTTGCCGAAAATCATCAACTTTTTGGTACATATTGCTACGAAATAAAATTTAACGAACTAAAACCTATACTAACAGCAGATAAAGTGTTTCTTTATTTTTTAATTCCTTTAAAAAAAACAAATATTATAGCTTTTAATATTAATAAAACGATTTTCCATCACTTCTTCACACATATTACACGATTTCAGGCGTAGTTTCGGTACATTTTTCTTGTATTAATTGCCATATATTTAATAATAAAAAAATACTTTGGGTAAGAAACTATACTCAACTACAATCCTGTGAAGAACAAAATTATTTAAAACTTTTTTATATTTCTATTATTTTTAGTAAATATATTGTTTTGCTACAAGTATGTAAGGATTTTTATCAATAAGAAATACGTAAACAAAAAACGTTTCCGTTTCTTACAAGAATACGTAAACAAAAAACGTTTCCGTTTCGTCCAGGAATACGTAAACGAAAAACGTACTCAAATTTTATTGCAAAATAGTTAATGATTTTTAAGTATAAATATTTTTAAGTTATTGTAAGGAGAGAGTGCAAGACAGTTGTCCTTTACGAGGGAAGAAGAAATGAAAGGGTGATTGGTGTTCATAGAGTACTTCAAAGTCAGTTCACAATCAGCTCTAAAATGAACTCAGCTATATAGCATATAGATAATTTGTAACCGTATTTTCATATAGTAGTACGCATTCTTGAAGTTATCTGTTATAGTTATCTCTTTCGTTTTACCTATGTTTGCCTTTTCTCTTTTTTCTCATTTTAAGTATCTTTAATCTACATCTCGGTGGTATCCAAATATATAAATATCTGAGTTTATTCCTTAAACAGAGACATTGGAAAATAGGTCTGCGAATGTCATGAGAGCGAAGTCACCGGCAATATATAGAATACAAATATTATAAATTAATTATTATCCTTAATAAAAGGCACCACACACACACACACACACACACACACACACACACACATACATACACATACATACATACACATACATACATACATACACATACATACACACACACACACACACACAGACACCATTAATTATTATCCTTTAATAAAAGGCACCACACACACACACACACATACATACACACACATACACACACACACACACACGCACACACACATAGACACCATTAATTATTATCCTTAATAAAAGGCAAGGCAACAAGAAAAGTAAACATACTTTTGTAATTAATGATTTGCCATTTATTACATTGAAGTTGGATTCTATAAGGGATTAAAAATGACGATTCCAAATTACGTAAATCATATGTTGACCATATTAACATTTCAAAGCCTAAACTTTGAAATCAACAAATTTAGCTAATCGTCAAAGATCTTTATTAAAATCGTAAATGCCAGGATCCCTATCTTAGAGTAGATAGACATTACTTAATATTGTTAAGTTATATTTAAATATTAGGTATTTTGTTTTTGAATAAATGTTGTTGACAAAAAGAAAAAATAATTCAGTATTTTTCAAGAATATCAAACCATTTAATTTAATTGTTAAGATAAATTATTTTGTGTATTTTGGTCATTTTCGTTCGAAGGTACGCACCATACCTCCCAAGTTCAATTTTGTTAATAATTTTACAACTAAGAAAGTATGCCTTTGTAACTAGACTCGTTCATTTTGTTCAAAGTAACATGTTATTATAAAAACTTCCTAAGGTTTTTTTAAATACATACTTTATGAAGTCTTCCTTAATCTAGTTTTTCTTTTGTTTAAGCCGTTTTTGGACTATTTTTTCCCAATCCTGACATATACTAAAACTTCAAATTCATTCCAGTTATTTGGCTATACTAACTAGTTTGGTAAACCAGGGGTTGGGTCTGCGGCCTTCAAAATTTCAGTAATTTCAGTTTACGTAAGCTACAATGGAAATTAAGTAGTGCTTGCCATATCTACACATATAATGTATGAATATTTATGTAAGGATTCCATACCAATGAAGAATCCTCTTAATTTCGTATATCTGTCTGAATCTTACTAACTGTCCGTCTTTTTAAATGTTATAGGCTCGTTGCTAGGCCATCGATCGGCTTTTAGATTCGTGGATAAGCCGGTATAATATTTATTGATAGAAACACACTTAATTTAACTATCATAAGTGACCTTAAAATGACTTTGTGACTTTTGAGTTGTAGTAATAATGTCAAAAAGGAAAACGGAAGAATTGCTTTTGAATGTTTACAAAAAAATATACTTTATGCAAAATGCATTACAAGCTCTTGAGCATGAACGTGATCACACTCTCATTAGTGTCTTCGTATGCTAGTGAGTGTTTGTCGCAGACAGATAAAGTTTTCTCTGTCTGCGCTATTCGTAACGTTTGCTCTTTTTACGTAATATATGACTCTGCGTATGTGTTAGTATATTTTTGATTATTGTTTATTGGATTATATTTCATGTAAACTCGCTCATATCTTTGTATACTGCATTTATGTAACTTTCAGATATTTGGAAATATATGTTTGAAATAGTGAAACAACTACACTTTATTTTCATGTTGGTAGTAAATATTAAATAGTATAATTTGTTAGTTCAACAATAACAATCAATTTATCATTGTCCCGCACTGCCTGCCAGCTGGCGTATTTTCTTTAAATGTACATATTTCTGTTGTTACGTATTTTCTTAAACACTTTTTGGATTTCAATAAGTGATAAATCTCGAATTCATTTCCTCTTTTAAATAAACGGTAAAAGATACGGAAGTTTTTCTAAATTATATGAAATCCACTGACTTATAAACAGTGGATATATTTATCAAATTAGTATTTGATCTGATGATGATGATGGGTGATGGGTGATGGGTGATTCTAAGTAACATTTGAGTTTCTTTTATGATTTTAAAACCTTTCTAATTGAACGCTGTTTTGATCAAAAACATTTATTTAATTACTTTCGGTAAATTGAAATTGTGTATGTAAAATCTCTCGCAAACAAAGCTATTACTACTTTGATAAATATCAAAACGTTATTAAAATGGAGGATATTTTATATTTTTGCATCCCTAATGAATTGTATGTTTTCATGTGTATTATTTGAATTTTCGTAAAATGCATTAATTCTTTTAATTATATTATTAACTTTAGAGAGCCTTGTAAAACTTATGCATCTAATGGTACTCTTAATAACAATCGCCAGTTGGCGTTTTCCTATAAATATGCAACGGCTGCTGCCTGGAGGCCTCTAAACAAAATAATATTTTGTCATGACTGGTTGTCAAGTTCATTAATCTACATTGCTAGGTTTATTGTAAGACACTTGAAAAGTCCAAGTAATGGAAAGAAAGAAACATACGTATATAGAACATACCATACGGAGGACTCAAATTCATTAAATTCTGTTGAGAGTTTGTCTATACTTGGTTTATTTGTTACTTCGGAATCGGACCAGTTTCAAGTTGTTCTTCGAAAGTAATGACATCTTCTGTTTAAGCCATAATTTAAATTGAGATGTGCTTACAATATTTAAATGGTTCGAGAATTCACTATTCACCAGGTATGTGCAAAAAAACGTCAGGCTATTAGCCACATTAAGCATTTAAGGATTCATTACAATAACTTTTAGACGGAATTTAATTAAATAACGCCACAATTGCAAAACTTAACCTAAAATAAAAACTTTTGAAACTTTTGAAAAGCACACCTACCATGTACGGCTAATAAAATATTTCTTTTAATTTCTAATACTTACATAGTTTTTTTTATGATTTCAATGCTCTTTCGGTCTTTTGATTATTGTTGAAAACTCTAAATTAGTTTTAGATCTAATAAATATATAATAAGAAACACTAAGGCAGTAAAGACAATAAAAACTAAATAAGAGAATTAAATGAAAGCGTTTGAAAAACCCCAAAAGAAGATTACAATAGAAATGATAGCAAAATATTCCTCCGCTTTATTCGTAAGATTCAAAGTGATAATGCGAAGCCTCCATGAAACCCAAGACTAAAAACAAAGTGCGGGCGCCTTAAAGGGATCTCCGTCTCAATATTTTCCTTAAATTTGCTTGGCTTCGGTTCCTCTTACTTAGTTTGTAGCTTTCTAACGAAACATTTGATATGAAGTTTTTATAGAGCGAGCCGGGATATAAATAATATATTAAAAATAGTTAAAAAATTAACTATATTATAATGTGTAAAGAGAGCATGTAAAAATACAAAATAAAAGAATAAGTCCTTTACAAAATCAATATTTATTTCTACTTCATTTCTCAAGTAGCTAGATATTATAATTCTCGGTAATAACCACGGCACGATTTCTGCTTTAAAAAAAACCGACTTCCGATATTTCTCGCCTTCCTACAGCTAATATTTGAAAATATGACTCCATTAATCATAGATAATATAAATAACATAATATTTAATAAAATCAAATAAAAATTTATGGACTAATTAAACAAGGCTCAGCCTAAAATTGCTTAGGGAATAAAGAGAAATGTTATAAATTCAGTTTAAATAATTGTTTGTACTATAAGTGGCTTCCAAAACATCAAATTAAACTAGTGCTGTGCGGAGACTGAGCGAGCAGGAGAGGTGAGTGACTCTCAAAATACTTTTAATCAAAAAACTTTTTAGACAGAATGTAGTTAACATTAATAACAAAAAAAAAAGCATAAAAGTTTTAATTTGTACTTTTGACCCTTATCATCAACTTTGGGGTTATGAGATGAGCCTTTTACGGCTCGTAATATAGTTACAGAATACGAAAGAAAAAATAATCAGAATTGGTTGAGAAATGCATTCTCTATTCGAGTACATATATTTTTTAGGGAGTACTTGTGTATAATTTATCAACCCTTTTTCGCTGGGACGTTTTTCACATTCTTGTAGCTACATAACTTAATAGAAAATAAAAAATAAGATAAATGAAAATAGAA
Source organism: Dircenna loreta (assembly GCA_963555665.1). Taxonomy (NCBI): domain Eukaryota; kingdom Metazoa; phylum Arthropoda; class Insecta; order Lepidoptera; family Nymphalidae; genus Dircenna; species Dircenna loreta. Next base: position 13,561,524 of record OY743092.1, read on the forward strand.
AAAAATCTGTAAGTTAAAACTATTTCTTTCTTTGTTGATACAACTCAGTCGAAGTACCACTTACATTTTATTAACATTCGCAAACTTATGGAAACATGGCTTTTTAATTATATAAGGTTTTAATTATATAAAAATTAGATATAAGACCTTTAATTTTATTTTAAGCATTTTTTTTCGAATGAAACGAATTAATACATATTAGAAAACAATACATACATACAAATTAGTTTTAAATTTTAAATATAAAAGATATTGATATGACCACTGTAGGATGTTGTTAGGTTAGCTAATTACGTAACAATTTAAGACAGAAGGTCTCTTAAGTACTGACTGAATGAATTAATAACCGACCTGGTATTACATGGTTTTTACAACTTTTTACGGTAGAAATACTGCGTTGCGAGACTTGGTTTTTTATTACCAGTATTGTTTTTTTTTTGGGATAGTTTTTTTACTCAGAAACAAAGAAAAGAAATGGTTTGCTATTTATCTCGGTAGAATAAACTATCAGTTGGTATAAATCTATTAGAAGAGTCCAAAGAAGTAAGCTCATGGTTCATTCACTTCGCTAGTTGTCTGTTCTAGTTAAAGTAAAATAAGTAAGTTAGTAAAGATAATAATATCATAATTCCATAAGTTGCCCGATATGTAACCAAAATTATGAAGATGATAAAATGACGTGTCCAGTATGGAGGTAGCTCATTGCCCACGATATCGTCTAAGGTATAGAATACATCGTTGCTACTTCATTTGGATAAAAGAAAAAATATAACCTTACAATGTTTTTTCCTGACTGAATTTAGAAAAGTTTATTTTTACTTTTTATAAAATTCGTGAATATAAAAGTTTGTAAAACTCATAGTGAATTTGTTGTGTGAAATAATTTAGATCAATTGTTTTTCACTTACGTGTCTATTAAATAAGTTATAGTTAAATTATAGTTACTTGAAGTATATAATAATTTAATGGAAATATTGAGAAAGTTTTGATTAAGGTATAAAATATTAAAACAAACAGGAAGAAAATATTCTAAATATTAAAAGTTTCAGAAAAATTAAATAATAAAATGAGAAAATCTTGTAAGCGTAGATTTGTCAAGCATTAATATTCATACTTTCATTTTAGACCAATTTCAGCGTGTATACAAATGTAAAAAGATTTTTAGCCGCGATGCCATAGTTCAGTGAAATAATGTATAAATGTAATATGCGTTAAAGCTACTGAACATATTCTTACTAATATATTTGTATATAGATAATTTTATGTGTCTATTGTATTCGTAACATTTGTTTTATTTACGTAATATACGTATGCGATATTTTTCAATTTCTCGTAGCAGCCAGCGTCACAATAATCTGAATAGTAATGGAATTTTATACTTGATATTGTCATTATAAATATAATCAAAATCACATTGTTGTGTAAGTAATGTATTTTTAATGCATAGTTTATAAAAAATATCGCTATATTATATATTATATATCGCTTATATACAACTCTTGTCCATATAAACTCTAACGCTGTTTAATTTCACATTCCTCCGATCCGAATATTTTTGGTACAAAGGGATATAATATTTTTTCACATATACAATAATAATAAAGCTGAGAAGTCTGTTTCTTTCAATACGATCTCTGAATCTGGAATTAAAATTCAGATTTTGAGAAATCCATTGCATTACGTTATAAAACATTACAGTATGACCCTTAAAACTATAGCCAAAGAATTGGAATAGTCTTGACATAGTTCACGTTAACGGAGTTGCTGAAGCCAAATAGGTTTTATATTAGTCCTTATATGAAACTTCTTAAACATGAGTATAATTTACAAAGAACAATCTTTAGAAATTTCCTTTCTTATTAAGAGGTCATGTTTTATTTAATAAATAAAACGCAAGGACAGAGCAGTAAAGATACCGGTAGATCTTTTCGCCGCTCGAGAGTATGTTTAAATGTGTTCTTTGAAGTAATACGGAGCTTCTTTCTGTGGCTTTATTATAGTTTGTGAGTAGGAACAATTGTTGGATTAATAATATCTTTTAATACTTTTATTATAAGTATTATGTAGTATTTAAAGATTTAAAACTAAGGAGAAGTTGATATTATCCTTGAAGCAACTAAAGAGCAGTTGTTGTTACCTTAGAAGTGCAGTCCGATTCATAAAGTGCTTCTTAGATTATTTTTTTAACGGACGAAATATAAATGTACGTCCTTTTTGATGGGTCCTAAGATTTTTATATATATTTAACACATTTTTATGAAATATTGAAAGACAAAAAGTCTGTTTATTATAAAATGCTTTTAAGGTTAAATTATAGAAATCCAGTTATCCAGTTTACATATCAAATTTCCGTGTCAATGAACTAGAAATTCTCAAAATGAAGTAACATTATACAAACCACCGAGAAAATGAATAGATAAATAAATAATAAATGCTTTAAAATGAATAAATGAATAGACAAATGTAATTTGAGTGAAATGTAAGATTGAATAAGGTATTATCCGATCAAAATTGTCTATAAAAGCAAAATGGGTGTTATAAGCATGCATTTACTAGAGTTTCATATTATTGTTTTTCGTAATAATTAACAGTTTTGTAATATTTCTATGAAATATAGTATATTTTTATTAAATTAATCACGACATCCTTATTTGGAAGTTTTGATAACCAATGAGTATACTTGATATTTGAATTTACTAATTTATTAAAATTAGCTTTCGCCCCAACGCAGCTCAACAATATATAAATGCATTTACTCCAGAGCGTAATTTGAATACTCCATATTGTTTCTTTCCAATTCTTTTTCTTTAAATTAATATCAAATCATAATTGACAACAGATTGGCCCAACGCTCGTACCTCCCTCCATCTATTGTGCCTGCGGTCGTGGGATCGATCCCCATACTAGAAAAATATTTGTTTTTTTTTTTCTAGATCTTGGCTATCCATACAATGTATAATTGTGAATAAGAAAATAAATTTATTAGATTTTTAAGAGTTTAAGTGTTATTTGGCTTACTGCATTTCTGTGAATTTTTATATTTATATTTGTAAAAATAAACAATAGCCAATATATTAAAAATAATTTATACCTAGGCACTAATAAAATACTTCTAATACCTATAACCCACGCAAAAATTTCATGATTTTTAAATGTATAGTGACTTTCACAACTTTATATATTTTCAAACGTTCCAAAACGTTATATACCTAAGTAAATAATTATTATAAGTATTTGGTACGAAATATCACCCTTATTTATACAATTTATTTATACAAATAAATAATAAGGGTAATAAAAGGTCACAGTAATTAATACCTTTTATTTATTGATATTACAAGTTTTGTAAACTAAGATGTTAATTAAAAATCGTCTAACTACTCGTACCTAAAAATCTATATTACCTTTATATATGCTGGCTTATAGGCACATATACAAGCCTTCTCTAGTAATAAGAGACAAATATATATTTATAGCTTATTATAGAAGGAATTATATATATAATTTATCATAGACTGTCAATATAATTAAAAAAAATAACAGAGTATTTTATATGTTACGTCGTAGCTTACACTGCCCTTCAACTGTTCAATATTTTTATAATCACAAATTTTAATATACATGTGAGTCTTGTAATTGGAGTAAGTGAATATATGAGAGTCAAAATTTAAATTGATGTCATACAAGATGCATTTATATGTAATTTATAAATTTAATCCATATTTCATCTAAGTCGTTCTTAAAGACTTATTATGAGACGAAGTGACGGATCGGTGAAAATGTATAGACTAAAAAAATATATTTTATAGCTTTATAACATTTATGATATATAATATATGTATATAATTCTTAATATTGTAAGTAATGTTTGATTTTGCAGTATCATTTGTAGCCTAATATAATATAAAAAAATGCAAACGTCTAATATGTCTTTAATTTTATTCCAGTAATTTGGCTAAACTAACTTTGAACCAGAGGCTGGGCTGGCGACATTTTTATGAATACACTATTAGATCGTATTTTAACAGAAACTGAAGTTATCTCTTAACAACCTGAAATCAACCGAATGCTCATGTTTAACTTCAATTAAAATAACCATTTTACTTTTTAAGGTGTTCGTAATATTGATTACAAAATGTTATGAAAAAATATTACTATTTTAATATATTATTATATATGTCAAATATTTTAAAATATCATATGTTATAATTTCTTATACTTAGATTGTTTCTTGATCTTCAAATAGCTTTCCTAACTATAATACTTGTAAAAGCTTTTCATACCCGGATACCCGTATTCTTTTTTCGTTACATTAGATACTCGTATTTCAATCTACCCTTCACGGTTCATTTATAAAATACAATCGACCTCCAAAAAGGTAATATATTGCCTTCTGACGATATATTGAGTTCTCAAGAGCTACATAGTATAATAATGTAAATGTGTTAGTGTTATATTATATTCACATATACTGAATATTTTTATAGGATCTCGTAGCAAGGATGACCCTTACTCACTTGCTTAGTTACTTCTTTTCAAAGTCTAAATTGTTACATTCAGAATTCATTTATTTATAATTATTCAAAAAACCATATGTGAATTAATGTTATAAAATAGTAAAAAAATCACTCAAAAACCCCAAACACTAATCAGAACAAAATACTCCTCCGGTTTATTCTAACCATTCAGTATTATATAACCATACAACAGCGTGTATACTTACCAAAGACTCATAACAAAGTACAGGCACATTAGACCGTCTCTTAATTATCAAAGCTCAATACCCGTATAATAAGAGAGATATAGGTTTCTGCTCTTCAACTGGTACCAGTTATGAATTTAAATTAAATTAATTAAGTTAAAATTAAAGAGTCAACAAAAACCATCTTCCTCATAACAATTTACTTACCGACAAAGTTCCTCTTACATTTCATTAGCATTCGCAAACTTATGCAGACTCAGTTTTAAGAATATTATTTAACCGTTGTAATACCTAGTTTTGTTTTCATCTGCGTTTCGTCCAATGTAAAAGGTCTACAACATTTTGTAATCTTTGTGACTTTTAGTACCTTCCTAAATTGGTTAATATGTCAGTACAAAAATACGTAATGCAAAATGTATAACAAGCTCTTGAACTTCAACGTGATGATACACTCTTAATATCTTCGTATGCAAGTGACTGTTTGTCTTTGTCTGTTATTATTAGTCTTTATATATTGCATCTCTGTCTACGCTATTCATAATATTGATTTTATTAACATAATATCACTACGTATGTATTGGTGTACTTTTTATTGTCCTTTGCTATTGTTATTAACACTGCAATAAGCCGATTATTTTCATGAATATATTTTACCTGCTGTTAAAACATTACAGAAATCGCCAAAGGGAATACACAGTTATTCAGATTTAGATGTAAGCAAATATGGAAAATGTAATCCATGTACCCCAGTTCACATACATTATATCATTCGTAGAAATTTAGTTCTTAAAGGAATGCAGTAAAGTTTACTGTCAGTTGATATTATATAAAGCTTTTTTGTGTGAACGGTTGAAATCTCTGGGGTGTACCTAATACGAAGGAAAAGTAAATCGTTGTATCTTCGAAATATGCGCATATTTTGTGCACAATACGAAATGTGAACCAGCTGACCATGCTTATTAAAAGTTATAAGTGGTGCAAATTAAAATAAAGAAAAAATAGGGATGTAAATAGGGATTTAATGGATTACATTTGACCACGGGGTTTCAAACATGGTAATATCATATAAATTGGCCTTTTCTTTCGATCTCAATAAAACTCTTCTGTCAAAGTTAGATGCAATTATGACGAACTGACCAGGAATAGGTATATAGTTAATTTGTACGCGGTAAAAGTGGGAGCGAGAGGTATAACAGTGAAATCTCTCTATAACCTTCTTAAAGATCTTGGCCTCTCTAGAACTATCAACAATTCATTTCTAGAACGTACTTCAAAGGCGGCATTAGTAGGTTTGTAAGTAATTTGTTTCGTTCGTTATTTGGTTAGGTAGAGAGGAGCGTAACCAGTGAAGATGAGTGTTGGTGCGCATTTTAAAAGGGCCCCTTAAACCTACATCTGGGTCGCAAGTCCCAGAAACTCTTGCCTCTCCCTGCAACGCGATGGGTCTTGCACCCGAAAGGTGAATCCATGGAATGCTAAGAAGCTTCGTATTTATTTGCAGTTTCATGTCAATTGTCTTTTTTATCCGTAATTTAAACTCTTCCTAAACAGCTAGATCTATCTTGATGTTTTTTTTTCTTTAGCCCTCTGGATGGTTGGGTTGACAAGACATTTTGCCAAGTACAATTCTACATTTACATAAAATGATCTGATTAATTAGATGTCAAAATCTTAGGTAATAGTGTTACCATACTCTGTATAAGTGTATGTTGCTTTCAAATACTTGTAAGTATATATTAAAATAATCAAAGAAATGTATTTTATGCTTATGTTGGTAGTAAATATTAAATAGTATAATTTGTTCCTTCAACAATATTTAAATAAATTTATCGAATGTTATTGAAATAGCATCATTGCCCTTTTAAGTAAGTAACGTTTTCATTTAAGTAACAGGTTATTAAATTTATTTAATTTCTGTTAGCTTTTAATTGAATTAAAATCTTAAAGTATAAATGAAACCAAGCAACCCCGGCTTTAATTTTCGTAAAAAAAGAAATATTGTTTATATAAGATATGCAGTTGTAAAAATAATCATTATTTGTACCATTCCACCATAAATATCTATTAACCCTCACCTTGACTTAAATAAACTAAAAAATAGTATTCTCATGCACGGGTCGGAAGTGTCCGTTCAATAAAAACTTCAACTTAAGCTTTATTTATACCGTAACCCTCTAAACCACCATTAAGTAAGAGAAAGTTAAGGGATTTGTCACAATGACAACTTCATTCTCTCACGACTCAGCCTTTTTATGGGATTTCGGATAAATGTTTAATACATTACGTTAAGGTCCGTGTCCCAGATTCAGAGATTGGTTATTTATAAAAGTAACATCTGATTACGTTAGTCTCATTTTATCTTTAAAACACGTACTCCACTTTCAATGTTAAATTCGTATTGGACATATTTTGTAGTGTTACAGAATCTAAAAGTAAAATAATCTATATGTATATAAATAAAGGCGTAACACATTAAACTCTTGTTATCAAAACAACCTTTACCTATTTAAATAAATCTACATTGTATATATTGTTATATATAACTAAATTATTAATTTTTTTATTAAATACAGCCGATTTTTTCAATGACCATATAAGCACACCGCTATTCCATTTTGCGATGTCATAGCAATTTTCGGCAATTTTTTTTTTGGACGTTCTTAAGTCTAGTGGACTGGCTGTCCAACCACGCTCCGAACGTTCCGGCAATCTTACATGAAATCTCTAATTATAAGGGGTGGAGAATTAAAACCGTTTTCAACGGTTTTTTTCGGCCCCAAAGGAATATTGAGTGTTGAACATAGCCAAGTAGTACCTGTATAAAACAATTCCACGTACAAATACTGAATCTCTTGATGAGCGTCTCCCATTTGATAGCAGCAGCGATGATCAGCTCGAACTGTCGGAGCCCCAGTGCTCAGCGAAAGTTTTGATCGTTTGGCGTTGCGTAGACATACTCGTATCATATCTTTACGGTCACTTACACATCTACGGTAGAAAACATTCTACCGCACTTAACACAGTGATTGTTTTGAACAACTTTTTGATCAGTTTCCAAAGCACTTTACAAAACACAGCTGCACTTGACTATTACTGGCATGTAATATAATATATTTGTATATTATTAAGTATTAATTTTCAGGGACTTCGTCTTCCTTTTCTCCCTGTTATTTTTCAATCCAGTTATTTTTTTCTATTGTGAAAATTAGACGGAATGTTCTAATGCAGGTTGATTCTGACATTCTGATAAGTTATATTATTTGAAGTATTTATGAAAATATTAGAGGACACGGACATTTATAAAAATATTTACGTAATAAAAACAACTGATTACCAAGGCAGTTTTCTAAGCCCTGTTTATAGTTTGCAGTAATTACTTAACTTAGTCCAGTAAAGTTTAACGTGACCGTGAACATTCATATAAAATACGACTTCGAAAACTCGCAGCCTCGCGTGACTCATTTTTTGTAAAAGTTAAAAGCTATATCTGTTACAAAATTGCACAATACAATCTGGCACGAGAGAATTTTGTTTGTTCTTTTGAATAAGTTTTTTATTTCTAGAGGACTATAAGCCATGTTATACGATATTGCAAAATTTTATCTTACTGGAAAATTTATAGAGTTTATTTTAAAATACTTGCTTTTTGCCCGCCGAGTCACGCGTGTTAAAATCGATTTTTATATGCCACTCGGAAATTAATGTCCTTGCATAGAAATATTACTTTATTTGTATTTTAGATTATTGTACTAAGTTAACCTTTTGAAACACTAAAACTTTATTTTTTTTGTACGGATGTCGCGTAAATTTCAACATATAGGGTATATTATATTACTTATAAAAATTAATAAATATTGTTTGTAGACCAATAATAACTGTAAAAAAAATAAAAAAAATATTGATAAAATTTATTTTGTTGGTGTTGGTTTATTTCCAAATTCAAAATATATAATGTCTTTCACTTATTTTTATATAATATAAAATTATATGTATGATTTGTTTAAATGATGACAGATGACTAATATGACAATCAAGAGTGGGAGGTATCGCAGACGATTTCGCGGGCAGCAACTAGTTTAAAATATAAATTTATATTACTAATAGCCTGCAGGGTTGTTCTGCAAACAGAGCTGGGTGACATCAAGGGAACAACATTTATTTAGAGTGCTTAGCTTCAGGCCTTATTTTCTTATTCCCTGTGAAAATACGATATATGGCCACGCTGAAAATATATTGTGTAAATGAAATCCTCCCTACATTATAATAACGTTATCGCGAACAGAACATGTGAATAATACACATTTAATAATAAATTCCTATTTAACATTTCGGTAAAGTGAGAAAGGAATTTTATATTATTTAAATTTCGGTATATTATATAATATGTTAGATAATATATATTTATATATATATATGTCAAACCCAACAAATTAGTCTAAAAAAAATGAAACAAAATTAAACTTATTGTATTTAACTCTACCTAACTTTAGAGGTAAGGTTTAGATTAATAAAGTTTAGTTCTATGTAGTGTAATTGAGGTTTACTGATCACCCAAAAAAAAATAGGCCATTTTGTTAATATGTGCTTGGGTGGATGTTTTAGAATTCTCCAACAAATAAAAGGGTTACAAGATCTGAGAGCATACATGATTTGAAAAAAAACATGTCTTTCGTTATCTTTAATTACATCTATTATTTACAATAAATACTTTACAAGAATAAACATTAAAATTAATATTTTTATTGTTATCATCGACTACAGGAAAAGGCGGTATGTGAAATTTAAGTAAAGATACGCGTGGGCGTTAGTGAAAACCGATGTTACATATTGAAATATTATAAATAGTCAGGGTATAATATTAAAAATTCAAAAAAAACCCAAGGAATTAATTAATTTCTGGTCGTAAAGTTTAGGAAAGTTAGAAGTAATAAAGAATACTTTAAAAAATACTTATCTTAGGTACTAGTAAAGTAAACCCAAGTACAATATCTGACAACTACTAAATTGTTTATATAATGTCATCTAACAACTACTATATTAAACCCAGATAGTTCGTAAGTAATACAGCTCTACTATACTCTAACTACTCTTTACTCTCACAAACATAAATTAAAAAATATATCAACACATTTTTACTAATACATGTGACCCATGGGCAAAAATTCGCCCGATAAAATATTGTTTCTTTATCTTCATAAGAGTTTGGACCACAACCCCTAAATATATATTTCGAGTTTTATTGTAAAACGTCAGACGACAATCAACTCTTTGCGACAAAACTGGATTCAATGTTACAAATATAGACGTAATAATATAATAATAACAAAACTAAAGAATTTGTTTCAAAAAGTTAAGAAATCTATTTCATTCATTATTAGTGTTGGTTATAAGATACAGGTAGTATTATATTACCTATATATAATATTATGTTATCACCTTACCGTAGTTCATACTGACGGAAACGCTAAAAACAGATAAAAAAACAATTAAAATAAAATAAACGTATAATACATAAGTATTTAGTGAAAAGTATAAACATCCAGTTCTCGCCGTGAGTCCGCCACGCTCAGAGCTCATGATTAAGGACCCCGAATGGGTTCGAAACTAGTCGGGCATATTCCGATTTAATTTCAGCGTGAATACAGCCGGGTAAATATAAATATAATAGTATAAACATCCTTTAATATTTTACTAACGTTTATTCTATATAGGTGTGTTTGTAGTTCAATGTCCTATTAAAATTATGCCTAAATATGTATACAAAAACACAAAATTGGGGTACAGCTGTTAAGATATTTTCACTGTCAGAGGGCACGTTTAAATGTGTAGGTACTTCGAAGTAATACGGAGCCATAAGAATTTATGGGTTGGAATAACTGTTGACTTAATATTTGTTTCTGTTAATATTATTTTTGTATTTAACACGGCTTAAAACTAAAGGGCTATCGATAAAATTCCTAAGGTAAAATTAAAAAGTTATACATTTTATATAACAGAATTCGGTGTCAATTAAATAGAAGTTATTAGTGTAAAGTAATATCATACAAATATGATGTAATAAAACAGTTATTAACTGTATACTTTGTTATATTTCTCACTTTTAAAATTAGCGAACAAAAAGTCGAGCAAAGAGAGGAAAAAATTATAAATGTCATAGTGACATCATGTGGAACGCGTTAACTTTAGAAACAAAATATATTGATGGAATTTGTATTAATAAATTGAGTTTTTCCAATTTTCTTCATGTTTTCTCTACCCTGCTCCACGAGTATTGGAAAATAAAAAGTTTTTACTAACTTGGTGTAACCTGAAATTGGCAGAATATTACATTCTTTATTGTTAATGAAGTCATAACTTAATAAAAAAATAATAATTATTAATTGAGTTACGCCGACGATTACGTGAGTTCCTCGTATGTGATCTTTGTTAATTCCTCGTATGTGGTCTGTGTGAGCTCCTCGGTCGGTTTTGAAAGCTTTTGGTGGTTTGGAATCCCACGCAGGTAGACAGGACTCAATTACAATGACACTATATTAGTTGCAATGCTCTACGGTTCCACCACTAGGCTAGCTAGTGGTAGCGGTGGAACCAGTAGCAGTGCTCTAGCGTTAACTATATCTGAGAGATGATCTCGACATAAACATAGAAAGACATTCTCTAGTTGCTTGCTAGTGCCAATACAATAGCGAGAAAATAAATAAAAATATCGCGAAAATGTTGTGTAAAAAAGGAGAATTTCAGATTTTTTTTTAATATTGTATATGTGTTTAAGGTTTCTTTTACTTTCATTTATTTATAACTTGTAACATAAATGTAGACCTACGTCGACTATTTCAATTATTTATATTAATAACGGAAATTATTGTTATCAGATAATCGAAAAATTTCTCTTCCCGTACAGGTATCTATATTTTTCTATATTTAATTTTTCATATATTTATTTCAGGATACAAACGAAAAGGTGATTATCCGACACCTTTTCGTCTCATTCGCGAACATATACATACATACAGACACATTGATGAAAGAAGAAAGTTAAGAAATTTGCTTTCACTTCGAACATTAAACAGTAAAATAATATTTCTTCAGCCACTTTCTTACAAGAACCTTAGAATTAAAAACCGTAATATAATTTACAGGAGCCAATTCGTCTGAGTAGATCTGATTAAATTCTGGTTAGAGAAAACTTGAACTAGAAAACTCTTGAGATAATTTGAATAAATTTAACAGAGTAATTTTAAATTTTATCAGCAAAATTTTATGACATTTGAGAGTTAAGTTAGTTTTAATATTCATAAGCGACTAGCTGATGCCGACGGCTCCAGTCGCAGATTACTGAATGGTGTTCCTTAAACGTTTGGAATATTAGTTCAGAACGGATACTACGGTTCTGGAGTCGATAACACAAACATTCGTAATTTTAATTTATTGTTATTTACATCTCTCTATTGTTATAGCAACAATATTATTAATATAAAAATATTATTAATTACCTTTTAATAACTTTAACTAATAAGACAGAATTTACTAATTTGCCGAAAAGCCTCCACAAAACTTAAGATAATTACTAAAAAAATCAATTAAAAAGATAAAGATTTTTTTGTTATTTTCTCAGTGGTTTTTATATCTAAAAATATATATATTCTTTTGTTGTTTTGTCCGGTTTTACGTTATACGAAAAAACATAACTATGTTCGTTCTTTTCATGACAAGTAATTTTGAATTTAGTAAAAGGAATTTATTAACACTCAACCACAAAACAGAAACAAAAAATTTTCCATTTTCATACATATATAAGAATTTTACATTTTTGATAATAACTAAAATAAAATTACCTGCTTCAAGTAAGCTTTTATCTAATAGATTTTTTTCACTCAAAAACTGCAGACCAGACAAATATATTATCAAATGTCCGTCGCAGACAAGTCTTCATTTCCACGCAATTATCTGTAGTTTTATTTTTACTTCACTTCAGACTCAAGGGTATTATTGCATTCGATGAGATCCCGAGACAATTTATGAAATGCAATTTTATTGTGAGATTAAAAGCCGAAGTATTTCATTATTGATATTAGCTGTGACAGTGATGACTAAATACAAGATATTTATATTTACTTGCAATATATATATGTATATATATTTATAACTATGTATTAATATGTTTGTATAATTTATTTTGTTATACCATTAGATGATGTACGCTTCATTACATTAGTTAAAAATAAATAAAACCAACAAACAAAATTTAAAGCTTGTATAATATTAAGAGTTCTATTTAAATATTTTATGGAAAGAATATCTGAAACAAAGAACACGTCTTGTTACAGAGCACTCTTTCTTAATTAAAATATTCTTAATGCATTTGGAATTTGGAAAGTGGGGTTGTTAATTTGACGTGAGCCAATATTAAGAAACTATTTGAGAAAACTTATAAAGTTAGGACGGTATGTAAATGAAGTTACCAACCTTGGCTGAAGTTGATCAAAACTTTTAAAAGAATTTAACTTAACAGTCTTTTTTAAATACGGGTGCTTTTCTTTTAAAATAGTGGTCTAAAGATCCCTTTTTGATAAAAAAAGTGAACAATTGGTACAATAAAACGAAACAAAACGTTGTTATATATTTAATAATATAGAAGCTTATAAAAACCTCTCATTTTAAACTTTCTAGACAGAAACAGGTTGTTCAGATTAATTAATAACTTTGAAATATTTGAAATAAACCTCATATACATTTCTTAAATACTTTCACTAAATGGTAAAACGTTATCATTTTAAACTTAAAAGTTTTTGTATTTAAATCACTTTATTAAAACCCGTTAGAAACAAAGAGACAGTAGAGTTGTGAATACAAACATTTACTTGGTCTGACACTGTCATTTATTATTATTTAATTCCCTCTTCCAACACGATATATTACTTGTTTCAAAATATAATATAGTCTGTTTTTGTACTCTACATAGATACAAAATAATTATTTCTGATTTTTTTTTAGTAGCAACAATTAGTAACAAAATAATAATAAATGCTGCATCTTCAAAAATGTTGGAATACATGGCGCGTCGAATAGATAAAGAAATTCCAGAGATGAGACGCAATATAATGAAAAATAATTTTAAGTTGTAAGTTGTCACTAGAACGAAGTGATTGGTTGTGGGAGTCTTTTAAAATTTCAAACCGTTCCTTTAGGTAGCAAAGAGTTACACGGTTGAATAGTATAAACTATTGAAAACAATGTATATGAGTATTCCTGTGAAGCCAGTTCGGCAGCCACTTCAGTTTTTTGCGAAATAGTCAGAAATTGTCATATTTACGCCCAGCAAATATAAAACCTAAGACTTAAATTATGCCAGTGCTCAATTTTTTTAGCTGCTCTTCAGTAATACCAAGACCTTTTTTGACTAAATGTCATCGTAGTCCGAAAAGGTTGGATAAGAGATCGAGCAAGAGTAATTTTTGTATAAGTTGGGAGAAAATTCCTTGTTAACAAAACTATATATAAGATTTTACAAATTGGCTTCTTGGTGAAGACTTGACTGCCTACTCCCAAAGATTTAAAATAATTTATTTTCCTCGGATTTATTTTCCTCGGTTCTGTAATAAAGGAAGATAAATCCGCCATGTTTATAAATATGGCGTCGTTGTTCTTCTCTACACATATAGTGGTAATTTAGCAACTATAGTGTAAACAGAAGGAGTCGCGAGTACAAGATAGTAGTAGCTTGTAAATATCTTATAATTAACACAATATCATAGAAAGAGAATAAATTTTTAATTAATTTATAAAATTGAAAAAAATTTGCCGCCGCCAGTCCGCCACGCCTAGAGCTCATGATTAAGAACCCCGAATGGATTCGAAACTAGTCGGGCACATTCCGATTTAATTTCTACGTGAATACAGCCGGGTAAATATAAATATAATAGTCATGGTTCACGAAAGTTTAAATATTAAAAAAAATCTAATATGTTTTACTTTTTTTCAAATTCATAATCTATGATACCGAATTTTGTTAATTTTCTCTTTTAAAATTCCTTTCCTAGTGTCTTTCTATTTTCACACATTTTAAAAACCTATTATTCTAAAAAAGGAATACTGAGCACCGGCACCCAGCCCCTAAAGTCTTTTCCGAACGTGATAGCGGTTCAGGCTCTGGCTTACGCTAAGAACTCCATTATCCGTTAATGGATCTAATAGTTTTTCTATTATTATATCTTCTTCTATAAACTGATAGACTTCATAGATTCGAAAACGACAAATAATTGATTTAAATGATACGAATAATTAGTTATAGAAGCCATAACGAAAAGAATCGTTGTTAAAATCGTTTGCTTGCTTCGAGCTGTTAGAGACAGGGTGTTTGAACGTAGACGGCGCCATTTTGTGACTTCATAAGTATTCATACGTAGGGATAGTGAACAGCTTACTTGTTTATTTTAGCTTATGGAGTTTTAGAACATAGGTCTTAATTTAATAATAACTACATAATATTATATTGTTAGGTACAATTAATATAACGGAATGTCAAAAGGAGTGGATAGATAACAAAATTTGTCAAAATTCATTGGATTTATAGTTAATCAAGTCTTCCTTATAATACATTTTCTTTTAAACATCAAAGTACAAATTTGTGATATATTTTGTTTTTTTCATTTAATTTCAATAATCCACGAAACCGAAATGTTATAAAATTAAAATTTGAAATTGAAATAATATTGTGAAAGCCTAGTTTGAATTAAGCTTTAAAATGACTTGGCGAATTAGGTATTAGTGAGAGATTCACCGATCAAAGCGAGTTGTGATGAGGTAAGATAAACGGTTATTCAGATTTAATTTAATTTAATTTTTAGCTATAAAATTTTGCTTTCAAGATACAAGTTTGGAGAAATTTAATATGATTTGAATGCATTACAATAAATAAAAATTTAGTTTTTTAATTTTAATTTATTGTATACAGTTTATTAATCTATTTTCAAACCGGATTTTCAAAGATTGAGAAGATGAAATCGAGAATTATATATAATATCCTTTTATTAGGATAATGAAGTAATTTGAAAAATTTATTTCGAAAGAGACTTATTTATTTCATAATGTATTTAAAAAAAATGTTCTTCTTTTGCCATTCAATGGAGCTTTAAATGTCAATAATATCATACAGTCGCTTTTTACTTTGATCAATCGATTCGTCAGACGGCTGAAAAGCAAATGCGAGGGACCCAAGTCAAACGGATTTAAAGAAAAGACATATTGATACCGAGTTCGAATAAGCCCCTACTTTGTTATGAGTCGTCTATAGTCTATATCATCGTGTCACATTTGAATTGTTCAAAAAATTAGTGTTTTTTACTCTCAACTCCACTTTCCTTTCCTGAAGGCTTTAAATACAGCAACTAAACTATTTAAAATTAAAAATTTTTAGTTAAATATATCTAAATAACATTATTACTAATCTTTGTTATTTATTTATTTTTTTATTGCACAATACATATAACAATGTACCAAAGGCTTGATGCCACACAGATTTTTAGGCGTATAAAATAAAAACCAAAGAAAAAATAATTAAAGCAATGATTAATGAAATAAAAATTAATTTATAGACGAGCACTTATGACTCCAATCCGAAAATTTTTAATCAAGACGTAGACTTCGCTTTATATATTATAACTCAAGAAATAAAGACTAAGCTAACTAAGAGAATTAAAATTCAACTTATTTTTTATGTCAATATGTTATAGAAATTGGTATGAACATTTATCTTCTGCGAATACATTATTAAGTGACTCAACGGAGAGCGATCCCTTACAATGATTTAGTTATTTTCTCACTCTCCGAACCTTTTTATATGGATAGAAAGATGGATGACTCCAGCAGCTGTTCTGGTCACATCTAGTTTTATGAATAGTATTTAAATTAAAAAATACAATGTTGATTATATTTATACTGTTTTATCACAAAATATTATTATTTATTTATTTATTTATTTATTGCGTAGGAAACCAACGTGATATACAATATTACCTTAAACAAAAATGAAATAAAGCAAAATTAACAAACAAGAAAAATGTTCTAAATAACAACACTAATAGTATTAAATCTTAACTCTAGCATGCACTTCCTTAAATGTACTACTACTACTTATTAGTGAGAAAAAGAAGAAAAACAATATAAAAAGAAAAAAAATCTTTCTTAACGAAATCGTCGTTTCTAGTTTACCTTAAAGTATTAAAAATATTATAATATTAAACACAATACCTAATACGTTAAAATGTGTTTTATTCTACTAACTATAAAATATAATTAAGAAACGAACAATACGTTAATAAAATAGAAAATGAAAAAACTATTAAATTACCAAAGAAATATTGTGTATTCAAACAACACTGAGTAAGAAGGGCAAATTGCATTGAGCTGCATTGAGGAGATGACTCATTTTACTAAATTAATAAATGTAAGTATCGGGTATACTCATTCATTATTAATTCATCCGTATTTCTTTCATTAAAAAAAACTGTGAAATGTATTAACATTTGTATTTTTCAACCTAATATCTTTATTTACATACAAATATATGAATAGTAGAAATAAACATTTGCCCCGGCAGTTATTCTCTGTCATAAATTCTTATGAAGCCGCAGACCGAGGCTCCGTTTTACTTTTAAACGAACACATTTAATCGTCCCCTCGAAGCAGCGAAAAGTCCTACTGGTACTTTAAAAGCTTCTCCCCTCCTTTGTATTTTGTATGTCTAAATAAACAAACATTTTCAGGACATTGACCTTTAAACGAAAAGTAGAATTGCAAAATATGTTTAAATGAAGCTTTTACTTTACACTTAATACTTATGTATTATCCGAACTTTATTCACATAGAAGTCTCATATAGGGAAAAATATTAAAACTAGCAAAATCTTCTGACTCTGTCTATCTCTACTATGGAAAGGATTTTGGAACAATGATAGTTGAGATTTTTGGAATAATAATATTTTCAAAAACAACTAAGATACAATGTTGTTTGTAGGGAATATTATATTATTTATTATACATATATATTTTTTTATTATTTGGGTATCATAAAAGAAATATTCAAATTCCAATGTTATATTCTGATATTAGAGCGTATTGATAAATTTCAACATCTTTAATATTAAATTAAAATAAATTACTTATTATACCTATACGTAAACCTTTCATCGTACGAACTAACACAGTGGTTAAATGAGCTAACTAAGGTCTAACTTAACTACATATGGGCTTAGTTCCCTAGTTGTTAGTTTTATGTAGGAATTGTTTTTGGGTTTGTTTAAACATTGTTTTAGTTTAAATTCGAAATTCAAAGTTGCAAATAAATATTGTAAAGATCATGAACAAATTATTAATGAAACGGGGAATGAAGTGTTGAATAAACCATGGGTAATAAAAGAGATTTTACAAAATTTCATCTGTTCCTTTGTTATGGTAGACTTCGAACGTTTCACTGTAAAGATATGCTCGCTGGTATGCCAATTATAATAAAGTATTCCTTTTATTATGAATATATTATTCAGTTAATAAGTAATTTAGATTTAGACGAAATGTCACACTGGCACTGAAAAATGGCGCAACTAATATAAATATATATCGCACTATATGGTTTACGCAAAAACTGCCACTTACATAAAATTAAAATCACTGTTTTGTGTTTCAGCAACTTAAAAAAAATAAAGTAATTTAATGAATAAGAGAAAACAAGAAACTAAATATGTACACAGAAAATAAGTACATAAGTAAATAATTTAATAACGGAAAAATATAATAAGTCCAAAAGTACAAAAGTGAATAAATAAGTAAAGAATAGTACTTTAAAGGATTTTTATTACGAAAATTAAGTCGAAGAAAAGCGCGCTGCTGGTTTCGACTAATAAGTGACGAAAATGTAAGTTAGAGAGAAAAAAATAAATTGACGAATTTAACTCAGGTATAAACTATTTTCATAAATGTTTGACTTTGATAATAAATGTCTGAAAAAAGTACAGATTATTGATAAAAATAGTCAGTGAATAATGATAATTTAGTTCTTTTGAATTAGAAACTCAGGCTCGATACGAATACGTGACTTGTTTGAACCATTAAAGGTCGTCCAGTTATTGATTCAGAAAATTAACGGTTTATTAACTTTGAAATCTCAATTACATATCTCACTCATAATTTAGTTAAGTCCTTTGTCTTCACTTTGCCCCAACTTGATCAAATATAATTGTTCTTAATAAAATATTGCACTTGTCTTAATGTTAATGAAATAAATACATTGTTTTAATTAAACTTATGTAAATTGTGGTAAGTGCTTACCTAGGGGGCATATGTTACAATTTTATACGGCGAATACAACAAGAAAAAATATATTCATATTCATACATATAATCAAGTATTTTTATACGTGTATTGAAAAGAATAATTTCTTCCTCAGAGGTTATGTAATCTCTGTATCGCCGATGATTTACAATCATAAAAATAAGTAGACACAAACAGACAGATACAAAGTATACCCAGACTAGGAAGAAAAATCTTAGGATCACATAAAAAAAAAGTGAGAATTAAAGCCACAACCATAATCAGGTCACTAACCATTACACCCACAGGCCATATCTATATAAATTATAATAATAAACTGGCCTAATAAGTCAAGAACTGCGGCCTAGGATGCTTTTTAATCAATTGTGATATTATATTATATTATATTTTAACAAAACCTAGAATTCAGAGAAGGTACTCATACTCAGTAACATAGTAATTGGGTAATTTACATTTCGGTATGAAGCTATTTTTTCGAAAGGCCGCCATTGCGAATTTCTGACTTGGGACGAGAACAGAGTAATCGGTACCATTCGTTGCGATTTTTAATAAAAGGTTTGGCGGCAAGAAAAATGAACCGAACCATCGTGACAAATAGCTTGCTATTTAGCTACTTGATGTTGGATCTGATAAACGATCCAAAGTAACAATTCTAAATCCCTTCGTAATCGTATACTTAAATCCCAATACTTGAAAAAAAAAATATAGATTTTTTTCAATTGACTGATAAATAATGCCCTAACTAATATTATATATGTTAGATGGTTGCTTTGCTTGGTTGTTGCCTTTTTGATCATTAACCATTCGACCGATCAACATACAAAAAAAAAGTTGTAATGGATTATTATAAATGATTAATTACAATTAACATTACATTTAACTTTTTATACTTGATAGCATATCGTGTAAACATTAGCCCTTAAATATAACGACATTCAGAAAAAAAAAAACTTTATTTTACGATTTACTCGTCAAGTCAACCTGGTCAAGTTCTCGACGCAGCACATGGAAAATAAAACTATCCGGCAGGGATTCGAACAGGCAACCTCTGGGAAACCGTCGTGTCGCTCTACGAATTGAGCTAACGTGTCGGTTCGAGACTCGGCGAATTTAGCATTCTAAACATATTTGTCTTTATAGGGACGGTAGTGACATCTATCAGGCTTCTTTCAAAATATTCATCAATGTATACATACATAATAATACAATATATATATAAATACGACATACATATAATACAATATATACATAGTATATATTTATACCATGTTCGTCTATAGGTGACCGTGAAAGCCTTCATTCATTCTTAACGAGGTATTGATTTACAAACTGCCACTCATTTGAATGTTTTAAAGCTATTTTCCGTAAATATCAATCGTATTTGTTCTTGTTTATATGATTTAAATTTCATTATTGAAAGAAACAAATAAAACAAAGATTAGAGACAAGTTATGAGTTTTGTATTAACATTAAATTATTTTTTTAAGACAAAATATTAAATACAGGGATTGAAAGCACGTTAATTAAAAGACCAACAAGAACATGTTAGCGTCTTTTTGAAATTTTAATTTAATTTCTTCTATATTTATTTACTACCAAGATAAAAGATTGAAAGTAAGATTGAAGAAAAGTAAAGAAATAAGATTAAAAGCTTTACTTTTTAGGTGTAGCTATAATTTCATTTTTAACTTTACAAGTTAAATTAAAAAAAAATAAAAAAATGTTGTACTTACACACAGCTATGTACTTTTACATATTCAGATTCATTCATTCAGATGTCGGTATATTAAATAATAAATAGCAACTTGCGTTTTTTTAAACGTGAATTTCGTACGTGATTTTTTTTTATTTCAAAAAGTATATATTTGATGTTTACATACTCATTTTAGACAAATATTTTCATGTAAGACATTTTCTTAAAAGTCGTAAAATATTATTTATTGATACAGCGTGTAGTAAAAAGTTTATTCAAAGGAACAAACAAATCTCTCTCGTTCCGGATTGTATTGTTCAGTTTTGAAACTGGTATAGCTCTGAACTTTTACAAAAAGAGAGTCACGCGAGGCTGCTGGTTCGTATTTACATATGAATGTATGTATGGTCACGATAAATTTTACTGGACCTAGTAAATTAAGTAAGCGTTGCCGGAATTAAATGGGTTTTTTAATATTTCTCCGCTAATTTGTAGTTTTATTGAGTACATGTTTCGTTTAATCTGTGTATTCTGTATGAATTATAGAGTGAAAAATGTATCGATGAGTAATTATTGCATGAAAAATAATAGATATAAAAAGGGTATAAGAGGATAATAAAAAGAGTATTTAAAAAAAACTACCGAGGAATATATTCTAAGTCACACAGTGTGAAAGTTTGTAAAAATATTATAGACTGAAGACTGAGAGAGACAAAACCGATCCAATTCGGTCTTATGCCAAGTTGTTGTACTACAGACATATGATCCTTATATTACGCTACTTATCTGAAAAGTATCGACGAGCTCATAAAATTTGCGCATGGTCTTTAATGATCTAGAAAGGACCCCTATACCTCGCAAAAGTTCTGTGGTGGACGTTCAGTGTCGGGAATGAAAGTATGAATTCCACACATTACAAGTCTTGTGTATATGCTTATTCTACTTATTATATTTATATATAACTT
The DNA here is from genome assembly GCA_963555665.1 of Dircenna loreta. Classification (NCBI taxonomy): domain Eukaryota; kingdom Metazoa; phylum Arthropoda; class Insecta; order Lepidoptera; family Nymphalidae; genus Dircenna; species Dircenna loreta. Next base: position 13,583,208 of record OY743092.1, read on the forward strand.
TAATATGTAAAATATTTTCGAGATCAATTTTTACGAATATCTGTACAAACTAATAGAGTGTCTCGTGAGTGATATTCTTCTTCCTACGTTCACGAGCTCATTATGAGATATATGCAGCATAGACTAGATAATTAATAGATAAAAATGATCTGAAATGTCTCGTTTCATTTAATATTATCAAAGAAGGAAGAATTGACAAAATACTACCAGTGCACCTTCTCGATGCTCGAGGAGACGTATAAAAGTGGGCGGAGACTTAATCTGCAACTTCATAAGAATTTATACTTGACTAGCGTACCTGTTTATTATAGTTATTGGTGATTTTATACATAGGTATAATAATAGCGGGTTTGCTTTTAATTATACTTTTTAGAATCTCAAAGAGAAGCTACACGATAAATCTATCTGAATTCTGTATTTTGAGAGGGAGCTTAACCTAAGTCTTTCTTTTAAATCATAAAATTATGCATTAGAAGTCTGTAAAGTAAAATCAAAGTAGATTGTTGAAATAAGGAAAATGTTTTTTGTTGACAATTTATTTTGATAAATAGCTACAAGATTTCAAACACATTTAATTGAATTTAATGGCTGGTCCATCACCATTTTAATTAAAGAAACCATATATTTCTTTATTCATAAAGGATTTTTTGAATGAATATTGTTGAATTAATCCTATAATTTGAGATTGAATACATAATTTATTTTAAAATTTATTATAGATAATTTATAATAATATTATATAAATCGTATTTTCAAAAATATTATTAACTGCAGGACGGCAAGATATCTCGAAAGTCAATGACTTTTTGTGAAACTGAAATCGTGCTATTCTAATAAATAGTTTGGAATATTTATTTTACGAGAACAAAGATTTATTTTTAATTTACTCGGTTATTTATTCTTTTTAACAAACGCATCGTTCGTGGTATTTCTCGTTAAATAATTCATTAGAATAATGCAAGACAAATACCGGGATCCCAAGTCAAACAGTTTTAAAGAAAAGAAAGATTCAAACCAAGGTCTGATGAGCTTGTCCGTTTTTACGAGTTTTCTGTAATCATCGTGTTTGTACGAATAAAGCGAAAGCGTATTCTACGGTAATTTATATTGTATTTCTGTTTGGGGATTTTCAATTACTTTCAATTATATATTTACCATTTTACTAAAAATATATTCAGAATTTTTTGGAACCAATTAGACAAATTAAAAAGCTTATATTTATCATTTTCAAAAACAAAACCATGTTTATTTTAAATCAGATATAATTTTTGTATACAATAATTTCAGAACGTTTGTTAAAATAGCATATAAAATCTGTTAATAAGAGAGAGTCAAAGCAGTATGCAGTTTATATTTCTTGTATATTAATAAAAGATCATGCCTGTGTAACGAGAAAACAAAATTGTCAAATTCACCATATGTTATTTAACATAGTTTCTTAAGCGTTAGACATTTTAATTACTAAATAAAAACGAAATTCAGTACCAGTGGAAATTGTTATTTACTGTACATTAACAAACATACCATCAATCAATATATAAAACAAACAAAAAATGAGTAAAGCGTCACTGCGTATTTCAGAAATATTTTACTATTTAAAGTTAAACAATTTCAATATATAAAACAAAATTGTTCGAAAATTTTAAATATCCAGTATATCCAACCCCAAACAGAACTATCAACTCGAAGCGCGGTGGACTCGAGCCATGGCAATGCATCCGCTATGCTTCGAGCTCGATATGAATACAGCCAGTAAATATATATGTTCACGAAAGTATAAATATAAAAAAGAACTGTTATCAGATGTACTTAAATAATTATTAGTTGTACAGTCAGCAAAATATTTTCAAATATCAATAAATCCGCTGTTACACCGTTAAAAACCTGGTATTTATGAATGAACGGACGAATTGCGAATTTTCCGTTCACTATCATTTTTAAACCCGAATACGCTGCTTCGAAACATTTTATTGAGTAAATTCTTCAAAGTAAATATCTACAATTTGCAAACTAATAAAATATTTGAAATGAGATTCACATGGCTATACATGTTTTAAATATTTACAAACAATCAAAATATATTTCAAAATATATTTTTTTCTTAAAGGCTTTAATTCGATGACAAGCTGTCAACAGTTCTAACGCATTTAGTTGTGGGAAAAAACGATAAAACCGCCAACTGAATGAAATAAAAAATAATATCGCTGTCATTCACTTGGATTAAGCATATTTTTCTCTCATTCTTGTGTGAAAATGATTAAGGATTATTTTAATTTAATACTTTGATTTTTTTAATGTAACTGAGATTCTAATAACTGCGTGTGAGGAGTCACTTAGACATATGGAGTCACTTGAAAACTTTTCTTCGAATTGACGTCTCAAGTACTCCAAAAGCAGTTGTAGAATATTTAAGAACGGCCTCTTCACAATAAGAGTTAATATTTTTGGCTTATCAACCTAAGTTTACCGTCGCGCAATTTACGAAATAAGCAAATGTTATACTTTTAAATAGATTTAGGAATATTTAATACGACTCCAGAATTAAAACTTTTTTCAAATAATAATATTAGATATATAATATATTTTGCTAGTAGTAGGTATAGGTGTTATAAAACGTGAAGAAAATGTAATACAGAATAATCTACATTTATCCTCAATAGTGTTTATTGCGTTTACTGCGAATCAATTTTAGATATTTCGAAGCAAAACAAAATTTACACTATGCGTTTTTGAATCTGTGCGTAGAAGTGTCGCGGTCTTTATAGTCAAACAAAAGCACGTTGATACTTTAGAGATCTGATAAATCTATACACTTAATAGTCTTATACTTGTTCTACACACGTGTAACTGGTTTTTGTATATTTCATCATAAACTAAAATGTACACTACTATGTACTACATCATTTAATAGTTTCCTTTTGTATTGTTTTGTTTGGAGCTAGGCAACATATAATTTTGGTTAATTTTTGTAGAATTTTGTTCTTTATTTATTTATTATTATTAAATTTTTATTTATTTATTATTATTTGAAATAGCATTTATCGTGTAATATTATACCTGAGAAAAATTGTAAAATAGAAGTAATAAAATCATATTTCAAATTTCAAAGTATCGAAATTGTTTGATCCAACACAACTTATATTTATATACTACACGACGACGACAAGGTTTATGAAACTATAAAATGAACACAAAACTTCACTATTACATTATCATTACATAGAAGCTTATAATAAAAAGTTATTATGTTAGCTAGCTATGTAAAAGGTAATTTTATTCGTTTTATTAAATACTTCTAAATATTATTGAAATTTAACTTTGTTTGCATATAAATTTAATTAAATACTGAAATTTTAAACTTTAAACATTTTAGTATTTATATTTAAATTGGATTACTAAAAGCCTTCAAGAGCAAGCGGTGAGTGAAGTCGTGAATACTAACTTTTATTTACTCCGTCGTAGAGTCCGTTGGATATACTCGTATTCTGTTATCCCCGTTTCAACTTAATATAACAGTTGCTTCAAAATCTAATATAGTCTATTATGTACTCTTCGTAGATACAAATGGACCCTTATTTTTAACAAAAGTTATAAATTAAGCGACATTTCAGTAAGAGGAAAAACATTTTAGTGAACTAAGAAAACAATGTATCCTAAAAAATATAATATATTTATAAATAGTGTTCTTTAGAATACTAAATACATATTTTTGTTAGGTCCTTACATATGAACTTAGCGTTTTCATGAACTGGTCACTTTGACATCAAATATCTGGCATTTGGTTTGGAACACCAAATTCGAATTTATTTCGAATTTAAGCTCGCGTACTATACTTTTGTATTTTGTAATTCAATTGTTTTCGCGCCATTCAATTTAGATTACACGTTTTTTGGTAAAAATTGGTAAAAAGATGGAAAACTTAAAATATCGCGAAATTTATGAAACAACCCAATCCAAGAATGAATGATGCGTTTGGTGAGGGATCTGTAGAAGAAAGTATGGCACTTTATTGGTTTCTACGTTCCCGTTCTGGAAATTTTGGTCTACAGAAAAAACCCCGGGGACAGCCGGAGATACTAGTAAATAATACTCAAGACGATTGTGGAAGCGGATCCATTATAAACCACGTCAAAGCACGAGCAGGCTTCCGTATGAGTGGTAATTTTAATTCATTGAAAACAAATTGGTAAAGTGAAAAACCTTGAGAGATGGGTATGAATTGCGTGAAGCCCACGCTTTAAGTGCTGCATTATTTTACTGAGCTGAAAAATGGATCCTCCACGATAATTGAAACCCCAGGACAACCGGCACAATGCTGTCCCAAGCGAAAGTTGACTCAGAAAATTATATTTTCTTATCTAAAAATATAATATAATATACATTACACTCTAATGAAATAAAAATTTAAAGTCTTTATTAATCTTATTTCTCTTTAAAAAAAACATTTTTAGGGTTTTTCCGATTAAAATAAATTGTAAACTGACATTACAAATTTTACTATCTTATAAAAATAATATTAAATAAAGATATTATTATATAAAAAAATGAAAAAATCTATTAAAACTTCCAATTTATTCTAGTTATTTGACCAAGCTATCTAGTTTGGTGAACCGGGAGTTGAGTCTGCTGCCTTCATTAGGAACATTGGAGCGTATTTTACCAGAAACCATAACCCTCTACGTTAAGTCTACTGAAAAGTACAATTTCACAATCATGCTTAAGTAACATTCGTAAGAAATGTATTTTACCGGAAGTTATTAATGTATTTAAAACAAATATTGTATTATTTATTATAAGACATTGTAACAAGAGGAAATGTTATTTAAAAAAAATACTATTGTAAAAATAATATTTTATAAAATATTTTGTGATACATTTTTAGATTTACTATTGACTGACTTTTTTATTATTTTCATGTAGTCGTAAAAGCTCTTTAGTCGAGGATAAGTGGTTTCTTTTTACGTTACATTGGCTACTCTTATTTTAGGCTTTTCTATAGGATATCCTCTTATTTTAGGCTATCCTTTTATAAAATACAACCGATTTCCAATAAGGCAAAATATTACGTACAGACGAAATGCTGAACAAATCTCACTAGTAATTTCTGATTATGTAAGTATAGTAAAACCAGGTAAAATAACTAGTATTTTACTAACCCATATTTTATATAAATAATTATTTAAGGATTCTTTAGCAATGAAGAACCCTCATTACTTCGTGCATCTGTCTGTGTGTCCAAATGTCACTGGCTCGGTGCTAGGCCATCGATTGGCTCCTAGATTCCTATTTGTGCCGTTGTAATTTTTATTAATAAAAACGCATATTTCATTATAGTATACAATTCTGTAACTTTCTTTTTTTGAAATATCTTATCTTGTTAAACAATCCGAAATTATTCTTATAATAATAATATCAGTACCACTAAAATGTTAAAGAAAATAAAAACGTAAATGAGAGTTATTGGAAAACCTCAAAAGATGATAAAATACGAATGAGAATAGAACAGTCTTCCACTTTACAATTTAATGTGGTATGACAAAGTCTTTAATGAGTATTTGCTTTACATGTTCTTTACTTGCGTTTCTCTAATTGACTTGCATCCATCTAACAAGATATTTGATGGGACTTCCTTTCCTAAAGCGAGACACAATCTTTTAAGGATATTGTATTATTATATTTAAATTATTACATTATTTAGAAATTGAAAGTAAACATGTCAAAATACTAATCCAAATAAGTTCCAGACAAAACAATGAAGTTAACTATTTATCTTTTCTAATATTACATTTATTTCTCGTAACAAACAGCTGCACGATTTATGCTTTACAAAATATACTAACTTCCGGGATTTCTCGCCTTCCTGCAGTTAATGATATCTTTGAATATATGAAATACTAAAAGATATATTCAACCAATATAAAGATAAAAAGTATAACCAAATACAAATAAATAGATTACTTAAACAACGCTTAATCTAAAAAGTGTCTATTTATTTATTTATTTATTTAGTTATATGGAGGGACAATAAAGAATACTGAAAAATTAATTAAAACCGTAAAAAAATATCATCCTTATCTCATAACAATTTACTTTAATCACTATCAATCAAATTCTGAGTCGAAGTACCTCTTACATTCCATTAACATTCGCAAACTTATGCAAACTCGGCTTTAATAACATTATTCAACAATTATAATAGCTTTTAAGTGACTTGGGATTTTCACTGCATAATAATAATATAAGAAAGGAAGTCCTTATTGTCTAATAAGACTTCAGAACAAAAATACGTATGCAAAACGCATACGAGCGAACGAACGTGAACGTGATTATACTCGTAGTTATATTTTTATATGTGTGTGTTTGTCGTAGAAAGAGAATGCTATCTGTGGCTACGCTATTCGTACTATTTCGTTTTACTAATATAACCGTCATACTCTTGCTTTGTATATATACCTATACTTTTTTAACTTCATCTAGCAAACGCTTTACGAAAGAACTCTGTTTTTTTTTTATATTACTATAATGCAATACCTTTATAAAATATAAGAATAAATATATATATAAGAAATGCCTTTGCCGTTCATAAGGCAAAGTGAACGACAGTCTGCGTGGAGGCGCCACTGTCGCATACAAACTGAGCGTCGAAGCTGACTACTGCATGCAAGAGGCAGCCATTGTGGTTGGGACTGGAACGCAAAGACCATAGCTCCGGCTCTTTTTTTTTTTTGACTTATTTCTTTGTTCAAATTTAATTCTCGTTAAAGATACTTCTATTTTATTATTGTTGATTTGTAATTTAACCTGAATAAAAGTCAGTTTATATAGTTTCTTAGAAATTTAATCTCTCAGTCCCGGTCTCCAAACCAAATATATAATAGACATAGTTCACGAATGTTTAAATATAAAAATAAATAAATAAATAAATACTACAAATAGTTGAACAAAGACACTTTATCCTCATGTTGGTAGTAAACATCACAGCATGTTCCTTTAACTATAACAAATATATCATTGTTCCGCTAAAGTCTGTCAGCAGGCGTGCTTCCATTAATCGTAGAGATTTAAGTTTTCTCGCCTTTTCCTGCAGCTAATGAAATCTTTGAAAACATACTTCCTTCTTTGAGCGATAAAACTTAAATTAATTTCCTCTTTATAAGAAATATTCAAAGTTATATGAAATCTATCCACTTATAAGATAGTGAACACGATTATCGAATCAATCTTCGGTATGGTGACAAGAGCTCCTCAGTTTCATTTGAGTTTCTTTTATTAGTTTTAAAAAATTATTAATCTGTTACTTTTCAAAACCAGTCGGACACATTCCGATATAATTCTACGTAAATACAGCCAGCCTACATATAAATGTAATAGTCTTGGTTCACGGAAGTTTAAATATAAAAAGTTAGCTTTAAATTATAACACTTGGTATTAAAATAATAGTTCTGCAGTCACTTTGTTACACATGAACTTTAGAATTAATAAAAATACTATAAATTGTACGGGGTAATTAAAGTGACTAGATCTTATTAAACTGGTTTGCGATATGTTTATGAAATCGTTTGAATAAATATAATAGAATAATTTTAAATTTTATAAGTTAAGGAGAACGTCGTTAAATCTAATATTCATAAGATATTAGGTCTTGCTCGTGAATGCGGTCACAAAAAGTAATCGGCGAACATGTAACACCTTTCAGTATATATTCGTTCAGAAAATTAGTTTAGTACCCCTACTATGAGTGTTGATAGTAAACAACGTTGATAGTTTTCAAATAGTCACGAAACAAGTTCTTGGTTGTGATTGGTTTACTACAATTCATAGCCAAATAACAACCAATCACAATCAAGAACTCGTTTCATAACTTCTCGAAAACTATCAACGTTTCATACTATCAAAACTAGGTGTATAGAACTACTGATAGATTTCTAAGCTTGCCAAAATAAACAACTGTCCTACTATTTAGTTGTTGTTTAAAACCTACAATTGTTAAAGATACCTACGATTATATTTAAATACAACCTACGTATTATACTAGCTACTAATAATACAATAATAATTATTATTACAAAATACCATTTCAACACAAAGACCACTATAAAAGAAAATTACCACTACAAACCGCTAAATTTTTACAATTATGACAGAATTCACTAAAGTGGCGAAACGCTTCTACAAAACTGAAGAAAATGTCTCGCTTAATTAATTCTCATTTTAATTGATTATTAACGTAATATTATACTTTATTTATATTTTATTTATTATATTTATTATATTATTAGATCATTTAGTATATTTATACACACATATAGTTATTTTCGTCATTTATTTTTAGAAATATGAAAGAGCAAAAAAAAATAAAAAGTATATATAGTAAATGAATATGCAAAACCAATTTAATACACAAAAAAAAACAAATCAATAATGATCAATAATTTTACATTGTCATAAGTAAAAAAGTAATAATATAATTATTTATTATTTATATTATTACTTTTTTACTTAAGATTATCTTTTTTGTGTGTATCAAATGAATATAAACATCTCTCCATAATTTAAATGCAGTTTAGTCCAAACCAATATAATTTCATGTCTCCGCCGCAGATTAGTCTTTGAGTCCACGACATTTTCTGTAGCTTTATTCTGACTTCTCTTCCATCTCAAGGGTATTATGATAAGATCCCGACACCATTTATCAAACATAATTTCAATGTAAAAATAAAAGCCGAAAACTTTTTAATTTACAATAGTTTAGCTTTGAGTGGTATTTAGTTGTGATTATAGATAAAGGAATGCTTGAAAAAAATCACAGGACAGGACAAAATATTAATTAAGCTATTTATAATGAATTCATATAGTATTATACAGTTATTTCACATAGTTATTATCTTGTAATGCAGAAATTTAACTTTTTTTTTAATTTATTCCCGCTCTAATTTGAATTATTTTAATATTGTTAAGGTTTATTAAGAAAATTTATTTTCATATTTGTTCAATTTATATTACAATAAGCATTAGATTAGAATAAGAATAGAGTTTAGAATAACAAAAATGAAAAACTACAAAGAAATAATTCAAAACAATACAAGTGAGCCAAGAAACAGAATTATTCCCAATTTTTATTTCGTCACAATAACAATATATCCCGGAACAATTTAAGACATGACAGCCTTATAGGTTAAATTTTATACTTACCTTAGTGTAAAATTATTGATTGCGGTCAGTGTAAGACTAGCAAAGCCATTATATATTTCTAACATACTCATAGGAGGACGCTATATAAGACAGACACGTTTATTATCAAAGACCGTGTTAGAAGGCTCTGTGTAATATGAGTGGTTACAATAATTGTAATAACTTAAATGAATTGACTAAATTTTTATAAATATAGAATTAAAAATACCACGACCTCTGGAACACCGTCCCGTCCCAAGTATATAAATATTTCTAATATGTTATTTATAAATATTTTCAAAAATGAATTAACTAAATTGACACAGCAAAAAACAAAAGCACCAAAAAAATGTAGCAGCTCTTTAGATTAAAAAGTATTTCAGTTTTATTGGTTATCAAATTGAATTAGCTATAGACTTCCTTTTTCAAATAGACTTTTAAGGACATCTTAAGACTTACACTTACACATGAAGTGAGAAAATTCGATACTAAGTTTCAAATTGCAAAAGAGATGATAACCATCAACGACCTTAATCCAGTTACATGGGGTCAATGCTATCATACTTTATCTCAATTTTGGCAGAGTGTCAGAGCAATGCGCTGTGAAATGCAGCGCTCAATAAGAGAGTAATTGCCCTGAGAAAAGTTTGCCAGATTCCGTTAAATTTCATATTAGTTTTTCGAAATATTTATCTTACATCATATCTCCTCTTCAATGCTCTAACATGCATTTTTGAATTAAGGAAAGGTTTTACATGTTTGTGAAATAGCCATTCATATTTTACGGATAGGAATCCGAACCCGCGGCCTCTGGAAAACCGTCCCGTGGCTTTACCAATTGATCTACCGTATCACTACCCGTCTCGGTGAATTTAACATTTTAGCTTATCGAGACGGTGGTGACATTTAAAAAAAAAATCTTAAAAAATCTAATATAAATAAAGGCTTAAATAAAGGCTATAAATAAAGGCTTTTTTAAAAAATCTTAAAGTTAACATTTAAATAAGCTTACATGTTTATAAATATTTTCAAACTTTAATATCGGTTGTGGCGTCTTCTCAATGTGCTTCTATACTGCAAAGCTGTAGTTTTCGAAAGAATATATATGGAAATACATACGACTATATATATTTTACGGAAAATCTGATGGAAATAGACAAAGTAGTGAATATTTATTCTGTAGTAATCCACCGTTATTTGCAACCTGTGCCAAGTTGGTTTTGAAAAGGAGAGAAGAATGTATGAATGTATGTATCATTGAGTTTACTTGAACGTAAGTTGAACGCGGCTTGTTCTCAGAGAATATAAATATGCCATGACTATTGAAGTGTTTAAACAGATAAGATTTTAAGACTCCGTTTCCAAGATCCAAGCAATAAATTGAAAATGAGATCGAAAAATTTCTCAAAATATTATTAAATTAAACATTTTTTTAGATAAATATATATATATTAGATGAAATATACTTATATCATTACAATTATTTGATTGTTCTTAAGATATTTTTTTTGTTCTCTAGTTTACTTAATTTCCTATACGATTCAAATAAATATTTTAGAACTACTATAAAAGAAAATCACGTTTATTGTTTGTGTTAAATAAATATTCGGTGACAATGCAAATTTTACGCGTACCTGTTACCGTTATTAGCAATAAATACGATAAAAAAATATTGTATGGGGAACGCCCCCCAATTTTTTTTTAGTATTTTTTGTTGCATCATTTGTGAAAATCTTAGCTTTCTCGGTTTATGAGATACCACCTTGTGACAGACAAACAGACAGATAACGGAGGCTTAATAATAGGGTCCCGCTTTTACCTTTTATAAATAGTATATTGAATTCACTTGTTGCTTTGATTATTTTTTAGGCTTTTTAACTATTCTAGCTCATTTCTAAATTATTTATATCTTCTAATTCTATTAATAATTAAATTATTTAATTACGTTTATTGGTTACGTATACAATCAGAAGTATGAGTATGACGTAACGCATCAGGCAACAGAAGGTTATATCAAAATTCTCTACTGAGAGAATATTGTATTTATGACCATCATGAATTCCGATGACTCCATTTTGGCGAAGTAAATGCACCAACTTGCTTTCAACAAATAATAAATAAGAGTTTATTATTAAACTTTATTTAATTTCCAATATTATTTATTTATATAAAATTATTACACTACGGAAGCCTGCACCTTTGACCAAACTGTTAAAAAACATGTGTCACGGATAAACGATGTCGATCCAGACAAAGAGTCTTGTGATTTAAAAGATAACTTAGCTAGTATATACCAGTCTAGACGTCAGTAGTTAGTATACCAGTCGAGACGGTATTTCCGTCCCGATCAACACAATTAAATATAGAACGCTAAATTCACCGAAACAGGTAGCATTACAGTAGACTGACTGAAATATCCCAGTGGTTGCGGGTTCGAATCCTGCCCGTATCGATCAATAGTTTATTATAAGTTTATTTAAAATTTAAACGCCATACTTGGTGCAGCATTCTGACTAAAATAAATACAAAGTTTAGTGAAAAAAAGTCTTAGAAATTTATGTTATTAAGTGTTTTACAAACTTGTTCTTATAAGGCGTATGAAAGCTCGACTGCAGATTGCACTTAATAACTTTCATATATATTGAGGCTTAAATAATATTTCAATAGAATTGAAGTCTTTCTTTATACTTCATGGAAACATAACTTAGTATAAGAATTTATTTGCAGTTCAATTGTCACGGCCGTGAAAAGGATTAATGATTTGTGTAAAGGTATATAATACTTACCGACAGTATTTCATATTTATATATCGTTATTATATTATATTTGTTTAACCTGAAAGAAAATATGTATTAAAAAAACGAATAATCATTACTTGTTATAAAAATAATTAAAATCCATACTTAACTGTATGTTTAATTGTTTTAAAAAGCTAAAATGTATATAATATATACAACAGCGCTTGTTAATTTGAATGATAAATTAAGTTATTCGACAATGAATGAAAATTTAATTGGAGGGGAAAATGTATAAATATCTGAAAACTCGATTGTTAAGTAAAATTTGATTATTAAGGAGTGTCTCCTGAATAATGAAAAGTAATTGGTTTAGTATAAGAAGAAACGAACTTTATACAGTGGGTTAGGCTGACAGGGTTCTAGAGTTTTAATTTTATTTAAAAAAAAGTAGTAATTAAACATTCCCGTTGATGTATTGCGATCCGTGTCTACGCATCCCTCCCCAGAGACTCAAACTGTATACATCGGAAAGTGTATATAAATTAATATATAAATAACTATCGACTTAATTTCAATTACTTAACAACGTGCGCCATCGGTGGGAATCGGCTAAATAACTACACGTTGACTTAAAAACCTTAATAATATTTTTTATTGTACTTCTTTTATGTAATTTGTATGAAATAAATAAATTTATATCCATCCTTTCGCTGACACAAAACTTAATTTGTATATAAATATTATATCTCAAACTACTACTAAAGAGCTGGTGATATTATATTTAAAGTATAATCTGATTTTAAATACGCTTCACAGAAATTTTAAACGAACGGAATACGGGTGAATTAATAAGCTATGAGGTACCCGATATTTAAATGTATGAATTTATTAATATAATCTTTTGTTCCCACGCAGCTCAAAATTCATCAAATGTATTTTCTAAGGAGATTTAAAAGTCCATAATATTTTTTTGATATCGGCGTAATTTAAATGCTATATTTTATATTATTTAAATTTCATATTTACTTACAATTAATGTATTTTTCGTTGATGTTTTTTTCTTTTACATCTAAAAAAATATTCATTCAAAATATAGGTATTTGTTATAAATATTCAGAAGGGCAAAATCCTGAGTAAGAACCTTTATAAATTCGTCCATCTGTTTGTATCTATATGTATTCCTCTCTATGTGTTTGTGATCATTTTCGACGCTCGATTGGCTTTAAAATTTCTAGAAAACTTGCTTTAATAATAAAAAAAAAAAATACACTGGTATGACCATTTTACTTTCATGTAATTTATAGTTCTGTAAACTTTTCATTTAAAAAATGACACTATATCTCATTCAATCCAAAACTATTTCCTAAACAAATTCAAGATAAGATTATTTAAACACGTTTTACTTAATTCAAATATATGTATCTTCTTTTGCAGGGTGATATAATTATATCACAGTTATTAATAAAAAATATAAATATTATTTTTGACCATGTAATGTATATTGTATGTAACAATAAAATGTATGAGAGAATTAAAAGTTTTGACATAAAATGTAATTGACAGTCATTAAAAAACCCCAAAGACGTTTACAATATAAATGACAATGGAACTCTCATCCACTTTATTCGTATAAAGTGACACGAAAAAGCTTTCATGGTTACATAAGACTCATAACAGAGTATAGGCACATCAAAGCGACGTCCGCTTTTCTTTAATTCCCTCGTATTTGCTTTGCATCCTTCTAATGAGTAATTTATAGGGTAATTAAAGAATGCTACGATGTTTTTGAACATTGTTATTTAACGTTCGAGCATTTGCTTATCCTCTACAAATGTATAGGATAAATGGAAAATAAAAGACATTTTTCCCTTGCGAAATAAATATTTCAAACTAGTTTTGCTTCTCTAATAATAATATATAATCATTGGCGGTAGTGGTCTGCAGCAAGATTTCTGCTTTAGAAAAAAGTACTCACTTCCAAGACTTTCCGCCCTTCTGTACTTAAAAATATTATCAAATTAAACATAAAAAAGAATTAAATAATCAATTTTAGAATATATAAAAATAATTAAATACCAATTAATGGTTTTATTAAAAAATGACTAATTTAAAATTATTCTTTAAAAATATTGTTGGTTCTTGCAGTTAAAATTATTCCTCTAGCTATGACATCTAATTCAATAAAATTTCTCCAAAATCTTGTAGCTCTTTATCATAAAAGGAAAGGCAAACTAAGATTACTGAAAATTTAATTAAATTTGTCAACAAGAACCGTTTTCTTAGCCTCGTAGCGATCTGCTTTGATCGGTAAATACTCAGACGGAGTACCTCTTAAAGTTCTCTTAAATTTTATTCGCCAAGTCATTTTTAACAAAATGGTTCAAACTTGGCTTTATTAATATTATTTAACTTTTATTATGTCTAACTAATGAGCTTTATTTTACGTGGATTTTTAAAATGACATGAAATAACAACATATTTATCATAAATCAGTTAATTGGCCACTTTTGTAGTATTCATAGCTTGAAATATTTGAAAAAAAAGGATGAACTAAATTTAAGCCCCAGGAGCTTTTTTAAATGTGTTACAAGAATATATTTATTTTTCTACTCCTGTTTACGATCCTAGATATATAATTGATATTATAGAATATATAATTTTAATACTCTTCATATTAAATCTTACATCATTAAGACTGAGCACGAAAACCTAATTAGTCAAAATGAACCGCTAGGCAGATTTTTATTCTTACGTATAAATTATGAATGAGATTTCTTACAGCTGTTCCCTGCTTGGTGTTTTCTGTATCTAATTATTCGAAACATTCTCAGATACATCACTTGTCGGCTACGAGTATGAGAAAATAAAACAAAGACGATTAAATCCATTTATCTTATAGTGAGTTAGTGTGTGTCGAGAATGTAGAATTTGGGAAGAATATCAAGTTATACAGCTATATTATATTATAATACCATGTAGTACTACATGATTTATAATAAAAAAAAATTATAATATAGAAAAAAAAATTAACGTAATTATTACATATTGATCTTAAACGAATACAGTTAAGTTTTTTGTCATTTGAAATGTCATATATATATATATATATATATATATATATATATAAGACTTTTGGGTGTGACTGGTTGAAGTACTGGTTAGGGGGATAAAGAAGAATTGTAGACACTGATATCCTTCGATGGTAGAATGTTAGAGCAAGATGCAGGACTGCTGACCTTGTCTTCGCCAATGAGTCTTCATTACACACGTCTGTGTGTGTGTGTGTGTGTGTGATGTGTATCGAGGAGTCTATTGTCTTAACGAATCGCAATTCTGAACGTGTTCTCGTCGTCAGGGTCTTTGAGTACCGACTTCAGTTTTCCTATTTTGACTTTAGAAGTCCTACGCGATATGTATCTTGTGACTTTAGTAGGTTCAGGTTACCACCCACAGCCTTATCAAAGTATATATTTTTGAGAGCCCTTTAAAATAATGTGCGATCGTTGGAAGGTCTAAATCTCTAGGGAGGTCAATATCACGAAAGAGACATCGGTGCCCCAGTGACAATTAATTTGATTTTCTTCTGAAGCACCTGAAGGGGAGATTTGTGAATTTTGTAAATTGTGGAGATTTAAATTATTATTTATTATATTATATTAATTTATTTATTCGTAGGCAGTCTTAACTAAACAAACATATAAACAACAATAGTATAACATTCTCACACTATTTCACATTTATCTTACTTCTAAGAGACAATTAAGATAGCATGATTTAATATATTAACCGAAATGTTCCAATCTCATTTTCTATTGTTTCCGAGAATCTGAAAACGGACTTTTAAACTCTTATCTGCTTTAAGACTTGAGAAGTCATGACATAATTAATGACTCTCAAGAACAAGACGCGTTCAGCTCGCGTCCCCACGATGACATTAAACTTTTTAATTCATCTACTTGTAGATGACATTTTGGTAGTGAAAGTAAATTGTATATGTGTGAATTCATGAAATACCATTCAATCTGCAGAATGAAATAGGCTGAAACGTATTTTAGTAAAAAGTTTCTTTTAAAAATGTGTTTTATGTTAATTTTTCATGAATATACTTGGTGTAATTATAATTGAAGATACACCTTTCTCTACATTCCAAAGCCGAATGGCTTAGATTTAATGAATTTATATCCAGCAAGGCATTGGTTGGAGGTTTGTTTGAAAAATATAAT
Source organism: Dircenna loreta (assembly GCA_963555665.1). Classification (NCBI taxonomy): domain Eukaryota; kingdom Metazoa; phylum Arthropoda; class Insecta; order Lepidoptera; family Nymphalidae; genus Dircenna; species Dircenna loreta. The sequence goes on from OY743092.1 coordinate 13,599,340, forward strand.
CGGTAAATTTTTTTTAGTTTATTTTTACTTTATCTGCCGTTTATGAATTAAAACCTCAAATGGGTTAACTTCCATAAAACTAGTCGGTCTTAATTCCTATATAATTGACGTGAATGGAACCGGGTAATTTTATATATAATTAGTTCACTTAGTGCGTTTATCACTGTATTCCTTTAATTTTCGAGGGTCATTACAACACATTAAAATACAATTTGTTTTTTATGTTCACAATAATGTTTCTATAATGGAGGAAGGGTTTTATTTGCCTAATATATTTTTGGCCTCGTATATCACGTTCGAACAAAGAAAAACATAGGAGAGCGCCCGAAGCTCTCAGCCGAAGTAAAACATTGATTTCTAAGTGTTCCAGCGCCGACTGTGGAAAACTACTGCCCGGCTATCAGTAACCTAAATTCAATGTAACATGATCTCATACATAAAAAAATATATATCAATAGACTTAAATCATTAATTCATATTAAAATATAAACTATAATTTAGACATTTGTAATATTAGAACGGTATTTCTATAATATGTCCTCTTACCACATATCCAAAATCAATGAAAATACGCATACGTTAAATTATACTCAGTGCCCTCAATGGACCAGAAACGGCCCTGCCTAATGAAAATTAGATAAATTGACTTCAAACGAAACCGCAACTTAAAACAAATAATTGTTTGGTGTAAATTACGCACACCAAAAAACCAAACCTTTGCGGAAAACAATATTAGACCGTATTTTTTTAAAGGAGTTTCATTTTAGACTCTTTAAGACTCTATTATATGATGTTATTAGCATGACAATATACCAGCGACTTATATAATATCTCTTAATATATAATTTATCCAATTTAGTAGGAATTATTTTTATATCTAACTCTGATATTACTTACATGATTACAGAGATTTGCATTCCTTATTCTCCTCCTGACTATTTAATTTGTTATGGCCGATAAACCGAGTAAGTTGATAACACATACTGTGATAATATTAGATTACATTATCTTAGGGTTTAGTGCTATGAGCTCTACAAACAACACCTCAACGACATCAACGTTTAATTAATTTTAGTAGCGACGTTGAGATACGGAATATTTTAGTTTTAACGTTGCATTAATGTATTAAGACACGTGTTATAGATATTTTTTATATCTGCAACACAAAAGAAGTGGCAGATGCAATTTATTTTCCTGAAGGATTACGAATTATTTTCAAGGGGCAACGCACTAACGAGGGCAGAAACGCAGTATATAGCAACTTGTAAATTTGCTTGCTTTTTGCTTTTTATCTTACCTGCAAACAAAACTGTGTAACTTATAAGTTAAAAAAAAATAAAAAAATAATGGATAATCGTATATATTGTATTTTCTTCTTATAGCTCAAATAAAAACGGTCTGTAAAAAAAAAAAATATCGGGACACTGTAGTTTACATACAATTAGATATGATAAAATGTTATTTTGATCTCTCCCCCCCTTTTTAAATTTATTGAAATAAGCTCTCAATCTAATGAAGGTCTTAAAACTGCAAATGTATTTGATTTGATCCCTATCAAGGGTAGTTTCAATACACCACAATATTTCTTCGTTATCATGTAATACAAAAGTATTAAATATGTTATTATATTTATAAAATGTGTATACTTATCATTAACGTATTGCTCGTTGTGTATCTTACTTTATTAGTGTAACGAACAACGATGTTTTTGATGTTCTTGAGCTTAACATTGTAACATTGTTAAATGTACTTGTTAATGGGACGACTAATTGTAGGATAACAAACGAAAAAAATTAAATTTCTTTTTAATTTATTTTCTTTCTTCCAAATTAATTTGTTTTTTTTTTACATTTTAGATAATCTTATTATAACATGTTTAACAGAAACACAATGTGTTATGTGTTTTTGTCACTAAAATATATTCTATTGAGCATTGAGGATGTTTATTTCGGACAGATTAGTTTTACATTTTTATTGTAATCCCTTACTCTGTTATTAAGTAAATAGAATGGGATAGAATTTTCGAAGGAATCCAAAATAGATGTCGTCCTCCATCCCGATAAAGAATTATTAATAGAATGCTATCAAAACCAGCTAAGGGCTGAGTGAAATTTAATTGACAGTAAAACTGGAAAAAATCTCTCAACATAGCTTTTTATTTCACGTAATAAAAAGTGCGTCAACGACAATACGAAAACTTCAAAGGCAAGTCTCTAAAATTCAAAGGCATATAAAACTAAGGTTGAATTTTCGTGCTCCGACACTGTAGTAAAGATTGTATACGGTGTGGTTTTACAACCGATAAGGTCATATTTAACGACCAAATACCAAAACCTTTACCAGTAAAATCTTGGAAATCTTTTCTACAAGAAAGGCCACAAGAAAGGCCACAAGCCTTAATCACAATCCTAATACAATCCCATACAAATTCACTTAGTATTGCCATCTACGAAATGAAGAAAAAAGAATACAATATGTCATTATAAATAATATTTTTTGAAAATAAATTTCGTCTGTATTTTTCAAAAACAATGCATTTATAATCTCAAAGCTAATTTGTATTGGTTTAAATCAAATGATTAAACATATGACTTTAAATGAATTAAATTGGTTATTCACTAATTACGAGAATAATAAAAAATCTATAATTAATATGTTGCATTCGTTATAGATACATAATAGCTTATTTTTAAATAATTCAAATCAAAGATGAAATGCTTACAGTCTTACTAAAAAAAAAACTCTTTTGCCCTCACATAAGGTAAAATTAATTTAATTGAAAACCGTCATCATTGTATAAGCACAGCAAACCGTAAATATAAGGCTTTATATATTACATGTTATCAAATTTAATGTCTCGTAAACCCTTAAAACAGTATATATGTATATAGTTGTATATTAACACGGATGTATTCACGTAAATTGTATCGGATGGTCCGACTCGTATATTAACTGTGTATATATCATATAAATAAAAATATTGTATTGATTTGGATTGAACGCAACACTTATTTAATAAACAAAAGAAATTCAAACCGTTTTTGATGTAGGCAGTATTACTGATCTTAAAATTATAAATATGTATTCAATTTAATTTTATTATATATATGTATAAATAATAAAGAAAAGTCTTACTATATTTAAGTATGTATACTAAGATCAATTTTTAATTATTTTGTTATTTCATATCGTTTCAACTTGTGCCAGCAATGTCTTACTTTTTAGATTTTACCGTTTGTATCTGGCCTCATGATCGATCTATATATAGACATACTATCCTTTATCTGCAACTCTGTCTGCATTTCAAAAACACGTTCAAAATTACGTTAAGCTTAGAAATAATTATCGTACTCGGGACAGCCACAAGCCATATATATATATATACCTTTTAATAATCAAACAATACTTTAGCGTTATAAAGCAGTCTTCCAGTTACACTAAAAACTAACTAATTTATAAGATTTCAGAAATAAATAGAACAATATTCCTATCCTGTATAGATTTGTTCCTCTCATTTAAATGTTACTATTTGAAATAGATAAACCAAGAAACTTAACTTTTATGTTGATATAAAATATTACAGCTCAAAATTTAACATGAAAAAATATATCATCGTTCCGATAATGTTTGCCAGCTGGCGTGTTTCCTTTTATCGTACAGATTTCCGTTTTATCGCCCTTTCCGGCAGTCACTGCCATTTTTCAAAATAAACGATATCAATGAGCGCAATCCTTAAATTAATTTCTAGAATAGTATATGTGTTGGTTCATAAATATAGCTTTCATAATTATTTGAAATAATCTATAGCAATGATTTATGAATTCAATAATTTGTACGATGATGAGCTCACCCAAGTTAAGTTTTACTCTCTTTTAATTGCATTTTTTTAGAACAAGCCAAAGTTAATTAATTCATTAAACTGTTCAATAACAATTCTTAATAAAATGTTAAAAGAATGGAGGTCTGTAAAATAAATTGTGTCTTCTTCAAAGACTTCTTCTTTTTATTTTAAATGTTAAAGATTACATTGATATGAAAGAAGTTTTAAAATATTTCTAAAAACAACTTTAGGCACTGAGGTAAGTTTAAAAGTACTTTTCTTTCTAGTTTAGTTCAAATGTTGAGAGAATATTTTCTACGAGCGTCTTCCAATGTAAATCAAGATATTATAAAGTTTACTTATAAGTTAGCTTGCAATATTTAAATTATATATATTCGTGACATAATCTTGTTAAATTCGAAAATTATTCAATTATTTTTAACAGTTATATTATTCATAAAGTTATCTAGCTAACAAACTTTTGCAGAAATCCGATTAAAGCCATGATTTATGGACAAAATACTTTTAATTTGTCACATTATAAGAAACACACATATTTGTTTAAAATAATATGAAATTACAAATAAAATATATTTTTTTAATTCTTTAATAGTGTTAATTAATTAATTGCCAATAATTATATGTTTACATATGAAACATAAAAGGGTACAGATGTAAAATGAAATATATCCGTAATAACAGCGGCGGATTAGCAAGAAAATTTACAATTTCAAAAACTCATTTATTTCCGTACAGTAAAATTCAACGTGTCCGTGCCTTAAAATGTAAATACGACTACGGAAACTCGCAGCCTCGCGTGACAATTTTTTTGTAAAAGTCCAAAGTTATAAAGTACCTAGTACAATACAACCCGGATACGAGAGAGGTTTATTTTTTTTTATTAAGCTTTTTAATATACGTTGTCTCGATAAATTACGTATTCTATTAATTATGACCAATTTTATCTTTCCAGTAGGTCCAAAAAAATATAAAAAAAGACAAACCGGCAAAAAACATTACCATACATAACGTGAACTATGGTGACTATTATATATATTAACCCGATGGTAATCACGTTGATTTAACGAAATTCATCCGACTATTTTAGAATTCATTCAATGTATACATACACATTACACATGAGGCCAAAGCATGACGGACTCGCGGCGAGAACATTTCCACATTACAAAAATTAACGTGAATACAGCCGGGTAAAAATATATATAAAAGAAAATATGTTTATTTTCCTAAAAACCACTTTTGATTAATTTCTACTGTTTATAGATAAGAGATCTGGGTGTATTCAATATTCACGGTGTATACAGATACACCGTGAATATATTATTATGAGGACAAATGAATAAACCGGTATTACGGGAACAGTCCCAGCTTATTCATTTGCCCTCGTAATACTCCAGGTAGTTTTAGTATATAAGCAATTAAAAGTCAATATGCAAGCCAAATATTTCGAGAGATAAAACAAAGACATTCACGAAACTGAAACCGCGGACGAAAACCACAAATGTCACTTGTCAAATTACTGGCATCTGACCTAAAATTATATAAATCACAAACCAAAAGGAAAGACCAACCGCTTCAAAATAAGACCTTGTTCAAACCCAAAATCGGAAGTCGGTAAAGGAAAGCCAACCCTATTTTCATTATCTTAAGGAAATATATGAAATTGATGAAAATAGAAATTCAAATTGATCCGAAGAGTTTCATGTTGGTTTTTAATAAACCAATTTCCAATTCAGTTATTAAAGTTATTATTTTAGCAGATGAAAGTAGAAATGAAATTAAAACAGCCAGTAAAATATCAATGAATTTTTGTAATAATAATGATACATCCTATAGATACGTTATACATTGCTTTACCATTGTTTATAAAAGAATTTATATCTGCTATAATCTGTTTATTCAGAACACTGAATCTAAAACGTCAAGTCGGTTATAATTTGTTAAATTACCTCGTTAATAAAGAATGAAGGCTTTCTTCGTCACTACTATTCGAGGGTGGATTTATAAGTTTATTTATACATATTTACTTATTTCTGTATTATTATACAGACTAATACTGTATAATGTGCTTTAATATGTTAGTGTGTCAATTAAATGTACTATAATAATATATGAAATTGATTACTTCGTACTGTCGGTTTTTAGAAAAATAAGCCTTGTTATGTTGTATGTAATTTTGGATCCCTTATGGAAACTAATATCTAGAACCTAAGTAGCAAAACCGTTAGTCCCTTAACTTAAATAATTTTCCTAACTTTTCTTTGAGGTTCGTAACGATTGGTACCGATTACTGATCTCCTAGGTCGGATATTCGCGATGGCAGCCTTTTAAAAGTTAGTATTTATTTGTTAATTGTATTATTATTTAATGTTATCTAATCGTTACTCTGTACGTTTTAATTTATATTATGCTACACTATAATATAATAACATAATTGTTTAATAAGAAACCAAAGTCCCGGTTCGTGTCTTATCGGGTTATTTATTATATTTATTTTACCGTCGGTGATCTTGCCCTTATGAGATTGCGATATAAGGTCTCTAAGCTAGAATTTCACACATGGAAACTTACATACATGAAAATTAAGTACCAATACAGTTACTTTAAGATCCTTGACTTTAACTAACAGGGATCCGTTGTTTTATGTTTTTAGATAGTATTAAACGACATAATAATATATATTTACAAACCTCTCAAGTAGCTACAGATTTGTTTATTGGTTTGTAAGTAGAATACCAACACAAAACAAATCAAAACCAAAAAACTAGACCTAATTTAACGAAAAAAAGTTATTTTTATCTAAAAGTCAAATTACGACGTTAAAAGCGTGTCTGGCGTTCTTGATTTCATATACTAAGAAAAAAAAAACAATAAATAATGTTGTATTACTTTATATAAGAAAAAAAAATAGTATATAGGAATAATTTAAATGATAATTTACCAACATTTTTTATTGTACATCCTCGTTGATGTTTTGTGATCTGTTTTGTATAGGACAACTCAGGGAGTCGAACTGTATATTACCGAAACTGAATACAATTGAATATTTATTTTTATTGATATTAGTTAACAACAATCACCATAAATTAATTAAGAATTTTCGATTTTATTAAAGTATCTTTGTATATAAAAAACGAATCGAATACTTTTTTACGGTAATTTTTTATTATCATTCCTGACCAGATATTCCTTTCTGACTTTTACATTTTTATTAATAATTGAAGAATTGATGCTGATTTAAAACAAAACTTTATTGTAAATATGACAACTACTTTGCAATGAAACATTATAATTCTAACACAATCACATTTTTAAATACACATTGGCATTTTGTAATATATCTTTTATATCCTAACGTTTTTTCAACATATCTTTGAATCTATCGTTAATAATTGTTCAGGTTTTATTTAAACTTAATGAGCACCTTTGAATTGGTTAAAAAAAAAATAGCAATTTTCTGAAAAAATAAAAAACAAATTCCAAATACAACATTTAACAAATAGTGAAATATACTCTATATGTATGGTTAGAGGTCAAGGGAGTGAATAAATAATACGAAAATAATCACAAGCTGCTCTTTTCCCAGTCGAATTAAAATCTATGTATACTTTTTTATCAATAAATTAAAGTAACTAGATTCGTATTTAATCGCATTGACCGCCGAAATTAATAGTTAGATATTAAACTTATTTTTGTATGCGATTCCCTAGTATTACTCGTGAAAATGTATCAAATATTATAAAACATTATCTATATATAATCTTTATTATTTAGACTTTTGAAAAAATATTTCATTTATGTCATTATACGTTCTCTGTAAACCCTTTTGTGGTAGGTACAGGCCAGTGCTCTTTGCTAGGTTTTATCTGTAGTGTAGTCACTGGATCTCCCACAACTCGAACAACTCGTCATTGCATGCAGACAAATGATAGAAATTGATACTGTGGCGATCCGGACCACAGATGAGAATCGTACTCCCTATGTGGACCTGGGCTTATAAAGTGCGAGTCTTTGGTTCGGTCTGAAGTATTGCCTCGCTCTGTGAATAACTACCACTTTTTTTGAAGCTAACTTGACTTTGCTCTCCAAGAAATCATAAAACTGACAATTGCTCGAAATATTCAGACCCAGTACTCCGATACTACGCGAGGTATTTAGGGTAGTGTTCTCGGAGATTGGTGGTGTGGAATAAACATATTATTTTTAAGGCGCACATACCATTGTTTTTTAGGGATCAAACTGAACATGATTCAGTTTAAATCAATCCAAAGCCTGTCCCAGACTAGTTTTAAAAATAGACACAAATTAAGATAACCGCATTTGCTGACATTTTTCCAAGAGAGTCCTTCACGGCCAGAATAATCAGCATCCCTGGTGCTGTCATCCGCATACAGAACATATTAGGTGTTTGCAACCTACTATTGATATGCTGAAGGAACAGTTTTGGGGATAGCGCACCGTTTTTGGGAATATCAGCGTTCACTGGGGTTCGAACAAAAACCGTCGATAACGATTTGAATGATTCATTCAGTAAGAAAGCTACTAGCATAAACTATCAAGCCAAATAAATGTAAGCCCATAGGAAAGTAACGTTGAAAGAAGCTTATTGTTGCATATACAAATAGTGTGTCTAAAACGAGCGTGGCTAAAATGATGTTAACGATCATGGTGGTTGATCAATTTCTCCATCATGAGGTTTGTAGTTATTCGGGTCAGTCAGGGTGCTTTTGGGTAACTGATGGACTTGAACAGTGTTCCGTGCATCAGGGACTACGCCTTTCAACTTGGAGTATCAACATAATATCACCTCTTACAAACCTAAAAATACTAGGGGTAGTGATAATTACTCCTGGGATCACATGGAAATAACTCTATATAAAAAATAATGCTTGAATAGAGTTCGGTTAAAATATAAGAATTAAATATAAGGTTTAAAAAGTTACCTGTGTATTTTACGAGATTACTAATTCTAATAAAATACGTAATTATCGTTCTTGGGTTAATGTCCTGAAAATAATATGTTTAATTAAATATACAAAAACACAAAGGGGGGAGCATCTGTTAAAATACCAGTAGACCTTTTCGCAGCTCGAGGGGACGTTTAAATGTGTACTTAGAAGTAATAGGCTTGCGGCTTCATAAGAATTTATGAGTAAAACTGACGGCTTAAATACTAATTTCTGTTTTAATAGTATTTTTGTTTATAAATATCTCAAGATTAACTCATGTTATAGATTATTTTGAGGAACCGAACGATTTTTAGTTTCCCCTTATTAATTATTATTGCACATTAAGAAATAAAATCTCTGTTTAATAATAACAATAGTATATAAAATTGCCGTGTTAATGAATTCATTAAAGTTTTACTTAACATTATTAAATCTCATTAGAGGACTGGCTTTAAAATAAAGAAATGAATTCATGAATATAATTTTAGTGAAATGTTAGCGTGAATAAAGTGTTATCAGATAAAATAAAAAATATCTGGCAAAATTTGCGTCCTTTTTGGAAGGTTTTAAATTTACTTAAAAAAATATTATTACCGGCCCTTTTAATTCAAATGGATGCCATGTAACGAACTAAATGATGTTCTATTCAAAAATCATAATATTAAATATTCATACACGAAATGAATATTAATTAACTAAATTTTATAAAATTTAGTTAAATTAACGATTAGCCGACACGGGCAAGGATTCGAACCCATGACCTCTGGGAAACCGTCCTCTCTCTTTACCAATTGAACTACTGTATCTTCTTAGTAATATTTTACTTAATGGTCTACGTTCTGCTGCACGTTCTAGAAATACTCTTTATGTTCCATTCTTTAGAAAAAAAATATAATAAAAACGGTTTTCTTACTAAATCATGTATACTTTTTTATAAATCCTTTTATAATCTTGGCATTTTTACTGATAATATTTCAAAGTTTATTATAGCTTATCATAGTAATAAAAAAATGAAACAAATTATTAAATAACGTTTTCCTTTTTTTTATTTACTCTCATTTAAGTAATTTGAATATAATGTATAATTATTTTATTCCATGTCTAAATATCAGTAGAAAGCTTCTTGGCACATATATATTACAAATGTTTGTGCTCTTAAAAGTATATTATACCTACTTTTGTTTACCTATTTACAATAAAATAAAATCAATTCAAAATGAAACGATAAATTTAGGACATCTGACGAGCAGCATGGCCATTCCTTTCGATCCTTATAAAAAGGTTAGGTAGATTGAAAAAATAATAATCAATTGTCATTTACAAAATTCTATTACCGATTTTAATATATTGACGGAAAAAAAAGTAAATAAATTTATTATTTTTTTCATAGCTTATATTTTATTGATTAAGATACAATAGTATAAAGTGAAATCGATACCATTTTCTTTAATGTTTTATAGTAATCATCAGTTGAAGATTAAATATGTAGTATATTTATTATTTATAAAGTAAAGTACATAGGATGCCAACTATTATAGACGCATCAACCGCAGTCGGCGTTAAGAATAAGTAAATTGAAAAATTATTATATTAAGCAGGATATCGTGCATTGTACACCTTACAACTGTATGGAACTATTTGAAAGTAAAAATACATCTTTCTTACGAGCTTTATGTTACTATATATTTATAAGTAAATAATTCAAAGAAACAAATATATTTCAGGCTGTTTAGTTTTCATAGTGTTTCACTCGTGTTATTTCCATTCAAAACAATTTTATTTTCTAGTTCAAATACTGTATTCATATACAAATATCCACAATAGTAACTACGGGAAAGTAGAAATTGTATCGTTTAAGGCGGAATATAAAAGTAAATTTCAATGGTCCATTTTAATGCCGGGTCTGGTTATTGTTTTTTTTAAATTCAAATTAAGCACACTTAATATTAATAGGTTCTAATAGATAGTTTTCATGAGTTTTGACTGGTATGTCTTTTTATAAATCCTGAGTATTAAAATTTGTGATATAGATTAATGATTTACAATATTACTTCCCACATTAATGATAAAATGTTTTTCTGTACTTTGAAATAAGTATTTTAGGAAACCAAAAGATTTTGATTATGATGTTCAGTTAACAAATTTCAAAACTACACCAAGTAAATAGTTTATTTATTAAATAACTTTTAACTTTATACATCAGTATTTATCTATAATTCCGAAATGTAAATAGCATTTTCTACAACTATTTTAGTTATTAATATATTAAAGTTATTTTAGTACGTAAACGGGTTCAAATAAATAATAAAATATTAAAAAAGGAATAGGTTACTCTTACTCTGTTTAATTTGGAAATAACTAAAATGTTTAAGAAAAACAGTACTTTTAAGGATTATTGCTGAGTTTAGAATTAAATGTTTAAATTGTCAGGTAAAAATATAAACTTATTTAGATATATGTTTAAAGAAATTTATATAAAAATGTAATCACATACGCTGATCTGCATAAAAAGAAGCTTCAAAGGGAGTATAGAATTTCAGACCTTAATTCCGCTCGTTAAGACCGATAATTGTCTGACTCAGTTTTTCTGCTTTGTTCGGTAAATATCTTTCGTATGTTATATGTAAAACGTGAACAGAATGGTCTGTGCTGCTAATTATTTAAACTTGAAATATGAATGTATTATTTACAAAAATGAAAATCCATTTTGAGCGGTATTTTACAATTAATTTTACTCAAATGTTTGATTTCATTCCTGGTAGTAATTAAGTAAGTAAACTTTTAAAATATGGACAGTTATTTATTTATGTTATTAAATTGTTTCGAAATAAACCTCTCGCCTCCCTGATCATAAAGAACAAAACCGTGATATGTGCAACTATCACATAATATTAATTGACGTGATAGCGTCTTGTAAATGAATGAACGCCGGATGCATGACAAAACGAAAAAGTATCACTTATTGTCCCGTTCCACCTGAGCCGATAGTGCGAGCGAGAGCGCGGAACAAGATATAGAGAGGTAAGATCGGCCTCAGCGTTTGGCTTGTAACACATGTATGTCTCTTCTATTTTATCAGCTGCTGCATGAACACGTGAACTGTTTTGTCAACTCGTTATAAAGTAAAATAAAAAGTGGTTTTCTTTGTTTATTATAACAAAAAAATCATCGTTCTAATCGTAACAGAATAACGCAGATCTTAATTATCAGACATGTATAAAAGTTTTAAATAAATTCTTAATAACACATTATTACTTGTTATTAATCTCTAAGATTGAAGTAAAAAAATTAATATATAAATGTTAATCTATCGAAAGAAATTTAATTTTCAATTAACTTCTTGTTTGTATTATACAAAATTTATATAAGTTATTTTTGTTACCAACTTATTAAAAAATAAAATATTCCTATATAATGTCCTATTATTATGAATACGTATAAATTTATAAGAGAATAAATAAACAGAAACGAACATCACCATACCACTTCATTAACTACTAAATCATTTAATATGCTATAATTACGGTACTACAAAGCCAATATATATTTTTCTTAAGTACTGTTATTTATTTTGAAGTTGTCAAGTCTTCATAAATAACAACAAAGAAAAGGTGAGTGAGTAATTAGAAATATATTTTTTTTGGGATTTTTTTCATCATTTAAGGTGTTTCATATATTTTTTATATTTCATTATTTTATCGTTTCACAGTTTTTGATCAGGTTCTAAAAAACAATCTGTGGCTCTTCACAGATTTAAAGCTATCAAACTATCAAATTTATGTCACAGTTACTAACACATAGAAATGTTCTAAATTAGTAATTAGTCATTAGAAAGGTTGAAGAGGATATATATTATTATCTATTTAAATTACTTTTTTTCCAAATTTTAGGAAATACACGAATCAAAAGGTTTAAACATTATGTTCATATCACGTTGGCGGATATTGATTAAAAAACTAAGTGTATAAGCTATTCATGTAACATGTTAGGTAACGTCGTAAATAATATAACAAATATCTTATATGTAGGTAAATGTATTCTAAAATATTATTAAAACTTATTTTTATATTTAAGTACCCGTTATTTTTGTAAAACATTTCACAAAAATTGTTATCTCTCTCTTAACACCTTTTCATAACACGCTTTGCCTTGTTTATATATAAAACATATATAAAAACTCAATATTCCTTAATAGCATAATACCGTAAGTACCTATTACCATAAGACTGGATTAGTTTTGACGGCGAAACTGGCATATTGCTCACTGCAATACATTCAACAAAAAAATCTTAGCTGTCTCATTCCAAGAAGGTTTATTAAACTATAAAATAAACACAACACTTGAGTACTATCGTTATATAGAAGATTATGATAAAATATTCTTATTTAAGATTGCGCATTACTTTTTTTTATAAAATTTACGTATTTCTGTAAAATATCCTATTACTATAACTTGATCAACTACTTTCATACTTCAACATTGGATGTCAGACAAATGGGCGATTGAATCGAAAGCCTTCTAAAAGTCAATAAAATTGACATATAATGGTAACTGGATCTCTTCGTGTTTTTTAATAAATTAACTGTATGTGGAATTGTGGGGTGGTCTATTGTAAATAAGTCCTTCAAAAATTCAGCATGTTTAACTGATTGACTTTCACCTATAAGAGTTGTAAAGCCTACATAGGCTTTGTAGCATATTAAACATATATTATTCCTACAATTTAAGCCGGATAATTAGTTTTAACAGTTCAGGCTTACACTGTATAATTTTATACAATTTTAATGCTCTTTAAATCTAATCTGTTTTAAAGGGGATTATAGTAATATGAAGTGATAAATGTGTGAATATTCTGTATTGTGTACAAAAACAATTTTTATTACTAAATGTTGTTATTTATAAATATTAATTCTTAATAGCTACGTTATACGTAATTTTTATATATATTTGGTTCAATCACGATTATTATTTTTTTAAACTACTCATTTAAGATACGTACACCATGAAAAATTTAAACTTAATTCCAGTAATTTGGCTAAGCGAACTGATTGGTGAACCTGAGTCTAGATCTGCGGCCTTCATTAGTACTAGCTGAACGTATTTTGACAGAAACTGTAAACCTCAATGACCTTAAATCAACTGAAAACTACCATTACATAGGTTTAATTAAAATTACAGTTGTAGTAATTTATTTATAACAAATAGAGACATTTTAATTATATACAAAACCCAGCAATGAAATGATTGGTAACGGTAAAAAAAAATGTATTTTAATATTTTACAACATACTGTGTTATAATTTCTAAGACATACGTAGTTTCTTGATCCTCAAATTTATTTCTGACATTGATATAGGTGCTAGTAAAAGCTCTTTAGTCCCGGATACGTGCTTTCTTTTTCGTTACATTTGATACTCGTATTTCAGTATATTATTCATGGTAACTACTGAACTGCTGTAAGGTAATATATTCTATCCAGACCAAATACTAAAGAGTTTCGAATTGTCATATCTGACAAATTGAATCTAAATAAAGTTATATATAAATTGATAATTTATTTCTCCATATGTTATATCACAATTTAATAGTTTTTTACGGTTTCATGCGAAACATTTAACCCTTATATTAGAAACTTCCGTGTTCTAAAATAAATAAAAAACAAATTCTAAGTAAGAAATGTTCATATATATATATATATTTTTTATTACATTGATATTTTCTCGTACTACAGGATATTGACATAAACAGTGGACCTATCTTTCGTATTTACATTGTACGAATTATATATTTGTGGTTAAATTAATAGATTAGCAATATAATACTGTGGTTAATTATATGTTTTGATTATATCGGATCAGTATTGAGGTCTCAGAAATGCCGATAACCTCACCGAAGGCTAATGACCCTAACGGCTTATAAAGCAATAATGTAAGATTTTTTGTTAGCTTTCAGAAACAGTTTATTGTAGAAAAATATAATTAATATGCTTATTTAAAAATGGATTAAACTAAATGAATAGCTGGTATGACAAGAAAATATAGTTAGTGCCTATAAGATACGTAATTCCTCATTGTCAAACTATCATCATTATCAATAAGGTAATGTAAAAAAATAATAGCATGCCTATCGGAAATAATCACTGAAACTAACTTTTTTATAGCTAGTTGTAATTGATGGTGCTATAAAATACAGATAACAATGCCAACATCTATATACAAACTTTACCTTTTTACAAGTATGCTGAACGTTTTTTTTTCTAACAAGGCTTAACATCGTGATGCCTCTAGAATTTAACTTTTTATTTAGTTTGGCCAAGATAAAAGTTTCTTATCTGTTCTAATGGAAAAGAAGAACGTCCGTTCCCACCACCCACCTTTGTCCACATACAGAAGAATATGTATGGAATGGTAATTTCACAGAGTTGGGTAGCTAAATTGGTAGAGCAACGGCGCGGGAGGCAACCAATGTTATATGGAGTTTGGCGCGAAAAGTGTTTCACCGACTATTCGTTTTCGCCTTGTACATGTATTACATTCATTTGCGGTTGTTAAAGTAAAATTATGATAGTTTTTTTTTTATAATAACCTAAATAAAAATAAACTTATTTAATTATAATAATTTAAATATCTCAATACACAATGGCTGATTTACGAGATGACAATAATGGCTTCCTTACGTTATATTTATTTTAAAATCTTAAGGTCATCAGAAATCTTCACCTCGTTGTCAAATCGTATCTCTCTTATTTTGTAAAAATAGGACCATCTTTACAATTTTTTATAATCTTTTGGTAAAAAATTAAAAAATAGTGTTGTATGATTACAGTCAATATTTAATGTTTTCAATTTAATTACAGATAGGTTGTCAAAAGTATTGGGATAAGTAATATAAAACATTATATAATACTTATAGTTATTTATAAATAAAACCGAGATGATCTGCGACAGAATGTCGTACCAACCATATGGGGTTTCACATTAGATCTCATTACATCGTGAATGACTTCTAACTTATTTATAAAGTAGGTCAATTAATGCAGGATATAATAAAAGATAGGAAAGTCGATTATCTTTTACATTGAGTCATAAGCAGTAAAAGGTTCTTGGCGAAATAATTATAATAAAAAAAAGTCTGTGCATCTGTAGACTATAACGATGTTAGATTTTCGTTTTATATCAGTTAACCTAAATATTGTAGGAACACAAAAACTTCCACTGATTTGCTGCCGAGTTGATTATGTTACTGAAAGCATTAGACCGCCTCTTCGACCTTTTATACAGAAAACTTTTGTACAACACAATAGAAGGAAAATTGAAAGACATTCTCGCATTACACACATCCATTATTGTGCCTTATTTTTCTCTTTTTACATTTGCAGTAATTGATAATCAATATTTTAAAGCAATATATTTACTTTTGATATTGAAAAGATAAAATTTAAATAATTTATAAAATTAATAAATTTAGTTTTATATGCTGTTAATTTACAATCTATCTTATTTAGGCAATTTAAATCTAAAAATTGTTCCTCCTTGAAAAGTTCTCGCAATTTCTTGCTAACCGAATAGCCAGTGCTACAACGTAGACTGGCGTAGCCGCACGGCGCTAGTACTACGTTATCGAATACGCGAACTCTGTTCAAACTTATTCAGTTGACTTAACTTCTATTTTTCTGTTTTCTAATAAGCTATTTATTACATTGAGTGCTATTATTATTATAAGACTAAGACATAAGCCGTGAAGATTATTATTACCTTTTATTATATTATAATGAGTGTGGAATTGTTAAAAAGAAATAAGAATGAACTCAAAACTATAAGTTGCAGTCGGAGTAAGTTTACAATATATTCATAAAATATGTTTTAAAATAAATTAATTTAAAAATATATATCATATTATATACTTAGTTTAAATTGACAAAATCTAAACAAATACTTAACCTAATGATGTAATGCTTATTTTTTTCGTGTCACTAGTATTTCTAGATCCCACTGCCGATTTTATCTTCTTAAGAGACAAATTAAATTGTTCAAACAGAAATATTTTACAATAAGAAAGTAGAATATTTATCTTTTCTTTATCGTTTAATAAAAAATATACTAATTTGAACTATCTTTTTGACCACCAACACTATAATGGCATAATTTTTGCATATTGCAACAACTATGCCATTATAGTATTGGTGTTGCACTCAACAACAATATCTACAACGTAGAATTTTTCAACTAAAATATATTTACTCTGAGACGTTTGAACATAGTTTATAAAAATGTAGTATGATCTTATAAACAAATATGTTCTCTTAGATTCATATTAAGTTGTATGTTCGATATTTTTAAAACATCCAGCATTAAAAGCGTGGTAATGTTAAATGATTTAAATAATCAAAGTCCTTGCCATTTATTCGGATATTTAGTTTTTAATGTTTAATAGTACTTACCAGTGCAACTTTAGTTTTATAATTACTTCTAATCACAAATTGATTTTTATTACTTAGGTGATACAAGACATTCTTTAACCTAACTACCAGACTATAGTTAGTTTATAGTTATTATTTTAGTAAATATGGCTTTTATAATTATAAGTTTAAATAATAAGTAAAATAGTATAATAAGTAATAAGTAAAATTATAATAATAGGATCCATACTGCTTTCAGAACCTACGTGAGTTTTGCACGTTACATGAAAATATCATAATAATTCAGTTGCATGCAAACATTTATAGAGTTATAAAAAACCTAATTATCATTATAAAATACAATGCTTCAGTTATCATTAATATATTTAATATGTTTATGTTAAGTTATATCCTAATAATTTATTTAAATAAAAAAGATATTGACATATATTTTTAACGAGGCAGCGACGCAAACTGATTTACTTGTAAATTGTATATCATCTGCGAGAGAAAGGCACAACCGCGTTTGAGCCAGCCCATAGCTACAGTCAAATTGCTCCAGCTAGTTTATAGTTAAGAACGTATTTTGTGAGTTTCAATCAAAGACATAAAAACCGTTCGGTGATTGATTGAAACTTTATGATTAGTTCTAAATAGTATTTAAGGGACGATATAAAAAACTATATTCTGACGTTTAATAAGTGTAAAGTATTTTTTTTAAACCAATACTTTTAGTTTAAGATCTTAGATTAAATAACACAGACAGAATACAAAATGCAAAATAAATTTATTTTATAAATCATGTTTTTTTAACATATATTTATTTAAATAAAATTTTGTTGACATTTGTCATGTAGAATATAAAATTTTACATTAATTTAAAGTACTCGGATCGGTAATTCGAATGCCATTGATTTTCTTGAAATAACTCACAAACAAAATAGAGAAATACTTTTGTTTTATTTTGAGCCTTATTCCGTCGCAGTTGGAGCCGACTTTTCATTAACAACTAGTAAGTAATAAAGGTTAACTAAATAAACTCCCTGATTACATATTGCAATACTATATTAACTGCTGTTTGTAATTCTGAAGGACAAATATTTCAATGTTAGTTTATTAAATTGTAAGATTATATTAAATTTTGTGAAAATGACAAAACTTTTCATAAATATGTATTGTTGGCTCTACGTTGAGGTCTGTTTAAAGTAAAATAATCAATAAAAGCAATAATAATTAACGTGTTTATAGAAAAAAGATATGAAAAAATCAATTAGCTGACTTATCAGGCAAAAGTCATTGCTTAGATCGTTTCTCAGTATTGTATGTTCACTCTAAAAGACACATCAGAAATAAAAGAAAAAACCCAAGACATTGAAAGATAAAACGGTAGATTTATCCAAGATACAAGAGGGTTAAGCCGTCGTTACATTTTTGATATTCCTATAAAATATTAAAGAATGGATATTTGTGCAATATGTAAGGGTTCACATTTTATACTCTGAAGGCCGATGGAAATAGGACTTTTTTATTTTCTTTTGTCATGAGAATAAAGTCTTGTGAATATTTTTCTTATAACACATGAGAAAGGTTATTGTGAGTAATAATAAGTGTATTTATATTATGTATTGGCTTATAACCAAGTTGAAACCATAATAAAACAAGACAAGAGACAATAAATGTCGCTAACAAACCAGTCTCGCGGCGATGCGCCCGCGGGCTATACTCAGGTTATTTATAAATACAAAAGTCGTTTATAAAAAAAACAATAGCGACAATACGTAGTGAAAAATAACGATTTGAATAGTTCTGTTAGTTACATATATAATTAAAGTATATCTTTTAAATAAATTAGCAGGTATGTATTAATTAAATGGGCAATATAACGCCTGGAAATATTCTTTCTCACACTGGAAAGATATACCTATTAAATACTTAAACTTTTTTTTATTTGAAGTTATTATAAAACGTTGAAATTTCTTGTGCAATCTTAATAATTTATATATATTACATGTTGTTACTATAATACGTAAAATTTGAAACGTGTTTATATAATCGATTATCTGTTTGAAATTTGTTTCACTTATTTTTTAACTTTATAATTGCAAATTTATCATACTCTTAATTAATATTAGGTAAAGATGTATAAATTAAATAGAACATATAAGTACACTTCATTCCACTATGTAATTTACTAACGATACATAATATACTAGCAACATTTCATTCTGTACGTTAGAGAAGACCGTAGTGTTGTTAATTTGTCGTGGCCGCTGACGAAGGCTTCTATTATTACATTCCTAGCCCGAAATCCTCCCAACAACGTGAAAAAGAGTAATTTTGCTTAATCGTGACTAGTTACCAACACTTGCATTCAGAACTATATTTATAATTATAATGTCTATATCATTTTAATTATAATATAAGTTTAATTATAATATCTTTGGTAGATAGTGTTTTCTTAGATTTTAACGATTGTGCATTTAAATAACATTATTTTTTACGAATCTTTATCGCGTCTAATTGAATTTATATTTTACATTGTACACTTTAAAAAAATCCCAAAATTTTGAATGCTTGCTAAGGAATACCGATAAATACCAAGAATTATTCGCGAGGCTTTTGAAATTAACAATTTCATAATTTTAATACAGAAAATAGTTGGGAGACATTTTAACACCGGAGATTTAGTCATGAAAAAGGTGAAATTCCGTGTCATTGACCGCAATTTGAGATTTCAAGGTGCGTTTTATGGGCGTTCTGAACTCTATGCCCGGAATCTTAGACACCGTTGGAAGTAGATGACTAATTAATTGATTTACTTACAGTAACCTACAACTCGTCTCACCATGGACACGATTACTACAAAGCAATCGAAATGTCCGGTTTAGTTTAAAATTTATAATGTGAAATACAAATCATAAGCGAATTACATTCGTAAAAAATGGTTTTATTTGTATTTGGCAAGTTAAACTCTTACTAACTAAACTGAGGCTTCAACTACTACTATTTCTTACATACCTATTTCTTGCATGCACTGCTTGTGTGATATTGCTTTCTCTGTTTTTATATTATTAAATTGTTCCCAAATTCTTTCTTATGTTTTTCTGTGTTATTAGTAGCCTATTTTTGTTCCTATTACTTCGTTCTTTTTGAAATTTTTATTGGCGAATTTAAAGCTACACAAATTATCTTCTTTGGCAACGTCTTCACAATATAATAAGTGTTATTTGTAAGTTTAAAACGAAGTTAAATTTTAACAATAAAAAAATATTTTAGGTACTTTCACATGAAATTAGCGTTTTGATGAAATAGACACATATTTATTTATTGACAAATTTGCGGCGTTTGTGAAATTTCCATTTGAATTTTATTTCTATTCGAGGCTCGCATATTTCTATTTTATTAATTATTAGGTACATGCTCCGATATATAATCGTAATTTGGAGGGAAATTTGGGAATACAGACATTTATTTAGTCCAAAAGTATACCGTGATTATTAATATGTATTGTTTTACTTCCTGTTGTATCACGATATACTAATTCATACTTCAAAACATGTCTACGGAATGATACATGTAGAATAGAATAGAATACATTATCACTTTTATAATCTTAATTCTTTTCATACAAAAACCATTCGATTGTATTTAAAAAAAACACATTATTATTTATACCAGATGGTACAAAGAGTCAGTTCAGACGGTTGTTCAGACGGTACAAAGAATATTTTCCTCTAAAAAACTGTTTCAAGAATATGTCAACTAATTGGTACTTATATATCTTAGCTATTACTTTAATAAGCTCCTTAGGTAAACTACCTGAATGGCTCGCGAATACTTTATGATTTATTAATGAATATTGATTTTTATTAGAATCATATCATCATGTATTCAGTTTCACAGATTCGTGACATACAACGCCATCTTTGTTAATCCGGAGACTCTGGAAAAAAAAGAATTGAGTTTTTGAATTTTTGAATTTTTATCTTTAATTGAAATCAAAATTCATGTTTCATGGAAATCAAAATCAAGACAATTAACACCTACTATAAATTATAGAAATCATACTTATTTTCATAGACTTCTATTTTAAAAACAAACGAAATTGCACATCATGAGATCTAAAGATTTTTGTTATGAAAAAGCCTGTAACGGATTTTTGTTTTTATAGTTCATTAGTGTAACATACGAGATTTATTTTTTGTAATTTTTTCTGTCTCTTTTAACTTAGCAGGTCATCGCTTTGCTAAAAAGTTATGGTATAATGTAGAAAAGGAAAAGGAAAACTCTCCTTCCTCTTTTCTAATTAAGACAAGGAGTCTGATCACTTACTAGTATCTATTTCAATAACAATATGCAATTTCATACATTATTTGCTCTTGAATTATTATTATAAAAATATGTTTATTTTAATGAAAAAAAGAAAATACCATGACATTTTATAACTTAAAAATATATCTCTTAATCTCAATTAAGTGAATTTAATGAAAATCTAGTCTCATTATCATTTTATTATAGCAAGTTAAGCTTTGTAGACATTTGGTCAAACAAAGATTGGACAAATGACATTATTTGCTAAGTAAGGGTTATTACCTATATTTACATTTAATTAAAATTTATTTTCAACAATATACTACATATTATAGTAAAACAATTTCAATGATATAAGGAATTATTGCAAAGAAAATGTCGTCTATTGTAATTTCAATACATTGCGATTATACAAAATATGTTGGGTAATATTATAATGTTATTACTTATTTACATTTAATTTATTATTACTTATTCAATTTTGATCATATAAATAGAACACTTATATCTAATCACTTCTGATTAATTAGTAATTAATAATGCCTAATAATTGCAAAAGAGAAAACAATTCTACTTTCAATCACGTCATAAAATCGCATTTCAAAGATGATTTCAAAGCGCTCGTCTGGGACTATCTTTCACTAATAGCTTTCCGATAGAAAAGAGTAAATAACTGCAGAAAATTATTATAAAATAGAAATTGTTAAGTCCCTATGTATTTCTTTACTAATATCATAAATAGCTAAAGTTTGTATGTTGAAGACATTTTACGAAAAAATACACCGAATTCCAAAAAATCTTTCAATTTTATTAAGAATTAACATTCAAGATAGTATGATAGGTTCTCTCATCACTCATATTATCCTGTTTAAATCAAAATTTATGAAAAAATATTAAGGAAAAATGTTTCATACTAATAGTACAGTAATTAAATAATTCAAAATGGGCTTCATAAATTTCTTTACTGATCCCAAAACTTGAATACTGATTTTGATGTACTCGTATTCAAAATATCTTTTTAGTTCCAGACGCATTATATTTCTTTTCGTATAAGTAATTCATGTCACTGAATTTGAAATGGTATTCCATTAAACTAAAATCTAGTTTAAATATTTATGTTTTTATAAAAAAACTAGGGAGTGGTACTGCTTTCTTTATATTGTTTCTCCTTGAAAAGTTCACGCAATTGCATGTAGGCGGCATAGCCAGTGCTACAACGTAGACTGGCGTAGCCGCACGTCGCTGTGGTGGCGCGAGTGCTACGTTATCAAATACGTGTTCGGATACTGTTTTCAAACTTATTAATTTAGTATATTTCAGTTCTGTTCAGACTAAATTTTTGTTTAATTTTTATTTGCCTTATTTAATTATTGATTGAAGTTGATTATAACTATTACTACTAAAGACTTAGTCCTAAAAGTAATGTTATATCTTTAATAACATTATAATGAGTGAGAAATTATTACATTTGTTGAAAAATGAGACTAATATCAATAGCGGGAGTAAAAGTGAGTATACTTATAAGGTAACAAATTAATAACTAACAAACTTTCTGTATAATTTATTTTAATGCAGGTTTTTATACTTTTTTATGATTGTCTTTATTCCATATTATTTTTAATAACTGTGTGGTATTCTATTGTCTATTATTAATAGAGCTGACCTTCTGGTAAATATAACATTTAAAATATATTGAATTTTAAAATAGAGCTATCTACTACATATAATATTTTTGTTATATAATTTAATACTTATTTATTAAGTAAAGCGAACTATTATTTTAATATAAGTATTGTATCATAATTAATGTATGTGTTATATATAATTTTGTCAAAATTTGAAGAATGTTTGAAATTTATTAAAAATAAAAAAATGCTACAATAAAGTTACCGTAAAATACTACGAGTAAATACTCGTAGCTTTTAACAACATTCAATTTAAAGATAAATAATTTTAATACAAGATAATATGAAATGGAGAATTTATAACAATTTTTTTATGATTTCAAGCATTTTTATATATCAATAAAAGAATGCGAAATGCGATTGCGAAAAATAAGTATCATAAATGTAATTTCATAAATATAAATGTGTTTTTTAACTTTTTTTTTCATGAAGTTTGCTGAAATAGTACAACAACTACAACCTAGCAGTATGTGAAAATATATAACTATTATTTCTTAAAAACAACTACTGCATAAGAGAATCTCAGTATTCCGAAGGTTTTACAATCATTAGAATATTTAAAGAATTTACTTTGTATATTTAATTAATTTTATTAAATCTAATTCTGGGAATTAGAACAGCAAACTGTAGATCGCTGAAATCATTGTCTTGTGTAGGAAGAAAATGGTATTCCATTTTCTTTATCAGTTGGCTCCACTGAACCCACAGGCCATCAAGTATTGTCATGTGTCGTATTTTTGACATATAACTTAAAATTAACTGTTAATTTTATGTATTAAATTCCTTTTTCTTTTTGGTCAGTAACGTTAAATATAGAGGAAGTGAATAAATATGCATTGACAACAACTACATTTAAATAAAATGCATTCTTTTCGTCATTTTCTTATATTTTTTTAATAACGGTTACTTGATATACATGTTTATAGTAGAATGGAAGTAAATGATATTAATTAGAACTAGAAACCAAATTTTTGTTTAAAAAACTTTTGTTTGAAATTTGTTACCAATCCTCAATTTTCATGACTTTTAATACTATATGAGCGAAGGGTCGATTTGAACGTTACAGGAAAATGACCCAGTTGCATGCATGCAAGTAGTAAAGAAGTAAATCTAATTATCATTAATCAAATAAGACGCTTTCGTAATTATCAACTGTGTAATAAATATAACATTTCTAGTAACTTACCTCTATGTAATATCGCAAATGTTTCAATTATTTTTTTAATATACAATATTATTTTATACATTACACACACACACACACACCAATACATACACCAATACACATCACATACACGTGTATAGAATATATTGTGAAAAGAATTATTGTGCCTACGAATGTGAAGCCTTATCACTCAATATAAAACACACTTTTGTGTTATAATAACCCTAATAACCACTCTTATGGGGACGTGCTCGTGGTCTCTACACTTAGTTATTAATACATATAACGGTTATTTATAAAAATATAATGACGATAAGACTAAAGTAAGAAAAAAGTATTTCCAATATTTTAATAATTTTCAAATCGTTAAAAAAAAATTAAACACGAGTTATGTCAAAAACATTTGAATTCAGTTCAGAAGTTCATAATAATTGTGTTATAATAATACAATAATTCTTAAAAGTACATTTCTTATTAAATTGTAATCGACTTCCCTTCTTTCTTCTTATTCGATTCGCCGCCGTCCAATATAATGATGACTAAATTTTACAATAAATATCAATTAAATATTTAAAAACATTTGTTTTTTTTCTGACTTATATTAAATACTCCACTTTTTTAAAACGTTAAAAACCTGTAACCAATATTTCAATCCACATCTGCATTATAAATTTATTGTTGTAGTATTATAATTGGGAATCACTTTATTTTAACGAGGTTTTTACGGAATAATTTTACAGGTTTAATTGCGTGCCCATAATAAGATAATTATTTTTGCTGAATAATTACTCCATTATGTCGATAAATATGACTGACTGTTCCAACAGTAGTTATTTATTCGCAATCAGTAGATGTAATTAATTATCTCAGCAATGAGATATATTTTTATTTTTTAAAGTTTATTTCATGAGTTCTCATAGCGTGAGAGAGAGAGAGAGAAACAGAGAGAGAGAGAGATAAAATAAACAAAAGATTATTAAACACGAAAGGCGGTTAACTTCTATTAACAATTATTACAAGTGTCCTTCGCAGTCCAATAGGCAATCTAATTTCACTTCACCATGAATTTTACTAACTTGTCAGGCCGTACACTTGTATCTACACACGTACGGACTGACTGACTGAACGTGTGTATCTAGCAACACACGTACTCACAAGTTAGTAAAATTAACTAGACTAGGTAAAAAACCAGACTAGGCCTCAGTAGTGTTAATTATAGTAGTAGTAAACGCTGACGAAGGCTCCTGTTATTACATTCCTGGACTAAATTCCTTCAAAATACGCAAAGGAGCGTAATTTGGCTTCTCCGTTGTTAGGTCCAATGATATTTGGTTCTTATGACATGAATTTATTTTGTATCAGAGCTATATTAATATTTTTGTGGTTTTACTTTGTTTTTCTGCTAAATATTTTTACCTATTTATGTTGACCTCAGTCGGTTGTTGGTTTTTAATTATTAAATACATTGATTAAAATAACTTATGGCCGAAATTCGACAGTAATTTTAATTTTTAATGTTTATGATGGTTTGGGTCAACACCGCATATATGCATAGCCGTGGATATATTTTGTTCTTATTCTACTCTATCTTATTTTTTTAATAGTTCTTAAATAGTCCCTTTAAAATTAATGTACGTTTTCTATAAGTATATGGGCTGTGTTTATTCATAGATTAAAATTGGTCAAATGGTTTCGCGAGATCTTACTTAAAGATTTTTAACAATGATAGCTTTTTTAATAATGTTATTCTCGATATATTATTAACATAGTCTCCCCCCTTTCTGTAACTTCCACATTAGTATACCTTTTTTTCTTTTTTGTATTTTAAATGGACAGTGCATTTAAATATATATAAATTATAATGCAATTCGGAGATGTTTTTCGTACAGTTATATATGTGGGTAGTTTATCCTCTCGCTACGATATGCTAAAATGTGGAAATGGAGGATTTATTAAAATGCTCTCTTTAAATTGTCTGATGGAAATTTCCGAAATGGAATAAAAAAAGAATTTGAAAAAGAGAGATGTATTCTGACCTAAACCTTACTATGATATATATTGCAAAGAATAGTTGTAATTCTAACTTTGACCAACTCTAATGGAACAGTCACACGATATCGATTCTTTATGAATTAAACATCAAAGCGGCGGAGTTACGTGACAGCTTGACAAATATTATAGATGGTGTTCTATTCAATACATTTATACTTCATGATTTTGGGGAGGGATACCTTTTTTAAACATATATTCTGACTTGTAAATTACTTAAATTATGTTTAAAAAAGGTAATTTGAGCTGATTACAGATAATAAAACGATGGAAGAACGCATATAAGATGGAAGAACGCCTTTTTTACTGTTTACCACCAGAATGACCATCTTCTGCTCCTTTGCTATTCCACTATTAAAAAAAAAATTCTATTTGGAGTTCATTATTGTAACGAACATAAACTATTTTTATTGATTATTTGTTTGTATTGGGAAAAGCTGAATATTTTTTTCACATATTCCGTTTTTCCAATAGTAATAAATTTTACAAATATTACTTAAACATCATGATAAAACCTTGTTCATAAATATCTAACCTTCTCATCGGTATATACCGTCTTTGTCCTTCAAAGTGTTATGAATTAATTATTATATCAAATTTTATCATTAACAGATATTCGGTTAACAAAGGTCACTGGATATCCGTGGCTTAAAAATTAAAACATTTAACTATTTAATTTATACGATCATTATAATTTATTATGCATATTAACAAAAAAAGAATAAAACAAACACATTAATCTATATTATTGAATTCAGTTACATTATAGATATTTTTTGACCATTTATTTGCCAATAGAGTTAACGAAGGATTGCCAATAGAGTTAACAAAGGATCATCAATAGAATTATATATTGATAACTCTAACTCATACTAACTAAAACTAAAAAATATAAAAGCAGACAATTGATACACTACTAATGGGCAAACATAACATGTTCTATTATAAATATATAATCGTAATCGACAAGTGAAGCAAAAC
Source organism: Dircenna loreta (assembly GCA_963555665.1). Lineage (NCBI taxonomy): Eukaryota > Metazoa > Arthropoda > Insecta > Lepidoptera > Nymphalidae > Dircenna > Dircenna loreta. The sequence continues at coordinate 13,626,719 of OY743092.1, forward strand.
AACTAATAATTATGTATAATGCTCACCTGCTGTGTTGATTATTATACAACAAAGGTAAGACGGCAATAATATTGATTTTTATCATTAATGAAAGTTCAATAAGAACAAACCAGTGGCACTAGCTCTGCATATATTAAAGGTTTTGCAGAATTCTGAACGTTTGTACAAAAGCCTTCATCTTAGAATTTAATATAGGTATGCTATAATGAACGCCGTTAAGTGGCTACGAAAGTATTTGTAACATTCAATGCCATTTAGACCATTTAGGGATACTTTTTTGTATTAGAATATTTTTATAATAATATTTATTAAGCAACTATGAAGTTACTGAATTTTTGTAAGTAACATATTTACGGAAGTAATTTTGGAATTATTCTGTAAACTTGTGATGTCCCAAGTCTTCTGAAAGAATGTCATATTTGAATAGCTTAATTAGACTTTTTGGTTATTATACCCTTTGAACTTGAAAAGAAGCATTGGTGTAGTTCCAGTTCAAATGAGAATGGTCAATTCCATTTTTTTTATGTAAGCTGAGTCAAGTCAGTTTAATCATTCACGATCATCATTATTTCTCTTTCTCGCTTCTGAGATTCACACAATCTATAAACAATTGTAACTAATACAGAATTATAGAATAATATATTCACTAGTATTATGTTTATATATCCAATGTTTATCAGACATTGTTATATGTTTTTTTGTCCCTCGAGGGCAAGAAAAACTCTCAGCTTGCCAGTATTTGTATTCGACACTCCATTAATATAGAATGTTATATATAACTTCACTCATATTATTGTAATGATGAGAGAACAACTATATTCTTTGTTATTTTTTTCCGAAAATAATAACACTTCAAAAATCTTCAATTTATGATAACAAATCTCTTGATATAACAATACTTGACTTACAATGAATTGATTCAACTAATATTTTATTCACGAACCTTCCATAATTTTAAATTATATTCTTGATTCATTAAGTCCACTGTAGGTTTTGTTCAGAAACCTTTGTTAAATGTATTGATAAATGTAATATGAAGGTAATTGTATATTCAAGTTTATTGACGCGTATCATAAATGTGCTCTTAAATAAGTAATAAAGCCAATAATGGTCCTAATGTTATGAAAATCAAGCCTTTTACCATTTTCTTATCATTTCTTAAGCAAATATCATCTTTAATGCTTTAGAAATATGATTCAAAATATTATTTTTTATAAATCGAACAATTTTTTGTACCGTAACAAGCAACTATTAGTTTTAATAATCCATTTCCTGTACCATTGATTTCAATACTATTTATGGTAATAAAGTAATAGTATTTACATTTTATTATATACACTGTAATACAAAACCTAATAAATGTCACCATTGCCTTGTCCCGATGAAGACGTATATGTATAGAATGCTAAATTCACCGAGCCTGGCAACGATACCCTAGCTCAATACGTAGAACTACGGGGTGGTTTTCCACTGGTCGCGGGTTCGAATCCCTCCCCGTATCGGTTTATCAATTTATTTTTCATTTTATATTCATTTAAACTTGAAATAAGCTTCACATGGCTAAACATGTCTATAGATATTTTATATACCAGAATTGTTATCAATTTTATTTAATAAGTGTCAAAACGACACCTACTTGACTGCGGCAATATTGAGGTCAGTGGATAACCACTGGTATAAACCTATTCTATTCATGTTCCCAGATAAGGCGAATATTTATAAAATATATCACAGTGTGCTGAAACATCTTTTTGTATCGGAGGTTAAACTAAATGACGACAAATGTGACTACACAGCGGGTGTTTTCACTAAAAGTACAATTGTTTGTCTTAAGCTTAAGATATTGTACCGTTAGAAAAATAACCCTATATAACCCTACGAATTTTTTCTAGTTCTTTTCAAGGCGTTTGATCTGGTATCGTATGATTTAATTGGCTCTTCTTCACTCTTCGTATAAAAATTAGGAAAGTCTGGTGATATGGAGTAGCGCTTTGTCTGTTATTTTACATTATGGTATAAAGTAGGGGGGATTGACCTCCCCTTTCAAGTACCATTTGTATATGAACAAATGGAAAAATGAAGCTCAATAGCTCTCTTATTTCCAGACGTAGAAGATTTGAGTCCTGTCCATGTATTTTTAATCACTTTTTACTAACTAAACTAGGAACTAACTGGTAGTATCGATTCGATATGAATTAAGTATCAAAGCGGAAACGTGACGTGACAGCTTGATAAAATAACAATCTTGATAATATTATATTTTCCTAAATCTTGACGAGTAGCAAGAAATAAAACTAAACTAATCTAAAAGATTTAACTGGCGTATAATTGGATTGCCGATACCGGATACCGTTTATTTACATCTGTGGATGATGTTAGCGGCATCTAGATCTCGTCTTCGTAAACACCAGTAATCGTAGTACCTAAATAGAATTTTATCCTACAAAGTTATTGCAATTAATTACATCTTGTAACCCCAGTAGAAACTTTCTAAAATAGAAACTTGAAACTAATTTACCATTATAGTCAAAACAAAATCTCATAAACAGAACTAACAACCCAGATAACGAGTTTTATAATATGACCAGCCTCCCCGATCTTCTTAATTCAGACTACCATAAAATGAGTTAAGTTTAAATTATCTCATGTATATAAGTGTGAGTTGACATTATCCACTTAAATATGTTTATCTTTGTGGAAAATAAACTAATTTTAAATTTATATTTATCTAACAAATGTTTCCGTTATCTATATACGTTCTTTAATAAAAAACTTTTTTTTTATTAGAGAAAGTATAGGTAATTGAGATGGATAGATTTTACTTTGTTAAAAAAACTTGTGGGAGGAAGGCGTTAAAGTATATTTTACGGTTTCATTGGGGTTTATATTACTTCCTATAAATAGTAATACAAATTTTGGCAATAGTATTTTGTTGACGGAAGATGGGGTTAAAAATTTTAGGTGACGATTTTTTTAGTTACAGGCTGCTGTAACTGGCGTTGCTTGAGAAGTATCCTACCAAACATGAATGTGATATTTAAAATGGAGCTACGGAACGGAAGCAATAAATCCAAAGGCTAATGGTGTGTTCACAGCGGTATATGTTCCACGTGACTTAAAACGTCACGTATACGAAAATTGCACGATTTTCGACTCTTGTACTCAAGCGGTAGTTGGAATACGTAACGTAACACGTATTTGATACTTTTAAAATAGAAATTTAAATATGGAATTTTAATGTTGGATACCAAGCTTTGTTAAAATTATTTATATTTATTTTGTTGATGAAGCGTTTGATATTACTTTTAACAAGATATAATTGTGTTATTTGCCATACTCGCCTTCTCGCGGAGTAATTTTTTGGAGTTTATATATATATTATATTTATATTTGTATTAATATACACGTGACAGAAAAAAAACACTTGAGAAATACCAAACGCGGTCTTTCAGACAAACGTGACATTGTTAGGAAATTACACACAAGCACACATAAGTAGGAGGCATAAATTTACAAGCATTATAAACAAAATTAAAATCCCATCTAAATAAAAACACACTAACACGTATACTTAATACGCACACAATGGTATACAAAAAATATAAGCAGTTAGCAAGAAATAAACATGATAATGTTGCATTCTCAGCTTATTTCTGATCAATAATATAATTTTACTGATTTATTAAATATTGATTTATATTTATTTAAAAAGGGAGGCAGCACGTTTCATATTTTGTTGCATAGACAGTGATGGAGTGTTTAATTAATGTATAGTTTGAGTATCCGCATATATTAATTATGAGATGATAGTACATCTTCCTAAAGTAGAAAAATGCACAAGCTATTCCTACTCCAAAGGACCTATTCCATGGATTCACCGTGTGGGTGCCGGGCCCATCGCGTTGCAGGGAGAGGAGTGCAAACAGTTCCTGCGACTTGCGACCTTTGAGGTTTAAGGGACCCCTTTAAAATGCGCATTCATGCTCACCTCAACTGGTTACGCTCTACCTACTACAACAAATTTGAAACGAAACCACTTATGCCACCTTTGGAGTACGTTCTAGAAATGGACTGACGACAGTTCTAGAGAGACAAAGATCTTTAAGGTTATAGAGAGATTTTGCCGTTATACCTCTCGCTTCTACTTCGATCGCATACAAATAAAATGTTTACAAATCAGTCGTCGATTATAAATTCTCTCAATAATTACATACATAGTCTTCAATAATAATAATCAACAAATTAAAAAATAGATATTCGACCAAAACTAACCCTATGTGTTTTAGGTTCGTAAGCGTTAAGTTGGAATAAGGTAGCATTTGGTTTCTGGATTTGTAAAGTTTAAGAGTATTAGAATTCACCTCACAACGGTTCTAATTTCAAGCTGATGCTAACCAGGATTGCATGATTTTGGAACTAATTTATATCCGAGGTCTGCTGTCGTAACTTAAGCAGTAATAGTTACAACCCTACCCTACCTTTACCAGATATAAACGTTTGTATTTTGTTTGTATTTAATTGCTTCGGGATTTGATTACGTCGATTGTTATTTGTATTGTTCTCGGAGTCACGGAGATCTGTAATGTGATAATTAAATATTACCTAAATTAGTTAAATTTATTTAGAAAATAAATCTTTAAAATAAGAGTGTCTAGTCATTTAGTGTCATTTATAAATATATTTGATGTTTAAAACAAAGTGTTAGCACGTAAAGGTTACTTTAAAAGTCACAGAGTATATAAAGGCGTATTACATTAATAAAAGTAACCTTTAAGTGTATGTGGTAAGTTTTTGCCAAAAAAAATTATTTATTACGCTGCAATCCGGAAATTAAGAGACTTACAACTTGGCAGAAATTTCGATGCGCTTTTAGGTATTTCATATAACCTCTTACAATATTCTTACAAAGACATATCTGATAACGATACTAGCAAGAGTAAGAACTGTAAATGTTTCCAATTTTTTAAAGACCAACATACTAACATTGCCTCTGGCCTCGATACCATTTATCTTAAACAAATTTATTTAAACGTGACCGCAAGAAATGGAAACTTATTTTTAAGTAATCTAAGGATGTTTCATCAAAAATGTTGTGAACGTTTAAAAAAATGCATGAAAATACATATTTAGACTCTTAATTTAAAAATATATTTCGTAAATAATTAATCTACATTATTTTAAAATGGCAACATGCTTATAGACATAGATTTCTACTATTTAATGATATTCTATACTGCAAATTTAAAAATATTGGTAGGAATTAAAAAACAAACTAAAAAATGTTGCCTATTTCCCTATTTATTTATATACAATTATAATATAAAAAATACTAAATTTAGCGATACGATAGCTCAGTTGACAAACCGACAGCTGGCTTTGTCTGTTATTTGGCTAACACATCAATGAAGAAACTAGCAAACATAGATGCGTTTTAAGATATTAAAAAAAAATTACCGCATTTAATGTTATACCGTGTTTTAATTCAAAATACAAGAGAAAAAATAATCATATTCACTCACCGATAAGAAATACAAATGTAAATAATATTCTTTAACAAAGGATTTATTAAAACATGTTTTTACATTAAGACCAATTCCTTATTTACTTTTTGATTTCATATACAATAACACCCGTATTCAAAAAATAAGATAAAAAAATACAAAAAATGTTTATTGTGAACAAATTAACTGTGAGAAATCGATTAATCCTGATATAGTTAGAGGTTCCATTCGGAAGGCCGTTAACGTTTTATTGCCGTAGAATCTCATTGCGTCTTTACGACTCCATTCGGTTTCATTCATAAGAAGGGAATTGTCTTTTAATAAGAAAATCTGGAAAAATCCGTAAGTCGTCCTTGTTCGCTTACGTTACTTTTTGTAGATTATACTTATTTTATGAAAACTGAAGTTTCTGCTCTGTGTTGATAGATTGAAGAGGAACTACATTGTTTATTTTATAAAATAATGCTTTGTACCTTACAATCATTTCACATTTTACGTCTAGACCATTTTATTCACGTGACGATAGACTGATTAAGTTAGAAAAAAATCTGGGCCTTTATTATTTCCATCTTATATATGATATTTTATTTATTCTTCGATTGCCGCTACAAGAACGACAACAACTACTATTTCCAAGAGAGGTAACTTAGCGAGTTTAAATTCAAGGCTCAGTTTACTAAATCGGGTAAAAGTTTCTGGATTCCGGAGAGCAAGCAACGCATACTTTACATACTAACGCCATCTAGTAAACGACTTTGTTACTACATTGGCAATCATTTCTTGTTGCATGCAGTTTCCATTGAAGTTTAAATTACACGACTGCACATCAATAGGGTTAACGTTTCTCTTAATTTCATCAGAATTTGTAGAAATAATTTTTAGTACCATCTCTAGAATTTAACCTTTTTAATTTGATTCGATATCGTCGGTATCTATTCATTAATCGTTTGTGACACTAACAAACATACATTATATATTTGGCATTGAGTTTTGATTAAATATATCCATCCAGATTTGTCCAAATAAATAGACTTCTTTGGTGCATTCAGAAATACATCTGGTAATAAACAAAGTATTTTAAAAATCAGCTTTTCTAGTTTTGTTCAAATTGCTTTTTAAATTGAGAAAATTGTACCTGAAATTCTTTACCAAAGTTGTCTTTATTACATGTACAGTGACAGCAAGCAACGTTCCCGCAATTGATTCTCTTTTGTCCACGAACATAAATAAGGATAACGACTTCCAATGCACGTAAAAATTTTCGGTTTTCGACATATAAATGCAATTTTACTTATCAATAAAATATTAGTTCAACGGAAATATAGTGATATTTGCAATTATTGATTACTGGATCTGAGTAGTCTAATGCCTGAATTTTTCAGTAGTTTTCAGTAGTCAATAGTGTTTAAAGTATTCGTGATGGCTAAAGTCGTTGTAATTGGAGCCTTGGGTGATTCTTTAAAATATATAGTAGGCATTTCAATCTTGCTTTACACGCTATAGACTGTTGGGTTATTTTTTTTTTGTAAAAGTAATAAGAAAAAATATAACGTTTATGCCCCTTTCCTAATATTAATAAATACATAAAGTACATTATTTTAGACCAAATTTGATCTAATTATAATCAATATTTCGACTACATTACCTAAAATTAGCAATCTTAAATTTTATTTTTCAGAACTGAACTGTTTGTTCCTTCTTATGCTACGGCGACTTTTTATCTTTAATTTAGGCGTAAAATATTGAAAACGATCAATCAAATGTAAATTTAAAACATACTTTTATAGAAATCAATGATAAGCACGTTACTTAAATATGGTTTTAAATCTTTATTGTAAACTAAAAAAAAAAATGAAAATAAAAATGACTTTAGAAATTTATGTTAATATAAATCTTTGCCAACGATATAAGTGTACACGCGACGTTGCCTGCCATAGCAGCTCCAGATAGTTAAATACAAACATCACATACAAAAGTCAAGTTCATATTTTAAAATTGTTAATAGGGACAGTAAAGTCTTTTCGTGGAGAATACGTAACATTAGTAGCGTACCATTTCAAAAGTATTTAAGTTTAAATTACATAGAATGGATCCATCCTATTTTTTTTATCAAAAGTCTTGACAAGAGACAAAAGAAAAAACTAAAAGTTTCGTTTGTCTTGGACTGGTCACGTAATGAACACTGTATCTGAATGAACCGTAAGAAGAATAGACACACGTAAATATTTAAATTGTATGGCTCAATCAAATAAAAAATTCTTCTTCATTACAGCTTATAAGCCAGCGATATAATATTTGATTTGTTGGTATATTTTTAATTTTAAAGGCAATCCAACAATCAAAAGAAAGCTATTTATGCTCATAAAGTATGATTGGTGTTCCAGAAATTTTCATCATTCCCTGAATTACCTTCAATTTTATTTGATAATTTTAATATTCTTTCTAGGTAGCTATTAAATGTACTAATTTAAATGAAACTTAAAAATAACTAGGTTATAAAATTTATTACTAATATTTCGTTTAACAAAACTAAATGATATTTTATTTGCAGAGCAAGTAACCTCAAATTGAAATGTCGCACTTCAAGAATTAAATAGAAAATAATTCTCGGTGGATATAGAGAGGAATAACATTTTATACTTTAAAAAGGGATAGGATATATAATTGTTATAAATTATTTATACACAGCGTAAAGTTAATTTTTAGGTTCATTTCACGTTTACCATAATATTAAAAAAAATCTCTAACATGCGCTCACACAATGGGCTTAATATGATCATGAAAGCGCATTTATTAACGATATTATAAAAAATACTTATTAAATCACTGTTTGTGTTTGTGTCCGTTCAAAATAAATTGTGAACTATAAATGTCACGAAGCTGTAGTAATTATATACAAAATGTATGTGTGTATTTAATCAAAAAATATACATCTTCTTTAAGGCTTCGGGCGAGTATAAAAAGTGTTAACGTTCCATTAACGTAAAACTGCAAAATATACACTATATAAAAATTATCTTTCGCAAGCATCCTAAATAATATTAATTATGCGAATGTGAGTTTGTTTTTTTTATATGTAACGCTTTAACGGATAATCTACTTTACTAATATCAAGAAATTTTGCTCACACGCTATAAAGGGTACAAAAAAGTTCACAGGGTATTTTTAACCCGAAATAAATTATACCATGGAACTGATTCCCTTGACTTAAAAAGAGTATTGTAAATTATAATTAATGCAATTTCATACTTGGCGCATACATTAGATCCTTAAAACTAAACTTGGCTACTTTTTTCATAAAAGAAATAACATTGGTAAACGTAAATTGCACTAGAATATTTTGGTATTTAATTGATCGAGATCATTTAGTATTCTTCCCAAAAACCGGAACAATAAATTTTCGTTCTCTCTTTCTCTGTTTAATTGTTTTATATAAATATTAACGTAGGGTTTCTACTGTAACCAAAAGTTAGATTTTTTGCGTATAAAAGTAATTATTTTTTGTAATTACATAAATAACAATTGTTGCATTGTTCCCTGTAATTTCAATAGCTGAAACAGAACCTTGTAATTTATTTACCAACTTAATTTCACGAAATAACCAAAAATTTAAAACTAGTATCAGCTTCATAGGTATTCCAATCGGATTCCAAATTTAAATTTTAAATTTTTAAAACTCTTGTTCTATAAAAAAGAAATCACCTTTACTATACAGGTCAAACGCAACGTTCTTGTTGGCTTAAACGAGTAACATATTAATACTTAAAGAGAAAACTTTTTATTCCTTTTCTATAGGGAAATTGCGTGCACGAGAAAATGTGATTTAACATTGTTAAAGTTTCTATGGAGACCAGTCTATTAGTGAAGATATTAAAAACGGATAAATATTTACTTACTTTATAATACATACGTACAATAATAAACGAAAAAGCTAAGTATTATTAAGTTCTTATTACATGACAAGCGAAATACCGATTCATCATGAACTATTCCCTGACTCCATTGGCGAGACTGTTAAAGATTATTACCAAGGAACTTAAAAAGGTCTTATTCCGTCTTTACGACTCCATTCTCATCGTAAACCCAAAATCGTTTTTAATGACAAAATCGACGAAAATCTCTTAGTTGCTAACATTAAATTAGTATTTAATCAAAAAAGTTAATATCTTATACATTTTTGTCATTAATGTATCTGTTATGACATAAAACATGATGATATGATAGAATTATTATACAAAACACATATTTTGTTTTTTTTTTCTTTTCATATTTCTTTTAGAACATCGTTTTCGAATGAGTTAAAAGTTATAGTGACAATTGTGAGATAAAACTCATTCATAGTATATAAAAAATAAAAAATATTTTTTTGTAAATAAGTAAATAAAATAAAGTCCAGCTGCCACCAATGGACTTCTGCTCGTTCGGTCAAACTGTATATGATATGATAGTATGTATGTATATGATAGGGTAGTATCGTCTCACAGAAGATCAACTATACGTAGCAATGATTGCTAGTTCTAGTAAGCAATTATATTGAGTGTATATATATATATATATATATATATATATATATGTATATATATATATATATATATATATATATGTATATATATATATATATATACATATATTTATTTCATACCTACTATTAGAAGTGACAGGGTCGATAGGATTTTTATTCCCTTTCTCCCCTTTATTTTGAACCCCCTTTCTCAAAGTAGAGTAAGTCCAGTAACCATTTCGTATCTGATTACAACTAAATGACATATTAAAATAGAACAAATAAGGTTTTCGGTATCCTCATGAGGGGAAAAGAGCGCAAAAAATTATATATAAAAACTTACCATACGTTGTTTTATGTTCACAGTTTCCCATTGTAATATTTATGCGAATATTATAACGTATATACTGCAGCGTATATATTACAAAAAACTGTAAGTTCCAGCGAAATAAGAACGAAGTTGCCTGACGCAATTTTACCCAATAATTTAATACAAACTAGACCCAGTTCAAGTCCGTATACAATACAAATAACTTTTAAGTTAAAAAGAAATAAAAAAATAACTTGGCACAAATTTCAATGCGCTTTCTTGATTTTTCATTCCAACTAGAGCAACGCTCTTCTCAAGACAAATATAGTGAAATAAATCTAACAAATTACGAACTTTTAGTTATGATTTTGTTTATTTAAATATGAATTTAGCTTGGAATTTATTTCATTAATATTTTAGAGCTGTTCCTAATATTATATATCTCTTTTTTAAAATTAGAATTATGATTTTTGAAATGAAACTTCCTTATTTTTATGTAAGTATCTGAAACTGACATATAACTTCAGTATTAATTTTTTTTTTAAATAATATATAATATATTTAGGAGAGTAACGAATATAAAAAAAAAGTAATTTCAAATCACAAAAATAAAAATATTAAATCAAGATTTTTCACATTCGTAATACATCTTTAACCATACCTTAAAGCTTAAAGCTTTTTATACCTTAAAGCTTTTTATTTCTTGTTTACTCAATGTTATATAAATATTTGTGTAAATTTATACAATCAAAATAAACACATCTATCTATATACATATTTGCGTTGCTCAGCTACAACACGGCGGCGGCTACTACAACCTTTAGAAATATTTTTAATTCAGCGCCGATCGATAATCGCTTAATTTTGAAGGTGATTGTGAACAAATGTAGAATTTTCTTTATTTGGAGTTTATAATACAAGTGGTACTTATAGGATCGATAAAAAAATATTGAAATTGAAATTTCGTTTTCAATAATTCATAAAAAACGTCATGAATGTCATGATGAAACTTCAAAGCCATTTATTTTGGGTGCCATGACGGAAGATGATGTACGCCCCCGGTCTTAAAATAGATCTATCAATTTGGTCGAGTATCCTATTGACCTGTTTTTGGAAGGTTGAGAATTATATTTGAATATTTCATGAGTGTAATCGTAATCTGTGTATCTTGTATAACTGTTAGTTAACCGCACTCGAAAATTTATATCTGCTTTTGGTCATAAAGTTCAGTTATCACATATACATTATGTCCAATGCCAAATTTATTATACGCAAACTGTAATGTAGTAGGCAAATATGTTTAAATGGTTTTAGTGAGACAAATAAAATGTTTAATTTGATCAAATATGTTCTTTTGAAATGGGTACAACTGACATAAGTAAAATTACTGCGTCAGAGACGACATCTATATAATACATGAAGATAATTACATATATCATCAAATCTGGGTAATGACTCAGTAGCTCAGTTATTAGAGTGACAGGGATGGCATCCCAGAGGTCACAGGTTCATTTCCTGCTAAGTTGATGAATTTGTATTGTTTAAAAATGTAAATAGCGAAATAATGTAAATAGCGAGATAATCCATGTAAATACATAAAAATAATTTTGGTCCTTTTTCTTTCACTATTTCTAGCAATATGATATATTTTATTACATTTCTTGATATAATATCTTGTTCCAAATATTTTTATCCTTTCCATAAAACATAAGTGACGTAGTTTTCGTACCGAGTATCAACGACACCTGTGTAGAGTTGGAAAACGGGTATTTTATTTTAGTCACACAAACACATTTTTCATATTTATCCCTTGCTATACACAAATATACATAAACATATAGAAACAGATCTGATTCATTACTCAGCTAGACTCTATTATCATGATATGAGAATAGAATTCCTTTTAGAGTTAGATTTATAGGACCAAGGAGAAGACAAAGATAATAAACCCAAAGTATTATAATGATGTTATATTATCCTCATTCCTCATCATATTTCAGATTTAATGTCAGATAGAATATATGAAAAATTCTTAATGGTATCGTGAATCATTGGTTGTTAATTTGGAAAATTAAAATGCATTAATTTGTTTTTGGGCATAAAGAAGAGGGTAAGTTGACGCCTTCGAGCATACACACGGAAATTTTAAGTATACAAAAATTGCAAATATACAAGTATGGAGTAATAAAAGTTAGCTGACATAGAAAATGCTAGACCAACCTCACTTCACGAAAAAACCTATAATAGTCGCTTTACGCCAATTTTCTGTGTGAGTGAATTTAATAAAGTCCAAGCTAGCCGGTACATTTAACAGCCAATAGAAATAACTACAGTTAGGTTACATATCTTATTCACTATAATTAGATTAAGACTTTAGCTAAGATTTATTAAAAACTATTACATTATCAAAACATTATTTTTATGTTTTAATAAAATGTCTCATACAATAAAGAAATATGGGAAATCGGTATCAGCATACAGAAATAAGGTTTTATCAGCTGCCCAATAATCTCACGTAATGGCTATAATACATACTTATTATATACGACACTCGTAAAATATAATAATCATGATCTAGTTGGGAATTCTATTCGAGAGGCTGTTAAATTTTTATTGCTGAGAAAATCTCATTCGTGTTGGAGACTATTTGGTACTTATTTATTAGACTGTAAGTACATCGCTGAAAATAATTTGACTTATAACTGTTTCGTTTATTTGGTATAAATACAGGAACACTTAATACTAATTTAAAAAAATATATATTATATGAATAATAATAGTACGTATTTGACATCTATTACTTTGATTCAGATATATGTATATAGGAATAAGTAAAAAAAGGATGTATGTTAAAATAAAAGGTGTTTATTTTCGAAGTGACGATTTTATACAGATAGTGAAATATAATTATTTTTTTGTGTGTAAACATATATTATTTGCGAGATGAATTTTATGCGAGCACGTGCATTGCATGGGTGCTAATTAGTACTGAATAGTAAAAAATAGTTTGAGTAAATAAAATAATAAGATTTTGGTTTGTCAGCAAGTCTTTGTCTCCAACGATTTCGGCTGTGCTCCATCTGTCAGTTCAATGTTGACTTTATAATTTCTAGATTCGATAAACTTTCGAATTGCCACGGGAATTTACCAATATTAATTCTATCATACAATTATTAATTTAAATCTTACAGTATATTCACCAAGATAATAAACTTGCTTTCAGACGAAGTATTTGAACTTATCTGGAATATTTCAGGATTTAAATAAACAGTCTTCAATATTACTAAAAGTTTAAATAAAAGATTGCTTGTATACAGTTTATCTTCATCATAAGCTATGACCGAACTCAACACTGTCTAGACATCTTATAAACTTTTATAAAGAAAATGTGAATTGATAAAAATGTGTGAAGTCGGAAATACATAGGGAAAATATTTATTTTACTAAATTTTGGCGTTTACTTTTTTCTTGTTTGTTAAAGTTGTTTTTGAGATATATGACAATTTTCAGTAGAATATAAAAATGTGTGTATGTGTGTCTGTGTGTGTGTGTATGTGCTTAAACACACAAGCAATTCAAATAATCTGAATGTATTTAATGTTTCACATCTCCATTTTGATCCACGCGAGCGCAACTTATTAATATTTCAATATTAATTGCCTCAATGGAATTAGCCTATGATATTACGTTAATATTCGATACAATAAGGTTTTGACAGCTATATGTTTTAAGACTTATTCTGGCTTTTATATCTTCTTTCTTAATTTTTTTTACAGAATGAGGGTACAACTTATAACATTATGTATATATATATTTATATACATATATATTACCTATGTTTTTAATTATTCTACATTATAACGCTAAACGTGTATTAAAAAATAATTGTGAATATAGTTGCTAATTTAGATTTTCTCAGCAGAACAATGGATCAGGAGAAAAGAAGCTCTAAGAGTGCAAAGAGAATTACAATTTGGATTAAAAAATGAGAGAGCGAGGCGACAAGTCGGTAAGTATTCAATGTATGAGAGTAAGTGACAATGTAAAATGAGATCCTATAAATAATATTTTAACTAAGTGATATTACTGAATGAAGACGAATAAGTATTGTATTTATAACTTCATTTTAATGTCACAAATAAACTCGCACAGGCCCAAATCAAATAATAAATTATTTCCAAACATCATTCAAGCTAATGTACCTGATATTACTGTGACAGATACTTTTGCGTCGTCATTAATTATTTTATTAACATAACCATAATTGAATACGCCCTCTCAGTCATTATTATTAATTACTACAATTTCATACATATAGTAAACGCTGTGTGTAATTGATTGACAAATATTCCCTTAAAAATAAAGTAATAAATGGATGAATATAATAAACATGTAACACGTCGCAAAATATGAAAAAAAAAATTTTTTCTTAATCACCTCTCCTGTCAGCAGTCATGGCATTCATTTTGAATTTTGTAGTGCCACTTCCCTTTGTCAAATTTTCTAGTACACTCATACAGTAGAATAATCCAATTTTTCTTAAAAAGACTTTAAGCTTTAAATGGTTTTTGGATTAGGATTCGTAAATTAAAGCATCTATTAGGTTTTTACTATAAATTGTAATGTTTATTACAACAACCCGTTATAAGAAATATTTATATTCACGAACAAAAGCGTGACTTTGAAAAGCGATTGCAGCTTTTCTCTTTATAATTGAAATGAAAATTTTCCATTGTATGCTTCAATCAATATTTTGATGGAATATTGATTCAATGTACAAACTTTTTAAACGTATTGTGATACTATTGTTGAATCCAATTTTTCTGAAAATATATATTTTTTTAAATAGTATCTGAATAAAAATTTAAACAATTCAAATTGAATTTTTCATAATTTTATATTCGCATTCAAATGTAAATTTTCATATCAGATCAAATCTAAACATTAGAATATTGATTCGTTCGGAAATGTCGAAACAATAAGAACCTTACAATCTCCTGTCAAGATAGCCGGAAAGGTGACAGGTCCCACGATTTATTTTACTTCGGTTTATAAATAATAACATTGTAAGTCGTAAGTCGTGTAAGTTGTAAGTGTATGGAAGAAAAACTATTTTAGTTATGTACCTGTATTTAGTGAGATAGTAACGTATTTTTAGTTAGGTTATTTCTAGTTCTGGTATATTTACCCTCGTTGATAACTATGAGTTACTAAATGAACATCCTTATAAATATATATTCACATTTTTACTGTATTTAAAGTATCGAGCGTCCACTCCCATCGATCGCACAGACAAGGACACAAAAATAACCTTGGACTAATCGAAATATAATTTCATGTCGGTCACGTGACGGACTCGAAGGTATCTTCAAACATTTAAATAAAAAATGTGTTTGATCTCATGAATAACAGAATAGACAACTCGTATGAAAAAGAAGAAAAAATATATTGTTATATGGTTTTTTACGCATTATGATAATTTACTATTATATATAAATGTATTTGAATACAAGACTTTGAAACCATGATTTGTCTTTTCGCTGAGTGAGTGAGGTTTTCGGTGGCCCAAACATCTCCCCCTCCCTACGGTAGCAAAGTTAGAAAAAGAAATGCCATCAGCTGAACTAGCGTTGGAGAATCTCCCTTTGGGTTTCCAAGTTCTGATCATAATATTTCTGGGAGGGGGCAAAACCGCGCTCAGAGGCAAGAGCAGGTGGACTTCTGCAACATCAGTTATACATTCTAGTATCCACACTATCCACTACCACCTCGAGGCAGCAAAGCCAGCCTTGCTCTTTTTGATATGAGACGCAGATATCATATCCAGGGAACACATCTTACCTTTCCTACCCTGGATACAGCTTAGAACACGTTTTTATTCCTTGTTTTGACTACTTGTAACTCTTGTTAGGTTTTTACTAAGTTGATGCGCTTTACCACCTACGACTACATATCTACCTCCCGTCAGGTGGAATGTAGTCAAGCGTCAACTTAGTATTAGTTTACAAAAAAAAATAGATGTCCTGGGCGAAGATAGTCTCTTAGGTGACCCGCTTGCCTCCATCTTACATTAAAAAAATTAAAAAGAACATATAATTAAAAACCTAACACACCCATCAACTAATATGTTCCATAGGGATTTGTAATTATTATGTAACCGAAAAAAATTGAAAACTCCATGTCAGGAAATGTACAATTATTTAAGCCAAACGACCCATTCAAGCTGTTACACTTAGATGGATATAAAAAGATTTAAAAAACAAAACAAAAAAAACAAATTTATTACTTTTAATTCATTCCTTGAATATTTCACTCTCCTTTAAATATCTGTCAGACTCTCTTCAGACTCTTATTTACACGAATTCCTGTGCTTTTAACATATATAGAATGAATATATGTTAAACTATATCTGTTATGGCTAATGACCTTTAACTACAGATGATTATATTATTCTGTATATAATAGAGATTATATGGGTAAATACTATTAACACAAATATTTAATACAAACACTTGATTAAGTTAATATATACATACATACTGTGACTTAATGAACAACTTTTACAAGAGAAGGTTATTCAAAGGAGTTTCGAATATTCTTCTTTTGAAGGAAAAATAAAGATGATCGAATTTATGAACGTCTGTCTGATTGAGTAGAAAATTCGTGTTCACTTTCATAATGGCATCTGTCATGTCGAAATAATATTATCTGATACATCGTGAGCAGGTACCTGACCTTCATTTTGATATCTTATTGAGATATTTTCGTATAGTGAAATAGTCAGTTTAAGAGTTTTTAAAATAGCTTAACTCTAACTAACGTTGCTTATAAAATCTACTCATAATATTGAAACAAGATAAGTTAGAGAGTCACTCTTATCAGAGAGTCAAAGACACTATCAAGATACTACCACATCTGAACTTAGTAGCTAGGTCGTACTGTTCTTAGCCTCACTAAGTCTGATAGCAGTAAATAATTCGAAGTATACATAATTTTATTTAATAATAACATGTATACTAATAACAAAAAGTAGTTGCAATAACAAAAAATCTGGTTAAAATCCCATATATCGTTAAATGCCTGATAATATGACTGTTATATATATATATATATATATATATATATATATATATATATTTATATATAATATGACTGTTGTGAACTTCGTAGTTAATTTAATTTAATTTTACATAAGTACTTCTTACACTTAATATATATTTAATATCACGGATATAAAAAAAATGTCTTTGTTTTCAAAGTACCTTATGAACCACGACTCTACTTTATTCTTATAGAATAAAATTTAAATTAAATAAAACGCAAAAAATGGAGCTGAATTAAAGGCATTCCTATTTATTAACTGATTATTATTTGATGTTTTTTGTCAGTTAGCTAGTGATCGAGAAATATTTAAAAAGAAAATCAAACTGGCTGTCTGCAAAGACCAAGGCGCAATAAATGAATAACGAAGTTCTTTGAAAGTTGTTGATAAAGTTTTAATTGTGTTTCATACTTCGTAATATCAGACTGCGTTGCTAATAATGATGATGAGGTTTCGCCTTTGATAGCTTTGGTACTTAGAAGTTTTTATTTTGTTGGCGGCCGAAGAAAACTATTTATTTTTTCTTATTTTACAATATTTACTTACAATAATTAGCAATACTATAATTGATTTTAAAATTATTTTTATATAATATTGAATACATTGTTGAATATGATTTTTTGTTTAATAAAAGTGACGATCTTAAGGCTTTTAAGGGAACTGTATAATCAACATATTTTGAAATATGTGGATAAATAGCTATCGAAATATAAACCATCATTAAAAATAACAGATATGAGTGAATAATAGTGTTTATCTTAATATACCAACGCAACTTTTTACAGTTACGGTTTTTGTACAGATATCACAACAATATAGCCCTCAGTTTTCAGTTAAACAACGAATTACTGGCGAAACACTATTTCATGACTAACGTAACGTAACGTAAAGAGGAAGACAGAATGATTATGACAACGTTGTCTCACTCGCACCTCGTAAAAATAATATTCTTAATAAATTAAATCTTATATTACTATGGACAAATAATTTAATTCATTGTTGCCGAAGTATGAATTTTTTTTAATACAAACTTTTGTAATACATGACTATGTATATTAATAAAATATTTATTTCTATAATAATTATTAAATATATTTCAGTACTAAAATGAAATTAATCAGTCACAAGACACAAAGGCTTATCATCGAAAGAACCAGCTTGGTTATTTTGTCTATGCTGAAATATAGGTAGGGTAAAAGGGTTCAATTTGGACCTTCCAAACCACATTATACTAAATATTCACTGACCACTGCAAAATTAGTAATACGATTCTTGATGTGACCCAAATTGTATATTGGGGACCTAATTTAAATTAATTTATACATGGAATTTTTGAATATTATTTTTAACTATTATACGAAATGAATAATTTAAGAGATTTCGGTCGCTGTGAGCATAAAACAATAAACGTGATATGTTTTGTAACTCAGCAATGTTCGTGATAGAAAAAATAGTTTATAGGGAAAAAATCGTAATCATAAAAACAACACTCTTTTCTGGTTTTTTATGACTATTAAATTGTTCAATTTTCAATAAACAAATAACTCATATATTATACACCTAGGTGTACTAGTACTTACCTTGCTGAGGCATCCTCTATTTCTAAACACATACGGTCTATATTAGCATGTAACGCTTGAACAATGATCAATGGCAACTGACTTTTAAATAAATTTGAATAAGGTTTCAGAAACAGAAGAATATCTTAAATTATTCAATAGATTTCACTATGATGTCGTAATATTTCATATACCTTAAAATAATATTAGTTTGTAACTTTTTCCGTTCTTTTATTTGTTTTCTTTCCGTTCTTCTATTGTTAAAAAATATTAATTAAGTTATAAAAATCCGATACAAAGAAATATCTTAAAGATATTGTTATTTGTCTACGTATTTATAAATTTGTTCGCTTCTATTGCGATTCCAAAAATATGGAACAAATTAGATGAAAATTAGCATAAAAGTTTCTTTTAAATGCTGGAAAGGCCAAAATTTTTACCGAGAACCAAACAATAATTATAACAGCTTAGTAAAATATTTTTAGAAAAATATTTCAACGAATTTCATATTTTTCTGAAAACAAATTTTCAATAGATAATCAAGGTAGAGTATACATTATTTTGATGTTAGATTAAAGATCATCTAATAATATGAAAATCCACAGAAGCGGTGACGGAATCCAGATTGGAGATAAGCTCCCGTAAATCATCTTCCCCATCCCGCATCTCGGCCGGTAAGAGTGGTAAATTATATATAGAATGATTGATGATATACTCACCTTATACTATGAAACACTTTTATTGCTTTTATTAATTAAATAATATCGAAAATGGTTTCATATAACTTTTTCGTTCGTAAAATTTTATGTTAATAATTTCAATATTTTTTTTTGCTGTTTATTCAGATTGGAGTGGTGCAACGGGTGGGCCTCCGGCTGAAGTGGTGCTGAGACTTCATCCGTCTACAACAACTTACCCAAACCATACAGCGAGATACAACCTTACCACAGCTGAGATTGGTGAGTAATCAAAACCAGCGACATGAGTTTAGATAAAACTGTTCGTTAAAAAACATCAAAGAAATTTGATATTATCAAGACTCGTTTTGAAGTTGAAAAAGAACAATTAAGTTAAAATATTCTGCACTTTGTGACAACGGTAAGTAAAGTAAGTATGGATGAATGATATAAAAATATTGTATATAAATCAATGTACTCGGACATTTTTAGCGGGTAAGTCATACGTTCCTACCATTTCCTTCATACAGAACTCAGTACCTGACAGTCATCACCTAGAATCACACAACGCACGTCATCCAATGGCCTGGTCTGTATGTAGTCATATTTGTATTGTTCGTTACAGAACGGAGTAAAGTAACTGATTGTCCACCAGCAGAAGTAGTTTTGCGACGACACACTTCAAAATCACCACCTGAAATTACAATCGCCAATATGTCCTTATCCAATATGGGTCAGTATAAGATAAGTTCTTTCAGAGCAGTATGCAGATACATCGTCATCAAACCATCAATGTTCAATCAAATTCTTTGTAGTAGTGCATTCATCCTTTACATAAAATAAGCGTTTTATATGTCATTACAATCTAGAATCAAAATTTAATACGTAATGTGTACTTTTATTGAATTCCTAATCAGGTTCTTCATCATCAGATGGCAGTGGCGTGGTGGTAAGAGCTGAAGAGGCCCTCATAGTTGCGTTCGTCCTCTTGCTATGGGTAGCTGCTATCGCGCTCTTCTTCAACCGATGGGGCAAGATCAGGTGCGTCTATAAGCTGTACGTAGATTTCTTGCTTTTGCATCTTTGGCTATTTTACTGAACTTTGATAAATGAAGCGTGCAAATATAGCTGTAAGCTTCCAAGTCGATTTTTGCTTCAATTAAAACTTAAATTTAATTACACTATAAAGAGCTCATTTCTTAATATTGAAAGAGAAATGACGCAATTTTATAATCCACGCTGTTTTACATAAAAACAATACTAAAACAAATATATATTTTTATTAGGTGTTTTAAAAACATTAATATTATCTACATATTAGCAAACATAGATTTAAATATACCTTAATGATATTAAATGACTCTTTTACATTTAGGATGCTAGAACCATATCAACCTAAATTTCAACAACAACATCGTCAAAGTTGCGTGCTTGCAGAAAATTCCGTTTCAGTGCCACCTCATGTACGTCCATTTACTTTACTTTAAGATTCAAGTGTTCAAAGTTAAAAAAAATCTCTTAAATATTAAAAACAACGTAAGCTTTAAGAAATTTACTAATCTTTACAATATTCTAATTTGATATGTTTTTATAAAATGGTGTAAGTGATAAACGTTGTAAGTGTAAATTCGTACGTCCAATTACTATAAAGTAGTCAGTAAAATAATTTTAGAGTCTTATTTTGTTTTATACTAGTAAGGGAATGATTTCATTTAATAATTCTTCCCTGTGTATTTTTTTTCTATCTAGCATCGAGCGTCTCTCTCTCGTGGTTGTGTTTCATATGACTACGGGGGATCATTTCCATCTTACCAACCCTGCGGATATCTTACGCATCGACAACGACAGGTAATATTGTGTTTTCGTTTACTTTAGTCTTTCGAAATGAAGCATGGAATTGAACACAATATTTTAAAAACTCTTCTATTTGTAGAATTCAGTATTTGTTGGAAGTATGGGAGGGATGGCTCTCATTCCTGAAAGTCCACCTCGGCGTTCTCGATCCGCAGCCGACTTGCCAGCTTTAATAACACCATCCGACCATATGCCCCGTACACCAAGATCATCAAGAGCCGCCAGCCTCCACAGTGCAGTAGACCTTAGAGTATGTGTCCCTTCCCCACGAACTTCAAGAGCTGCTAGTCTTCACTCAGCAGTGGATATGCCCCAAGGATCGGTTCAAGTCCACGTCCGGGGCTCAGTGACTAACTTGAATAGACCTAGGAGTCCAAGAAGATTAACTATCACCAATGTGTAAGTGAAGTGATATTGATGGACCAACTTTATTTTGTGATGATAATTATAGTATCGCGTATTAATTTGTTTTGTAAAAATGTATAATTTATTCTTATTTTAGTTCGAACTTATTGAGCTGACGTTTAAAGCAGACTTGCGTATTTAAATCAAATCAAAATATTAAAATCAAGTTTTATATAAATGTGCCTGGTATTTTATATTATGAATGTTTATTGAACTTAAAAATTTTTCATTACAAACATTAGCATTACCTTCACTACATTGGTAGTTATTAACATTTAAGTAACGTGAAGTTCTAGTTCAATGTAGGAAATACCAATTATTTTACTATAGCGTCTATTCGTTGGATGTTATGATGTTTTTTTTAACCTAGACATAAATAACTTATAAGCTTTTGCCTATCTTTAAATTTATATAGTAGAAAACTATTTATCTAGCGATCTCTTATCTCTCTCTTCATATCTAATTCTATAAATATATAATATATATAACGCCTCTAATAATATAAAGTCGTGTGGTGCTATTTAAGAAAACAAAATTGTATGTCCCTTAATTCTCTTTTATTAAATTTAAATATCAATAAATATTAAAAAATCTTTCTACCTAATAATGTATCTAACTTAAACGAAGTAAATAACAATGCTAAATCAGAACTATCAAATTCTATTGGAAGTGTAGATGAGACATCGCTCAAATATTGGTGGTGTTTTTTTTATTTTTGGTAAATTAGCTCTTCATATTCCTAATCTTTAATAATCTTAACTTAACTTAGCCCTGTCTAATACGTCCCTCACTAGATTTTCTTATAACTAACAAATCTTCATTACGTCCCTCACTCATAGTTATATACATGTAGCATTCTGAATGGTACTTAACCGACCTATTTTGATTTTATATTCTTGCAATGTAGTTACAATTAAGATATATAATATTGTTAGATCGAAAATTATGTATTTTTTTTATGATATAGGGACCCACACGGGGTAAAAGGTTACCTAAGCGATTGTCGTCGCTCATGAACATCTGCTACTCAATAGCAACAATTTCGTTTTTAGAATGGAGTACGCTTTTATCTTGAAGGTTTGAATATCGTACCGGTTTGGAAATACCTTAGGTGACAAGTTGTTCAACAGATTCAAGACAAAAGCTTCTAGAGATGCGTACAATGGTGGAACACCAGCTCTTGAGGTGATGAAAATGAAGGTTTTATCGCAATGGACGATGGCGAAAATATTTGGGTGGTATAAGTCCGAACAACGCTTCAGAGCACTCCCCGTGGTATAAGTGATAGAGAATGCAGAGTGAAGCTACATCGCCACGCAATGCCAAGGGATCAACCCAATTAGAAAGGTCTTGGCAATCGATAATACGACTTGCTCTCCGTTGCATCCAGGCTAAAGGGAGAAGTTGGTACTGGGTTTTCATTGCAAACAGATGAAACCAGTACTTCTCCTCCGGCCAAACCTACGCCTTACAGAGCAAGCGGTAGGCTGGAGTGAAATACTGTCTCGATTTGCTAAGCACACCGAACTTCTTTGAGTCCAACTCAGCCTTACCCTCAATATGACCGCGGCCCTGAAACTTGCTTGATATATCAACGCCAAGGATTCCAATACTGGCTACGGCAGTTAGAGCAGTGCTCTCAAATGAACTTAATATGTCAAACGGAATCAGCGCTATTCCTTTTCAGTTGAATTCTTTCATTTTATACTATATCGAAAAACCGTGGTGATACGTTCTATAATTTATCTTAACATACATCTGTAATCATTATCAATAACAAATTTACTTCATGTAAAAAACTAAAAGCCTATCCTATTAGTCCTAGCTTAGACTTTAGACTTTTCCAATATCTTGTATTATTACAATCTATCAATAAACATATTGTCTATTGCCAAATATTTAGCTACCGTGTAAATAAATTGATAGATATAAGCTATTGTGCAATGAAAATATGAATAATAGTCAAAATGTGTTAAATACGGAAATAACATCGTTATTCTAAATAACACCTCGATTTTTTTTTTACGTTTTTATAACCCATACAAATATTAAACGAATTTATCTAGTAACATGATCACAGTATCATTTTTATTTTGAAAAAGAAACAGTTTGTCTATTTAAGTGATTTTTATTAGAAATCAATTGCATTATTAATGTAAGTGTAAAGATTAAATAATTACGAAATAGTATTATATTTAAATATTTTTTTTTCAATTTAATTGGTTTTAAAGTACTTTTACTTTTAATTTCAGATTTATTTGATAAGTATATATTGAATATCACTACTCGGCTTTTAGTTCAAATGTTACTTTGTTTTTACCACCCTGTATGTATTAAACACAAATAACAAATAAAATATATAATAAAAAATATTCAAGACATATTAACTAATATAATATTAGTTAATTTTCGCGTCTTATTCTAAAAATATAGCTAAGATATTTCTAACGTAGATAATGTATTAAAGATAATGTAGTTGAGGAATGAAGTAAAAATGTCCAAATTCAAACTCGACCAAAACACTATTTTATAATTAACATTGTACTTTCAAAAATACCATTGTATTTAAACGGAAAACATATTTATCAAAATAAAATAATTAGTATTATTTTATGGCTCAATTTAATTGATAAAAGAACATACTTTCTCTAAAAATGTAAGATACAATTTTTAAATAAATAATAATTTCACAATATAAAGTAAATTTTCCAGCGCATTTTTGTTATCTTTAAGATATCACATACATTGATAAACTGGTATAAATGAAGCTTTAACATTAAAGTTAATATTATTAATTTTCTATAAATTACGCTTTATTCTGTGCGTGTATCTTTAATTCAGCATTGATTGCAATTATTAAATAAACACTTTCAAACATATTGGTATTTTTATTACAGAAAAACATAGGTAAATAGAATATAGCTGCTTCTTTAAACATTAGCTTGTATTTTTTTTACGTTATAAATTATAAAGTTAAGCCAGCAAAGAAATCTTATTGATTGAAAACTTCTAATTGATTGAAAAATCTTATTGATTAAAAAAATATTATTTTTTTATAATTGGCTTCAAAAATCTTGATGAATAAATCTAGCAAGTTCTATTCTGCAATGAAAAAATAATTTTTATTCATTAATAAGTAATCAACAGTAGCTTATAAATAAAAACACAACTAAAATAAGATATAACGTTATATTGAGTACAGTTCAGAAATAATATCCAAATATCGAGAATATTGTACGACCTAAATAAATATTATAGTTTTCTAAAAAATGCTTCTTGCATTCTATTTTGAGAATAAAACGTCTGGCTTCATAGCGGAGAATGAACGGACCAGAAATGGAATGAAAGGAACGGTTTTATGCGAGCGGTTTAAAAATAATGTAATAGATCCCGTAAAGTATAATTTTATTTATTCCTCATATATTCTGTCTCATATTGTCTTGTAATATATATACAGTGGTATCCGGTTATAACGACGGCCAAGGGACCGGTGACAATACGTCGTACTAACCGGAAGTCGTATTAAACGAACAGAAAAAAAATAAAATTATTTATCAGATATTACAGTTAAATGCCCGTTTAGCAGATAAAAAAAAACTTATTTTAATCAAAATAGTTATTTATTTATTATTCAAATTATGTAAGGATGTGTAATGTACGTACATAGTGTACCGCTTTCTTATAAGTAACTAGGTATAAATCTATCCTAACAACTTAACATTTAGTACAAAAAGTCTGTAATTTTTGTTTAATTTCTGATTTTATTTATTTTTTTATTTATCGTAGGAAGCACGAACTGCATTATTTAAACGAGACATATGGCTTTTTATGGCGTCATCTTCAAAATTAGAATGTACAAACACATTAAGCGCTTCTGCTGCTTTTCTGCTGCAATCAAAGGTGACGCGCGGGGCGACAGCGGAGCTAGCTATTCATTTATTCCATTCTTTTCTAGTAATTATTTGTAAACACGGCGACGCTCGTCGTTGTAACCGGACCGTTGTAACCGATTATGTGTGAATTTCGGTCGTTAAAAGCGAATGGTCGCTGTAAGCGAAGTTGTAATAAACGAATGTCTTTTCATACAACGTTATACTAAAACCAAACAAATGCTTTAACTTTCGTCGCTATAAACGGTTGGTTGCTATATGCGGAGTCGTACTAAACGGACTACACTTTGTATAAATCTTGAAGAGAAGTAAAATCGAAAATGCTTTTAAATAATAAGCGATATTTACTCTATCAATATTGCATTATTTTAATACATGAATTTCTGTTGTAAGAGGAAAAATGATTTGTCTTAATTACCCAATAAACTGAACAGAAACAGGTTCAATTTTAATAAATCTCTCTTTTGGCATTCTGTGACTAAATACCGCTCTACAAACAGACAGTACTTCTTTTGATAATATTTATAAAGGTACAAAAAATATGTTTTATTTATCCAAGAAACTATAATCCAAAGGCTTAGTAAGTGTTTAGGAATAAATTTTACAGGATTTTGAATAAACTTGAATGAAAAACTATAAATAATAAAAGTAATTTTGGCTTATATTAAATATCGAAATATAATCAAATTAAGAGTTTTTCATTCATCTGAATGCATATAAATACAGACAAAATAACTGATTAATAGCAGGGAGAATCCTTAAATATTGAAAACAATACAAAAATTGACATATTATTCATTATTCTGTACCGAGAGCTTATCGAGACTTCTACGTTTGTGCGGTCAAATACAATATTTAAACCAGATATTTCTACGTCGATGCAATCTTAAATAAATATACGGCATTACAGATATTATATTATTTCGATTATTAATATTTTTTAACATTAAGCTAAAAATCGGCCGTTTAGTTCATTAATTTAGAGTTGTGTGAACATTTGAGAAAAGAATAAATGAGAGAAAAATATTTTAAATCTCTTAAATGTAAAGTTCTAGAACTATTGTGTTTGAATATCGATGTTCGTCGTTGGACCTCTTTGCTTTAATTTGTCACGTTATTAGCACGATGATTAGCAATAATGTTGTAAAACATTGTACCAAAGTTCAAAGTACAAAGTACATTCCATCCATTTTGCAATTTTAGCTTCATTAATCAACTAACAGAAATTATTTATAAAGTTAGCGTTACATTTGAATAATCTGATAAGAAGTATATAATACTAGATACTGCATATTAAAAGTTTGTTTTTTTTTGTTATGTATACTGTTACTAATTAATTGAGTGGAGACTCAATTTCCACTCCGGTTCTGGCCAATTCCGCGTTTGTCTGTGTGTGTTCGTGTGTTTCGGTTCAGTCCCGCGATACAAATGATCTTTTTTAGCTGATGTCGATGAAACTGGGTATGCAGTTTCCTTGATTTTTTTCATCGGCGATTTTAATTGGAGGAAAGGAAAAGGAAAAGATGGCTCTTTTAAGGAGCCATTTATCAGCGGAATTCGTTCATATTTGACAGAAGACTTAAGTATTTTAATCTACAAAGTACGTAGTGAAAAAAAACTGGTTGAAGAGAAGGGTAAGGGGGTGCGAGCGCTCTCAATTTTAAATTTGTCTCTTGCCTATTGAGTGTTATTTCATTGGAAAGCTTTTAGAATCCAGTTTAATGAGAAAATAACAAAAAAAATGACGGTCCACATAGCGAAATAGAAACTTTAAAAGATGTGAATAAGTAGCGTGGCCATTGAGTATAATTCAAGTTTTAGTGCGAAATCTATACCGTAAAATGGGAATCTACTCGCGAGGTCTACTGCTCTCACAGAGCCACTAGTATGTATGTAGCTTTAGTAATATAGAACAAAAATATCACCATTACGGCAGAACTTCAGTCAAGTCATCTGGGATACCGTCCCTCCCTTTGGCGGTTAAATAAACTTAACATGGCTAACATGTTTGTGGGTAATTTTAAATATAAAACCCAATGTTATGATAATACCACATTACCCATTTAGGGTAATAAGCTTTAGTAAACATAACACTTAATATACTGCTAAGTTTCATTTGAACCCAATTAAGGAATCCCACTCCGAAATTAGAACTTAACCTTGGTCTGTTTCTGACTATTAATGGATATAATGTATCATGAAGGGTTGATATTCTAATTTGTCTTATTTTAGTATCTGTAAATAAGAAAAAAACTTCGGTATTTTGTTTCCTGTATTGGATATTGTTTATGATAAATTGTATATATTAGTACACGATTTGTCTGTATAAGTTAAAAAAAATCGTATTATATATAAAATTACTTAAGTGTATGCATATTTCTTTAATAAATACTTGTTGAGCAAATACAAGGAAAAATACATTAGATTTTGCGATTACTTTGCTAGTTCAATTATCCGTGGAGTATAAGCCTTTGTGTTGAATTGCAATATCTATATTGTTCCCAAATTTTCTCTTCATTTCTTCCGAATCATGAAGGGGATATATACATTTATAGCAATTTCTATTGAAAGTAAGATCTGTTGTATTAGATTTAAACATATAAAAATTAATATTTACAATATATGAATAGATTTTGTTCCTTAAACATTTTTTTGTTCAAGATAATAATTATAAACTTTACACTGATAACATTTTAGCTATAATATATAATAGCTCAGATACCAAAGGATAAATAAATTTAATTTATTGTATTTATATTCGGCTCGGAAAGGAAAACCTTTTCATATTTTGTCGTTACTATATGCCCTTATAGTTTAGAACTGTGGTACTACATCGAAAACTCTACAAGGCTTACAATAGTGTCCGAGAACACAAATACGACCTTACTTTTATAAGCTTTTGAAATTTTCTTTTCGAATTTTCTTATGGTTGATGACGTACTTTTTATTTCATGCAATAAAAATAAATGTATTTACATATTTGCTCTTTTTATCGTCAATTAAATTTCACTTAGCATTTATTTACTTTATGGTGTTTTAAAACTGCTTTTTGTATTTAATGATACAGACTGTTTTATCAATTGGAAATGTAAGAATCTTAGATTTTTTGTTACATGACCTTCAATTTATTTCATGAATAGATTCTACCATACTGATAACTAATATCTATTTATTTAACTCATTCATTTTTTCAAACTTTTTTATCAATTACATTAAAATTTGATATTTATTATAATCTTGAATAATGATTACTGGTACTGGAAGAATTGCAATCAGTCTCTCCCACCACTGCCAAGCTTGCGGCGCGCCCAGTGAGCTGCTACGTAGTTCACGCCGCGACTCTGCTATGTTTTGTATAAAATCCCTGAATGATGTTAAAACCAGCCGGCAAAATGAAGATATAATTGACGTAAATAAAATGTATATGTCATTATAAATATATGTATTTTTCATTAAGGTCAGTTAAACTACATTTTACTAATGTTATTGCAGATCGGTAGTTATTCAAAACACATAATTATAATAATTGTACTTTTTTGGCGATAATAAGTACAGAGGATTGTTTTTATTTTAGCAATAAGGTAGGTATACAAACAATGTCTCTACTAACTAATTAACTAATTATATATATATAAAGATGGAAGTCAAATAGAAACCATAAAAAATCTACATATTTTTTTTTTTTGTATATTAGAACTTCATGGAAAAGCTTTACCTTTATGATAGACCCACAAAGCATACCATTTTGCTTTGCTTTACTACCAAAGTCAAATACAATTACCTCTTATTACTCGTAGGTACGGCGTTCAGTAATGTAATGTCTTGAGAATAGTGTTTTTGATAGCAACTTGTAATGGATTTTTAGGTCTATGTAGTTATATATATATATAGATATGTATTGATTTTCTTGAAACTTTACTTTTATTTATATTTATGCAATAAAGTAGGGAGTACTAAAAAGTGTATGCACAATATCATGCTAAACTTTAATTAACCGACTTCGAAGAAACAAGACATTGTGTACAATAACAAAAAATATTTTAATTTTATTAGACTCGAATTTAAGAACGCTTTTCTCTCCTATACTCCTTAAGCACCTTGTTAACTTTTTAACACCTTTTTAACTTAATTAGATAGAAATATAATTAAATAATTTAACAGTTTATTAACAGCATCCTAAAAATATCCTTTTATTTTAATAATGAGTATTATTGTTTTTTTTATATATTCAATAAATAATTATGGTAGAGTATTACGTGGGGCTTTATTCAATATAATCAACCGACGTCAGCTCCTCTTTTGTGTATATCTCAGTGTGTATTGTGTGTGTGTCACCTGTGTCTGTTTAATTATAAAAAGTGACACAGGGATAATACAAGTAATAATACAGTAATATTAAATTAGTTTAGGTAATTAATTATTTAAATATATTTCGGTGTGGTTTTGTTTAATATTGGTGATGAATTATAGAGGTTTGTGTGAAATTCCCATCAAATATGATTTATTTATTAAAGGCCTTTTGGTTAATCAAATAGATTTCTTTATGCTCTTTCATCAGCTATGTCTGTCGTTCGTCGCTGAATTAGGATCAAAACTTTACATAGCTCAAAACGAAATAAATATTCAATTTAGGTTAAATAAAATGTAACACTAAGCTCATCAATAACCATGATTCAAAATATTGAGTATTTCTCAATGTGAAATTTCTGAACTTCGTCGTCAGCAGTGTGTTCAGGCTTTAATGGTATAGGTACCTACCAATAAAAAAATCTCCTACTTCTACTTCAAGGACTTGGCGGTTCATTTAATTCCTCTGTGGGTGCCAGTGATCACTGGCCAGTGGAACATTTGCATCCTATTTTATAAAACAAGAATCAGCGCTGGTTGTCTGTAGTTATAGGTTAATGTGAAACTACAGTGTTATATCATTCAACTATGATTTATATTATTGTATGTAACTTCTTTTATCACTGATTTTAAATTTTTAGTGTAATCAGATATTAATATATCATATATATTCAATAAATTTTCATATCAATGTATGATAAAAGTCAAATCATGCTCTAAAAATAAAATACCGTAAAGTTTGATTCTTAAACAGAGCTAAGTTCAAGAGTGTTTTTAATCATCCTTACAATAAAACTGAGATAAAATTACCGATAATTATTCTGTGATCTCACCGTCATATGAATATTATAACAACAACATTTAATATTTATTATTTTACATGCATTTTTATTTACTTTCTTGGTCTAGAGAGTTCGCGTTAAAACTCAGTAAGCACATCCATCGCAGGCCACGCCTTTGACACGGGCCTTACTGACGTGACGTTATTACTTGAGAGAGATTGAATATGTGTGACACGAGACAACAGAAAATATTGAACTCTAGATAAATATGAGGTATTTGCGTAAAGTTCTTTAACTTAAAGTTGAACTATTTCATGCTTAGAATTGTTCAAGCATTCGTACTAGTTCTCATATTTAAACTTTCGTGAACTATGGTGACTATTATAAATAACTTTACTTGTCTGTATTCATCTGAAATGTCTAGAGAACTTTTAACCAAGTCCACCGTGCTTCGGGCTTACGGGTAAATACCCCGAATGGGTTTGAAACTAGTCAAATTCCAATATAATAGGTGGGTAATATGATCCTATTTCTCAGTATAAAAACACTACAAACAAACAAACTTCTATTTAAAATATTAGACATTGTAGGAATGCTTTTTTTATAACTCAAAGTAGATATTAATCTTAAAAAGATTATATTTATGAATAATATATTACAATACTTTATTTTCTTTGAGATACAAAGAACAATCAATCATAATTAGCCAGATCAAATTTTACAATGATTTAATTTTTATTAACTTTAACTCTTAAATCAGCTTAGAAATTTACTGCAGCGAAGTATCTGACATCGAGTCTTAAGAGAATACTTGTGCTTATTAATATAATAATGTTTAAGATACTCATTGTCTAATTTAATATCTTATCACATCACACTTGTGTATGATACAAATGACACATGTCAACTGCTAGACTTTATATACTAAAATTGTTTACAAGTATTACCCAAGAATTATAAGTCATTTTATTGCGGTCGAGATAGAAATATGTCTTTTGCAATAAAAGCTTACAGAAATTCATTTTAAGAGTAAAAATAAAACGATCTTTTACGACTGAAGACGGAATACAAATTCATATTAAAAATATGCTATCAGAGTCGTTTCTTAATTTGTTTGTCATTCTTGTTTTATTTTTTAACAATAAAATACATAGTAAATGTGCTGAATACTGTCGATGACATCTCTACTTCCTTCTGATTGACTATAACTGAGTTCCTTTAATATAAAAAGGGGTTATTATTTTATTATAATTAATGAAATATGAAATCATCAATCAATAATATATAAGTAGAGCAAATCATCAAAAAATTAAGAAACTCCTTGTATTAGTTTTATCCAAAATGTTGTTCTCGTTATTCCTCACCCGTTTTCCAGTTGGTCCTTCCAAAATTGAATTAAACCGAAAATTAGAAAGGAATTATAAAGATATTCTTTCTATTAAATATCGTCATTATTTAAAGTGCAAAACCAAATTTATATTTCTATTCTTTATGAATGCTATCAAGGCTAATTGGCGACTTAAAAAATATCTTCATCATTTCTAACAAAAATGTAAATAATATTAAATTGTTTTAAGCCTTTGATTAATTTAATCCATTACAAATTACCTTATAAATGTAAAGGGTCAGGGTCTTATATATATCCCGTAGCTCTAAGAGCGTTTTTTTTTTTAATAAAATATCTTATTATAAAATCCTTATTATAGAGTCCTCACTTAAATTTCACATCATTGTACGAGTATATGTTTTTAAGAATGTATAAAGATAATAAATGTTTTTATATATACAAATTTATACAAAAAGTCTGTGTGTTATTTTGAAATAATATTAAGATTGTTACTTTATTATACATCGATTCCTAAACTTTCGTTTGATTCCTGTCTGTATGTTTCCCGGAATAGTCATTGGTATTGTTGAATGGATTACATACCAGATTGATATATATTACTCGTATTATAAATTAACAAATACTCTTGATGATTCCGAATGAGATAACAAAAATGCATATTAATTTATAATAACAATTTTATTTTCAAAATCGATAATATTTTTAATTATTATTTATGATACATTTATTTGCACCAATAGATCCATAGCCGGATTTGACGATTCGCTGATGATTTACGACCGGCAACCTATACCTGCTATCTACTACTTAAGCGAACTACCAAGCCAACAAGACACAAATTTACTCAGATTTCCCCTAGGGGGAGATACTGACTTTTTTTAAAAACGAGTACATCACATACGACGCCAGCAATAATTGTAGGCCGGAATGCATTAGCCAAAAGTTTAGTATGACGATATGTGACATCTAGTCCATCTTTGTACTCCTTCCATTCATGAACACTTTTATGGTCAAGTTACCGATTTACATTGTGAAAAAGTTGTTTAATTCACTGCTTAATATCGGTTACCCTAATGACTCCAGGGCACTAAAGCTTCTACTCAGCTGATCCATCAACCGCTTCAAGCTGATTTTTAATGAATTCCACATTACAAAAGTCAGATATCGTTATGAAAGTCATGACTTGGATTAGTAAACGTCTATTATTATATCAGAATAATCGCTGAAAACTCAAAAGACTGTATATATATAACTAAAGTGTAGCTACAATGTAGCTGTTCCTTTTCGAGAGGATCGAAGATGGTGGAACTTATTTATAACATTTATTTCGTCGTTAGAATTTATAGAATTAGTAAATATATCGTAAAACTCAAGTCAGTTATCATAAAATATGATATTTTGGTACATTAATAGAAATCAATTGAACTAGCTTGTGATTGCTGGTTTGGGAATCAGAGGGTTCCCTGTTGTTTTAGCTTTTGACGTTGGATTGCGTAATAAAATGTCTTGAGTCAGGGCTTTGTGGCTGAACATTATCTACAAGGCATTATTTTTCATTGTTCGCCATACTGGTTATGTGTCAGTTTTACCTATTCTTAATTTACTTTTTGCTGGGCGAATGTACTACTCAATTCATTGAGATTCCTTATAAATGCAGTTAAACTACCTTTAGAGCTGACGCGCTTTTTAATAAGGCTATTTTTTTCTCTCTCTGACATGTTGGATAGCTTTGGGAATTTAAATTTAGTCTGAATCGAGTAATTATACAATAGTTGGAAATAATTAAGAATACAGTGAGGGTTTGTTATAAAAAACAACAGTACAAAAGATGGAATGATGTGTTTAGTAAATTAAATTATTATTTTTAAATTATAACATGAGCTCAAATTAAAACTAAGGGAACATTTCCAGATATTTTTTTAAAAAGTGTATATTTTACTTATGAAAATATCAAGTAGAGTTTATTATTAGTTAATGTAGCATAAATTTACAGTAATCCTTTAATAATAACTTAATGAATAGCTGCCAAAGCACTATAAATAAATAAAAATAATTTTTAATTCTCCAATTACAGTATATATTTCACAAATAATTTTCCAAACCTTAAGAATGCAACAGACACCTACAACTCAGAGATTAGTACATTGCTATACTAGAATGAACAACATTACAAAGTCTAAGAAATTATTTTTTTTAATAATCTAGTGAAACATTGAAATAAGCGAAGAAAATATACTTATAAAAAATAATGGTATGGGATAAGACAGACAAACCTTATTCGTGTTTAAAACAAACAGTTAAAAAGGCATATATAAACCAGTAGTAAATAGTACATGAATAAGGATTATTAGATGAAACTTCCACAAAAGAAAAAACTAAAATAATCTTAATAATTTCGAAATAATCTTAACCAGTTTCATTTTACAATAATTAGTAAATTATTTGCACATTTAACTTATTTTAATTATTGAAACTAACATAAAACAATAATAATATTTATACTAATTAAAATGTATTTACGAAATTTTACGTAAAGTTATATTGTTGTATATTATATGAAAATAACAGAGAATTCAGTATTTCAATAGGCGCGTTAACTTTGATAGAATCCAACTAAAAACAAAATATTATATGTTATAGAGATATATACATATTTTTGCTTTTGTTATAACTTAGAGAACTTGACGTAGATTATCGAGATGTAGTTGCTTAAAGTATTTATATTAATTCTAGAAGTATTTTTAATGAAACTGCCATTCACTAAACAATTCTCTCCATGGAGTTGGAAAAAATATCAGACAATTCAACATTCTTCGACTTATCTATGAACCTATTTATCTTTCTTAATTGAAATCCCTCAATATGTAGGTATTGTAAAATAAGAAATAACATCGTGAAATAAACATAAAATTGTATCTATAAAAGCGTATTTTATGTAATTTTTTTAGGAAATAAAATTTCATTTGTTACAGTCCTAATGCTGTTTCTTTCCATAATTCTATCAGTATTCGGTAAATCTGAACCAGCCTTCCGAACGTATAACTCCCTTAATTTACACAGATAAATCCGCGTTCAACAACTTTTAGTACATATATAATAAAAATGAATGTACTTTAGTCTAGTTACAAGTCGGTAATCGTGCATGTAACTTTTTTTGTTACAAATACAAACATTTTATTTAACATGTCGTACAATTTATGGACAAATATCCTTTATCCCAGTAATTTTCAGAATATTTTGTCATTTACAATTTAATTTCCGTCCTTAAAATGTAACCAAATCGAATCATATGTTAAAATATGGTTTAGGATGGAGTTTAAATTCGAGATAAAGTTTAGAAATAGCAAAAAAATAATTAGCTTTTTTGTATTGCTCTTGATTTTTTTCACATACCTTTTAATATTTTACATTAAAATAATAGTTACAGTACACATAATTTACGTCCTATAGTAATTTTATATATAATAGTATGTAAAATACTAATACAAAACAACAGTAAAACAAATCAAGACGTAACATTATCTCCATCAACCAGCGTTGTAAAACATCCACCCTTATTTATCACCTCAACAACTGGCGCTTCACCACTGTCCGCTTCTCTAGTATGCATTTGCCTCTAACAACGAATCTATAAAACAAATTACTGCCTGAGCTATTTCTGGATCGATACGACATTCAAACCTTCAAGAAAAGAGCGGAAGTACTCTCTTCTAAAAGGCCAGAAACGCAGTTGTAACTCCTGAGTCGTAGTTGTAGCTCATGCGTGACGGCAGTCATTCACGTGACTCTTACATTTTCTGTTTTGCTTCGCAAAAAAAAACTATAATATAAAACAAAGATATTAAAGCAGTTTATAGCAAAATTTAATTTACTGAAATTGAATGGAATGGTATATAAATCCTGAAAACACGGTTAATTATAAATAACTGGATTTAATAGTCAATATTTTAATTTTAAACGTATTCTTAATAATCATGACGTAATAAATGTAATACTCAGAAATCAGTGTATTATAGATATTTGAACTTCACTCCACAAAAAAGGTAATCTGTTTAAAAAATAGCCATTATTAATTTTATTGTATAAGTTTTTTGGGAAAAAAACCCATTTGAGCAATACAATTATTTTACTTTCATTCCTTATGTTTAATCAAAGTCAAAGTAATTGAAGATTAGCTCTTACTAATGGTTTTTAGGAAAATAATTAATTTACAAGATTGACGTGTTAATTATTATAATTGAGGAGTTTATTTTAGTTCGCGGGAAATATAATGTTTATTTACAATAACTGACATAAATTATAAATGGACACCAATGGCAAAAATCTTATTTCAAAAACTATTAAAGATTGGTTTACAAGTTGTATTTATTTAGAACAAAGACGAAGCCTCTCAGCATTCCATGGATTCACCGTGCGGGTGCCGGGCCCACCGCGTTGCAGGGGGAGGAGTGCAAACAGTCCCTGGGACGATGGAAGGAAAATGAACCTACCAATACCGCCTTTGAAGTGCGTTCTAGAATAACTTATTTGTCATTTATAATACAATGAAGTACGATAAGATTCCAGTGAACTTCATCATAACAAAGTTAAGAACAATGCGACCATTACATGTTATGAAAAACCTTACACCTCGCCCCATCAATGGATGGGGCGAGGTGTAAGGTCGTAATGACGTTCCATTCGTAACGTTTATGTTGCCGAATTAAAAAACGAAAATGTTCAAAACATAATATGTAATTTTAAAGTCTATAAATATATATAACTTAAAATTTTAAGAAGCCCTCTTAATTTTAAGCTATGCTTAAGCTAGTTTGCCCTCAAGTAATATTCATTTTTATTTTAACATTTCCCTCATTCTGAAGAATTTTTCGTCAGTTTCTGATTTTACAGGAGTTTCTTCACCCTATGAATATTCATCACGAACAGCGTTTAGTATGATTCAGAGGCTCGATAAGTACTA
This sequence comes from Dircenna loreta, assembly GCA_963555665.1. NCBI lineage: Eukaryota > Metazoa > Arthropoda > Insecta > Lepidoptera > Nymphalidae > Dircenna > Dircenna loreta. The sequence continues at coordinate 13,663,955 of OY743092.1, forward strand.
TTTTTAAGTGACCTACAGTAGAGTTTAGGAAAAAAATTAAAGAAAATTTTCAGAATGATATATTTGTTTTTATTTTAAATCATTTTCTTTTGAAGGTATATTATCTTATTTTTGTTTGAATAGAAGATTCGAGAATATCTCTTGTTATAAAATTTGCTACGAAATAAATAAAATGCAATAATATTATTCGAGATTGTAATCCTACCCCTATTAAAACCTAATACTTTTCCAAGCTCAGCAATATTTTTTTATCATACTGTATATAATCATAAATTTACTAACAGTACAATTGAGGATATAATAGTTTTTAATGTAACATACATATAATCTAGACTGATTTCATAACTAGTCTTGATATTCTAAAAGGATAACTTATTGGAGACAATTTCCAGACTAACTCTCAAGTTATCTCTTATCAGAGAGTCACGGCAGGGACATACTCAAGATACAACTTCTAAAGTTGGTAATTAGTTCGTACCGTCCTTAGCTTAAGGCCGGTCGATAGCTTGACTGACATGTAATATTAGATATTGTTTGTTTATCATTATAGCATAGATATTGGAAGTATAGATTTTTCATGTATGCTGTTTTTAAAAGTATAAATTTATGCCAATACCCGAAAACAATACACAAATATAATATATATGGACACAAAAAAATTATGAATTTTCAAATCTTCTTGGCAAGTCCAGACCTTTTTTTTAAATAAACTCTACTACCCATATTCAATATTAATGACACTCTATAAATATGATATAAGACTCTTTTACAGTTTCTTAGTGCTTGAGAAGTTTATAAAAAAGTAGAACTGACCGATGTCTGCAAAGACCAAGGCGCAATAAATGAATAACGAAGTTCTTTGAAAGTTGTTGATAAAGTTTTAATTGTGTTTCATACTTCGTAATATCAGACTGCGTTGCTAATAATGATGATGAGGTTTCGCCTTTGATAGCTTTGGTACTTAGAAGTTTTTATTAGCCTAAGAAAATTATTTTATATTTTTGATTACTTTTTAAACTATTTTAAATAGAATTTAGTTACTGTAGCTTAAATCACTAACTCATTTAAAGGCATTAGACTTGTTAATAAACGAGGAAATGAAAAAAATATATTCGTATATTTTGTCTTAGGTGTTGAATTACGAAAATATATTCTAAATAATTTTAATAATACAGTTTTTTCTTCACTATCAAATCGGAATGGCAGCCGAACTAGTGCTGAAACTGCTTCCATCGACAACTTCTTAGGACGTGATCAAACGACGAGATAAAACCTTTCTACAACTGGTGAGCAAACAAAACCAGCGATACGAGTAATTAAAGTAAAAGGATTCGAAAAAAAACTTCATAGAAAATTAGAAATATTGTTAATGTTTGTTTATTTGTTCATTATCGATGTATTTAGATTAATATTAAACCGTATAAGAGTTTCGCTTAAATAAACTTGGGATCACCTTTTTAAATGTAGTTAGTTTAAATATTAGTATATAGTTTGTTAGTTTAAAATGAAAACCTTACAGACGATCATGTTTTTAATATTTTGGACATCACTATCGAATTAAATTTCATGACAAATAAGATTTTCGTTAAATTTATTTTTTAGTTGTTGTTGATATATTAATTCGAATTGAAAAATAATGAAAATAAATACTTGTCTAGGTTTAAATCCTTCTTATACCAGTACAGGTAATGCTAATTGTGACCTCATACATTTAAGTTAGTTACATTCTGCACCACTTCCTTTGTCATTTTGAAAAAAACATTCAGTCTCGTCCCGAAGACCATTAGAATGTAAAAAAAAAAGTATTTATATTTCATATTGTCATTCATTCAAAAGTGTACATTTTTAAGGAAGAATCAAGAATATTTTTTATAACCTTTCATTTAAATATACTCAAAAAACTTTAAATACACTCCTACGAGCAAATTATATTAAGTATGTTGTATTACGCAAGCGATAACTGTTTTTCAAGATATTGTATACGACATTGTTCAAAACTGTTACCCAAAAATTATAGGTCAATTTATAATGGCTGAGACAGAAATATGTCATCTTTACCATAAAAGCTTACGGAAATGCTATTTTGGACTTGAAATAAAGCGATATTTTACGACTGAAGACGGTATACAATTTTATATTAAAAATATGCAGCCCGAGTTGTTTATTCATTTATATTCATAATCTTTTATACTTTAACGCATAAAATACGTAACAATAGTTCTGAGCCCTATCGACATTTCTACATTTGACTGACTATAAGTGACTATCTTTCATTAAATATTTTATGCACTCCATAAGTAGTGCGAATCAGCTGAAGTATTAGATGGTACTAACATGGACACCTTCGACATAAAAGAGTGTGTATCTACTACTAGTGTAACACAAATACTAGATTACCTAATAACTAGTAGTTATTTGATTATTTTACATCTACTCCTGAGCTGTTGATTAAAGAATTATAAAAAAGTCTCAGCAATCATGATTGTTAAATGTCCAAACTATATACACTTTTGTTATTATGATTGTCATTTAAAAAATTGTGCAGAACCGAGTACATACAAAGTACATACTGTGACATATATATATATATAATAATTCATTATTATAACTATCGAGACTAATTGGTGACCCCCAAAATATATATTCCGCTTTACCTTTAACATTGAATACATTTAAATTCCCTAAGGTCACTATTTCAATCTATTAATCGTCATTTTAGCCAAGGTAACTCCCATTCTAGTTACTGTAACCACAATTATTATCCATATTTTGATCTTTTGGATTTATCCAACATGGTGGTTTTATCCTCAATGTGTCATCGAAATGTAAGCTAGAGTTTGTGACGTTGTCCGTCCGCTGAGAGCACTGGATTACTATCAGACAGATTTTATAATCAATTTTTATAAACTTGTCTCAAAATTAGTCCCACCCCGGCAAAAAGAAGGAACAGTGCCCTTTAAACGAGCAGCGATGCAATGAAATGGAATTATTAGTGGTTGTTAGTAAGGAAGTTGAGAAAAAGCAGATGTGGATACATCAGTACACAGTGTATCAAAATGAGGAGTCTGATAATTACAAGGGACCTGACGTCTGTAACAGTGACCCAAATCCCTACAGAACTGTGACTCATGAATAAAGTTAGAAACTGTGTTGTGGCTAGTGAAAACTTTTGATACCTTAATTCTTGTATAGTACGGTATCCACGGAAAGCTAAGAAGATGCTTTTAAAACCAAAAAAGTATGGTCGGCATCAGTCAGGCCGGCCATAAACAATAAGCCAACTTCTTTAGAATTATGACAAGATGGAAGGAAATAAACATACTGCACTGACCTCTAATATGGGTTAGGGGCAGGAAGACGATGATGACGATTTTGAACTTTTCCCCCATTACCAGAAAATATCTGCATACCGAAAAATTGGCTTATATGATTCTACTTCTAAATCGTTTCACCCCAAGTTCATCATAATCGAATGGTTTGCCTATATGGACACTGGCAATGAGTTTGTACTGACGAGGACTTTTCGGACAGATGGACATAATACGAGTATATCTCCTCTCTTTTCAATGTTTGTACGTAAATATTCTGTGTAACAGTTTTTAAATGTTTTTATGTATAATTATTATGTATTTGTGTACATATATATGTAAAATATTGTACATCTATGTAGTATAATAACAAATCATTCATATTTTATCTGTTTACATAATATATTTTCTTACGTTGTTAATCTGTATAATAATTAATAAAAACTTTTTCTTGCCTAGGGGTAACTGGTAATTTATTAAAGAGATAACTTAAGTCTTTGTACACTTTTTTCACATTATATTTTTTATTTTATCATAAATTCTTGGTTTATAAATAATTATATATAAATAAAACATGTTAGAGTAAAGGTCTTTAAATGTACGCATTTTTCAATAATATATTTCAAAATTGCTAAAAATATTATCACTTTCTTTGAAAGCCTCACTTAATTTTTTAGAATTTCGCATATGGCGATACAAGTTCCTAAATAGTTATTATTATATTTCTGACTAAATTTTAGTACAGCTTATAAAATATAGAAAATTTTTAAAAAATAAATTTAAAATTTTGAAATAATTAAAACATTAGTAGCAGCTTTATAAGCAAACCCAAACTGACCGGTGCTATTAAAATACTTTGAAAAATATTCACATTTACTAAGCTTAAATTATAATTGCTAAGCATCGTGGTTCGCATTATATAACTTCTCTTACACTCCATCAAAATATGTCATATGTCCTCTACTGTCCCACACGGAGTAGTTTAAAATTATTAAGTGACAAATGTCCGAAATGAAGTTTGTGAGTCACAAATATTTGAGAGAGACACAATTTCCTATGAAACTTAATAAATATTATTAAACCAAGGTATCTGAAGTGGTTAATTGTGTATAGTTTGAATCATAGTCCTTTAGAGTTTGAAATCTTATTAAAGCCAGTTTTACAAAATTTTAATTTAAAAAGATATCTATGTAGTCTGGAATTATAAATACATCAGTTCCGACTGCGATAGTATTCCAGTTTATATTGCCGACTTCCTCTTTACTACTTACACCACTATGTGCCGGGATCCATTACAAAATCAGTATTACTCCTTTGCCAAAAAAACCGGTTTTTTAAAATGACATTATTTGAATTATTGAAGCTGTGTTGCCAGACACACTTGCAAAATAGAATAGAATTGATATGATTACCTTGAGAGGTATTGTATTGTATTGTATCAAAGTCCTAAGTTCATCCAATTTGCCTAACTTGTAACATTCTTTCTCAACTATACACACCTAGTAGCTACATTTAAATAATACAAACTACTGCAAAATAAAATCATCATTTTTTATATAATGTAATGGAGAAATATGTTGTGTTAATAATATATATAAATTAATATTCATAAAGAATGAAAAAAACATCAACACGGTCATAATTTAGTGACCTGAGGGTCACTAATAACTCAGGTCACTTTATTTTTAATTTTTTTCCGAGAGTAGTAAAATGGTATTAAATGTTAAAGAGCCGCCAGATGATGCTGCCGATAATAACGAAAAGTAGCTTTTTTAGATATTTTTAGAACTTTGTTCCTAAAATGCAACTGATTATAAGCAAATTAATATAATATATACTTTTAAACGTCCAATTTTTATTATTTTGTACAAAAATAAGGGTTTGCAAGTTGCAAGTATAGAAACAAACAAAATACAAATCAATGTATAACAACAAAAAGTTAAACCTACCCACTCACATACTATAACTCCGGACAATTTATATGATATTCAAGTCTCGTTCAATTCTTGAACTTATCTGTCTGATTTACACGACTCGTGTGAGCTGGTACTTACAATATATCCTCCAAGCTATTCATGTCTTATGTCTTGTTTGCTAATGAAGATTATTTAATTAAAATCAATATAATACTTAACAAAATTAAACATTAATAGTATGAGTACGTGTTATGTACGTACAATCCGTTTGAGCCGATTTTTATTCAGATCTTTTTTGTGTTATCGTAAATTTAAACAAAATTATTTTAAAAAAATAGCTCGCGTTCTTTTACATTCAGTGATGTAGGAGATATATCTTCTTTTGTGAAACATTTCAAAAGGGCAGGTTAAATATAGGACGCGGGACGCGGTTAAAAATGTAAGCATAGTAAAAAATATTTTTTTGGTTACATTATTTTGACTTTATATTAAGAACATTTCATAGCAGGATTCCTCCTATGAAATGCACTGCTAAATGTATAATGAAAAAATATGTAACATGATTTTTTTTCGCTTCAGTAATTATTTTTTATTTTATGGCTATTAAAAGCTGTTCATTGCACTCGTTACATTTTCATTTTATTTCTTGTTACATAAAAATAACTATAACAGAAATTATACACCTCTATATCTTATTAACCTAATATTAATATATAATATTACTTGTGCTTGTATTAATTTAAATATTAGCAGAGTTCAAATATATCATGTTATCCGTACAGTCTACGAACATAAATCCATCTATCTGATCTTGCGGTGCTCGTAAAAATGCTTTATTATTATATGAAATATATTTACTATATATAAATACTATACTTAGCATTTTTTTAGTCATAATAACGAGAAAGTATGTAAAACCATATTGGAAGGATATGGTGAAAATATTTCTAATTTATCTTTATCTTTCTCTTTATTTTTTTCTTTATTTGCCACGTAATAAAGTAGCGAGATAAGTACTCATTGTATCAAAGTCCTAAGTTCATCCAATTTGCCTAACTTGTAACATTCTTTCTCACCTATACACACCTAGTAACTACATTTAAATAATACAAACTACTGCAAAAGAAAATTATCATTTTTTATATAATGTAATGGAGAAATATGTTGTGTTAATAATATATATAAATTAATATTCATAAAGAATTAAAAAAACATCAACACGGTCATAATTTAGTCGAACGTCCGAACATTCGATAGTTAGATAAGCTTTACATAACAATCTTAAAGGCGAAGTAAAATATACATTCCAGTGTTATAATGATACCATTATTAAATGGGTAATAAGCTTCAGTAAACATAACACTTAATATACTGCTAAGTTTCATTTGAAGCCAAAAAAGGGATCCCACTCAGAAATTAAAACTTAACCTTGGTCTGTTTCTGACTATTAATGGATATTATGTATACCGAAGGGTTTCTTTTCTTGTTTGTCTCAATTTAATTATCTTAACTCGTCTTACATTCGAAGCCAATTTTGCTATGTGGTTTCCTATATTAGATATAATTCAAGGTAAATTATTTTCTAATAACAAACAATACTTGTGTATCGGTTGGTTACGTAAAGTTTTTTTTATTATAGATTGTTTACAAAATAGTTCGTATTATACTTATAAGTATGAATAGTATTTGTTTTATTAGACACTTAATTGGCAAAGACTGACAAAAATACTAGATTTTTAGTGCCAAATACTATTAATGCCTACCATTCCTATTTGAAATTCTCTTGCATTGCCTGATATATGTATATTAAATAAAATGCAAATATACCACTCGTCAAGATGACAAGTACTTTTCTTTGAGAACCCACGTCACATTATGCTCTATAATTCTACAAGAATATCTCAAAGCGAATCTAGGGCATTTTTTTTTTCATATTATGTGAAGGTCAAGTTTTGTTGGATATTTCGGTGTAACTATAAAAAGAATGTAAGAAATTTATTCACCAAGTTATTCCTACACTGTTGACATGCAATTTTTCCTTTTCAGTGGATGTGCATGACAGATTACTTAGTTCTAGCAATAGGAAATTGCTAGAACTAAGTATCTCCAGACACCTCTTCATCATACTTGTAATCATTCACTTAGCTGTCAGAATATGGAACTAGTTACAGGAGTTCAGAAAAGCCAACACTTAAGTTATTCAAACGCCAAGTAAAGAAACCTTATCTCACATTTATGTATTTGTGTAGTACATATAAAATATTAGGGATAGAGTAGGTTGTGATAGGAAAATTCATATTATATCATTGTCTATGCTTTTCGATATAATCAACAGAAAAACGATATATAAATGAAGGAGCGAAGGATTTCAATTTGGCAAGTGCAGGAAGGATATATAAATTTGCTTCAGTAATTACAGATTGTAGAAAAGATGACAGGTGATGGTTTTTAATCAAACACGTGTTTAAATCTGTGTGTGTGTTAACACCGTGTGACTGTAGGATGGTGATAGCTGTTCACTTTAGCGACCGAACTCCTCAAAATAGTCAACAGCTGTAAAACTCACCAAGAAGTAATTTAGTGTGAGAGAGGACCACTACAACAAAAATATATTCTGCTATACAACCAGTCTAGAAATATGAAGAATTAATAATAGAAAAAGGAATGAGAAAACGAATACAGATTGCAATAGAACCACTTATCCGATCTACGCGATCAAAAATTTAAAAATGTAAAATTAAAAATAATTTTATTTAAGTAGGCATTTACATGCACTTTTGAATCGTCAATTACATTACATTAAAAAATGTCAGTATGTCAGTCCGTGGGTAAGCTACCGCCAGCTCAGAATACTGATCAGCTGAGAAGAGCTGGCCAGAAACTCATGGTAGATCGTTACGAATCAGATAGAATCCGGGTATAGAGAAGGTGGCAGATGGCAGACGGCAGACATGGCTTAAGCCAATATTCAGAAATTAGTATGAAATGAATATTTTTCACTGAAAGACGGACAGTTAATAATATGCAGGAATGCTTTGAGCATTTATGTAGATAGTAATAAAATTTTCTGGGACATCTGAGAATTTAGAATCGAGATGATCGAATACATGTAAAAATTACTTTAATTATTAGAGAAATAAAAAAAACACTAATTTATTTAATAGGATTTTTACAAAAGATTCTCAAAGATCACCCACATACAATACTTTTTATAAGTAAACCACATATTATAAGACATTATAAGGTATCGCTTAATGGACAACAATAACCTAATGACTTACGGAATTCAGTTATTTTGATAATCTGCGAAAAAAAATTATGTTTTTTTTTTCGTTTATAATTTTAGAGTTATTGTTATGTTCATTCTAATAACAGTTGAAACTTGATTGATGTTAATTTTATTTTTATGTTTTTTTAAATATTGTTTGTTTCCCAAATACCAAATAAATAAATATTTTGAAGGGCACTTTAGCCTCGATAGCATTCTTCAATAATAATAACACACAATTAGTTTGAATTCTTGGTGAAGATTATTGAGAAAAATATTGTTTTTAATTCTTTTTCTACTTTACTATTGCTTAACTGTCAAACCATATCACCCTTTTTATTTTATGTTCTTTTGTTTTATATTGTTTATTGTATTAAAAATTTAATTATTTCATACCAATGAAATAATAACACAAACATAACTCACTATTATTTACGAAGAAATGAACACGGCCTTTTGTATTTTCTACATTTTCCTTCAGTTTATTTTTTGTATAAATTACATAAAGTCACAAAAATATGTTCAATTTTCCCTCCATCCCTTCTCTGAAAACATCCTTTCTTATGAAACTGAAAAACGAACCTCATTAAATATGAAAAAATAGCGAAACACGACCTCACTCATCCGAAACATGCAAGGTAATAATAATAAAAAAATATATATTTTCGTTAACAAGAAACAGTTTTAATAAACTTCTTTATTTAATTTTGTTTACGAAACGTTTATTAATGATATTATAGACCGCCTGTTGTACTTTTAATGTGTATATGTGTTTGTAACTTTTAATTTTGTGGTGTACAATAAAGAATAAATAAGTAAATAAATATATATCATAGATAATATCATATTTTAGAATATCTGAATCTATTAAACTATCAGACGATTAATATTAAAATTATTATTGATTAGCATTAAAGATATCTCCTAAAATTTTAAAATATAATTTCTATTTCGAATTAAAGATGGGAATACATATTGAAAATATATTATCCTGGACACCTTACATTGACGAAGTATGCCAAATGACCCTCTGGCTTACAAACTCTATACTTCATAACTCTTCCCCACAAACACTTTTGGTCATTAATATTGCTGATTATTAATTATTTAAATTCTAAATGAACTAAATCGTCTACTCAACAACTGGATTTTTTTTTCGGCCTTTGTAGATACGATCATATATAATTTTGCTCTGTTTTAAATGACTACTAGTCATCACCGGAGCTTAAGATTTGTATGCTCTTTTTTTTTCCTTTTGTATGATCTGTGGTCCTAATTGTTCAAAATTCTATTTTGGTAGTAATATACCTAACCGTCAATTTTGTTTGACCCAAAATGTATTTTTTCAAATACCTTCTTGTAGTCAGTTATCACACGAGCTATAATGCTCTGGGATATTTTACCTACCGATATTAGGAAAGCTCCTAATAGAAATATTTTCAAATATTTAATAAGCATATTTATTATTTGTCATTTAAAAAAATTGTCATATAAAAAACTGCCCTGGACATCTGTTTTCTTTGCTATGTTAGCATGGAAGTCAGACTCTGATTCTACAGGAGTTTCTTTGCCCTATGAATATTCAAGTAGAGTATAACCGTGATAAGTCAACAATCGATAACTTAAACATAAGCACCTATAAGTGAATATTATAAACTGTTACCTTCGTCCCAGTTCCCGAAACCCAAACCAATTACTTAAAACACACAACCTCTTAAACTCTAATTAACAAGTATCGGGCCCTCAAAAAACTTTAATTAATATTCCGACGATCTCTATAAAATTAACTGTAATTCCTAATAATTGTGTAAAACAAACGGTTGGTCGTACTTTATTCATTAGACAAGGTCACTAGTTAAACTATTAAGTAAGCAATAAAAGGTCACCTGTTGTTCCTTGAAACCTCTTAAGGCTTTAATTTCACTTATAACAGCTTACTTGTATCATTGATTTTTTGTCTCTTTTCAGGGACCTCTGCTTTATCGATATAATAATTATAATAATAAAAGCCTTTTATGTGTTCTATTTCATCTTTATTTACAATGTTTAACTTATTTGCTTATTTGACAAGAACCCCCTGAAAGGCCTCCTCCAAAAATGCCTAAATGTCCCTGTTTTTTATTTTAAAATTATTTTATATTTTATATGGATATGAATGCACCTAAATAAAATTAAAAATTGAAATATAAAATAAAATATTAAAAATTAAAATATAAGATTTTAAAATCACATTTTTTGTTTTGTAAGTAGACCGAACTTTATTTAAATAAAGTTTTATTTATATGTAACATGTCAGTTTATATAACTGTATGATAGTAACGTAAATACATATATAAAGTCTTATAAGCTTGACGCGAAGTATTGAAATAAACCGCCATCAGTAATTATGGAAACCACATGTTATTTGTCAGCTCATCCTTAACTTGAAAACTTGATAAATAAAATTTGTGTTTCTTTTGGACTTTATAATCTACTTACAGTATAATATATTTATATATATACTGTTAGCAGTTCGTGATTTTTAATCAGGGATTATATATTGTAAAATACTATTTCCAGTTATAATATCTGTAGGTAAAAAGCTTTTTTTTTTCAGATAAAAACAAAAGCTTAATACAAAGAATTTATTACTTTAATAAATGACAACTATGTAAGTAAGTTACATTCAGTCAACAAATAACTTTTACAAAAGATTTTCAAAGAATCATAACTTCGAATCAGTTTCTTTTGAAGTAGAAAATATCTTAAACGAATTTTGGAATCTCTGATTGAATAGATGATTCGAGTCCACTTGTGTAAGAACATTTTTCATGTCAAAATAATATTATTCGTGGTGGTAATTCTATCCGTATTAGGTAATAATCTTAAGTGCCTTTGTTGACTCAGCGTAAACTTCGTAAATTGATACTTTTTATCGTTCATATTTACTTTAGATATATTTCTTACCTTGCAAAAGTCAGTATAATATATTTTTTAAATAACCTACACCATTGATTATAGCAACTGCTCTTAATATTGTCATAAGATAAGTTATTGGAGACAATTTCCAGATTATCTCCACGTTATCTCGTATATATCAGAGGGTCACGGCGGACGTACTCAAGATACAACCACTTCTAAAGTTAATAATTAGTTCGTACCGCTCTTGGTTTACTAAGTCCGGTCGATAGCTTGACTGACGTGAGCCAATTTATCAGATTTAGTATATTTATTACTTAATATAATTAATTTTTATTATTCAATATTTATTACTTAAATTCATTACTTAATAATTACAATTTATTACTTAAATTTATTATTAAGTTGTTGTTACTATTATGAATAAAATAAAAATTCCAATAGCAATGAAAGAAGAACTTTATGAGAATATGTTTTTTTATGTTACCTAGCTATTGTAGAATAAATACTCACTCCTTAGATAGTTATTTTATTAAAATATTCACAAGAATGTGATTCTGTTTTATTTTTTACTATCCACTTAAGGAACACAAATAATTATTGTATTTTTTTACTCATAAACTAAATTGACGCTTGACTACATTCCACCTGATGGGTAGTGGAAATGTAGTCGTAGTTGGTCAAATGCATCAACGTAAGGTCACTTTTTTTTAATATAAGCCTATTCAGTCTTGTCTTGAAGACACCCACATAGTACTCGGATGGCAATACCGACGCCGGCAAGCTGTTGCACTCCTTCGCTGTCTGGTTCATAAGACAAAGCATAGAGGTTCTTTCGGACAAAGAAAGAATTAAAAGTTAAAGTTCTATTAGAAAGTTACGTAAGATATAAATTAATAGAATAATTAAGACCTTTTATTTAATAACTTAATTTATTTATCGTTCGTAGCACAATGTAACCAGCAACGAACGCAACAAGTAAAACCGCCTGGAAAGACTAAGGCGTAATAAACGAATAAGAAAGTTCTTTGAAAGTTGTTAATAAAGATTTGATTGTTTTTCACACTTCGTAATTTCAGACTGTATTACAAATAATGGTGATGAGGTTTCTTCTTAGACCTTTGAGGTTTATTTTGTTCGCAGCCAAAGAAAAACATTTTTGTTTATTTGTTAAATAATTTGTAAATATATTCAGTTTCTGTTCCTTAAAATACTAATTTATTTAATGTCTTTGGCTTACTTTCAGCTCGTTGAGAGTTTACTTTGATATATTTTTTAAACAGGTACGTCAAATTTGAGTTTTCTTTGGTTTATCTACTTGTTCAATTTAACAATCATTGTTAAGTAAATATTTTAATTTATTTAAATACTAATTTATAATATAGCTAGGTTTAGGATAATAAAAAAATCCTTTAGTTTTTTTAATACTGTTTGAATAATAATAGCAAGGAGCAGGCCTCTGAATCATTAGCAAAATTCTTTTCAAACTTCATCATTAACAATTCAAATAAAATGAATAATAATATTATTAGAAATGCATTCGAAGCTAATAGGCGATATTCAAAATGTTTAAAGCATTTTTTTAAATTAAGATAACATCTGAAGTCTCGTAAGGTATTTCATTATTATTATCTATGAAGCGATATTTTACAAATATAAAGAGCCCGAGTCATTAAATACGAGGATATAAAAAAAAATATTTATTCAAAAACCTATTTTTTACATTCTATTAAGATAGGAGGACGGTTTCCTAGTATTTTTTTATCATCACACTTAACATTTTGAAACACTGAAAAGTTTTAGTAGTACTCGATAAACATTATATATTGTTTTTCGTGCTACGGAATTCGTATAAGAATAGGACTCGTTTGTTTTTCGGATTCGCATTTATTTGTTTATTATACTTGGTTGAACACAAGATCACGATAATTGTTTTAATTTCAATATTTTGTCAAATAAAAAACAAACTATTCAAATAAATATTTTTATAAACACAACATTAAACAATAATATTAAAAATAAATATTTAATAAATATTTAATATTAAAAATAAATATTTTTAATATTATTGTAATTTTATAATACTATACGTATACATATATACTGTACATTATTCCTTGACCTTAGACCTTAGAACAAAATCGTGATTTTATTTTAATTAAACAAATTTTTTTAAGTTTTACAGCGTACTTGTTTTTTTCTGTTTCAGATAAAAGGTTAGGTTTATTTTGTTTTAAGATATCTTTAGCCATGTGAATCTTATTTAATTATTTAATATATATAGAATGAAAATTTAAACCGATACTGGCAGGGATTCGAACCCGCAATCTCTGGAAAACTGTCCCATCGCTCTATCAATTGAGCTACCGCATCGCTGCCAGAGGCGGTAAATTTAGCACTCTATACATATTTGTCATCGTAGGGACGGTGGTGACATCTTATTATAAGGCTTCTTTCGAAAAGTTTCTTTAATTATAGCATCCCCGGTACTATCAATTTTAAAACAAGGAATGTGGAAGGCATTCAACAAAGTTTTGATATGCAGCCTTGGGCAACACGTTTAGTAGCTTTTGGTCTCTACGAAATCCGTCGACAATAACCTGTACAATCCGCCCAGCAGGAAAATTGTTGATCCACTTGCACAAACGTAGCATCGAAAGAAGCGCTTTGTGCCATACACGATCGAATACTTTCAAAACTAATTCCCCCCAACGGTGAATGAAAACACCGCTAAATGGTTGGCGGCCTGTTTCCATGGTCGTCCACCGTTGCGTTTGAATCAAGAAGATCCGCTTTCTCTTTGACTGTGTGAAGACTGGCACTTACGACTTGTCATTTTTTGGTACCGAAACGTCTTTGAGTATCAGTACAAAGAAACGAGAATCAACTAAGGTAAATATTATTGCGAGTAGAAATAGACTCTACTAAGTATAGCTGCTAAGTATATGTTATATAAGTAATTATGATAAGAAGATGTTTAATTAATACCTCCAGTTCAGCTTCAGTGGTATCTAGGATATATTAAAATAATGGCCACGGGAGGCGAGCGCTCTCCTTGAATCGCCATAAAAATCTGCATTATCTCTTACTAACATAAAGTATTTTTATATTAAGAAAAAAAAGGGATATATGATAATATTTGTAAATTATATAATGAAATAGTAAACCCTTGGAACAGAAATAAAACTTAGCGAATAATATTTCATCATTTGTTCGAGCGAGATAATTCTAATAAAGAAATAAAGGCTAATAGTATGTTTTCTGACTATGTATTCGAACTTTAAAAGATGAAATTTCAATGTAATTTTTATTACACCGTAATGGTTTTCATACCAAAACCAATCATTTTTACGGTCATATCAGCAGTATTGTATACATACTTAGTAATTTTTAATAGCATTTTTATAAATTATTTTAGTGAAGAATCCTACAAGATCAAGATCAAAAGATGTTTTTTTTTTCAAATAGTGGGCATGTGATAAATATAAAATGTATTTATAATAAAGATAAAATGCCCCATATTTTTCAGTCCATATAAAGTCCCCAAATGTAGCTAAATCATATTCCCATCTCGCACAATCATGAGATAGCCGTTTAATGTGTTGGAAGGATAGAGACGCGCCTTACTTTTATAAAATCTGTATACCTATTGACCGACTTTTATGCTTTATTTTATAATATAGTATAGTGCAAAGCTCACAAATTGTGTTCTAATTTTTTTTTTTAATTTTAAAAAATAACGGACTTTAAAGCACAGGTAAGCAATGAATTATAATTTATATTTGTAAAAACTCACCGTTTTCGACATTTAAATACTCTGAAAATCTTTGACCCTCTACTGATATGAATTACCGTAAATGTTAAAAACTGCAAAGAGTAATTTTTATCTTTTCTCTTCTTGTCGCATTTTTCTCCTCTCTCCTTAAAGTAAATAAAAACAACAATTGGAAAGTATGGTAAATATTGAATGGACGTTTTTTCTATATTCCCATGCTCTATGGTGTTTCCATGGTAATTATCAAGCATCTATTTATCTTATTCTAGAATATAAGTATAGGATATTTAAAACCTATGTTTGTAATTTATATTTCTATAATGTTTCAAATTATAATTTAATTTATTAATGTCATTACTTATTTCACCATTTTTTAAAATATTTAATTTTATTTTTAGCTCACAAGTGTTATGATTTTGAATAATGTACTGGATCAGTAAATTAATTATAAAAGAATATGTCACAGTGTCCAAAAAAAAAACAAAAATAACTTCTTTTATTTTGAATACTGATATTTAAGTAAAAATTTAAAAAAATGTTAAGATCAAATCCAAATTGATTTTGAGTGATAGTGAATGGAAAATAATTTTGATCGTAATTCTCTTACAAATCTGTTTTTGTTGTCAATAATTTAACATTTATTTTGAAACTTACTCCTAAGCTTACTTGATTTCTAAAGAGTTAATGAAATTTAATCTTATAATAGAAGTAACAGCAGATTTTTTACAACATTATGTTAGAAGTAATTTGTACACAGTCAGCTGCAGTACATTTTGAAGTCGTAAACATTTTTATCGTCTTAAACGATTCAATAAAAGTATTGCTTCAGTAAGTTTTGATTTTTCTAAAAAAATAAGATCAAACTTAAGATTGTAAGAAATTAAAGCTACCTCAAATATTATATTTATATTTACCCGGCTGTATTCACGCAGAAATTAAATCGGAATGTGCCCGACTAGTTTCGAACCCATTCGGGGTTCTTAATCATGAGCTCTGAGCGTGGCAGACTCGCGGCGAGAACTGCGTGAATCTCTGCCTTTCTGCGTGAATACAGCCGGATAGATATAAATATAGTAGTCATACCTCAAATATAACATTATTATAACAAGAGAACCACATTGTGATTAAAGCTTTTATCACATATCCATAAAAGTACAGCTTTTTGAAAATGAGAAAATAGGTATTTTTTTTAATATATACTAAAAAAAATACCTATTTTCTTTCTATCTTTTTGTATTCTTAATCTCTACTTGCTTGTTTCAGAATACTGAAGTAATAAGACGCATATATCCTGAATATGTTTTTAATTTACTCAGTCCAATCATACTGCAATATTATTTGGAAAATATATTCTTTGGGTAAATTTGGGTAAATCAAACATTAAATCTGCATTATCTTTTAATTGTATTTCATTCTTAAGATTTTTAATTTAAAACACTTGTAAGATTTTTCTTGTAGATTATTTTTATTTATATCATAGGGTTAGAAGAGAAAGTGACGAAAATCTATTGAGACAAGACAAGATCAATAAAAAATACATTAAAATGTATTATTATATTTCTCCCAAATTTATATTTCTAAATTATAGTATAGTATATTTGAAATAGACTTTTAAATATCAAATTATATTAAGAAATATATTTTTTTTATTTATACGCATAACAATTTTAATTTTGTACAAATTTCATTTCACTTTCATCTGTTTCCAGTTCTTGATAATTAATTATAGAAAAATCTTATTTAAGTAGACTTTGGGTACCTAAATAAACCAGCTAGCGGCTCCCTCTATTCATCCTTTGTATTTACTTTAGCGATCAAAGTATTGTGGAGAGAGTGGAACGTAAAGGAAATAAAATGATTGTTAGCCGCATGGTTTAAGACGAATTTTATACGAGCACTTGCCGAAAAACGTAATTTTTATTGCTTTATTTTATAAAATATCTCAATGTTAGAATTTGTATTAGTCTTAGATTGTTAAATATTTAAAACTTACAACGATGCCAACAACTTATCGCAACAAAGCTTAAAAATATAATTGCTGTTAGCATAATTAATATATATTTTTACATAACCTGAAACAACAGAAACAGAAACAATATAAGTATAATAATAATATAATAGACTTTTAAAAATGAATAAAATGGACTAAATACAAGAGACTACAAACACTCAAAATTTATAGGATGGGTAATTTTAGAAGGAAGGATATCATAATAAAGAAGTTTCATACATTAGTTATCCCCTTTTACCCTCTTAGGGGTAGAATCTCAAAAAAATCCTTTTTAGTACACCCCTCAAACTAAGACTTAAACCAATCAAATAAATACATCAAGTTTTGGTACAAAAACGGTATTTTACGAATCGTGATGAATTTTCAAACAGTAAAATTTGAAAATGTCATGAAACATGTATTATTAACATAAATCCTACCGGTATCGGTTAATTTTTCATTCTAGATCGCCAAAGATCACACAATTAAGGTAAACAAGTATTACGAACTGACCAGGAATAGGTATATAGTTAATTTGTACGCGGTAGAAGTGGGAGCGAGAGGTATAACAGCGAAATCTCTCTATAACCTACTTAAAGATCTTGACCTCTCTAGAGTTATCATCAGTTCATTTCTAGAACCTACTTCAAAGGTAGGCTCATTCCAAATTTGCTTAGGTAGAGAGGAGTGCAACCAGTTGAGGTGAGCGTTAATGCGCATTTTAAAGGGGCCTCGTAAATTTACACATGGGTCGCAAGTCCCAGGAACTGTTTGCACTCCTCTACCTGCAACGCGGTGGATCCAGCTCCCGCACGGTGAATCTATGGAATAAGGAAGAAGCTAAGAAGAAAAGAAGAAGCTAAGCTAAGCTGAGCTAAGAAGCTTCGCCTCTTTAAAATGTAAACAGTAACTTATTCGACATCACTCTTGATATTTAGGATTTCAGAATCCTAAATTACATAAAATAATAATAATAATATAATAACTAATGTATGAAACTTCTATAATATCCTTCCTTCTAAAATTACCCGTCCTATAAATGTTGAGTGTTTGTTGTCTCTTGTATTTAGTTCATTTTATTCATTTTTAAAAGTCTATTATATTATTATATGTCCACTTTGAATTAAAAACAGTGATCACGTATGTCTTGAAACATTCTTTTATTTTACTGACCGGTACTTGCAACCTGAAAGAAAACAGTGCGTGAGTAAAAATACTTTTTATTGCTCGCAATCAACTTAGTTCGGAATAGTTTTGTGTTTTCTGAATCCATTCTTAATTTTCCCATAAGATGCTGTTCGCTGAAATAAATTAATATTGTGCTTTCAAACTAATTTCACTTTCATCAAGTTAGATTGCCTTTCACTGTTATCGTATATACTACAAACCTAAAAAAAATCTACGGTTTCGTTCGTCGTTGCATTTGGCAGACATGAAAATCAAAGTATTTTTATATTATACGAAATAGTGCATTTCAGTTTCACGCATTCGGGTTCAAAAGGGAGTAGATATAGGGAGAAAAATCAACAAGAACATCCAGGGATACAATTTTTGGATTCACCAAATAAATATTAAGTATATTGTGATTAGCTCTGAGTAGTATTTGTTACTACCATTACTAGATATAAGATGCTCTTAAAAGTTGATGACAGTTAAAGAAAACAAAAGTGTAATTTAATAAAAAAATAAACTTTTATAAACTAACTGAATGATATAATAATATATACTCAACAGTTATTTTTTTCAATATAGTCGCAGTCATCAAGTGAGAGAGAATTTTCCATAAAAAAAAACCAAGGTGTTTTCACTTTCATGTGTCAGACGTATCGTAATAGATAAAGTAGCTCGCAACAGAAATGTAGCACAAATGTGATTTCATAGACGCTGATGAATTTAGAACGCATCTATTCATCTCCCTTTTTTTGCAGCTTCATTTCTTTTATTTTCTTCATAAAAATAAACGTTACAAAATTTAACTGATCATGTGTTAAGTCATAAATAAAATCAATGGTTATTAATTTCCCCATTCAAATAGAACTATTTATAAATATAAACTTATTACCGATTGGAAAATACCAAATAGAACATAATTTTAAAAAAGGAAAATCGCTACTACTTAACTTTTGATTGCGCTGAAAAAAAAACAGAGCGGCGAATAGCAGTGATGTATGGCGGAAATAAATTCTCAATACATGTTACATATTGCAATAATATTAAACTAAATGTTGTACCTTGTTTGTTAATGATATAATTTGTATGAATATAACTACGTATAATATGTACTGTATGTATAAAAGTAAAGAATAATGGATTATTAAGTCCACATCCAGTAAATTTCTTAACTGGTAGTATACTATACTTTGGAATAGCATGAATTGGCGAAGCTTTTAAACATCTAATGGACTCTTCAAACATATCATATTACATTATTGTATGTCCTTAAGACACGGCTGTCTGTTATTTGTTACTTACTCTACACTAAAATATAAGCAAATAATTAGAAACGTAATAACATTGAGATATAATTCAACTTAAAGTGTATGTACTCTTTCTATTGTAATCCCTATCTTTCTTACCAAACATAATGCATTGTCAAAAGTCAAAACATATTTTGTAAGGTTTATTATATTAAAAACATCCCCATGGTTTCACGCTGTTTGTTATAGAAACGTGACATGTTTTCATATTGCATAAGTATTTTAATGAAATTAAAGTTTGACGAGTCAATTTTGCCAATTAAAATGATTAATTTGTGTTTTCTTTAAGGTTAGCCGAGCTTCGATATAGAAATCAACACTCATTTGTTTCATGTTGGAAGTTTCATATTCTTTAAGGCTGTGTGTCTCAGTATTTTTAGATATTCAGATTATATTGTAACAACGTCTACACTAATACAATACACGTGTTAGTGCTGTTCTACTGACTGAATATTTTATTTTGTTTTTATATTTCTATGACAGACAGTTTATAAATTTGGTGGTTTTTTTTCGTTATATTATGAGTTTACTTCAATTTTTGTTATGAAACGTTGTCAAGTATTTTATATCACACCAGGCTATAGTACTACATCAATGTAAGGCTCCGAATTGAATTGTTTCAATACGAATACCAATTTTTAATGTAAATTTAACGTTATTCATGTAATACGAATACGTATAATAGAAAACAAAATATGTTTATGACAGCAATATCAAAAACCTTCATAATATTGCGTTTAAATAACTTCTCTTATTATGTTGACAGCTTCCAACGAGAGAATTATCTCCGTGGCACTTTAACCAAGGGGACGAATCTGTTTGTTCAAGTTTACTCTTCACTCTGAGTGCTTTTGTGCCGTGAGTTTTCAAGTAATACTTTAATATAAGTTTGAATTCTATGAACTGTACTTAGTTAAAATGTTATAAACTGAACTGTCGACTTTATTTTTATAATACATTTTGAGAAAATACTACTTAAGACTATTGTAAGCCTTAAGATTCGTCAAAGAAAACAATTTAAGATTACCTTACCTTAAATATATTAATAAATATAAAATAAGTTATCTTTTGTTAAGTTACCGTACAGATACACTGTATACTTCAGAAAGTGATACTAACATTATTTGTACAGAAGCTAGAAGGACATTTTCTTAAGTGTGACGTCTTGATAAGACTCCGGCAACCAGAATAATTTTCTAATGCGCATCTCGAGTGCTAAAATTAAAAAAATATTGATGCGTTGTAAGGTTTATATATCGATATCTGATATTGATAGCTTCATATATAAAAGGTATCATGGTTGTCTGGACCAAAATGAGACTACCAGGATACTTTTAGCCTCATCATTTATTATTTTTCTTAATACTTTTAAGATTACAGCGAATGGTGGAAAACTATAAAAAATACATTAGACCACGAGCTTGTAAATGCATTTATTGTAAAAGCTTATTCCATGCCAAGATATGTATAATTTTTTTTATTCAAATGACAAATAAATAAATTTCCTAAACATTGTATTATTGTTGGGAATGAAAGTTATATCAGAATTATTTTTTCGACTGAACTTATGTAAGATGCGGAATCAAACAGACAGCATTTCTCACACGCCAGAGATGTTGAGTGATGTTAGTGAGGTGAGGGCATTGAACTCCTCCCATGTGGTTTATGTATGAAATAGTTGTAGTGTTATGAGTTTGTTAAAATTTTTAGTACAAAAAACGCAGGTAAAATTTGTAATTAATTGATATATCGAATACGCTCCCCATTTATCCACATCCCTCAGGCAGCACCCGTTCCTCATTTCAGGCAGCACTCCATGCCGTAATTGAAGCATCGCTTTAAATTTATATATTAAACTTATTTTTTTATGATATTAAATTATAGGATGAAAGATGGCATTAACAAAAATTCAAGATCTGGTAGTTTTAACGTAGTATTGTCATATGTTAGTTATAATTATTGCAATCTTTCAAGTTTAAATATTTACATCGTTAAAGTTTTCTAGTATAAATCCAATTATATTTGATGGAAGGGCAGGCGGATGTCAAGAAGGCCTATTACTAGAAGATTTTAGAAAAATCATATAACTTTCTTAATTTTTTCCTCCAGTCCATTTAAAAATAAACCTACTTCTGACAATAACAAACACAACAAAAGAGATTTTGCCAAAAACGTTCAGCCGTATTATCGAATTAATACTAGTAAATTCCGTCAAACCGCTATATTTAGGTAATAAAACGGTATCAAATAATTGAACATCTGAATTGAACTCAAAATAAGATACTATAATTGACTTTATACAAATGGTGATATAAAAGCAATCACTGAGTAAAAGTAAAAGACTTGAAATTTTCGTACGTGATGGACGTATAATCGAAGATCACAAATAATAGAGGACAGGCTCCATTAACTAATGTACAAAAGCTATTACTTAACGGAAAGATATTTTATGTTTGATTTGAATCATTTTTTTTACCTTAATTAAAGAAATTATATCTTAATACAAATTACAGGGTGGGAATTTTTACTCACTATTTCGAATAGATATAAATATAATAGTCATGGTTCACGAAAGTTTATATATATAAATATCATCATTCTCAAAAAATATATTTAGTAAGATAAAGAATGTAATATTTTAACAATTATTAGTAAGATAGTACAAACATTTTATAAATTGAATAATTTACTATCATAAATCTCATGATTGAATAAATTAAGGGTTAGGAAACAAGGCGAGAATATTAAAAAATTGAACTTAGAAATGGATATTGTATTTATTTTTATTTTCCAATACAGGCCCTAATACGGTCGTAATAAAATTTACCATTAATTGAAATTAAATATATTTTGACTTGCAAAATAAAAGCAGCGCAATTGAAATTGATAGATATATTTTACATAAATAATTAAACATACGAATACGTTTCTAAGTATGTAGTGAAAGCAATTGATGAACAAAAACATATATATTGAATTTCCCTTTGTTCCATTCCGATGTTATTTCAAATGTCATCGGTGAGTCATCCATTAATAATGGAAGGCACTAAGTAGGCAGGTGGTAGTAATTGGATTGCATTCGACCAAAACATTTAGATGAATGTCCAATTTATAAGTGTTCCACTGATTATCGGAACACGTAGAGCGACCATACAACTTTATTCATGAGAGAGAGAGAGAGAGAGAGAGAAAGAGAGAGAGAGAAAGAGAGAGAGAGATTATTGTAAGTAATTTTTTCGGTTGCTTAAAGAAGGATAATGTTTGGGAACGGACTTATCGATAACTTAATAACTTTTTTACATTATGTCATTTTTAAGAGAAATAGAACATTAACTAGATGTAGGAAATATAAAATATATCCTGTTCACTTATTCGTAAATAACGGAGTTATATTGAATAGTTGTTATTAACCATAATAAATAATAATGTTTTTCAATCATTTACAAAAGCAAAAATACAACATTAATAGTACAACCTCGATAGTTCCGCGTTTCTATATTCGTTTGTCTCGTTCATATAAATAATCTTTATTACTGTAATAAATGGTCTCATAAAATTACGATAAATTATTAGAAAGTATACCTTTAAATTGAACTCTGTTTTAATTTTTATATTTTGTGTTTGCACTTTCTAAATTTAGTTGGAATTTTAGATGTTCGAATAATAATTTATAAGCTCCATTAAAACTAAAATAAAAAATCAATCATGATCTTATCACGATACCAACATAAGGAAATTACAATTTACTGAAGCAATTCTAACAGTGATCTCTTTCTATTAAAAATGCAAGCTAGTTAGAAATTTACTACAATTTATATGACGGTGGGTATCAGCCTTGTTCGCTCTCAAGAGAGTACTCTGTTCATTACAATAATATTACATTATGTTACACAGCGGATATTTCCACTCAAAGTGAAATTGTTTATCCTACCTACAATGTGCTATTGTTAGGTATTCTGATAGAAAACACCGATCTGAGCTTGACTTCTACATCTTTCTAAGGCATTTGGTTTGATGTCGTATGACTTATTGTGAGAATAGAACTTGTGAGAAATAGATCGAACTTTGGGTATCTACGTCTTACATAGCTCTTCTTAACTATTGGTTTGTATGCGTTTTGTTTAACGAATATATTTTAGAACATGGTGTAAATCACATTTACCCATTTTTTGATCTAATACACTTGGAGTGCAAAATTACTTCGCGTACTGCCACGAATCGGCTACACCAGTTGTTTATGGAAAAGAGGTGAACAGTTTTATGCCAATATAAAAAAGAACAGTTTACATGAAGTAACAAGTTAGATACTACTCCGTGTCGATAATTTAACTTTCTTATAAAAAAAATACAATATTTTTCAGATATTTTTTTTTTTTGCAGATGTGTATTCTATACTTTCTTTGAGTTGAACAGAGCTTTTAAAAATTATGTGAGAATAATCATATCACATTTGTTAAATACTGGAAGGATAGTACCTACTCTATACGGCTGTGTGTAGTGTTTGTAGTCGGTCCGACCGACACAAGTCTCTTTGCAACTCAGACAATGGATCTCGCTTAGAACATGGACGCTTTAATTTCAACCTGACCATTTTTGGTTGTATGATACTAAACCAACTTTATTTTACGTTATTTTGAAGCATATATATAATTTAATACATTAGTGAGGACTGACTCGTTTTTGGACTAATATTTGTTGGTTTGGTCTTATATATGTTTTCGTTACGGTATGAGCTTAGTTCAATAAGATGCCATTAAAGTGATACAAAACATTATATGTCTCTTAAAACTGGAAACTAAAATCGTGTTTAATTACTTTAAGTAGCACCATTATAGTTCTGGTTTTTTAGCTTCACTACCTACCTACTTGAGAGTATATCTCTATCTTTCTATATGGATCTTTGAAAATATTTATAAACATATATAGCCATGTTAAGCATGTTTAAATGTTAAGTCAATATAGAATTAAAAATAAACCGATACTGGCAGGATTTCGAATCGGCAACCTCTGGTAAACCGTCCCGCCGCTCTATCAATTGAGTTATCGTACTGCTGCCAGACTCGGTGAAATTAACACTCTATACGTATTCATCTTTATCGAGATGATGGTGAAAATTAGGCTTAATTCGAAAATCATAACCAGTTTGCAGTATAGATTTACATTGTAAAGATGCCACAACCGACTGTAGTTCTTCGGAAAGTAAAGATAAACTGTCCTCAACAACAATTGACACAAATATCTGGAGGAACTTCGCTCTGGTGTAAGTAGCCACTTTAGCTTTGAGCGGTAGGCATATATGTGCCAATAAAATAAAGCGAATAAAGCTTATGAAAAGAGTATTCAATTTTTCTTGTTGCATTCGGAGACGTTAGAGCAGCAGACATTAGCATAGCAGCGAGATTATACGCATACCAGCGTATCAGCGAGGTTATACGTGTAACATCAGCCTGAATCGAAGTTGATTTGGCTTATAATAGAAGGAAAATCTAACAACTCAACTCCTCAATATTTACAAAGTACAAAATAAATTAAAAGGATAAAACGAATCTTTGCTAATTTGCTCGATTTGTAAACCTTCAGTTAATAATCTCTAACAAATAATGAAATAATTATTATATTTACCTTCTGATTTACGTAGTAAATATAAGTGTCAAGTCA
The DNA here is from genome assembly GCA_963555665.1 of Dircenna loreta. Taxonomy (NCBI): domain Eukaryota; kingdom Metazoa; phylum Arthropoda; class Insecta; order Lepidoptera; family Nymphalidae; genus Dircenna; species Dircenna loreta. Next base: position 13,689,245 of record OY743092.1, read on the forward strand.
CATCTTTCGCATGTAGCACTGTAAGTTAAGGTACTAGTTCTGTATGTGTGACAACAATACAGCAAAGATAAAAAACAATGTAAATGAGACATTCCGATAGTAGGCTTTTGAAAGTGAAAGTTGTACATGATTTTACAATTTTAATATTAACATTTCATAGTTTAAGGTTGCCGTAGTAGGCTACGGCAGCCTTAACAACAGCATATCAACATTTAATTGACGTGAGTAAATTATATGTGGTCTCAACGGAGGATACACAAAACAATAACACAAACCTTAAATATTATTAATATTAAACTACATTCTAGATGATTCTCAACTACGCCAATGCTAGGTTATGATATGAACAGTTGAAATGTTTAATATTCGGTCCCTACATATGAATCTAACGTTTTATATGGTAGTAAATCAAAATATATATATTTAATCAATCGAAGTATGCTATACATATTTCGAAAAAGTGGTAATTAGTTGGCCAAGGTCCGAAAAGTACGATGAATGTCGGATACATTTAGTCTAAACTCCTCTAATTTAGTGACTGTCTGACGTGACGTATAGGGTCCAGCGTTATCCTGAAGCAGGAGTGGACAAGAGCAATTGCTCATTAAGCCGCCAGCTTTTCCAACATTGCTTGTAATTGTTTACAATACGTATCTGCCGTAATTGTCTGGCCAGATCTTAGGAAGTTGTATTGAATGACACCCATACTAGTCCACCAAACACTCACCAGTACCTTTTTCTGAGTCGTCTTTACTTGGAACAGGATTTTTCAGGTTCCTCTGTGATAAACCACTGTATTGAGCATTTTCGATTACATTGCACTGCACTGATTTTTACAAAAATATTTATGAGCAATGCTTTTTTAGACCTTTCCGCAAAGTGCGGTTCAAATTACTACGTCAGAAAATATATGGTAGATGTGCCTATTCGTAAAAATAAAATCAGCATAACTAAGTATATTTTATACGCACGAGCGAATCTTACGAGTATTTTTAAAATGATTATGAAATTTTTACAAATCTCTAGGCCAATGTTTGGACACTTCAACCAACTTCAACTCGATTCAAAAATTTCAAAGATTATTCCAGAAAACAAACGGATAGAAAACCAACAAAGGTATCTTATATTATTTTTCAAAATTATAGACCTTTCATATTTGTAGATATTAAAACATTTAATTTCGGTTGGATATAAGTTTAAAGTTAAATTACTAAACGACCACTCAGCTTTAAAAAGATTTCATATCATTCTACCATGTTACATGTGATCACATTTTATATAAAAAAATATTTTTTAAATGTATATCGATCTCAGGTCTTGGGGCTTAAGGGGCCCCTTTAAAATGCGCATTCCCGCTCACTTCAACTGGTTGCGCTCCTCACCCTACCTAACCAAATTTGGAACGAACCTACCAAGGCCACCTTGGAAGTACGTTCTAGAAATGTACTGATGATAACTCTAGAGAGGCCAAGATCTTTAAGTAGAATACAGAGAGATTTCGCTGTTATACCTCTCGCTTCCACTTCTACCGCGTACAAATTAACTATATACCTATTCCTGGTCAGTTCGTTGGTCAGTTCGTAATACGTGTATACTTTAATTGTATGATCTTTGGGGATGTTAGTTTCCCACGGAACAGTAAGCTCGACAAGTATCACGCGCTTTAACTGTCTAGAGTACAGAAATATGTCCGGTCTGGATGACGAGACAACAATATCCTCAGGAATTCTATACTGTTTCTCATACGTATCCATCATAATAGTCCAATCGCGAGCCGCCTCAAAGCTATCTGTTTATCTCACTCTATAGTGAGGTATTTGTTTTGTTTTTCAAAAACAACAACTCAAAATGTTATGAATATTTTATAGATTGTATATTTAATTTCAGAATTATTCAACCATGATACCTCTAAGTCTCGAGTGCTCTCAATTCTTAGTGTAAGAGTTTGCTATTAAACATTTATATTGACCCGTTATATTTACAAAGTATTTTTCAAGAGCCTTATTAAATTATAATAAAAGGCCTTAGGGAATTCAGTCAGAATTTAGATACCATCTACATTTTTTAAGAAAATGCTATTTAAGAGGTCGCCAATTAGTCTTGACATCATTTAAAATTAATAATAAGTTCGTGTATTTTGTTTGGATATTTACTAATAATTATTGAAATATATTATTATTATTATGAAACTTTTACACTCGACACAGACATAGCAGAAAACAATGTGAACGTATCATCAAGAGCGAGGTATATATAACATATACGAAAACATGAATAAATATTTGAGGACATCTATACACACGTATAGCCTTGTTAAACTATTTAAAATTTTAAATAAATGCAGAATTCAAAAGATATTGGTCAGGATTCAAATCCGAGACTTTTGACACAATCCGGAATATAACTTATTAAAGGAGACCTTTATAAGCAATTTTATATTATAGAATATTGCTTATAAACGTCTCTTTGCTAAATGAAATGTCATCGTTTTTCGCTAAATTAAATATCTTTGTATCGGGAAATTGGCCACCTCGCATAATATCTAAGTTTTAACATTAATAGTTGTAAAATAATGTAACAACAGGTGTAAAATAATGTAACAACAGGTGTAAAATAATGTAAAAACAGGTGTAAAATAACGTAACAGCAGGTGTAAAATCATGTAACAACAGGTTCAAAATAATGTAACAATAGGTGTAAAATAATGTAACAATGCGTGTAAAATGATGTAACAACAGGTGCAAAATAATGTAACAATAGGTGTAAAATAATGTAACAATACGTGTAAAATGATGTAACAACAGGTGCAAAATAATGTAACAATAGGTGTAAAATAATGTAACAATACGTGTAAAATGATGTAACAACAGGTGCAAAATAATGTAACAATAGGTGTAAAATAATGTAACAATACGTGTAAAATGATGTAACAACAGGTGCAAAATAATGTAAAAACAGGTGTAAAATCATGTAACAACAGGTTCAAAATAATGTAACAATAGGTGTAAAATAATGTAACAATACGTGTAAAATGATGTAACAACAGGTGCAAAATAATGTAAAAACAGGTGTAAAATAATGTAACAGCAGGTGTAAAATCATGTAACAACAGGTTCAAAATAATGTAACAATAGGTGTAAAATAATGTAACAATACGTGTAAAATGATGTAACAACAGGTGCAAATGCAAGTACAGGTGTAAAATAATGTAACAACAAAAACATATTAGATGTAGTGTTTGTATTAGTTTTTAATTGATATATCCAGGGAAGAACCAGCATGCAATTGAATTGAATTAAATATCTATCGTATATATATTACTATACATACGAATGATATCATAGTATATTTAATTATTAGCGTTATATAATAACCTTTTTTTAAATACAAAAGGAAGTCAGTCGTAAGATATATATTTAATGGTTAAAAAATATAACAAAATAGTAGAATTAAAACAAAGAATCGTTTCTTGGACTGCCCATGTTTAATATAAAATTGTATTCCATCTTCAGTCGTAAAAGATTGTTTATTTCAACTGTAAAAAGAATTGATATAAGCTTTTATTGCAAAGACGATATTTTTATGTATCAGCCATTATAAATTGACGTAAAATGATTGAGCAACAGTAAAAATGTTTGTTTGTATATAATGTATAAAATATAAGATTTTGTTTAATTCTAAAAACCCTTTATCACAAAATACTTTATGTGATTTACTCCAAAATAAATGAATATTATTACTTAAGTTCTTGTTCTTAATAATCCTGTATTCGTTCAGAATTATATTCTTTCACGTGTTTATTTCAAACTTAAATTAATTCAGGTATTACAAACAAGTTCTTAAATAAAAAATAGTTATATTAATACCATGTAATTGACTTCGAAGCACTTCGCTTTGGTACTTTCAAAGAAGACTGTGAAGTCTTCTTTAGATTAATGTTTTTTTCTGATTTTATAAGTCAACTTTAGAGTTTAAAATACTCTTTTATTCTGACTTGATTAGTCAAGTCAGAATATAAGAGTATTTTAAACATTATTACACTTTGGTGAGACTAAGACAGGCTTTAAATAAGCACAAGTATTCTCTTAAGACTCGGTGTCAGTTAATTCGCTGCAGTAAATCTCTAAGCCGCTTACATTTTTAATGTCAGCAATTGTAAGGTTACCGTAAGATTTGCTTCCGTGAATATTTTTTTTTCATATTCGTATAGAAGAGGCATTATAAGGCATTGTAATTGATGATAAATAAAACTAGTATCTATTTAGAATATAGATAATAGCATGGCATTCCTAAAACTGTTAATGAATGTTTTATCAAACAAATGCACAGACCGAATACAAGTACAATTTTCATATATTTGTGCAACCAAAGGCTTTGGTTTATGTAAAGGTTTTATTTACAGTTTATTGAATTATTTAGACAAGTCATTTCATGAATTTCTGTAAACTATTATTGAAACAGTATCATTATTTTACTTCATTTGCAGCTTATCATATTAACATACACTTAAAGTATTTATTTAGATCAAAATATAACATATTTTGTTTATTAGCAAGTTTCCTAAGCTAAAATTTATTGGCAGAAATTAGTCACAAATTGGTAACCGGGCTTCGGAATACTTCGGTTATATATATTTACAGTCGGGTCTTGAGCTGGTAAATACAAACGTGAGATTCCGTCCTCTTAAAATATGCAAGAGATTGGGTTAGAACGCTTCTAAACTGCCTGATGTAATTATATGTAGTTTTATCCAAGAATTAGAATCTTATCCAAAGGAGTAGAAATAAATCACAATTTGTAGATTAACTAACACAGTTAAACTTGAAGTTTATTGCTTTTATAGTTGAGGAAATTTGGAAGTGTATAACAGTTTCTAGTAATGACAGCTAGCTAACGTCTACTTACAAATAAAGTCTTAGCGCTTTGACACATACGGACACAAAGTTTTTTTTTTTTGGGTAATAATATTAAAACCATTTTAGTTTGATTTGAGCTGTAACTTGTACCTTATTGTGACCCTTTCCTTCAAGTATCATAAACTGAATTAAGTTCAAATAAACATATATTTTCTGGTCGTTTCATATCCAAAATACCTGACTAATCTTTTTTAATAACAGGCGGACAATAAAAGAGGAATGGGATACAATCTATAGTAATTATATCCTACAAATCAAAGTAATAATAATAATAGGCATTCAAATAATGTTGACATTAAAAAAAATACATTTAAATGTTACCCCACGTGAATAGTAATATTCTTTTTCTTTATGTCTCAGTGTTAGTCACTGTCCGATCAAAACAGACTTTTTTTAAAAATTCTATATAATAATTAACATTAACCGAAATATTAGTATCAATTAAACAATTTACCAGAAACAATATCTTACACAGAAAACGTAGTATTCCAAAGTTTGCTTACTTAAGACGTGATCAGATAACTAAATTGAGACTAACAAGAAGATAAACCCTTCGAATGACATTATATCCAATTAGTAAGAAGAAACAGACCAGCGGTTAATTCTAATCATTAAGTGCGATCTAAGGCTTCAAATTAAATTAAGGCGTATGTAAAATATCATATTTACTGAAGGTATTATACCCACTAATAATATTATTGTCATAAAATTGATATGTGTATTTTTAAATTCCTATAAACATATTAAATAAATATTGAATGAAATATAAATTGTGGTTCCTATAACGACGCCTGTATATAGATTTCTAAATTAACATAAGCGATACGGTAGCACAATGGTAGAGCGACGTGACGTCTTCTTAGAGGTCTCGGATTCCCAAAAAAATAAAATGATATTCGTACATATCAATTTATTTTTCATTTTGAATTTATTTAAAATTTATATAGCCTTATCATGGCTATACATGTTTATAGATATTTTCAAACTTTCTTATTAATCTTTTACCCATGTTAGCTGTCAAACGTCACTGTAAACAGGGGTGTTCCAGACGACGCAGGCTTAAATTCTGCCATGTTGAGGTATTTTTTAGTCTATTCTATTATAAAAAAACTAATATTGTTTATTATAGTAACATGTACATTACATTACATAGTAATTAATAAATTGAATGTACAATTGCTTATATTATGTACACCGTACACTATATTCAGACAATTTTAATGTACATAACTATATGTATAGTTAAGGAGTTTTGTTATTTGATTGATTGAGCCAACATGGCAAAAGACGCACATGAGTTGAACTTGGTACTTTGTTGCTTTTGTTTTGTTTTTGTGTTGTTTTGTTTCATGTAGATAGTTTGTTTGTTTTTTTTTGTTTAGTGTTTTTCTTTGTTGTTTTATACTTTTTTCCTTCGTTTTTTTTTTATCTTGCTTATTTAATGTGACCAATTAAGCACTGATGTGAATCATATACAGTTTAAACAAAACGTCCCTCACTATCATTCAAAAATAATTTATGCTAATTACTTCGTATAATGTTATGAACGGGTTGTGGACGAGCAAAAAATTGTATTTATTGATTGATCTAAGAGAATATATTCTTTTTCTTCTTTCCAAAATCTTAACCTGTGTTTCTAAGTTTTCAGTACAAATGAACATATCAAAGATGCCACAATCAATAATAATGTTTTAAAATATTTATAAGCATGTATAGCCATGTGAAGCTAACTTGAATAAATATAGGATGATAAATGAACCGATACGGATAGGGTCGCGGGTTCCAATCCCTGCCCGTTTCATTTAATTTTTCATTCTATATATATTTAAATCTATCAAGTTTCTTTAAAAAATCCTAACCAATAATTAGGGTATTTTAAGAATATATTAACATAGAACATACGCCACAACCGATATAAATGTTTGACATATCCATAAACATGTAAGACATATTAAGTTTATACTCATTTATTATAATACTAAAATTCATCACTTTGATTGCTTTATGGTCACAAATAAATGAAATCACTTTTGGATTTAACATCTGACAGCTAAAAGTGTTAGTAGAAATTTATAGAGAAGAGGTAATTTAATGAAGGTCTCCTCTATATACAATTTGGGACACAACACGAGTCATGTGACAAATTTTGCATTAGTCAGTGAATATTTAGGCATAATGTGTCCAAATTTTACGCTTTATCCTCGTTATATTTTGGCGTAAGCAAAACAATGAAGCTGGATCCTTCAACGATGGACGATCGACGTTAGCGTACTATTAATTTCTCTTTGCTACTGAAATATATACAACTGCTAAGAAAAAATGAATTACACTCATTCATATTGCTATTTGTGAAAATAATTTAAAAATAATTATTGCCATGTGTAGCAGAACATGGCAATAATTATTTTTAATATACTACATAAATACTTGGTTTGAGAACAATTAAAATCAGAAGCCTCATAAAGATCTTTAACTTCCAATTGCGGAGTATTACTTTTATAATATTTTTTCTTGTATGTAGTTGATTCACAACTCGAACACATAATATAGCCAAATATATATATATATATATATATATATATATAATTGAGAAGTTATTATAGTTTACTTACAAATCCATTTCAAAATCTAATTTATAAAGTTTACAAAAATTGCGAGATAGAATTATAATTTAAAGTTTATATAGAAATAAGTTTCAGTTACTCATTAAACTTTATAACATCTAATGATAACTTTTATTATACTGTAGTTTTCTAGCGTGAAAATTAAAGCCTATACTGCTACTAAAATTAAAATTATAAATAATTAGTGCTGCAGGACCAATGAACACTGGGATTCACCATACGACATTTTCATTATCCCTGATTGACATTATTTTTGAATAGAAAAAAGGAGAGATAGTCAGAGAGTTATTATTTGTCTGCCTATTCCTAACCTAACCTTTCAATGAGAATTCGATTTGAATTAGTTTTTACACCAAAATCACCTTGAGCTATACAGTGTACTGTATAAAGAAAAACTTAATTTCCGGCATTTGAAATAATATTTTCACGTTTTCCTTATTTGAAAAATACTACAGAGTGGAAATTTTATTTTGTATTCTTTTCACTGAGTAAAGGTGCAGTAAAGATGGCTTATTCTTTATAAAAGAAGCATCTGCAATAAAGATAAAATTTCCCATATTTTCCGACCCATATAAACTTCTCAAGTCTGGCTGAATAATATTCTCATCTCGTGCAATAATGCGCTCTAAGCTAGATGTGTTAGAAGGAGAGTCATTTAATTTGATATTAAAATCCTTTAGATTGTGTATTTGTATACAAAGTTTAGATAAGATATGTTTATTTCTTAGATTAAGATAAGTATAAAGTAATATATCATATGCAATGAATCATAATTATATTTACTGAATTTTACGATTTCACCATTTAAATACTTAGAAAATCTATGTTTCTATATTAAACTGAATTAACATAAATGTATAAATTTGCAATAAATCATTTAAATATCTTCTTATTTTTCTCTATCCTCTGAAGAGAGAATATAGAAGCAATAGTACTATCACAAGCTGGTACTTAGTTTATATCTATAATCTATTATTAATTGTGGTATTTAAAAGTTTCATTATTCTTAAATATGTAGCAAATTTTATTTCCTTTTGTTAATCTCGTTAAACTACCATAACAGAACCCATAATATAAATGTAATTTAATAAATGTAACAATATTATTAATATATTAAATGTATGGTAACGTATGTCTGTCGCTTTGTTGTATAACAAAGTATAAAATAATATTTAATAATAGTTAAGTACAATCTATTTATAGGACACATTTAACTTAGCAAGTGTAGCAAAATAACCCTTTTCAAGCTTTCAGATATAAGAGCGATGATGGCTTACACTTACTTAAGTGGACTGTTTGCTGACTGACTTTCATTCCATACAGTGTTATCTGTAATACAAGAACACACTATATTCCACATCATACGCCTTAAACTACAAACTCACCGTTACATGTGTTATATTTTCCATAACTTTTTTTTTTTACACTTAAACCAAGTTGACGCTTGATTACATTCCACCAGATGGGAAGTGGAAATGTTTTGTAGTTGGTCAGGTGCATCAACTTAGTAAAAGCCTACTCACTCTTGCCTTGAAGACACACACTACCTTCCGGTTTGAAGGGTGACATGAAAAGATGGGGGGGAGTGGGTAGGGTAAATCCATCCTTTAAAATAAGACGTTGTTCAAACCCAAAATCGGAAGGCAACTAAGGAAAGCCGAGTCGTTACATGGACTATTTTATTAGGAATAATATTTAATAGTTTATATGAGATTCTATTTACTATCTTAAAGACTAAGGTAAATAAACCTATCACAGACCAGACCTTTGACAAAAGACTAACGTACTGACGACAATTTGTATTACTTAAATAGAAAGCGTATGCGTGTGATATGAGTTTCACAAAGTTCTTTATCTTGAAGTTCTCTGAAGTAAGAAATCATTTTATTAAAATTGTATAAGGAGATCATTCCCATACAATTGTTGTAAGTATTCTTAAAGCTAATAACATTACTTACATATAACTGATGATTTATAATAAAACGTATATTCCTACTCTTGCAGCAGATTAATTTTTAAGGATGACGACACAAGTACTTCAGAAGGCTTGGATGCTTCCCATCCCATCCTCTTGCATATCTCAAGAGGACGGTTTCTGAAGTTTGTATTTACCAGCTAAAGACCCGACCGCAATCACATATAACATATACATTTTCTGAAGCCTGATAATAATTTCTGTATATACATTTTTGTGTTGCCATGGAAACTGTAAGTTAAATTATCAAATTAATTTTGTTTTTAGACTTCATAAATACATATTACGATGAACGTAAAAGCACAAATGAAATGGAAATAAACATTTACTACTACTAAACATTTACTAAAAACAGCTACTCTGAAATTATACCAAATAATACGGATATTGGATGATAGTTTATAAATTAAGTAAAACACTAGATATTAACAACAAGATAGTATTTATTTTCGTTTACATATTAATAAACTTTTAGTAACCTCAGTATTAAATTGCTAAAATATTATGAAATGTCACAGACTAATTATGTCTTATAAATTAGCTGTCAACAGATATTTAATTAACAAAATGTCAGATTTGATGACAGTAAAAATATATCACTAAATATATTTAATTGCAGAAATAAAATGTTTAAACAAATTTCAAAAGATTACACACAGCGGAGCAAAGCAGAACACGAAGCGACGTATTACTGGCAGCGTGTGCAATTAAAAGAGATTTTTGTAATTGAACATCGCTATATTAGATTATCGCTACGCTAATTATGAAATTCCGCTTAAAACCCTTATTATCATTTTTTTTATTGCCGTCAAAATGTATATTACAAATCCATAACAGTTCAGGTAATTGCATAATATTTATTTGGATTGTTTTTATATTATTTTACTACAGTTTTCATTTAATTAATTTCACTCGCTTCAAGTAAGTTGGAAGCACAACACACTCGAGCTAACTGACATTTGATTCTATTTAGACTGGATTAACTTTTGATTGTATTTCATACTTTGTGATTTTTATAAACTTCTTTCATTAGTATTTTAAATTTGCTTTGTAAATTGTCCGTATTAGAAATTCATTCTTTCGTATTTTATCTTATTAATTATCGTGAAAATCTTTATTCAATTAAAATATATTTATTTTATGTTTAACTGACCCATTTTCTTTTATGACTTATTATGTAACTCAAAAGCTACTTGACCGATATTTTTCAATATTTGAAAATAATAACAACATGTATATAATATTGGTAAAACTTAAACAGTGGAGTGCGAGAGTGAAGCAGTTGGCTAAAGCTTGTTTAATAATAATAATAAAAATAATTATTTTATTACAGCATTATTATTTAGCATTTTAAACGATCACATCTCAAGGTGAATTTTTTTACAAACTAATTTCTTAAGACTAACCAACGATGTTTCACTAAATTTAAAGAAAATGTTCTTTCTTCTTTTAAAAAATCTATAAACAAATTAAAGTTTTTAAATGAATATAAAATAAAAATACATAGACACGACCTAAATTCGAACTTGCGATCTCTGGGAGACTATCCCTTCGCTGCACCAATCGAACTTCGGTGTCACTACTCGGCTCGATAAAGCCAGCATTTATATGTATTCGTCTTTCCACCTTTTAGGATTCCTTCGTAAATCCTAACCAATATTTCTAGCTTGACAGAATAGAATTACTTTAAAAAGAAACTTCTATGATAAGATTCTAATCTACTAATAACTCACGAATAACGAATATTCCTCGTTACTATTTTATTATGGTAGTATGAATATTAACGTACTTTAATTATCATCGAAATATATCAAAGGATATTAGCCGATATACATGACATCTAGGAAGGGGCGAAAGGAATTATAATATTCATATTTATATGACGTTATGTAATATATAAAATAAATTAAATATTCTCATAAAAATCACAAGAATATAGGTAACACAAATGTCCAGTGCACTTCTTTGCAAATAACGGAATTCTACAACATTTTTAATTATGCGAATAATCTCAAAATAGTAAAAACCATAGTACAACCTCGATATGGTTTGTTAATTTATGAAAAGTAGACACAATTTGAATGTATAAATAATACATTTAAAAGAACAATTACAAAGAAGATATCAATCCACCTACAAATGTTCTCACGATACTAGTAGGAACGTGACAATTTACTGATGGAGTTCTCACAGCGATTTCTTTCCATTAAATATTAAAGCTTCTTAGAGATTTACCACAACAGCATATTTTCATAAGTTACTCAGAAATACTAAATAGTCCAATTAATTTAAGCTTAAATCTCAAAATTTTCTGAACACATGCCTTTTTAGTTTCAAAATTACAGAAACACTACGTTCTTCATTCTATAAGTAATTTATACAAAGTACAAAGGCTGAATTTGTGGAAACGGGATGAATTTTCAAACAGCTGTTCGATATCGCTTTGACAGCTCTTGGAGGCGTATTTAACTATGTAGCCTTATTACATAAATTGTATGAAAAGTCTAAATCTGATTTTGTTGAATTTGCAAAAAAGTGCTCTGGTTGACAAAATGTACCATTACATATTTATACTATTTAAAAGCTTTATAGTAGAACACATATGAAAGTTTATAACTCTAAGCGGGATTCTAAGAATTAAAACAATTTATAGCGATTCGAAAGAGGTAATAAATAACACCTTGTAAGACATTTTCATTACAGGAAATAAAGTACTAATCTTTATTTCAAGTAAAGATTCCTTGAACCTGATGGCAGTTTAAACTTCCAAGCAATAAAGTATATCCGTACTTTCAGTTATAGATAGTGATGCCCCTCGATAGTCTACAGTCGATGAAATCTTATATAATCTAAAGAACAAGTTATCAATAGTTTCTATAGTAAAATTGCGAGCAATCAAAATAATATCTATAGTATAAGTAGCGACAATTGACGCTTTATATTATAATTACCGTCACTGTTTCGCTTCGTCAATAATAGTACAACATTTCTTTATATTATTATAGCATAATTTTTTTTTACTAAGTGTCTTTAAGTAAATAGCTTTCGATAAATTTAATTGGATTTATGGTAGTGCTGAATCTTCGTTTTTAAAGGTTATTCAAATAATTCTCTCTCTAATATTTATATAAAGTAACTGTGAATCTGAATTCTTAAGTGCAATATTTTTTTACTCCTCCGTAATAAATCTTCTACAAAATTTCTATCAAAGTTAAAATCTTCTTTCAATAATAGAAAATGGATAATTGTTACACTTATTTAATTTCAATGTAGCAAACTGATTTGTTATTAAATGTTACTTTCCCGATTATTTTGGCTCCAATATAAAGAAAGTGTTATTTTTCATGCTTTTAAATCTAACTACATTTAATTTATTAGAAAATCCAGGGAAAAGAAAAAGCTTAGGTATTGTTTGATGTTTATCATTTCAATTTTCTACCTTTTTCTTTCTTATGTAGGGCAAAGCGTACTCCGCTCGAATTGGAGCAGTCCTTCCCAGTATTATACCTCCACCTTACTGAAATCCGCACCTAAATAAATTTGTTTGTTATTTTTGCACCAAAACAATTTATTTATAACCCACAAAAATAAACTGTGTAATATTTTTTTAAAGTTAAATGAAAGGCCTTGCATCTGACGCTGGGCGAATAAAATAAGACCTTGAAAAATGTGCCGAGATATTTCTTTATAGTTAAACTATCAATAAAATAACAAATCGATCACATCAACACACTAGCAAACCATTTAATTCGTCATATATAGTTAGAAAAGTTTTACAACTAACTAACTTAACATATGTTAATATTTTTATTTATAATAATTTCTAATACCAATTATTATACAAACAATGTTTTAATTAAAAATACGATTTTTTTTTCATCTGCAAGAAAATATTTTTTTAATGGAACAAAATACGCAGATTAACTTAAAAGACAAAAAGCATGTTAAGATTGTGTTAAGATATGTCGACTTAGCCTGATGACGTGGATTGTTAAGATAATTAAACACCTACTATTTTGATATTTATTTTATCAATAAATTACAACTCACAAATTAATTGTTCGAATTTATTTTCACTCAAACAATAATTAATTTATAAGTTGGTATTGGTAGTTAAATTTTAAAGTTGTTTTTTTTTACTGTATAATACACTTAAAAATCGTAGATACGTAAAATAATATTAAGATGAATATAAATATGTTAATAATTATTTTATTACAATTTATAATTCGAAAACATGATTAAAACTTATTTATTAAACATTATATTTCTGCAACTAAATTGAATAATGAGTGTTTGATGACGATGAATGTTGATTTTGTATTAACAAACATACACATTTCTTAAGATAAAGTTGCATGATTAACTTATTTATTATTTATTATGATTAAGATGAATAACCGATATCGTGGCATATATTTTTTCATATTTTATTAAATCTGGAAAGAGACGTATGGAAAATTAAGCATATTTTGGTGATATTAAGTAATATTAAAAATAAATAATTGTTTCGCATATAACCTGGATGTTACTATTCAAAATAAAATATATAGTGTTCACTTCTTCGGAAATAACAGGAACTTATAGTATAAGTGTTAATTGACGGCCCAATATTAATTAATGGACATGATAGAAAACCCAAATAATAAATGTTTTACCTAGATATGGTTTGCAAGTTAAATAGTAGTAGGTATAGACGATATAACTTCTTTAATTTTATATACAATTTAAACGTATTATACATTCTTTTATGACTTTACATAGAATTTTGTTTTATTTTATTTGTTTTCAACCTACCAGAAAATCGGTGACAGACAGACTTAGCATTGAATAAGTAATTTTATAATTTAGTTTTCTAACACGATTTTTTGTAGATACAATGTTTATTTTTTATATATGCTTTCGGTTGAGCAGAGATTATAATTTTTGGAAAAAATATTATAAGCTCTGCTTTACCTTTTTTAGCCTATAAATAAATTAATGCGCCTTATTCAAGTTGTTTATTGCCTGTTAAATATATAAATATATAATAAATATGTATACAAAAAATGGTTTTCAATTTGTTGGTGGACCTAAAAAAATAAATAAAATAAAGATATAAAAAAAAATACAACAGTCATCACACATTTGTTTAATAATAAAAGTTAAGTATTCTATACGGCTGTGTGTCAGTGTTTGTCACCCGGTCAAACAGGAGCTCTCTCTAGCGCAAACAATGAACACCACTTTGAACATGGACGCTATATAAATTTATATATACCTTAATATAATATATTAGTGGCTACTGACCCGTTTTTTTAAGCTTATATATTTGTACGGAAATTAGTTTAAAAATAACTATCAAGATATCGTTGTGTTATGAACTTATTTCAGTTAGTTGCAAGGCTTACAAAACATATTTTCTCTTAAAATGAGATTTTTTTTTTATTGCTGTTTATTTTTTTTTATTATTAGCAGTATTACTGGATTAACAGGTCTGGATTTTGAGCTTCATTCTATCTCAATAAAAAGTAGATTTTTTGATTGTTAAAACAATATTGTATTCCTATAAAAATAACAATATTGCTTGCAATTAATTATCTATGAACATATTTAGACATTTTAGATATTATAAGTAAAAAAAGATTGAAAAATGTATCGATACAGATAAGAATTGAATCCGCAAACTTTATAAAACCGTTCCACCGTCGCTACTACTCAGCCACTCTATCGCTGTTTTTCACATTCGTTATTAAAAATATCAATAAAAATGTTATAATTAAAATGAGTTTTATAATAAGATATGTCAAAGGGTTATTGCAATTATGACAACTGAAAACTTAAATGTTGACAGCTTCCAATAGGAGAATAATCTCTGCTGTATTTAACTAAGAGAGCAGATCTGTTTGTTTAAGTTTACTCGTCACTTGGAGCGCTTTTGTTCAAGGAGCTTCCAGCTAATAATTCTGAATAACCGGAAAATGTATATCTATCACAGTTCTGCACCCGTACAATATTTTCAATTATATACTTATATAATTAAACACATGATAAGTGTGATGGTACGTCGGTCAATATTTAGCTGTTTGCCTTAAATTTTCAGAAAATCTCCATATATTTTTTTACTAAAATATAAAAAGGAAAATAAATTATAAAGTGTCATGTGGTTGATGTTCTTATTAATTCTGAAATATGAAGAAATATACTCCATGATTAGATTATGTGAGAAGTCGCTTAACGTGTTAAATTAAATCATATATTTCTTTGTCTTAACCTTCTATTAATGATTTCAAACAAATATTGAAATAATTATTATGATTTCGAGGTACGAGGTAGGTTATTTTATTTCATCAACGTAGTAAACACACCAGTGACAATACACGCCTTTCACATATATAAACACAATATAAATTTATCTTTTATATTCTTTGTCTGAACGTCTTCATTCATAGACATTTCAAAGTTTATGAGTAACGTAGCATTACAAGTATATAATAAACCTGAGCACGGCCGGGTAAATATATATAAATATATATAAGTCATCACGGATCACGAAAGCCTATTATAAAATATAATGAAAAAAATATGATAAAAAAAACTAAATATAAACAAGTACTAATAAAAAAAACTATTATTAACTGTAACACCTAAAAAAATGACTAATTCAGTGTTATGCTGATCCTGAAAAACTAAAGACTGTTCTCAGAGCAAATTAAAACAATAAAGATGGAAACTCTCGCCCAACTTTCAGTCGCTGTGGAGGCGATCGCTTCTGAACTCTTAAGATATGCAGTAAGAAGATCACAGCCCGACACCAATCACAAAGAGAAAGCCTGGGGCGTTCTAAACCTCTGAAGTTAGTTTCTAGATATTAAATTAAACCAGAAGTTAAGTTATATAAGCTTAGCTATCCCTAAATCAATCGATATAAAGTGAATGTATGGAGATTATAGTTAATTTATGTAGATGTACGAGAACTAGCATTAAAATGTTCCGGATTTTGGCTTGGGAATCCATCATATTTCTCTTTCATTTATACGATATATAATGCTACTCGTTATATTATTATAAACGAGCTCTGTGACGTGTTCTCGACATTAATAACAAATAACAGTGCAATATGTTACACCTGTGATTAGAATTTACTACCGCAATAATTCATTGATATTAACGTTAAACGCCATAAAAGTAACGTAGTTTTGTATATTTTTTTCTATTTCAAATATAGCATCTAAAAATATTAAAAAAAAACAGAACTGGTAGGAAAAGAAAAAAAAATAATCAATCAAATATATATACTGCATATTACATTAAATTATAAATAAATATACTTATGTTTCAAATAAATATAGATAAAAAATAAATCAAGACGGGTAGTCTCTTTATTCATTGAGCTAGCGCATCCGTCCAAGTACTAAGCGAAGTTATTTTAAACGAAAGACTATAAAGTAAGTTTTTATATTATAATCTATAATCTTTTGCGACATTAAGTATGAAAAGATTAACATATTTTTTTCTGTTATAATAATAATGTTATTAATAGTAATAATAAACCACTATTTTAGTTTTAACAGATATAAAATGTTTCGTGAACTTAACTAAGTAAACGCAAAACGTATAGTTAACCTATAAACTATCTGCCCTGCAAATATGAAACCAAAATGAATGCTTTCGACACCAGGAGTCACTTATGTGTTATATTAATGTTGTTGGCATTGTTATAATTAGGTTTGTATACTCTCGTATGTCCGGAAAATGTAAGCCGAAATTAAGGCGCCCATGTTCAAAGCAGGGTCCATTGTTTGAATTGGAGAGTGGCCGTGTTTGGCTGATCGAGCATTGACAAACAACGCTACACAGACGTATACTATTAAGCTTCTGTTATCAAATTAATGTGTGATGATATATACCATAACTTAAAATTAATTATCCAGTGTTAAATATCCAAAAGTCAGCCTGCAGAAACTATTAATAAACACCTTTGATTAAATAAGAATAAATTTAGATTTCACATCTTGGCTTTTGATACTTTTATAATATCTGGAAGCAGCTTAGAATTATAATAATAACTACAAGTCGAACTATACCACAAAGATTTAATTAAATTTCCAAGTTTTCATTTATATCTCGGATATTTTATACGAATTATAGTGTGTTGTCGGGTAGTTACAAATAATAAACAGTAGTAATTTTTGATTTTTTTGTCTTTAAAAACTTGCTTTAAACAGTTTCATTTTTTAGATCACAAATTCCCTACCCCACACATAATTTAGAGATTTACTGGGTTTGAACTTAAAAAGCCTGTAGCATTTTCTTTTATTCATAACGTATATATTATTTGTTGCATTGTTAAAACTATCAATAGTTTTTTTGGTCCTGGCAAGTTTATTAATTAAACGGTTCAAATTTTAGATAACTACTTTAATAGACTATCGAGTGGTATTACTTTCACTAATTTAAAGCACAAAGTACTTTAAGATAAATTACATAAAACTTTCTATACTTTTTTTTTTATAAAATAATATTATGTTAACTATTCATTTATTATTTATGCGTTTTCAATTAAGCTGCTGTTAGGTAACATCACTTGTCTTCGGATACAGCCTTTGAGCTAAAGCTTACAAAAATGTAATTAACAGCGTTAAATGGGATACAATTTCCACTATGCCGATGTAGACTAGACAGACCTACATTAGCTTTGATGATCTTCCCTCATTTGCGTCCAAAGAACCGTGTTTGTATAACTTAAGACGATTTTAAGTAAATTAAAAAGAAGATATAAAAAGCTCATGTGACAAATATAAGATAATTTTAGTCTTAAATTAATTGCACTTTATAGGATTTATTTAAAGACATAGAGGGATACTGGCACTGTCATTGAAATATTCAGCCTTCATTGATAATCTCTGCGAAATACTCCGTTGTTATAAATCTCTTAGAAGTGACATCTCTAACGAAAAGAAATCACTGAAAGAATTACATCAGTAAATTTTCATTTCCTAGCCAATATCGTGAGGAGATATTAAGTTGACTTTTTTCTTTTTTCTTTTGGTATTTTGCTCCTTTCTTCTTTCCTACCATTTATACACTTACTACTTGCTATAACTGGTCATCTCTCTGGCCACCGCTTTTAATAATTTTAATTAACTAAACTATGATGGTGGTAGGTTTCAGTTATTCGTAAATAGCTCTCTAAATAATGACATTTGTGCAACAGTGATCACACGAGTCAAGAGTATTATTTATTAAATATTGATAAATGAATAACATATTATAATATATATAATATGTATAATTATTTATGTAATTTAAGATTTATGTATGACCTTTAAAATAAACATATGATAAAACTTTTATATTATTTGATTTGTTTTTTTTTGTCAGGCCCTCTCAGGCCTGTGGTAATTAAGTTTCAATGTTAGTGGTACTTTTGACAATTAATAAATGATTTATATAAAACTGATTTATACTTTTAATTATATTTTTTAATTTTGCTTTCGACATTCATATTTTGTATAAATAATAGACGTTATAAAATATAAAAAAGGACAAATTTAAATTTAAAGGTGTCTGTTATCAAAATAATTTATCATTATTTTATGAGACTACTGGTTTTAATGGAGTCATAGTTTATGTGTATAAAAACGGGCAACACTTTTATCTCCTGTATACTCTATTGTATAAGTAACAAACTATATACATTTATTCTTGTTATTTTAACACTATTTATAATTGAAGATGAAAAAAATGAAACGAAACAAAAAAAAACGTTATTTATATATAAATCGAAATATTAACAATCATGTAATATAATAAACTATTAAAATATAAAAGTACCTCTAGAATATGATTTTTTTTTAAATCGATATTCCTAGAAAATTATGGACTACTAACTACTTGTAAATACAAGTTTTATAAATGTTTCTTTCGCATTTATTGCGTATTTTCAACGCACAGTGAGACCGCATGTCCATAGAAGTGACCAAAAACAAGAAAATCCTTATTTAAAAGAAAACTAATAAGAATAGCAAATTTAATACTTGGAACCTCAAAAACTTTTTTGCATTCAAATTAAAACTTAGAGCTAGGTATATCTTAGTAACACATTTTCATGGAAGAAATCTACACTATCACTTGTCGAACTCCGAACTGTCTTTCTTATAATATGTTATTCTTTAAGATTACAACAATTTGACAATTGGCAGCTGGTAATTTGTTAATTTAGTAGTTTTAAAGCTTATGAGATTAACCAATATAATCAATCTGACTTAAATAATGATTCCTTCGTGATTATATTTCGTAAATAACTTAGTTAATATTATATCATACAATTTGTGATAAATATAGATAAATGAAAATAAACTTATTTATAATTTGTAATAATTAAGAATTCCATGATAATAATTTCATTTGAAATAAATTATGTATGAATGAAAAGCCACAAAATTTGTTCAACCATCCATTATAACGTGGATTTGAACTTTTAAGCCAGAAGCTTAATCGTCATTTATATCCATTTCCGTCAATTAATTTACAGAGTACAATTTACAGTGTCGATACATTTATAATTAGAAATCTATCTGCTGGTTATAGGTAAGAATAAGCTTATTATATTTTAATAATATCTATCAGTAATTAAAATAAGTACATAAGTTTTGTTTATAATCTTTATTTCAATGAATATCATATTTTACATTGAAATTAATATCGATAATTATTTGTCTTTTAAAAAAATATACACATTCTTAACTGTTTATTTGTATAAATATTTTGTGTTTATGTCCAAGTAAATGTTTCGGAAATTAAATTTCAAACGACCAATTGATTTTTACATGTTTGGAAATATATTTAAATATGTAAGGAAACAATAAGCTTATATAAATGTTAAATAAATGTAAAATGAAGCCATGACGTTTCCCAGAGGTTGTTGAAATGCCGTATCGATGAATTGATTACAACTTAATATCTTATAATTCGATTAAATAATTATTAATTATCAAATCGATATGAAGGATATTTAAAAGCTATGATAAAAGAGTCAAATGTTATGAGGATGTATCATTTATTTATTCCCAAAAACGTGAATTATTTATAGCTTTATATAGCAAGTAAAATTTACTTTCATTTTCTGCAAATATATGCCCTAGTCACTGTTGATATATTTTCAAATTGCAAAACTAATTCAAACTGAGTTGATTGTTCAGTAATGATGATTGCGTATCCTCACGCACTGCTCTTTAGTTTATTAGAAGTACTGGATGAGTAAGGCGAAAGCAACTCAATGCTTAGGATAAAATCAAATTAAATGGTTTTAATTTAAATGGTAATCAAATTAAATGGTAATAAAATGGGACGTATCTACATTTATTATATTTATTTATTCTTTATTGTACACCACAAAATTAAAAGTTACAAACATAAATATATATTAAAAGTACAACAGGCGGTCTTATCGCCTAAAGGCGATTTCTTCCAGACAACCTGAGGGTTAGTACGAGAGAAATAAATAAAAAAAAAATATCTCTTAATTGATTATACACATTGCTTTACATTTCTTTAAATAGTTTACCTCATTTATTTCAAGTGTGCGTGTTAGATTAATACGTGTGGATTAATAAAATTCACTTTAAAACACATTAATTATTTATTTTTAAATATATATACTTATTTATATCTAAACATAATTTGGTTTTAATATATTTGTCTAACATTTCGTCAGTCCTTACTCTTGAAATAAAGGTACAATGAAATATTCATCAACACGGACAGTACTTGAATTTGACAATTGAGATACCGTGTAAAGCTGCTTTTTTCAGGATGCTTAAAAAATCTATTATGTGGCTGCTTTTTTTTCTTATAGTGAATACCTTTCACATAATATGACAATCCTAATAAAAATCTGAGCGTTTTATTATATTGCTCTGCAAGCGTACATACAGGGAATCTATAATATATATCATACAGGGAAGCTCATTTTACTCCATACAGTTAAAGCTTTACGATATCTTTCGATGTCTTCTTCGTTCTTTTGATTTGAGGTAACAATGTGTCCCAAATATATAAAGCTTTAGGCTAAATTAAGAGATTATGCTATTGAAGGGAGACTCGTACCTATACTAATAATGTTCGTACAAGTCCATGTTTGTAACCTTTTCATTATAGAGCTCATCATACGTTGACGTCATGCCGTGAGCATAACAGATTTCGTTGAAATATGTATCTTCAATAAAACATATAATATGAGTGCTCCTGAGTCTCACATTCACTTTGTACGTATACAAATTGATCTAGAAAGCGGGGGTCAATGCACCCTGATTTACACTAAATTTTAATATATATTCATCAGACAAAGTGCAGACTCATTTCATCCGGTTTTTTAATGTTTATACCACTAGTTAAGGAGAGATATGTAGGATGCAAATAGCCCCACCTCGCGCTATTTGTTCCACAATAACTCATATGACATTAAATAAAATGCCTTAGAAAATTTTAGAAATTAAGCAGATATATATTTATCGGTGTAATATCTAACAGTGTTCATCCACTGTGTAAATAAACATAGTATACTCTCGAGAACAAACAAGATGAATACTCTCTGTCAAATACCCCCGTGTAGTAAATTTCTAGAGGCTTACATCCTTAATGGAAAGAAATCGCTCTAAGAATTGCATCAGTAAATAATCGTTCCCTCTAACTAGTATCGTGAGAAGATTCATGGCTGATTTTTTCTTTTAAATACAATGGTATTTTAATTTATAATTTTTTACATATAATATGTAAATAAAAACACAAAATTCTGTCTCTCTACTGCACTTACTTTTCTTGACGAGCAAATAATTTCAAGATTGTAAGGATTGTTTTGTTATATTTTTTTCCCGTTAATCATGAGATTAACGGGAATATAATTAACGACGCAAACTTAATAATGATATTAAGTTTGCGTCGTTAATTATATATCTAATTGAATAATAACAATTTTATAATTGAACTCTGTGATTTATGAAGTAGTCAACGCAACATTTTGTATTTTCTATATCAAGGTTAATATTTATGACAATATTCCACTTATTTTATAAATTAAACAAAGTCACAAAAATATTCAAACAATTCTTCAATTTTCAATAACAATGCTTCGGGTCAAAATACTTTATTATAATTCTGATAAACAAAACTCATTAAACATGAAACAATTTCATAACATGATTTCAATAATTTGGATATAATTTGGATATAGTTTATTGCGTCGGTCAAGGAATTTTGATACTTTTTACTCCGGTAAATTCACAAATATTTGCGGAAAAACACTAAAATTGGCCTTTAAGTCTGGACTTAAACTTTAAGAAAACTAAAATACTTTCAGTTTGTATAAATTTTAATCATAGATGGCTCATAGCTTAATACGAGTAGGTAGAACGCGAGAGGGCATCGGTACGATATCGCTAGCAAGAGCCAATTTAATTCATAAAACTTGTTATATTTAAATGTTGATATCTTTATAAATTATACTATTATAAACATTAAAATTCAACTAAAACAATAGGTAATAAATACATGTGAAATTATTACCTTTTCTAATATATTAATTACCTACTGTTTATCGAAATAACAAAAAAAAATGAAGAATTTAAATTGTGGCAGAGAGCGTGGTGACATCTGTTAGGATTCTTTCGTAAATTTTAGCCATTGTTTCTAACTTTGCAGTAAAGATAAACATAACCTAAACATAAAGCATATACAACCTTTACTGAACCTTGAGTCCAAAAATCAAAAACTTAATTTTGATCTTGAAAAATTCTTCACTTTAATAAAACATATATTATGTCAAAGGGTGGTACAAATATACAATATATAATGTACTCTTTCGTTCTATTATTGACAAGTATTAACTTTTTCATCATACCTCCTTTTTTGAATACCAAAAAGTATTCTATTTTTATCCTGGATAATGGAGATTGCTTATGGTGATTCCCGGATTTCATTCGCCACTCGCTTTTCGTGATAGCCCATTCTTTTAACGGGGTGGGTTTTGTCCCAGATATCACAGAGGTTGAGCTGAAGATTGGTAAAAGAAGATTAGGTTAATTCACTTAAATCTTTTAAGTGGAATGAGTGCCTTCACAGTGTCAGTAACTTAATGAACGCAAACCGTATTCAAGTTATCCTTATAGATTTTTTAGAAACTAAACAGATACACCGACAGTCGTATGTGCATAATTTTTAATCAAATAAAAATTTTGGTAATTTTTAAACACATTATAAATTTCGAATCTTTATCGTCGTGTTATTTTTAAATAAATTTTAAAAATGAGAACTACAGTACAATTCAAGTAACATATAACTGAAACTTTAGTTCTTTATAATTTCATACTTATATTATTATTCCTCTTATTTCGCATTTTTCCATATACTTCATCAACTAGTATTGTGGGGATTATTTAAAAAACACGTTCTTAATATTAACCTCATTGACTTAACGTTTGAGGAAGTATAATATACATCTCAAATAGACAGGACAGACAACAGACAGAACAGACCAATGGAACGGGACAAAAGGACAGACTTAATTGTTTATTTGCTATAAGTTACTTTTTAATCGGTTGTGCTTTTAGTTTAGTTAGAAAATCATATTCAAAAAAATATATATCATTCCAGAATAATATAAGACGTAAATAAATATGATAGTTTTCAATAAGATGCTCTTTTCATTCCTTACGTTCAATTTAGCGAATAAAGCGTCCGTTTTCATAGCAATGAACGTATAGAACGAATAAGGAATGAAAGGAACGGTTTATGAGAAAGGTTTTGAAGAGAATCTAATACATCCCGAAAAGTGTTATTTTTATTGCTTTCTCATACATTCATTCTACCTTAAATCTAAAAGAATATCAATAGAAATGGCACTGACAGAACTCGATCAAGGCCCTGTATAAGATTGTTTGAGTAACTTATTTAAAAAATACGACAGCTATCCTTACGACTCATATCGACTGACGTTTCATAAGTGCTACGTATTACTGAAATGAAAAACATAGACTTTTAGTTTTCACTTTCATATAAGAAGTGTTTGAAATATATTTGTACTTATTTAAATGTTTTGTATTTTCCTGTAATTTTAACTTAATTTGATTCTAACAGTTCAGTAATCTTTTATATACAGCATGCATCGAAAATTATAAGAAATTTTTAGGGTTTTTTAAATATGAAATATGTACATTCATTTTACTTTAGATGTTACTTAATTTAAGAGATTAGGTACAAAGCACATATAAATATACTGAAAGTTAATGGTCTTCAACATTATTTTAGTGAAAAAGATTAACAGAACTTAGTGAAATTCGTTTTAAGATTAACTCATAAAAATGGAATTCTAATACTGGTCAGTTTTGATAATGTTCAAAAATCTCTACATTTTAAGTTGTGTTTGCGTTCATAAATGTTCATTCATGTTCAATTCTTCAACTAATTTGTCTGGTTAATAGAACTTGAGCGAGATCATACTTTGGGGTCATTTAATACTTGCCTAGTAAGTTAGATGATTTAACATACATTAATTTAATCATTAAACATTGACAGACATCTCTTATTTAGTGAAACATTTAAAATGTCGGGTCAAAAACATAAAAAATGAACGCGTCAAAAGCGTAAAATACTTTCATTTAAATGTGTAAATAAAATCGCATTTGTGACGTAAATTCCGCAATCTGATGGTTAATATTTTAATGATAATAAAAGAAATAAAGGATAAAAAATATAGAATTGTTCCTTGTAATAAGTCAGTAAGGATACCGTATAAGATTTACACCTGTGCTTTAAATACAAAACATAATGTAATGAAGATAAGTAAACTTTGCAGTAAATTTTAAAGTTTATTCCATATCCTATCCCACTTGCAATGTTGCAAAGATCGACACAAAATTTCACTCATCTTGTTTTCTTTTAAATATTGTTTCCAGGCGTATTATTAGAAAATTTAAAGGCATATGATTTACTCACATTGAAAGTTTAAAAATTATAATCAAGTTAATAACTCTTTTAACTTTGAAAGTGAGCAGCAATTTTTAAAGTGATTTCTTTCTGTGAAAGGTGTAAGCTTCTTAGAGATTTATTACAACGGAATATCTGACTGAGGGTATCAATCTTGTCTGCTCTCAAGAGAGTACTATGGTCATTATGATACAGGTTCTTAGACACCATTCCGTTAGTAATATTAATTATTTATTTATAAATACTGAAAATTGCAATGAATTTAGAAACTCGACATTTGACTGTTGACTTAAAAAAAATATAGCATATGACACAGACAACGTTATTTTTTTTTATTTTTAAAACAGTGCCTTTTCATAACTTTCTCTATAACAATTTCATTTGAATATTACAATAATAACACATATGTGGATAATATTTTTTCATTTTTTTTACAGACGGTACTTAAAAATAACTTGTATTTATATTATATGTACACTACGTACGTACGTATGTATGCATTAGGTTATAGAGGGGATAAGAGTAGGTGTGTGTTAATATTTTGATTACAACACAATCTAAACTAACCATACAGTAGATTGTTATCAATCATCTTATCAATGCGCTAAATAACAACTTTAAATTTTCTCATAATATAGAACTTCTCAATAACTGCTTTAAGAGAATTGCCTACATTATTTTACCTAATATTATAACTTATTTATACAATATATTTTATATGAAATATTCTATTTCCCTGTAATATCGCGATCAATTTGTCATTCAAAATTCAATTTCCGAAACATTTACATTGAGATAAGCACTCAATTTCCTGCTGCAGTATAAACACAATGAAGATTTTGTATATTCTGTTTCAACAAGAGAGTTTAAAAATTATAAATATTATTTAATTTCTAATGCTATTGATAATACTCTTAGTAAAAGATCGTATCGTATCGTAATGCCAATAAAATAAATGAAAGTTTATGAACATTTGCTTATAAACTAAATACATATAGGAATCAGAAAAGAGATAATTTACAACCAAAAGGTACGTACTAAAGGAAATAATGTCTTATGTAATGAAAAAAATTGTCTTATTTAATGAATAAAAAGGATCTAGATATTCACTAGATAGATGGGATTCTTAATAAACGTAACGGCTCTACGCTGTAAGCGATCCAATGTGATGATTATGATGAAGTGATTGATTAACGGTGATGATGATGATGAAGTGTTTGATTTACGGTGATGATGATGATGAAGTGATTTATCTTTATCTTATAATAAAATCGTATGCATTACCGATGTTACGCGAGATAGTATTGACATAAAGGCCGATTATTCCTTAATAAACTTGTACAAACAAGGAATTAATAAGGTTCTTAAATTAATTTATCTGAAAACGTCATTATAAAAAGCAATAAAAGTCATTTCGTCATCAACAGTTAATTAATAAATACTATATACCGAGCTATTAGAACACAAATAGCACTTGATATTATTGTAAAATCAATTAAACTAAGACAAAATTATCATTATAAAATCAAAATCACATAATTATTAACTAATTCCGTCCATTATATTTACAAAAGCTATTATTATTTATAACATTTTTATACGCACCAAATCACACAACACCCCAAGAGCGCCAAAACTGTCTGCTCGTAAATAGCGTTTAAGTATCTCTTGTTAATTATTGTGCTTGATACAGTTTGTATTATTTTATTTGTTACAACCTTTTTCTGGAACCTTTAACAACCTTTAACAGCTTAGCTCTAATATGTTACGTTCTTTGTTTGAAATTGTGTTACTATGAGTTTAATATTTTATACAAATTTTGGTATTCAGCATTCAGTTAACTCGGGTGCTTTAAGTAGAGTTGTTATTTAGACGGATATATTAAAAATTATAACCTTAATATATGTTAAATTTACCTTACTATAATTAACAAGTATATATTTAAAGTCATGTAAGATTATAATACTTTACCAAAATTAAAACAATTCTATAAACATAAGGTACATTTCCTTTACACAAGTGATGGATCATATAAAAATTATTAATAAGGAAAATCTCATATATGTACATATATGAGTTTTTCCTTATTAATAATTATTTAAATTAATAATTATTTAATTAATTTAAAATCCATTAAAATTAATCTTAACATCAGGGTTTTTTATGTTCAATCAATGGAGTCACATTTCAATTGATTTACTATATATATTGATTTATTTTTTGTATTGGTTTTATAATTGAAAATCATTAATAATTTTCTACAAAGACATATTTCTGACTTAAAAGAGATTATTATATTATGTAGTTAGGTACAAATATCAATTTAGAAAATCCGAATAAAGATAACACATTTTATTTATAATGCCCCGAAGTACTAAAAAAAAGAAGTTTTTATACAGTTTTATGTAGTTTTTGTGAAGTTTTTTATTTGCATTCCATGTGCATAGAAGTAATTATTACTTGCATATTTTTATAGATTCCTTATATCTCCCTTAGTTTGAGAAAAATTTTGCGCTGGGGTATATATATATATATATATTATTAAGTTATGGCTTCATTCACAATGGTATATGGTATATTCTGCCAATTTCAAGTTATACCAAGCTAGTAAAAACTTTTTATTTTTCAATACTTGTTGAGGAAGCAAATATATAATTTCATGTAAATTCCCAAATGCCAGTTGAAAAACAAATATTTAATGTTAGTGACATACAGTAATAAGGAATTTCAACATTTAGTAATGTTCATTAAATGTTAATTAAATGACTGAATTAATTATTACATGAATACATGTATTATGAAAGTACAACATAGTTATAAAAATATAACAAGGCTAAGAGTCTTGGTGCTTGTGAAACCTATAAAGTTTATAAAACATGACGATAACTGATTGTTATATGAAAGAACCGTTTTATTTATATAGTAATAAAGAATAAATTATAAATATTTAAGGATAAGATACGGGGTCATTGATGTACCAAAAAATATGTACAAGATCTCAAATTACATCCTGAATGAAAATTAAATAAAAATATTTTTAGTTTTTGCTTGTAAACACGTTGGAGGTCAGACTTTGTTTAAAGGTCTCTAAGCCTTAGCAATTTTGTGACCGGAGAGCTGTTGGCTGATATAAGCTTAATCAAAATGTGGGAAGGAAAGGGAAGAGAGGAAGGGCTATCCATGGAAAAAAGTGGGAAACGTCTTCGCAAAAATTTTTAAGCCTTCAGACCACATAAGTTTTTTAAAAGTTAAAAACTTAGATATGCTGAAACTGAGTATTTCTTGAAATAAAACATTTTTTTTATATTAACGTCTTTTTTATTACGTCTCTACTCTAGTCAATACTCTTAGGACCTGAGAATATAAAACCCAAAAGAAAGTTACAAGTTACCGCACTTACTTCCTGTTATATACGTCTGTGTGTCTCTGTGTTTGTCACTGTCCGATCAAAATTGACACAAGCACTCTCCAGGGCAAACAATGGACCCCGCTTCGAACATAGAGTTTGATTTAAGTTTCACACTATCGGTTTACCTAAGGTTTTAGAAGCTTTTGTGAAACATTAGCGGTTTTTGTAAATATATCTCAAAATGAATAATCATTTGTTTTTTTTTATATTTTTTAATGAAAAATGAAACTAATAAATACATTCTTCAGAAAACATGTTACAAGCAAGGGAAGACCAAGGTAATTATACATTGTCTGTTATATTTTTAATTATTATTGACGGTATTCCGTTCAAGCCTATTTATGTCTGATTAAAGCAAGTTTGAAATATTTATAAACATAAAAAAAACCATTAGTCAAACATATCCAAGATCACTTTACAAAGAATATCTTAGATCTTCAATTATAAAAAATAAACAGTCTTCTTCATAAATAGTAAAAAGTAAGGAAACCAATGTTCAAAATGATTACATAATGAGGTGAGTAAATACTAAGGTAACTTTAATAAACAGTGAAAAGAGTTAATATGACAATACATTCATTTTGAAAAAACAGTGACGGCAATAATAAGATAACCCCAAAAGTGAAAATTCAAAGTCATATAAAAATAACAAAACTATTGGAAACATTGCATTCGGTACGGTTTTATAACTATAAGATACTTCTACCAGAAAATCTCAGAATGTTTGATTAAAGCATCAATATACATAAAATCGTTTGTATTTTTACCTTTTAACGTGTTCTCAATAATATATCATGTTTCTTGTCATTTAAATAATAAAATGTGATCAACGAAAGGAATAAAGTGTAACATTTAGTCATGAAATAATAATATCTTGAAAAACATTTGCCATATTCCTTTCTGTAGCATAGCGTTAAATATAATAAATATATTATTTTATATATACATATAGAGAATGTAAAAGTAATCTATAGTGGAAGGTGTTTGAACCCGCAACCTCTAAGAACCGGGCCGTAACGTAGTTCCGTCGATCTACCGATTGAGTTACCCGCTTTGATAAATTGAAACAGTGGTGACATCTGTTATGCCTTTTTTTATAAAAATATATTATTAATAAAATATATTTTCAAAATACGTCACTGAAAATATTAATGATTTTTTTAATGTAATAGATTATATAAACCTACTATTCAGATTATTAAATGTAGCTAGCTCTATATAGAGTTGATTTAACAATACAGCTAACATTGCAAAATGAAATACGATATGGGATGAACTTTAGACTTTGTTACAAAGTTTACTTACGTGATACATTATAGCAGAGCTGTGAATTTTATACCGCTCAGCTTTCGAATAAAATATTTCTATAAAAGTACATATTTGTTAAAATTTCATTAAAAGTATTTCGTATAGTCAAATAAAGCATTGTATACGAGCACTACACCATCAGATAGCGGAATTTACATCGTAATGCAATTTGGAGATAGCGGTCGCTCACTGTAATGTAACCTACTGATGACGTGATATATTAATTATTATTTATATATATTAGTTACTACTATTACTTATTAAATTCATACAAACTTTCATACTAAATGTCTATTATATTTTATTTAATAAAAAACAATATTTCAATAAATAAATACTATTTTTGTGCACAAGCTATATATATTTTACGACGAAAGTGTAACGAGAAATATAAACAGAAGATTATATAAATTTTATTTATTTTAATTTTTGGTAGAGAATTTCGAAATTTTATTTAGTTTAATTTTCATATAATTAGATCATGATACATTTCAATTATACTTATTTTGATGAACAAATAATATATTTTCATATACACTTTTGTAAAGAGAATTTTTTTTCTAATGCGCTGTAAATATAGATATAATAGCCATCGTTCACGAAAGATTAAATATAAAAATGGCTAACACCATATATCATATCCACCATACCATATCTCAGTTATATATCACGTAATAAATGTATATAGGCTTACAAAATGTAGTTAATGTTCTCATACTCAACTTGGTGCTGAACAGCTGTTACAGCGCGTGTTTCATGTTGGGCAACGTTGACACTAAACACGGCCTAGAGCTTTATCTTATATCTTATTCTGCTTAACTTATGGTACGTATTTTATCTTTTATAATATTTGAACTTATTACTTATGTGGTATAATATTATATGTCCTAATATGATAAGTTAAGCGTAAAACAAATTAAACTCAGTAAATCTTTTTTATTTCACTACAGGAAAATTAATGGTTCTATTTTATGTATTCTAAAGTGCACTCAATCTCGCGAATAAAGAAACATCAAGACCGTATTGAAATAAATATACTTCATATTCAATGTTCAAATGTATTATTAAATTATTACTGAATCTATATTGTTTGAATCGAATCAGGTTATGTGGTTTGGTTTGAGTAATATACGAAATATTGTATAGTAAAACATACTCGTTTCTTACTTTTAAGGATGCGTTTTTTTTTTATTTATTCGATTGCTAGATCACAAAATAACATAATTCTAATTATTTTCTGATCGAATTCAACAAAACCAATTTGGACCGTTTAACTGTTGACATTTTAATTAAAGTCCCAATATACAATTTGGGACACATCACGAAATGTATAATTATATTTGCAACGGTTAGTGAATATTTTGTATAATTTGGTTAAGAAGGTTCAAAATTAACCCTTTTACCCTACGGTTATATTTTTGGCCTAAATGAAGCTGGTTCTTTCAGGAATGAATGATCACCCATTGCTACTATTTTATTTCTATTTGCTACTGAAATGTATATAATTATTAAGAAAAAAAATACGACTGTCCATTATTGTTAATATTATTTTGGATGGAAATAATTACTGCTAAATGCTATATTTTATGAAAGAGCTTAAGCTATGAATATACATAATTTTTAATAATAAATACCGAGAGAGTTAGTTATTCAAACAATAAGTCTCATAACGGTGTTTAGCTTTTCAATTACTTAGTATTAATTTTAAAATTTGTTTTCAATTAATGTGGTGAAAAAAGTCAATAAATTATTATATAATATTGCAATAATATATTTTAATAACCAAACATACAACATAATATAAAGAAGAAAATAAAGGTTAAAGTTTTCAAAATAACAACACGCAACATACATTTATTTTTTAGAACAAGGCTCCACTAAACTACCCTCTCACTCATTTTTCATATTATTTTATAGTGAAAGCTACATTGCGAAAGAAAAACGAGCCTAAAACGAAGGAAACAAAAGTAAGATAAGATAAGATAAAACAGATTTATAGCCGTGGTGGTCCCTAACCAATTTACAAACACATTCTTAGATTAACCAATTATTTTTTATATAGCCTGATTGAAATTTGGTTGATGTATATTGGCTATACATATATATAAACAAGAAAATGAACCGTAAATAGCACATATGCTATTTACGGTTCATTTTCTTGTTTAAGTAAATTTACATTATTTTTATTATTAAATTGAAAGGCAAAAGTAATAGAAACCTAATAAACTTCAGTGAACCTACAAAGAAATAACTTAAAAATAAAACCTGTTTTTTACAATTATATTACGTACGTATTGTATTTCATATTCAGACCTCGTCCTATCCGTGATCACTGATTTTCATGGGTCGTATGAGATGATACTTTCTTATACACTTTGACAGTGTTCTGATAAGTTTTATGACTTACATATATGAAGTAGATTGAACAAAATTCATAATATGTACATAATGATATTACATAAGCTTTGTAGTCCAGTTAGTGTAATGTTCTTCGTATTAGGAAGAAGGCAGTTGAAAGCTTAAGACTTCACAGATACCATGTAAATCAATTTTTATTCTTAATTGGAAAAAATGTAATCGTGATTAAATGAAGACAGTACTAACGGCTGATCTAACTCGAGTTGACTTCATCACAAGTGAAGTTGAGTCAGTTTGTATTAAATTAGTATAACGTGTGGCTTACTGATAGCTTCATAATAATTAATAAAACAATATTGATATATATTTTAGTTTCTAATTACAAATTAATGTTGGTCTTCACTATTGAAGTAAATATTGTTACAAATAATATTTACTACAATCTCCCTGTAACTATATACCCTAGTTATTGTTGATATATTTTATAGAGTATTGAAAAATCAAATTATTGTCTAAGTAAAAAAATCAATTAACTCCGGACTTAAGATTTGTTTTCTAAAATATTTGATTAGGAAGAGTTTTAAATGCATGGAATAAAATAATATTTTGATTCAAATATAAATATTAAATATTAAATAAATAATATTTTGGCAAAATGGAAGTTTTTATAAAATGAAGGTTTTTTTTTGCATTCAATGATTTAATTGAATGATAATTGTTTTAATTTTTCGTTGTTTATTGATGGTGTCAAATTATTTTTATTGGATTCTTTTAAAATGCAGTATTTAAAGAAATATTATAATTAATTATTGTAAATAAAGTTCTAGGAACAACATTTCATATGATTGAAATTCAACTTTTTTTTATTATAAGTTGTATGTATGCACGTGGAATTTTATCGAGATTTGTGCACACGTGGTCACGACGCGAGTCCGCCACGCATCGAACTCATGAGTAAGAACCCCAAATGCTAAGTTCGAAACGAGTCAGGCAAATTCCGATATAATCCCACGTGAATTTATAATTAAAAAAATTAATTTATAATTAAAAAAATTAATACTCGTATCATTTCTAAAGCTGTCGAATAATACTTATATTAGCGAAGTGTATTTCTGTTTATTATAACTACATTTCAAGCAAAAACAAAAACAATTTCACAATGTACCCTATTTTTTACGTTTCCAAAACACTAACCTGCAACTTTAATTCTCGAATTCACTGTAATATGTTTTATTAATAGCTATAACATTTAATATTTTGTGTGAAATTTCATATACTTAAAGACTCAGTAAACACATCCATCACATACCACGCCTTTGACATTTACCTCACCGACGTGAACTTTATTACTTGAGTGGAAATCGGATGCATGTGACATGAGACAACAGAAAATAAAAAACTCTAAGAAAATAATAAACCAATTTCACAAAGTTATTTGACTTGAAACTCATATAAGAAAATAATTCCTTCACAATAATTTCGAAAAAGAAAAAGAAAAAAATAATAATTTTATTTAAAAATAACTGATAATTAACAGTTTTAAGTATATTCCTACTCTGGGAGTTGATTTAATATTTAAGGAAGACAATACATAAGTGCTTCTGGCGGTTAGGAAGCTACCTATTCCGAGCTTTTGCATATTTCAAGAGGATGGAATCTGACGTTTGCATTAACCAACTATTACCAACTATTTACCAACCCGACCATAATCACAAATAACAAAGAAACCTTCCCCCATTCCCCCTCTTAAGACCATGTGGTCAACATCACATGATTATCATGGGCAACCCAAATACGTACCTAGGAAAACATTTCTCCGTCTAAGAGACTAAAATCTTAACATGATTCCTAAAATATTAATATTCTCCCCCTTTCCGAAACTCATTTCTCACTCAATGCTGAATCCTCTCTTCTTCATCTTATCGTGGTATGAACCCCCACAACGTGCTAGCATATGGACAGCTGATTGCAACTTTGTCCTATCGGGATCATTTTTTTCTTCATCCATCTTCTCCTCAACACAAAGGTAAATTTATTCTGTTATGTGTTATTTGATAGTTCGAACATTTTTTTGGCTTAGAAAGTGGACACCTAGGTAGACATTTCCAATCATGCAATTATTAAATTGTACGACACTGTGTGAGTGTTCCAATTAGGAAAATAAAAGCAAAACATTTTCCAGCACCTTGTCATTCTGCAAACATAAAAAAAACATAAATAAACGCAATAAAGCAAAGTTAATTTTTAATAAGAACCCTTCTGATGAAGTTTTTCCACATAACCGAAATCGTTGTAATACAATGTGTAGATTTGTTAAACGCTACCATATTTACTTCTCTGTTAATAATTCTATGCCTCCACCATTGTGGAGACAATTCAAGGCACTAGGTGAGGGTAAGTGTCTGTCTAGTTCTAAAAATGTATAATGATTTGATTTTAATAAATCAGTATTTCTTTGTAAGATATAAACTGTTTTAATGTACGGACAGAATTTGTTATACTTGAGTTCGACGGATAAATATATAGCCAATAGTAGGTATTAAATTGCTTATAAAAATAATTATCCATATTATGCTTATTTCAATTTAAATCAAATATAGATGAAACCATACGTCTATACGTCAGGACTTGAATATCCAACCTAACCTAACTTCTAGGATACCACCCCGTAACAATTGGTGATGTTTAACGACATTCATTTTATATTTATATTATTTACCCGGCTGTATTCACGTAGAAAATTAAATCGCAATGTGCCCGACTAGTTTCGACAGTTGTCGCCGCGAGTCCGCCACGCTCAGAGCTCATGATTAAGGACCCCGAATGGGTTCGAAACTAGTCGGGCACATTCCGATTTAATTTTTTACGTGAATACAGCCGGGTAAATATAAATATAATAGTCATGGTTCACGAAAGTTTAAATATAAAAAAAGACATTCATTTTGTTTTATATTTTACATTACCGGACATTGGAATAGGATTTCAATAGAAGTTATTGTATTCTTATCTTTTTTTCGCTTATGTACGTATGGTGCTGCCAAAAATAATATTTACATTTTCAGCCTCCATACTTTAACGTCTACAATATAAATCTTACAAAAAAAACGCACACACATTTAAAATATTACTCAGGAATTCTTTATTCAATATGATAAAAGTACCTACTGTACCGTACCCTCTGCTATATGAATAATTTTATTTTTTTTCACAGTTCCTACAGTTATTTCTTTTTGCTGACATTAAAAATGTAAGCCACTAAGAGATTTACTGCAGCGAAGCATCTGCCACCGAGTCTTGAGGGAATACTTGTGTTTATTAAAACCAGTCGTAAACTTTACAAAATGAAAGAAAAAAATACTGTTTTTTTAATATTGTTGTGTGTTGTTCCATAATATTTGTAAATGTAACCAAGTACAGGATAGAGAATAGCCTTATAAACAAGTAAATATGAAAACTATATATCTATTAATTAAAAAACACTTATAATAGAACATCTGAATAAACGCTAACTTACCCACTTACTGACATACTGAAATACTATACTAACATTCTTTAATGTAATATGTAATTGACGATTCAAAACTGCACATAAATACCTAGTTGAATAAAATATTTTTGAATTTGAAAACGTGACTGCAGCTAAATTGTAGTCAATACAGAACGAAAATTGGACGTCAGAATCGTATTCATTGACTTTGTAGCAAAGCATCAATCAGCAAATATTTTGTAACAAAAGTTACATTGTATACGACTTTGGTTTACAACTGTTATCCAAAAATTATAGGTCAAATTATAATGGCTGAGACGGAAATATATCATCTTTATAATAAAAGCTGGCAATTCCTTTTAAGAGTTAAAATAAAAAGATCGTTTACGACTCAAAATGGAATACAATGTTATTTTATTATGTTATTAACAATGTGATGTCGGAATTGTTTCTTCATTTTTATTCTTTATTTTTTTTGATAGAATACGTAAAAAAATGCAGAATCGTATCGATGACAATTCTGCTTTTCAGTAGTATACTACTAGTTTCGTACCGATGTTCAGTATGAATATACATATTATAATGAATAAATACTTATATTAATATTCTGTGGTACTAATATTAATATTCTGTGGTACTAATATTAATATTCTGTGGTACGAATGTTAACATTCTGTGGTACTAATATTAATATTCTGTGGTAGTTTATACCACGGACATCATCATGAGCAGTGATGACTAACAACCAAACACCACATTGTAATAATTTTGTTTATTTTTACGTCGCTTCACGGCCTGTTTCACATGATCTATGAATACGATAATGTTAAAATGTATGTGCGCTTAAACTTATATGCCATTTGAAATGATCCATTTATTCGTTACTCAAAGTTTTATTTAAATTCTTTATGTTATTTCAATTCAATAAGCGACATTTTAATAATATAAAGGGTCAAAGTTTTTATATATCGGCGTACTTGAGTTTTTTGTACAAATTTAGCAGGACATTTGTCGTCCCTCTATATTTTAATCTACAAAACATAACCTTTTGAAAAAATAAAGCATTAATAGTGGCTTCATAAAAAAATTTACGTTGACAAGCTTACGCAATCTATTTTTTTACATTAGTAATAGATTGATAATATTTTTTGGTGCTACCAAATTCGTATAAGTCCAATTCCCATCAATTTTTTTTGTTATGACATAAGGATACCATAATGATTTTAAAATACTTCTCACTTGAAAAGCAAAAAGGTACTTTTAACATTATTCGGATACTGTAATCTACGTGGTAACGGTTCAGTTACAATTTAAGTAATATAACAATGATGAAATTGAGCAAACTTGTGTTTCCGGAAATCGACAAGTTCACTTGACGATCGAGTTAGTTGAGCTTTAATTTGGCAAATAAAGTAAATTAAAATACTCCCAGAAGACTCAAAATCTTATCCGCAATTAATTATTCAATAATTTTCCTACTATTGTTTTAAGTGTTAAAGGTACCATGTAGTAATGATTTTCTTTGAATAACGCAGATAGTAAATAAACTTGTATGGAATTAGTAAAAACATATACCATGTCTGAAATGGAAGCTGCTTTTCGAAAATACAACATTTCCGTTAGAAAAACACTTAGCCACCATTTTCCAGCAAAGAGCGTAAGTGCCTTGCTCCTGTGTGAAACCGCCCACAAAAGGAAGTCTCATATATAATATGATAATAAATCATACAAATATCTAAGAGCCTTTTAAGAACTATTCAGTAGGCGTAGGTATTACAGTTAAAATAACAGAAATTTAAGAGAAAACTCCAAGAAATGACAAATGAGAATTTTCACTTTGGTCAAGGTTGGTATTTTTTTTCTTATATAATAAATCTTCCAGTTTATATACAACATGACAACTACCTAGAATTATATATTAAGAAACATCTCTGAGTAATATTTTGAATATTATAAACATTTCTGACTAATATTTTGAATATTTCAAAAAGGAATACTGTACGTTATTCCTCAGACCTCATATTTTCATATTAAAACAATCATTTTATTTTCAATCTACAAAATAGAAAACACTAAATATTACTAAATGCTTATATATTTTTCTGCTTCTTCATTAAAATGTTATCTACATTTTCAGCTACGAACAAAGTTTTATAATGTCTTTTTAATTATCGTCGTAATATTTACTCAAAACCAATCACTCTTAATATAATTCAAACACATCAGCGACTGATTCTATTCAGGATTGAATTTCACTAGTTTTTCAGGATTTTGCTTCAGTCTATAGTAATTTATCCAACAAATAACTCTTAAAATAAAAGACGTGAATTCGTAAGTTTGTTTTTTTCCTATTACAATTTAGACTAACCTTATAATAATTTATAGTAAGATACAACATTTTAATATTAACATTGATCTAGCTTTCGACATGCAACTTTACTTATTTACTTTTAAAAAAGACTCAGTGTTCATACAAGACTGGATAGGAATAACTAAATATAGAAAAAGTATTATCAAGTATATTATATGAATAAAGTATTTTCTAAAGAGGTTAAAATCAAAATCAGTGTGAAATACAGCTCTGCACTAAATCTCTAAGCAGCTTACATTTTTTATTGTAAACAAAATGGAATCACTGTAAGATTTGCTTTCCTAAATTGTGATTTATTCTTCTACGTTTCTCAAGACGAAGGGATTAATTTTTGAAATTGTATAGTACTGTAGCCACTAAAGTAAAATAAACAAAAATATAAAAAAAAATCTATTTAAAATTACAAATGTGAAAAAATATAAAAATTTAAAATTACAAATTGTTTGTTTTATTTCTGAACCGAGATAATTTCATAACAATGGAATTCATAATAAATTTTCAGAACAAACATAAAGCAAAAGTTGACAAGACACAAAGATGAGATAGTTAGTACTTTATATGAAGATTAATTATTTTATTATCATTTTAAAAGTATGAATGTTTAGAGATAATACTAAAGTAATACCTTTTGGAGTGTAAATGACAAAAATGTCTGAATAATAATTCATATACTATAAAGATTTTACTACACCAAATTGTTTTAAAATTCTTAAAGTAATATTAGAATGACAATTTGTCAAAGGGACATGTATATAAAGTAAGAGAGACGATCTTAGCATTCCATGGATTCACCGTGCGGGTGCCGGGCCCATCGCGTTGCAGGGAGAGGACTGTAAACAGCTCCTGGGACTTGCGACCCAAGTGTAGGTTTAAGGGGTCCCTTTAAAATGCTCTTTAACGCTCACCTTCACTGGTTACGCTCCTCTCTCTACTTTTTATTTATCAAATTCTAAGTAATTATTTATATAAAATACTTAAAAATATGCTGTACGTGTGCGAAATGTTTTGTTTCTTTTGCTTAGTATTTAAAACCATATTTGGTTAATAAGACTCAATTTTTACAGTGAAATTATAATTTCCGAAATGTAAAATAATTATTTATATAAAATACTTAAAAATATAAAAATATGCTGTACGTGTGAGAAATGTTTTGTTTCTTTTGCTTAGTATTTAAAACCATATTTGGTTAATAAGACTCAATTTTTACAGTGAAATTATAATTTCCGAAATGTAAATAAAACTGATCCGGTCGACAATAAGTCAATAATTCACATTCATTATATGCGGCCCGCTACGCTAAGTACAGTTTATTGTATAGAACCCAAGCCATCTGATAACAAAAATGTTATAAGATAAATAGAGAACAGAAATTACTCAAAAAAATAATTTTTAGCCACAGAGCATTAAAGTATTTTTTTAATTTACGCTAACTTCTACGTCCGGAGACTAAGATTTTAATCGTAAAATGATTTATAGCAGACACATTCAAGAGCAAAGTTTATCTGAATGCCTGAATTTTATTCTGAGTATAATATTTTCTGTTATTCACACACACACATACAGTGATAAAGTGTTACATGTGAAAGGCGTGACTTGTCACTGTTGTTTGTTTACCGTATCTTTTATAAGATCTACTGTCTATTAAACTAAATAGAACAATGATTTAAAAAACATTTCATACCATAACTATTATATTAGTTGTTGGAGATAATAAATATAACTCAATGTTTATAAGTTCTTTTTTGTGATTTATAAAGTTGATATCGAACTTTGTATATTCAAATTTAGAAAAGTGTTGTGTTATAGTTTGATTTAAGATATAAATATTTATTAGTTGTTAGATTTTTTCATTTTACCATTTATTAAGAACAAGCTAAATCTGGCCACGTTTTGTTATTGTATGTTTATCGCTTGAGACGTATTGGACATGTTTGAAGACACATAAAATGCTAGTAGAAGAAAGCTTACTTACATCTGCTATAAATTATCATTTTTCATTCAAACCATGCGAAACGCTTAGAAGTGTCAGTTCCATACAGATGTTTTTTTTTTTAAGTTTATTCAACGAACCAACCAACCAACGGATTACAAAATGCCCGGAAGTGTCTGTTTTGTACTAATGTTTTAATTATTTTTTCTTCAACGAACATTAAGGACCTTAACTTTGCAAGGACCTTGAAAAGCCGTAAAATATTATCGCAATCAAAACCGTTTATTCAATGTTGATAACATTTTAAGTAACACTATAAAACATAATCAAAAATTCATCAAACGGTTATTTTAAAGTACTCTTTGAAACCTTACTTACGAAAAAGTACTCAAAGTAACGAGTTAACTTGAACAAACAGATTCCGTCTCTCGGTTAAAGTGCCAAGGAGATAATTATCTCGTTGGAACTGTCAACATAAGCCAAGTTATTTCAAACGCAGCATTATAAAGGTTTCGATATTCTTAACATTAATTACCTTTTTGAGACATTACGTATTATATTATCTTTCAATATTCTATCATAACACAATACAGCTCAAATTCCAGAGCTTAATTTTTGGTATATATTTGTGTATTATACTTTTCTGAAACAGATTTCAGAATACGGATAGTCTTGTCTGTAATTTCCATCTTTATTGTTCCTTGTTCCGCCTATTAACTCTCCGTCTCTGTCTGTCTGACTGTCAGAGAATGCTAAGCCCGCCATTTGTAACATTTTTTTTATGTTGGAACAATAAAGTTTAAATAAATAAATAAAAGTATTATATATCATAACAAAGGACTATTTCACGCTTACAGTTTTGATAAAACGAGCTTTATTTATTACTCGACTCTTCCTCTTTCTTATCGCTTTAAATTCATGTAATTCTCGGGAGGACCTAAAAGTTTAATATGTTCTTAATATCATAATATTTCATATACAAAAGTTACATATAGATAAGTTTTTAAATAGTAAAATCATTGTACATTTACTTAAATTGAGTTCGAAATTGTAATGAATACAAAATCTTAGTCTTTCCATAATATTTTTTATACAATACGGCAATCTAACCTCCAAGAATTATATAAGCCATTGAATAAGTTGCTGTTGCTAAATGTTTGTAAAAAAAAAAAAAACTTTACCTCAAATACAATCTTTGTACGAAAGTGTTAATTACTGATAGAATGTACAAAATGGTGGGATTTAATTTACAATTAGAGATTGTGGACAAGGCTTTTCTTATTAGCTACATTGGCTTTTGAACATCTACCCTACTTCCACCTCTAGATAATTATGTTTGTCTAAATTGAGAAAATTATGGAAACATTAAAAAAAATTTGAATCTTGTTTATATTAATTTGAGTATAAATATATAATAATACTAATGGAAGAGTGACGCTAAGAACCCGGAATATAATGGACGTAATACACTTTTGAGAGCAAATAATATTTATACTCTGTCAGATACCTCGTTATAGAAAATTTCTAAGAAGCTTATCTTTACCGGAAAGAAACATTGCACAAGAAATACATATCAACCTTACACTTTTATTTTTAGTTTTTGTCATTATATATATTATTGAACATCCGTGATTTATAATAATTCAAATCAAATAATAACAACTAAATAATTGTTGTTATTTAAGATGAATTGGAGATGACAATATGTATTTCTTATCAAGTAATATTTACAGGAATGTTTCGTTCCTTTTACAAATAATATAACAAAAATGTGTT
Source organism: Dircenna loreta (assembly GCA_963555665.1). NCBI lineage: Eukaryota > Metazoa > Arthropoda > Insecta > Lepidoptera > Nymphalidae > Dircenna > Dircenna loreta. The sequence continues at coordinate 13,731,362 of OY743092.1, forward strand.
CAATTTTCTTTCCGTCCCTACTCAGTTTGAATCCTTTTTTATAATTTTGATAAGCAATCCTTATTAAATATAATCCTTATAAAAAATTATATAACTCAGCTCAAGCTCAGTTATCGGAGACATGCAAAATAAAATAACAAAAATATATGTCATTAAATCACGTCAGCCACGACGTATCATCATCATTTTATTAACATTATTATTCAATTTAGCTAACCATGTACTTATCAATTTCATTATCATTATATATCTATTATAAAAAAAACAATGCAAAATCTGTATTTCCGAAAAATGCTGCGTGCTTATAACATTATAAGGAACACCAAACAATTATTTGTTTTCTCTCCACTCAGATAAAATCCACTGAAAGGATTTTTATAAAATTGCTTATGGTTTTAGGTTGTATAGTTAACGCTTCGATCCCGAAATTTGTTTTTTTTTTATTTCGGAAAATTCACAAATTTTCACCAAAAAAATCCAAAGCTCTGATTTGAGCTACAAATCTTATAAAACATATCATCTATGACGTTATTATAAATTCTACTTTCTAAGATTATTTCAATGTTTCAACATTTATAGCAATTATTTTTCATATATAAATAACCAACCGTCTATTAAAATACCATAATATGAAATTATGATTTATTAATTAATGTCTTTTTAATATTCTTAGTTGAGAAAAATATGACCTATTTGCCAACAAACAAAACATCATATGTATATTGTTTCGTATTTAATAAGGTTCGCTTATCAAAATTATGAAAAAGGACACAATTTGGGTAGGGACGGAAAGAAAATTGATCATATTTTTGTTATATTATGCTATTTGTAAAAGGAACGAAACATTCTTATAAATATTACTTGGATGTAGGAGATACGAATTGTCGTCTCCACTTCTTCGTAAATAACAGTGACTGAATGTGGTATACCAATGCAAAGAATCTAAACTTCATATAATTTTAAAACTTTCTATAGAGACTTAATAATATCTAATACGATATTAAGATTGAAACTAAGATAATAGATTCTGACAAATTGAATTAGACAATTTTTGACCCATTCGTAATAAAATTGAAGATGTCAATTATTTATTATTTACAAAGTTTACTTTAACAAAAAAGGGTTCGTTCTCAGCTCTTGTTGCTGGAGCTTTGTTTATTTTATTTTCAGCTTTAATATTATTAACTAATTATACACGTATAATTTTATTGAATGATTGATACAGATATTAAATAACTTTATACAAGCGTAATTATTAATTGTAACCATTTCCATTAGTAAGTAATCTTCGACAAAAAACATAATATTTTATGCTTTAGAAATATTTATTAAAGGTTAATATATTTTTTAAGAAATTTCTATGTAATAGAGTGAAATGGGTGTTTCTGAACGCTTAAAATTCCTGAAGGTATTTTTATTTATATAAATATTTAGGTTTACAAAATATTTCTTTATATGTCAACTTATTATATTTATAAAAAAAGTACATACGCTGATTGAACTGGTAAGGTACTAAGATAATTGTATTATTTTTGATAATTACTTTACTAGCTTTAGAGGGCAGTTTATCTCGTGGAGAGGTAAAGTCATAGAGAATAGCAGGCCACGTGTCGTGTTTTACTGAGCAGGCATCAGCAGAGTTACATAAAAATAGAGAAAATAATATCAGATGTATGCGAATAAGCAATTTAACACTAGTAAAGAGCTTAAAAATTATGTATAATTTATTTTTAAAAATATTTTAAAACGGAATCTAGAATAATGAAATCAAATATATATATATATAATAAAATAAGTAACAGCTTTAATTAAAAAAACCAACTTAGAAATTAATTAATGAGGAGACTTGAAAGAGCCAAATCACAGAGATCAACTTTAAGTTAAATTTGGTATATATATTAAATATTGTCCGTAATAATCATATATTTTTAAGTTATTGAAACTAATAGTATTTTTTTTAATTTTTGGCTCACGATTCTGGGAAAACGTTCCGTAAACGTTACAAAAATAAAAAATAATAAAAAGGTAATAATTTATTGAGATATATATTCTCATAATCTTTACTGTTAGGTATTCAACTTTTCGTATAATAAAAGAACTTGACACGTTTCAAGGATCCATTAAACCGTTGAATATTTAAAAAATCATGAAAAGGAAGTTTTTTATATTCGGCAATCAATATAAGAGCCCTCAAGAAGCGTAGATCCATTAATTTATATATTAAATACCTCAATGGCGGAGACCGGAGAGGTGATGTTATCGTAATGTACAAATAGGAGAAGTGTCTTCTACATATATGTAACTTCCAGTAACAGAGACGAAGCTTCTTAGCATTCCATGGATTCACCGTGCGGGTGCCGGGCCCATCGCGTTGCAGGGAGAGGAGCGCAAACAGCCCCTGGGACTTGCGACCCAAGTGTAGGTTTAAGGGGCCCCTTTAAAATGCGCATTCACGCTCACCTCAACTGGTTGCGCTCCTTTCCCTACCTAACCAAATTTGGAATGAACCTACTAATGCCGCCTTTGAAGTACGTTCTAGAAATGTACTGATGATAGTTCTAGAGAGGCCAAGATCTTTAAGTAGGTTATAGAGAGATTTCGCTGTTATACCTCTCGCTCCCACTTCTACCGCGTACAAATTAACTATATACCTATTCCTGGTCAGTTCGTTGGTCAGTTCGTAATACTTGTTTACTTTAATTGTGTGATCTTTGGGAATGTTAGTTTCCCACGGAACAGTAAGCTCCACAAGTATCACGCGCTTTAACTGTCTAGAGTACAGGAATATGTCCGGTCTGGATGACGAGACAACAATATCCTCAGGAATTCTATACTGTTTCTCATACGTATCCATCATTATAGTCCAATCGCGAGCCGCCTCTAAGATAGAGTGAGGCTTTTGTTTTGTTTTTTTAGACGAGCCTTCTTTAATGAACTCTATGAATCTTTTGGTGGTTGTTATACCCTTTTGCGCTCTAGCTACTGAAAGACTAACCGCTTCACGTATGATTTCCAATACTTTATCATGGCGCCGCGAGTATTGACCTTTTTCCAATAGCACCCTACACCCTACCAACAAGTGTTTAGCCGTTCCTACCGCCTCCCCACAGATATTGCAAGACTTTTCGGTAGCTTTACCCCATCTTACTAAATTACTTTGATCTGGGAGAGTCATTTGGAATGCATTTAGATAGAATTTTAATAAGGCTGGAGACCACTCATGAAGTAAGGTGCGCCACCTCAATGCTAATGGAATACAAAAGTCGCCTATGGTCACCCACTCATTTTGAATTTCTAGATTCATCGCGTGCACTCGATACTGATCGTTTTCATCTTGCCGAATAAAGGATTTTGTTAAGTCTATATCTCGAACTTTCCCGCTACATCCTAACCCTGCTTTATTTGTTTGAGCACCTATCATGAATTGTTTATGGAATTGAAGTCGTGACTCCAGCTCTGATGCATTTTTATCTTTTGGAAGAGATGTTACAATATCATCATGAGATTTTTCGATGATATGTCTTTTGGTAGCTCTTAGGTGTTTATAGAGCTCCGATGGTTTCTTTAATTTCATCCCAAAATTGTTTCGGTCTCTGAATAAAGTTGAAGAGTCCGCTGAATGCGCGAGCCCAAACCACGACTTCAATATCTTTATGACGTTTGCATCTAACTTAGACAAAAGGGTTTTATTAAGATCGTAAACTAGAAAAGGCCAATTTAGACGTGACGTTAGATAGTTGTCATATATCCAAGCTTTTTTGATATTACTGATTGGTTGATCGTTTATCTTCTTATATTTCTATAATTTACGAAAACCGTATACTAACGTACTACGTAACGCCTTTGTATTTTTTATGAATAAGCCGGAATATCCAACCAATCTTGACCTTTCTTATGTAAAAAAAATCTTCTGTCAAGATTCGCTTTGAGATATTCTTGTAGAATTATACATGCATAATGTGACGTTCGTTCTCAAAGAAACCTCCTTGTCACTTTGACGAGCTGTATGCTTAGCAAAGAGGTGATATTTATTTTACGATTTGTATAAAGGAAGGGCAGAAATAATTTCATTAAAAATGGCTTATGTGTAAGTGTTTTCAATAATTTAACTACAAATTTTTATATATTTGAACAAGATTATTACTGGAATACCAGTAAGCCATGACAAGATAATTTTTATTATTTCCTATTAATAACTCAATTCAAATTTCTCAACATTATTTTTATCTGACGTACAATTTAAACACGTCATATTATAAGTACAAATGATTTTCTACAAAAAATTACAACTATTCTAATCACATTCAAAGTGAAATTAAACTTGTTAATAAATGTATTTACATCAAACTACTTTTGTTGAATGAAGGCTTATTACGAATAGAATTATATTAATGTATTTATTATTTATAAATCTGTGTATGTGCATAATTATATTGGTTGTCATTGCTATCACCAAACTTCTTGTTAGATGCTTACTATTTAAAGAGAAAATTAAAGACTTATAGGGGAGACAATGGATTGTGGACGATATTTTTTCTTTTTTTATTTAAGCATCTACTGCTTGAGCATAAAAGGTTATGCTCAAGTAGTAGATGCTTAATTTTTAAAAAAATATGCTTAATTCAAACATTGAACAATGTTTGAATTAATTAGTAAGAGGATAACAAAAAAAAATGTGTGATCTTGAAATTAAAATCAAAATTGAATGATTTAATACTTATGGTTCCCCTGAGTCTGAATTTTCCCAAAATTAGTGTTTTAACTAAAGTGTGCAATCAATGTAGGCACTAAACGAGCTGATATAATATTCACTTAAAATCCTGTCATATTATACAAACCACGTTCTCTAGAAGGGCTATTTAGTAAACAAATACACGACTTGATAACAAAGCGACCTCGTTATGCTTTAATTAAGTAAACAGTGACTTAAGTAGCAAAGACTTTAAAGTAAACTAACTGTACTAAACAGCATACCAAATAGCTTTTTAAGTGTTATTCATACAGAGTACCAACCGCCAACTGTACACGTTGGTTGTTGGTACACGTTAGTACAATTCAATAAAATATTGTTAATATAAGTTGCTTAATACTAATGCCAAGTTTTATTTGGAAATTGTGTTAAACTCTGGCCAGTAAGTAGTGTTTAAGTAGTACCAAAACATTACCGTACATATAGATAAGAAAAGTGGATTAAAAGTTCAGAAATTGTAATAATGGTATTATACTACAATACTACAAGAGCAAAAGAGGCTTTAAAAGTAAAAATCCTGTAGCATTTTTCATATTAGATAATGTGACTTAGGTCCCGCCAAAATATTATTTGTCAGTTTTCAAATATATACATGTAACTGAAAAGATAATATAATAGTTATTTTGATATTTTTTTAAATACCGTGTACTAAATAGCTGAATTATGTTTGAAATTATCTCTTAACATGTCTAGCCATACTAAACTTGTTTAGATTATAATATTCGCAATATCCTAAAGTTCGTAGACTTATTTCGTGAACTATTTGCTACTTGCTACGGCGTAGATTACTGAAGGCGCAAATTTAATTCAGAACCGTTGGAAATTGTTAGTCGTCTTCATACACAATGTAATTGGTTTAATTACAATTACGTATTTCAATACCTACCTACATATAAAAAAATATGGAAATACCCGCATTTGCAGTAAGTGTTTTTGTACTGAACTTTTCTATTATCTGTAATCACAAAAATAGATATTATGAATATCAAAATTGAGAAAATATATTAATCTTATTTTAATATTCACGTTAATTCATCACATTCATTCATTCATTCAATCTGTGATCATAAAAACCCTTTTGTTTTATTGAATATCCACTGATGGTAGACTTTATTTTTATTATCATATTTGTGATAAACTAAAAATTTAAATGGATTTAATGTTACTATTGTAATACTGACACACGTACTTCGTGGATTCTCCGAAAGTGTCAAGTATATATAAAGCAATCGAAAGCCGAATAGAAAGTAGAGACCTGAATATATAATAGATGGCGTTGCACGTTACGGCGCTTAATATCTTTGTCACATATTTCTTAAATATTTGAGAATCTTTTAACTGAATTAAAACACTGTGCCGACACAATTACACACACATTAGTACATTTCTAAGTGTGTTGAAAGTGTTGTAGTCGGCGTTGCTGTGTCAATTTTAAACCAAAACAAGATGGAGATCCATCCATCCATCCAAGAAAAAAGGTAATCTGCAGATAATATTCTAATATTTTAAAGCTGAAAAGTTTTTGATTTGTTTAAATTGTTTGAATGCTGTTGAAAATGTAGAAAAATGATTACGCCTTAGTAGCCGTTTTTAGTTACAAAGGTAGATAAGCAAACAATAAGCCTGTCCAAAAGTTTTGACGGGTCTCGGGTTAAATCAGTAATTATACTGAACTAATGTTCGGTTCCTTTGTTCTCTTCAGTGGACTTGAACTCCGATAATTATTTTATAATTTAATTCAGAAAGGATATAAGATGTATGAGAAAGCAATAAAAATAACACTTTCTGTAGAATGTATTACTCGTGTTAGATCCGTCTTAAGCCATTGAGTTAACGATCAATTCATTATTCTCCGTTCCATTCCTTCCACGGTATGAAACCATACTTTCGGTAAATTGAACGTAATGAATGGAACCTACTCTTTCCATCCATTCTAAGCGGCAGAATAGTGTAATATTTATTTATGTCATAATTATAACGGTTCATTTGTTTTTGAATAACATTCTTCTATAATTTATTATTAAAATAGCGTATAAGGTTGACCTCGTATTAAGATGATTAATCGATTGATTGATAGTTGACAAAACTAGGTGTTGTGTAAGTGGAATTATGGGGATGAGGTTACAGGACCTAGACTTCGTTCCCGGTAAAAAAAATATAATACAACGTGTGCTTGCATAAGATATTATTATCAAATTCCCTCTCGCAAACCGTTTTTTAATTAATGTCATTTTAATTTTATATTTTATTTAATTATTTAATTATTAAATTTTAAAATACGATTTCGTTGTTGTCGTTGTATTCTTAATATCTTTAGTGTCACTGAAATTTTTTTATTGGATTTAATATCCAGGCATTGAGTTTCATATGTTTTCTGGGAAAAATATTGTGATTAATTTAGGCATTAAGTATATTATATTATTTAGACATATAAATTCCGTCTATACCTTATTATTTAGACATATAAATTCCGTCGATGTATGTTTCTAATTACCTAAACTTTTTTTTAATTTTTTTTTTAATATAGTACGATATAGTGCATAGAAAAAAAAATAGAAAAAGATTCAAATGTCACAAAGATTGTTATTGTTAATAACAGTTGACTAACTAATACTAACAACAATTATTAATACTTTCATATCCGGCAGATCTTATCGTCAAAATATGTCTTTTAATTTTCACAACAGTAATGGGTGAACATGTAAAGATACCGAATCAGGTGTCAATTCAACTAATATAAAATTATCAAGTAATCATCAAGTTTCAATAACATTAACCAAACAAGTTTTGGGTTTTAAAAGGGCATACAGATAAAAAGACAAAAATCATATAAATAATAATATTAGAATAAATCCTACAAAGAAAATAATTTCAATACAATCAAGAATACCATAGCAATTCAGAAGCTAAAGAAGAATGAACTTCTCATAACTGACAATTGACAAAGCAATTTCAAAATACTAATTAAAAAAGTTTACAAGAGCCACAAAGTGTAAAATATAATCAAAAGTTGATCCAGTCTATCAGAACGTGACTTAACTTACGACTTTCTGACGTGCAAATAATATTACAAAAATAAAAAAACAATTCACATGTTATGATATGTGACAAAAACTGACAAACCCGGAAGGAAATGAAGTTTTCTGAATATTACTTAAAACGAAATCGGCTTAGCTTTAAGCTTATTACTTACTAATAAAGAACCTTGTTTGTTTAAGATGTCCACACACAGCCAGCGCGCTACAAGTTCTACAAGGCTCTGTGTGTGAAATCTTTCAACTAAAACGGATAATATCAATATCAAAATTGCATCCGTTGTGTGTAATGAGCTTCGTAATTAAAGGCAATAAATTATTTATTTTACTATTAGTATTATTATTATTGTTAATTTTACAACATTGTTTTTAAATGCTAAATATGTTGTAAATCTATAAACACGTTAATTTCATTATCATATTAGCTACATAATCTATACGTCTGTATGTCTCGGTGTTTGTCATTGTCCGATCAACCTTACACGAGCAATCTCCAGCGCATACAATGGACCCCGCTTTGTAAATAGACCCTTTGATTTCAGCTTAACATTTTCAGTTTACTTGAGATTATAACAGCCATCGTTAAACAATGGCGCTTTGTCGTTAATATTACTTAAAATTTACTAATTTATCGTTTTTGTTCAACTAAATATAAACATTCCTGGCCAGAAATTTGTTACAATAATTTATTATCTTATCTAATAGTATGTTGTAGTATAAATAATATATGTAAAGAGTTTTCACAACTTAAATATTTAAATGTATTTTAAGTCTTAGCCCTTGATTTATTAGTTATAAAAAAAAAAACATTAAATATATGAAAACAATATTAAATTTAAACTTATTCTTCTTAAAAAACGACTCCCAATTTACTGAAAGAATAAACGAATAAAATATACTGCAGCGGACACGAATGACTTCAACATAATATTATTAAATACATTCTATTAAAATAAACTAATTTATTAGAATACTAAGCACTGTTCAAAATAAAGTTTTCCTTTTATTAATAAGTATTAAATATTAAATTGTATTTAATTACAATGAAAAAAAAACAAACAATCTTGACTATATCATATTAGCTTTCACGAAAACATCAGGATCACTAAAATCAGCCTGGTTTCTTCATTATTACTACGTGTTACTTTGGACAAGTGCCACGTAGTAATAATATAAGAAAAATGTAGTCTAAATGATTAAGTTAACTATAAGTATTTATTGTAATTATAACAACAATGACAATATTTAGATAATTGCGTTACACCGGAGTGCTCAATATAAAAGCTAACATTAAGTATACTGCGGACGTGACATTCGAAAACATAGTATAGGTACATTTCCAATAATTATCTTTTTCTTTAATAGATATCTGTATAACCAATAACTTACTTTTTTTTCTAAAGAATATTTTATGGAAAAAAATATACTTATGTACTTTTCCATTAATGTAATTTGAAAGTCTGTCAAATCGTCTACACGTTCGTAGCACACCAACTCACGTAGACCTCTACGCCAAACATTTGTATACATAAAGAATACAACAATGTAGAGGGCTAACCCTCAACATTATTGTGCTCTTTATAATTTATTTGAAAAAAAAACAAGAGTTATTTTTATAAAAAAATACTTAGATGTCGCTATTTTAGGTGTATATTTTTTATATTTCTTTTGCCTTCTATTAATATTATTATTATTCCTTAAAATTGTTTTTATAAGAATACTTCTTATAAAAACAATTTTATTAAAAAAGACGGCAATAGTGTGCAGAGCTATTTAACAATACAGAATTATCAAAAATTCACGATCTACCTTGTGTTTATTTAAATATCATTCTAAAACGTTTGTAACAAAGTTTATATTTGAACAACTCACCTACACAGTCATAAACATTGTATACGATGTTGTTTTACAACTCATATCTTTACGACAAAATCTTGAAGTATACATCTTTGTGGTAAAATGTTAACGCTATTCTTTTGGATATTAACACACAATAATCCGTTTGATAAATTTATAACGAATTAACATTACTATGAATACTGAAAGATAGTTCAAATTATTTTTCTTTATAGAATTTAAACGAATAGCAAAAGTATTAGCAAACAAATTTTAGATGTCCAGTAAATTTTGTAAGAAAATTATTTTAAGCAAAACTTGTAACGTGGAGTAAAAATAAATGACTATCAGTTATGTAGATTGTAGTAATGAATGTGGTCAGGTAATATGTTCTTGACTTACGAGCAAAGTGCAAGCTGTCCACTTCATGGCACATAGCCATCATCGCCCAAATATATTTGATAAGGGTTACGTTGGCAGCACATATTTGATAAGGGTTACATGCTAAACTGAATGTATCATATAAATTGATAATAACTGAAATAAACATTATTTTATATTGATAGATTTTTTAAGTTGAGAAATTAAGAAAGTTTTTTTTTTTTTAAAATGCAGCAGTAAGATGATTCCTATAAGCAATTAAGTATAAAATATTGCATCCCTTGTTATCTCTTTGGCTCACTTCGTGTAGAGATTGTTCTATAGCATTAAACCTATTATCGTACAAGGTTTTTTTCAAAATGAATAATTTAAAATTAATTATATTATGTTGTTTTGTTTAAAGAACATATACTTACTGCCTTCGCTAAAAAAAACTAACGTATCCTCGTGTCACGGTACTGTGTACTGCGTTTCTTGTAAATTTATATATTTTGTTTCCATTATGTTATAAATTACAGTTAAAAATTACAGCATGTGTGATTTTAAATACGTTTTATACATTGCCTATTATACCTTTAAATAAATAAAAACCTAATAAATCTTAAAACACAAAATACGCCATTTTTGTTTAATAGAATAATAGTACCTATATATTTAGAATTCATTATAAACACAATACTTCCTCTAAAAATGTACTAAACTTGTCTAATTTACTGTTAACTGAGATTAAACCTCACTTCTGAGTCTGTTCAAGGAAGCAGTTAATTAAAGAGGGCACATTTTAATTAGTGCCTAGTGACTTAATTCAAGTAAAGGCTTAACGAGATTTATAAAAAGAAATCAAATTTGTTACTTTAAATTAATTATGTAAGTTTTAAAATTTTGTGAATTAATGATAGAGAATTATTACTATGTAGATATATATTGAGTACCACACTTTTTTACAAAGAAGAAAGTTAGAAAAGAAAAGGTTTTTTTTTTAATATTTGGGAATAAAGGAGAATTTTCTTAGTATTTAAATGGTAAAAAAATACATCACTGTTTGTAAGCATTATACCCATGATATATAACAATATTGAATACAAAAGATGGTCAATAAAGATATACAAATTCCATGAAAATAAAGCACATGTCCGTCCTTCCAACACATTTAGCCGCGATCTCATGATTGCGCGAGATGAGAAAAGATTCGGCTAGGTTTGGAAACTTTATATGGACTGGAAAATATGGGAAATTTTATCTTTATTGCACATATATCTTACATATGCTCTGAATCTTTTTACGGTCTCTAAATAAAAAAATATATATTTGTGTTATTTAATTTTTTTTCTTTATTTGTTATATTTGAGATTTGCATAACATGGCTAAAATGTCTTTGGAACATTTTTATTATGATTTTGATTTTATTTTATTCCATCTTACAACATTACCGTACAGTAAGAGTACTCTATATTGCAAAAGTTATATTGGTTGGATATGTGAATATAATCTTAAAATTTACTTACTCTGATTCCTGATTCCAAACTATTCTGTTTAGTAAATTCCAATAGACTAATAGGTAATTTCAAGATATGGGAGACTCACGCTATAAGAACGAGGTACCAAAACCTAGACCAGGTTTATTGAAGACTCATCTTTGTCTCGTATGTGAGCTCACATGAGGAAAGAAAAAATATCGAATAATATTTTAAAGTAAGGCACCTATTATTATATTTATATATATTATTATTTTTGAAATGTCTACTGTATTAATCTCTGTTAAAGATATATTATTTTTAATACAACCCCACAAAAAAATCTAACGTTGTAAACTCAGGTCAAGTGATCATGGTTGTGCTAGAACAGCCTCACCAATGCTGTTTAAATACATCGTATAAAGGCTCTCATGCATACACCACAGAATGTGGACGGGCTCAGTTTAACTGGTAGCATAACTGCCTTAGTGTTTTCAGGGAAGCTGGACTTTGTAATCGACAACGGGAACAATTATGTTATAAGTATCCTATAATGCAGCCTCTATCCGCTACCCAATAGCTCAATTGGTAGAGCGAAGGGATTTACCAGAGGTCGTGGTTTTGAATCCCCGCCCGTATCAGTTTATAATTCATTATTATAATTTTAATAAGGACTCAATGTTTAATGTAGTTTCCTAATTATTACAGATTTTTTTAACATCTGTTCCGCTGTTTCAGAGGATATCAATAACAAACAAAGCAAAATCGCGTAAAATGTTTATTATGCGCGTAAAATGGAAGCTTTTAAAAAAAAACAAAATAGTCTTTGTTATATAATCTGTCCCGAGCCGTGCCCCGAGCGTCAGGACTCAGGACATTAGATATATATTAAGATGTATATTACTTATATAAATTTTCTCTATCTATCTTATATATAATAATCTTCATTAGGTATAAAAAAATACATTATTTATTAGAAGCATTCTAAGTCACACGCTAACCAGAATTTATAATGTTTGCAAAGTCTCTACTTCTCTCCAAATATTTAGTCTTTAGGTTATATCTTTGCTGTTTAATGTACGGTTAACAGATATAAAAAGGTTTTTTTTAGGATAAACACATACCTAATTAAAAAAAAACTTGACTATGATAGAATTTAATCTTTATGTAGCTAGTTAAGCTAGTCGCCTGATTGACTATTTATATTAAACAAAATGTCAAAAAAACATTGAAAATGTTCCGCACGTTAGAAACTTTTATCCGCATCTTGTTGACTATAAAAAAAAATGGTGTGAAATCCCCAATCCACGACGGATTCAAAAATAAGACCTCAGGGATCAAGATGAGATTGGTTTTCTCAATTCTTAATATTGCGGAATCACATCTGTTACAGCGTTTGTTGCAATCGCTAGTTTTACATCTCAAGCCTTGTATGCGAAAGTAACACTTCTCTTCCATGAAATAAGGTTCGATATTGATTGTTTTGATAAAATCAGGGGTCCCAAAAATAAAGATTGCAATGTATATCACAAGAAATAAAACTGAAGTGGATGAGCATGTCTATGACACAAACCAATCTAAATAAAACGTAGTAGGCACTAGAGTTATATGTTAGGGTATGAAATACAGGGCACCTACTAAAGAAACATATTTCTAATTCACAGAGCTTTCAGTTCAATAATTTATATGTAATCAATGGACGGTAGAAGTAAGGAATGAATGGATAAGTTAACTGTCAAGATAGCGGAAAAAAGACTAATGACTTTATAAAATTTTACCACTAAATTCTCAATTCATAAAAACTGTTTTGTTATATGAATAATTGAGCTAATGCTAATAGTTTCAAAGTTTAAAAACAACATTCATGTGAGATTTACCTAATAGTACCAGATTTTACTAATATTTTAAATTAAAACAGTTTGTATGTTTGTCCGTCCGTAACGCAAAAAGTATTGTTTGAATTTGTATATTTTTTTGCACAAACTATGACCTGGGAAAGGCATAAGCGTTCTTCCCAGGAATATAAAAGATTCCCAAGAAAAAAAACGGACTGAAAATATTGTATTCATACACAGAAAGTAATATAAATTTATCTTTTGTATAGTTTTTGTTCTTTCCGTTTCTAAATTTCATAGATTAAACTGAAATCGTAAAATATTTGTTCTTCATTTAAGTATCCTTCTGTCATAAATCTGACGACCCTAGTCCCAAACTCGGGACAACTTTACAAGCCTATTCACTCCCGAATCTTAGGGTCATTTATACCACAGTGATAGCCGACAAGAGTTAATAGTCCATTAGACTAGATTAAACTTACTAGACCTAACTAGCTCATTAATTAAATATTTCGGTTTTACACTAATCAGGTGCTAAATTGCGCTAATAGTGCCTTGGTCTGAATTTGAACATGAATAAATAAATAGTAGTTACTGTACTTACTTTATCAGATTAGCTTTTGTTAGCTTTTCAATAAGAGACTTCACTTCTGGCAATATTAATAAGTCTATATCAGAGCTTCTTAAACTATGGGTCGTGACCCCAAAAGGGGTAGCAAATTTCTGGGGTCGACAGATTTTAATATCAAATATTTATATTATCATACAATTTCAAAAAAAGGCCTTGACTGAATTTTGGATCGGAACTAGAACTGAATTTCCCACAATCGCTGATATGGCGTTAAATGTACTTCTGCCATTCAACAATACATATTTATGTGAAGTTACACTCTCATCTTTAACACATATTAAATCCTAATATCTTCCAGCGCTGAAAAATGTTGAAGTGGTTTTACTTCCAGCAGTTTCAAACATTCAACCAAGATTTGATTTGTTGTGCAACAAAAAACAGGCACATCCATCTCATAAAATTTTGTACTTACATTTTAATTTAATACTTACCATGCAACTAATTGAATATATTCGAGCGAATTAAGACAGTCAGAATCCGTTTTTATTTTTGAAACAATAAAAGATACAATTTTATTATTTTTTGTGCAATTTTTAATTTTACATTTTTTATGTTTCAAAACGAATTCTAAAATTAAATATTTTCATATTTATATTGTTACCTAATAAATAAATCATCAAAAAATATATTTTTTTTTATATATTCGTATGGGGTCGTCAAGAAACTCGCAATCATAAATGGGGTCGTGAATGACAAAAGTTTAAAAAGCCCTTGTCTATATAAATAAAAAGTGTTGCCCCATCCATTAAATCTTTTTGTTTGTAATTGAAATATGATATTTTTTTCTAAAATTACCTTTTACCCTTTTTGTTATTAGAACTCAATGGGGACTAAGGTATTTATTTATTTTAATTATAATTTTTTAATTTTAGTATTATTTTATTTTATTTCTTCATAATAATAACGGTGACATTTTTCATGGAATTATTTCCTAATAAGTTACATATCACTTAGTAAGTTAGGATGCCACAACCTCCCCCATTCCTCTATCTCTGTCATTATCGTCTTAAATCTTAATCCCTTCCCATTTCTTTCGAGTAGCAACATATCTGAAACTTTTCTTGTCTATTGATAACAGTACAACTAATTAGATTACATTACTTCTAAGCACAACCTGGAACCAGTTAGACCATCTTCCCGTTTGCCAGTCAATCCAACCAGGGAACTACTTGAAGACATTTATAATTAAATTCTACTTAATTATTGGTTTTTATAAGTACCCTTACAAAAACAAAGTTATACAAAATAATCTGTAGATGGATAATAAAACTCATAAACTAAGCTAAGATGTCAAAGGTTATCTATTATTTTAACCCTAATATACGTAACACGTCTTAGTCACCACTAAAAACAAACCATTTATATCATAGAGATTATGACGTTTAAAAATAAAAACATCCAGAGACCATCCAGAGATTGCTCCTCTGTGGAAAGAAATTAACTTTGTGTTTGATATTGACATCTCACATTTTAAAGTGACAGCTGTCTGTTTTGAATTTTTGACACCATATGATGTCTGACGTCACTCATCAGACATTTTGCAATAGTAAAATATGGTTGATTGTTATAAATTAACTTTCGATAAATAAAAGAAAAACATTAAAAGTGAGATTTCCAGTGTTATCGTTAGTAATATTTATCTCTAAATAAATTGATTATGACTGAAAACAATAAATCTCTACGGATAGATTGGTTTGATGGGACAGTTGTTGAAGAAACTAGACCAAATACTTCTGCTTTTAACGATGAAGTAACTAGTGATCCACCTTCAGTAAAACTTCAAGAAATAGAAAGGAAACACATTGGTTTCAAAAGGTTACTGGATATTTCCTATTTAAAACCTCCTATTTTGAATTTGGAACTTTCTAATCGGCCAGGCTTCTGGCTTCTTTTTACTGCAGATCTCAAAGATGACTTCATTGTATTAATTGTTAAAATATTAGCATCAGTGTATAAATCTTTGGAGTTTAATGAGAAAACAAAAATTGTCACTTTGTTAAGAACTAAATTTGAAAAGTCTGATTTTTTAATTAAATTGAAGAGTTATTTAAGTAGCCTTCCAAATGTTAAATTGTCTGATAAACGAATGAATTTGCAACTATGGGAAGATGTAGAATCATTTTATATGGAAGTGTTTAAACTAAGTGAAGCAATGTTTGAATTTGGTGTGTATGGTAAGACTTTGCAAGAGCTGTATGATTTGATAGAGGTGGCCGAGTTGAGTGCCTTAGGAGTCCAAGAAGAACATATGGAACCGATAAATGAAAAGTTTTATAAACAAGTTCATGAACTAAAGATAGAGATGTCCAAATCAATTAATAATGTATGTCTTTTTATTTATTAAAATAAATACTATATATTTTCATAAGAAAAGTTAATATGTTATCATTATAACATTTTCAGATCGATAAAAAACCAAACAAACCTAAAATACATGATCCAGATAACTATGGAAACTTGAATATCTTCCCATCAAAGGAAGATTTACTTGGAACAAATAATGTAAAAATTATACCTCATATTGTAAACGGAGCTTATCCCTCAGTGGAACACTACTTGGATCTGCAATTTAAACTATTGAGAGAGGACTACTTCGGTCCATTAAGAGAAGGAATAAGTTGGTAAACATTATAACTTTAAATGGTATGATAAGTTGATAGGTGTTGCTAAAAACATATACATTATTACTAGCATATAATTATTTATTAAATATGTAAATACTAATTTGTTAGATTGGCTTTATAAGGTTAGCTTAGGCTAATAGTTTAATTGTTGATAAATAATCAAAGACAGATATATATTTTCTTTATGATGAAATTTAATAAAATTCATATTCAATTAACAATAATTCAAATGTTTTTCAATTTTTTTTAGGCAAATATTTAGCTAGTCCATCTAAAAGAAGATATGAAAATATAAGGTAAGAATAACAATAATATTCAATACTTATGCCACTGTTTATTATTTTTAAATGTATGTAATAGTAATGAAGTAAACTATTTATATACTTAAGAACGGGTCAATATATTGTAAACATATTGCTCACAATAATCACCAACAGGCAAATCATATCCCTTATAACTTTGGTTATATTTATATATGTATATTTTATTAACTATTACCTTTTAATTATTTCACAAATATGACATTAAAATGGTGGTATTATTTTATTTATAGATTATTATTATTGTAATGTAAGAAAAGTTATTGCTAATGTATGAAGATAAATATTTTTTTGTAACCATTTTTAAAATATAGTTTGTTATTTCAGAGTATACCCAAAAGTGCGTGTGATACGCACATATGTGAGCAACAACAAAGTTGGTCATTTGATAGACATAGCTTGGTGTGAGAGAATCACAAATACGTCAGTCGACTGCAGGAAATATATGTACAATAAAAGACTAATGTTTGGCTCCTTGCTATTATTTACATGTGATAACTTCCAGAATATTATATGTGCATCTGTTTTGGATTCCAGTTTAGATTTGTTGAGACAGGGATATGTAAGTATCTTTATTTCTTTTGCCAATTATACATTTCCTTCCTATTACAGGATGTCTTATACTATTTGTCTTGGTATACAAACTAATAAGTTTGTTATTAAATAGTATAAATTATTTAATAATGCGCTGGAGTAGGGGTTATTGACCCTGAATGATGAGACAAAGGTTGTGGGTTTGATTCCCATGTAGGACAATGGTGTGATCCAGATTGTTGTTTTAAGTCTGAATGGCATATAGTTAGGTCTATTTATAATATTTTATTAGTTTTTGAGGTTTTTGTTTAGTTTAGTTGTAAAAGACAAATACATACTAATCTTATTCTAGATAGCAGTTTCCTTTCAAAATCTAGTATCAAGCAGTGTGCTTGCTGAACAGTATCTAATGCTTGAGAGTGAGGTATTCTTTGAGCCTTACCACAGAGTACTGAAAGTTTTACAGGATTTCACAGACAATATACCTATGAGGAAATATATTGTTGATGTCCAGGTTAGACATTTTTAGTATCAGTTTTAGTACATAAAGCTTACATTCAAAGCTACTACTCAAATAATAATTTATAATTAAAATTCCTCTTAACTTCTTTCAAATATTTTTTAACTTTGTTTATCTTTCAAAATCGTCTTTTAAAATGCCCATTTGCGAGGTTGGTATGGCATGTTCCCTTTTAAATTTTTAGTTATATATTATGACACTAGCATCCTCTATCATATAGTCCAACCAGATCTTTGTCATTCCTTTTTTAAAAAGTGTAATTTATACTCGTATATATTTTTGCAGGCAGAAACAAAACCACCATCATATCTGACCCAAAAAACAATTTACAGCATAAAAAATGACCAATCAAAAGATATATCCTTCCCAGTTTTAAATATTAACCAATGGCCGTCGCCAGAAACATTTGGATTGGACCAATCACAATTCAACGCATTTAATTTCGCTTTAACAAGAGAATTTGCGGTGATACAAGGTCCTCCTGGTACCGGGAAAACATTCTTAGGGATCAAAATCGCATCCACTCTCCTCAATAATTTATCCCTAGAAGGCACTCCACTGCTAATAATTTGCTATACAAATCATGCCCTTGATCAATTTCTCGAAGGCATTCTCAAAGTCACCCAGAGCATTGTGAGATTGGGAAGTCAAAGCAAAAGTAAAGTTTTGGAGCCATACAATTTAAACAACTTAAGACGTCAAATTAAGTCTAAATATTCGAATCTGTACTCAAAGAAGAGGTATGAGATGGAGAAAATTTTCGAACAGATGACTGATTTACAAAAGGAGATAGAGAAGTGTGAGAAAGAGATAATCAGCTATAAAACAGTTAAGAAACATCTTAAAATTCAGGACAAAGTTTTAGAACTTAAAACATGTGAAGAAGATGCCATATTGGATTGGCTTTTTGAAGATAATGATTCAGAAGCTGAAGATGTTCTAGAAGACTGGGAAAAACAATTTGAAGATACGTCTGATAAAGTAGAAACTTGCTTTTCTGAAGAATACGCTTTGAAAGAAATAGATTCAATGCGTAACAGTATTAAATATTTGAATGATATAACTGATGATAATGAGGAAAGAGAGGGGGTAACGGAAAGGTTTCAAGATAAAATTGATAAAATCCAAGAGAGATTGGATTGTTTTAAGGTGCTTTTTATTATAATTAAAACAGTTATGAACTCCTTAAGTGAAATGTAAAAAAAAATGTCATAAAATAAAATATACAAATATCTATTATTTAGTTCTTGGTAATATTATTTTTTTAATATTTTATAGAAATATATGATGTTATCATATGTGGATAAGAATCATAACGTCCAGAATGTTGGTGATTTATACAAACTTAACAAAGATGACAGATGGAAAATATACTTCAAGGCTGTAGAGGGAGTGAAAAGAGAACTGAATGAAAAAATGAATGATTTATTGGTAAGAAATAGTAATAAAAAAAAAACATTTAATACAATCATATCATGTAGATTATTTATAGCACAGTTGGTGATTTAAGATAGTTTTTATTCAAATCTTAATGAAATATTTCATTAAGATTATTTTAATAATATTAACTATATTATATATGTAAACTCCTCAATACTAACAAACCAATATGATGAATTAAACACAGTATATAAAAAAATGATATCTTTGAATCCATAGAAAGATCACAACACCTGCAATGAAGAACTGCTAGAAGTGAGCACTCTAATAGATGAAGAGATGATGAAGCAGGTCCGAGTTGTAGGAGTCACCACCAGTGGGGCAGCCGGGAGACACCGACTCATCAACAAACTGTCTTCTACTATTGGTAATGTCTGATTCTTTCATAGTGGTAATAATTAATTCTTTGTACATATTTGCTAAAAAGTAATAAATCAAAATATGTATGTATGTATGTATATATATATGTATGTATGTATGTATATATATGTATATATGTATGTATGTATATGTATGTATGTATGTATGTGTATATGATATGTATGTATGTATGTGTATATGATATGTATGTATGTATCAAAATATGGACTTTAAATATGTTTTGAAAAAATAATAGCTATGTTTTACAGACTTCAAAGTATTTTTATATATTTTTGTCTGTTTGTATATATGTATCGCGCATCACGCAAAATACTAATTTTTTATCAAATTTGGTGATTATAGATTAGCCCTAGTCGCCTATATAAAAGATACTTTTGACTCGGAAATTATTATTTATTTCACGGGATAATTAAAACTGATTTGTGCTTCATTTATTTATTTTAAAATATTTGATAGCAACAATTACAATGTATCTAGGTGTCCTAAAACTCTATATATATATGTATTGTTAATGCAAAAATATTTTTAAATGATAGGGCTTTTGATGCAAATAAATATTATTTATTTATAGTAATTTTCAATCAGTGTTTAATAGAATATGTGAATAGAAATCTATATAATGTCAATTTATAATATGTTTTATTACAGTGATAGTCGAAGAAGCAGCTGAGGTGCTGGAGGCTCATATCATTGCGTCACTCACACACAAATGTGAACATCTTATATTGATTGGTAAATAATTATTTACATGGTAATTATTTATAAACAGATATATATTTTTTTATTATCGTTGGAACCTAACTGTTCAGTAATATACCAAGTTTATATTTTATTTGGATATAAATATAATATATATTTTTGATACAAATTCAATATGTATAATACGAATGGGTATATGTACTTGTTTTTTTTTGCATGAAACAAAACTCTATATTCGTATATATTTTTATTAAATTGTATACATGAAAAAAAATCAAATGTATAGTTTTTAAAAATTTAATTCCAGGTGACCACAAACAACTAAGACCTACAACGGCGCACTACATCCTCGCAAAGCAGTACAATCTAGATATTTCGCTCTTTGAACGAATGATAAGAAATAAAATCCATTCATTCACTCTCACAACCCAGCGGCGAATGAGACGAAACTTTGTGGAACTATTGGTTCCTATTATTTATGATCATTTGGAAAGTTACAATGTTGATTATCCAAGTATTAGAGGGATGAAGGATACTCTTTTCTTCTATAGCCATAGCGTGTGGGAAGACACTGAGGTTTGTATGGAAATATTATTATGAGGGTTTTTAGCTCTTTATTTATTAAACATGGACTTAAGTAATACAACCGAAACAATGACATGTCAGACATGTATGATGAAATTAAATACTATACAGTTTAATACATAATAAGAATATCAACCTAAATAGGACTCGAACTTACGACATTTGGGGTAAAATTTGAACGAACTAAACACTGAACCATCGTCTCGTTAATAACTTTATAATTTTAGAATATCTTTTTTAAAATAATCCTAGTCTTGTATGAATCGATAATAATTTCTAATTAGTATAAAAAGTCGATTTTTCATATTTGAAATAATTACCCCATCACTATAATTATATAACGCTAAAAAAAATATTAGAAGAAGAAAATAAACTAGTTAACTAAATCGTAGTTTTTTTTTATTTTACATGAATTATGCGAACTGGACTTTAATTATTTCTTTGGATTTACAATTGTTTTACTTTTATTATTACTCTTCAAGCTAGTATTATGAATAAAAAATTTTAAGGTACCCAAAAGTAAGTGTTTTTTTGCACCTTTTTAAATTATTTTATCACTTCTAAAAATCAGGGTCTGGAAGACAGCTGGAGTCACAAAAACAGGTTTGAAGCGAGGTGGTGTGTTTCCCTCGCTAACTATTTAAGAAGACTGGAGTACAGCTCCGAGGACATAACCATACTGGCCACTTACACAGGACAAGTTACACTTATTAAAGAGGTATTATATATATTTATCGTCTTTAGTTAAGAAAGTGTTAGTTATGCGAAAAATTATCAAGTTTTCGGTACGTATTTCTATAAAATCACAAATTAATTAAAACAATAACTGCAACGAATACAATATTTCTTTATATTTTTTTCCTTAAAATCAAATATGATCGTTTTTAATATTTAGAAAACGATTTTCCGTCACTTCTTCACACATTCTACGCTAACAGGTAGAGTTAGTGTTTGTTACAATATTTTTAAAAATAAAAAATACACTGGGTAAGAAAGCACCCTCAATTTTGCAGAAAAAAAATATCCTTACCTTACATAATAAAATAAATAAATAAAATAGTTTTTACTTTTTTTCAAGCATTTGTAGTCGACCCATGAAGCTTAATATATTTTAATAAGATTTGCTTGCACCTTCAGTTCACAAACAATACTTATTTAATAATAATATATAATATAATTACATGTAAAATATGTATATAGCCATAAAAATAATATGAAAACAATTACATTTACACGTTATTTCGTGGCTATTAGTTTGTGATGTAACGAATATCTACTACTGACAATGCGAATGCGAATATATAGTTTATGTACAAATTTTATAAAATAATTTGTTTTTGTTTGTTTACGTTGTATTGTATATATTTCTTGTTTAATAATTTCTAATGTTTAATTTATTTGTTGGGCTTCATTGCCCAAAGTACAGAAAATAAATAAAATAATACCAAATGATAAAATAAGGACTGAGAATGTTATTACGAGGTTAAGTTACTTTCTCTTTCTAAGAAATGAATGGATTTTCATGTTAACATGAATGAACTAACTATTATCATCAAGTTGTTTTTTTTTCTGATATTCATATTCTTAAAATATTCGCGATAATTTTGCAAGTGCGAATAAGTGAGAATATGCGAATATTCGCGAATGCGAATTTTAGTACGCTGCTACTATACATGCGTATTAATGCGTCAAGCTTTGTCAATGTAGTGAAGTGAGTATGTGTAAACATGCGAATATTCGCTAATGCGATTACAAATTCAGATTTTCATTATATCACTACTATACTTGCGTATTATTGCGTCAAGCTTTGTCAATGTAGTGGTGTGAAAATTTGTAAATATGTGTAAATATGCGAATATTCTTGAATTCGAATACAAATGCGAATTAACGTTACATCACTACTATACATGCCTATTATTGCGTCAAACTTTGTTAATGTAGTGATGTGAATATGTTTAAATATGTGAATATTTGCGAATGCAAATGCGTATTTTCGTTACATCACTACTATACATGCGTCAAGCTTTGTCAATGTAGTGATGTGAATGTGTAAATATGCGAATATTCGCGAATTCGAATAAAAATGCGAATTAACGTTACGTCACTACTATACATGCCTATTATTGCGTCAAACTTTGTTAATGTAGTGATGTGAATATGAATAAATATGTGAATATTTGCGAATGCAAATGCGTATTTTCGTTACATCACTACTATACATGCGTCAAGCTTTGTCAATGTAGTGATGTGAATATGTGTAAATATGCGAATATTCGCGAATTCGAATAAAAATGCGAATTAACGTTACGTCACTACTATACATGCCTATTATTGCGTCAAACTTTGTCAATGTAGTGATGTGAATATGTTTAAATATGTGAATATTTGCGAATACAAATGCGTATTTTCGTTACATCACTACTATACATGCGTCAAGCTTTGTCAATGTAGTGATGTGAATATGTGTAAATATGCGAATATTCGCGAATGTGAATACAAATGCGAATTTTCTTTACATTACTTTTATATATGCGTATTAATGCATCAAGCTTTGTCAATATAGTGATGTGAATATGTGTAAATACGCGAATATTTGCGAATTCGAATACAAATGCGAATTAACGTTACATCACTATTATATATATGTATTAATGGGTCAAGCTTTGTCAATTTAGTGACGTGAACATGTGTAAATATACGAATATTCACTAATGCAAATGCGAGTTTTCGTTACATCACTACTATACGTGCGTCAAGCTTTGTCAATATAGTGATGTGAATATGTGTACACATGCGAATACAAATGCGACTTTTCTTTATATTACTACTATACATACGTATTAAAGCGTCAAGCTTTGTCAATCGCTGAACTACGGAGTGTTTCAAATGAATTGTTCACACTCTATTCTAGGCTTCTTCGTTAACCCGCAGAAAACTAGCAAAATATTTGTATTTTTAGTTTTTATTATACTTTTAGCTTCACTCTTTTTATATTATTTTATCTTTGTGACGGGTCTTTATTACCTATTGTAATTATTATTTTAAATAAAGGGAATAATTATCCATAATGTAGTGCTGTAAATATGTGTAAATATGTGAATATTCGCGAATGCGAATGCAAATGCGAATTTTCGTTACATCACTACTATACATGCGTATTAATGCGTCAAGCTTTGTCAATGTCGTGATGTGAATATGTGAATATTCGCGAATGCAAATGCGAATTTTCGTTACATCACTACTATACATGAATATTAAAGCGTCAAGCTTTGTCAATGTAGTGATAATACTATGTGAATATTCGCGAATGCGAATGCAAATGCGGATTTTCGTTACATCACTTCTATATATGAGTATTAATGCGTCAAGCTTTGTCAATGTAGTCATGTGAATATGTGAATATTCGCGAATGCGAATGCAAATGCGAATTTTCGTAACATCACTAATATACATGAGTATTAATGCGTCAAGTTTTGTCAATGTAGTGATGTGAATATGTGAATATTTGCGATTGGAATGCAAATGCCAATTTTCGTAACATCAGTAATATACATGAGTATTAATGCGTCAAGTTTTGTCAATGTAGTGATGTGAATATGTGAATATTTGCGAATGCGAATGCAAATGCGGATTTTCGTTACATCACTTCTATATATGAGTATTAATGCGTCAAGCTTTGTCAATGTAGTCATGTGAATATGTGAATATTCGCGAATGCAAATGAGAATTTTCGTAACATCACTAATATACATGAGTATTTATGCGTCAAGTTTTGTCAATGTAGTGATGTGAATATGTGTGAATATGTGAATATTCGCGAATGCGAATGCAAATGCGAATTATCGTAACATCACTAATATACATGAGTATTAATGCGTCAAGTTTTGTCAATGTAGTGATGTGAATATGTGAATATTTGCGAATGCGAATGCAAATGCGGATTTTCGTTACATCACTACTATACATGAGTATTAATGCGTCAAGCTTTGCTTATGTAGTGAAGTAAATAGTTACTAATATCTGTTTCGTAAACGCGTCCTTAAGTGTATCTATTTAAAAACCTTTCTAAGCGAAAGTATCTTTAATATTGCAATGTTTATATTGTTGAAAATCACACATAATTATAGGTTTTATTATTTAATTTATAGTATCATTCTTTTCTTTCGACAGATTGAACAAAATTAACCATTTGTGTATCCATCTTTCTATTCTTTGGTAGACTGGAATTTTTCTTTGCAATACAAAGAAAAAAAAACAATTATTTAATTAATATAGAATACGTATTAAAATACACACTGGCATACATACTAAAAGTGAAACTGCAACGGACAAGTGGAAAAACGAATCGCAATAAATAAAATATTAATGTTTTCTGTAACATTTTTACAAAAATAATGGTTAATCGTCCATATTTTAAATACATATTGTACATTACAGATGATTTCAAAACACAACCTCCTCAAAAATATAAAAGTGACAGGAGTGGACCAGTACCAGGGAGAGGAGAATAGGATAGTAATACTGTCGCTAGTGAGGAGTAACAGAGACGGAGATATCGGCTTCCTACAAGCGAAGAATAGGATCTGTGTTGCACTATCTAGAGCTAAAGAGGGTAAAATAAATAACTATATAGGATGATTTTTTTTACCAAACCAATTTGCCTCATAGGTGCCTTTTCCATAATAGCTACAAGTAGTTTTTAGTATGAAATAAATTAAATTTCTTGATACATTTTGACAAAGCAACTAATAAGAAAAGCAAGTTAATTCCATTTAAAAAAAGTAAACAGTACGCCATTATTATGCAAATTTGGATGTAACAAACTGCTTTTCTCCAAAATAATGCTTTAATAACATAGTAATAACGCTACATTTGGTCACATATAACCATTTCTGAAAACTAATTTCATGTCATTGTACATTAATTATACTATAATTTCAGTTATATCTTAATTTCAGGATTTTACATATTCGGTAACATGAAAGTTCTAGAATCAGCGAGTAGTATATGGCGTCACATTCGAGACAAGCTAAACTTACAGAATTCTATCGGGAACAGTATAACCGTCCTCTGCAATGAACACAGTAATACACTGGATGTAAGTGTTCTATCATAATACTATTATCATTCCCAGAGGTCCCAGGTACGAATCCTGCCCGTATCAATTAATTTTTCATTCTATATGTATTTAGCATTTAAATTCGTTTTAAATGGAGAATATAGATATTTAAAAAAGTTATATAATACTTTAAAAAAACTATAATTATATGATATGTATTATTAGATACGAAAGGGAAATTTACTAAAAAAAATACGCTAAACACAATATTTTACTATTAATTAAATAAAAAGATAAAAATAAAAGGATTATAAGAGAAAAACAAAACGGTTAAACTACAAATTAATTATTTACAATTAACATTAACATTTAAAACCACCGTTATGATCAATCAGAGCATTCTCCAAAATTGACCACTCAAATGGACCGGGCTTTTCTTTTCTTTTTCCTTTTTTAAAAATGCACACCGCAATAAGAAGAGGTTTTAATGCGTTTCCCCCTTAATTTTTATCGACTACCTTGCGGGTCTCCTACTGCACAGGAAGTGCCGGGTATGGGTTCCGGTACGGTAGACGTATTACTACCAGCACTTCTGATAGCTTGCTCAGGCGTGGGCTCCACATCGTTACTACATTCTGCATCTGAGAACATGATATACTTAGATTAGTAAATCGACACACAGTATTATAGTGAACCTTAGGGGTGAGGTTAGCGTAGTTCACACAGTAAACCCAGGGAGGATGCACTACGTTCGCTATCCCTGCTAACACGAACACATAACACAGGCACGACGTTAGCATATCATGAGTCCCTAACACGTGCATAATATACGCACGACGTTAGCTTATTATATACGTTTGGTCACA
This sequence comes from Dircenna loreta, assembly GCA_963555665.1. Classification (NCBI taxonomy): domain Eukaryota; kingdom Metazoa; phylum Arthropoda; class Insecta; order Lepidoptera; family Nymphalidae; genus Dircenna; species Dircenna loreta. Next base: position 13,758,312 of record OY743092.1, read on the forward strand.
CTAAATTTCTCACATGACATAGGCAGCACGTTAGAATATCATGAGTACATAGTACTTAACATAGGCACGACGTTAGCATATTATACACGTCTGATCTGGATTTCTCACGTAACATAGGCATCACGTTAACATATCATGAGACACTTTTACACCTATATAACATAGGCACGACGTTAGCTCATCGTATAGTGTAGTAACAGCTTACTTTTAAAAAACACGTTTCAGGGGTTGGCCTTGCCACGGCACCATAAATTCTGCTGCGGCTGAGTCGATTTCCCATAGGAGCTTGCCAATAATTGCAGCTGATACCGACCACGAGGTAGCGTCTTGATGACATGATATGGTCCTCACATAGCCGAGTCTAGTTTGCTAGTTGCTTGTGCTTATTTTACAACAAAAACAAGTGAATCGACTTCGAATATTCGTGGATACCTCAATCCCAAAAATAAATTTATAGGTAACAAACCAGTTGCCCTTTGTTTGGTCATATTCAGCACCAATTGCAGTCGCCACATAACAACACATAACCATTAATTCTGCCAGTAGCTACATTCGGTCCGGCAGTAACGTTGAACTTGTCGTTGAACGTTTGAGTGGTACATCTCAAGTGTGATGATGAGATGTATGTCAATACCACACAAACTTTTCACGATCACAAACTTTTCGAACTCTGAACTCTGAAACGACAACGGTCAGCAATAATTAGTTAGGAGAACCAAACAAAGAAAAATGCTTTTTGAGCCCAGTTCCATTGTTTACGATCCTCACAAATGATAACGAAATTGTGGCTCAAATAGTCAGCTTGTGACATAGAAGTACCCTTACGATATTCAAAGGTAAAATCAAACTCCTGAAAATTTACATACCATCGGGCCCCGCGTGGTTACAAGTCTTTCTTTTGTTGCGAGGATTTAAGTGCATTACAATCTTTTATTAATGTAAACTTAACGCCGATCATATAGTACCTATAATTTTGCAGGGCTTTAACAACAGCAAGCGTTTTGAGCTCATAGGAGTGACACCTAGGCTCAGCACCCTGAGTTCGCTTGCTGAAATAATCTATAGCTCGTTTGTAAACCTTATCATGAATCTGAAGAAGCACTGCACCGTACCCAACAGAAATTGCGTCTGTGTAGAATTCGATGGGCAAATTGGGGTCGTCGATAGCTAAAACGGGTTGGCTAGTAAGCTCAGAAATTATGTCTTGCCGGGCTTCTTCTTGCTCACTACCCCATTCAAACAGTACACCTTTCTTAGTTAATTTTGTGATAGGAATATTTGTTGTACTGAAATCAGATATATAGCGCCGTAAATAACTAACCAAATCCAGAAATTGACGGACCTGCTTAACATTCTTTGGAATTAGCAACTATATCAAAACTCCAACTTTCGATTCGCTCGGTCGTATCTGTCCTTGGCTTATACTTCGGGCTAAATATTCAATGTTAGTTGCTAAAAATGAACATTTCTTTAAGTTAATGGAAAATCTAGAACCTGTTAAGGTTTTAAGAATCTTGTGTAAAAAACCTAAACCTTCATCAATCTTATCACTCAGAATTAAAACGTCATCGACATACACCAGGGCTTCACCAGACTCAAGGTATTGACGAAGAGTTTTAGAGATAATTCTCTGATAGACTACTGGGGCATTCGCTAAGCCGTAGGGCATCTTTAAATATTCATAATGTCACGAATCCGGTTATCAACGTACATACGACAGATAATCAGCGCACATACGATCCGATCCGTCTTTCTTTTTGACTAGCAAGATTGGACTCGCGTATTCTGACTGAGATTCTCGTGTGATATATTTTTTTAAGGTCTCGAATTATTTCTCGAACTTTCAGGGATTGATAAACGGTACGGTCTGAAATTAATAGGAGTGTTACTGTTTGATTTAATTGACATGTTACCGGTAGTGACTGTCGTAGTAGCAGTTCCATCAATGAAAGAGTTTGAGAATTCATTAATAATAAGTAAGTACCCTTTACAAGTGTTCGTCGGTCAAACCAATTCTAATAGAAGCGTGGGTAACAAGCACATTTTGTGACAAATTAGATTTATGAGTAAGGTTAGGTAAGGTTGTTCACGTGATCGTATATAAGTGACACGCTACTTAACTATTTAATCACAAAAAGATAAAAAGAAAACGATTCTAACAAAAGACAATACGGCTGCTGTCTGCAACAGTATGTATTTGAGAAAAATATATAAATACATAGTTTATGTATATTTGTGAGTTGTCTAGTACCCATAGTACAAGCTTTGCTTAGTTTTGGGGCTAGTGTGGATGTGTCCGAATATTTGTGTTTATATATTTTTATTAGTATTATATATAATGGTTTTTCTTCTATGTTAATTATCTTTTGTTTTAGATTAACACCACTGAAGATTTGGATAACTGCTTAGTTGGAACTTGTTTAAGAAACTGCAAGAAATAAATATGTTTAAAGTTGTTTTATTACGTTTTACGACATCAATTATATTATTGAACAATGGCTTGACCTTAGACTTTAGTAATAACATATTTTCATGACCTTCGCATTATACATATACGTTCATAGTTTTTTTTGTTATCTTAATCCTCACGATGTGAAGTTTACCGCAGCCTGGTTTAGTCCGTTATACGTAAAAGATAAAGTAAGCATATGTATATATATAAAAGTCAATATCGTTTCAACATTTATACTACTTACTATATGAAGTAGTATAAAAACGTTTATAATGTATGATATAATCTTTATCATTCAACGATTCGCAAGAACTGCCTGTTTTTTGTATAAATATTAGTGATGTAACGAATATCACTTTTGGGACATCGCGGATGCGAATGCGAATATCTGCTACCGACATTACGAATGCGAATGTGAATATTCAGTTATTGTTAAAATTTCATAGAAGAATTTGTTTTTGTTTATTTACGTTGCATGGTATATTTTTTTTGTCTAATGAAAATTTAAATGTTAGGCTTCATTGTCCAGAGTAAAGATAATAAATAAAAAATACCAAATCATACAATAAGGACTGAAAATGTAATTACGAGGTTAAGTTACTTCTTCTTGTATTAATAAACTTAAGAAATGAATGGATTTTTGTGGATGATACCTATTATCATCAAATTCTTTTTTTTTTCTGATATTCACATTCGCAAACCTTTTTGTTGTTGCGAATGCTAATATGTGAAAATATGTGAGTATTCGCGAATTCGAATGCAAATGCGAATAGTCGTTACATCACTAATACATATGCATATAAAGATTTTATGAAGTTTGGTAAAGTTTTAATAAATAGTCAAACCAGTTATTAACCAAATTTTTTGAAATTTTAGTTGTTAATTGCTAAAAGAACAACTAGCTATGTTTTATAATTATTGTAAAAATGAAACAAATTTGCATGTATATTATAAAAATAACATATTGCGCTTAAAATATGAATTAGATTCTCAAGGTTGTATTTAATACCAAAAACGAGGTCTTGTATGCTATAATTAAAATAATTATGTTATTTTAAATGCAATTTCATAAGCATTATTAACAAAGAAACGTTTACGTCTTTCTTACAAATCTACCATTGTAGTTTGGTCTAAAGTATTTAATTATAATTTTGGTAGGTATAGAGCGAACATGCGATCTAATAATCGTATACCTATTATAAGTACATGTTAAAAATAACTACATTGTTAACCTGACAAAGAATATATTCTCTTTATTATAAGGTAAAACAATTTAAAGGTAAACTATTCAGTGCAAAACAATGTACTAAATTTAGCTAATAAACATTCTTATTTAAGTGGACTTCGAAAAATCGTAGGTATATAGTTAAGTGGATCAAAGTTCAACAGTGGAGCCATTGTGCCGGCTGATTATGTAGAAATAGATGATTAACACTATTGACATTGTGAAGTATAAGAATATTTTACTTTCCCTGCAGCCCCACGACACCGGTGAATATTTTTTAATGTGAGTGGGCGTATACAACAGTTACAGAAAAAAAATATAAATTAGTCCGCTAATGAAACACACTATTATTTTATAAAGAAAGCCCGTTCGGCATATATGTAATTATTTTATCTTTTTTTAATTTTTAATATTTGTGTAATTTATTGTCCTTCAATGTGTGACTTGCTCTTTGAAATAAATATAAAATTAAAAAATTGTCGACTCTGAGACTTAGACGGTGACTGGCAACGGAGGTCGTTGGTTAGAGTCCTGTCCGTTTTGATAAAGTTTATTTTTATATAAGTAACTTGTGAAAAAAGTAATGCTTAATTCTTTTTTTATTGTTATTACAAATTTATAACCCTTATTTTTGTGCTTAGGTATTGTGTATGTAAGACAAATAATAAATTTAATTTAAATAAATTTCGTCCGTCTGTCCCGGAATAGGGACAGTTTCCCAAAGGTCGCGGGGTCAAAACCCTGCCCGCGTTGGTTTATTTTACATTCTCACTTTATTTAAAATTTAAATAAGTTAAATGGCTACAGCCAACTCAAACATTTAACTTATTTATTACTTTAGCTTACTTTTTTATATACGTATACACGATGGTCGGATATCTCGCGCACCGGAACGTGTAAGTAACCAGTCTAAGGCGAAGGGCTGCTGCGGTCTTCCACTTCGGAATTGGAACATCGCTTGAGAAGAGGTCCTTTTCAGCTGATACTGCTCGGGCAGCTGCCTGCTAAGCGACTTAATGGATGAGCAACCATGAGACTTCAGTACAGGGTTGGCTTGCGAACGGGCGCTAGTCAGGAAATGAGCGTGCCCACAACTGTGGCAGCAGCAATCCCAGAAATGATACTTTAGCTTCTGTGATATTCCCATCGAGTGATGTCGCTAGTACACCTGAGTGTACACGGGAAGTGAGCGCACCTACAGCTCTAGAACTTTGATTTGATTGAACTCTGAAGGAAAGATAGCAACCACCCGTTGTGGACGGTTGATAGCGTGGTCACAATTGGACTTGTCCATTAACGATAGCCTTGCGAGTTTACTAGTCATTATAGTGCCTATGTTGTAAAACGTTCCATTTAAAGTGTGCTGTACAAATTAGCGATGAGCGATAATTACTAAAAACCATCGAATCATTCGATTGTTGAAACTAGTTGTTAATAGTCGATAACTATTTAAGTTAGTCGATTGTTATACTGCTAATTACTAAATGAAGAGCGCGCGCTGCGGTCGCGGGGAATGAGTAACGACTGGTATTCGTCGGCTGTTCGAGTAACTACTTACTACTAGTTGTTGGCGTGCGTATTACTAAATAGTAAATACTAATTGTTCTTACTATAATATAGCGCGCGTGCGTTCGGTGCGCTGCGATACAAATTAATAGTTACATAAAATGCGGTCTGGCTGCGTCTGCTACTATTATTTACAACTGCAGTTGCACTTGGTATTAAAGGAGTTTCTTACTAATTGTTACTAGGTGGATAGTAAAACAACAGTAAAATATTAAGAAAAATATGTTTTCATTACTCGAAACATACGAATTACGTTTTTCCTAGTATATAAAATCGGTGAAAAATTTTAAAAGAGATCTAACATTACATTTAACTTTTTCAATATTTTCTTCGCGATTTTTTTAAAAGAAATCCCACACTATCGATTTTTTAGTCATCTTGTAAAGCAATTATACGCAGCGCGCGTGACCTTGCCCTAAATAAATAAAAAATCAAGTAATTAAGAAGAAAGAAATTGAATTCTAAACAATCGACCCAACAGCAACATCACTCACGCGCCACGTGACCTTGTAGTCGTTCGTATAAGTACACTGCAGCGCTATTCACCGCGCACATGTATAGATCAATATTAGTAATAAAAATAGTAGTTCGTCGATTGTTATTCGAATAATCATGGCGGTGAACTACGAGGGTGGTCTGAAAAGTTTCCGACCTAACAAAGATACAGGACATTTTTTTGTGATTCAAGTGAAGAAGTTCAAATCGTAAATCGTAGATTTTCGCCATGGCAACCGCTGAGGTGTGAGACGGTGCGTTGTCTTGGTGAAACAGGATTTTCTTTTTCTGCAAATATGGCCGTTTTTCCACAAGTTCTATCTTCAGCTTGTCAAGTAATGATAAATAGTATGCTCCTGAAATGGTTTTTCCTTTTTGAAGATAATCGATTAAAATAACCCCATGACTATCCCAAAAAACAGTTGCCATCACTTTCCCAGACGAAAAAACCGGTTTTGCTTTTTTGGAGCCGGTTCTCCCGTTGCAGTCCAATGTTTGGACAGTATTTTTGTTTTGGGCGTATAATGGTGAATCCAAGCCTCATCTACAGTAATCAAACGGCGCCAAAAATAATTGAAATGTTAATTCGAACACGTTTTTGATCTAATGTGAGCAAACGCGGCACCCAACGCGCAGACAGCTTCCTCATACCTAAATGTTCATGTAATATGTGACAAACACGTTCTTTTGACATGTTCATAACCTCTGCTATCTCTCTCACTTTGATTCGGCGGTCGTCTAGCACCATTTGGTGAACTTTGGCGATTTTTTCGACGGTGGTAACAGTTTTTGGACGTCCATCGTCACCCAAGTTCTTACGGCCATGTTTAAATTCACCAGTCCAAAATTTCACGGTGTTAAATGATGGTGCAGAGTCCCTATACACAGAATCCAACTCATCTTTGATTTGCGAAGGCGTATTGCCTTTTAAAAACAAATATTTAATGACAGCTCGATACTCGATTTTGTCCATTTTCACAAAAAACTCACATAAACTCACTCAAACGACTATTATATAAAAACTGCGCGTCCAAAATGGCTGAAACTTTGGTAGGTAACTGTTAACAGATAAACAACGAAATTCAGTAGCTTTTATTGATGAGTGCTGCCATCTTCATGTTTAGGTCGGAAACTTTTCAGACCACCCTCTTACTAAATCGATAATAGAAAAATTGTCGATTTATTCGATTGTTTTTTACGCAACAATTGCCTATCGCTAATACAAATGTCCCTGTGTTAGGCAACTTTGATGCAGGAATAGCGGCTCCACCTTTATAACCGGTCGGTCGTTAGGATTGAGATGATATCTACGTGATGGGACGTCACGGTGAGTGCGAAAGCGATAATATGTAAAATATATACACAGAGCGAAAGAGAGGTGAGGGTGTTGTCCTATAAATAAAGACGACGACATGGCTGACCAACTAAATCCCTGAGCAGACGCACGGACCTTTAGCAATTAGTGATAGAAACGCCAGCTTACGTAAGTTTAAAGCATAAAACATTATCTTACTTTTTTGTAAGTATAACAATTATAATATGTTTAAAAGAATGGATTGACTAGTTATTTTTACTCACATTCTAGAATCATTACAAAAACATAAAGGACATCTAAGTAGCGATAAGAAATTTTTTTGTGCACCAAAATTGTTGTATTGTTTGTTACTGTGTGAACCGTGTAATGTGTATTATTTATCCATTGTTTGTATTTTTTGTGTATCTTGATTTATTGTATTTACGGATTTCACGAGAATGAAGATAAGTAGAGATGAAGCTTCTTAGCATTTCATGGATTCACCGTGCGGGTGCCGGGACCATCACGTTGGAGGGAGAGGAATGCAAACAGTTCTTGGGACTTGCGACTCAGGTGTAAGTTTAAGGGACCCTTTAAAATACGCATTAAAGCTCACCTTCACTGTTCACGCTCCTCTCCCCTCCCTACTTAACCAAATCGAAGTGAACCTACCAATGGCGCCCATGAAGTACGCTCTAGGAATGAACTGAGCTCTAGAGAGGCCAAGATCTTTAAGTAGGTTATAGAGAGATTTCGCTGTTATACCTCTTGCTCCCAATTCTACTGCGTACAAATTAACTATACCTATTCCTGGTCAGTTCGTAATACTTGTTTACCTTAATTCTGTGATCTTTGGGGATGTTGGTTTCCCATGGAACAGTAAGCTCCACAAGTATCACACGCTTTAACTGTCTAGAGCACCCACAGGAATATATCCAGTCTGGATGACGAAACAACAATATCCTCAGGGATTCTATACTGTTCCTAATACGTATTAGCGATGGGCGTTAACTACAAAAAACAATCGAATTATTCGATTGTTAAAACTAGTTGTTAGTAGTCGATAACTATTGTAAGTCAGAGGATTTTTATACTACTAATTACTATGTGAAGAGCCTGCGCTGCGGTCGCGGGGAACGAGTAACGACTAGTACTCGTCGGCTATGCGAGTAACTACTTACTACTAGTTGTTCGCGCGAGTATTACTGAAAAGTAAATAAATAAATTCGGTCTGGCTCTGCTGTTATTATTTACAACTGCAGTTACACTTGGTATTATAGGAGTTTTTTACTAATTATTACTAGGTGGATAGGAAAACAATAGTAAAATATTTGGAAAAATGTGTTTTCATTATTTGAAACATTCAAATTACGTTTTTCCTAGTATATAAAATCGGTGAAAAGATTAAAAGAAATCTAACATTACATTTAAAATTTTCAATATTTTCTTCGCGAATTTTTACAAAGTAATCCCACACTAATGTTTTTTAGGCATCGTGTAAAGTTTAAAGCAATTACACACGGCGTGCGTGACCTTACCCTAAACAAATAAAAAATTAACTAAATACTAAAGAAGAAAGAAATTTTGTTCTAAACAATCGATGCAACACCGCCGCCAGGAATATAACTCACACGCCACGTAACCTTGTAGTAGGTAGTATAAGTACACCGCAGCGCTATTCACCGCACGCATGTATAGATCAAAATTAGTAATAAAAGTAATTGTTTTTTACGCATTCAATTGTTTTTTACGCAAAAATCACCCATCGCTAATACGTATCCATCATTAAAGTCTAATCGCGAGCCGCCTTCAAGATAGAGTGAGACTTCTGTTTTCTTTTTTTAGAAGTCTTCTTTAACGAACTCTGAGTCGTTTGGTGGTTGTTATACCCTTTTGCGATCCTGCTACTGAAAGACTAACCGCTTCACGTATGATTTATAATACTTTATCATGGCGACGCGACTATTGACCTTTTTCCAACAGCACCCTACACCCTACCAACAAGTTTTTAGCCGTTCCTACTGCCTCTCCACAGATATTGCAAGACTTTGGCTTTACCCCATCTTACTAAATTGCTTTGATCTGGGAGAGTCATTTGGAATGCATTTAGATAGAATTTTAATAAGGCTGGAGACCAATCATAAAGAAGGGTGCGCCACCTCAAAGCTAATAGAGTACAAAAGTCACCTATGGTCACCCACTCATTATGCATTTCTAGACAAATCGTGTGCACTCGATATATCGAATCGTTTTCATCTTGCCGAATAAAGGATTTTGTTTAGTCTATATCCCGCATTTTCCCGCTAGATCCTAACCTTACTTTATTTGCTTAGGCACCTAACATGAATTGTTTATGGAATTGAAGCTCGAGCTCTGATGCATTTTTATCTTTTGGGAGAGATGTTACTATATTATCATGAGACTTTTCAATGATATATCTTTTGGTAACTCTTAGGTGTTTATAGATATCCGATGATTTATTTAATCCCAATTCTATCCTAAATTTTTTTCGGTCTCTGAATAAAGTAGAAGAGTCTGCTGAATGCGCTAGCCCAAACGACGATTTCAATATCTTTATGACGCTTGCATCTAACTTTGACAAAAGGCCAATTTAGACGTGACGTTAGATAGTTGTCATATATCCAAGCTCTTTTGATATTGCCAATTGCTAATAAATATTAATCGTTTACCTTCTTTAGATCATTTAAAAAGCTATCGACTATTACATGTAGAGATGGAGTGTGACCTTTGTAATCTTTTACTAAAAATTTGTATGGAGCTGCTTCAGTAATTGTAGCAACACTTTGACCGCCTATGAAAAGACCCGTATTATAAGATGTATATTTGGTGTTCCGTCTTCCCAGATACAGACAGTGGCATTTACTGGGTCTTGTCCTCAGTTCGTCAGTCCACGTACAGAAATACTCTACTGCATTTAAAAATACCTGACATTGTTTGGGGTTACGTTTCAGTATGCTATTTCAAATCCTAGTATGGATTCCGTGTATTTATTATTAAATTTAAACCAATAACCCCACTTTTTCACATGACTTATTAATTTATCTATTAAAATGTTTATTACTATATTAAATATTATTTAATTATTTCACACAGAAACAATGGACACAAAGTAGTCCTAGACCTGGAAATATCTATCTGTTGATCAAAGAACTGCTCAGAATGAACGCCAATAATAGGCACATTTTATTATTTAATTTATGCGGCATTATTTGATCAGAAAAAATAATTAGTGACAGTGTCCACCAATCAGAGGTGCATTACCGCATGCCTTTTCACGTTGGTATATTAGTGCGCTATTAACTTACATCGTTAAACTGAACATTGAAATGGCTGCTTCACTTCATCTCACGAGTCAAGGCCGCTTACCGCAATATCAAGGGGCCATCGGCCTTGACTAGATGAGAATTGCCGGATTTGGAATTACCAACACCTGCTAGTGAAGAAAAGAGATAAGGGTATTTGTATGATAATTTCACTTATATATTTTTTTATATGGATCACTTCGCGTTTTATTTTAAAAATAATTATACACGGTGGTGTGATCCTGTTCTGTATAACTTTGTACCTATCTGTAATATAAACGTTTTCTTGCGTAAGCATTGTACCACTTGACATTTGACAATGGAATTTGTAACTATTTGTTAACAAATTTACGTTTACTTGTGATATTCGTGTTTAAATTTTACTAAAACTCTACTTAAATGATGACTCATGATGATGAATGATATAATATAATATATAACTTCCTTCGTTATTTATTGAAGGTAAATAAAATAATCGTAATATGAAAAAAACGTCGATGTACTTCATGATTTATTACTTATCCAGCCGTTGGCGGCGACTTCGCCCTCTCTTTACCTACAAGACTTAAATATATAAGTTTACGAAGTAATATTAGCAAAAAGTTTGCTTCGTTACTACACAATTTACTGTATGTAACTAAATAAGCTTTGCGCTGCGTCTCCAACCCGAACTTTCGATACATTGCAGATTGTAGGATTTTTATCTTTTTACTCTATAATCAATTGTCTTCCTAGATCATTAAAAAAACAAATACTTATATATTCAAATCTAGCTCTGGAGTCACTAAATTAATGAATCCTCACGATAATTTTTAAACTCCCTATCAGACAGAAAGACGTACAAAGTAGAGGAGTTTGATTTTATACTTTGTACTATATAAATTGTAATTATAAATTTATTAATACATTGCTTTTTTGGGAATAAATAAAAAAAATGCTTTCGTTGATATATCTTATACTGTTTATTGTATTGAAATATAAATAAGATAATATATAAATAATTGGAATGACTATTACATGGTCAACATTAGTATGCACATTGTATAGTACGTATGTATGAAAGTTACACATCGCTAGTCGCAACAACCATTGCCTAAGTGTATGAGCCAAAATTGTGTTATTAATAATACGAATGACGCCGAATGTACCATTAATTACTTACTCTGCTAGCTATTTATTTTGTGACTAAAATAGTTATGATACTATAAATATTATAACACCCGGTTTCTCGAAAGCTTTTAATAAAAAAAATCTTATTTGCTGTCAAAGCCGCTTGTCAAGCTAACAGCCAATCAAAATGAACTACAGTGAAGTCATAAAAACATAAATAAACTATGTTAGTGAACTGGTGGCGATAATATTATAATGTAACCCTTAACTAACCGAATTATATATAAATCATATATTAGCATATAGCTGCTACTTGCAAAGCGCAGTACAATACCCGTCATTATACCTTTTGCTTTCAAAGCAATAACTGCCTTAAGGCACCGTCTATTTATAAATATATTGTGCTTGCATAGCGTAATCTGGCATCACAAAACTTATCACATTTTCATTTTATTATTTATTTATTATAATCAGTATAGTTCTAGGAAGTCTTCTATAAAGCTGATTATATTCTCTGGCGCATTCAAGTGAACATGGTGTGTTCCTTCTACTTCTACGTAAGTTACTTCTGCCGTGTTTTTTAACTTCTTGACAACGTCCAAGTAATAATCTAGACGTTCCCATTTCTGACCAGGTATGGCTCTAATATTCAAAACTTTACATTTAACTTTGCCAGCGTATGCCAAAGCAGTTTCGATTGACATCATCCCAAGTACAGATACTTTTAACCTCGGATCCCTCTTGAAGTGATAACCACTCTTCATGGTATGAGCTGGTGATGGCGCCATTCCCCTCTTCATTAATACTTTACAGTTGTCTCTAGACACCGACCCTTTATAAGCGTCACAGACAATATCTATCATATCCTCGTAACTATAACAAGGAACTTTGTCATCAGTTAAGTTTTCATACTCTAAAATCTTATCTATAGCAGAGCCAGTCGTATTTACCATATGATCTGGTACTCTGACTGCGGGACTGGCGATGTCAACACAAATAATTTTACTAACTTCATCGGGGTACGACGCTGCGTACATGAAACTCAGCGCACCACCCATAGAATGACCCATCAGGCTAATCTTCTCCCATTTGAAGTGTTTCACAATCCGTCGTATCAGGACAATTCCGTCCCAAAAAATGTAATACAGCATGCCTTTGGGGTAATGGGTAGAGTGACCGTGACCTGGTAGGTCTATACACAGGACAGAGGTGTTAGTAGGTAACAGTGGTATGAGGTTGTCCCAAGTACCAGCATTGTCCTGCCAACCGTGGAGAGCGATTAAGGGTTGTTTGTCCCGGGGGCCCCACCATCGACCAGCCACGTGGCCCCATGGAACCGGAATTTCGATTTCTTCCACTTTACACCCGGATGGTAAAACTGCAACAAAATTAAAATATTACATTTGTCTGAAAACTGCACATGTATATATTGCAATAGCTTGACCTTTTGTTACATAAGTACATCTTACGATTTATAATTATAAATGCATGTTGTCTACAATATTTTGCAAATTGTATTGGTCTATTTCACAACTAAGGCAAAGAGAACTCTTCTTCTATAATACTTACAAACATCACTAAGAAACTAATAATAAGCATAATTGTACGTCCTAAGACGACTATTTTACTGATGCCTCTCAAGAGCGTCTCAGGCGTTTTTGTCCTTCAGATCAGTAACAGCATTTGGATAATTTCTAAATTACGACCAGATTAATTAACTTAGGTAAGTACAGCCAGTCGAACTGAATTTCGGGTGCGGGGGGAACGACCCTGCCTTGAGGAGGTGAGGAAGGTACGCGCCCTGGCCCAGAGGGAGACTCTGGCCAAATGGCAAGCCACCCAGCTGCCGGCCACTGGACGATCGAGGCGATTCGTCCAGTGTTGAAAGAATGGATTGGGCACCGACACGGCAGTCTCAGCTTCCGCCTGGTGCAGGTATTGACCGGACATGGTTGTTTTGGTCACTACCGGCACCGAGTCACCCAACGAGAAGATTCACCGCGGTATCACCACTGCGGCTCTCCGGACGATAGGACCGGTCACACACTCACTGTGTGCCCGGCCAGGCAACGCGAACGATCGAACTTCACGTGGCGCTCGGCGAAAGCAACTTCACGCTGGCAAGAATGGTCGAGTCCATGATTGCCAGCGAGAGAGTTTGGGAGGCTGCAGCCACTATTTGCGAGAGTGTTATTTCGCAGAAAGAGGCTTCGGAGAGAGAGCGGGAGGAGAATGCTCTTGCCCCACCTCTCCGGCGTAGACGGGTGGCACGAGGGCGGCGCGCACATATGAGCCCTTTTGTGCCCCAGTGAGCGGCCAGCGTGTAGGGGTAGCCACCTTGCGCGCTAAAACAAATAGTCGGCCCGTTTGGGGATTGTCCCGGTTATCCCGGGCAATCTCCCCTTGGCGCGAGTCCCGGCACTAGCTGGGACGCCTAGAGGTGGACCGGTAATAGCCGCAAGGCTAACCTCGGGTCACCTCTTCTGGGCATGAAGAGGTAACCAGGAAGTTTTAGTGGGTCCCACTCGGTGTCAATTTAGGGCGCCGAGTGAACCCCACACACGTCCGTCGCCTCACTAGCGGCGGGTATGGTTCGGTCGGTGAATCTCTCCCCGAAAAAAAAAAGGTATAAAATACTTAGATATTAAGAAAAAAATACTATCACTATCTTTTTTATATACTTTGGCTTTTCTTTAATGGTATGAAAAACTAAACATTTAAGAACATTTTAAAAATTTAAGTTTATTGATTTTTATATATTACGTTTTATTTAAAACCATTTTTAATATCTGTAAAATAACATATTCTTTACACTAATAACCTTATAAAAGTGGTAAGGATATTTTTTATATTTTAAAACTACTTATAATAATTATTGAGCTTCGCGTGCACGTCATTTAAGATCAAACCGGCGCGACGACTTACAGAGAGTCCATTACAGTATGCAATCTACGGCACACTACTTGATCCAAAAAATGCGAATAGCAGTCTCCATCAAAATGGGAGCACTAGCTCACTAACAGCCTTTACACAATGCGATTTTAGTACGCTAGTTGACATCGCTTAAATTTGATATATGGGCTCATGCACGTGTACACAATACTTTGAAAATTGCAATATTAATTTTGATAATTTATATTTTAAGTCACTTTTAATAACAATACCAATATATTTTTCGATTAATCATATTTCAAATAATGGAAATGAAATAATTTACAATTTTAATAAAATATATAAATTCATAAATAAATTATGTAAAATAATATTATAATACAACTTAATATTGTTATATTATCTAAATAGCCAGAACTATCAATAAAAATTAACAATCTACAATCGAAAACTATTAAAAATAATGAAATAATAAATCATAAGAAATAACGTAATTTTAAAAATTTGAATAATCATTTATAATGTTTAGTTTAAATAATGAAAATAATTATTAAACATTGAGGCGCTGTTTAAAAAGATGTACTAATTCACTTAGATATCGTTACGTAAGCTAATGCTAGTATTGCATTGTACATTTTATTGAATAAAACAAAAAAACTGTTAAACGTGATATATGCTTACGATATTATATTAGTATTAAGTATGACATTAATTTGAATGAATTAGTTAGTTCTCTTAAGTATCAAAGTGCTTTTGTTTAACGACAGAAAGAGACCGCAATACTTCTACGCACACATTACATTAATATAATATATAATACATTACATTAATATAATATACCTAAAATTGAGACGTACAAAACGATAAACGCTCTTAAAAAACAAACACCTAATAATAAAAAGTTATATTGAAAACAAATTATCCAGTATGGGTGGTGCACAATACTAAATGGACAATGCAAATAAAATAATAACTTCAATGTTCTTGATCAATTCCAGAATAAATAACAGAGGATAATGTTATTAAAGAAGTTATATGTTTATAAATAACACATACGTTGATTGCTTTATAATGTGTTAAATACAATTATTTTTTTTATATTGATAATATTTTATATTGTAAAACATCGAACTACATTTTTTTTTATCTCAATACGTATCTAGTAATATTTGTTAAGTACTTAAATAGCCACAAGTCTATATGAAAGATAATAAACAAATGATAAGCATGTAAGTGATATTATTATTAAAATTGATAACTAGTATATAAATATGTACTTTATACTGTATATTACTAGCAGAATTTTATTACAACTTTATATGGATTCTGCATACCTGTATAATTGAAAGTTCGTAAAATATCTCTCTCTGTATCAAGAATTAACTTTTACTTTGCGTTACTTTCTACCACGATTAAATTTTTACTTTCCTCTAGTGTACACATTTACGTTGAAACTCTACTTATATAAGTGATATTGTTTTAGCATTTACAACTCATATTTGTTGTTTATATATATACTCGTATATCTATTTGTGTGATTCTTCGAGTGTTGAGGGGCCACTCGCTACATATGTTTGTAAATAATAACGGGTTTTAAAATAAAATATCTTATACATTCGTGTAAAGTATACTTTGTTTTTTTTTATTTGTATCTTTGATAGTATATATATTTTTTTAATCACAAACTTTATTCACAGGACCAAACATTGAGAGCAATTTACATGGAGACTGCATTTTTCTTGATGTCAACAACACAAGTGATGTAACAAATATTCGCATTCGCAAACATTCGCTATATTTTACCTAATTAATCATTAGAATTTGCCAAATGTTTGAGAATATAAATATCAAAAAAACATAATTTGATGATAATAGTAAAATCATCCATGCTACAATAGAAATCCATTCTTTTCTTATGTTTTTTAATACAATAAAAAGTAACTTAACCTTCAGTCTTTATTGTATCATTTGGATTTTTTAAATTTATTATTACATATAAATATCTGTAATAATAAATTCGCATCCGCGTCCCCATCAATGTCCCAAAAAATTACATTCGTTACATCACTAGTAAACATCACAACATGCGTATAGAAAATATTTAAAAACTATAACATACCACGGTAACTAGAATTTTATAAAATTAAACAAATTTTATAAAATTCTCTAATAAAATAATAATTTATTCAAAGTACGTAAAGAGGCATAAAGAACTAATGGTAAAAATATCGCATCTAAAACGAATAATATTATAAGATGTACACATGCGATATACTGGTGAGTGTCTTACTAAATTTGTTTTCGAGTTAAGGAGACAAAAATTTTTACGGTTTTATAAGCGGCTACTAATACTTGGAATTTAAAAATATAAGTGTTGTAATAGATCAGGGAATTCAATATGGTCATGTATTAACTTTTTAAAAAAATATTAAATACGGGGTAAACTGAATTCAAAAATATAGAAACATCCTTATTAATTTATTGTTAACTTTTTAGTTAAACGATATTTGCCATGACAGAAATAAAAGAAAAAAATCGTAAACGTAGCATAAGTCACGTGAGTCTGAAAATCGTTTTTGTTCTGACTTGAAAAACAATGACTTTTAGTCATAATTTATAAATAATTCCCTCAGAATATTATCTAAATAATAGCCAATCACCCATCAGTCCATAATGAAATTTAGAATAACGAAAAGATAGACCGCAATATTGACCAAGCTAGGTCTGTCTATATATATATAGATAACTCATGGATTTGTTTCTTAAAAATTTAATGATGCCTTAGAGGTATTAAGGAAAAAGGCAAATATTATATAGGTAATTTAAATGAAGATGTTTGTCACTAAAATGAGTAACTTTTTAGGATCAATTTTAATACATATATGTAATTAACCTTGTGCTTTATCATATACAATTCATAAAATAGTACTTTGTACTTTTAATAAACTCTTTATCTTTATTTATTATAAGTTTTTATTTCATTTTAATAATTATAATTAAGGTGTGTTATTCACTTTAAGATGTACTGACAACATTGGAAATAATTTTGTAATAACTCTATTTTTAACTAACCTTCGAATAGGATTCAGTTTTTGAAGAAATTTGAAAGAAATAGTTTAAATAATTCCTAAAATGTTTGTCTTCTCATAAAATGTTTTTTGATAGTGTGTAGGGCATAGAAAAGTCATGTGTACAGAAATTGGTCACCACCCAATAAATTAAATAAATTGAAAAGTTACTCCCTATTAGTATAATGCAATATAAATAATACATAAAATTATTTTAAGCACACCACGGAACACCAAATTTGATTTTAAAATTTGATTAAACATGAATATTTATTAAAATTAAATTTCAAATTACTTTTACGAGGAATTTTATTACTTGTTATTTGGAAAAAAAATATTATTAAAATACAATATATAATAATAAACACATTATCTCTGATGTAAATAGCAGCAATTTTATAGAAAATGAAAAGATATTTCTATAATTCATTACTGTAATTAAATAACAATCCCTATACAATTCAGTAGATAGCTAATTTCATTATTGTTTATGTAAATATATGCAATTAAAATATTTTTTATTTGTTATTATTCTGGAACTACTATATTTATCACTATGGTAATTAATTGGAATTAACAAATAGAATTATTATTTTTATATGCAAATATAGTTGTTATGTAATTTATTTTTATATATGTGATATTATTTCTTAAAACAAGAGTTCCATATTCAATTAGTCCGTAAGCTGAACTTTTACTAGATTTGTTAGAAAATCTAGATTGTAATAAAAAATATTTATCATGATGGAATGAAGTGATTTAATTTGACCTTGGTCTTCAATGAGAGTGAACCAAGGTGAGCTACATAGAAATTATTGTAAATGTACATCAAGACATACCCAGATGAAAAGTTAAAAACTTAAAGTTGATAAACAAGTTTCACTGTTTTTTTGTGATGAAATCTATTTTTTGGCCAATTGGGGTGATTGGATAGTTTGAATACAGTTATTACTTTTAAGTTATTCACAATATATTCCAAAGTACTTCAAAGTTACGCTCATAATAGGAAAAAAAATAAGTAAAAGACTCTAAACACAATGAAGACAAATTATATTGTTTATCTGCATGAATTAAACTTTTAAATTCATAAATATAATTTAAAAAATTTTATAATCCCAGGAGTTTTTAAGTTTTATAAAACACTGACACAATATTATTAATGAAACCAGGCAGTAGGAGAAACTTTTCTTTATATGCAATATTTTCTTTATATGCAATATTTTCTTTATATTCTTTATATGGAATATGCAATTACTTATTACCATGATAAATCGACTATCAGTAAATTTCAGATAATATAACATTTCAAATAATATAACAAAATCAAAGTGTTCGCAATTTGTTTTGCGACAGAGGTTACTACATTTATAGAGACTAGAGAGCTTCTCAAGTAGCTCATATAAAGAATCACAATTACCTTCTTTATGGAATCCGTTTACTTCTTCAGCCATTCTGCAATAAAATGTAGTAATCCTTTTATATCGTGATTATATAAAGTTAGTACTTTGTATTACATAAATGATAAAATGTAGGTATGTCCAGTAAGATCTAAGATAAAACTATTTCTTGTTTTAAATAATTAATCTATATGTCTTCACAGTTACTAAAAATACAAGAGTCAACTCTATTTGTATTTTGTAATTCAAATTTCAAAGTATACCACAGAGTAATAGTCACTAGGTTATAAGTTCACCTACTCACTTTTAAAAAACTATTCGATCAATGATTAACGATCATTAACGCGAGTCGTGAGACTTCTGACAGTTCACTCTACGTCTTTATAGTTAAAAGTTTAAATAACGAATGCCAATTGGTATTCGGTAGGTATATTACATAATGTTTTTCGCATGGGAATATTATAAATACTCAAAACGTCAGTTTTGACTTTTGATGTATCGTTATTAGGCCCTGCCCACACGGCTAACTTTTGTCATTGAAACAAAATAATTCTGTCACTAATATTAAATTAAAAGCGAATCATTTATTTTTTTATAATGTTTTCAAGATAATCTGTATCCTTAGTACGAGTTTTGATAGTACGAAACGTTGATAGTTTTTGAACAGTTACGACACGAGTTCTTAATTATGATTGGTGGTTATTTGGTTGTCATTGGTAGTAAACTAATCTTAAAGAAGGATTCATCTCATGACTGTTCGAAAACGTTTCATAACGTCAAAACTCGTTCTAGGGATACAATACAGCGTTGTGGCTTGCTAAGGTATAAGAGTCTATATCCATAGATAAACAACCCAGATTTACTTTAAGTAAAATCTAAATTTATTACGTAAAGTACTATTATTTTTATAATCAATTATATACAACATTAAAATTAATTTATTTTCTGAAATTTCTATTGGCATACCATCGAAGGATTTCAAATACATACACATACACATACCTAACTTATTAACGAAAGATTTGCTTAAATTGCAAAATAAAAACTATCATTGAAAAATTGATTTCAGATTAATAAAATGATATATATTTTGTTACAAATATTTTTAAAGTAGGAAATATTTATATTTTATTATTGCGTTGTGAATTGAGATGCTAGCAACATCTGAATTTCAATGCGTCACAAAAATTAAAGAAATATTATATTTTCAATAAGAGCCGCTACGTTGACAAATTTACGTTGTAATGGCAGACAAAAGGAAAACTAAAAAACGTAAAGAGGTAAGTAAATACATTTGTAATTCTGCTCTTAACCTCAACACTCTATATTATAAGTTTTAGTGTTCGTTTTTGTTGGTGTGATAATTTCCATACGCCGAAAGGATTTTTTCGCAAGTTATTATTTCATTTACAAATGCAATATAATTTAATTTGCGTGCAATAATATTAACATTAAAACTTCAAACAGTTTTCTATATACCTTGATGTGGACCCAATTTGTTTGCTTAAACATATATCAAAATAGCCACGATATATATATTCATGAAAATAGTGTCGGCCTGTTATTTTTCTCCAAGAAGTCCATATGTTGAAATAAATTGCATTTTGCGCAGTACAAACAAGTCGCACAGTTTTATAAATAAACTACTGTTGTTCTTTGTTTGGTCTTTGCCAACCCTCTTATGATTTATTTAATTTGTTTACCGAGAGAAAAAGTTTCAATATGAATCCTTCTCTGATTTATTTGTTGCAATTAATTGTATAGTATTTAGAATACTTTTTAATTTATATTGGTATTACTAAATTGTAATAACATTTTATTAATTCCTGATGTTCGGTTTATTTATCTTGAATATTTAAAGTTTTGAATTTTAATTGATTGTATTTATGTAATTGTAAATATAATCTATAAGGAAGTGTATTTGAAGAATAAGTTTTGGATAATAATAAAACATTTTATTCTAAATATGACATGAACTACATACATTATTATAATTGAACAACTGGTATAAAGTTGCATTTTGTTTTTAATTTCCGATGTTATAAATATTAATTTTGAATACACATGAGATGGAATTTTCAAATGAATTATTTTGTATAAATTGTATACAGTAGTTGATAATTCCAAATATATCACTTTCTTATTTTCTCAAATTCTATTATGGTCAAAAAACTGCCTTTTACTTTTTGGAGTCAATAATTTGAGAATTATAATATTTGTGATTGATTGTAGCCATATATAGATTATTTATTTTTAACTTGTGTGTTTTAAATGCATCATGCCTCCTGTGTTAATGCACTCCTACTTAACTAAGATCTGTAGATGAAACATTGCTTGTGTAAACACAAAAGTTATTATAATATGTTGCTTACCACCTACAACTACATTTTCCCATAATAATATTTGAAGTTTTGAATACTCATTCTTACAATGTCCTAATATTTTTTTGGTAATATTTTTTAAACACAATAATGACTGCTTGGTGAGTAGTAGTAATAATTAAAAATATAATTTAATATTATTTGTGGCTAATTTATGACTGGCACTGTGTTATCAATGTATTCTTATAATCATAAATATATTTAAAAATGGGAGGTATTCTTGCAATGGGATCTTAAAATATAAAGAATCTTGATACATTCTTATTGAGTGTTACTTAAGCTTTATATCAATATTATATTAAAATGTCATAACTTGAAATACATTTAAATCGAGCAGTATTTTTCATTTTAGTACTTATTAAATACTTAAACCATATCAAGTATCATGTAACCAAATAAAAATCCCTTCTATTCATCCAATAATTGTGAAAGATTTGAGTTCAAATTGATTTGAATGATCTATAATACCATCCTCAAAAGGAAAGCCAACATTGAGTTTAATATCTTGTATTTAAGTTCAGTTTGCTATGAATTATCTATAATATTATTCTCAAAACGAAATTAGTTTTTTTTTTATTACAACATGTACTTATAATAATGTAATTAATAATGAAAATTAAAAAAACAAGCTAATAAAAGCGTGTTAATAAATATTTTCTAATCATTCATTTAACAGGGATATATTTAAAATTAGAATACGTAAACTATGACGTATCTATAGACCTACAAATCGTTGATAAGTTCAGAGAATGTCCCACTTTCACCAGTAGCGTTAGTCTACAACTGTCACTACAGAGTGTGCACGCGGCTTTATAACATACAATAAGATGAGAGATTTCGTAAGTGATCAATTTTATTTATAAATTATAATAACAATATTATATTACATATATATTAAAATATGTAATATTTAATCGTCTTGTAAATTTAATTTTGCAATATTTTTAAAAAATGAATTGACGTTATAGATTTTGATTTAAGGTCCCGTTACATTTTAATACTCTTTCGTGTTACGTTTAAAAATAATTAAAACGGTATAAGTAATGTTATGTTTAAACTCACGACCTACTACATGACGTGGTTTAAAGAAGTCTTGCGTTAGTCCCTGACATTGCACTTGCGCTAAATCGCGTGTCATTAACATGAGTTAGATAATTGTCAACGTTAGTAGCACTTAATAGTTTTTAATAATTTATAAAAACTATTAAGTGCTACTAACGTTAACTATTAAATGCTACTAACGTTAATTATAATTAAATTATTTTTAATAACTGCGAATGACTATTTCACTTTTATTTGTCCCTATTTGAATAGAAGGCCAACCTTCTTACTTTGTTACATTTTTTTTTTAATTTAGAAAGTTTGAACCGAATTACAGAAGGTTCTATATATACTTTATATTTTTATGTATTAAGGAACACATTCAGTCCTAAAGTGAAAGTGACCTGCCTCTCTATATGTTGTGTATACGGGACATTTTCCTCAAGTATTTCGTTTTTATTGACTTTCCGATATATCGTCGCCGTTCTGTAAACTGTCCTATTTACTGTAAATAACATTAATAAATACAGTTTGAGTGAATAATGTTTAAGTAATGATATATCGAGATTTTATAAATCGTTCTTTGCAAAGAAGGACAAGTAATCAACAATATTGTGCTAAATGTTGTGTTAAACTAATAAATTGGTCCTGTAGTATGTAATATATCAAAAATAGTTACTTACATATGTATATATATCGTGTCGTATATTACTCGGTCTGCTATACAATATATGAATGGCTAATATTACGTGTTGGAAATTACCTTAGGTTATTTCCCGAAAGTTATTTTAAAATTATTTAAATATATATTTTTTATTAACTTACTTTTTTACTATGTACATTTAAATTCATTATTCATATTAAAACACCTATTCGTTTTAGCATGTACCCGCGATTTTGTCATATATAAAATATTACTAACTATATTTCGCTACGGTCTATAAAGTATAGCATTTTAAAGGCATAAAAACTATTTAAATAAAAACAATGAATTATTTGAACAAATCTTTCTAGTATTCATCTAATAATTAACTCCTAAACTACGCAGACGTTTTTTTTTAATATTAAATAATTATTAAATACGTTTAAAATCGATAATCTAAAAATAGAAGGATTGTTAACTAAAATACCGTTTTTACGAGCACAAGAATTACATCCGTATATTTATTTACCACTAGTTTTAAGTATCAAATAGTTTGCCAAATTTTAGATCACGTCAGTCCGTTTAACAAACAGAATGTTTTTCACACAAGTATTCACTCTCTTTACAAAACTTTGAAACTTATTTTTTTATATAAAAAAATCAAACAATACTAAACTGACTAATAAATGTTTTTCAAACCCATAAAATTTTATTAACAAACTGTCAAACATGTTTATATAATTTAAAGAAAAGATATAAATATTGAATTAACTCTTGATATTATTTTAACTCTATCGTAAGAAAGTCTTTCAGTTTCGAGATCTAATAAAAACTTCAAACAAGCTATTTATGTAAATGTTGACAGGAGTTCGGTGAACCCCCCGAGTCTGAAAAGCCGACGAGCGAAGAATACGCCGTCGCTAAGTGGCTGAAGGCGAACGTACCTACTAAGAAAACCAAGTTTCTTAACCACCATGTCGAGTATTTTACAGGTAATATAGTAGTAATTTACAGTTATTGTTCAGTGCATACGTTTTTCTAAATTTTAATAAGAACGCGTTTTTATTTTTTTATTAAGTCGTCCCGTTGAGTACTTTGTCAAGATGCTATTAAAATTAGTTAAGAAAATTAACAATATATAAATGAACCTTTATTACTATTGGAGTTTAATCATTACAATAATTATCTACTCAGTGTTTCGACATAGATGTGTTAACATTTGAATTATTAGTAAATGGAAACGTCCATCATAAACGAATAATAGGTTATATTATATTAAATAATAATATTTATAAATCAGCCACGTTTCAAAAGAAACACATTCACATTTAACCTATACCTTTCTGACACACGGCATTTATATTTAGATATCAGCATGAAATTATACAAAAATGAATGATCTTAATTCGGTTAATATAATATTTTCTTTTTTTAAAAAACTTAACTTCCAGTTATGCCATTATTACCATATCAATAAATATATTTTATTATTCAAAGACAAACCACACAAGAAATACCTAGTGCCTGCATCAATTTTAAGTTATGTTTCATAGTACCAACTGTAGCAAATCGTAAAAAAGGTTATCAAGTAATAACATAAAATCATATAAATGGTACTTCCTCATATTGACCCAAATTAAGTTATCTCGTAACAAAATTGATGATAAACATTGGCAGTTGAATGTTAAAACACGTGATTATTTTTAACGACTTACAATACGCGTGTCTAATATAATATTGTATGCCTCAGTCTTACACTCGAATATCAGCAATAATATTTACACTATAATACGAAGGTAATTGTTTTTTATGCATGTATCGTTAATACTCGTTCACAGAATCAATGATTTGATTTTGATTACATTCAAATTATTATTAGATTTACTTTTTTTAAACTATACATTAATATACTTGATTATAAAAAAAAAAACTAAATATAACTGCTTTTATAATAAAATAAACATGTATAGCCATGGCAAATTTAATTAAATTATAATAAATATAATGACGAATTGACGTTTCTAATTCATAATATTTATCCTGTGTATATTTTTATAATATAAGACTTTATAATAAATTGACAACTTTGCCGTATGATTGCGTCTTAGAATAGGACTATCTTAAAATACAAATATCAGATACCATCCTACACCAGTTATTCTAAAAGTGGTGGAGATCCCACCAACACGCATGCCCAAGGAGGGTTGACATCAAGTGTGCGACCGGTCCTAGAGTCGTCTCGTAAATTTGCTGCAAAAAAAATCTTGTATTTCTAATATACGCTCGTACCGAAATAAGTGGGATAAATTCAGATGGATGATGAATTCAATAATTATATAATTTGAAAAGTACAAGTGAAACAGTTTTAATATGTATAGGTACAAAAGCAGTAGACGCTCTCCTAACATCAAAATGGGCGACGGGGAAGACACCCATCTTCACGACGAGGCACGACGTCACCGATTACCTCCATCTGATGCTTCTGCACAAACTCTTCCACAGGGCCAAGAAAGTAAGTCAATTCATCATTATTATCACCAGCTTATTGATATAACAAGAAATAATAGGTTATATACTCGTATATACGTATGTATAAAGATGATGAAATGAAGAAAAGTGATATATATGATATGTATATATATCGATATAACGATGATGATGATGACAAAATAAGAGTTGGCCATTAGTTATTTAGCTAAGGTCCAGGTTTGATTCTTGGTCTCAACTCATATTTCATAATTGCTCTGTTTTAATTTTGTTAGATGCATTGATGCTAGTTGGCTACTTATTATTTTAGGTGCCCGTAACTGAACAGGAGCTTAAAGGAAAGTCAAGGAAGAAGGATGTTGAAAAACTAAGTAAGAGTGGAGATGAAAAAGACGAGAAAAGCCAGAGTGCTTGTGAGGGCAAGGTAGGGGAAATAATAATATTTTTTATTGTGTGATTGTCTTTCCATCTGACTATCAACCAATCAGAAAGCTTAACATTGGATTTGATAATTTTTTTTTAATATTGACCAACCATTAAGTGAGCTTGCTTATATATAATGTATATATAATAACATATATATTTGTGGCTAATGCTATGCAGATTGTACATTTTTTAAGGTCATGAACGATGGTAATAACAATATTTTCTAATCAATGTAATATAGATTATAACAACCTCAAACGATTTTATAAATTCCAGGAAACCAAAGATACAAAAGATAAAGAAAAGGAAAAAAAGAAACGCAAGATTCGTTTAGAGATGCACATGGAGCAAGTGTTCCTAGACAGCCTGGACGCCTACGTGTGGATCTACGACCCCATGCCGTGGTACTACTGGCTGTGTGGCACCTTGCTGCTCTGTGGCACCGTGGGCGTGTGTATGTTCCCACTATGGCCCGCCACCGTGAGGTGAGGGTTTATATATATATAAAAAAATATATGCAATATATATGCAGAATTAATCGTTGCTTAGAAAACAGATCCGATATGTCAATGTCTCACATTTTATTACGCATATGTAATTTAATTAAATGTGCCACGAGGCATATTTTCCTAACAATCAATCTCTTAAACTAATAATACAAAATACATTTTTGCTCAAGTCCACTAAAAACGACATTGAAGCCAATTGTTAATTCCTGTTTCTCTTAGGAAGGGCGTGTTCTATGAGTCCGGTCATCAGTAGACAGTACCGTGTGTGTCGTAGGAAGAGCGTGTACTGTGGGTCCGGTCATCAGTACCGTGTGTCTCTTAGGAAGGGCGTGTTCTATGAGTCCGGTCATCAGTAGACAGTACCGTGTGTGTCGTAGGAAGAGCGTGTACTGTGTGTCCGGTCATCAGTACCGTGTGTCTCTTAGGAAGGGCGTGTTCTATGAGTCCGGTCATCAGTAGACAGTACCGTGTGTGTCGTAGGAAGAGCGTGTACTGTGTGTCCGGTCATCAGTACCGTGTGTCTTTTAGGAAGGGCGTGTTCTATGAGTCCGGTCATCAGTAGACAGTACTGTGTGTGTCGTAGGAAGAGCGTGTACTGTGTGTCCGGTCATCAGTACCGTGTGTCTTTTAGGAAGGGCGTGTTCTATGAGTCCGGTCATCAGTAGACAGTACTGTGTGTGTCGTAGGAAGAGCGTGTACTGTGTGTCCGGTCATCAGTACCGTGTGTCTTTTAGGAAGGGCGTGTTCTATGAGTCCGGTCAACAGTAGACAGTACTGTGTGTGTCGTAGGAAGAGCGTGTACTGTGGGTCCGGTCATCAGTACCGTGTGTCTTTTAGGAAGGGCGTGTTCTATGAGTCCGGTCATCAGTAGACAGTACCGTGTGTGTCGTAGGAAGAGCGTGTACTGTGTGTCCGGTCATCAGTACCGTGTGTCTTTTAGGAAGGGCGTGTTCTATGAGTCCGGTCAACAGTAGACAGTACTGTGTGTGTCGTAGGCAGAGCGTGTACTGTGGGTCCGGTCATCAGTACCGTGTGTCTTTTAGAAAGGGCGTGTTCTATGAGTCCGGTCATCAGTAGACAGTACCGTGTGTGTCGTAGGAAGAGCGTGTACTGTGTGTCCGGTCATCAGTACCGTGTGTCTTTTAGGAAGGGCGTGTTCTATGAGTCCGGTCATCAGTAGACAGTACCGTGTGTGTCGTAGGAAGAGCGTGTACTGTGTGTCCGGTCATCAGTACCGTGTGTCCTGTAGGAAGGGCGTGTACTACCTGAGCGTGGCGGCGGCTGGTTTCCTGGTGCTGATCATCCTGCTGGCGGCGCTGCGCGTGCTGGTGTTCTGTGGCGTGTGGGCGGGGTCGCTGGCGCGCCACCACCTGTGGCTGCTGCCCAACCTCACCGAGGACGTGGGCTTCTTCGCCTCCTTCTGGCCGCTCTATAAGGTAACTGGCAACATTTATATATTTATATGTAAAATATTGCTATCAACAGAGTAAACATGGCTTGACTAAAAATAAATAAATTTCAGTATGAGTACCGTGGTCCGGGCTCCGAAAGCGACAAGTCATCTAAGAGCAAGAAAAAACGCAAGAAAGAAAAGCATTCAGATGAGGAAGATGAGAAGACGCCTCTCGTGAAGGAGTCGACAGAGAAAGATATCGCAGAAGATAAAAATACTTCGGTTACTGAACCTGCAGCGAGTGTGGAATCCAAGTGAGTATTGTAATATAAAAAGAAACAACCAAAAATATTATATTTCAATTTCAAAACGTATCAAACAAAATATAAAAATAACAACTGTATATGAAATGTTTCCTATGCAAATATAAAATATATGTATCATTTTCAGAGAGGACCTTCCACAGCCGGAACAGACAGACAAACTCTCCGAGTCGGAGTCGGAGAACAGCCAACGGTCCTCCACGGACCGAGACTTTGAGATGATAGACACCGCCGACGTAGATGAAGCACACGCACACTAAAACATACATACACACACACAAACACGCAAGCACGCACGTACTAACACATTCTCGTGTATGGAGGCTTAGATGTGAGGCGCAGGCGCACGCACACTAGCACTCAACAACCAAACATTTGTGTCATATGTGTGCGTTTATGAAGATGCGAACCCGTTAGCACACATACATATTCTTGTGTGCGTGATTCTACGTGGTAACGCACGTATAATAACACACATATCAACATGTGTATGTGTTAATAGATGGGACAGGTGATAATTAAATGACCTTGCATTCTCAAGGGTTTTTACTTATTTAATTTTATATATTTTATGTGTTCCTTTAAACATACGTCTGTTTTAATTATTTATTTTTACGATTTAATAAAAAAAATAAAAAATATGAAATTGTTTGATGTGGATAATATTACATAGCATTATAAAACAAAAATGCATTTATATAATTTATAAATCGATATTCCGTGGACCAATTTAATTTCTCCTGTATTTTTCAATTATTCAAATATTCGGAATAATGAATTATCATCTGTTCCATCACAAAATTAAATGTTTATTAGTTTCATATTAGAATTGACGAGAAATATTTGTGTATTTCTATTCATTGTATGTATTCAATTGTAACATTTAAATATTTTCAAATTTATGTTCCAGAACTTTCGTTTTAATTTAAACCACAATATTTATATCTATAAAGAATTAAAATATTTTAATATTATATTTATTCAATACTGTTTTTAGATTCGTTTTATTTGTGATTTGTTTGGTGCTCTATATCTAGAATATTAAATTCATTTGTTTTTATAATAAACTGTTGATATAATTTTTAGACCAATGACAATTCATTGATATAAAAATTTTCATTCATGAGATAAAAATTTCATTTAAACTTTGCACTTTTAATCTACTTTAAGCTAATGAAATAAATACGCCAATTTTATGTAAAAGGCCTATATATTGCATTTCAAAATATACTTTAATGAAATTTCAATAAGATTCATTTTGACATTTCAGCTTGTCAATTATCGCACTAGAAAATGTAGGTAATAATTTTACTAAACTAGCAATAGTAGGTTTTGTAAATATGCTCTCGATTCAAGATCTTGTCAATGTATGACGATTTATGATAATCAAATAAAACGATGTACTACAAGTTATTTTATTTATTAACATTTAATTATAAAAATATATTTATATTACAAGTTTCCACGCTTTTCTTGTTCCAATTCGATGGATTCGAATAGGGTTTTAAAGTTGCCGGCGCCGAAACCCTGAAAAATTAAATAATTACATATACTAGCCGGTGACTTTACCTGTCCCCTACTTCCGTATTACGGATACGTCATTTATCATTGGATAAATATACATATCAGGTTTAATCATAGCACTGATCAGTTATTTGACGCTTCATGGAAATGACAAAATTTTCCCAAGTAAAAAGAATTTAATATACTGACTCAAAAAATGCTACAATGTTACAACACTAATTTTCATTAAAATAAATCGTTGAAGCTTCACCTAAAACATGCAACGTTTTAATACCTTTGAAATTACTTATGAAAACCAAATATGCTTACATTGTGATTTCTTCTCTGTATAACTTCTAAGAAGAGTGTGGGACGGTCTTGGGTGTTCTTAGTAAAGATCTGTAGTAAGTATCCATCGTCGTCGTAGTCTATGAGGATGTTGAGGCGCTCTAGCGTGTCTATGCTTTCAGCGACTCTCACTTTGCTTTTCGATAACTTCTCCCGGATGATTTTGTAGTATATTGAGGGAATTGATAAGAATTCTACTCCTCTTGCACGCAGGTTTTCAATCTAAAACATTAAAAAATTATATATTATTATAGAATTAATACTTAATGTTTGAAAATATCTATAAACATGTACAGGCATGTAAAGCTTATTTATTGTAAATGAATATAAAATAAAAAAAAGGTACTCAATAAAAATATTTTTCTAACAGTTGTTGAAAAATATTTATTTAACTGTAAACTCGAAACGGGATAAATAGAGACAATAAGCTAGTGATGTGATAAGACTTGTTAATAAAAATATAAGAACCTGGACAACATAATTGAAAATTTTAAAAAAGGAAAAACCGTAGACAACGCATACCACAGTTATGATATCCTCGGTGTTAATGGCGATGTGTTGAACGCCGGCCCCGCCGTGGTACTCCACGTACTCCTGTATTTGACTCTTCCGTTTTCCCACGGCCGGCTCGTTGATGGGCATCTTGACAGTTTCCTCCCAATTGGCCATCACTATGGAACGGAGGGCGGAATATTCTGTGCAGACTTGCTTGTCGTCTACTGACCAGAATCTATAACAAACGTTAGGTATTAAGGTTCAATTTATTATATACATATTCACTAATTAGTCAAACTGAATTTATAGTCATTGTCATTCACTTTTTTTTTCCAAGTTTTTGGTGTTAATACAATCGTAACGGTAGAAGCTACTTTTAAAGCACTAATAAATTATACCAATTATACCAAATGATCTTATTTTTAGCCAACCAGCTTCTTCCCTGAGCGTTATTCTTATGTTTATAGATGTCTCTGTTCTT
Source organism: Dircenna loreta (assembly GCA_963555665.1). NCBI lineage: Eukaryota > Metazoa > Arthropoda > Insecta > Lepidoptera > Nymphalidae > Dircenna > Dircenna loreta. Next base: position 13,789,164 of record OY743092.1, read on the forward strand.
ATGTTTATAGATGATGTCTCTGTTCTTATGTTTATAGATGATGTCTTTGTTCTTATGTTTATAGAATATGATTCAAGAAGTCTATAGCGTGAAACGATGTAAAGAAACCAACTATTTGTTTCTGTTTCATTTGCACCCATAATAGTGTAAAATATCTAATGTTTACTATATCTCACCGGTGGAACTGCAGACAACGCTCGTACCATGACGCCACTTCCTCCATTTTATTATCTGGTTGATTGCCAACTACGTGGTCTATAAAGTTGATCTCCACGTTGGGTCTATATAATACAACAGTAAAAGATTAGAAAGTTTCAATAACTCTTTCAAAAAAACTTTTTTAGTATAGCCTCTGGGTTACAAAGAAACTTACAGGAATTTCTGTATCGGGTCCTTTTTTAAATTCTCATAGCCAGGCAGAAATGGACCATTATATTTTGACCTGTCGACTAATGTGTGCGTGTTATCGCCATACTGCAAAAAAAATTTAAAAAAAAATCTTCAATACTCACTTTAACTGTCAAAGAGTATCATATACAAAATAAAATAGTTTCAAACCGTTTTAAGTTTGGCCATTTTGACTACACCAAACTCGTCCTTTTCTTCCCATAGATCCTTTATAACAACTGCCCCTTGTTTCTTAGCGTAGTCCAAAATGAAATCCAAGTTTTCAACTTCAAAAGCCACATCCTTTACAAAGTCTCCGTGGTATCCTACTTCGTTTACGAAGTCTGTTTCTTCCGGTTCGTATTGCGCTTCGAACACAAAAACAATCTGCAAAATATTTATTGATTATACATACTACGACTGTTATGATGTTAGTTATATTAATTTAACCATTATTTTCAAATAGCATCTTGAAAAATCAATGCATTTATAAATACCTACGTTTGGTTTAAATACGGCTGATAAATTAAGAAAACTTAAAATATTTTACTATCAACTATTATACTTTTTTATTTTTTCTCTCTCTCATTTTCTTTTTCATGCTCTATGGAGTAAATCTAGTAGTTGTAGTAATTTATTATGTTAAAAAGCGAACTTCAAGGAGAACTTCAAGAACTTCTTGCAAGGAGAAATGTAGAGATGAAGAGAAGAGATGAAAGGGACGGAAGATCGGCTGTCACTATCCCCAGTACGAGTTTTGACGTTACCAAACGAGTTCTTGGTTGTGATTTATTTACTACATATTATAATCACAATCAATCACATCCAAGAACTCATTTCGTGAATGCTCAAAAATTATCAACTTTTGATAATTTTTGAGCATTATAAGAACTCGTTTTGTGACTGCTCAAAAGTTTTCGATAGGCTAAACGTCAAAACTTGTACTAGGGCTACTGGACTGGTAGATTGGTACAAAAAATATAGGTAGAAAAAATGCAGGTATTTTGATCGTGGAAGGTTGTCAGTCAGTCATTGGCTGCAGTGTATATTTTAAAACTGAAATCTAAAAGTAAAAATGCGTTTTTATTTTTTCTCACAGCTTTAAAATAAATGAATTACTTAATATAAATTAATTCTTTGTCAGTTTATATTTTATCTGTTTTGTTATATAACGCTAAATAACATCTTATAACTACAAATGTACGATCTCGAAACACGTTTTATAAGTATATACATAGTTGATATTATATTAGTTTTATGAATATACAATATTTTAAATGGCGATTCTTAAAATAAGAAATTAAATACCACAATGAAGAAGGAAATCGAATGTTGGTTTGAACGGTAAAAAATAATTTTCCAAAAAAAAAAAAAAAAATTTTTAATGGTATTATATGCTTGGTAACTGCACTACAACTATTATCAATACTTTATATTTTTTATTAATTATTAAAAGCTATTTAAAATGCCATCGGCTCCGGCCGTATTGACAACAGAACAGAATAAAACACCTAGGCTCTTAGGAAATAAGATTTTCCGGTCGTAAATAGTATTAAAGATGATCTGAGTCAGTCGTTAAACTATCATAATACCCAATTTTATCAAAATTTGTTTTGACACTTTCTTTTTGTAATCCATTAGCATTAGCCCAAACCAATTTTCGAACCGGTGAAAATGAGAAAATTTTCCGCAGTTAGAGTATCTTATATTAAGATATAATTAGTTATAATCTATAACCACGACAAATATCAAAGAAATCTATCCAGATGCTTTTATCAGTTGATCAAAATTCACTAGTAACAACTACTGGTAACAAACAAAAATATATAAAACTCTGAATATGGGATCTGAATCAAATATTTAAAATATAGCAATAACTTTTAGAATAATATATCCAGTGTAGATGCTCTCGTTAATTAGAATGTAGAGATAATATAACACTTAGAATACTTACTTTGTTCATCCTAACAGCATGAGAGGATATCTTTCTGGAGCCTGTCTCCAGACCTTTATACGCCAGCGGTTCAAAACCAAACCGTGTTATGTAATAACTGGCAGCCTAAAATTGTATTGTATATACAATATTATATGTTAGTAACATATAATATTTAAAGAGTAAAACCATACTGATAAAAAACAATTGTATCTAAACCTTTAAAAATAAAACACTATATACAAAAAAAACAAATGACTATATACAAAAAAAAAAACAAATAAATCCGTGTCATGAAGAATTATAGTATTTTTTTTCAGCTCGTAAGTACTAAATGTTAAGACCTAAAACTAACCTGTTTCGCATTTGATACCCAAAATGTTAAGTGATCGAATGAAAGAAACCTGCCATTCTCAGGTTTCCTTCCTTTATCCGTGTATGACGTCTAGAAATAGGAAAAAAACAAAATAATACCTAAAATTTTGTATATAAATCCGTTAAAAGCATGCGACAATTCTTATAAACACCAAATGTATAAATAACTTTAAGAATCATATTCCAAATGAAAGAGAAATATTAATATTACAAAGTAAAAAAACAATTAAATATTAATAATTCTATTATTTAAAATACATCATAAGCTATATATAACGTGTAAAATAAGCTCCATAATAATAAGTTAATCAACTTACCATATTCTTTCACCGTAAATTAAGCACTCAGAACGTAAATGACAACTCTCTTGAATATTTCTTAAAACTTATCGTTGTGTCGCGAAATGAGAACTAAAGTAAAATAATTCCGGAAAAGCTTATATATTCACAAATCAGGTATATAATATATTGAATGTTTTTGATTTGATTAAAAACAAGTCCTTTTAAAGCCACGTGTACACGGTAAGTAGCTATGTTAAGAGTATTCAAATATATACCTTATGCCTTATAATATTTCACATAAGATAAACTATTAATAAAACTAAATTTGTACGATTATTACTTGATACAATCCCCTTAACAGTCCTCTAAGAATTTTATTGTATTTTTAATAAAGAATAATATTGCAATTACGAAATACAGGTATAATGCTATCTTTTTAGCGTTCGGTTTAGAAGTTTTGTAGAAATGTTCCCAACATGCAACGATAGTTAAAAAAAAATAATTAGAAATGTCAAGTCTAACGAATAAAAAAATAGAGTAAATGAAAAATATTTTGTTGGATAAATTTTATATATATATTCTGAAATAAGAATGCGTTTGGAGTGAAATTATTTTAGGGGCCGTAAATCCGTGAAATCTATTTGATACCTAAATAGTGTGGACGCTACTTTATATAAAATAAGCGCGTTTTCAAGAATTACCACTTGGTATCTAGGTACCTTGTACGTTAGCTTTTTATTTAGATTTGAATTAAAAATGTGGATTACAATTACCTTTATTTAAATAGAAATTATCAAATCCAATATTAATATTCCTTTCTGATGTTAAAAACAGCTTAAGTCGTGGTATTTTGTCCATGTTTTTATGACGCAGCTCCGCCAATAAACAATATGCAAATTTAATATGGAGGTAAACGGGTCTAGCACAAGAACGGGGTAGCGAATCTATTTAACAATAATAAGATCAGAATACTTTAAACATGTCACTTGAAATTTATCAGATATAAAAAAAAACTAATAAATAATGTTTTACTAACGGCTCCTACTGTGAAGCTTCATGAAGCTTACATATTGATGTAATTCATAAAAGAAAGAAATCATAATCGAAGTAAAATATACTAAAAATTTAAAATTCAAAATGGCGCTTTATGACATGACAATTTTAATAATGTATTACGTATGGAATAAAGATGTAGTTACACAAAGCGAAGTAATATTAAAATTTTTGAAAATTTTTGAATAATACATTATAATTTGAAAACCCACATTTTTTTAAACAAATACTCTTAAAATAAATATTTTATTCAAAATAAACAACAGTTTTATTATAAGAGATAAGTACTGCAAAATAGCGGCTCTACCCCATGTCTAATAACCTCCTCGAAAACAACTTGCTTTTTAATAATAATTATTATACGTATATTATATTATTTACTTGTATATTGTAAAATATTGCGCAATGTTTTGTAATCTTTGAGTTTTAGTTTTAAATAAACTACTCTTTAATTAAAATTATTCAAAAAGTTTTCATATACTATAACAGTATACTTTAACAAAAGAACGATTTATACGATGTTATGATATATTCTTTAAATTATTTTTGTACAATAAATATGATTTATTATTTCCTTTTAATGTCTCAAAGTGACTGGTGTATCCATGCCTTACTTCATATTTTAATCATAAGCACTAAGAAGGATACGTTGACTTCATCTTATCACTAGCTTTGCGTCTGCGATTATAAAGTAAGAGCCAAGACTATTGGTTCGCCAGAACTTTGTGCAAAATATCATAAAATTAAAAAAGGAAAGAAACTTTTACAGTTATATTTTATTGAGATTCGTATCTTTTTTTACATAGAATGCATCATATACTTTTTCATTTTAAATAATAGAACCACAACCATAATTGTTTTCATAATAAAAAATGTGTACATATTTTTATGTTTAGCTCTTCGTTTCCGACTTCGTTTCTAAATGTTCAATAGCTTCAAACACCCATTGATAGTTCATAGCGCCAAATCCCTTAAAAAATTAAAATAAAATTATTAATTAGTATTATATTGTACAATTAACAAGTTATGAAATACAATTACTTGATCATTTAAAACGGTTTTGTTTTATTTTCAAAAGAAAATACGGAGTCAAGAAATGTTGACCGGTCATTTCGCTATCTCATTTTTCATATGTCAAATGAAAAATAGTAGTCACACGGTAGGTATATAATATATATATTTCAACGGGTGCTAAAAGTCTAAACGTTAAGAAGCCATTTCATTTTCGCATTCGGGATATTTTTTTCAATTTCGCAATTTTTTCGGGATAGAGCTACTTAATTTGGATAATAAAATGCACCTGTTAGAAAACTCTACGTACCCTGTGATTTCTCCTCTGTATGATTTCTATAAACAATGTGGGCCGAACTTGGAGATGTTTGGTGAATGCTTGGAGCATGTATCCTCTTTCGTCGAAATCGATCAAAATGTTGTTTTCCTTCAACTCTTCAATGCTTTCGGTTACATTTATAGAGCTATCTTTAAGTTTTTCTTTTATTAGTTCGTAGTAAGTCGCCGGCCAGGTGACAATTTCGGCGCCACGTGATTTTAAACTGCGCATCTGAAAGAAATATTCTATTTATCTATTTGCAAAATGGAGTTTGCTAGCGTCTTACATAATAAATGTGAATGTTTGTTTTTTCGATGTTTGTCCGTCACTGAAACAAAAAGTAATGGATGAATTCTATGGCAATTAAATTCCCGTAATAATATAAGGTTTCTGACCTATATCAGACCCCGGATTAGAAAAAGAGCAAGAGGGGAAGGAAAGCGTGTGAGTATATTTCTTATGGAACGGAAGATCTTACCCGTTCTGTAAATTTTGATGATCCGTGATCGACTGAAGACAGAGGTCGACAATGATGAATTAAAAGGCAAGGATGACAAAGCTGTACTGATTCATTTACTTCAAATAGAAAAGATCCACAGTTTGAACTATTATAGCTTTTCAATTTACCGAAAAACTAGAGACTTGAGAAACTTGAGCAAGCCTTAACTTATTAAATACGCATGTGAAAAGGTGTTAATCAGATGACAAACGGCAAGCAACTAAACCATGTTCTAAACGACAATTGTGTCAATAGATTGCCGTGATGATAAATGAAACTTTTATCAAAGAACTGGGACTGATACATTTCGCTAGTCCCCTCCTTCTTCTCTTCAACACAAGAACAAATTAAAAGTAGGTGATAATGTGGTGCACGTTAGCACAGCAGAAAGACATCTATAGAAGTTAACAGAATTATGGTAGAGCAGCTCGTACGGTCGACGACCGACGTACCATAACACATCACCATGTGTGAATCAACTATTATGTCTGTGTATGGTGAGTGAGAGATCAGGAAAACCAATCCTTACCTCCCATTTTATTTCCTCTATTCTTTTCTGTTCCTCAAGGTGGTAACGCATTTTTAACTACCAATATAAGCTGATGTACATACAGTATCTACGATGTGGTCAGTGTAGAGCGCCACGTGCTCGACGCCGGCCGCACCGTGAGCTGATACAAAGGTGCTGGCCTTGCTGGCTCTCCGCCCAGGAGCAGCCTCGTTCAGCGACAGCTGGAAAAATATAGGATAATAAAGAGGCCAAATACATTATATATTTTTGAAACAAATAATGGCTACGTATATATGACACATTCCAAAACGAATATATACATTTATTTAAATTTGTTGTGGTAATGACTTATATAAATAATATTTATTGTATAGCTCCTAGCATGTACCTGCCTCCTTAGGAACAGAACTACAGTCTGATTTTTCATAAAGGTAAAAACAAATATTACTTACAAGAACAGTTTCATTTTCATTGATAACTGAAGCAGAGTTGATACTGGAGTACGGCACAATATCATGAGTATAATCAACGCACCAAAATCTGAAAAAGATATTACTGTAATATATACTTATTAATTGTCAAATATTAAGCCAATTTTATTTTAAATTTAAATACCTTCTCATGTTAAGATTTTTCTCGTACCACGAGATGGAATCTTCCAGAGTGTCGTCAGCTACGTTTCCCTCTACGTGGTCAACGAAACTTAAATTTGTGGCTGGCCTGATTAAAACATGCTTATTTTTTAATAATATACAAATATACTACAATTTAAAGTAAATAGACAATGTATAAATATGAAGATGAGAGGAAGCGAATTCTTTCAGCCCGTCCTTGTCGTCTCGTGTGTCGTAACGAATTTATTTATCCACTATCATCGCTGTATCAAAAATAAAACAGTGTACTTACAGTATTTCGTTTACTAGATCTTCCTCTAGAGGTTTGTATCCAGGTAACAAAACACCGTTATATTTGGAGCGATCTATCAATGTGTGGGTGTTATCTCCATACTGTGGGTATACAAGGGTTTACAATACAAACAATTATCATGTATGAATGTGTGTGTGTGTTCAATATTAAATGTTTAAATCCTTACCGTCTTCAAAACTGCATATCGTACTAAACCATCCTCGTCACTCTCTTCAGTAATATCCTTCACCACGTCAGCGCCCTTTTCTTTAGCGCTCTGAAATATTGAATCCAAGTTGCTGACCTCAAAGGTCACATCTTTAACAAAGTCCCCATGAGCTGTTAAGTCCTTGGTTATTTCCCCGTCATTGGAAGTTGGAGACTCGAATATGATAGTTATCTATAATTCACAAAACATTATTATAAAGCAGTTAATTAATACTAATTCATGTGGTTTATAAATGTTAATGCTATCGTTTATGTAACATTATACTTGGCCATTGTCCATACATGCACACATATATACATACCAGTATATACATACAGACTGGGACCAACATACAGTGTAGTATGTACACATACTTTGCTCGTCATTGTACAGATGTTTTAAAACCCTTTAAGATTATTATTATAACACTCTTATAATTCATAAAATTGATTATAACACTGAGCTTGCAACTTCTTCCGTGTCAACTTAAGAATTATTGCATTTAAAGTTACTTTCTTATATTAATGTAGGTTATTTTACACGTGTTAAACTACGTAGGAAATTCAAAAACTTTTATTGACAAATTGGTGTGTACTACCAAAAAAGCTCCTCAGTTTTATTAAATTAATACTTTTAATTATTCTATAGCGCGGAGACAATCGAGTAGGAAAAATGAATTTTAAGAATGTTAAGTTATAAAAAATGTGATGTACTTGGACTACTGAAAATATTAATTCCACGCTTTCAGTTATATTTTTTTTGAATTACCGATACGTTCGTCCGGGACCTCTTTTACACTAAATGTAGACACTATTATATATTTTTTAAATCTACTTACTTTGTTGAGACGAACTGCGTACGACAAAATCTTTCTATCTGAATCTTCACGTACAGCTAATGGTTTGAAGCCGAACCGAGTTATAAAATAACTATACGCCTGTAAAATCAAGTATTAAAAGAAATGATATTTTGTCATTAGTTTATTAGTATTATAGATGTTTTACCGTTTTCGAATTAGCCACCCAAAATGTAAGATGGTCGAAGCTGAGCACTTTTCCTTTATTTTCTTTATTTTTACCGTTTTTTCTCGTCATTTCGACCTGAAAAAGAAAAAGGGGTAGATTTGGAAGTAACTTTTGGGTTAACAGTTAGTTCAAAATGACTTATAGGTATTTTGATTTTTTAAAAACAATTTTTATTATAAAAAAAATACATATTTTTATTTTTTACCTAGTTATTATAAATTTGACTTTATATATAAATTATACCTAAATTGCTTTAAAAAAAAACTTGAAATCGCTAGTTATTACAATGTCGAAATGAAATATTTTACTCAAATGCGATTCGTTTTATGGAGTCGCAAGTAGTAATAATTAAAGTTTTAACTTCAACTTAATCATATATTTAGTAGAAAACCTTGTTGACACGAATTGCTTTATGAATACAAATTCATGACGCCATTACAAAGATATTTCCAGTTAAACGTAGCAGTTTGATCTAAATGACAAACTATACGCTTTAATTTACCAAACAGTAGGTTATACCTAAGTATTTAATACGTTATAGATAACACTAGGACCAATGTAAAACACATTATCATATTAATAGTATATTCTTAAAATGGTCGAACATTTATATTTAAAAGTTCATTCATGTATATTTTGTGTCGTTCTATGGTTGGAAAAGTGGCAGTGGCAGAAAGAAAAAGAAAGCAAAGACATTCCTTTTTAAGGGCTTCTTATAAAATCAAATAGTAATCAAAAAGTACCAACAACGAGTCATGTCTTACAAGAAAATAGCAAGAAAAATCTCTAAACGTGCTTTATAATATCACAAATAAAATAATTGCTTCATTTCATATGACAAATAATGTTATATTTATATGTAGTCTATTGTGTAAACATTTATTGTAAGATAAATGTTGTTTACAAACAGTTGTGTTCTGTAATGAAGGCACGGGATGACTGTCAAGAAGGACAGCGGGATTTTAAATGTGTATGATTATTGTATACGAATGTTAATGCAATTTAAGTTCCTTGTTGACTATCAACTTGATAAATAAGTAATAACAGACAAACTTGATACTTCTATACCTTTTCCCTTGTGTTATACATATTTGTTATTTATTTATATAAGTCTTATTTAAGTTGATAAATGAATTTATATTTAGATGTCCCATAAGTTTCCTTAAGAGATAAGCGCGCATATTTACATAAACATAGCCAGTAAGAGTCATTCATAGCATGGCGCGAAAGAAACTTATGGGATAACATAATATATAAAATTAATTAATGAATATTGTACTTAAATAACTTACCACAAAAATGTAAATGACGATTTACACAAAATTTGAGACTGTTATTTTCCAAAGAGCGTTCATATTTATATCAAAATGTTATCTTAAGATGAGATCTAAAGGCAATTAATTTAGAAATATTAATACTCATATTTCCTAATAATTAAGACGTTATATTTTGTTAACGGCATATTTATACGAAATAATATTGAATCTTATTTGTGATGAGAATGATTTTTAAGTTCTGGGTTCCGAGTAATTATTAGTTTTATATGAACTTCAATAAAGAACAAACAGAATTGTTTAATAAAATAAATTAAGTAACCTATTTTCTTCACCCTTATATTTATATTATAATATTGTATTAAACGTTTTATTTCAAGCTCCGTACAGACAAAAGTAAATTATTTTTTTTTATAAAAATGCATAATTATTAAAATTTTTTAATTTATATTATTTATGTATTGGTAAGAGGTATTGTATTACTACCGTATTCTTGACCTCTAGATCAGATGATAAGAGATATAATATTTATGTATATTAATTTTAAATATTGTCCTTGATATTTATTTCATACATTTCATAAACACACAGATATCTATATATATTGCATCTCAATATGTATTATATATGTATGTGTGTTTATGAATATATACCTAGGTTATAAGTTCCGTCACATGTTTATTGTGAAATAACTGACACGTGTATGTTTTTAGAATTCAAGTCTGGACTGGAGGAGGGCCAGTCTTCGTGCCGGAAGAAGTTAATTTCATGCGTAGTCAGCCAGTCTTGCGTGCTTCTCACCCTATGGGCTGGCGCAGATTCTTGCTGGAATGTCCAAGGCCTCTTTTATTGAATATGGTATGAGAAACAAGTTTCATAAGGTCCATTGGGAATGTATTTTGATAGGCAATTACATTAGTTTTTACGTCTTTCTCACAAAAAATATCTCAGTTATAACCCAATATGAAACTGCTAACCAAACCATGACTGAGGACGGAAAATGGCTATTTTGGACACGCGGAATATGGTGGCTCGCTTTTTCACTGCTGCTTATTATTTTGTTTGTTGTAACTCTCCTCCACGATAAAATTTTTTTCGTCCGAAAAATAATTTGACGTTGCTTTTTTCTTGCGTACCGCTTCAACAAAGTGCGGGATCTCTTCATTCTCGTGTCCATTAGACGCAGATCAAAGCCTGTGGTTTTGCTTAATCCCATCTGAAGCTAACAGTTTCGGTTGATTGGATTTCTTTGAATTCACGTCTTGACAGCTCTTGCCACTGCTGGCGTCCTAACAGAGCGACGGCAATCGCTTCTTTTTCTGTCTTCCAAACTTGAGTCCTCATTATTTCTTTTGATGATACTAAACGAGTCTTCTGGTTAATTTCAATTTTTTCAGCATGTCGAAAAATTTAGTTTGCACGTAACCACAGCGATGTAGCGCGGTAACCGCGACACGGTCTTATTTAAGCGTCCATTCCATATTTAATAATACCGCAAATAAGAAAAAAATACTTTCTAATTTCATAATAGATTCTAAATTCAAATAAAGAAACATTTTTGTGGCCAGAACCCTTAATTGAAAAATTCTATTCTGTGACAGAACTTAAGAACTGACTAGGTATAAATAAACATTTAATCTTAGTTTCTTCATTGTTTGTATCTATCTGTTTTATAAAAATATATTGTGTATATATATTAAATTTGTAGCAGCTGAAGACTTTTAAGATATTCTATAAAGTTCGAGTTTTTCATTAAAACTTTATTTAAAGAGGCCGAAAATTATTCTTTACATTAATCTGTCCACCTGAAATGGAAGAATCAATATTGTCATATTGGAATAAGGGAGGGGGTTGCATGCATCAGATGTTGTAAGAGAATGAAAATGGTAAACTCTCCTTATATTAATATAAGACAGTAGATATATTCTCTGTCAAGTAGGTAATATATCCCACTGGGTATTACCACAGTACTTGCGTAATTGGAAAAAGACGTTTACATATATTAATCTGCAGTACTATTTGATACATATACATTCATACATTCTCACTTTACACTTCGTTTGGCACAGAACCTCTTTAGCACTTCATCTTTCAATTTGGCCCATTTTATATAAGTACTCTACAATTTTTATAAGACACCCATACATTTCTGCAGTTCTCTTCTCTTTCTTGGGCCTTCAAAATCATACTTTATCTTCGTTTCCTCTGTGATGACCTTAGTCTTCATACTTTTACTCCATCTAAGCCATTTAAAGTAAAGTCCCTGTAATAATCTGATGCTAAACAAAAATAGAGTCCTGAGTTCTTTATCATTATATCTATGGAAATTTATTCTAAATGTTAACTAAAATAATATATTTTGGGGAATTTTTGAGGTTAACCCACTTGCAACCGCTTAAGGAATTTTCCTAAAGTATGGGTGTATTTTTGGGCAATCTCTACTCTTATACAATATTTCTCTTTAATCCTGTTAGGTATTTCTGCCCCATTGTAGATATAAACATGGGGCCAATCTTTATCTTTATTTATTGCATTGTATGATCCTCTTTAGAAATGAATTACGCACAATTTGAAAAATAAAAAGCATACAAGCAAAATAAATATAACTATGAATAAATAATAATATACCTTACGAACCACGACCCACTTTATTACGAAGCGAAAATTGTATGGAATTGATACTAATTGGTGTAGAATGAATGTAGGTACAGGTATTTATCAATTCATTAAACATACGAGTATGAAACATAATTTTATGTTACATATGTTGAGATATAAGAGATGAGAGATTTCAATTATGAAGGCGAGCGAATAACGGGTTGAAATCAACGTGTTCTGTTTAGATCAAATTTTGGACAAAAAAAGTCATGAAAAAAAATAGTTACGGTGGGCGGCATTCAGGAAGCGTCATTCTCTTAAATCAATCAAATTTGACATCAGCCTTTTTATCTGTGCATTTTACCAATTAATACATACGGAGCCTTAAAAGTAATTCGACGTTTAATGTTTGGATTTTTTTAGTTTATAAAATAACTTATTGACATCAAACACAGAATGGGAATCTTGGAGGAGCTGAAACATGGATGAACCAACAATTCAAACTTTTGTTTGAAATTCATACAAAGAAGGTTGCGTTAACATGTAAAATATTTAGAAAAATAACTATCTGCGAGTGGTGGAGGCAAAAATTACGTAAATGTCATACGACTTTTTAAAAAAAGAATTACTATTGTTATATTATATATATCAAACATTAAAACATGTACGTGATATTTAATTAAGAACACAATTTTTCTTAAAGACAATAATATAAAATATGTCTTAACATTTATTGCCACAATTATAAAGCGAATAACATAATTGACCAAGAGGTTACTTTATACGTATTGTAACCACTCTACTGAATGATACCGATGACGAGGTTATAAATACTAATATTTCACGCTACTTCTAATGTTTATTTGTAATTGTGGTAAGCCGCATGTAGTATGGTTGCATATAGAACTAATTGACAACATTGGGACTTAAAACCTCTTTATACACAAACTTTATACATTTTGCTATTATATAAATTAAATGCTTTTGAAAATTTAGCAAATATGTGGTTTGTAGAACGGGTTTAATAAGTATTTTCGAACTAATATCTCAATGTGACGCCCTTCAGAAATCAAAGGTACTAAATGAAACTCATAAATTTATAAAATATTTTCATTGAATTTATTTATTCTTTATAGATCATATATATGTACATACTTTGCAGATATATTCATTAACACTATGGAGTATTTTACTTGCACCTACATTAAAAACACTTATATATTATATAAAACTTATGTAAAAGGTAAGGCACCTTTGAGGAAGCTTATGTATATAAACTGATGTATTGTCGAAAATGGTTTGTATTATTAAAAAAAAAAACAAATATTTTAAAAAACATTTCTACATTTATTTATATTTTCCTATCGAATTAATTTTGGGGGTAAAGCAAAATCTATTGGGAGTTTAAAAAATTGTTTAAAAATCAGATACAAAAGACTAGGTTTCCTCCCATAGACTTTACTGACAGAAATCGTGTATATCTTAATATAATATTTACAAAGGTTAAATTACAAAAATATTTTTCATTGTGACAATATCGAGTTTTTAGCCTCAACTTATGCAAGTATGTCTGCACTCTATATATATAATATTGTCTCATTTTAATATATTACTTAACAGCGCGTCTGTTTGTGTATACAACAGTAAGATATGAGAAGGAAAAGCACTACTTTATTCTATAAGAGTAAGAGAGATAGAAATATACTTCAGCATATAAAACCCACGCGCGCTCCTAGACAAATGTTACATATGTATGTTTTTTTTTTAATTAAAGACATTTAAGATCAAGCATGTAAGATTATTCATATTAAAAACTACATTAATTAATAATAATTACATAATATGTGAACAAGGTTTTTTCAGAGCAATATAGTAAAATATCAGTCGGCTATATGCTCTTGTGCCGAAAATAAATTCATTATATTAATTGATTCCATATTAAATGCATAATTAAATAGAATAATTGATTTCGTGGATTTATGTGTGACTATTGTATTAAATTTTATTATTTTTTATTTGAAGGCCTTTACGTTTTGTATTTGAAGGCCTTTCGAGTTTTAACAGTAAGCCTACGGTCTTAGAATATGTCGTTTATCATTGGTAACTTACACGTTACGATGACAATGAAGTTAATAAAACATTTACAAATAAAGGAACACAAAGCGCTTATAAAAATATAATATAAATATACAATGTGGTTGATTTGGTATGCGAACTCACGTGGACCGACGACTGAGATCAATTTACAAAAGATTATTATATGAATTGAATGTTTCTACCGAAAGAACATGTCCTTAACAAGAATCATAATGTATATACAAATACATTTTTTTTCACCAATGCGATATGTAAATTCTTTTACAGGTGACAGTTATATAACAAATTTATCACATTTTCAAATATACAGTGAAGCAAGCTAGAAAAAATATCCATTCGAATTCAATACATGAAGACTGCACGCCAATCCACGGCACAGAAGTCTATCGCGGCTCGCAGCTCGACACCAACTGAGCGCGCTCTACCACGAGGCAACCCGACATCAGGAGGGGCGAGTTGCCTACCCACACTTTCTTCACGTCGTCCATGTGTTGGGGAGGGGATGTGTAGCCGCCTCTGTAAGAATTCATTAAAACATTTTATTGTTGTTTCAACTTATTAGGTACTTAGTGTTACAGTGCAACCTAAATATAAAAAACCTCTATATAACGACTTCCTCGATATAACCAATTTTTCGTAATCCCCTAGAATTGTCTAAAAGAATTAATGTAAAATATACCTTTACATTACGACTTAAATTCCACAAACAATGCATGATAGGTGCTCATACATATAAAGTAGGGTTAGGATCTAGCAGGAAAATACAGGATGTAGACTTAACAAAATCCTTTATTCGGCAACATGAAGACGATAAGTATCGAGTGCACGCAATGAGTCGAGAAATGCAACATGAGTGGACCTTCGGTGTCTTTTGTGTTCCATTAGCTGTGAGGTGGCACATCCTACCGCATGATTGGACTCCAGAGTTATAAAATTTCTATTTAAATGCGTTCCAAATGTATCTTCCAGATGTACAGTGTAGGGTGCCACTGGAAAAAGGCCAATACTCGCGATAAAATATTAGAAATCATACGTGAAGCGGTTAGTATTTCAGTAGCAAGAGCGCAAAAGGGTATAACAACCACCAAAAGATTTATAAAGTTCGTTAAAGAAGGCTTGTCTAAAGAAACAAAACAAAAGCCTCAATCTATCTTGGAGGCGGTCCGCGATTGGACTGTTATGATGGATACGTATGAGAAACAGTAAAGAATCTCTGAAGATATTGTTGTCTCGTCATCCAGACCGGACATATTTCTGTACTCTAGACAGTTAAAGCGCGTGATACTTGTGGAGCTTACTGTTCCATGGGAAATCAACATCCCCAAAGATCACAGAACTAAGGTAAACAAGTATTACGAACTGACCAGGAATAGGTATATAGTTCATTTGAACGCGGTAAAAGGGTAGAGGGCAAGAGGTATAACAGCGAAATCTCTCTGTAACCTACTTAAAGATCTTGGCCTCTCTAGAATTACCATCAGTTTATTTCGAGAACGTACTTCAAAGGCGACATTGGTAGATACTCGTAGGTTTATTTTTATTTCAAATTTGTGGGGGCGGTCCGCCCCCATATAGACCGTTGGATCAACCGGCGGCACGGGACATTGCCACAAAATCGCACGCAGAGAGGCGATCCCCTCCTGCCACCACTGTGACGAGGCCATGGACACGGCTCGTCACACCTTGGCTGAGTGCGCAGCCTGGGACCGTCAGCGTACAGATCTGACGGCCGTGGTTGGCAGGGACCTTCCGCTGCCGCGCGTGGTACGCGCGATGGTCGGCAGCGAGAGGTGCTGGGTCGCAGTGGCCTGCTTCTGCGAGCAAGTTATTGCCGCGAAGGAGGCTGCAGAGCGGATAAGGGAGTTAGCCTCCACCGCTGATCCGCTCCGAAGGGGTAGGCTGGAGAGAAGGAGGCGGGAGTACGCTCGACGCTTCCTTCCCCAGCTATAGTGCCTTGGTGAGAGGGGAGGGTGACCCCTTTCACCATACATAGGCTTATGTCGTGAGGGTGCTCTCGTTACTCGGGGCACTCTAATTCGGGGTGGTTTCCGCCGGGGCGTCACGTTGAGTGCGACAAGCGATCTCGTTTCGTCCCATTATGGCGATAACCGTTGGTTTTTTAGTGGGTAGCCTTAAAAATGGCTGCGTCTTCTATGCTGCCGGGTAGTCCCACATAACTACCCGGTCATCACCTTCTTGGTCGGGGGTATCCGTAAAAGATTTTTCCAACGGAAAAAAAAGAAAAAAAGTTTATTTCAAATTTGGTTAAGTAGGGACAGAAGCGTAACCAGTCTTCACTGGCGGTGAGCGTTAATGTGCATTTTTAAGGAACCTCTTAAACCTACACCTAGGTCCCAAGTCCCAGGAACTGTTTGCAATCGTCTCCTTGCAACGCCACGGTGAATCCATGAAATGCTAAGAAGCTTTATCTCTTTTAGTTCTTTTGACCGCGTCTTTAGAAAAACGTTTCATCTTAATCTATTATTACCAATACTAACCTAAGCTTCCTGTCAGCTTGCAACAGTGCATCAGCCCTCAATAGTCTGACGGCCACAGCCACGAGCAAGAACAGTATGAGCGCGCCACACACCGGCACGGCTATAGTGGCCGCTTTGAACCACACCTCACCGCTATACGAACCACGCTCGCTGGCAACGCTGCCTTCTATAAAAAAATACACATATTTAATAAAAAATTAAAAAAATATATATAATACTTTATAGATATCTTAAAGAAAATTAATACATGTCAAAAAGAATCTGATCTATCTAATATTTAAACAAAAAAATACAGACTTAAACAAAGAAAGATAAAACTACACAATCTAGGCTTAGCTTTGCATAGATCTGAATCAAGAAAGACTATTCAAAATGTTATAAATAGTAATATATTATCATTATATTTAAGTGTAATGTATTCTACATAAGCGACATCTCTAAATAAAAGTGCTATATTTATTGAAAGTGTCAAATAGATTTAGAGGAACCAGACTAATAAAATGCCTACCGAATACACTTTCTTACACTTCTCAGAAAGTGCATTGTAGCCGGAACTGATTTGAGATTATATATCGACTGTTACGTGATACATTGTAAGTGATATAAGCACTTACTGTCTTTAATATTAAGATTATAAGACTTGCCAGTAAGCGTTATTCATTATTGTGTTTTAAAACTTTCAATCCAACTCTAGCCGAAAATAGTTTCTTAATAATTTCAATGTTTCTAAACGTATGATATAAAATCAAAAGTACTCGTTACTGAATGTATTGAATAAAACATAGTAAATAATTTATTGCACAATAATTATTTATCTAGCCGCATTGAATTTAAAATGACATTACTTTGAAGAACACTGACTCACTGTAAATAAGATAAACAACTGAATATATCTCTATTCTAGGAAACGGTTACATTTTATTGAAATACTCGTTGAATTGACAATTTTATTGCTTCGATGTATTTAGTTTTATTGTTTTAACGATAACGTCTCCGTTGAGAGAAATATATCTACGAGATATGTATTTTTATGACCGTTGTGAATCGAGAATATATTTATAAGAAAATGTGAAGCATATGCCAATAAGTATAAATAATTAAAACTTATATATAACTTTAACACCTGGCTTGTAGATTGATTATTAATTATAACTAATGTGCTGTCAGATCCCGTTTTAACTTTTCTGATTGGTCCATGGCATAACAACCACAATTTTAATAATAATATCGAGATGACTTGTACAGTTTCAATTGTAAATAGATTTAAGATGTACGGTATAATATAATAAATCATTAAAAACATCTTAATCAGATTATCCTTAGGGGAAATTGTAAAACGAGTAATTGAAAAACATACCCAGATCATTAGTAAGGTTGAGTCTGGCCCTCGCGAGGGGACTGTCTTCATGATTGCACAAGTCCTTGAAGCAGCAGATTAATTCCTTGGTCAAGCTGTTCTCTTGGGACGGATGAACTTGTGGTGGTTTCTGACAGTGGGATACTGGATCTTGTTCCCTGGAAATTATAATATATAATATTAATATAAATATGTGTACATATTTTTATTAACGGATTAGTGCATTGGCATTCACAGTCGCGAATATTCGCATATTTTCACATATTCGCATTCGCAATTTGTCCTTATTATATCATTTGGTATTTTTTAATATATTTTCCTTACTTTTGGCAATGAAGCCTAATTAAATTTAATTAGAATTTATAAGACAAAAAAATATATACAATTCAACATAAACAAATTCTTCTATGAACTTTTAACAAAAATAGAATATTCACATTCGCATTCGCAATGACGGTAGCAGATATTCGCATGCGCATCCGCGTCCCAAAAAATGACATCGTTACATCACTAGTAGGTACAGATTGATAAAGATGATTTTTGCACAACATCTATAATATTTTACACACAAATTGTGACCATTAAAAACATATAAACATATTGCATAACAAGTCACTCGCATTTTGCAATAATTGCGTAATTGAGCATTTGAAAATTGCAAACGATTGCTCTCAATTTGAATAAAATTGCAAACATTCTCAGATTTCATTACAGCATTTAAAAATAAATTATGTGTATTACGTATTGAATAAATTGAAATTGTGTCAAATTTATAATAAATATATAATTACGACACTTAAAAGTAGTATTATGTATTTTATAATATTGTTCATAATTTTCAAATCTATTTGAAGGTAGTTTGTGTAACCAATAGGTTGCGCTTGCGCAAGTGGCGTCTCTACCTAGTAATCGTCTGATTGCGTCTGTTTGTCTGTTAAATTACATTTTATTGGCAGTTATGTGTTTTACTGTTGAAGAGAATTCATGTGTGATAAAATAAAGATACGTTATTACAAAATATCTACTGTACCTACTGTTATGTATTTTATTTAAATTAACTGGATAAAAAAGCGTATTTCAGAAAAAATATTTTAGACATGTTAATAGTAAAAGAATGTCAAAGTCTTATATGCAAATTTGAAAGTTAGCTCGCATTGGTGCTATTTCTTTAGAGCTGATTTGTCGTTAATATTTTGTTCACTCCTTACCTACTTTCATTTTTTCCGTTCACTAATATTGTAGTATTATATTAGTAGGCCTACTTAGAAACATTCTAGTTATGTAAGCTATTATCGCTATAGTGATCTAATCATCCTGGCAAATATATTTGCGGGGTATCTTGAAATTCAAACAATTTCTTTCGATATGCTTCTATTTTTGGAAGAAATTCCATCCAACACCGGTATCAGTCCCTTATAAATATAAATAAAGAATAATAATAATAAAAAACTCATACCAAATGCAACACACATATTTTTGTACTAAAATCTGTGGTACAGATTGTTGAAAATTTAAAACGACTCCGCAAAATGTATGCTAAATAACCATAAAAGCACCGACGGTTCTAAATGTGCCGTGAATATAAAGTATTCACTGAATCATTCTCAATTGTATTTTTGTCACGACACGTATTATTTAATCCTTTGTTACGAAACCGAACAATAATTCTGTTTAAACAACTTCACTCAAACCTTTTTAAGACAAACCCATCAAATACTCAAATTTAATAGAAATAAACGATGAACACACAAATATGAACAAACAAAACAATAATAAACCAATCAAAAGATTAATAGCTAAAATATAAGAAATTTAGTATTTTTATCACGTATACGAATAAAACGAACGTTAAGCACACAAGTCCATCTTTCACCGCATAAATTGCTCATTAAAGACGACAGTTAAACTCGCAACACCAACCTATCTACAATTCAACTAATTTGAATAGCTGACTATCTTCTCGTGGGAACCAACGGTTTAGAAACCATTCCGAAAATTTGTCCAAAATATTTTAATACCATTTTATTGGTATCTCTGGTATGCTATAAATATGTCACATAACATGGCTTTTGAATGTCGCTTATGTGATTGACAAAATATATTCAGGTTTATAATTAATAAGGAATGTTTGTACAAACATAATATTCAAAATATATCTTGATATTTTATTTTTTATTGACGTACATTTAGGTCACATTTTAAACCTTATTATAATCCCTCCTCAAACATCAAATTTACAATAATTTGTAATATGACGAGTCTAAAGGGATATGTCTTATATACTAATATTATAAAATTGATGATAATTATTGATTGTTTGTTTAAACACGCTAAACTATATGAATTTCAGTTAAAATATTTTTTAGCCTAATATAACAACACAACCAGTATTAGACAAGTGTGTTTTTTTAGATGTACTAAACTATTATACAGGTTACCTACCCGAGTTCAATGAATATTAAAGACTTATGTTTCGTTTACACCGTTCTGAAGTCCGCGCATACAGAGTAGTGGGGAAAGGCTAGTAATCAAATAACAGGTCTTATCAGTCCTAAAAGAAAAATAATACAATAAAACTACACACCTAATTAAAATATAAATTGCAAAAGTATAAACGACCTACAAAAAAATACATCGCCGATAAGAAAAAACAAAACTTAATTAAAACACACGCAAGGGTTTTAACAAACCAGTAATTAATGAATAAAACATGAATTTTGACCCAAGTATTATAAGTATACAATAATTTTAATATTCGTAGCAGGATTAATACTTCATATGAAATGCACTTAAAACAGACGATAAGAGGTCAAAACACTTGCGTTATCAGGACGGAATAATAGAAACGTCAAAGGGATGAAGTAAGCTACGTGTTTGTTATAAATGTTACAAGTTATATGAAAATGTTAAGCATTAGGAACTTTATTCTAGTCACAGAGAGTTTTAATGCAATTGCTAGTAATATAGCATTGTTCGCGTTTGCGGGCGCGCCGTTACTATCTAGGATCTCGACCTCTGACTCCACCCCAAGTTCCTACCGTCATATTTATCTCAAATAATGAGGACAAAGATTCAACGTTTCATAGCAATTTATTCACAATAAAGTTGGTTAAATTAATTGTCGATAAAAGCGCATTCAATTCGCGATTGATTAAAATCTTAACGAACCAGACCCTGAGATAATAAAATACTGGAGATTGCCAAAAAAGAACAAAAATAATTTAAAGCAAATAAAAGCGGGCATGCGCCTTAGATGGAACCCGTTCTGAACAGAGCCGACCCACCGAGTAAGATAATAAACTCGGACCGTCAATATTGAAAAACAGACGTCGGATCATCAAGGAATAATTAAAATTTACATATCTTATACCGAGAATCGAGTAATATACAATAATAAGGAGTAATGAATAATTATTTTAATGTCCACTATATCTTATGAACGGTAAATCTCTTATGAATAAGTATATTTCTATGTTAGTGATTGTTGCGCTGTCGACGATGATGAAACAGCTTTGAAATAATTTGAAAATGACCGAAGACAAATTGATGATACTCGAAATGCAATATAAGAATGGTGAAGCAGCAGGTACGGGCATGATAAGCAGAATAGATTCATGACGATGCATGTTTTGACGCCGAGCCTAACAAAGGAATAATTAATTAATTCTGTGATGAAAGTTAACAAGAAACACAGGAAACCGTGTACGGTTTTAAAGCTAATATTTGTGTTTAACAAAAAATCGGGAAATAAAGTCAGAAGAGCAATAAAGGTCCGGCCGAGTAATTAAATGTTATCCATAATCTGTATTTCTTTTGTTTATGGATTCTTCGGTGTCATCTACCCCGATCACGTACATTCTTACGAAATGCTTTTATTTTATCTTTATACAGTTTAACACAAGTAATTGAAAGTTCAAGCAATTTTAATTGCTATGAAAATATTACTATATGTATTATCGGGATTTGGTAATTTTTTTATAGTCAAGGCTGAAAATGGAGTTTACATGTTTAACAAATTGTAAAGTACCCTTACAGTTCGTATTGTACCTGGGAACTTCATAATCTACAGCGAGTATGAAATAAAGATCTTTTAATCTATTCTTTTTCAACCTAATCCATCGAAGATACTAGAATTTATTTAATGTAGTGCAGATTGGTATAGTGCATTTGTATTTGAAATGGTTTTAAAAGCTATACTTACGTATCAGCTAGATGCTGGAGACAGCCGTGTCTGGCGTGGTGTCTCCTGACAGGCAGCTCGCTGTAACAGCCACCACCTCTCCTCGACCTGCACATGTATCCGGTGCTCACACACTGAGCTGTATTGCAGTAACATCTCACACCATCCGTTTCACTCTCCACCTTCGGATCTGAAATACAATTTGCCATATAAGACATCAAACATTGAAATGTTACAATAGAACCAATGAAAGGAGATCAATTAAATTTAAATCTCGCCACAAATAAAATGTATTTATATATTATTGAGGAAACTGTTATAACGAATGTAAAGGGAACTGCAAATGTTAGTGAATCCAATCACCGGTCGACGTCGCGGCGCCCGAGAACCATAAACTTTGATAGCTTCAATACAAAACCACCTCTAGTGCCTATTCAAACTGCATAGCATGAATCATCTAACCATTTTAGCGAATATCTCAGTGGTTTGTTTTATCTCGCTTGTAAAATGTATCTACTGATTTATGTTGTAAATGTTTTAGCGAATAGCCTAACTTTAAACATTGCAGACAGGAACGCAACACACCGCCCATTGCTATACAGTTTTAAATCATAAAGGTATAATAATGTATATATTTTTTTGTAATAAATATAAACAGTCAACCGAAAAGTTGATAAACCGGTAAAATAATATACAGAAGTATTTGTGTATGAATAATGCGAACGTCATGCATCGAGGGCCCTTACATAAATATCCTGGGACCGGGCAGCCTCCGAGCGCATTCAATGTAAATGCTTCCACTCCAGACGATGAAACAAAAAGAAATTAATTTCAGAGGGACGCCGCTTTATTTGCTCTCGAGCCGAACTTAAAAACGCAATCAGACCCCCCCTGACGGCTAGTCCCATTGGAATTCCTTTCGTTTCCAAAATTGACTTCATCATGTCTAAATTCTGAATGATTTGTGAATCGTGGATATTTTTTTTTCTAGAAATGCCAAGAAATCGAATTTTCATGTGTAATTAGTTAGTATTCAGAGGACGGGAATACCATTGTCCAAAACGATCCTGAATACTTTGGTTAAAAAAATAAAAATTAAGCAGCTTATTTAAAATGTTAATTTTGTTAAAATAAATTCGTTTAATTAAAACATCTTTGAAATCTGGTCGCCTGCGTATTTCATGAATGTTGTATTTAATCGTAAAAAAGTACTGTCGTACAACAATTCTATCATACAAATAATGCATAAGTATTCTCAAATAATTTATCTGATAATTAGATTTATGATGCCGGTTAACGAAGAGAAAATCAACACAAAGTCAGTCACGAAACATTCAATATAATTTAAGATGATTAATTTCTGGATTAAAAATGACTTTTTCTTTAATATTTAATAATGTACAAACTTGCCTTCATTAGCAGTACAATTAGCGTTATCGTATCTATATTAGACGGACGTCATTAGTACCAGTTTACAATCAATTTCAATACCAAAAGGAAGACAAACAGAGCACCGAAGGATAGGGTAAATAAAAAATAAATAAACAGAAAAGAAAAGGCCCCGGCATGTTATTTGGAATTGATAAATGGCCCTCCGGAGGCGAGGGGGAAAGAGACAAAGCGAGACTAGTAGGGGATAGACACTAATGAGTCGACGGCACGCATAAGTATGGGATAAAACAGTATACGTGAAGCGTTTCTTATCTCTGTCGATTTTTAATTTTGTTCTAAAGATTTATTATTCACAAAAATGTTTACTCAAATGCTTAGTTTTTTTCAGAGGCGCCGCCATTTCTTCACGGTGCATTTACTGGAAATGCGCGGCACGTGTATACTTCTGTTTTTTGAAAAACGTTTACTGCTGGTAAATGAATATATAATTCTCTATTATCGTAAGTATAAGGCACAAGATATTCCTCTGCTTAATCAAACACATGCTGTATATATTTTTTTTGTAATGACGGTAATAGCATTGAAACAAAGTAAGTTTTTTCCATTAATCATTTAAAAGCAATGTAAATCTATACTACCGAATAAATTGCCTGGGACGATGTGTTTATTATACGCGAAAAACCCGCTCAAACCGGGAGCCGGTATTCTTAAATCGCGATTGAAATGTTCGTAAGCCTTGCATCGGCCGAGATCATAAGAACAAGATAAATGTCTTTTCTCCATTTCGCACTGTCTCTCCAATTTCATATAATAATGCTGCAACTACTCCAGAATCGAGTTCTGTTGCCTTTTCTCAAGTGCAGTTCATCTCGGCAGAGATTCAATTAAGATACAACTCGACTTTGCGCAGAAATAGTTCGCTATTTCAGATAAACTTACATCTTATCTTATAATATTTACTATGAGCTCTTACAAGGGTCCAATATTTGAAATATGTATATACTTATATGTACACTCAAAGTCCCAAAGTTTTGAAGAAGTCGAAGCCATTATTAATAAGGTTAGTGATGTTGCTAGAACGGCTTTCTCCAAACGTTCACACGCTGTCGGAGCACGTTTTTATCTAGTACTTTATTACAATAATAACGACAGCGGCGCGCGCCGAAGCTGGTTTTGCTATTCTGATTGGAGTTACCATAACTGGCTTGTAGCTGATTGGATGATGCGGAAAAGCAAGGCTGTGTGTCGGCCTTGTTGGCATTCCGATATTTAAATAACTTGAAGTATCATCGTGCCGAATCTGTAATTAGCGGGCCGTTCACCCAATTGAAACGCAAAACTATCATCGTATCTCGCAAACTTACTAATTGATTGTATCAAAAATACACGATTTGTTTTGTTTAATGGCTCAGGACTATATAATATAATATCCAACAAGCCATAACAATACAAGCGTGACAATTAACAATTACAACTGGAGAGAATATAGACGGAGTAATGAAGAGATCTAAATTAGTTCCATTTAGATACAGAGCCGGACGCAGCGGCTCTTGTCTAAATATTGGAGCTGTTTTTATTATCTGGACTTGTATTGTTTTGTTTATCTACATCTTGAATCAAGATTAATCTAATTGAGATTTTTTTGCGATAGTAAATGTCCTCGCGTACTTATCTTCGATTTGGAAAATGCGCCGGTACTCTGGTTTTCCCTAAGTCTAAAATGCAAATGTCAAATCGGTAAGTTATTTTGTACGTGATATCCAGTTTGTTTTGATTATTTAAATTAGAAATTTCCTTACTTTTTTTTTAGGAAATAGTAATATTGATCGTATTACAAAATTAATAGCTTTAAAATATGACTTATTATTTATTAAATCAATCCCTCGGTTCAATGAACTATCTTTCGTATGGGTCAAGCCGCGATTCTGCTATCCGAGCACATCTTGTATGCGTCTTTAGTAACAGCACCTTGACAAATAGACGGTATAGCTTATTGGCTAGATAGTAGAAGGAATTTCAAAAATATACAGCTATCCATAGTGAGTGTTTGATACAAGAGTTTATTGTATGATAGCTCGTAGCTGCCGTTGGTAACAGATGATGTAATTGATGAAATGCATGGCAATAAATGCCATCGTTATTAGAAATACCGGCCGTCTGCCTCAGAGAACTTGATCAACATCACTTCCTAGCAAAACAAGCCCGGCCGTATTATAACATTCTGAAAGTAGGATGTGCTATGATGTAATCCTTGCGGTCTGATTAACGCTGGCTGAAGCGTCGCTTTCGCATTAATGCAATGGAAATGAGATGGCCTATCCGCTTCTCGAAATACAGCGGCGCGTTATTAGCTCTTGTATTGTTGATAGCAGAGACGAAATTTGTATACAACGTAATTGTAGATCCAGTTTTACAATTATAAGTCATTCCGTTCACGTCCCGTCGTCGGTATATCGAGGCGCTTTCACGCCACACGAATAACATTTGAATAACGAGTCGTCGAACTTCTAAAAGTGCAAATACAAGGAAGTATACTGAAACACGAAGCGCCACCTGTTCAGAAAGACGGTATTTATCGCTTCGTTAAGCTACAATGGCATCAAAGGCAGACTACCTGACCGCAACCTTTTTCAAGCGGGCCCAAATCAAGATAACCCTTCTTATTTGTATGGGCTGTAAAATGTCATGATGACAATAAGCCTCGTTTACCGCTCAATGGATTTAAATCATAACAGTTCTGTCATCTACTGTGCATTGATTACGCGTGCCGCTCCTTAATCTCAACAAACACAACCTTTGTGTTTGATTCACCATTTCAATTTACTGTGTAAATATTTGTTATGTGACAGTCTCGTAGGTAAACAGTCTGTTTGATCTAAGCATTCGCGGGTGGTAAATGAAACGGTGCGTAAATTAACGTCCGTAACGTCGGCCCTTCAGTTCATTGACACGCACTTATTTTAACTCATAGATATAAAGTATAACGTTGTACAAAAAGCTAAATCAGTATTTCGACATCGACCGCATTCCGCTCTTATCCGGAGCTTGACTTTCAATCGGTTTAATTAGATCGTGAAAAAACATTACGAGTCGAGAATAAGTGCCTCGCCTCGGCCGGCTTATTGTGATTTATTTTAGTAGTTTTTGCTGACATATCAAAATCAAAAGTATTGACAGAAATGGTCATTATATCTCTACATAGATATAATATCTTGTACACGATATATTGTGACATTCGCTTATAACTTTCTTGTTGGAGAACAGTTTCTATTATTTAGAAGTAGCTTGGAATGCACTTGATCGCTAAGATGCCGCTGGATGGATAGCTGGTTAGAAGTCGCGTGGAATGCAACCGAGGAATCCGGCGACGTCTTGATTATATCGGTATTATTATTTTATTCATCAATGTCGTGAAGATAAAATTAAAAAAAATAAACCGCTGCAACGATATTTACATTTCAAAATAATATATTGTTTTTATTGAATGAATTTGAGAGAGATATCAAAATATCTTTAACAAGAAACAATGCATGACCTAAGCCAGCACTTGTATATTTCCACACTGGTCAGGCAATCAACAATATTTAACTGTAATATGACATTTATCATGGCACTGTAAGGTCTAAAAATAAACTTATATTTCTTTTAAAACACTAACACACACATAGTCTTGAGACAATGGTTCTCAAATGCATGTGCCAGTGGCCGTATTGTTTTTCACATCCATAGTCTATCTAATTTCGTGGGATAACTAAATAAGACATTTTTCCAATGAAATGTTGCTCAATATAGCACAGGAAATTCTTTACATTTAACTTTAGAAAAAGTTTCGGATTCAGTCGTAGATTATTCGTCTTAACTTTGTAAATAGTTAAATTTATCACCTAGATTAGTAGTTTAAAAAAAAATTCAGCATTTTTGGAACATAAACTCAAATAAATGTCAACTAAACCAAATCTGAACTTCCTTATAACAATGAATCTTCATAAAGTGTAATAGAATACAAACAGCACATTTTCTAATAATAAACTATTATCGTACATCTCGTCCACCGCCAGCGCGCGACAGTCCTCTTCGCAAGATTTAGCACGCCACTATACATTAGTTCTACCTTTTAACCGTCTCTAAGCGGCATTTAAGCGAGAAACAAACGTCTAGAACATTCGAGAACATTAAGTTTGCGGCACTTTCAAAGGAATGCTCAATGATGGACGCTTTTCATTCAGGGTTTTCACCTTACAACAACATATACATAATTCAAAGTCTTCAATATGTTTAGTTTTCTTTGATAATAACAATTACTTATGCTACTCAGTACTTATTCTTTACAAACCTAATAAAATAGTTATAACAGCTTATAAAAGATACCAGACTTACTTGTATTTAAATAAAAAAAATAACTATATACTATATAAATATAAGTATTAGTCATACATTATAAGAAATATATTAGCGGCAACCCTAATAGCTTACACAGAACCCTTTTATAGTGCTCTCGATGCGCGGGCGCTTTCAAATGCAATCAATATGCAAATGTAGCGCGTTTTATATGGATAATTCATTTTGCTTAAGTAAACTCTTGTTAAAATATTATTATACATAAAATGACTTGAACAAAGAGGTATTTATATGGGTTAGTAAAATAAATAATAAGACCTAGATATTCTTGGGTAACGAAAATAATATCTGTTATTTGATTTTAATAAAATTTTAAATCATCGGCCGATGCATATAAGTATTGAGTTATACATTCTCATTAAACACCATGAAAATGGTCATAAAGAAAAATATTAATAAATATAGAATTACAAAAATACTAGCACGAGCAGGACTCGAATCAGCCAAGTCAGTCCGTCTCTCTTACAGCTGAGCTATCGTGACGTGACGAATGTATCCATTAGATTATTAAAAAGATTTATTTGAAATTCATATTTAAAATATATTATAGTCGGGATTAAATTAATACATTTATTATAATTTCCATTGCTATTAATGATTCGAATTACAATATTTGTGTTAAAGTGATTACCATACCAAAGCAGTTTCATTCACCTTGCTCAAAAATGAACCTTATTAGAGGGCATTAGAGGTGTCAAAATTAACATATTTGTTTACTTTTTTTTTTTCTACGGCCGCTGACTTTTGACCGCTGATAAGTACTGTGAGAACCTTACATAGTATGAAAGTTTTGAAACAATTGATTACATACAATATTTTAATAATTACTTTTATATAGAAATAAATATCTTTTATACATATTCAGTAGATATTTTTGATATGAAAGTAACGTTATATAAAATTATTAATATATGAGGATTTAATACGGCTAATCATTCCATAAATAACTAAATGTTTTATTATAATAGATTTTTCAGTGACTACTGAATAAGAAGAGTCATAAGAAAAACGTGATCATTTTTCATTTGATACTTGTGACATTATATTTTATTGATTGAAAAATTCCGTGAGTATATACATATAACTTATAAATAAGATATGTAAATAGCAAAATTTTATATTTATTATTCTTAGCTATAATTTATTTATTATTTAATTTGATTGTAACAGTAGGTATTTTTTTTAAATACCGCTTGGGTTTATTAATTGACTCATATTTTTATTTAGAAGCAAGACGCCGCGTAGAATGTTACTAGTGTGGGCCAAAGCAGCGGGATATCGTGGTATTTTTTTAATGGCATTTATTATTTCTATGATATTCAAAACCCATATAAGCCTTATCTAACTGAACTGGAGCCAGCATATTATAAAACAATAGAATATTATAAATAAAATTCATTAGAATTGTTTTGATTTGAAACTCTCGTGTCAAAGTGGCATGGAAATGGATTAATAGCAGTAAAAAATATATTAATAAAATCTAGACAAAGAACACAAGAATTTTAATCACAAAAGAACTTGTAATTAGTTTTATAAACGTGGCCATGGGCTCCAGTACAGGCAACGTAAAGATAATTAACTTACCACACAGGATGCCAATTTAAAAAGCCAACTTGGAAAAACTTGGCGTCTAAGTTAAAAACTTAAAATACAAGTAACAATATTTACTCGACACAAATTGGGTGCAATCTTCTGCAATTACTCGGCTCCTCTCGGACGAGATCGGCAATTATCGGGGATACCGACAACCCGCCGACAGAAGGTTTTATTTATTTTATATAATGAATAGCTGTTTATTGAAGATTATTCAGAGTGCTCTTTAATTTGAAGGTATTTTATGTGGAAACGATTTAATACTTTTTAATGTCGATACTATGATGACTGAATTATCTTAATGGAATTGAAAAATATATAAATTACTTCAAAAATAAAATTTAAAAGTTAAAAAATAATGTTAATATTTTTTAAAACATTTTTTCAAAAAAAAAAAAATAGATTTCAACTTAATATTGAAATAGATAAACATACGTTTAGAAACACTTATTGTAAAATTCTTAATAGATAATTTTCTAATCTTTCAAATAATAACTAAACAGAATGACATTCCAAATAAAATATATAAGCACTTTAATAACGGCCTCTTATCTTATAATAAAACTTCAAATATACAGTTCTTAGAAATGAATAAAATAGACAGTTTTTTATCTATTTTCAGCTTTTAAAAACCCATTTGTTAACAGAATTATCAATTTATTTCTTATGAAATTACTGTTGAAAATACCTTTATATACGTTTATATCGAAAGTCAATATTCAGTAGTCCGCTCCGGATGCTGTTCAGGAGATATGATCTCAAACAAGTCCTATATTATATAGCTTCCTGGTCACTTTTTCAACGACATTTCCAATCAGATCTGGTTTATTAGAAATTCCAAAATGATTTATGGAATACATTTCGAGTTCAAATGAAATATGTATGAACATATGTCTGTTTGTACGGTATTATCAGTATATAAACTATTTCAACTTTAACATAAAATAAAATATAATTTATATATAATACCATATATTTTTCACAATTTACTTAGTTTTGTCAGTCCGCTAGTGATGTAGTTAATTTTTTCAATTTATATACCACCTAACTCCGTGTCACTAAAAAGGCTTAAACGGAGAACCAAACCTGTGAATAACAAAGCGCATGAGGCAGGTGGCGCTAACCAGCTGCGTAGCTCGTTAGCACTCACCGGCCCGGAATGCTAGGAGCCGTTACTTCAGTGCATTCATCTCTTTAAAGATGAACCACTAATTGCTCTAACATAATATAAAGCCCAAAATCATATAATATGAAAATGCTTCTATTACGTATTCTTTTGTTCTTTTAAATGTACTTTCAAAGTAAACTTCAATTATAATGAAAGTTGAGGCAGGTGGCGTCATACAGCTGCAGTACTTGGCTTTACGACTTAATAAAGAATATTTTTTACATGGCTTCGTAAAACAATATATTATGTATACCGTTATATAAAACTGTATATTAAAAATAGCGTATTTGGGTCTGTCTGTTATTATTTTTGTTATAATTAAGTTACTGATAATTTAAGTACATATATATACATATTGTTGGCCTAGATCGAGGAAAGATGAGTGCGCCTCGTAAGTGGCAACGCAAGCTAATCTAGGGTGCAACCAGGTATGGAAGGGTCTTATAACCCCAGGTATATAATTCACGCGAGAAGCCGCATGCACAGCTAGTATACTATATATAAAATATTAAGATATCGTGATTGAACTTTATAATATTTAACTTACAAAATTGGTCCAAGCTATTCATTTTCACAGACAATTATCTCTAAACTCAAAAGCCGAAAGTCGAAATGACATAAAAACGTTTCACGACCATTAATAGTCTATGATGATGGACTAACGAACTAACCGTCCGTCTGTAATCAACTCGGACGCTTCGGGTACTGATTACGGGGTAGCCGCCCACTTAGAATAGTTTTAAGCACGGACGAGGAATGTATGTAAAAAATGTATTATTTACATTGTCTTGCTATGTATCAACGTGTTTTTAAAGATACAGCTTTATATATTTGGATATTAAATAATGTGTAATATAATATGTATATAAGTAATATTACATAATGAAATTGTGTTCCTATGAGTATGAATGTTTTTAATATACAATTATTTATTAGAAGACAGAAATCATTTTGAAGATACAACGTAATATATTTGGACAGTAAATAATGGTAATTTAATATGAATATAAATAAAAATAAAAAAATATATATCATTATATTTAAACATATGCTGCTGTTTCATATAAAGCAATTTGTAATTAAATTACAAATAAAGTGAATTCACCACACGAGTTCTTTTTATGGCTATAAGACTTTTAATAGTGTTTCATTCTATCTCCTGTACTGAATGGGTGCTATTGATCTGTTACATTTGATTTTCAACTGAAGCGCTCAGTAATAAGGTTTATTTCAGGTTGCTTTCGATAATGTAGAATCATGCTAACATTCGCTAATTGACATTAAACGGTGTGCATTCCTCTCGTGTTTTTACGCTTTCGGTTTTCTAAGATTAATTGGAAAGTCAACATTCACTAATAAATTTCTATTAGAATCTTTAACAAGCCACTTGTATGCATAGTTTTACCACTTTGAATGTAAACTTTTTAAAAGCATTTTAAA
The DNA here is from genome assembly GCA_963555665.1 of Dircenna loreta. NCBI lineage: Eukaryota > Metazoa > Arthropoda > Insecta > Lepidoptera > Nymphalidae > Dircenna > Dircenna loreta. Next base: position 13,821,667 of record OY743092.1, read on the forward strand.
TATATCTTTAAGATTATCGGTACGAAATGTTTATGACATTTTAAGCAGCTTATTAAACGTTATTATAGTATTAAAATTCATATTTTTACATAGATACGATAAAAAAATAATCCAATAAAAAAAACCCACTAAAATTATGATTTCCTAAAACATAGATACAATAAAATACAAAAATAAGTCAAAAACCACAACCAAAAGCAATTTGGAAGCAAAATAATTTGATAATTGGATCATCTACCTGAATAGGAACCAATTCGTATATAAAATTGTGTTTAAACCGTCGTAGTTGTAAACTGTGGGACAATTATTGTAATGCCAGGATATTATAAATATAAAATATACTATAATGATAGATAAATATAGTTTGTTACACTAAATTTAAGCCTATTTATGTACAAGTGAGTTACGAATGTATTTATTGTTTTACTTCGAGTAAAGACTCTTAAATACTAATATATATTATATACTGTGAATTAAATGATTCAGTTTATTGCATACTAATATATATTATAATTGCTTCTATGACAGCTTTTTAGTATATCAGACCGACAAGACCTAGTACAAAACAATATAATACCTATATACATACATTTAAAGTCTATTATTCCGTGTATTATTCACAAATAGCCAACGGGTTCAAACATAAATCACTCGTACATATTTGTAAAATTAATGTTCTTTATAAAATAATAATCCAAGTGGGAGGTAATTGATTGTTTTGTTGAAAATCTATTATGTATTTTAAATTAGACCAATAACATATTCAGTTTAATAAAACATTTAATATGAATCAGGCTTTGTTCAGACCTCGCATGTACAGTATTTACTATATATATAGTAGGCAACTATTTAATTTTTCAAACTATAACCGGATTGATAATATTTGAATATAAAGAAAAGAATATATTCCCGATTCGATATTAACCTTTTATTAAAATAAGTTTGTTGTTTATTCCAAGTATGGGTAAAAGAAATAGTTTTTTGTATGAGAAAAGCACAATACGAATTTTTGATTTATTCTTCATACAACACAAATTACCTTCAGCATTACTATTTGAAAAAGAAAAATATATTTAATATGATAGCTTAAAACACATGTCTGAATGTTTGACTCATCAACGCCCAGACCAAACCCTTGAACCTAAATCCTTACTCAAGGATTCCTATAAATATATAGAGTACTGATGACGATGATATAGAGAACTATAATTTTTCGTATAGATAAATTGTAATAAAATAAAACAATATTCAAATTTAATCTACATAAGACGTATAAGTTATTTTTAAATGAGGTATGATCCGAAAGTGTTAATATTAATAATATAACTACTATAAAATAATACAAACAATAAATAAATATATTTAATGTTTTAATTTTCTTGTACATAAATAGTGCAACGATCAAAATAGCCATAGTCTAGTGACAAACCGACAGACAGATTTATTAGCAAGACAACTGGCCTATGCCCTCACTAGGCGAGTTAAACCACAAACAATGTATATGAGTCACTGAAACGTTCAAGAAGCATACATAAAATAAACTATAGTTAAAGGGCAGTAACAAACTATCGATATAAATTAATAACGTGTTAATTTGCAATTAATAAAACATCGACATCGATATTTTATGTTTTGCATGTTGTGTTTTGTGTCATCGAGTGATGTGTTTCCAAAAACGGATAGCAATGAGAGATGGCGTTGAGCCAAGTGCAAGAGATCTGACCTGACACCAATATTATACATTTCATCGAAATCATACGATAATTTTATTTGTATCAAAAAAATGTAACCAACCGAGAAACACATAATGGTGGAGTTTATTTTGGATGAAAACATCAAAGGTTATAGGTGATTGTTTCTAAAATAATTAATGAGAACATATTTTTATATTATCGTAAATAAAGTACAAAAACACTATAATAAATAACTTCAAATAATAAATCGATTAGATACTATAGTTTAGTTTCCAAACATTTTGAGGGTATGATAATATTTTATCTGGCTTCCTTCCAATACAGCAAAACGTTAGAATATAAACATTTAAAGGCAATAAAATGAAGAGTTTATTGCATTTGAAGTGTCGATTTAAATACTTAGAAGCTATCAGGTGGACAGGGGACGGTGCGTATTGCAGTGGCAGACGGCCAAAGTGCGTGGCGCCAATGTGGGTAATTACATATGAGGAGGTAACGCGAGCCATGAAATTAAATGATTAATGCGACGCCAAGCACAAGTAATAATAACACTGATGTATGAAAAACACTCATTCACGGGGTTTAAAAATAGCAGTCGGACTGCGAAATGCTCATTGAAAATTATTCGTATAGAATTTAAGTTTAACGGCAATTCACTTATTCGCGTTTATTGTTTTTTATTTTATATTTCAGTGTGAAATTTAATTTCGTGTAAAAAAATAAATGATAAAAGTTGTTTTGTTAGCGAGAACAATTAACGCTGCAGACTCGAAAGACAATAGTGATGGGCATGAGCTGATCGTTTATCGATACTGGCGCCGAGGGAATGGGGTCGTCAGGCGACAAGCGAAACCTGACCTACGTAATATCTATAAGTGGCTAATCCCTACCTACGCCATTTAAAATCTAAGAGGCGCCTATCGACTTATCTATTGCAATTTCTAAATCTAATTAAAGCTACCGGGATGGCTTCTTGTAAAAAGATGAAGTTCTTCTTTTGCATTTCAAACTAATGTGGTATTATTTATAACTGATTATTACAAAAACGGAATGATTCATATTTAACATCGCAATAAATGCTTTTATTAAACATGAAAGCATTCCTAGCCGATAATATATAAATAACAAACAAAAATAATAATTAAAATATTAAAAAATTGTGTTCTAAACGAATCGATAATAATTTCGCATGAAACCAAAACAGATCAACTAATTAACTCAGTATGCACCATAATCGGAAATCCTCCAATTTCGACACCCACATAATGCAAGCAAAACATCGATTAAAACCTGTTATGTCTATTTTATCGTGTCGACGTATCACGTCACTAGCGGATGCGACCGGCGCCGACTGCGCTGGCGCCGCGGTTCGCAAACAATGTGTCCTTTAGCTGTTGTTAAAACACCGTAATTGTTATTCTAGTGGCAGATTTTTATCAAAATTAGCGTATTGTTTTAATATTTTAGATAGCATCTGCATTGTATAACTTATATACAATGCATTAACATTTAACAAGTAGGTAGGTAATAGAGGTCATTGTTTTGAATTTATTTTTAAAATATAATATATATGATAGCTTTTAATAATAAAACTGTTTACTTGCCAAGCGTTCATGCCAAGATGTATTTAACTCACCTGTGAAGAAAAAGCGACACGTTAGGCATATATTAAACTCTTATTATATAAATAAAAAATAATTTAAAAATGTATAAATCTTTTTAATAAATAGGTTGGTGCTTGTGGGAAAAAATGTAACAAAATGTAAATAGGTTATTTTATTTGTTAAAATATTTTGTTTTAAATTCAGTAGCGGGGTGTCTTGTTTATTTTTGTTCATATATTATAAACTGTAAACAATGTTTCGATTTACAGGCCATCCTGTAGCCTCTAGTATAAATAAGCACAATTCTACGGTCTGCAATAAAATAAAAAAAATGATATTTTAATCAAAATTCAATATTTGAATTTTACGTTTCAAATGATTACGAAATTGCTATAATTTTGATTAAAAAAATCATAAATAATACGATATTTTCGTTTATTAACACTTTAAGAAATGTAATTATGTTTAAATGCTTATGCCAGCAGTACACACTGCACTTTTTTCAGTTTAATATGCTCCCATCTGTCGCCACGACCCGATTACGAGTTTACAACCAGTTGCCGAGACCTACTCTACATTTAAATTCTTTATAAATGTTTATTTAATATTCCAATAGAGGGGTCAAGATTTAATAGTCTCAACAGCTACCCCACGGTGACGCCTTAGACAATCTATTTCGGTTGCCATCCCAGCGAGTTTAAAAATATCTAACTGATAAATATTTTGTTTTAGATATATTATCCTTCCTACAGTACAAATTAATATAAATAGGTAATTACTATCTTGTGATATTGTCGTAACATCGCTTTTTCCGCTAAATAGTGTTAGAAAAAGCTAATGACTTAGATGACCTAACTCCTAATATAAATACTTAGGTATCTACTAACGTAAATTACTCTACGAGTTATGATGCCATTTCATTATACGACCACTATCTCAACTGGCGTCGATCGTGTCGCATACTGAAATGGCTGTTAGTGAGTTAGTGCTTCTCTCTGATTTGTGAAGACGCTTATTGCCTATTCCTCAAGGTCAAATCGTATGGCTTAGATCGTATAGTTAAATGCGGCCACGAAATGCACAATACAAAATTATACTCTAGCATATGATTAAAATAATAAAGTTGATTTAAACAATACTTTCAATCAGATCATTTCTAAATGTTTAATCGTGTTATCTACATTTTAGATATTGGCAGACACCCAAAGCAAATTTCTATGTAAGTTCAATAAAATTAAAACAACGGTGAAGTATTCAGGTCAAAAGGTTAGCTAAATATAAGAATCAGAACATATCCTTATATGTCCTGCTATTATTAATTTGGTGGAAAGACGAGAAAGAATTAAGATGCTTGGACAAATGGAATCGGAAATTATTATTTTTGTTTAGCTCGGATCGAAATAAAAATGTAATGCAGTTAGTTGGTAGGATCATCACTTGCATGGCAAAAATTATCTATTTTTTTTTAATGTATCGTAAGCAGACAACTAGAAATTAGGGTGAATAGTTTGCCGAGTTCCAAATCCAAGTAATTAACTAAGTAAGAACGAGCAACGCCCTTTTATGTTAGTTATCCGACCGAGTTGATGGCGATAGCTAGGGTAAAATAATAATGCATGATAATATAATAATATATCCTTTTAATATTGACAAATTGTTACACTAATAAGAAGTAAAACTAACGATCTACAAACACGCAAGAGACAAAGCGGCCTTCATGTCACCGCCCAATAGCAAGAACAATAAAATACTAAAATAGTTGCGAACTAGAAATTACGCTGTCTGTATAAAAGAATAAATTACGAATTTAATGAATAAATAATATAAGCGTGGTTTGCCGCGGGGAAAAAATAGAGCTATAAGTGCGGCGCCGGCGCCAGCGGCCGGCAAGGATAAGCTACGGCTGCACTCCCTACTAGAAACCTTCCAAGCTCTTCATGCGATTGTAAGCCTCAACACCTAATAATAAAGATCAAATTCAAATGAGGCACATCGTATTTATAACGTTTTACAAGATACCCTGCAGTCTGAATGTGCTCATGCGACCGTAGCGAGTCACACCGACTCGTAAATGCTAGAAAATCAATGCATCAAAATGTACTTTAACACAATGCAGTAAAGTTCATAAAATTAATGGTAATATTGTATATATTTCTTATACGAAAAAGCAAGAGACATTATGCACAAAATATTCACCAACAAAATGATCCCGTCCGTTTTGACATCTTACACGAAGCAAGCGAGGTGATAAATATCTCTGCAATAGACAGATGCCGGAGCTAGTTCGTAAATTTAATTTTAATATAACTTGAGGCGGCAGTCGAAGAACGGTTTTGTAATGTAAAGTAATTTTAACGTGTGAGAACAAAGATTCATAAGCAATGTGATCATGTAGACAAACCACTTTGACAAGGTACTTACCGATGAATAAATAATACTCAAACATGGACAAAAGACTTAAAATACTCCTACGTCTATTTACATAACAAATATTTGAATACTGATCAATAGTATGAGAAAATGTTGATATTTTGCTGTCGATTTTATAATGAAACTTGAAATAGTTATATTTACAAAAGCAGCAGGTGCGGACTTGAAAGACGAAAAACATTAATTCTGATTCGATAACAGATGTTAGCCAGCCGACCACCAAAATTATGAAATCCGTCGTTATTCAGAGTATAGAGCTTTATGTAACCTAAATAACACGCATTGCTTCCAACTTCCAAGTACAACAGAGAGTGCAAATAAGATACCGAAAAATGAAAACCTCAGACGCGGTGTGCTCCAGGCAAATAAGCGTCCGAACTTATCTAAATAGCACCCACGCCCCTAATCTTAAAGGTTCCCGAACCGAGTTTGAAAAGGCCGCTATCTGAGGATGGAGTCCCGGTGCCACAAAAACGAACGAAATCTTATCAACAGACACGGACTTCAACTTAGCCGGCCCCTATTTTTACATCTCCGCCGATGCTTTTAACCATATCGGCTATACCGGCGAGATTTATAACCGTCTGGATCAATTTACAGATCGACGGATATTCACATTAGGTAACGGAAACCTGTAAGTGCTCCGAAAAGATAATTTTAGACCACATAAATATTGGGACATCCAAGCAATAAAGAGCACTTTCAGATAATTGAAAAGGGACGTAAAGTGTACTTAATGGATATGAGATAAAATTAAAAATATATTAAAAATCCTTGCTGAAAAGTTAAATTTAACAGACAACACTAAAAGCCAAAGCGTTTATCAATGTAATTTACAACTTAAAAAGGATTAAAGTATTACTTCCAACGGTGTTGATAAACATAAAGAATATTTAAACAATGCTTTCAAGTACTCTGGGACAAGCTCTCGAAACCCATTAAGAATGTATAATGAGTGTTTGAGAATGTCAGGCGACAGTGTATGATGGAGTGGCATTAAAACTGTCGTTGACAGGTAGTCGATGAATCATGAGGTAACATTTGAAAGCAGTAACTTATTTCGTAACGATTATTTAAATTTATTGAATATGATTAATATCTTGTTAAAATAAATTAAAATAATACATTACTTACATATTACTAAAATAGGGAAAATAATTTTGATTTTGGAAGAATATTGAGTCTTTAAAATATAAACAAATAACACTTGAGACTAATGGCGATCGCATTAACTTGTCGAAATCTTGAGACAATATTTCTAAAAGATACGAAGCAATAAACGATCCCAGGTAAATTGTTATCTGCAAAATGCAAAAAAAAGGCCTTGTTTTGAGTACAGGTAGAACCCGTCGTCTTGTCGAGAACAAAAGGGGGCTCCTAGAGGCGTCATTAATGGTATGATATAATGTGGGCGACTAAGTCAATTAGGCCATCCGCTGACACTATTCCCAGAATGTCGCCGACAAATTACTGGATACGATAAGAATATAAGGCGAGATTGTCTTTGTTTTTGTCCTTTTTGCCTTTAAACTAAGGCCACTGATAAAGAAACCTTTTCTTAATTGAGTTTCTCTGTAGATTTTATCTCCAAATCGCATTAGGCCTGATGACAGACATTTTATAGTCCACAATAAGAGGACACTTGCGGAAAAGTCAGGGGTGGTGACCGCTAAAATAATAAATAGGGATGACTAATCTCATTCTGCTTTGTGGTCGATGCAGCGCAATAAATTTCGCTGTAAAGTCAAACACAGAACCAGAATGTAATTGTTTTATATTTTATGGAGACAATCAAAAGTGAGTCGAATTGAAATTCATACTGCTATCGATAGTTTAACATCCGCTACGTTCGAGATAACATGTAATAACAATTTGAACATTAAAACTGTACTCTAGAAGCGTGTGTCAGCTATAAAGTCAGATAACATTATTCTGAGTCAGTTCTAAGAGCGCTTCAGCTGAATCATATCCTTTTCGTGCATTTTGTGATTCTCTTTCGTACTTCCGTTATTCTTTTACGTTTGAAATTTTTGAATACCGCCGTATAGTAGTCACGGCTTTCTCGTTTTGGACGTGAATCGTTTTGAACTTTTGGCTGAGATTCAAATGTACATCTTTAAATAATCAAAAAGCTTTATACATTCGTACAATAGCTGGTTGCAAAAGTTAAATATTATTAATAATATAAAACACTTTAAATTATATCAAGCGATTGTTCAGCACCGACATTTTCCATTAACCAAAAGTTAATACAAGAGAATTTAATGCAAATTGCTGTAGATAAACCGAAGATTAGAAATTCTAAGATATGTTTATATTTAACAAGTCGGACAGCCGCAGCTTGGTAAGCGGTAATACAGTAATTATAGCCTATAGTAAACCATCCAGTATTGTTGCGCCCAAGGTGCAATCAGATGAAACGTCAGCTGGCTTTTGACCCGCTATGTACGATTTATTACCCCATAATAAGTAAGAGAGGTTTATGTAAAGTTTGATTGTTTTCTAAATTTACTTAGCTCTGACAGTAGACGTTAATATTAAGCTTTTGAAAAGCTTGATATAGCTTGTGCTAAATTCTAACACATTTCAGAACTTCGTTCTTTAAAATTGTTTTATGGTGCATCCATTCAAATTAATAATCGTTCTATTTTTCTTTATTAATTTCTTCCTTATAAATATTAAACCTATCAGTTAAATGGTAAAGAAAGTGACATATTTGTGTTTGTAAAATTACCTATTTTTTGATTATTTGAGTTTTTCAACAATAGGAAATTTAATACATAACTAAAAGATAAAAGAAAAACTAATACATTTGACTGGTTTATCTTAAGTTACTTTTTATATATGGAAGTATTTACAGATTATATGTCGTTATTTTCCATGGATGAATAAATAACACTCTTGAGAAGTAATAAAAGTCATCTAGAATTTGCAAATATAAATACTTTGTTTATTGGCAACATGATATACGGTAAAACATTTGTCGATCGCCTTCATGAATCAAGGTAACTAAATCCCTTAATAAATGCAATAATTAAACAACAATGATAAAATCAAGCTACCTTGAGAAAGTTCGGTAAATATTTAATTATACACAAACGTACTGCAATTTACCAGTTGCATTTACATACACACACACACAAATACATACATATATTCACGCTTACACACACACACAAACACACAAACACACACACACACACACACACACACACGCACGTACGCACGAATACATACCTACCCGTAATTAATAACGGAGTGATTTAAAAATCTGCGTACAATCATGAACTTTACATCTTAGTATTAAAATTAATATTTCCTATGACTATGAAAAAGTTAATTAGGTTACAGAAAACCCTGCGAAAGTGATTATAAATATGAATAAAACATTAATTATGAGGCGCCGGCGCATGCGCGTTAGAGCGTTTAAAGTTATTTGCTATTGTTCATGACTTGCGCAGACTGAAATTATGTACGGTTAAAGGCTTGTAGGTAGTTTTGTTTATTTCTGAAGCATGATACATAGGTAATAACAAAAATAATATATCAGTATTTTGAAGTATATGGGAGACAAGATTAAAACTAACAAATCTATACAAGAGACTTAATCTATCGTTATATTTAGTATTGTAACAGAATTCAGACATGACGTTGTTTCTTTGCGTAAGTTTTATGTAAAACTAAAAGAAAGTACACACAATACTTTCTACATTTAATTATCATCTAATTTATATATAAGTCTATTTTATTACTAATTACAAAATCTAATTTAGTTTATCGTACTTGTATCGGATAATGAATTATTTTTATATTTTTTTATTCCTACAATAATAAAGTTTTCGGCTGAAAACGAATATATACCTCGATAAAAAAAGGGATTACTAATAAGAAAAAAATAATAATTGATTACTAAAATAATCTGATATTAATTAGATTATTGAATACCTAATAAACAATCAATTACGAATACGAGTTTGTTAGAGATCTAGATACGGAGCGCCGGCGCTGCGCCCTCAAACTACCCACACTTATCAATTATGAAAATTCTATAGTTCGTTTGTATTTCAGTTAATAATATAAAAAAAGTTTTTGCATAGTATTGCCGAATGCAAAGACCGTGATGAAATATTTCGGTTTTGGTTTTGGTACTCTTGGTCTTATAGTTCGCGTCTTGCAAGAGTCTCGTAATGGTATTATTACCTATTAGCTTATTGCTAAATCTCAGTATAAGTTAACTGCGTGACGCATGAGTCCCGCAGTGTCGGACTTGATCTTGGTCTTGCTAAAATTAGGTCTTGATTTTGGTTCAAAACTGGTTTTGTTTATTTGTAAGTAAATTTACAAACAAACCATCTATTTGATACATTGCTCCTTTAAAAAAAACCTTGTTTTTCACTGATGAAACTCAGACAAGGATACAAAGAGAGCAAAGATTTAAAAATATTTCGAAAAAGTCCACACCTAATGAAATGGAAAAGCGCGTTGATTTAAAATACTAATCAAGTTAATAACAGCCATACACGACAAAACAGTACATGATTGAAAACATCTTAAAGGTATTTTTCTTACTAGGTCAATACACAGACAAGGCCTTCGAGTACCTACTCGCTACCAGCATGCATTACTATTCATTATATTTCATACATATAAGGAAATTTCTACTCTATAAGAACTGAAGTTGATGTGTACTAACGAGTGGCTAAATATAGTAGTACAAGTTTCAGAACAGAACTAGAATCTGCGACTTCCGATTTAACTTCCCGTCAATCTGCAAACTGAGCTATCGATGTTTGCTAATTTGTCATTCCGTATGTAATAGTCTACTTCGGAACGTGTTGTATAAAACGTATTCCCAAAACTGTTACACATGTTTCATGATTATTGGTAATATTATCAAATCATGTCAACATGGCTTTATATTCTTTTGTTCTTTTGTAGTCCTATATTATACAAATATATATAATACAAACGAGTATTTATTATAATGTAGGTGTTAAGAGACAATTTATTGAAACGTATACAAAACCAGAATACGAAATTACCTCCGCCCACGTACCTACTGAAACATTAATTTTTACGCCACTTATATTCATATAAACGGTGTGAAATATACAAATAGAAAATTCACACGATAAAACAAAACATTTGAAAGTTTGAATAATGATTGTGTCTATACTAGTGATGTAACGAGTATTCGCATTTGCATTCGCATTCGTGGATATTCGCATATTTTTAAATATTCGCGTTCGCAAAATTTTCGATATTCATCTTCGCATAATTAGTTTTGCGAAAATAAATATCAGAAAAAAAACAATTTTATGATAGTAGGTTTATCCATGCCACAAATATCCATTCATTTCTTATGTTTTTTAATACAAGAAAAAGTAGCTTAACCTCGTAATCACATTCTCAGCCCTTATTGTATCAGTGCCCAAAGTAAAGAAAACACATTTATTTTCTTTACTTTGGGCACTGAAGGTTAACAATTACATTTTCATTAGAATTTATGAGATAAAAAAATATATGTAATGCAACGTCAACAAACAAAAACAAATTCTTCTATGAATTTTGAACAAAAACTAAATATTTACATTCGCATTCGCATTTTCGGTAGCAGATATAAGCATTCGCATTCGCGTCCGCGAATGTCCAAAATTGACATTCGTTACATCCCTGGTCTATGCACGTTAGGAGTACATACAGGCAATTAATAATGAGATTGTATTATTATTTTTTTTAATTATATGGATTGTTTTTTTTATTATATGGATATATTATGGGTAGTGATTTTAAATAAAGATAGCTGTATCAATTAAGAAATGTTATTACTGCTAAGATGAGTGTTGGAATTACTGGACCACCCACAGACTCAATATACAACTATCGCGGTTCAACAACTTCCGTGCAATCAAAAATTATATTAATAATAATAATTAACTGACTGATTGTATGTTTTATTATATTTTTCAAATATATATATATATTGAAACCATTTAAAAATATGATAGTCATATTTATTATAAAAATAACAATGAAAATTTTAACTTGATTTGTATAGAATAGAATAAAATGTAATCATCTTGAAAAAATATTATATATTGTATTACATGTACGATACAACAATTCTTTTAATTTGAATTCGTACAAAGTAACTGATAAATCTAACTTAAGTAACGACCACCCAGTAATGAATGTAGGAAGTTTGTTAAACTTGTTAACCAGACCTTGGCTTTAATTTTTTATTCAAAGATCTTTTTCTGGTTAAAATCCACTACAGTAGTAATTATATTTAAAAGCGTTATGTAAATTATATATAGTTATTTTGTAGGTACATAATATTTAAATACTACATAGTAAACGTATGCCAATGTCAGCGGTCCTTAAACAACCTTAGGATGGCTAGAGAATACATTTAGAATTCAAAACGAGTTACATCCATGTATTGGATTATGCCACATGAAAAATCGAAGACCACCGCGTCGTTAGTAAAATTCTCCTAGATCGATTGGTGACACGTTACTAGAATATAAATAAATATTGAATATTCTTAACGTTAAAATGATTTTATTAAATATCGTATAAGTTCTTGGAGGTCGATGCCGGTTGTCAATTTGTCATCAATAACATTTTATTTTTATCTGTTGCTACGCACAGGCGGTGTGTTTTAATCGGTAAGTACCAATAGTACGGGTTTGATAGTAAGAAACGTTGATAGTTTTGGAGCAGTCGCGAAAAAAGTACTACTCAAATAACAAGCAATTAGAATTAAGATATTTTTTGACTGCTCGAAAACTATCTAGGTTTCGTAAGGTCCAAACTCGTATTAGGGGTAAAGATATCGTGAGTGAAAACGAGGCTATTGAATTTTAGTAAAAACCCATTCCTACAAGGTAAATCTACTGCTTTTATATATTTATATTTATAAGTCTAGATATGATCTCTTTACAAGCAAACTGCTACCCGCTGTCGATTTATATCTCATGTTATTGAAATTTAAAATACAGAGTGCAATTATTTTTTATTTCACAGGAAGTAGCTCCTTTGTAATCAATATTAAACAATACATTATTTATGTGGAGATCACGTTCTTCAGTAGTTACGGGTTTTTTGTTTCAAAACATCTATGGTTTTTTTATCTAATGTAATTGGTATACTTACGGTTGAAATAAATATTTATTGTTTCACCCGTGAAGACAATTTTAATATCTAATTATATTACCGTTTATACAATTCATTGCTTATGTAAAACATATTTACGTTTATCTGAGAATGAAAATTTATAGACAGAACGCAAATTATTGCTTTGTATAGACTAGCTTAAGGCACTTGAAGAAATAATAATATGTACTAAAAAAAACTGTGCACAGTTACTGTTAATTTATGACCGATTTACAGTACATTATAAAGTACAGCGCCTTGATATCGACAAGTGACAAGTCACCTTCGACAACTCGCAGTACGCATACATATCGCACATTAAATGCATTCTACACGTGACAAGCTTTAATATTCTATTTGCAAGCTATATATTGTCGAGATATTTGTACATAGTCTATGCGAGTAGTAATAGGTACTACTGCTTGGCAAGTTGCGACGATTGGCAAAGAGCTAATAGCCCTAGCGTTTAATTGTCAATAAGTCTTGGATATGTTTGTTTAACATTGACTATTTTGTTGACGGTTTTATCATACATCGATCATTTATTTAGAGTTCGTATCTCAAGAACATTGTATCATATAATTAAAATTATCATAAGTATATGATTGGACGTCAATCATGAAATCGCTGTTGTGTTTTCTAAACGTTATGGCGTGAGTAATTATTTTGCGTGGGTTATTAATTGCAAACGCAGCGACGCGTTACGTCCGGTCTGTTTCGTGGCTGAAGCGTGAATGCCAGTAGACCGCAGATCACCGGCGCAGGCGCCGATGGCGCCGTGCTTCCGTCTACAACCGGAAGCTAGGTGAACTGTCGTCTGCAACGCTACACCGATACCCCTGTATTACTTTAATGGCTTAATGCGTTTTTGATTGCATGTATAAAGAAATATGAGAATAGCGAGAAATATATCCAAATTTATGGATTACTATACATCTTTTTCATTACCAGTAGGTAGACTTCATTGTTACATTTTCATATTTCTCAAAAACCGTGATACATTGCCTACTGAAGTGTTTCGTGGAAAATATTCGACCGAGATAGTACCGCGGACTTCTTTGTAGGGAATGACGCACGCGCATTTTTTAATACTATGCAATACAAATATATTTCTTTCTTTCCATATCATACTTATGAAAGAAAAATAGAAAAAATGCGAGTCAACGAATTTCCACGAAATACAATTCGTATCTTTGACTAAGTGAAAATGTATTCTGCTAAACATTTACTATTATAAATATTATGAATAGTGTTGGCTACCACGTCGCCCCATCGCCAATGTGCTTCACTAAGTGCTCGTATGTCAAGTTCGTGACATACTCATTACCGGCCGACACTTGTACACAATAACCGCACATGTGAAAAGAATATACATTGCTCACCCTTCATAGAGGCATCGACACCGCGACGCCAAATGATTACCTATCCCTTAAATACCCCTGGTTATAATGTTTAAGGGGAAATGACTTCTAATCAATTCCCTTAAGGGTCAGTTTTGAATAAGCTATGCCCTATAGGATTTTTGGCGCCACGTCTAACAATTTGGCGCCAGACAAATAACAATCCCCCCCCATTAAAAGCTTCTGTTGTCCCTAAAATTGTGTTTTAGTGGGTACAGCGACATGGGTGACGCATTTTGGATGTATCAGATTGCCTAAATTGGTTTAATAAAAGTAAAAATGAAAGTTCAATTCAATGCTTCTTTAATCTTGTATAACCACGAATGTTATAACAGAATTCGTATCCACATCAATGCACATAAGTTATTTATTCGTGAAAGCTACTTTCTCATATCTATCTATCCATCTCTTATCTGCGATCACGGTTAGATTTATAGTCCATTGAATACGCGACCGACGACTTCAGTCTAATTGCCAATACAATTTGCATAAATGCTCAAATAATTACAATTTTATTTGTGTTTCATTACAGAAATATTAAAAGGTTTATTATTTTACCTCTGAAAACCTTATTTTTTTATAGTAATGTACTGAAAAAGCAACCTAATTAAAGAGGATATAAATTTGAAAATTCAGACAGTCCTTTCAACAAACAAGCGAGGTTTAGACTTATATCGAGAATTCGGGAACACAGTATTTCCCAGTACTGAATGAATTACTGTGAAAACATCTTAACGAGAGTAAATAAAGGAGTTAATGCGCATGAAAGTGTTTGCCAAATATTTTGGTATGTTTATGAATTGCCCATTTGAATTATATATTGTTTGAATTCAGGAAGCGAAGTGCAGACAGACGCTTCTTTTTGGTAAGGAAATTTCATCATATGATTATATTTTGTTGAATTCGTGATTATATAAGAAATCTTATTGTATTTTTTATATATATTTGCTGACTGAAGTCGTTTTAAAGTTCTACAAAATATCTCTTTTTATCCATTCGAAAAAATATACATTTTCGTTAGGTTATTTATATGAAAAGATAATAGAGATTGTAGACGCTTTGCCATCGTTATGAAACAAGGAAGAATGAAGGAGCCTGTAAGGTGAAAGGATGACTGGCTTCAGGATTTTCAATCAACGTTAGTTTATTTTTCTTTGTAAAGAACTTCTGTGAGAGGGTGGTACCTTGATAGAGCCATTTTGAGGGACCAGCAATCTATAAAGATATATCATGTTTCATGCCCTTTAAATAATTTGAAAGAGAAACCACAAAATACTTTTTATAGTCAGTGGAAATAATACAATGAATTTATTAAAGAATGCAGAACATATTGAAATTATATATTAATAGGATAAAAATAAGTTCACATATTAGTTATGACTGTGAATCAAATATTCAGTAAGTACTATGGATAATTGTAATTTCAAAGAGTATCCATGGAGTTTCTTGCCGGTTCTTCTGCATGAAACTAGACCTTGGAACCATGCAATCTAGTTTGATAAATACAATGTGTGCATATTACAAAAAAAAAATACATTGACTTTGAAAAGAATTTGAAAAATAACCGTGATATGGTCACGAAAAATTAAGCCTCTTCGGCTCCTGGAAATGTTGTCAACTTTAAATATGTTTATGCTGTAGTTTATCTACTTAAATATAAATTAAGTGCTGTATATAATTTGTACAAACAAGTTGGCAACATTATAACAACTAGTTTGCTCGCAAGAAACTAAAAATAAAATAAAAACTTGATAGACATGTTCGAAGAGCAATTATCATAAATTAAGGACAATTGTAAATTCTATGACGAATTCCTGAATATTAAATATTAATATTTGTACTCCAAAAGGTATTAAAATGAAAGTATATTTTTTTAAATTTAGAATATAGTTATTTTAGTGTGAGTAAGAATATTATACTCTATTGTTTGCTCGTGAAAGGAGATATGTACTCTGCTTTAACGATGCATGTACCTACGCTTTGAAGCATTGTTTTATGAAATGCAAGTTTCTTTATGATAAAGAATCTAATAAAAACGAGAAATCTTGTTATTTTGTTAACGTTATTTCCGATAATTTTTTAACTAAAAGTCTTTGTATGGTTAAAAAATTATAAACAAGAAAATGTTGATAATATTATTAATTTTAAATACGAATAGTTGAAGGATACTGTAAAGTTCAACATTATTTCAACGTATTACTTACCGATGATTTATTACTGACAAGTTTACCACAAGTTTAGTGGATGGCCTCAGTTCGGTAATTATTATATTTAATAAAATACAAATTAACATTGAGAGTTTAAGTTTTAATAATCATTAATATATTATTAAATCATTAAGTTAAACGTTATTACAGTATTATAAAATAAATCAGTACATTTGGAAATCGTTAATTAATATTCAACAGTTATCCGGAATTCATAGGACGAAGATCAGTACGTCACTGGTGCCCGTTGGCAGCCACATGTCATATTTAAAACATATACAATCGATTGTAGGCTCTATTAAAACGTAATAGGATGTACTTTGTCTAAAATATTTAATCATAAAGTTCGGGTATCCCGTTTTTTAATTTTGCAAACCAATATAGACTTAGCTGCCTTAATATTAACATTATTTTGGCTTGTATTTATATTTTTTTAATTTATTTGCTTTCTGCCTTCAACGCTATTAAGATTTCTTTAGTTTTATTGCAATAGGATGATACGATAGTTTTTGACTGCATTTTCGATGTTGACATACTTTTATTGACTTAATATTTTGAATGTTTAATCTTTTTGCAAATAATAAGGGAATTATAATTAACCTAGCAATATTTGTGTTTCAAATATAGAGAATAAAGGGGATTATGCAGAATGATTATTAACTTATTTTTATAATTAATATTATCTAAGATAACGGTACAGATTATTGACATTTTGTCTGAGATATATATATATTAAGGTGTCCATTATGTCTTTACATAAAACAGGTTGGATGTAGAGCATACGAAAAACAGAAATATTTTAATAAAAGCACAAGGAAAATTATATTAAACTATAGTAACAAAAGTTGATATCTTTTCTAAGTTCTAGCATTTTTAAATATTTTTGTTTTCCTTCGTATTTATTTTAACAGTAAATAGACTAGGATAATTAGTCACCATGAGTATCTATAGTAAATAAAATAGGACTTCGAAAGAAAAATCTTCGCTTAACAAAAATAACAACAAATTGGAGGAAAGGCTCGTAAATAACTTTAATCTGATAAAAAGCCGAAATTCCTATACTTAGGTACATATTGCAACACTTAAGAACTATCTTTGGGAATTTAGGCTCAATTACTTTGTATTAAAAGCTATATCTGGATCACAGGATATGGCACTAGGTGTTGTAAAGATCGTGCGGCGAGGCGCCATGTCTGCCCGCTATCAGATCACGTCGATACACTATCGATGACGTCACAATATTGATCCATATCCGCACACTGGTGCAAACAATACTGACTCAGGCTCCCGACCATTATATAAAGAACTTCATTTAGAAAATAGAACAATAAATATCGTTATTTAATTGACTAGGGAACAAATCAATAAAAACACTTAACCATCTATGCAAATAATATAAAAGTGA
Organism: Dircenna loreta; assembly: GCA_963555665.1. Lineage (NCBI taxonomy): Eukaryota > Metazoa > Arthropoda > Insecta > Lepidoptera > Nymphalidae > Dircenna > Dircenna loreta. The sequence continues at coordinate 13,839,565 of OY743092.1, forward strand.
TTATTTTAGTTTTGGTATTAAAAAATATGATGCAGCATAAAACCTATAAGTACACAAATTAGTGTAAAATAGTGTATAAAAAGATCGGTGATGAGCCATATTATTGCAACTTTTGGCTAGCAATTTGTAATTCAATCAACTTTTCAAGTTAAAATCTGAATGTAGAGAAGGTAGGTACTTATTAAGCAATGGTCTAGTCTAGACCGTCGCATAATAGCTATAAGAAATAATAATTGACTATGAATATTATTTTTACCTAGTTTATACTTTTGTTTTTGTTTGAATAAAACATAATATATTAAAAAGCTTTAACCTCCGCGGTCTCATTTAAATAAAAGTGAAACATCAGTGTGAATTGGAATGTAAATTTAAATTTAATCAAAGGTCTTTTTAACAAAATAAGACATTAGTGTTACAAATGTGGCTCAGATTGACTCGACCTCCGATAAACTACGAACTTTTATGATTACTTCAAACATTTCGGCAAAATTATTATCTAAAGGAGTGTAATCTTATTATTTAAGATGTCTTCAGGGTTCACATTTTATAAAAAACATATCATAAATAATATAATATAGTAAGTAACATGTTGAACAATATATTTTTATTTATCAGTTGCGTTGCAGTACCTAGATCACTGTTTATGAATTTGCTTTAGTTTTTTAAGAGCTATATGTCGCTGGATAAGTCAAGTCATTAAAAACTAAAAAGGTCGATATACTGCTGCTGGATATTACTTTTTTCGTATATACAACAATTATTTCAGTAAGTTAGACATTCAATAAAAGCTCTGTAAATACTAAACGGACCTCGTTCTTGGTAATTAGTAGATATATCTTCTAAAAAAAACTAAAGAGAATTTTGATATAAATAGTCTAAAACAGTTTGATTCTATTTCTAAAAGCACTTACCATTTAATCCAAGATCTGCTGATTCCGACGACTCGTCACTTAGAGCAACCGAGAGTTGGTATAAAATGAGTACCAAACACACGCTAAAATTAACCACCGCCATTGCTTTGTCAATTAAAATCTATTGCCACTAACAAAAAAACATTACTGTCACCATTACTCTCTAAATAAATCACTACTCTTCTTCATCAGTCTTATCACCGAATAACACTACAATATAGTTCGTTCTGTGTTATTGTTTCATTATGATGAAAATTGTCACTAACATAAGTATTTGTCGTTATAAACTGATATATTATTATTTGTGTAATATGTAAACAAGCGATAAAACCAAAAATTCAACAAACAACCAGTCCGTTGTGTGGTCAAAACTGAACTAATTGCCGATTGGCCGGCGTGCGCCACAGCCATGCGGCGTGCGTCATGCGTATGTGTGTGTATAAAAGCCAAGCGTGAGCGAGTAGGAGAATTGCACGCTCAGCTAGTGCTGTATAAACAAATGACTAGTTAATTATATCGATAAACAAACTACAAATTAATTAAGGATATCTAATATTCAATAATTAGCTAGCTACATTTGTTTGATCAGCAGTAATTATTGCTACAACCCTAAACATTAGGTACACCCTAATTTATTATTATATATTTTTATTAATTATTGACTTAAATTACAACATAGAGCATTTATTAAAATTGGAAGTTCATGAAATGTATGTAAATAGAACAAACATGTACTTAAATAGAACAAAGAAATGTACGTAAATAGAAAACTTAGAATCAATGATCTGCTTCAAAGAAATAAGGTTAAATAATTATCGATAACTCAAGTTATCGACTATTGGTTTTGTGTGTTGTAGTCACTGCATACGCACCTAATAAACAAAAATGCACTACAGTGGTAGGCAATAAAGTATATAGTTGCATCGCAATAAGAATGAATAGAATTAAAAATTGGTAAAGCGCCAGGCATTTTGTGTTCAGCCACGCGGTATGCATTCTTATTATTTCTTTGTTTTTTTTTTTGGTAGCGCGCTCTATACAAAATCTATTTGTCTACAACATGGCGTCTGACCACCCTCAAGACCACTATGGTAACTGTATTTATTAGTGCTTATAATTACGAATCAGAGTACATTAAAGTCTCAATTGAACTATTATAAAAGTAATACTTATGAGGATAAAAAAAAACAAAAATTCTCCAAACCACACTTACTTTCGGAATGCGATTCATCTCGAAGGAGTTCGAACGAAGTGATCTGTAACTTGTGAGTTGTGGGGTAATCTTATCCAACAAACGATAAACCTTTGCGTATTTAAATTAAAAAAAAAAAAGAATTTAAATTTTAGAACAAAACTGTTTTTGTTAATAACAGCTATATTCTAGCTGTTAGCGATCAAAATATGAACATTTTTGTTACCTTGAAGTCACATTATCATGAAGAAAATAGGTTTTATATCAGAGTGAAAAAAATGTTAAATGTCCACATAACTTTAAATACACAGCCATCCTTCTGTATAATGACTTACGTTAATGGCTCCCTCTCGATTACGGAATACGAAAACGGTTGGGATTTATTGCATTCCCAATCATTGGTAAGTCTTCTTAATGGATTAATTGTTTGAATAATATGTTACTTTATTACAAGCCATTAGTTATTGCGAGATTCAAGCTTTCTAAAATTCAAAAACTTTAACAATACTTTATATGAAGTCTAGTCGCCATGGAAATACAATTCAATACCTTATACTCCATAGATTTGTAAATAACATTGGAATATTTTTGTTCTAAATCAAAATAAATAGGTATTCATTTTCGTCATCGTTAAGTACCGTTTATATTTTTGGCGCCAGTCCTACTTGCTATTTTACGAACAATAGATGCAGGTATGCATTGTTTTCCACAAAATAATATAATAACTATTCTGAATATAGATAATGAAGCACTCAACTTATGAAGTTTAGAAGAAAACAAAGAGTATTTAAATATAAAAAAAACATAACCAAAAGAAAAGACATTCCAAGATAGAAGCGGCCATGAGATATGAAAAATATTATATACTGGTCTGTAAGGAATTAAGGTTTAATTCTTTTTTTTAAATATCAATTGCATTTCAAGTAAAGTTGTATAGCAATTTTATTTGTGGGTTAATAAACCTTATTAAAAAGAAAAAGAAATGAATGTCATCAAAGTTGTCTGTACTAAAATAAGTCTAAAACAATATAAGGCATTTAATAATACATTTAATATTTTCCATAAGTTTAAATCATTGAATTAGTAAATATTTACTTTATTGTAAATAAAAATTAAATACTGCTGGTTTAGTGGCCACAAAGTGCTTCAAGTGTGTTATCAATCACGATAAGAAAGTTGCCGCTATGTAAACAATACTTATTTATTAGGACCTGCCCAAGATAAGTTTGGACCAGTGAGTGCACGTCTAGACAAGTTTATAGAAATAACTGATAAGTGGGTGCTAACTTTTGTTACTTTTTTTTTGGTAATCACCAGTCTAAATGTTTATAAGGAAAAAGCCCTGGGAATCATTTTGTATCATAAATATTCAGATGTAATAAACATTTTAAAAAGTCTACATGAAAAAGATTCCTTAACAACATGTTAGTATTTAGATACTTGTAGCTTTTGTAAATATTTGTTTTTTATCCGTAACTATGTAAATAATCCTGCGATAAAATGTTGACTTTTTCCTGTTTATATAATAGTTTTAATATGTTTGTCTATTTATTTGTTCGCTCATCAAGATAATAGTAGGTAGGATCTTGATGAAGTTTGGTTTTGTTATAGTTTTTTTCCCAGTCAATATATAGAATAAGTTCTTTTTAAAAATGAAAATTCTCAATAATTAAAATAAGTGTTTTGTTGGACGTATTTTCATGATAAATTAGGTGTCATCACATATTTTTAAAAATGATATTTCTTGTGGCGACAATAGTTCTTAATTCACATTAGATTACTTTCAAATAATACAATGTAATAATATAGTATTAGGTATATGAGAGCCCATGAGATCGCTGACTATGGCTAGTGTGCTATGTAAGCAGAGTCGTAAATTTTAGCACCCTTGATGAAGAGGAGTAAGAGACAGGTAGACATAGACAGTAGGAGATACAGGCCGTGTAAAATCATAGTTTATGCAGGCTATTCTTAACTTCACGGACTATAGAAAAGTCAGGCGTCTTGGATTCACATATATGTAATTAGACGTTTACTGCAAAAGTGCTACTACTGAAAGTACTTACGTGACCTGGAGATGTCGTCGTTGTTTTTAAGGTACTCCTTTTTGAAAAGCAGATAATTGTTCATATATTTTTTTTTACTCAAACGCCTGATGAAATCATATTTATTTTCTTTTCTTGTACATATTTTATAAAATAGCAACAGGCGGTATTATAAAAATAATGCAAGGCAATGATAATATTAGGATTTTTGTTCAGATAGAGTCTAGTGACGAATAGATTGAGTTTTTGAACGACCGACGAAATTGAGAGTGAAAAAATTGGGATCAATTTGAGAGTAGGGTTACATGTATCCTGTATTGGTCTGATAATTCACCCCTTGTTATAGAATGTAATCTCGATACGGTGATAAATAAATGTCAAACCAAAATTTTATACAAATACTATCGGCCAATAGAAAGTGTCAACAAATAAGCGTTTATCATGACTATTATATTTATATTTACCCGGCTGTATTCACGTAGAAATTAAATCGGAATGTGCCCGACTAGTTTCGAACCAATGGGTTGATTGGATGGTATAATATTCTTGGTTCCAGTTTCAAGCATTTTATAGGACTATTTTGTAAATCCTGATTACTGACCTAGTAATAATTTTAAGATCTCCACTAATCAAACCATGTTTTTGGTATTCAATTTAATCCTGAAGTGTCTGAAATGTTCATAAGTTGCTATTAAATTAATAAAGCGATAGAAACAGAAGCGTTTTTATTAGAGTTTTAAAAGGGAACAACTCGTTTCAATGTATCTTTAATGCCTCCATTTACCTGCACCATTCTTTTCTATAAGACCAGGAATATTATTACATTAAATTAAACTTTTAATAACTGAAATGTGTTACAAATTCTCCATTATTTTAATTGCGTAAAAAGTGTCCCAGGAGTTAATAGGTGCCTCTAGGGTTACCAACTATACCATGTAATAAAATATCCTACTTTGTTTTTGGTACTTCTACTTTTACATACAAATGACGTATTTGAAAATACTTTATTTTCAACCTTTATGTGCGTAAAATAAATCACTTATTTTGGGTAAGTAATTAATATTTAACAGTTAAAAAAGATGATGGAAACGATTTAGAATTATTGAACTGAAAGAGTTTTATTCAGTTATTAATCTGAAGTGGTGATAACGAAAGAAGTAGAGCGTCTATAAATTTAATTAAAAACGAATTACTTTATTATTAATTTTTTTATCGTCAAACAAGATTTTAAAAATATTGAAAAATGTTAACGTAAAAATGTTGTGTGAATGCAAATTAATTTACTACACAGGAATTTTCATATGTAATGCCAGCTGGGCCTGGCACTGTGGCATAGATTTTGTCAAAAAAAAAACGCACATATTGAAAGAAAAAACGCCGAAACTTATAACATAAAATTTTATTGATAACTTAGTTAAAGACAAAACCATTATCAGAACTAAATAAAAATCCGAAACAAGAACATGTTAGGAACATTTTCAAAAATGAAAAAAAATAATAGTTTGTTTTTTTTTAAATGAAAAGCTTTTTAAAATCACAAAACGGATCAAAAAATTGACGTTATCGTATTATTATTATATTTATTCAAATACTTTCAAATGTATTAGGTAACCAAATTTTACCTAAAAGACACGAATTGGCAGACAATAATTTTGAATATAACTACATTACATATAATTTACTACAATTGATATTAATTAAATAATAACAAAAAAAATTTAAATGTGATAATAATTAATAGTCTTAAACCCTTAAACCAAATTCTTCAAGATAAGCAGTGGTTAGTAGTTCTTTATGGAATTACTAGATGTCTCTGTCTGAAGAACTCTTTTATTTTCAAGGGAATACGTTTTTGCGCACCAGCACAATAATAAAAATATACTAAATATATATTTTTTATCGACAAGTAATTTTTATAAAAGCTTCTTAAATTTTTGTTGTTAGAAGAATATTCATGTCAAGAAAAATAAAATTCTAATACAGTATAATACTATCGTTTTTCTTCAATTTTGATTAATAAAAATATTTTTAATTATTAGTTTATTAGACATTTTGGGTAACAAGTATAAACGATGCATAATCAAAGTATATTAATTTTAAATATATTTTAATTATTCAAATTTTCATGAGCATCAGTGGCTGGTTTGATAGGACGTTTCGGACCTTTTTTAGTAGTTGTGGCTTCTGTTGTCGTTGTTGTAGTTGTTGTCGTTGTGGTGGTTGTTGTAGTTGTTGGAGTCGTTGTTGTTGGAGTCGTAGTAGTTTGCGTGGTAGTAGTGGTCGTTTCTGAAGCTGGTGGCGGTGCTGTGGTAGCCTCTAAAGTCGTGGCAGCAGTTGTCGTCGGAGGAAGGGGTGCTTCTGTAGTTGTAGTTTCCGTTGTAGTTGTAGTAGTAGGTTCAGATGGTGCCTCTGTCTCTGGTAATGGAGGTGGAGGTAATGTAGTTGTGGCCAGTGTCGTAGCTTCCGTAGTAGTAATTTGTACCGTAGTCGTTGGTAGCTCTGTTGTAGTTGTGGCTTCTTTTGTCGTTGTTGCTTTGGTTGTGGTCGTTGATTCCGTTGTTGTTTCAGTTTCTAATTCAACTTTTAGTTTAACATTTTGTTCAGTTGATGGTTTTTTTTTTAATATTTCTTTTACAATACTTAGTGGTATCCAATGGCCAGGCATATTGGCTTCTATTGGATTGGCAATGAATATTAAGGAGTCGTTCTCTCGATTTGGCCATCTTGCCATTATTTTAGTTAAAATAGTGAATGTTATAAGGATTGATTTAATCATAACGTGATACTGAAACAAGTAACAGTAGTATTAGTTTCTAAACGTAAAGCATAAAAAATACAAAGAAGAAAAAAGGATAAAATATTTAATGTTTTAAAATATTAACTTACGTCGTTCGAAGCTGTAAGATTCACTATAGTTTGTCAGGAACATGGTTATTTAAAGGAAATGCCATTTGTATGAAAATGATGAAAATATATTATTATTATAAGTGTATACCAGTTATGCACATAAAACTAGAGTTATAGCTTGCACTAGAATTTTTAAGTTTATATTTACTTTTATGGTTAGTTTTTTAATTAAAAAAAGATTCTGATTTATAACTGGTGCTGATTACGAATCTTAATTAATTATTATTTGTGTATATAAAAAGGGTTTGTCTGTTACAGATATTATTTAATGACTTTTATCTTTTCCTTATATTTTAGAAATTTGATAGTAAAATAGTATAATAAAAATGTAATAATTAAATATATATATAAATGCAGTAGGATTTTTCTTTATAAACAAATTAATACTGATAAGGACCTTAAAATAAGTTAAGTTAAATGAAACCTAAGATCTCAGCTAAAATATATATTAAGTTTATAGTAATAATAATAACCAATTGGTCGAGTTTTCAGAAGAACTAAACTTGTAGCACAAACAGGTTTTTGACACATATCACCCATTTAGAAATGAAACTAAAATAAATAAACTTTTTACATACATTTAATAATTAAGCAATAGATAATAATAACATTGATAAAAATATTCAGTCTTTAAATAGGTCACCGGATGTGTCCGTTAAGTTTAGTGAAGTCATAATCACTAAGAGTCGTGATATTGTCTTCTATAGGAGGAAATACACAGTCGAGGTCCACATAGAGTTGCTGTTGGACGGTCAGTTTGTCCACTATTTGGGCAAACGTTGGTCGGTCCTCAAGTTTGTCCGACCAACATTCTGTCATAAGTTTGTAGAGTCGTGGTGATGCGCGGCCTGGCTTAGGAAGTCGGCCCCCTTGTGTTAGGAATTGGGGGACTTGGTGATTACTTAACTCTGCGTATGGGAAACCACCTGAAAATTACAAAATAGTATGAATTAAATTTTGCTCATAGTTTCTTGTTTTTTCGTATTGTCCTATAACTACTATCATATTAAAAGATAGAAGGACTAAACTAAATGATTGTTATACAGGTTGGATTTTTTGGACAAATATAAAAGGAGAAAATTGAACCCATTAAGAAACAAGGTGCATTGATGAAGTTATAGATATTTTCTTAAAATCCCCTTCCTGAAAGTACACTGTATATGTATATTTATAGATTTCCTTTTCACAAGTCTAGTGGGGTTCTCCCTGATCGGGCGTCCGTTATCATACAAGGTTCATATGTGGCGGTGAAGGCCGAAATGATCTGGGCCTGTCACTGGATATATCGTAATATGCATCTCATATCGTTTGTTTTATCCCGAAGATGGTTTCCACCGCATCTTGAGAAGACTTCTGACTAATGTTGAAAGGCCATAGGATCCCTGCCGGCACCTATAAGCCAGTATGACCTTGTACGGTTGCCCTATGTGTCGCGGGTGCTCACCGCGTACTTCATGATCCTTTTGCGAAGGATGCAAAAGTCCTTTGACGTGGTTAGGACCTTTGCATCCTTCGCAAAAGTGGTGTGACAGAGGTCAGGACCGTCAGGGAGGTAAGGTTCGAGGTGGCTCCTGTCAGCGCTCTAGCCCTCCAAGTTCGATCCGATGATGAAAGTGGGATGGTGGACATGGGACATAGGATCCCCTGCTGCCGCTGTGGTGATGGTAGAGGCGGTCCGACCCCACCTAGATTTTTGGATCATCGGCATGGAACGCTCACGTTCCGTCTTGAGCAGGTGCTTACATGGGTCATGGACGCTTGGAATACCTAATGGACAGCGATCTCCTCCTGCCACCACTGTGTAAGAGTCCATTGACATGACCTGTCACACCTTAGTGGAGCGCGCGGTGTGGAAACGATTGTGTACTGAGTTGGCGGTTGTGGTGGTCAAAGACCTCTCTCTCTTATGCGATGTCAGAGCAATTATTGGTAGCCAGAGGTGCTGGGTCGCAATGGTCTCTTTCAGCCAGCAAGTCAATGCCATGAAGGCCGCGGAGCGGGACAATGAGTCGAACTCATACCCACTCCGTAGGGGAGCTTACGGATCACCTTAATGAATTTAAGGCGCTTAAGCGTAAACCGTTGGTTGGTTAGGACACGGAGGCGGGAGTATGGCCGTTGCTTTCTACCTAGCTAGTGCCTTGAAGGAAGCCCTATATAGTTTAGGCCCAGTGGGTATGTTCCAAGTTGTTCAGGGCTTCTTCTTATGTGAGTTTCCGCCGTGTTATCATGTGAGTGCAACAGTGATCCGGTAGTGTTCAACTCAGGCGATAAGAGTAACTATCCCTTTCTTTTTGTCGGGGCCCTAAAACTGGCAACGTCGTCTCTGTTGCCGGATATTACCGCGCCCTCTGGCCATCGCCTTCTTGATCGATGGGGTATCCGTAAAGGATTTGTGCAATGGAATTTTAAGTTATCTATTTTCTGCAATATTAAAAATAAAATATGTTTGATGATAGTATGATTAACAAGAACCTACCAAAAGTAGCGATCTCCCACAAAAGCACAGCAAACGCCCACACATCGCTGGCACTGCAATACTTCGAGGTGTATATAGCTTCCGGAGCCAACCACCTCAAGGGAACAGGTCTTGAGCGCGTGTGGACATACACACCAGACCTGGACAGGCCGAAGTCGGCTACCTTGAGGATACCCGCGCCATCCACTAGAATGTTACGAGCTGCTAGGTCACTGGAAGAAGAGAGAAATTAATATAGGACAGTTTTAAGATAATGATTTAGATATGTTTAATACTAATACGTTTTTTATTACTTTTATAGCTGATCATACATCAGCTATAAAAGTAATAAAAAAGTATATGATAGGAAAATGACTTCCATGTGATCATACTTTCAGGTGATCAGAGACATGAAGGTCATGGACAAAAAGTACTAATTACCGGCACGAATATGATGTAAGTAAGAAATATATAAACTTGGACATTTCAATAGCGATTCATAATCATCCAGATCTATTGAAATAAACATAATTTAAAATATTAATTTATATTACTTTCCTTCAGGTTCGTAATTTGAAAGGCCTTACGAGGAAATCTTGTCTAAGACCAACATTAAAATGTAATAATCTATGGAAACCGGTTTAAGTACTTTTTAAGTAATCATTATTACCACGGAATTAACGAGGTTGTTCATATTAGAGAATAGCTTTAAAATATTTAGCCTCAATTATTTTAAATACGCTTAGACGATTTTAAATTCTGTTACGAGATATTATGACCCTTTTTCCCTTAAACATTCTGAGGTCTGTTAAGAAGGTTTGCGGATTTCTACCCCGTATTCAGTTACCTAGCAACGGTTACCTAGCAACGCTTAACAAGCTGAATAGATCCAGTTTTTTGGACGAGTACTTTGAGAATATTCCAGTGTGTTTGACCTCTTTTTATCTTATTTAAAGTATTTAATGAGGGTATTTAAGACTGTTGAGATATAGAAAATAATAAAATATATTTATATATTTTATTATAATTATTTACTTTTTGTTTAATTTGATTTTATATAATGGAAAATGAATAATTGTAATCATCAAATACGAGAAGCCTCAACATTATTTCATATCATTTGTGTGTATTAAATATATTGCTATAATAAATTAATCAGGCGTCGTTATTAGTCTACCTAAAAGAATATTAATTTAAATTTACAAAAGTTTTTTTTTTTATCCAAACCACATATTTTTGTTATACTATTAAGTTGATGTACGCTGTCTACACCCTGTTTTTCTAAGAATATGAAGGTTAATTCCCGGAGCTTGTTTTTCCCCGGGCGGAGTTCGGTTAGACTGTTAACAGAGGGATTCAAATAAAGGATATCGTATTTATTTGAATTTATTTAACTGCCTCTTTATGACGATGACTCTTTGATAATTTTGCCTTTTTATAGAAATTCTGTGGAAATTAGCTTATGTATCATAATTAAATAGATTCTTGTTAGAAAATGCTTATGAAAGTATTAACTAAGAAGATTATAATTATTTAAATATTAATAATATAGAATACATTTTCACCACCGAATTTCACCACCGCACAGCACGACATCGCCTGCAATACCATTCTTACCACCTGGATGCACTGTGTGGTTTTCAAGAACATTTTTTCCACGTGACACACACACATGACATCCACAAAGACGTGGAATGAACTTTCTTCGGCGGTGTTTCCAGATCGATACGACATGGGTATCTTCAAAAAAGGCGTTTACACCCACCCAAGGCCGGAAAGGCTCTTATAAGTCCTCGGATCTTGCGAGGGTTCATGGGTGGCGGTGATCACTTAACACCTGTGATCCGCACGCTCGTTTGCCCTCTTATACCATAAAAAAAAAAACATACCGATGAATTATACCACGTTCTTCAAGATGTCTCATGCCCAGCGCGACTTGTAAAGCATAATCTCTCATAGTGGTACTGTTGAGTTGCAACGCTGGCTCTGCTACATAGTGATCCTTGGTCTTCGGCAGATCCGCTTCTATGTACAGCTTCCCATCTGAATTATCGTGATGCAATGGGGGATCTGAATCACTTATATTTGTGTATTCCGCTAAAAACAAAGAAAAATTAACTGTTAATTTCATTTTACAGGCTTTCGTAAGTAATATAAAAATAATTACAAATTTAATATAAAGATGCTGTTTGGCTAGGCTAGCATATTGGCCCTCGGAGTTATTTCTGTACCTTTATGTTATACGAGTTATACAAGTGAGAGAGTAGAGCACCGTTATACAAGTTATATTTTCTGTACAAAAACCTTGTGGACTGGCTTGGTTGAGACAAATAGTTACATTGTATCATACTTTATTTTACTTTTAAAATTAAAATGAATAAAATTATTATACAGCGACTTGCTTGGATTTACTAATCATATGGATTATTTAAAAATATATATAATTGTTTAGATACTAGTCCAAAATATAGTTAAATGAATTTTGGTTTTAAAAAATATTAATTAATAGTCTTAAAATAGATATCACACATATATTTAAATAAAGTTAATTATATGTAGATATAATTAACAGTAGGTATAATGCCACAAAATAGGTCATAAAATAATATAGTTTGTTCAAACAAGGATAAACTAAAAGCACAATCTTAGAGAATATTAAAATACCTAAATATTGTTGGTAGATTCACGGCCTAAATATTATTATAATTAACGTTTCCCGATGTTGAATGTTTTTGTACTCATAATAAGAAAACACTAAAGTGCCTGAGCAATAAGAAAGTTTTGAGAGATTGAATATTTAATACAACATTTATTAGTACTTCATTACGCGTAAAGTTTTAATGAGATAACTTGTCGTAAGGTTTATGAAATTCAGAATTTATTTTATCAGAAGGTATGAGATTATAAATCAAAGCAATAGAATGGTCAAACTTGATATAGCTTTTCAAATACAAAGTCTGGCCGCCTTATCATTTAATATTTCTATCAGATTTACGTGATTGCTTATTATAAATTTGCAGGCGACTTAGTTATGAAAAAGTAATCAGAATTAAATTAATAAATATATATTTTTAAAAAGGTATTTACATTTCGCTGTCACATAATCTACTAAAATATCAATTGATAGTTCTGAGTAATTATAATACAATATTAATTATCTTACCATAAATTTACAAAACCTAAAAGAATTTATTCTTATTTTAACTTACTGTCAGCCTCAGATGGACGTCCATTGAACCCTGATTCGGATATTAACTCACAGGTGGTCTGGATCTCATAGCGTCTTCCTCTGGCTGCTCGGAGTAGGGTTAGCAGATCCCCCCTAGGAGCGTGTTCCAACAGCGCTATGAGTGGGGTCTGTCGTGTACAACAAGCTACTAGTCTGATCACATGTTTGTGATACCCCACGTGCATCAACATAGCAATCTCACGTAGGAAGTCCTGCATTTCTTCCTCAGATGCGTTATCTAGTAATAATGTATTTATATATAATTTATTTGATTAATTATCAAAATCACAGACATAACTATATATAAGCAGTCAAAAGGGATATTTTTGAACTTGGTTTTATTACCCTAGATATCTTATCCTAGGATACTTTGTGCTGAGATATCCAATGAACTAACTCTAACAACTTTGCTACTACAGTTGCGTTTAACTTATATTTGATATGGAGCTAACATACGCATTGGTCTATATTTGAATAAATTATAATTCTCTTTGAAGCTGAAATCCTCATAACGTAACATACTAAACAAATCACTGTATTGGTTTAGGATACCACATAACATACCAAAAGGCCCTTGTAAGTTGTAATGAAACGTCGCCGGCGGCTAAAGCTTTGATCTGCCTCATAATTATATATACCTAGTATAATTTAGTACTATTTACAAAATACTAATCTTCTTCCTACCCATTTCTCATTATGTGAATTCGGCACATCACGTATGTCTCTACCAGTGACTCTATTTTTCGTAATCTCACCGCTCCTTTTCTTAATATTTCGTCTATAATCAAATTCATCCAGACTATCTTGGGCATTGGTAGGAATCATTTATTTATTGACAATCTACAGTTAGTTGAATATTTCAATAATTTACCTAAATAAAGCATGCTCTCAATATTGTAAACTTTATTTAATGTATGTACATCTTATATATGTGTTGGTTCTAATTTAATATAATGTACATTGTTTTTACCGTCACGCTTCTTGGGTAAGAAGGTTGCCAGACGCGGGTAATTTGTAGTAAGTTACAAAAATGAATCATTAAATTTTATTTAGGACGGACTTACACGGACGTATTTCAGTCAAAATATAGAATCTTTATATCGAATATAATTCTATTATATTGTTAATAGTTTTCATTATACAAATAAGTTTTTAATTTTTCATTAAAACTCGACACTACACTGTTGCTCAGTTATTACAGTTATAGTGCTGTATTATGAGAGTCGCAGGTTCGATTTTTTCATGTGATTTCATTTAAACTCTACTAGAATATATATTACAATAAAAATATATATATATCATATATATTCTCTTTTAAAGTAGGAAGTTAAATAATGAATTGAATGTGACAATTACTTCCTATCAAAACCATCTCTAATAACAGTATATTATATCATTATATATACAGATATATAAAACAATGATGACACGTCGAACATGATTCACGACCACAGGCTACCTAGGTTACAACTTTCATTTCCTGTATTTACGTAAAGGGGGGTATCCACTACGTTCGTGGACGTAATAATGTAATATTGTTTGCGAACACTGTAACAAACACGGTGTTCGCAAACAATATTTATATGGAAGTTTGTTAAAGGAGCGTGAAGCGCAACAGGTTTGTAAGCTTAGTGGATAACTACCTTAACGATAATTGGATAAATTTCGTATTATGATAGTCTTTAATTGTACAAGTTTCGACCAAACACCAACTTGTATCTTCTACGCATGGGAAACCTAACTTGCAAAATATACCATTTTGCGTTGAATTTTGCAATTATAGAGCGTCTTAAGCAATATGATGACTGGTTGGATATTTCACAATCATGATTGAAGCTAACGGCTGTGTGTTTCTATATATCCAATTCACAATCATCATTATCAACTCGTAAGCTCACCTGAGAGCATCTTAGCAGCCACAGTGAGGCTCTCTCCTCCCTGCATGTCTAGTTGTGCTGCGTGAACTCTCCCGAAAGCTCCACTGCCAATCAGGACACCGAGATGAACTCTGGATCTATTCACCTCCCATTCATCACCATCATCTAGCTGTAATATATTATTTTATTCAATTCAACACATGTACTAATTCATGTTAATGGCAGCCTAATAAATTTTTTAAATATGTTACTTTATATTATAGAGTAGCTGGCTATTCGATCTCGGGAAATAAAGAGTATTACGCGCATATATTTTATCCAACTTAATATATAATCTTTTTTTCACATAGGACAAATAGTTCCAGACATTAGAGCGCCCAAACAAACAAACTGTTCAGTCATATTAGCATAAACTAGCTGCTGCCAGTAACTTTATCCAAGCCCCAAGTACAATCATAAAATCATATGCCATATATCACTTGAAATTTATACAAATCCATAGAGAAAATTTGTTCATTTTAGGAATAAAAATAATATTTAATAAATATAACTATACCAAATACATCAAAATCCATTAATAATTTTAATTATATTCTGTATCTAAATTTGTTAGTTTATATAAAATAACTTTCATTTTCCAAATTAGTACGTAAGTGGAGTCGAGTCGAGTAACCCAATAAACTTTGAGATTTAATAAACTTCGACATATAAACCTTCTTGATAACGAGTGCTTTTCAAAATAATGAGTTTTTAGAACCATCAACTTATAACAGGAATATTGAACCAGGTTAAGACGTGGTTACTTTTAATGGAAATATTTATAATACAAAGAAGTTTATGTAAAAAATAATAAGGCGTATGAAGTAAGGGAATTTTTGATTATCCAAAGTTGTGACAATAAATAATCTAATAAGATGCTTTATGTAAATAAATGGCTGAATTGTAGCGCCATAAGCAATATTTATTATTATAAACAATACTCATTGACATTATATTATTTATCGAAGTTTATTTGAACAAAAAGAAAACCATTTCACATTTGTTTACTCAGATCATTATTAAAATGAGAACACGTAAATAAGAGTTATTTATCTTTCTTGATATTATTCTAATATTATAGATAATGTATTGTAATGTGCTAGTAAAATAAACATATAAAAAGCGATAGACATAAAACGGAATAATAATGTATTCTTGTATTTTATATACAATACCGTAATGTTAAATACTCTTGAATTAATCAATATTTGTTTTTATAGTGTTTTGTAGGAATTAAGGTGTTTTTTTTTATTGTTTGGTCACTTACTTAATATTAATAGGGCTTATAGTAAAGTTAATTCCCAAGTCCCAAAACTAACTTTTAATACAATAAAATATTTTATGGAATAATCAACTCGACTATAGTAAACTCTATAAGTTTCTGTCAAAATGTCTCAACAAATTAAATATAATTTGGATATGAGTAAGGTGAAGTCGTTCAGAAGTTACATACAGACCGCCAAGAATATATAAATAATAAATTCCCTTTCATCTTATACATTAATATCAGTTAAATATTTATACATATTATTGAAAGAGTTACCCCAAATTCCTTGTGTACATAGAGTGGACTCTCCTCTATCTGACCTCGGGTCGTCACGTCGCCTCTGCGGGTAAAATATAAGTATTATAAATTATAATTTTACTGGAAACTAACATTTTAAATACTTTTTAATGTGTTTCAAATATTATATCTTGTATATATATTTATTCTTGTATCTTGTATATATAGAATTATTACTGTGTCTAAATTCTTTAATTTTACCAATGAATTCCCCGCCAGCGGCGCTGCAAGCGTTTATATAAAAAAATACTCTAATTTTTGCATGAGATAATTGTAAACCAGAAATCTTTGAGGATGTAATCCTGGATAATCAAATGGTTGTTTACGTACAAAACGATCATTGTTTTTTTTTAATTCAATTAAAAATGTATATACATGAATATTAAACAAATATTATGTATAGAACATTCGTTTTTGTAGGTTTTTCCCGCCTTGAAACGGTTCAATCTTATATTTTTTGCACAACGTGAAGAGAAATTATTACAGCCTATGTATATGTAATCAAAGTATACTAAAACAAGCCTAGACAACCCATTTCCATATTAAGCAAAGAATCATGTAAATCAGACCATGTGAAATGCCTCCTACATGATACGGATCTAAAATTACATTATTAATTCAGTACGCTGTGAAAACATACTAAAAATACACAATATTTTACACAGAAATATTAATATATATATATTGCTTAATATTACTATTATTAACTACACAATTTCATCATATTTTTTGTGCAAAATACAGAATTAAGAAACAATGTCTTCGCAATACGTAATTCAATTAATTTGGAGTTAGTAGTTTTAAAATTTATTACTAAAGAATTATAACAAAATTTTCATTATAAATGACATGATCTTTAGTTATTAGCATTGTTGCTACACAGAGGGCAGTTTAAGTCAACCGTGCTGCCGGTGATGGGACCGTGTCGATAAAATGATATCGATGATCGATATAATTCTCAATATAAATTCAATCTTATGAATCTAATACTGTTCGAAGGATCTTTAAATTAAATCACTATTTAGTGTGTGTAGTAATTTAGATTGGTTCAAATCTCCAAGGCTTTCTAGATTTATTTTATAGCGTGGGAGGAATTCAACTCTCAATTCGCAGTCAAAAAGGTTAATCGTAATTTAGTTCTCTAATAGTACCATCTATCTAAGAGGTAATGCTCTCTAGTAGTACCATCTATCTAGGAGGTAAGGGTAATTCATTCCCATTATTTTAGTTTCATGTTTGAAATTAATTCATATGTTAATATTAGCACCCAAAATGATTTCGATGCGACATATTTTCATTTTCAATGTCAGTAATAAATTCCTTTAAACCATGTGGTCGTTAACACAATTTAATTAATTATCCTTCGAACTTAGTCTACTCTTATTAATATTCAGTATTATCAAGATTTTCTCACTCTTCACAAGTGAAGTCAATTCTAGGTATGTGTATGTAATAGTTTAAAATTCGTTCTTAGTAAAATATATATATCGATCTCAATAAAAACCAGTAGTCCATCCCTATAAGCGTGTCAAAGGTCATCTTTTCAGTGACGTAACTATTACGTAACGTGGTTTACCCACCGTTAGTTCACACGCATAAACAAATCATACGATATGAAAGCTTATTGTTTAGGAATAGAGTTCATTTTCATTCATATTTTGAATCAAAATTGCCCTTTTGCGGTCAGTGAAAGTGTTTTTTTTTTTAAATAGACCTTAATATGTTCAAATAGGGATATACAATACTGAAAATATACAATAGATACTACAAGAATTTGTTTATTGAATGTTAATGGATTTGCCCAGCCTTTGTTTTTTCTATACATTGGCCCAGCCTGTAAATATACTCTTTGTTAACTGTAAATTATGTGTTAGTATCTTAACGGTCTATAAAAAAATAGATAATAGATATAACGCGGTTTTGCTTGCGACATAAATATTATTAGGGCAACGAGTTTTATGAGTCAACATTAAAGAAACATATGTACATGTAATAAGGCTTCTATCAAGAAATGTATAAAATAAATTTTGAGTTAATTACCACTTTAATCGTTATCTATTATAAAAATGAATTATTTATAAGACCATCTGCCGTTTCAGGGAGCAATTACCGCCTTAATTACATAAACGTGAACGGAACGAACGAACCTACTTTGGTAAAAGGAGGCGATGAGTTCTTCTTAATCCCATACAAGTAAAGTTTGTACAATCCACATCTAGATCTGTCCCATTCACTTGCTCTTTGACTCAATATTGCAAACGATATGTTAAATTTATAAGCGGAAAGAGTTATATATAATAAATAATTAATATTTGAGTTTTATTTTATTACTAAAGAGTTTATGTCTCGTAATAAAAATACAAACTAATTAATTCACTAGTAACATTAATGTTTTTAAATCGTTCATTAATAATGAATATAAAAATATTAAAAACAACATAACTTCCAGCTTCATATTTGGTATTCCTATCAAAATATTTGTAGGGTGTTACGAAGAAAATAAAGTTAAGGAAAACAGTATAAAACAAATGTATATATATGTTCTTGTAGGAATAACAAATGAGTTTGTTATTTTATTTTCATTATGAAATAATAATTTCACATCCGGTTGAGCTAAAATATAAATTCCGGACTCAAACCTGAAATAATTAATGATTGCTAATTGTTACTAAATTAAATAGCTACTTGCGACTCGCTCACGTTGGAGACAGGAGTGAGCTAAATAAATGAAATTATGTATAAAAGATTTAACAAAAAACTAATTGAACAAACAAAGGTTTTGAATTATGATTCTGATGCATTATGCTTGGTATATTGCACTATCATCTGATAAGCGATTTCACGATGCACAATAATATAATGGACGTCGATTCACCGACTCCAGAATATATGGTAATATAACAAATATATCATAAAGTTTCATATTAACAACATAAGTCGTTTATTGGATCACTATATATCACTATAATCTTATAAGTTACACCGCAGTCAAAGTAAGTGTATTGCCGGACGATGCGCCGGCGCAGCGCTTTGTACGTTCTAGATCTGACCCCGATCCCACAATAGAAGGCGCATAGATGGCGCTACTGTTTCGCAATAATACGTCTCATGCTTTATTTAGTATTTATCAATGTTATTGCTTAATTTACAATTGTGTGTGTATTCCTTAATTTGCTGTTTATTTGAAATATGTTGTTTGAAATAAATTCGTAAAAGAAACACAAATAAACTTACTTTTATAATAGTATAAATATTATTTCAGACAGGACAAGCTCTTGGTTGTTGATATTTTGTTAATTTCAATTGATGTTTTGGGAATAAATTTCAATGTATTATTTCGTATCGTTTTCAAGTGTTTTATAATTGCAATAAGATAATAATATTTTTCATTGTTTTGGACGTTCAATCTACTATCCTAAATTATAAATAATTTATATAACATTTTAAGCTGTGTTTTTATTATAATTAAACGCTTAACAAACTCCGAGGACCGCGTTTATTGTATTTTAATTAAAATTAATATTTCCGTTAAATTATAAGAAATTAAATAACAATAGAAATTAGTTTACAAGTTTGTAATAAAAGCGCTCGATAGCGTGGGTGCTATTTATGTAACCGACCAAGAAAATAGGGCCTCAGTAATACGAGTTTTTAATCAATTAGTAAAACATTAAATTATATAAGCTTGTGTGAGTTCGTGTATTCTGTTTTTAGTAAATAATGTATTATAGCTTCAATATGCTACTTACTGGGTTTGAAGTTTTGCTTTAGAATTTATGGATGTATTCAGATCGTAAATAATAAAATGATATTTTATGATTTGATAGATCATTTATTGAGGAAGGTTATATAACCACCCAACCAGTATTAGAAAGTTAATTTTACATAATATACCAAAATATTTGATATACAAAATGGAGTAATGCTGTCCTCTTTAAGAGTTCCATCAGTTCTTTTAAACTGTAGGCCTGCTATGAACTCTTAAAATAACATTACAATTATATTAATCTCGAATTCCTACTAAATGTAATAAAAGTAATATTACACTATATAATAAAATATAACGTAACGTTTCGATAAGATTTTTTGATGACGTTATACTAAATTTTTAACTCACACCATGAAGTGTGTTAATATAATGTTTTTTTTGTGAAATTTTATCATTTTAAGAAAGCATCCATTCTTTTACATCACTAAGCAATAAAAATATTGTTATATAGAGCTGGTGATACGAATCAAAGTACCTAATATTATTGTAATGTAACAAAACTTCATAAAACTATGATAGTGAGAAATGATAACATTTTTAATGGCTTCAAATCAGGAGTGGGTTCGATTATGGACTGCGTGTATGTATTGTATGTATTGTATGTTAAATGTATGTGTTGATACATTCACCGATTTGTTTTTAGGTGATCTTGAACACACTTCACAGTGGTTCCATTCTCCCCAAGTAAGAATTTGATGAGAGACTTCCATGGGAATCATAGATCAAGACCACTCGAGTGGGCAGACGTTGACTGTCGACTCTATGGCTCGAATTTTAAAGCCGGTTAAGCTTGCTTTTTATCTCGGATTGGTTATAAATTTCTGTATCATATTTGTAACAGCTTATTTTATGCAAATATATATATATTTTTTTTATCATTTATACCAAAACTACCACCAAAATTTTGCTGTTAATTACGTCTGTTCTGTCATACCAATATAATATATTGTTAAAATTTGCAATTAATTAAATACATTCAAAATGCCGCCAATTACCCAGGCATTTATACCTTATGAATGCAAGTCATATGCTATTAAATTTAAGTGACTTTTATATAATGATTGAGAGTTATTTAAAAATGTGAAAGAGTTGTTTGTAAAAAGTGAATGGATGATTTTCTCAGCTTAAATGCATTTAACGGTCGAGAAGTTGGAACATCGTGTTAATGTCTTTTGACAAATACATACATATAATGATTTATAGCCCATATTGACGTTTACTATATATGTATTATTAGTATAGTGAGATTGTATGGGGAAGTTGAGTAACTGGTAACAACCAGTTCTAACTGGTTTAGTGTAAGCCAAAACGAGAATGAAGTCAAAGGCGTAATAATTTGCATAGATTTTAAGATTATTATTACGTTGGTATAGTTTACATCATAACAGATCTAATTACTTGTAAGTTGTCGTATCATTTAATAACATTTTAAACGAACCAAGGTACAGAAAATATATTAAGATACTCTTTAAGACACTATTTTGTAAATTAAATTTATTTCTAGATTTACAAGAAAAAAAAATTCTTGATTTCAGTTTTGTGATGTGTTTTTAAAGAAGGTCACGACCAGATTAGAATAGACAAAAAAGCAGGAAAACTCATTAAATAAATATTTTTTTTCATGTTTTTCATGCCGTCCTTTTTTATTTTCACATAAAACTTAAGGATCCAGTATAATTAAGTTATTCCGATTAATTCAAGAAACGTCTGTCGAGTACTGACCTGACTTGCTTCCAAAGCACTTTCTCAACCGGACACAAAGATGAGTCAAGTGTACATTCGAATCTTTTTTATCTTTTAGATCACTTAATGTAAGGATGATTTTTATTTCATATCTTTTAAATGCTGCAAAAGATGAATTACGAAATCATCTTGAGGCTTCAAATAAAGTAAAATGTAAATTACTATTATATTAATATCCTAAATATATAGATACTATACGTGTCTGTTGTCTGTCTGATGGATCACAGACTTGACATATTGATTAGTAATTATTTATAATTAGATTATATTAAAGTATCCAGGCCCTACAAGCATTAAATTAAGTGAAATTAATATTATATACTTAATACGAAACTTATATTATATTACCACTTAATTTGAAATAAGTTTTTAAAGCTTTAATTTAGTCCTTCAGAATTGATATCTAAGTAATGCCTAGCTCAGATACGAATAGTAACATATAAACAAACTTTGAAATGTCACAATGGGTTGAGAACGCACGAGTCTGTAATAAAATGTCCTGTATGCGTGCTTGAAACTAAAGTCCACTTTCTTGTGAGTCAGCTTTACGTAATAACTGACTTTATAGTAAACGAATACAATGTAAGCGAGTTACGTAATGTATCCTGTATGGTGTTTGGAAATGAACCGATTTATTGATACGATGATTCAACTGATACAATCGGTGTATGCGGATGGCATTAAAACTTTCTTTATGCCATTTAGAGGTTCAAATCGATTTTTTTTAATTTTGATAAACTTGACATGGCATTTTTTCGTTGTTATTTTTTCAATGTTACGTCAAGGTCAATATTTTCAAAGTTCAAGAGGTCGCAGGTTTGAGTCCTGTCCATGGTAATTTTTTAATATTTAATTAATTTAAAATGTTACTAATCATGTGACAGAAAATAAAAAGATGAAATTAATATGTATTTTATACTTTTTATATCCCGGTTATATATTTTGTCAGTATTCGGTACTGTCCTTTATAATAAAATTACCAATTCAGTACATTGTGTTGTTTTCAGTCTGTTCAATCTTACTTTAATTTGATTTATTACTTTATTACGCTTTATTTTATTATTTTTAAAATAAATTATATTAAAGTTATAAAAATAAAAACGGATCTTTTAATTACATTCAAAGAAATATTTAAACAACGTAAGATAATAATTACAACACCATTAAAGCCAATTACGTGTTAAAAAAAAAGTTGATTCTACCTAATACGTGCTACTCATCAGACCATAGTGGGTCGTGTCAAGATTTACAGCATTCTGTTTAGATTCTAGCCAAAGAAGCATAAGTCATTGATTGAATATTCCGACGGGAAATAAAATATCAACTATCACATCTTAAACATTTAATAAAAAAATATATTATAAGAGAAGGAATCATTTAATATAATAATATACAGCTATTTCTCGACTTCCATATGTCAATTATATTGAATTTACAAAAATAGATAATCGGGAAGTGAATAAACAATGAAACATCGCGGAAAATTATAAAGAAAGCAGTAAACAATGGATACTAGCGACTTAACAATCTTTACGCTCATTTAGAATGATTTTTATCAGCAATGATGATGCTATCTTACGAGATCTTTTTAATATATTTGTACATATATTTTTAATGAAAATAAATTATTAACATTATGTAATTATTAAAATTATAAATTGAAATGACTCAAATTCTCCTAGAGTTTGAGTCATTTCATCTAGAGTTTGAGTTAAATTTTAATCAATGAATAATATAATAAAAATAAAATCAATTAAATATTATAAAGGATTTCATTGATTAAATCTCATTTTAGGTTCTAAATGCAGTAAATAGATAGAAGTAAATGCTGTCAGGGTCAATGAACCTTTCAATGTGAGTGAAACTTCAACTGTATATACAATATCTTTAGTAAAAGTTAAACACGTGTTCCGGCATATATTAACTAACAATATAAATAAATACTTATAGTACTGTTTTAAACCTTTATATAACAGTTTCTTTGATATCTGATTGAATAGATTGTTTGTTATTTAATATGACTTTTAATCCATGATAAAAACGAAATTATATAAAAATAGTTTAATGAAGATATTAAGAGATGGCCGCGGGCAATTGGCAAAGTTGAAAAGATCATTTCATATTAAAGCCTTCATTTAGGCTTTTCTACAAGATAATAAAATGAAAGCCCTCTGGCAAAGACGTTTGATAGAATTATAAAAATTTAAACTTCAAAAATTATCTGACAGACCCTTTGGACGGTTTAATTAAAGTAACGTTTAAATATGAAAATACTTTAATAATAATAATAAAAACAATGATTTTAAGCAGTAGCCTAAAACGGTTTTTATTTGACAGACGTATAATTAAAAAAATAATCTAAGAAGGTTTTAACAAACATATATTCTTATTTCTAAAGGATTGCCTTTTAAGGTAAATATATGTAAATAATAGTTACTATAAACTAATCTACTTGTATATACCAAAATGAGGCCCTCTTCTGAATAATTGGTTGTGGTACCACCACCACATAAGGTCTTGACCATTTATCGTTAAAATGATTTATTGGCCAAACGGCAAAGAATAGGCCTATTAAGTAATTTACATAAGTTACGACGTCTTGTTATACCGAGAGTTTTTTAATTACGTATTATTCTTTTGAATTTATTTTTATCGTTTTTTTAGTTTGATATGTCTTGAGGTACTGATTGCTACAAAAAAATACCTAAATATGATTCAAATTTGATTAGTTTTTTGTTACATCATATCTTAAATAATATTATGATAAACTTCATTACTTACTACGGACTTAAAACTAAATTAAGATCCTCTTCAGTAACATAATATAACCAACAAAAAAAAACATTTTTCTAGTGTTCCAGATATCAACAAAAGCCAAGCTTTATAAATATAATAAAAGAAAAATCAAAAACAATAAAACATTCTTTATAATATTTGTCATAAAAATATTTTTTGTATACCTTAATTGTATTTTATGAAAAATAAAATGTCTCGTGACAATAGATTACTTTAAGGATTCATTTGACAAAACCCACACTTGCAAAAGAAAATAACGTTTACCTCATATACATTATTATATATAACATACCCATCTTATTATTTTCACAACATTCTTTGTCTCAAAAGACAAAAGTAAAATGGATAACAAATTGGCTACAAATTACTGTCGATCGGTTGAAATATTCTTTAACACAAAGATGAGAAATCATACTATACCTTAAAACTTATTCAAGACTTTTTAATACAAAAAAACTGTCTTAAAGAATATTTAACCAAATGAAATATCAGTCCGGAAGCTACATAGTTTCGATCAGTTTCTTTGTACAATAGGAAACGTTGTCGTGGAACGTTTCCTATTGTACAAAGTACTACTAGATATGAGACAATCAATTCTGATTTCTCGGAGGATCTATTTCAGACATATATGATGGATGTAGCGACAAATGAGCATATTTCATTATACAATCTAAGCGACACTATCACAACTAGCGTACATTGCATTGTATGGTGAAATAACTGTTAGTGACTTACCTAGTGTTTCTCTGACCGGTGGAGACTCGCTACTTTCCAAGGTCAAATAGGGTCATCAATAGGTCATTAGGCTGAGGAGACGATATTTACCTATCTATTTCAAGGATAACGGAAACGTTGTTTCAAAATCAATTGCCTTATTTTAAAACGCATTGGCTACTGTAGTTTTAGTTTGATAATAAATTAAATTGATTAAAGTACCGTGTATATTGTTTGGAAACATATAACGGTCTGGGAAGAAGTAACCCGTCCGGAAGCCGTCCTAAGTAAATTATCTCTACGGTAGGTGTCCCCGTGGTTGCCACGTATCCACGTAAATTTGCGGTTCAAACACGAACGATTCCTGCAAACGTTAAAACCGCGATGTGTTTTTCTCATTCGTCTGTCGCAGATATCAGGGAAAGGTGGATGCTAATTTGAGTAATGTAACATTCGTGAACATTTTGATATAATTTGATTTACTATGACGTATATCGTGTTTTTTAATCTGACTTTGTGGTAACTAAACATTAAATATAAGTAGCAGTAGAAAATTGCGGAAAATTGAAAATTTTCGGTCCACGCAAACTCTAACCCATAGTGTATAAATTAAGCGGATATTAAGATAAAATACGTAAGAAATAACTAGTAAAGACATATCTTTTTCAATTTCCCATTTATTTTAATTCAAGATTCAGCAACTTCTATTCAAAAATTATAATATTTAGTAGTTATTTATATTTATTTTATCTACTTCAAAAGCTATTGCAAAATGTTGAAAATATTTCTTTATATCTTCAATGCTCATGAATTGAAGGACGGTACTTTTACATTTTAATATATCTGTAAAGGGACATATTCTATTGAATCTGTTATCACAACAATCTTCTTTATTAGACACACAGACAGACAGACGCTGCTGGTTTCTCTTACCTTAATTTGACAGCAGCGATTTCTAATTTCTTTTTTATTGGAAAGTAAGATAATAATATCTCGATATATAAAAATATCCAAAACAATAGAATATATATTTAAATTTATCTGTAAAAGGTTACTTTAGTGCAAAATTCAAAATAAATGGCAGATACCTTACATATTTTAGTAAGCTCATAAATTGTATTAAGAAAACTACTTTTTTATGTAAAATACTGTTTTCGTTATATGTGTTTTATGTGGTGTTAGGAAAACAAAAATGATTACATCACTTAAAATTTCCGATGCGCCCGCGCAGCTGATATGTAAATTAAGCAATTAATAATAACAAACAGCACATGTCAGAACTTGTTCCTCTTACGTAACAGATGCTTTTACCAATTTTATACAAATTTGAACTTTGTGCATATAATTTTAGGGTCGTATTGTTAGTTCATATATTTTAAGTAAATTGTGAACAGGTTTGGTCAGAGCGGTGAAGAGAGTGAGAGTGGTACCACTATGTGCTTTCGCTGTATAAAAAAGGACTGGATCTATTTTCTACCTTATCCTAAAAGGTATAAGGTACATTTTAAGATAAAGATACAACGAAATTGTGTATGGCTAATTACCATACATGCGTCGTGAATTATAGTATAGGAAGCTTGAATATTTTAAAGACAACTATATTTATTATGTTTTTTAGGGCTTAAAAATAATATGTATGTATTATTATTTTAAAATATTTCATATCTAATAAAATTGTGTCCTAAATTATTTATTAGAAGTATTATTTAACATATCATTATATATTTTACATATTTCATGTTTTTTTGAGACCGAGTTTTACATTTTATAAAAAACTTTTTAACGTTCAAAAACGAAAAATTTTACAGATATATTTTTTCTGTACCATCCACTACATTTTATGATTAAAGTCTTCGATCAAACTTGTGATGTAAAAATACAAAGCACAGAACAGAATTGTGATGTTACAGAATGATATATCGTGTGTCATAATATATTAGTCATTATGATTAATGGTCGGGAAGAGTGCGCCTGCGCAGCTCTTGATACGCAAAAGGTTAATACGACCATTAAAAAAACTGTATTGAAATTATCACTTTATCGCGATTGATATAAACTTCTGAATTTCTTTCGTGCAAACTAATTTGATTGGTCGTGAATTATGGAAGATTTATCCCAAATAATAAAATTATTATTTTATAATAATATTTTTAGAGTTCAATGCGTTATTATTTGTAAATCAAGTTTAAGATTTAAGATAAAATAATAGTAGTACAGTTGTAGTGAAATAAAAGGACACAATTGTACTACATTTTCTTTATAATTGTTTTTCACACAAAAACATTGCAGATGTGAAGTATAAAAAGATCGCAGCTTTGGACAATGTAAGACGATATTCAAATTGGATTGTATTACAATACATATGAGAAAAACAAGACGTCATCTGTAATATTGTAATAAGTTATATGATATGGAGCGCGAGAAAATACGTATAATAAGTCTTTTGAAATAAGTTTAATAATACTATAATTCAATAGATTAAAAAGTTTATTTATACTGCTGTTATAAAATATAACTTGAATGCACTGTTTTGTTAAAAGTTATTAATTATTTTAATTATAAAACTTACAGTTTCATAGATTGTGTAAGTCGATGCTCAAAGTTCGACGCCCCTTATACCTCCGTCTCATTAAACGTTGCAATATTTACGAACTGTGTTCAGTGGGATTACAAATGACACTTGAATGGGCTTTTATGAACGGGCTAATTATTATTCTGTGTTTAGTTTAAAAGCTGGGAAAGTTAAGTCGTCAATTGTGGAGCTATTTGCGTTTGTTCGAGAACAACGCATATTTTACAATCGTATTCTTCTATTGGAATTTTGTAAAATAATAATACTAGAATTACGTACAACTATATTAATAGTATATTATTTAGCTCTTATACCATTGTAAATGTTTGAGAATAAAATCTTTTATATATTATTGTGATTATTATTATATAGTTAATAATATTAAATCTTTGATGTGTATGATGAGTTATATTTCAAATGTTATGCAATGAATTGTTTAGTGGGTGCTTTTATGTAATAAAAATAACTTTTACTTTATGTTTATTTTGTAAGGAACATCTTGTGTTATTATGCAAGTGAGGTCACTGTCGTTGCGTAACATTGGTGAAAACTTAACTTTCTATCACATATGAGAGTCGAGTGACTAGTGCTAATAGAGTCAGTGTGAGAGGTCACGATAAATCTTGTGCAATATGAAGTGTGCTTTACCACTTAGTATTCGATTTCGGTTTTTTCTATTTGATTTTCACATTATTATTTGACATGTCTGGGTTTTTAGAGAGTTTGTTGTTGAGAAATGAAAAGATTGAAATTCGTTTGTTTATCGATTTTTTATGCAAAAAGATTTATAATACAACTATAATTAGACATTAAAATTACTATTTACATAAATACATTTAGGCACCGTAATTTTTTTCTCTACTTATAACTAGAATTTGTCGCCGGCAGAGCAGGTATCACAAGTTGGCACGGGGGGTGCGGCTTAGTAAGGGCCGGACTGGCCGGGGGGGCCGTATGAGGAGCTGACTCCAGAGCCGGAGCCGTGTCCACCGGAGATGAGACCACCGCCAATACCACCGCTGGAACCGCCATGGCCGCCGATGCTTCCACCGCCAATAACACCGCCGATGCTACCACCAGACAGACCGCCACCGGAGATTCCACCGATGCTACCTCCGCCAATACCACCGCCAATACCACCGCCGATACCACCGCCGATACCACCTCCAATACCACCTCCGATACCACCTTCCTTCTGGGTCTTGTACTTGATGAAGTATACTTCTGGTTTTGAGGGTTGAGTGGGGGCAGCAGTGGGGATGGTGATGTCGGGTTGTTCGTCGGGTTTCTTGACCAAGACGTAGACCAGGGTCTTCTCTTCGTTTTGGGCTTGAGCGGGGATGATGGGGGCAATTGGTGCGGGAGGTGCTGGGGCCTTGATGAAGATGATCTTGTAGTGCTTCTGGGCTACGCCACCACCGCTGATCACTTGTGGGCGTTGTTCTTCAGGTTCTGGGGGAGGAACGTGGACGTAGATGTGCTTCTGGACGATAGCACCACCTCCGAAACCACCTCCGGCACCACCTCCAAAGCCACCTCCGAATCCACCGCCGCCGCCGGATGAGAAGCCACCGCCGCCTCCGGATGAGAATCCACCACCGGACGAGAATCCACCGCCGGATGAGAATCCACCGCCAATGCCTCCTCCGATACCGCCGCCAATACCACCGAAAGAGCTGGAGCTCAGACCACCGGAGGAGAAACCACCGTGTCCGCCTCCTAGACCACCTCCGATGCCTCCTCCGATGCCACCGCCATGGCCACCTCCAGGTGCGTTGTAGGAGTATCCCGCCTCGGGTCTTGCCGAGCCAATAGCCGCAACGGCTGCTAATACCTTTAATAGAAATAGAAAATTAAATTTATACTTTTATTCCAAATTTTACTCAATTGAAATTTATAAAACTTTAGAATTTATCGGAAATCGCAAGATATCTAGCAATAAAATTGCCGGTTGTTATTTTGTTATACATAGCACTGGAACTTCCTCAATACAATTGTATTGATTTGATCGGATTGTTCGCAAGCACTGAGTCACAATCCTACAAGGAAGCACGGCTCCCGGGTCACACGGGTCACAACACTTTCACTGCACGGATACCTACCAAGAAGGCTTTCATGTTGTCTCACGGAGTTCTCGTGGTTGTGTGATGCTCTGTACCTGGCTCTTGTGGCTTTTATACAGACGGCCCGTCGACGCCTCTCTCCCTGACTCTTCCTAACATTCGGCCTTCAGGCCATATGAGAATTATGATTTTAATGACACCCGTCCAAAATCGCCTTTGGTGAAAACAATGTATATTTTCGGTTATCACTCACTTTCACGATCACATAAAAATATTTATTGTCATATAATTCACTGTCTTTATAAATTATTTACTTGAAAAGTAAATTGTAAAAATTCACCAACGCGAATAAGTTGCTGTAATAGAAAATAATATAAATAATATAAACTTAATAAAAAATATTCAAATAACATTATATTGTATATAACTAGTATATTAGCATTATATAATCATTACAGTTATAAAAGACTGGAAAATCTTCTTAATCTCCTTTAACATACTCCGCTCCGTTAAAATGGTTTTTGTTACGTCAAATATTTCTCATTTAAATGCTTAAATCCCATTGTCAATAGTAGATTAGCATAAATTATATTCTAACTGATAATTTATCATTTATTTGACTTGATTTCTATGCTCTATGTTTCATTCAAGATTTTTATTTAAAAAAAATATTTAATGTTCACAATGTTGCTATTTTTTAAGTGTTACTACTTGAATATTAAGAAATCTTATTAATTAAACAGATGTTATTGTACGTTATTTATCTAACTCTATACAATTTAGAAATACAAATGTTGTATTTCTAAGGTCAATTAATACACTTATATCGTTTCTGACCCTCATGTCATATGGGGTCAGTGTTAAACGTTCTCATCAACAATCAAATTGTAATTATTATTTTCATGAACATCACCAATAATAAGGTTTTCTGTTATATAATTAAGAGGTTATATCAACTTTTTATTATATATATTATTAAATAACTGGTCTTAGATTAAAAATAAAAACGGACTGTCAGTGTGATATTCACATAAACAGGTAATAATTTCTTAATAAAATTGTATACTACCTGCGAAAATTGGTACGTTTTCGACAACTGAAAAATATACATTATTTGATCTTGACATTACGTAAGACGTGAGAAGATAGTGTGAAATTCACCTCTGGAAGTAAGAGGTCGAGTTGGAAATATATTTCGATAAGATGACGATACAAATATGGAGTTCAATATACGCTGGTAATACTTTCACGAATATTTAAATATTGACCGCTCATAATAACGAATGTAAATATCATTTTGAACGTCACTTTGATTAATTAAATATTACAGCAGATCGTCGTCGTCGTGATGGAATGTTTTCCGGTTTTTTGGAATTAAGTTTACTTGGGAAAATAAATTTTCTCGACCAGTCGTTTCATAAACGAAAGAAGCATAAAAAATAAAACAAACTTTCCATTCGATATACTCGTAACTTGGGACGAGTGGTACAGTAGTTTAAAATAAACAAGTATTTTTTATTATTATCATAAACCATTTTAAATCTGTCGTTGAACGAATGAAAAATATAATCGGTGAGAGTGAATTTAAGAAACTTAAATATGAAATATTATAAATACACTTATATTTGTTTAATCTGTACCATTCATCTAAGAAACAATAACCTCCGGCGGAAACGCATCTATAAAGCTTAAGTTATAAAAGTGTTTAAACTTTTTTGTGGTCGCTTTCATTTTGAACGTCTCTTAAACGTTGTTAATAAGATTAAAACCAGTCAAGTTTAAATGACAATATTATAAACGGAACAGAGAAAGGGTATGAGTTAAGTGATTTTGAGCATGTGTGAGTGTATGACGATAATAATTAATATTTGATTGTGCTTAGTAAAATATAGTTGATTTACAAACACATCTGTTGTTGTTTTAAACAGTATATTAGGAAGAGATTCCTGTCGTATTTATATTTGGTTATGTTTTTTGTGTATGAATATTTACTAATATTTTAAATATTGTACAAGGAATAATAATAATAATAAGGAGTTAATTGTAATATATTAAAAAGTGTCGAGTATTAGGATTTTCATGTTTGTTATTTTAATACAGATTTTAAAACGATCTCGAACCTTGACGCCGAATATTTATTCTGTGGAGTTTTTAAGTTATTTACATAAAGACGTACAAATAGAAAGTAGACAGACATACGAGTTAAATTGCAAATACTAATTGCGTTAGATTTCAAGGAAAGTGTTTATAAAGCTAAGGTGATATTTATAAAAGTTCTCGTATTCTTTGCCAACTGAGGAAAAGTCTAGATATAACTAGAATTAAAAAAAAGCAATATTCGTTTTATTAGATTCTAACGTACACGTAAAAAGTTTTGATTCCGCGTCATATAGTATTCTGTAATCCAGAACATAAATAGCGTTACAGAAAAACCAACACACAATGGAAAATTTATACGTCATTTCAGCTTCAACAAGAAACAAACTATTCATATAGGTAATATATATTTTTTGGATGATTAATACTATAGGAAAATTAATATTTATTACATATAAATGATAATCAAAAAAACAACATGAGCGGTTACACGTGCGACAGTAAGAATAAACTTTCCATTTTCTAAAAAGGACGAGTGCGAAGTATTTTTAATTAAAACATTTACGTCATTGTTTGTTTTCAATCTTGTGTTCGTGGAAAAATATAAATACACATGATGTTTTCCCAAAAAAAAAGAAAATATTATTTTTTACCCAAATTACAGAGAATAATTCTTCACAAACATATAAACAGTTACAAAATAAAGTAAAATGTAAACCAATGTGTATATCATAAAGTGTTGTGTGGTAATCGAACCCACAACCTTTAGTTGAGTCAGGGTCACTAACCACTAAGCCAGCGGGCCAGTCAAATTGAATCATGGTTCGTACGATGATTAATAAAAATATTCATATATAATAACAATTGCTTCAGCGCAATACATGTCGCAACCTGCGTCTCTCCTTTCTTTTCTAACGATGATTACAAATATTTTGAAATCTTCATGTTTAAGTTATAAAGCCATTGGTTGGGTCAGATTTTATCGCTGTTATTGTGAGAGATAATTTGTTTTCTATATTGCCTGCCTCTTTTATGTTGAATATTTTATTTATTTGTTTAAAATTAATGATACAAATAAATATCAAAGTACATATATACAATAGGAAATTAAGGCCAAAGGATAAGTAATTTTAATAATAAATTCATATATTAGGATTATTATAATTGAAGTTATATTTACAATTAATTAAATATATTTAATAATTTATGATTATACAAGTATCCTCTTGTGAAAGAGTCAGATATTGTCATCTTATATTAAAAGGTAATCTGTTCAAAGAAAAGTTTTTATTTGATTGCTTAATGAAACAAATTACAAAGAAATTTCTATTAATAAAAGGAATCACTTTGTGAATGTACAGGGTTTAGATTAAGATCTAGTTAGATTAACAGACAGGCACGGACTCGGGGAGTTGTTGATTTATATACATTTATATATATTTTCCATAAGAATATAGTAATATTAGTAATTCACACTGTGTTGCATTTATTTTGGTATAGCTTCATTATTTCTTGGTTATAGAAGGGTTTTTTTTGTAATATATTTAAAACATATTTTTAAAAAATCTACTCCCTCAAAAAAAAAACTATTCCAGAAAACGTTTGACAGTACGTTATGGTGACAGAGTGGGTGCTTCATGACGTGATATCTTGGACTAATAAGTTGGATTAGTTTGATTTGGACTCCAAGGCAATGATGTGATGTATTTTTAAATTATAATATTTATTAATTCTAGTATTATTCAATATTGTTGTTTAAACTGACCATATTTTTATACAACTTTCACTTCCAATATTTTATCATATTAAGTCTGGAACGTATAAAAATCGTATCGTATAGTGAAATATAAAGAATAAAGAGAGCTAATATTATATTTTTTCTCATAGTTCCAACTAAATTCTATAGTAATCAAATATTACAGACGTTCACTTTAAAACAGTGGTTATGTCACACATAAGCTTTTGTCTATTAATGCGTTTCAAATCAGATGCTACCGTAATAGAAGTTGTATAACAACCTATTTAGATCGACTTGTAATGCGCGGGCGCAGGTTGACGTGCGTTTATATTCAAATCACGGATTATGATATCGATGCTTTACGGGAAATATCACACAGCTGTGTAATGTCTTAATTGCATAGATTATATATATATATATATATATATTTATACATTTATTCCGCATTTATTTTATATATATTTTGTTAAATCATAATATTTAATATGGTCACATTTGCATGAGAGTAAAAGAAAGAGGAAGAGAGGATGAAAAAGATGGTATCTCCAGGATGTGGTGTGTTCTCGTATCCGTAAGAGACTATATAAAGAGAAGAGAAACTAAAAAGGTTTTACAAGAAATTTGTTTAAAACTCCTTGATGTGGTCTCACTTTATATTCATTATATGCAATAAATATACAATATATTTATTATTAACTTAATATTGAATTGAGTTTGAAATGTCTTTTATAAGAAGTGGATTGTTGAAAGGCATCTTTTGAGTTACTTAACAGTTGTGGACTGCGAAAAGACAATAGAGTAGTATTATTAGAGAGGCGTGTTTTTAGTTACGATTAATTAAACATTGAAATTATCAAGATAGACTGTCTGTTGACTGCTTTATGAATAAAAGTTAAAATTCAGTGGTGGCTTATATTTAAGGTATACTTTAATCAAAAATACTATATACCACATTTGATAAAATGTACATAAATGTATATAGAGAAAAGTATTCATTTTCAATCCAGATGTTTGATTATTCAGTTTAAAACCCAAAAATATAATAATTTCAAGTTTCTAATCCCACACATTTTATTATAACAATAAAAATACCGTCATAAACTTTTACGTAAAAAAAAAATGCCGCAAGAAACCAGTTTAAAATTTTCGACCCACGATAAGGTCTAAAACAAAGATGGCGACTCTCACAGTGGTTTTGTGGTTATTCTGTAACAGTAGAAAGGATAACCAGGAAACATTAAATGTAACATCAAATTTGTGTCCGTGTGTTCGTGACGCAACTGGCTTTGACTCAAATTATTGTAATAGTACGTATTATCTAATAAATGTAATAGTAGGTGGTGTTCAGGTCTATGGTTGCTCGATTTCAAGATTCTTATTTAAATTACTAATATTATATTTATTTCTACCAAACGTATAATTATATATTTGTCTTACAACGAAATTATTGTTTCAGCATATAATTCATTCGACTTAGACATTAAAAAATATTCATATTAAGTTTAAATGTTGAATATAAATTTACGCACGTTTTGACGTTTCTTGCCCAATAAAAAAATACAGAAATGTTTATATATATATATATTTCTTTACAAATATGGTCAAATCAGAAATATGAATTAATAATACTTATGCATTATTAATCGTCCATCTAGTTTCTGAATTCGTCTTATAGAAGCGGCACCGTCACTTTGGAAATCTGATAATTGCATCACATTTCTAGAACAATAAACAACTGCCCGCTCTACATCGATCGCTTGAACTTATGCCATTTGGTAGCCTTAACCAGGTCTGAGAATTTTCGACATATTATAATATCAAAGTCTGTTTGTCCGTTAGTTTATAACATTATTTCTAAGCGTTACAAGTATAGCCTGTATACACATTTTTATTGTTTTTATAATTTTTTTGCAAACATAGATCAAAAATAGTTTTGAATTAATCAGTCCATAGGTATATATATAGAATAATATTTGTATGATTTTCCTTGTTTCGTTCCTAGATAACAGAGGTTTGTTACGACATGTGCTGACTCCAACCGATCCTGAATTAGTCAAAACATTTTACAAATTCGCGTTCGGGTTCATTCGTACTCTGGCGATAGTTCGTTATATCCAAGAATAAATACTCAAGCATTTTAAATATTACTATAAAACTTCGACAACAGTGGTATTATAGGCCTATTGAGTTACTACAAATATAACCAATATTCTATTCTTATCTGTAATACTATTTCCAATACCGAACTGACAATGGTATTAAGAAACATCGTTCTTACGAAGTAAATCCTGAAGATTTTCAAAAGCCGATTAGCTGGCATGTAATTGACCCTCGACTATTTTCTTGGCTGTACGCTGGTTATATAATATGTCACAAGGGTCATATTATTATGAGAAATATAAAACCATACCTATTATATTTACGGAAATACACCCTAGATCTTATGACTTCCTTTAATTCTAGTATTTATCAATGAGAATGTATTTATTTCTAGTATTTATATATTTATAATGAAATATAAATAAATTATATAAATTGGAAAGTTATCGACATTTAAAACTTTCGTATTTATATTATGAACGGGTAAGGTTAGTAAGTTTGTGTATGTATGTACAGTAATCTTCTTAACTATCCGTTTGATATTTAGAATGGATCTTCTGAGTCGACATGTGGTATATTATCCCGTTTAGATCAAAGAGTTTTTTTGTGGGGACCAATTTTGCAAAGTACGTCGCCGAAAAAACGGTCGAACCAATGCGTTTCTTACAAACATTGCCTTCTGTAGTCGACGCGGACAGAGTTACAGACACAAGTTATTTTTAATAATATGTTAAATCTTTGCTATCAAATTATAATTAAAAATCTCGATCATCTTGAGGCCAAATTAACATTATTAAAAATGTTTTTAATTGTGTCTGTGATAAAAAGTTATTATTAGTTTTTGTAATTAATTTTCTATTAAATTTTACGTTTAGTAAAATTTTAAGACCATTTAGACACATTTGAGCCATGATCTTAATATTTCGAATAACTTAAATATTTAAGAATATCTACTAATAATTACAAAACCTATAAAAGTCAGTGCAATCTGTGAGAATGTATTTTATTATACGAGACATCCGTTTATTGAGACATTTGCGAATTAGTATTTGATAATACATTTATTACACAAATAAAAACAAGTTTTGCATTTTAATTGAACAAATAGAGTCTAGACGGCTCTAAGTAATTTTTAACTTTAACATGTGTTTTTAAATTTTCGACAAGATACAGGAATTAGATTATTTTGTCCATTTTACAAATATAAATCGGAATAATATTAATTAAAAGATGTTAAAAAAAATGCTATCCGTGACAAAAAATATGATGCTTCTTTTAAATATTCCAAATTCCAATTAGAAATCATATAGTCTTTAATAAACAACAAATATATTATTTATAATATAATTAAGATCAACTTGTACATAACTTTATAATAACAAACGAGTTCTATTCAGATTATTTTATAATGAATTTGGATTACAAAACAAGTTGAATGAACTTATACGATACACTAATTTTGTTAGTTGTTTGTCTGTTTTGGAAACTTAGGTTATTAAAGTTTATATATTATCTGTTATACAAGTATTTAAATAATACATCAGACAATATAAATGAACTAGAATTTATATAGCTATTTTGTATAAATAAATATAAATGGAACTAAATATTATATCCTAATTATTTATGTAAACTACCCTGAACCCAAGTTGATTAAACAATCGGCAACAGAACAAATACTTTCAAAATAATTTGTGCTATTGTTATATGTATTACCTAATAATAGAGTTTAGTTTTCTGTGAGGGTTATATTTACATAATTTTACAGTTCAACGAAACGGTTTTCAATGTTTGATATGTTTTGTGACTATTCATATGGAATTTATGATTATGTGGCTTACTATTATTAATAAATTTGTAAGGAAGGGTAATTTACTTAGTTATTTTAGTATAAGTTAGGATTAAAATTTATTGTTGTATAATTTAAATCTATCTTTCTCTCGCGGCCTCGCCTAGCACAAATTATGTATGTATGGCGTCATGTAAAACTTTAACACTTTAAGAGATCTCTCAATCCATCTTTAGTGAGTGCCAACATCATAAAAAGTCAAAATGTCAAGTTTCTAGGCCCAATAGCTCAATGTGTTGATAGCTCAGTCAGTTGTATATTGTGTTGTATTTATTTATAACCTTTAACAATACATAACCCCCCCCCCCCCCTATATGTAATACCCACTATATTACATATATTACACAACGTTTCTTTTGGATGACTCGTTATTTTATATACCTATATATTTTTTAACACCTTTTTTTTGTTATTTTTTCAACAGAACACTGAAAAAAAGAAGACTTTCTTTTTTAAAAATAATCTCATTAATTCATTTTTAAGAACAACCTTTGAAATGTGGTTTAATTTTCCCAATTTGCATATAATACGATTATGAGACTAACCTCCCAAATACAAAGAAAACAAAAATTGGATTCCTTGTAATATTTGGGAAGTTGTAACATTTCAGCTCGTACCTTATTAAAAATATTTGTATCTAACATAATTTAATATAATTAAGAAAGTTCAATATATATTATTGTATCATTACTAACGTTTCATTTTTAAAAAATATTAGGTGACTTTATGACCAAATATTATTAATTTCATTTTATATAAACTTATATACAGTTAAATCGTGTCTGGTTAATACATTGCATTAAGAATTTATTAAATTTCAATACATACTTAATTAATTAATAATTTTGGAGTTCAAATCGTCTTTATTCATCAAATTATTAAATACTTATTAATTAAATTAATATTACTTTATACTCGTAAATATAAATTTGATAAAATTTAGTATAAAGTAGAGAGTCACCGATCTGTATTTGAGATTATATAATTCCTTGTAATTATACAGTTTGTTTTATTAATAGTATAGTATTGATATTATAATTTATTTTCAATGCCTCATGGTATATAAACCATAAAATAAATGGAAAGGAAGGATACAAAGGAATAAATATGCTAGCAATAAAACATATGTATTCTAAATGGAATGTTTAGAGATTTCTCTTTCAATGTATTGTTGAAGGAGAGTTAATTATGTACGCAAACATCTTGCAGAACTATCCGTCTTTGTGTTTCTAAATCGCTACTTCTGCTTACAAGAAACTTTTCTCGCATACTAAATACTGATTATATCTTACTTCGTCCTTTCTCAAACTAGCCGTATAGGCAAGTAGGACTCTGATTGTTTGCCGTATAACTTTAAATATATCAGTTCTTCATTGTAATGAATCATCTATTAGTATTGAAAGCCTTTTTACTTGTATATGTCTTTATTTATTATATATATATTGTAATTGTAATTTAGCAGTGATACATTATAATTCAAATAAACTCTTTATTCTTTTATAAACTTTTTATTTCTTTCACTCTAAAGTGAGTGAAAGAAATAAAAACTTGTTTTTATTTCAAGAAATTATTATATGGCTTCCATTGTCATTTGTTTTATTATATATTAGAATTTACATAGACATACTACATACACAGTATAATTTCACACAACTCTATAATTGTATTCATGTTAATAAATAATAATAAAAAATGTACGGAACAGACTAATATTTTTTTTTAAAGCATTACGGGGTCATGATTGAATCTTTCACCTCTGACTCGCGGCCGCAGACTCAGTAAAAGTTGTTTGACATATAATTTGCAAATCTACCTACTAGCCTAGACCACGATATTCACAACTCAAATAAACATAAATACATTCGTACAAATATACGTATATATGTATTATTTACTATAAAATATTATTCACAAAAATAAGTTTAATACAAAAGCGAAAATAATGAAGTGTCTGTATTCTTATAATGTAACGTCAAGTCCGGAGCTGTCAGATAATTTAAGTTCGATGAACAAGGAAGCTGCTCCTCTCACCTCAAATCATTGCGATGCTGTCCGCATCTCTCTAGAATGTTACTTTCTAAACGGACAACGAAATCAACTTTGAGAATTTTATATATATTTTCATTTAAATGTTGCAATTTTTTTATCAGATCATTTTATTATTATAAACATATTTATAAATATTCATTTTTTTTAAGAATTATAATATGAAAAAGGTTTTGTTTCATGGTTTCGTAAAATTATTAATTAATTCATTTAATAGTAGGAAAAAACTACTTCCGAATAATTAACTTAATTTGAATTGAATGTTAGTAAAGATGTTCAAAAATATGTATTCCATGGAAATATATTATATATATTATATGAAATTCAATAATATAATAACTTCAACTTTATACTCTTATATATATAATAATAGCCCATGTTTTTTAAAGTTTCACTTTCGAAATCATCCTATGACCTTTAATTGAATTCAGGTCGAACAAAAAAAAAACATTCATGAAAGTAAATATTGAAAAAATAGGCTTCATAGTAATTTAAAAAAAAAAGTTAACCGGGATCCTTTTAATAGAATTTAATGACTCAAAAACTTTATAAGTCCACTTTTCTGTGATTGTTTATGATTAAATTAATTAATTCATGAACTTTAAAGATAACAAATGTTTCTTTTTTATAAATCACGAAGAGTTTCGTAAATCGTAAAAGATTAAATTTGATTATCAATATGAAATAATTTCATAAAGAGAAGAAATAAATTCAAAAATTTCGAAACTACACAATAATGGAGTAACAGTTACTGTGTCAGGGTTACGACGCTGTGTTTGTAAAAAAATTTCAAATTACAACTCACTGAGACGTAAACATATAATATGATGGTTTCGAGTGATTTCGTTAATGGAAAATTTATCTGATGCTTTTGGAAATTACATATAAGTTACATGTGTTCGTATCTCGCAACAAATCTAGTTTTTAAAACAATATTATTAAAATAAATTAAAGTTGCAATGGTAATAAATAAACAGTATAAACTCTTCTTAGTATTCTTATTTTGTAGTTATTGAAATCTTCTACGAAATAGTATTGCATTTTTATTATTTACAGCTATTGAAAAAATGGGTTTTCATAACGACTGGTACTAAATAATAAATAATTTAATTGTTAAAGTTAGATTAAAAGATATTAAAGATAAATATTAATATCAGGTAAATATAAGATATGCAATTGATTATATTAAAAAGTTCCACTGCTATTTGCATACAACTGTATATTTTAATGCTCATAAAATGAATTTATTTGTCCGTTATTACATTAACATAATACAGAAATATCAGTTTTTTTTTCTGTATAATTTTCTCTTTTGAAATGTTGATAAATATAATATTAACATTTTGATGAAAGGAAAACCCTTTTGATAATTGAATATCACATACAATATTTATCCTATTTTATTTTTTGAACCGACATTAATTTGAAGACTGTTATTTATAAATTAATATAATATGTAAGGTTTGATAAAAATAATAGATTCATACAATACTAAATATTTTTTTCATTTACAAATTAGGAATTATTTGAATAAAATCAATAATGTACTCTTATTAGAAAAACTTAGTGCTCGTCTGGGAAAGCATGGATTTATATTTCCTAATGAACCAAAACATTACCCTGAGGTAATATATATATATATATATGAGCCTACCCTCATTACATGTAGAGTTCCCATATTTGCAATACTGAAAATCACAAACAATATTAAATCTAATATAATATATTACATAAATTTTCTGTCACTAATACAGTAAGTGAATAAGTAATTACTTATTTTAATAAAGTTATAAAGTTAGGGAGTTATAGCTAAAAATGCAAAATTTACTTATGTATTTTTAAAATTCCTCAAACTTTATCGAAACATTATTTATTTAAAATAAAACTTTGTTTAAATTTCACATACTTGATATACTGATGAAAAGAAACTTAATAAAAATACTTTTAGTTTCTGTTTGAATTTGCTTATCATGTTAAAAAAAAAATAGGAATTTCAAAATTCTCAGTCAACTCTACCTCTCATTGTATACAATGATAGTTTTAAAGAGCATTCCTTTATAATATAAAGTGATACTAAATGTGTTAAAGTATGTAATCTTATTGTTTCTCACAATTACGTGGTGATTTATTTAAATTGTAATATTAATTGTTTGATACGTTTTGAAACTTTATCTCTGTTACAAAACACATTGTCTCGGGAAATGGTGAGAATTTTTAATACCTAAGTGTCTTTTTTATATGCTCTTAAAGACAAGCATACAAGCTATTTTTTGGTAAATATATTTTTATATTTTTTTTATATTTTTTTATCACTCATAATTTGAAGCCTATACGAGAACTTAGAAAGTAAATAATACCGTTAATATAATATATATAATAAATCCATTTTTATTTAATATCTTCGTGCAGAAAGCTAAATAATATTGTTTGTATTTATATCAAATACTTTTCATAGCGAACGAGATAGAGTTTATTTATCATTTGTAAAACAAATGAATACTTTTTTTTTTTGTGATTGGGTGACAAGCGAGCAGACGGTCCACTGATGGTAAATGATGTCGTCCTAAATGGAGGGATGGCAATAAGGAGTGACAGGAGTGGAACACAAAGAGAGAAAGAGATTAGGTTTTGGCATTAGACTCTCATTTACCATCGGACACAATTATCCAAGCCACAGGACGCTACTATCACCCTTAACGAGAAAAATGATTCATTTAGGATCTACCATCTAAAAAACTTTTAATCTATTGACTGATACTTTATGTACAAATAATGAACTAAAATCAATTCAATTAATCGAAACTGTGTTAAGTTTATTTAGAGCAGGGTTCATACGGATTCGCACCCGCGACCTCTGGGAAACCTCTGGGAAACCTCTGGGAAACATTATAACAATTGAACTAGGGTGTCGTTGCCTGAGTCGGTGAATTTAGTACTCTCTACATATTCGTCTTTATCGGGACGATGGTGACATCTATTAGGATTATTTAAAATTTAAATGTTATAAAAAATGCTTATTTTAATAAAAAATTGGTCTGAAACAGTAAGAGTAGAGCTATAATTTATATCGAGTGTTGTTTGTTTCCCCGTATCTTATCTTCTCTCGTTTTGTTGTATTAGATCTATTTAGAAAGTCAAAATAACCGCGTCAAAGAAGGATTAAAGGCGAATAAGCAGCGATTACTTGGTATGGGGTTTAAGCCGTAAATGTAAAGTTATAGGTAACATTTTGTTTTGAATATTTAATAATGAATCCCGCTCCTCAGTACATTCTGTAATAAGGTCGTCTTTGTATTACCTTTCTTAAGTAAAATTGTTTTTTCGTGTTGGAATTATTTCCTTGATGATGAATCTGTTTTTATCGGATTACTTTGAAAAACCACGACCTTCAAATTCTTTCAAAGATAATATTTTTTCATTTTTATCTTTCTTGATTTTAACAATTTTTTTTTAATAAAACAACGAGGCAGACCAGTTTTTAGTTCTGATGATGGATTATACCATCTTTCATCAAGATCTGGTTTGAGATGTACTAAAACGTTTCTGTAATTTTTAATCTACTTCTAGTGCTTCTTTAGCTACCGGATATATAGCGAAGGTAGCGTACAGAACAGAGTAACAGTTTCTCATGATTACAGACCTCTGGATTTATATCTTTCACAAGGACCGCAGATGTTAAAAAGATTCCAGCCTTTTCTCAATAATAATTTTATAATAAAAAAAATGTGATGTTAATAAGAAAAAGAATTTAAATATTTCAAACGAAATATAATTTACAACTTAAAAACCCTTTTTTTGTTCAAAAACATGAGTTATTTGACATTTTAATATGGCCTTTTACAATTTGCGAAATAAAAAGCCTCCCTTCCATTCTCTATTTGTCTGTGGTTTTATGTCGAAAATGGACGATTCGAGTCTCTAATTCAATTAGAGTTGCTTGGATAATTAGATTGCACGTGTTGTTAAGACATACCTTCTTATTTAACGACATTAAGAAATTAAATTCCCCCTTTACGGTTTTCAATAAATAAACAATTCGTTTTGGATGTATTATAAATACTCCATAATTCATTATGTATAAATTGCTATATACATAATTGTTAAATGTTGTTCGAACTATTCATAATTTGGGTAAAATCTATAACTATTTTTCTTACCTTATTAAAATGTAAGATACTTTTGGTTTCTTCAAACGAATGGTACTTCGCACTGTCTATATGTTGTGGTTATATCTGAACAATGTAAAACCTTTGATCTGTTTATACTTTAAAATATTATAATTAACACTTAATATATCATATAAAATATTTAACACAAAAAAAATTAGACACGATGAATAAGTAGTATTTAGAAACATTT
This sequence comes from Dircenna loreta, assembly GCA_963555665.1. NCBI lineage: Eukaryota > Metazoa > Arthropoda > Insecta > Lepidoptera > Nymphalidae > Dircenna > Dircenna loreta. The sequence goes on from OY743092.1 coordinate 13,883,633, forward strand.
CAACACTCAAGGTAAATGTCAGTTAAATAAAGAACACTTCAACAATGAAACTAATATTGATGAACTCAAATTACATTACGAAATATTTAAATATTTTATATCTATAGACTTCAAATTTTTTTTTTTAGAATATTAGAAAATTTATATCTGCCCATTGAAGAAAAATATTATGTACTGTAATAATAATATTATGTATGTACTGATAATTCAAGTACCATTCATTGTGACTTCATTAATCGATAATAATAACTGCTGGTAGAGGAAGCAGCTGAGCAGACTGGAGGTAACTGCTGGAGGTTAAGCTGAATACATATATTATACACCGGAACCATCCAGGTGTACAGGATACATTTAAAAGTTTACTAAATTATGAATGTTGGAGTCAATTTTACGACTGTTCTAGTACATTTCATCCAAGTTCTTTATTGCATTCATTTAAAACGCAATTGGGAAATCATCTTCTATGTAAAGATATTTTTGGGTGACGCTAGCACTACCCATTCTTTCACTCATTCATTTGCCATCCAGTCTTATTAAAATATAAAAAAGGGTACGAGAGCAGCATACTGAAGAGATTTTGGCCATTCAACTGTCTCTCTCATCCTGGGAACCAAGTAACAGCTACTTGAAATATTTCATTTGTCACTGAAATAATGAAATATATAATTAGCAAATATTAAATTCATCGGGTTGATTTCCAGGATTCTTCATTGATTAATGTTAGCTTTACTTTCATATATTATCATAACGCTTGCAACAATATCGGAAAAATAAAAAAATATAAAAAAAAAGTAAAATACATGAAAAATATCTTTCAAGATGAATGACCAAATGGTCAGTGTTAAACTTAAATTATTGTTATTTTATTAATAAGGGTATGTTTTAGTATAAAATAAAAAGTCAGTTAAATCTTTCAGTTTAACATTCAATACTGACCTCGAACCACTGAACGCTACTTATTTTCAGTTTAAGTGATTATTTATATTGTTATAATTAAAAGATGATACAAAAGATTTGAAAAGGTCAAGCCATTGAATAAATTTACGATAGAACGTTCAAATTTATTTTCTTTTCAATGTAGTATATTAAAAATAGCATTCAAATGTGTATTCAACGTAGTTTGTAGATAATACAAATGTATCTTGTCATTAATAGTTTAGTTAAATGTTTATACAATTGTTAATTGTTTTACGATGTGTTGACACATGTTTTAGTATGACGAAGTTTAAAAAATATATATATACTGTAGGGAAATTATTATTTAATTAGTGTTTAAATTCTTATGATGAAAATATTAACTATTCATAGTTATCTTAAATCATAGTCTTTTATTTCTCAATGGCCGTCGATCATTAAAGCCTTTCAAATTTCGTTTAGGGTCTGACCTTTACTAAAAGTATTGTCAGCGAAGCACTTTGTATTGAGAAGGTTACTTTTTTGTTTTAAAATATGCTAGAAGCATGATTAATAATGTAAATTAATTTTGACAAATATAGAGAAATAAAATATTACTTATTTAAATAGTAATTTAAATTTATTGACTATTTCATAAAACAGTCAGTAATTTATTAATACAATTTATATTGTTTTGTATATTTTATTATCAGAGACATATTATGTATATTTTATTCAAAATGTATGGCAACGAAATATACAAACATCATAAAGCACACACATATATACATATATATACAATATATATATTGTAACAGAACTTCTAAATACTATGATAGATTTTAAGACTTTATGGTAGGCCTGTAGATTACTTTCAAATACACATGTAAACACACGCCTTTAACAAAGAGGGTTTAAACTTATTAAGCTGGCTTTAACATCCCTTGTGAATAATTAAGAAACATCTTATAATGTTTAACTATATTTCCAAAAAGTACCACTAAATATAAATTATATTTATTTTTAGAATTATGAAATATTCCAAGACCTATAATTCCTTCCATAAGAAGGTTAGAGAGAAAATAAAAAATCGTATACAAATCAATAATTTTCGAAGCCAAAATATATGATATTTAATTATAAAATATATAATATTACAGATTTTAACAAGATTTTTCCGTAAAATGTTATGTTCTTAGAAATTTCATAGATCGAATTGCAATAAGCCATAGGTTTTTGTAAAATTGTTTGTTTAAAGTTGGTCCTCAAATAATTAGTTTTTTTTTTATCTTAAACCTTTTTTTGGTGTTTTTGGTAAATAACCCAATTAACTTTTTAACGTAATACATTTATGAATTATGATTATGAGTTCGTGTATTAATTTCCTTACTTTTAATAAAGTTTATTAAAAAGGTAGCGGTAAAATGAAAAAAAATAATAAACAAATAATTTTAATATTCCAAATAAAGTGTCCTTTCAGGAAATTTTATTAACAAGATCATGAAATTGTGTAATTTTAAAAGCATTTCTAAATTTTGTAAAAATAATTTAATAATATTAGTTATTAAGTAATTTTATGATGTTGGTGTAATAATTGCTAAGATCGAGATAAAAAAAAACGTGAGATTTATTTTAAGATTTAATTTATCTCTGTTGAAACTTATTCGGCATTGCATAAGCTTATATTGTAAAAAATAAATGTTACCTACAAGGTTTTTTATAAAAACAATACACATAAAAATAGTTCAGTCTTTATTCATTCCTAATAGTTCAGTCTTCATTCATTCCACACTTCAGTAAAATGATCTGGAGGCCTACCATTAACTCTTATAACAATATTCTTACTTTTGAATTCGTCCTAAAAGTAATATTAGGTATTTCAATGACGTTTCGATAAGAAATTGTTGATGACGTCATCCTGAATCGTTCATTCTTTTACTCTATGAAACATTATTAACTCGTACTATGAAGTGTGTTTTGACATTTAAAATATTAATGTAATATTATTTTTAAGCAAATTTTGGCATTCAAGAAAATATTCATTCTTTTACGTCACTGAGTTTGAATGAAACAATATTTTAATATAGAGCTTGTGGTACGAATAAAAGTAATATTATTATATATATAATTTAAATTTAGTTACACAAACAAATTGGGAAAGATGGTTATTTGATTCGTTTTTTCATAATATAATGATAAAGTCGGAAGAATTTAGTCATTTCGTGGACATTTCAAAGTAATGGGGTGAAATCCAGAACTAAATCTAATTAAGCTTATGAGCTAAAAGCTTCTGTAGTAGGATAATCTAGTAGGATCTCTGGATGGTAATCTAGTAGGATCTCTGGATGGTAATCTAGTAGGATCTCTGGATGGTAATCTAGTAGGATCTCTGGATCTCAAAACTCACAACAATCAAAATTCATACAATATAGTGTGGACCATTAAAATAACGTTACTTATAATCGATTAGTTACTTTTGACACGAGCGTTCCTCTCACCGTACTGACCTTATAGGTTATTCCATCATGATTTTGACACTTTTTGAGTGGCAATTGACCGTTAACTTTATTTTGAAATATCATGTACCTTAAGATGGTTCTATTCACTGATCTCTAATACATTCTAAGCTTGTGCAATTTACTATGTGTACATTCCATTCAACGCTATAACTATAGGGTAAATTCTTTATTTCCACTAGTCAGATCCTAAAAGTTCGAGCTATGATACGCCAATAAAGTGGTAAATAGTAAAGATTTGTAAATATATTGTGGTATTTGATAAGAGAGGATGTTTGTAATTTGATTACAGCGTCCTATAAATGTCATCTGCTATTTCTAAGGTAGCCAATTGGCTGACACTGACACAACACCAGGTGATGTTCCTTTTATAGGGCTACATATGTCCTGGCTACGTTTATATAGTGAGTGAGGGAGAAGGATGCTAAACTACTTTCTTTCTCTTTCCTATATCATATCCATTGGAGAAACTGTGGTCTATTTTTAAATGGACCTTCTTCTCAAATTTGTTTTATTAGTGTAAAAAAAATTGTATTCAAGTCATTTATTAACGCTTGAAACTTTTTAAAATATTCACTGGCACCCTCCTTTCCAGTGATGCTCCTCTCATTTTTTAATTGCAATTTCCTATGTAGTAGTTATGGTCTGCTGCAGCATCTGATAATTACCTGGGGCTTACGCTACTGTTCACTTCATATGGGCTAAGAAAGCAGATTTCGAAACGTAAACCCTGTCTTGGATGGTATTTTCTACTTTCACCAATGAAATCGTGAAATGAAAAAAAAGATAAAAGTTTATCTGCGTATGTTGAACGAGATTTTATATTCCTGATACTATTAAAAGCTACCCGCTACTGCTAAATTTAGCTCCGGTGACGGAAAATTAAAGAACAATGGACTGGCTTGGTATGGGCATGTAATGCTGTTAGACGAATGTAATATAGTAAAAGAAAGTACCATATGAGCGTGGGAAGTAAAGAAAGAAGAGGAAGGCCGAAGAAAGTATGGATGGATATTGTGTAAAAGATATCTTAAGAAAAAGAGTGAGCACTAAGATAGCAAAAGATAGAGTTAGTGGAAGAGATGCTGTATCAATCCTACATAGTGAGAAGGAGAGGAAAACTGATATTATACCGGATGGGAGAAGATATTTCATACAATCTTAACAATGTTAAATAATTTTATTTATCATGTCTATAGATAGCATTAGTTGATAAAATAAATAGAAATATTTTCTTGTTATGGCACAATCATTTATAGTTGAATCATTAGATGGTCTAATCTAGATCTCTAGATCGTGAGTAATCGACCAAGAGTAAAAGGTTTTTATAACTCTGGGGTCATGGAATCAGCGTATCTATATAATACCTTGGATTGGATGGATTGGTTGGATTGGATGGATTGTCCATCTGTTATTGAGAATTTAAAAATAGTTATTCATTAAATCCTTTTGTAATTTTTTGTCTTTGTTTATTATTTTGTCTTTTTGTTAGGGTCTTTTTGTCTTTTTGTTAGGTTTTAAGAAGCATGTAAAGATATTTTCAAGGACATATATAAAAATGATTTTTATTTTTCTATTATTCGCTATAGTTAAATATACAAATCTAATATATCTACGAATATAAACATTAGTAATTTCAACTATATAAACAACTACATTATGTATCACATAAGAAAATATATTAATTAAAAAAATATATATATATTTATTTATGTACCAAATATAGTTTATATTTGTTACATCCCGAATGACCTTGTTGAAGTTCACCTTCATCTCGTTATGTTGAAAATACAAAGAGGTAGAGACGGTAACCTGATTTCGTTCGGACCCTTTTCATGATCTTAATCCGGTGATCTCAAACATATAAGATAAACTTATTTAAAGAAACTGTTTATAAAATAAAGTCAAATCTTTGTAGGGACTCAATTTTATATTAAAAGTATTTTGGAAATAAATAAAATATTTTTAGAGTTCTTTAATTATTTTTACAAAGTTACACACGTTTTAAATCATTTTTAATTTATTGAATTGATGTTTTCCTATTCAAACATAAAGACGACATAATCGACTTTATATAGATAAAAAAATATTTTCAAAATATATGTGAAAAATTAATTATCATATTATCTGAAATTTAATTTATAGAATAATATAATGCTTTAATAAGAACGCTTATCTAATGGCCTCCATTGCATAATAATCTACGGCAGAGTTTTCGTGCATTCACATATTGCGAAAAAATATTATAAGTCAGAGAATTTAGAACGTGATGATATCAGAATTCTTATAATATTAACTATTAATATACATAAAATATATTTACGTACAAATTTGATTTAGTGAATATTTGTTGTGTAATCAATTAAAAGCGAAAATATTTCGGATATCGCTAAATGCATAGAACTAGCATTATAATCGGAATGCATATGCCATTGCTCGATAAATGCATATTTGCATCATATTTGCAATGCATGTGTATAACCCACAGCTGGGCAATGATTTATTATAGTTATTGGTGGAAAGGTATCATAGACTTTCTTCTAAGTCCCAAAATCAAACCTGGTCCTGTTTGCTTCTAAATATTGAAGTAACAATCCATTTCTTGAATGCTAATAACCGATATAGGGAACGGATTCTTGGAAACTATGTAACTGATTTAAATTTCAAATTGAATATCGATTATATTATGTTTTGGAATTAACTTATTCAGTTTTCCTATTGTTTTACGAATTGGAGTAATTTAATTGAAGTATATTAAATACCTATATACATTACAATCTGTTATAAAATGTTGCACGATATTATTTAAACTTAAACTATTGTTAAAGGATTTCGCACAATAATCTATTCATAGCAATAATTTTTAAACCGCAATTACAAAATCACCCAAAAATATATATTCTCACAAAATTGTGTAACAAAAAACCAAACAGTGCATGAGAAAAATTAAGTGAAAGTATTCTAATGAGCTTGAACGAGATAAAATCAGCCGGGAGTCGAACCTAAGACAATGGTATCGTTTCCGTCACCGATCTATCAAAACGTTATGTAATGTAGGTCGATACTTTTAACAATTTCGTTTATAAAACCTTTTTGTGCACTATTACAAAATGTAGCTTCGTGTTAATGAGAAAAATAAGTATGGGTGAAGTACTGAAGTACTGAAATACTGAAGTACTGAAGTACTAAAACAAGAGACTTTGAGATTGTTTTGAATGTAAAATATCTTACTTTTATCATTATTAAAAATGTAATATAATAAATGAAACACCTCACAAACAAGTGTAGAGTTAATTAACCTTGTAATCATAATGCTAACTCTTCTAGAAAACAAGTCACACGAGGCCAATTATAACAAATTGCCTTGCTCTGGGGTAAGGCCACAAGGACTAATGTAGAGACAAGTTAATTACCTAAATAATGTTTTAAATTGTAGTAATGTATGTAATAACATATTATAATATATATTTTTAGTGTTAAACATCAATAATATTATTAATGGCATTCAAATGAAATATTAAATTGACGCCTTTAAGTTTATTAAAACGCCTGAAATTTTATCGACAGCAAATTGACAGTTTGAAAATGATGAATAAATTTGTAGGCGGATAAATTAAGTCGTAAATATTTTGTCATTGCTGTGTTATAAAGTTTCATAAAACAAATATATATCATAATATACACCACCACATTTGCGAATACAGTTTTACACTTATATTTATTGAGAGAGTACATTCCATAATATTTATAAAAAGAAACTCAAATTAGATGCTATATACTCACACGCTAAGCGGAAACCATAGCGGGTGTACTAGTGGCTGGAGGGTAGCGGGCGCGGCAGCGGGACGGAATTCGTTTAATATCCGCTTAACACCTCTTGCACTAAACGCTATCACTGCCACCATAGCCAGTACACAGGCTCCACCAAATGCAGCCCATAGTGCCTAGAAGGATACTACAATTTAATACATTATTCGATTTTAATGACCGTCTTGCGAAGCTTTGACCTGCAGGCTTACCACGAACTGTTATAGTAATTTGACAATAATCTAACTTTCGAAATCGTCCTAAAAGTAATATTACTTCAATAATGTTTTGATAAAGTTTCGATGATGACATCCTAATTCGTTCATTCCTTTACTATGTGAAATATTATTAACTCGTACCATGAAGTGTCTTTTCATATATAAAATATTAATGTAGATAATACTGTTTTTATTTCAAAAGTTGACATTTGAAAAAAGAATTCATTCTTTTTTTTTCGTTCGTCACTAAGCTTGCATGGAATAATATTTTTTTTATAAACAGTTTTATAAAGCTCATGATACCAATTAAAGTAATATTATTGCAATATTGCAGCAAAACTTCTTAAGATTCATAGTTTTTAGAAGGACATGGTAGACCAAAAAAAGCAGCTTTTTTAGGGTTCCGTACCTAAAAGTAAAAAACGGGACCCTATTACTAAGCCTCGATGATCTGTCTGTTCGTCCGTCCGTCCGTCTGTCTGTCACGAGGCTGCATTTCATAAACCGTAATAGCTAAAAAGCTGAAATTTTCACAAATTACGCATTTCCGTTACCGCTATAATAACAAATACTAAAAATAAAACAAATCATAATATTAAGTAAACGTGTTGTTTTCGTATTTTTTGCTCAATGTTAATAACGATTACAGGTAAACGCTTTAAATTTTCACAGAATATATATTTGTATATTACCTTTCAAAATAATTAATTAAATAAACATGATTTTCTTTTATAGATGATGGTACGGAAACCTTCGTGAGCGAGTGTGACTCGCACTTAGCCGGTTTTTACTGAGTGATATCTGGTTTTTAGTAATTATTTGTTTCTAAGTCATCGTAATTAATAATATAGTGAATAAATCGGTATATTTTGGAATATCTATCATATGTAAATCGAGAAATCAAGGGCGTGTTTAGATAACCATAACGGAGAAGGCGACTTCCCCAGCAATTAAATAATATTCTAGCCTTAATATTATAACATAATGACAGACAAACTGTTAAACTCAGTGTATACAAGAGATAAATTTAATGTTAGCGGTTACGGAGCTTATCTCACAAGAATAAGTTTTCTGAAAGCTATAATCAATTTCCTCTCATCAAGAGATACACAATACTTGCCAAGTACCGTAATACGTTACCAATATACAGCCGCAATAAGCAAAATAAATATTATATCTAGTTTATATATTTCTTTGGTAGTTCTTTATATTTAATGTTAATAATCTGCAACTGTGAAAATAAAGTTATACGGTTCTTAAAATGTCGGTGGAAGACATTTATTTATTTATTTGTTAAATTATGGTGGAAGAAATAAAAAAGGAATTGTATTCCTCAATACACAATTGAGGCTTTTTCTCAATTTAATAAATTTTCAAATATATATGTAAGCATATAAAAATATTATAATTTTGAGCTAAAACGTAAGGTGCGAGGGAGTATAAAGACACGTGAAATATTTAAAAATATTTAATTGTAAGGTCGTTTAATGTTGGCAATTGTAAGTCTAACAATTCTGTATAATATATATAATTCATTTAACTGATATGGTTTCGGTACGTCACAAAAATTGTAAAACGTCAAAAAAGAGCACGGATGACGTGTCCGTGGAAAATAATAACAATAAAAAAAAATACTATAGACCAGTCGAATTCTTTAATATTTATAATTGTAGTATAATAAGATCAATACTTACGTAAGTGCCAATTGATGAACTTGGAACGTCCGAAGGATCTGACAAAACAAACAACGATTAAAACAGATATAAGTAATATGAAATAAACACTTGGTTGTAACATACGAAGTGGGGGCTTCGAATATTTAACAATTATAAAAAATATGTTTGGAAAACAAACTATTAGTTCTAAATCTGTTTACGAGTAAACAAATGTTATGTTATACAAATTTATATTTATATTTTTATTTATAACTACTTCGTTTTAAGTTTAATGATGAAATATTTGTTTGCTTCAATTTAAAATAATTATAAAGTTATTGACATATAACAAATATATGTCCAGAATCTTAATTGTGTAACAAGAAAGTGAACTTATTTATAATCCTTAAAAAATCTAGAAACAGATCATTGTGTAGCTGAAATGATATATTCCTCTGAATAACACGAGTCTGATTAAAGCCTAAAACGCTGTATATTTAATAACAAACCGTATGCAGTGACGTTTCCTGCCGGACCGACGCAGCCCCGCTCGTCTATCAAGCTGACCCGGGCAAGTAGCTTGACATCTAAGACGATACTTTGTACTTTGAGGACATCAGCACCGGTTTTCCCGCCCCGCTCTGTAATCCGCTCTGTGATTGGTACCACCTGCCATTTCTGTGGGTCCGGTACTACGACGAACCCGTTCGTATCAACTCTTCGGGTTATTGTACGAGCGAACCAAGGTGCTGGATGTGCATCGGAGACCATCTGCTTGCCTATACTGTGGAATTTGTAACGATCAGCTGGATTCTAAAGTAAGATTATTGTAATATTGCTATAAGAGTTCATAGTATGCTTTGATTTTAACTGGCACTAAAACACTAAGAATAGTGTATAATGTATTAAATCAAAGTTAAAGTCCTATGTTTATTTTTAAAGTTTATTAACATCACGTAAAATTTTAATTATTATAATTAATATATTATAAATAATAAAATTTTACTTATATTTTATGATTAATATATTATAAAGAACATCGGGTGATGAAGGAACTAAAATGGTATCTTTGCTGTAATTGTGTTACTAAATGCATTTGTCTACTGAATAAGTACATTTAGGTATTTTTTAATAAAAAGATATTATTGGATATTGAAATAATTTTAGTTACCTTTAGTCAATTAGATATAATTCTATTCGACGCTAAAGTGTGAGCAAATGTCAATATAAACCATTTTCACTTACTTACTTTTACTTCACTGTATCATAGGTACGTCATAACAACATCATATCGTTACTTCATATTTTAAATAAGTGCAAAATAATGACTGAATTTCAACGCTCGTGTCACATAGTTACACACTTTGTCTATTAATTATTTAATAGCCATAATAATGTATCAAATTCTTTTGCAAATAAAAATAAGCAATTAGTTTCATTACGTTGTTTCAAGCTTTTAAATAAGGGTATTTAAGAAGATAAGAGCAACGCTAGATCACAAATGAGTAAGCGGATATACAGTAAGTAGCATGCGGATTGTGTTGTACACTGTACATGCTACATGCTGTAACATTGTCAATTAGCTTAACACCCCTTAACGCAATCACGACAAAGCTTAATTTTCGTGATTGCGTTACTTTATTTTCGTTACTTTACGTCAAGTTCTAATAAATATGTAAAATTGAAAGCTTAAAATCTTTTAATGATTAAAGTGAAATTATACTTATAGATTTATCTAATAGATCTATCAGATATTTGAATAATTTTATTATAACTCTTTTATTTTTAGTTAAATTTGTATTCAAGGAAATATATATACATATATACTAAAATTAATAACATATTTACTTCAAGAGATGGTGTAAATAATTTAACACGCCATACTCAGTACGTTGTCCTTTATACGTTATAAACACATTTTTCATATAGATATAATTATAAATTAGTCTGTTGTTTTTCGATATGTTATTAATACCGAAACCTCCTTAACGATAATTAATTGAATTTATAAGACTTAATTACAATGATATAATGTTACAAGATTGTATAAACGTTATTAGCTTACTACTTTTTAATTATATATATTATGTATTCAGCTAATAAATATATGTTTTCTTGTTAAGGTGGAACAGAATTAAGGGTGTATGGTGACACGGTAACTTCCAATGCAACTAAAACTATAAAAAAAAAGTCTATAAAAAAAGTCTATAAAAGAAAAATCTCAGAAATGATAAAGTAGTTTAAAAGGGTCAGGATGATCTTACATGTCAGAACATATTTTGACATTTATATAAAATGTAGTACAAAAAATATAAATGGCAGTTATATTTTCACGAAATGTCACAGAATAATCACTTATTATATTTTTTATTAATTTGTTTAACACTATTTGTACCTATATGTAATGTAATGTGCTATAAGATTATAAGCAAATAATATATATATATAAAGTATATAATAGAATCCAAGTCTTTATAACTATACGACTTACCTAACTAAATAAGATTGCTTTCTTAATCTTGGAGGAAGGCGTAGAGGTTCTTGAGGTGCTGGTAGAGTCCAGGTGATGTTTACAAAGAGATCTCCTTGGATGGAAATTGTCTTCGCGGAGACAACCGGCACGGGAAGACGCGGTGCGTGTGCGCAGGAACACACGCCCCCCACGCACTCTGTAAGAAAACTATTGACTGAATGATCTTATGATTACATTTTTTAAATATTTCTTCTAAAATTCGTATTAATAATAATAAATATATGTTTAACTAACTACGAAACATAACAACTATTCTAAACAAATTAGACGAAAACGTGGTTCTTGGATCGCGGTGCAATATTTTCAAAACGTTTTTAAATGATCAATGTAACCTTGGGAGCAAAATACACCGAATTATTTAAGTAGAAAATGTTTGTTAGTTTATACTTTTTGTTAGGTTTTAAGTATACAATTTTTTTGTACAACGCACTTAAATACTTTACTATATTTGGATTAAATGCACGTATTAAGACTGTTTGTAAAGGGGTACGTTCTTTATTCTATCTATTTTTAAATGCATGTATTTCACTAATTGTTAAACATTTTGTTCAAATTTATACAACTCGTGAATAACTCAACTACGAAACATAAATAAACCAAATATATCAAAACAAGATGAAGATCCCATAAACATTGGTGAATGGTGACTCATGTGAAATTTATCAACCGCCTTTGACGTAAATTGATATGACAATATATTAGCCAATTAAAATACAGCGCTAATTATTAAATTGGGTTATCGTTTTACTCATTAAATATCAATTCATAAAACATCAAACATCTATCTGCCCTTACGTCGATAATTTAGGGTCGGCGTAATGTCTATCATATTGAATTTTGGGTAAAATTTCTTGGACCAAACCTTATTTGGGCTTGCGTGTTAGAGGGATTCCCGCAATGTTTCAGATAAGTGGTGAAGGATGGTATTCACTTTTAGTGATGTGCCTTAGCGAGATTTCACGGCATCCTCGCGATGATAAAGGGCGGTCACATTCAAAGCCGCGACCGCATAGCACAGGTCGATTCGTAAAACATTAAATAATCATATTGGCATTGCCACAATCGTCTTATCTCCGTCTATTGTGGTCGTGAGTTTGATCCCTGCACAATTAAAATATTGTCTGGGTGTTATTTGTATTTACGACAAAATAGTTTATGCATTTATTACTGACATTATACATTTTTTTCTTAGCTTGGGACTAAATTGCGTAGTGCGAAATGTCCGATTTTTTTTATTATTATAAATATTATTTAAATGTATATTTTTAAAACCATGCAACGTAACTTATCTTTGTATAATAGAATAATAAAATATTTTACATTATCGATTTTTTGTTTTTATAACAAATTCAAACTAAATCGAGATTATTCTGTATATATAATTTAAATTATTGTTTGTATAACATCTAACCAAAGAGCAGCATCTGTACCAGAATTAGAAAACATATCTCAGATGTTAAAAATAAGCGAGCGTTGAATACAGTATTGTGTACAATATACATATTTTGGAGTACACACTTTTGGACAAACTGTGGAGTAAAAGGTTAGCGTGGTATGGGCATGTTATGAGAATGAATGAATGTCATATAGAAGAAGAAGAAGAATGCTAGATATGAATGTGGAAAAAACATTGTCGAGGTAAAACAAAAAAGAGATGGACGGTTTGCGTGAAAGATGACATGAGCAAAAGAGGACTGATTGTAGAGATGACGGCTGTTAGATATGAATGGAAGAGAAGAACATGTTCTGCAGACCTCACAAAAAGTGAGAAAAGGGTAGGGAGAAGATCATAAGTTTAATATAAAAGAAAACTCTATCATGATAACTCCACGTTGTTCATTCTCTCCTTTGCTCTATTCAGTATGAGGCAAACGGTTGTATATTTCACTGGACTGTTGACGTCCAAAATGTACTTTTCTCTATGAATCTTAATATGGTGACTTCATTTTCTAGTAATTTATCGAAGATTTTCAAATAAAGGTTAGGTAAATGCCGAAGAGATAACTTTTCGAAATGATGCCTTTTCTGTATTAGTACTATTTAATAATAATATAAAATTAAACTGCAGAAAATTTTATAATTAATATCCAGCCAGCGGTGATACGCTCCGTTAATTATTTATAAATCTAAACGTTTATGGCCAAAGCTTTCATAATTAATATATTTTGTTAATATGCTGGTAAAGGACCTTGGCTCAAATTTTGTCAAAGAAGGTTATTTTATATAAATCTTTTGCGGCGAACTTATTAACTTATCAATTACAAAAAATTGAATTTAAACAGTAAATTTAAAATGTTAAAGACATTCCACAACTTGCTCCTCTTCTAGGACAATACCAAAAAAAGGATTTCATCATCATCATCAATCAAATCATTTTTTTTGCGTCAAAATTCTAAAAAAGTGTATGATTATTATAACGTCATGTCGTCAACGTCTCTATTTTTGACGTAAAGAGTAAAACATACAACTGGTTCTTTCAATACACACATAAAGAGATAATACGAAAAAAATATACAAGTAAAAATAATACCTAGCGCGGCTGAAATGCTATAAAACAAATAGATGAACGACCTCACATCTGTTATTACCTCTTGGAATATCAAAACAGAGTCTTAAGGGAATTCTTGATTCTGTATAGTTACAACTCTAGCCAAGAAACTTATGAAAAGATTTAGAAAAATTATAAGAATTTTATGACTTGATTTTTACAAGCTCATCCGAAAAAAAATATATTTCTTTTATGATTTAAAGGCATTTTCTATTGCGCGTCAGCGTAGCGTGCATGAATTCAATGTAATTACGAGTGCCCCACCTATAGTAAGCACGGTTACCAGAAAGCTTATGTTGAATTACAAATTAAAAATATAATATCATAACACCTTCATTATTGAAAAATATATAGATAATAGTTTCAAGAGTCTTCGTCTGTTCGTCTTTCCCGAACTTAGGACGTAATTAATAAATCATCTATTATCTTAAAATGTATATACATATATATATATATATATATGTATATATATATATATTGTTTTATGGTCTTATATCTCTAACAATTACATGTATTGTTTTTTTAATTCAATGTGACCGAGCATGAAGTTAAACTTATGAAGTGTCGTGTGTGTGTGTGTGTGTGTGTGTGTGTGTGTGTGTGTGTGTGTAGCTCTCAATGCCTTAATTTCCTAAAGTATCAGCTAAGCTCGCAAAAAGTAATCTGATACAGAGTATACACCATTACTTAGAGTAATAAAATTACTATTAGTTTATAACATTACATATGATCACCATTCAAAATCATTAGAACTAATGCGCTCAGTAGTTAGATGGTTTTTTGTTTGTTTAACAATTTGTAGTTTTAAACAAATATTATTTGTTACTGTTTTTAGCTTATTTCATATTTTTCATGAACAAAAAATCTATCTTATATTTCATTAATATAAAAATGAGGGCAAACGAGCCTGAGGGTCACTTCGATCTGGATACACCGCCGAAGGAAGTTAGATCTACATTTTGGTGGTTCGTGGTAGAAAGTACAATAAGAAGCGTGATCAAGTGATATGCGTGCAAATCTAAAACGTACAAAAATGTGATATCCGTATTTGCCCAGGGTTATGACAAGTACGCTGTGTCGCTCGGACGAGATATCTGCGTCTTCTGGCTGGTTGAGGCACCTCGAGATGATAGTGGACGGTGTTTAAGTTGAAGTGCAATCCACTGATATTCCAGATATCCACATTTAAAGTGGTGCGGTTTTCCAAGTCTTGCACGTCTTGTATGGCAGTTGGCCGTTCCGTGCTCTCCCTAGGATTCGATGGGCGGTTACTGGGACAATTCGAATTCACGCTTCATACCAGTCGTATGGTGCGATCAGCCCATTCGTGCTGCAGCCAGGAGACAGCAATTTGGTTGTACCATATTTTGCCACTTCTTACGACATCTACGGGATCAAGGTCACATTCTTAGCCGGGGCACATAAAATATTCAGTAAGAATATGGTTTTAAATCAATTGCGAAATGTAAGAATAATGAAACTGACGCAGAAGTCGAACCTGTGACCTCTGTAAGGCTATCTGTAGTCTGTAAACAATTTGATGAATTGTTAATTCCAGTTACATACGATCGTAATTATCTGTTGACTGAAACAGTTCAGATAAATCGACTATTCGTACTTTTGTTATAAATTTATCTCGTTTATAAGAACAGGTCTTGTTATTATAATTTTCTTCACTATGTGGTAAATATAATTTACAGCCTCTCTAAGTGTTTTAAATCGTTTCAGTGCTCTTTTTATGTTAAAAGAAATATTTTTCTTCAATAAAAAGTAACGATAATAATAAATAAGGTGATGTGTATAAAATGCCTACATGTGTTTTTTTAATAAAAATAAATTCTTATTATTATTGAGTAATCAAAGGAACGCTAATACTAAAAATATTGTAATTATATCTTTTTTGGACTTTGAATCTAAATATAATTAATAAGCGTGGCTAAGACCACGAGTTATCTATACGATGAAATTAGTGTATTAAAGATATACATACATACAAGTACATAGAGATTAAATTATTGCGACTGAATATATAAAAAAAGTCGCTTTTATGAGTTATTAGTGCAAATAAATTCGTAAGTTAGTAAGAAGCCATCTAAACGTTAATTAAGAACTGACTGCTTGATTGTCTATTGATTATTAATTTCATCCGTATCTTGTTATAAGTCCTTGGTAAGTTTATGATAAATTTTGCTCGTACACTAATATAGTTATATTTGAATATAAATACCTAAATACTTTTTTAAGGAAATATTAATGTTTTATTACAAGCTTTTACAAAGAAATTTGGCAGGCATCTCTATTACACGTGACAATGCAATTATATAAATTTAATTTTGTTGTCAATCCAATATGGGCGCCGTAACAAAATGGCGGCGTTCATATTTAAAGACAACCCACACAATTTGGACATCAAATGGAAGGGATTAACTTTATAGAATACAACATATTATAAAGAAAAAATCTAAGATGGCCGCCCAACCAAATTGGACGCTCAGTTTAAGTGTTCAAAACAATGCATTGCGAGCGTAGGTACTACGGGCTACATAACCGAATAACACAATACCAGAAAGTTAAAGATGAAATGAAGAGAAAAAAAACCATTTTAAATACAAACTTTTATTACTTGATAATAAAAAAAATGTAATAGTTAAAAATAATCTATACCCACTATACTAAATGTTTATATTTTTATAACAGACATTTTTTATAAATAAAAGCGTGTTAAATTGATGGAGGTAACAAATTAAAAATAAGCATTATATAACACCTGAAATGTTTTTTGTTTAATTGCGAGATGGGAAGATTCTAAAGAGAGGAGCCCATAAAATATCTTACGTATACTCTGATTTAGAAAATCGGATTCTCTTCTGATTTTGGAGAAATAGGTAATGTATTAGTTTTGGTAAAATATTTTCAAATAATCGTACAAAAACCGTTTCTTGCTTATTTCACAGTCAGTAAAATAACTAGGTATGCCAATACTCACCATACCATAATATATAAAGCCAACACTCACCATCGAGTTCAACGTTGAGGTTGGCAGCAGTGTGCCCGTCCCACGGATGTGCAATAAGCTTAACTTTGTAAGCACAACCTGGTCTCACTGCACAGTCTTCAGCCATGGGGCTCGCTTCAGTTGGTATAACACTCCACAGTGACTCCTAAAAATGAACAATACTTTTACAACTTTTAGGTAAAGGCCTTAGGACCTTGGTGTTGCCTTTTTAATCATAATTCTAACTTTAAACAATATGTCAAGTGTGTATAAAAATTGGAAAAGATGGTCCGATAAAAGATACAATTGAATCCATTTTCATTTTGATCCAATTCCATTTTCATTATGATTTAAATTGTGTTTTTGTATCTAAATATGAAGCTAGCGGTTCGGTCCTCATCTAAAACTGTAAATATCTGGTAACATCACGATCGTTTTGTTTAAGGTCGGTCTAACATGTGGTTTTTAAGAAAATTACACCCACATAGGTGTTTGGCGGATAGCTTCGCAAATTATACCTAATCGTGATAAATTGAACAGTCATACAAAGGAATGCCACGATTATCTATGTTTGAATGTTTCACACATATTGTACCCACAGTTGAGTAGATTCCATGGTGATATGTGGTCTCTCCAAGAATTTATTCCAATTAATTTTATCGGGCATAAAAAGAAGGAATGAAAAAGAGTAACCTAATAGCAACTTCAAGCCGATGTCTTATGAACGGCTAAGATTTTTCTCGTCGAGCAGATCCATATACTCTACGAGCTGTAGCCTATTGGTCGTAAGATGTCGCCATCACAAGTCAAAAACTCAGTTAAATCCTCGCACTAAGGTGAAGGTGATAGGTGATGAACTATTAATATAAATAAAAAGTAATGTTGCCTTTATTATTTCTAAAATTAATCATGACACTTACACCAGGAATGTTGTATTCGTAGCACATATTTGAACGGCAGTCGCTTGTATCAGTGACGCTGTGCACTTCAAGAGAATAGCCTCGCACTGGCGGTCCTGAAAAAGAAAGGATAGCAATGTTTTTAATCATAAAATAAGATAATATCATTAGGGTGAAAGATAAGTTACAGTTCAGATATAAATAAAATAAAATTATATTATATTATAAAGGTAAAGATAAAGACTTATTAGTCTTTAAAGGTCTTGATAGAACAGTTTGAATTTTTTTATCGCTCTTTATTCCTGTGGTCAAAATTCTTTGAAAGGCTCCTTAATATAAACAAGCTTGCTCAGTATTTTAAATGTTGAAATAACTTTCGTATTAACTTTGTACTTTTTAAGAATAACAGAACTTTCTTATGATTTTAACGACATTTATCAATTCTGTTATAACTTTCTAACTTCGTTGGGCTTTTGTTTTTTTTTTCGCGTGTTTCATAAAAGAAGTTATAATATCATGATCTACATTAAGGTAAAGCTTTTCTAGTTAAAGATAAATAAGATTCTTACAACTATAAATATTTAGAATATAATGTTTAATACATAATAATCAGGAATATAATGTGTGGAAAAACAAAATTCAATTCTTTAATACTCGTAGCAAGCTAAAGAGTTGATAAATTTGGAATCTACGAAGATATAGCGGTAATTCCTGATATCTTGGACATTTAAAAACCCGCAACTAGGTATAATTAAAATTATGATGAATAGAAAGGAAAATATAAAACATTTAATTTAAATATCCCATTTTTGGTTTATTTATGTATATAAATTAATCTAATTTGTTGTGATAAAATGAGTGAGTTATCAGTTGATAAAATTATTCATTAATCATTAAAAAAATCATTATCTATATCTAAATGATTGTTTTATAAATTAAGATAAAATTGTAAAATATGTTCGTTATATAACTAGAAAGATTTCAATACCAAAGACATTATTAATTTTCTTGAGAAAAATAAAAATAACTCAGCCAATAAGCAAGATATTTTTTTTATTAGAAACCTGTCAGTTAATAAATACTTCTTTCTATCTCGCCAATCAAAAATATATACTTACTTAGAAATTCTTATAAAATTGCTTTGAGTAGTTATTTTTCTGATATTTATTATTATCTTATCTATACATATAAAAAAAACCGTAGAAGAGTTTAATTCTGTATTGTATAAAACTAAAAAGACAAGTAAGATAAGCAACAAAAATATCATTTTTACGTTTTTGTCTGTCTGTTGTCCCGTCTTTCACGCAAGAACTACTTGACGGATTTTGATGAAACTTATTTTGTTGTTTAGTTGTTTTTGTTGTTTTTTTGTTTTCCAGTACCGTTTATTAACCACAATATAACATATGTCTCCTTGCCATTAAGTAACTGGAATATCGGGTATGGAGTTTGAAGCCTTGGGGAATGTCTGAAAGTATGGAGTAGTATAAATTTTATGACATATTATATGTTTTATTATTTGAATCTCTGAGAGGGAGCTGACGAAGTCGGTGGCAACAGATGGTTCTTAATAATCTAATTATATCCAGCGCATAGTTTGTTTGTATAAAATAATCAACAGTCCTACTTCTTCCGCTTTCTGACAGTAGTTGAATGATCCTAAAGCTGCCTTCAGGTGCCAGCATCAGAACCTTAACACATCTATCCTTCACTTTTCGAACTCGAGGTTTACAAATAAATATTGCCAAAATATCCTCTACTGTCTTTCTACTCCGTAATCGGATAAGCTATCTTACGTCATCTTTAAATCAAAATATGACTGCTACAGGTTTCAGTAAATTCAAAAACAATAGTTTTGATATTTATTGTATATTGAACTGTTTGTTTATGCGCACATTACTGAAAAACTACTCTACTGATTTTAATGGAATTTGGTATACTTATAGGTTATTGCACCGGTATATATATTGTTTACTTTTCACTCCAAGAAATAAAAAAAAAATATTTTGAACACAAAAAATATACAGAAAAATAAAAATTTAAATCATATTTAAAAACGGAAACTGAACTCTAATTAGAAAACAACTAATGTATGGATTTTAATAAAATGTTATAGAATGTGGGCCTATTATCTAATTTAACATATTTGTACTTTCACCCCGGGGACAATTCAGAAATTGGCTGGGATTATAATTACAAAAATACTAGCAAAGTGTTTTATGCATTTTAAGTTATGACAGATTTAAGATTTTGATGACTTTTGGCAGAAAGTCTATACTAATGAGTAAATTTGTTCAAAAACATTGTTCCTAAGTTCACTTGCTAGGTTTTTGCAAGGTTTTCTTTTCCAAACATAAACTTAAGAGAAGCTTGTTTAAGACTAGCCATCCTCGCTGGAAAGCCTCCGCCATTCAGGGTTGCATTTACTAATAAAGATGGACTTATAAGAAAATATGAAACTTATGAGATCCATGATAAGTTTTATATATTTACCCGGGTTTACTCACGTCAATTGGAATATTGGAATGTTGCAGTAAGTTCGGAACTTTTCTGCGGAGGTCCGAACTTCTGAAAAAAGTTCTACGGAAACTTTTGAAGAGAAGTTTTGAAAGCTCAGAAATCATAATCACAAATGGATCGAAAACTCGTGATGTTTAATGCACTTATAGATTTTTATTTAAAGGTATGTATTTCAATTACGTTGCCGATAAAATATAAATAGAATGCGGTTGCTTTTTATAAAAATTGTTTACAGATCGATTTTTCGTTGATATATTACATCCGTTAAGACTTTAAACGATATGAGGGAAGTCCGAGTTCTATTTTTAATTCAACCCGAAAATAGCAGCATCGAATTATGTTACGTTAACAAAATGTTTTTTTAATACAGCTTATATATAGATCGAGTGTTGTTTATAAATGGAATGAACCGAAACTGAATGAATATTTGTTTATCATTCAACAATTAGTGACTAAACTCAACCGCCATGCTATCGCTAACAATAGAGATAGTGTTCCGGAATCCATGGTGTAATAAATGTCGATCTACATATGCCCATTATCTGATAACACACATGATATAACGTGCACTATGTGATTATTTTTGTAAACTACAAGCATGTTTCTGAAAGCTTTTCCCCGTGACTCTACGACTGGACTGTAGTAGAAGCGTTAACTTTCGAAACTCTTCAAATGAATAATATTACCTGTTAGCTATATAAGAATAACAAAATGAACAAAATGTATTCAAACTGAACTAATTGGAACTACTCCAGAGATTAGCCTTATCAAACTGTTTTTAAAAACATTATTTTTGGATCTGTTCAATGTACGTAGGTAGGTAGGTACTTTAAGTATAGCAGGATATTTAGAAGAAAAAAAATGTTGACTAAAACGTCTTGAGAAATATCTAGAACTGTTTTGCTTTTTGCAAAATACATAAAAGTGGACCAAAATGTGTTGGGATCATGCAGCGGCCTCCAGAATTCTGCACGAATAGGCTAATTCGAAAGGCATCGTACCACACTCGTACATATTAGAAGCACGTAGTCTCTTCCCAACTAATTTCACTGGAAAACGACGAAACGGAAACTTTGAATTCTGAAAAACGAACCGAGAACTGCTAAGGGCAAATGGAGCCTAGCTTCCTTAGTTGTTGAATTATGCAATATCAGGGGATTGAACACCAACTTATACGCCAGTCTCAATAGGTGCTAGAACTAGCCGTAACGATAAATTTTTCATTTTATTTACTTTTAAAATTTAAATTTGCTTTTGTTTGTTGTATCACTTTCACTCCTTAGCTCGTCGATCGTCACGATACATTTATTTTGTACATCCCTTAGGAATACCTTTACCAAAAAAAAAGGAACTAAACTAACTTTATTATAGCCAACTCCCTTTATAATTTTTAATATGTTATTTGTTTATAATATTGTACTTATTAATTAATGTACAGAAAGTATTTTAAAATTCAGATTGTATTGATCATTGGGACGTCAGGTTTACTTTAATATAGTTTTTTTTGATAATAGTATTTAATTAATAAAATAATTTTGTTAGAAAAATAATTGATGAGATAAATCAGAAACCTTACTTAACTATTTTATATGTTATATCTATTTAATCTTTTTAAGAGTGGAATTTCTAGTTTTTAATCCCACCCGCTTTGGCTATTTGTTGATAATTTATTCAGGAATCGAATCAATAGGTTATATACTCGTATAATATAAAAATGTATTACCAGATATTAAAGAAGTAAATTGTTCTAATGAGTCGAACCAAACAGTAAGTTACAAAAAGGTTACTAATAGTAATTTCTTTGAAGTGATACAATAATATACTTTATCATCACTATTCTTTGTCATATCCTTATCAATAATATAACTTGACGCATTGAGTCAGATTGTATCGCCCATGTCTTTATGAATGTTTACTCAGGAATTGAAAATATTATGTATATCCCCCTTTTTGAGAGCAATTCTAAATTTTGCAATATCAGTTGTACAATTATCATGCAATTTAGCACTTATATATATATATAGGTTAGGAAATATATTTTAAGACTTTTGGTTTATTATATAAATAAACACAGCTTATTAAAATTCTCTCCCTAAAATTTTCAAACAGACATGAGAGTTAGAATAGGAGACGGTCGTTAAGAAATAAGTAAGAGAGGAAGATAAGAGGAAAATTTATTTAATATTTGTGATTTGTCACAAAAGTGGGATATAATTGTACGATATTTACATACCGACGGGAGGATTCCATGTGACATTGAACATGAGTTCATGGTCGGATCCCACCAGCAACAATGGAACCACAGCGACGCCGCGCGGGAGAGCTGCATGCTGCACTGGATACAGCTCCGATGACTCTAGTGTAGTGACCTGCGCCAAAAAAAAAATGTTTTTAATGTAAATTTAATTCTATTAAACCTTGTAATTAATATAGTAAAAAATGTCTTAAACTAAGTAAGTTACTATTTATAAGTGCTTTGCTTTTTCTAATGGATTTGATTTATTGTAAGGCAAAATATAATTTATCATGCCACTACTATTAAACTACTACCTGCTGAAAAATATTTCCAGTAATTGTCCGAGTAAGAGCGTTTAGATTTACGCAAAAACATTGAGAAACAATTGAATAGAAATAGACTCTACCTAAATGTTTTAAATATACTCGAGACAGGTCATATATTTATTTGAAAATAAACAGCTTTCAGTCTTGTTTAAAGAATGAACGTTAGTGTTTTAATTTAATTCGTTATACACTATTCAATAAATTGTACACAATTCAACTTTTAGTATGTAAAAGTATATATATCTAACTTAAGAAGTTTTAATTTAATTACTTGAATTACAGTACATATTTTTTAATCTGTCATGTGCTGACAGTCAAATTACTTTAAATTTGAAGTTGGAAATCAGATCAAATATTATATAAGTCTTCTGGTACGGGATCAAAAATGGGGCTGGTTTCGTCAGATGAATTGATTATTAAAGGCGATGAAAAATTTTACTGTATTAGAAACATTTACCTACTGGGTGAGATAAGCATTTGAAAAAGAAAAGCTTTCAAAGACTCGGTGGAATATATTGCAACGAATGGTTAAAAAAAATAAATATTAACTCAGTTTTAGAAGATAATGTATAAACAATAAACACTCACTAACTTTTCAGTGAAAAACTGAATACACAGCTCTGTATTCACAATATCTACTTTGAAAGTGTAGGTGTACTATTTTGATGCAATCTCCTTGCAATCTCCTAGAGTTTGATTTTAATACATTTTTCAGTAACTAATATTATAATATTAATTTCCTTACAGTGTTATTTTATTTATGGTATCAAAAACTCGAATAGATTAATATATTTTGGTAAAAACTTCACGCGAAATATTTGTATCTAAAAGAAATACGTCAATTTAAGGTATCATTCGTATATCGATACAGATTTCTTTAAAAGCAAAATTTATTACGTGAAAATATATTTGCTAAGTAATATAGGCCTTATTGTTATCTGAGAGGCAATTCTGAAATTAGCTCAATATAAGCTTCAGGACATGATACTCCAGAACGTGCTGCTACTATGCTTAAATATGGTAGTAGCTGCATTTATTAGCACGGTATGCCAAACTAAGCCATGATAAGAATTAAGACGCCTGGATGAATGATAGGAAACTCGTTCTGGAAAACAAGTAATTATGTGATGTTTCGTTATTTTTGTACATTAAGTTATTGTTTACAGAAACAAATTCCAAAAGAATATTCAATTTTTGACGTCCATAATACTCTCTGATCGCTTTATATCCTTGGAAGATATTTTTTGTTATTTTAAACTTAATCTAAATTTAGTTTTTTTCTAAATCTTCTTATAAACTAACGAACCAAATGTTTTATTGACCCTTAAAAAGGTCTGTCATTTGCTAAAAAGACAACTTCACTCGAACTCAAATCGAAAAAGTGCAAAAAATTAAGAAAATACATTATAAGAAAATGAAACAACATTAAAATACAAAGACACGAGCTATCTCGCCCTCGATATGTCTTGCTTTAGGAAAAATCGGTTTCGCTAGTAAGAGCTGACCAAATTTATTGCTTGAAACTATTATATTGTGTGGAAACAACACCCACATCATCTTTTTAATAATATATTAGTGTCGCAAATTAACAACAAAAAACAAACGCAAAAGATAAAAGAAACGTAATTAATGGCAGACTTGTCAAAAATAATGGACATTTAAGCGAAGCGAAACAGAGCCAAACAGAACTAAATAAACTAACTCGAACTAAATCTTTATAGAAGGAAGTATTTCGAGATGACTTACTATTATTGAAAATTAAGTATTAAAATATGAAAATTTTTAATTATCAAAGTTTGTATAATTGAAATGGCCCGGTTGAGTTATTATACCCATTGGCCACGGGGAGGAACATTTTAGAATATCTATAAATCTTATTCATGAGTAATTAATCCAAATCGAATCTAAATTCTACTAACATTTGTAGGATCTTTGACAAACTATGTACCTACGTACGATCTTACTAGTCCAACTTTCAGGATCGATTTATTTTTCCCAAGAAGCGGACTATGAAACATATTTAAGGGGACCTACTCTTTAAACTTTCAGAGGACTTCGATCATTCGAAAGCTAAATGCCGATTCCATTGGTTGCTCTCGAGAAAAATAAGCGTATAAATGGTAATTGTAAAGGTACTAATCATACGCAGATATTACAAGTGAACACTACTTAGAAATATCGCCAGAGTAGATGAAGAAGAGAATGGGCAATATAACTGAGCCCTAAGAAACACTCACCCTGTTGACACTTTCAATCTAAGCCAATTTCTGTTGGGGATGGAACAATTCGACACAGTGGCAAATCTTATAAGATGAATATTATTCTACTGGAATATCTTGCTTATCACATCATTATGCCTTTTAATGCCCTTGGTAGGTCAAAGAAAAGCACTCTCGTCTTATATTTTTTAAATTCTAACTTGTAAGTCTTTTACAATTATAAAATATTCCGTTAGGCGTTGCGACTAGTGAATCGCATGTAGAATGGCACAGGGTCTTTTGAGACAGTTTTTGATCTAATTTTTATTCAAAGACATTACCAAAATATTTATATTAACATTAAAATTGCATTTAATTATTTACTATAATCATAAAGGATCTTCAAAATAATTTGAATAAAAACTAGAATTTGAAAACTGACGTCTACAAATTATGTAGACGTCAGTTTTCAAATACTGTTTTGAATCACAATAAGATTTTTTAAAATTCGCGAATTGCATACATAAAAAAAATTAAATACACTGGAGAAACTTTAAAGCACCATCTTAATGTATTTATTTAATAAATATATCTATTTAATGTTATTGCTTTTGTTTAAAGATATTTTTAATATGTGACAGGGTATTGTTAATTATCTATTTAATAAATTTTAAATTTTCACCTAATATTAAATTAATAAGAAAGGAATACTGTCGCTTATAAACGGTGTTCTTTTTTATCTTGTTCTAAGAACACAAATAATAAAAAATACATACGCTACCACTACTTTGCTACGAATGTATATGAACCACTCACATGGGGTTGAGGTCGGTGCATCAACACACCGGGTTCTTCAAAAGGTTCAAGTCCACGATGATAGAGGTCAGAAAACACAAAACACTCCAACGACACAAACACCAACACAACACACTTAAAACACATTTTCTACGATCACATTGTAAAACACACTAGTAATAAATCATACGTCAAAATTTATGGGCTGTTTCGGACTGAATTAGGTTATATAAAGTTCAATCAGTTACCGAGGGGGGGCGAGGGGACAGTAACTCATCTACATATTATATTTCAAGAAAATATTTTTTAATTGACTTCAAAATGTAATAAACGCACTCGATCAAGTGTAGTATTAATACTGATTTAAAACTACGTTTCGGTTTTTATCTATCTTATATCTGATATAGATAATATTAATCTATTTATTTCAAATTCCTGATATTATTATATTAAATGTACGAGTTTGCGAAATTTAAGCATAAAAGTGTTAAATTTAACAGTAAAGATCATACTTTATAAACAATTATTTTTTGTAATATTAATAGTAATATTTAATAAATTAGCAATTTTTTAGTTTGTTATTGATTTACATCAATGTTATTTTATCAAATTTTGTTATTTGTCATTTGGTTACACGACGATAACAAGCGATCAGCCCGACGATAATATATATTATACGAATACGACGTACAAAATAAGATAAAATAATTCCTCGGTTTAATAGTTCAATCGCACGTCGTTTTCTAATTGAGCAGTGGTTGTTTGCGGATTTGATTGATTTTCTAGTATTCATAATAATTCCGATTTATTTGTTCATCCAACTCATGTTAACGAATGTGTTAAATGCATTAACCATCTAAATGAATCTTTGGATTCAAAGATTCTGAATTATTTTTATATAAGTTTTATTATAAGCATAATTATAATTTAACTCAATTACAGCGAGTTTTAAGCTAATATTTTAAATATATATAATACGTTATTAACTATTAAATTTAGTTACTTTTTATAAAATGAATCTTATTTAATAAATAATAAACGCAAATTACCGAAAACTAATAAGCTGCGTTATCGCAGAACTGTCCGCTAACAGTTGTTATTGTTGAATGATTATCATTCGATAAAATAATTGCGTTTTATTAATAATAGGAAAATGGTAATGGCTGTTACATTTATATATTCTATATTATACTTACAGCCTCTTGTCCAGTGGAATGTTTGTCTAGCGTAGGAGTTGTCTTCTCGGAGTCTGTGTCAGAGACAGTGTTCATACTCGTTTCTTGCTCTGAGGTAGTTGACCTTCCTATGTATTCCCGAAGAATTGTATTGATTCCCGTGTATGTGGACCCCGGACTCATACTATGCCCTGACAGTAACATGACGACACATACCGTCCATTGCCATAACATTATGTTAAGTCCATTATTTTGGCAAATTTACATATTGTACACTTATTTCACTGCACTTATTGCACTGGACCTCTTATATTGAAACCAGGCTTAGATATTACTCGTATAGACGATATTGATTTACTTCTGACATTTCTATAATCTTAAAAACAATAACAAATAGAATGAGCAACATGAAACATCTTATAAGAGTCATCGTTATTATTTAATATTATATCTAATATTAAATTACATAGACTTTCTTCAAGCTCTTTCTGTAAGTCATTGACTTTATTTGACTTTTTATCATCGGAATGGCCTTCATGTGTAAGTAAAAATAAACTCGCTCACGTTTTCTTACGATGTTTTCCTTAACCGACCGCACCCGGCCAAATAAAAAGTCCAACATCCACACGGAATCGAACCTGACACTAAATGTTTCAAATCACTCAAATCAATAGCCAAGTTTTAATCAGATAAAAAATATTAATTCGTTTCTCATATATCATATTTTATTTAATTGCATACTGCTACTTCAGATAACTTTGTCGCCCTCACAGGTGGGGGTGAAATTATTCCAGCATATAATTTTGTAAAAGTGGTTATTTCTCTACATATTTATTAGATCAGGCTTAATACTTAATCTTATTTTATAAAACTGAGCTCTATTCGAACTTCATCGCTATGTGTATGCCCTTCACTCAATATTATTCTAAAAAAACATTTATCTAGTAATGTAGAAGATTAAAATACTGAATAAAAGGACTGCAATATGATAGATTTATCTAAACTTTCAACTAAAGCTTTTTTTTGTCTTTACACAAAATATTGATTCAACTTTCTTATAACTTGTGCTTGTGCTTACAACTTGTGCTTGTATTATGTAAAGTATGTAAAGGTAAATCAATTCGGTTTTGATTCATACGTGACTCGACAGCTGAAAATTTTTGTATTATAATATATTAATATTTTATATAGATTCTTGTCACTCACGTATGCGGGTATTTGTTGGGAATATTAAATTATCCTTCGCTATAGTATTGGTATTTTCGGGTGATAATTTTTTCCTCAGTAAATTTTATTAATTTCAAAATTAAATATCGAATAATAATTAATTTAATATAGTCCTGACAATATTAGAAGTTCGGCATTCAGATATAATAACAAAACAAAAACGCTTTCTATCCAAGTAATATATTAATATTTTTATAGTTTGAGGTATTTTTTAAGTTTGAAATTTTGAAAACTGAAGTCTTGTTAAAGTAAGTCGATCGATATATCACGATACCAGATAACTAGTCGATATAAATATGAAGTTACATGAAGTCGTTTATGTAAAAAATAATAAAATATATGCCATTTAAAATATTTGTAATTACGAATTATTTGTTTAAATATTCAAGTTATTATTTACTGTCTAAGCATTGCTATTGATGATTAAGAAATTTCATTTATCTTCAAATAAATAATGGTGACAATTACATACAACATTAAACGAGTATTTTTTGTCTAATTTAAACAATATCAGATACCAAAACAATGGTTTATTATGTTTCAAATAATTTAATGTTCATTTTATTAATAAATATTAACCAACCTTCGATATTAATGAAAGCCAATTACTTTAAATTCTTGAAAAAGAAATTCGATCCTTAGAAAACTTGTAATTCAAAACACTACCTGTTGAATCAGCAAAGATGATACGAAATAGTTTTATGTATCATTCGGTAAAAAAAAGTTTGGAGTAGAAATTATGTGTGTGTGTAAAAAAGAGTAATGATAATTGTTCAATATTAATGGGGTTATATAATATAAAAAAATGTTATTTACAAAAAATATTTTAGCTCTAACTTTTCAGTTGATATTTTATTTTTGTTGGTATTTTTTTATATTGTTTTTGAAAATGTCTATATTTCTATCAATTGCTTAAGATTTTTTCAAATAGAGATTACAATGACCTTGATGTTTTGTTTAAAATAAGTATATATATGTACTTTGTAAGGTAATATAAAGTTCCACCGTCCATCTGACACTAACGGCAAGAATCATAACACTAAAAGATTTATAGTCAACGAATCACATAAACATTTCAGGGCACTCTATTTGATAAGTTCTATTTACAGTAAAACACATGATTGCGATCAGACGTTTTCCGGACGTCTGACGTTTTTCCGGAACACGTTCGTCGCGCGCGAGGCGGTTTTCCAAGTGACGTTTCGTTGGGCGGCCGCCCACGAACGTAGCAGCGCCGCACTGGCTCTGATAACTAAACAGTACTTGGACGCTACTATTTGTTCTTTTTGACAAATAGGGTAATACTTAAACGATACGAGTATACTTACTTTGTATTTACTACGATTATGTTTTTATAATGAATCATTCGGCTATAGTTAAATTATATAATGCCATCTATTTTGCTGTGGGCAAATCACAGATATTATAATAAATTAATATTATTTTTATATATTTTTTTTTGAGTTTTGCCACACAGTTTCAAATATCTTTATTAGACTATAAAATTTAACTTACACTTTGCACATTCATTCCTTTCAGAATTAATGTAGGCACAAACTCCTACTTGTTACCCACCTTTCCCCAAAACAGATTTAATTAGCAAATAAATTAACTCGATTATTAATAAATACTTTCGAGTTTCTGTATTGCCGCGGGGTAACATTATGTTTTTCTCATAAAGTACGGCAGAAACAGAGTTGTGAATTTAGTTGGCCCAGTTTGAAATTTCCTAATATCCCCGGGGTTTTTATGTATGTTGTTTATTCAAATATAATCTGCGGGTCAATATTTATAAAGCGAAAATCTGCTCATTATTATTTTAGTATTTTTGAAACTGAATGGTTTGCTGGAAAACAAAATATAATGCAATTTCTGGAGTAAATATTAACATTTTATTGTTATTCATACAAATTTATAAGTATGAAGAAAATACTAAAAATAATAAAAGTCCAAATGCAATCATGAAACTAATTGTCTACGTAAATCGATTTATCTAACTTTTTTTTACTTCACTGCCTTTTAAGTAGGTACACTGCATTTGTCCATGCAACAAATGCAGTGCATGTAACTCCTACTACTACTACACTAGTACTGGCCACTGGGCGAAAATGGGTTAATATCTCTCTATATATCAAAGTCAAACCGTAATTAATGTAAATAAAATATATTATAACGGATTTAGATTTATTTATTATAAAATAATACTTCTTCTAAATTTTTTAAATCACTTCTTATTTTTTAATTTCCCTTCAATAAGATAATTTCAGCATTCAAAACTAATTACATTATATATCGTAAATATCCACCGTTCGAACACAAAAATACGAATCTTATTTTCTCTGAGGACATAAAAGCACACACAAACACGTAGATATTGTAATGAGTCTGAAGTACAAACTGAATAATTTCAATCTCTGTCTACAAGATAATACATTTGTAAGCAAAACGCGTTTCATTACAACTGGTACTCATTTTTTGTAGTTCTAGTTGTTTTGGAATAATATACATCTTTATGATTTTTTTTTGTAAATATCTTTTATTTTTATAACTAGCTGTTGCCCGTCCGCGAGACGTACCGTACCCGTACCTCAGAACACAGGGCTTGTAAGAATTTCCTTCGCTCTAGCTTTTTTTTGGTCACCTTTATTTCTAAACTATTCTCCACAATAGCCCTATTATTATTTATAGTCTAATAAAGATATTATTATTTCAATGGAATAATATAATATAACCTAGATCCAACATGATAGTTATTTCTAAAAATTGTTTAAGACATTTTTAGATTCAGATAACTTACTTTGAAGATTATCTCAAACAAATAAATTTATAAAGTATAAACCCACAAGCATACAAACTTTACCTCTTTACAATATTAGTATAGACTAAGTTCAAAATATGAGATTAGTCATAGTTAAAGTTTATATTGAAAAAGCTGAAAATCTTTTATAAATTCGTTATGAATAAGGTAATTGTTTACTTTTACACTGTCAATGTCAAGTATATATTAGTCTGATGTCTAACGCAATATATTGTCTGGCGCAATAGAAAAAAAAATATTATACAAATATAATTTCATAGTATTATGTTTACTATAATATAAATTTAACTTATACTTTATCCTCGGCAACACGTGGTTGGTTAAGTTTTATCTTATATGAAACGTTTGTATTTTACCAGAGCGCTATCTATTGGATACTTACTCAATCTAGTCAACAAATACGCTTATACCTCCATCTATTAGAATAGTATGGAACTAACAGATAATTGTGACTGTCAGATAATTAATAAATAATTCGCAATAAAATAAATAAATAAACGTGTTCGAACGGGATAAAAAGTCCTATGTCCGTCTCCTGTCTCTAAGCTGCCTCCCCACCAATCTTCAGCCAAATGCCGTTCTTGAGTTATAAATACTCCCTGCCCACTCCTTAAAGCAGGTAGCATTTGCATTGTCTATTGTAGGCGACAATGCTTATCATCAGGTGGAAAATCTTCTCCATTTGAAGCGGATTAAATAAAAAACTTTCAAATTAAAAACATTTAAATTTATATATAAAAGGTCAATCAATAACATTGTATATTATTTATGCAAAAATGTTGAAAGAAAAAGCAACTCATAGGACTTTTTTTACGGAGCGCATAAATAAAACACGAGTTTATGTTAAAATTTTATTTGTCACAGAAAAATATGCACAGCATTGTATAAAGACATCACTAGGTAGAAAATGTAACACCAGTTTTACTCAATTGCGCCAAAACATTGCTCACACATAAAATTTACATTTATTTCCTTCAATTTACAGACCATTTATGTTTCGTGATTGTAAGACTTTATAAAATTTTCGATACTCAAAATTGATCTTACTGATTGAAAATGTAAGCCCCAATAGGGCTTTTTTGTATAAATCTGGTGAGAAAATTCCGGCGCATGCGCAGTAAAACTTAACTACTTTGAACAATTCCCAAACGTGGATCTTAAATACTACGTCAGTCATTCGTTACGGCCGTAACCCTGAGAGTGCTATGCAATATCCAGATTATTAAATTAAAGAAATGAAATATCCCAAGAAATATCTTCAGTATTGCATAACACTATCACTTTAGTAGATGAACACAGGGATCTAAAGAAGTTTATATATTATTGTGTTATATTTTGGCAAGAATCAAAAAATATGATTAGAATTATCAGTAAGTTCTAAGAAGACTCAACTATGTAAGACAAACTCTACTATGTAAAAATATATACTTTATCACAAAACTAACAGACAGTTATTGAAGACAAATAATTAAAATATATCATACAAAAATATTATTAAAATAATAAATTAATAACAAAAATATACACTGAAGAAACTTAAATAGGTAATATATTATAAATATAAATTAAACTATAGACTGGACTGACAATATTTTACTCTTTTTGAGAACAAACCAAATAATTAAAGAATTTAGTAATATATGTTAAAAGCAAATGACCCAGAGAGCTGTTGCTTAACCAGCTGTTATTATAGGTCAAAGTAATTTCATGTAGCATTTCATGAAGTCGGGTGTCGTTCACTGATTTAATTTGTAAAATAATAAATCTTATTTATTAAATAGTTTTAAAAATATGTATAATTATTTAAGGTATGTTTAACTTTATTGTTATTAGTTAAGGATCACTTTAGTTTCTACTGACTTAGATTTATAAAATTCAAGATCTAAAACAAGACATACATAGTATTTCTAAAAAAAAAATACGAATATAGGTGTCGATATGTCTACATTCATGTTTATGTTCGGAAACAAAGAAATATTTACAAAAATTAGTTCTGAATCTGAAAAATCCCTAGTTAAATAGTGTTGGTATCATTGAATAATTGATCAGTCTAATATATTGTGAACAATTTTTTTAAGGCATAATGTTGTGGCAAAAACATCTTGAAAAAATGTTTGTAAATAAATTATATGATTTTTTTTACGTTACAAAACGTAATGTTTAAGAACTTTTTTTACGTACAAAATGTATTAAGTCCTAATTTCTGGGCTAGGCTAGACAAGGCTGAAATAGGTCCCATTAGCCAAAGAACACTCATGTGTGTATCAATAAATTTTACGAACGTTACATAATACTGACTTAAGACAGAAACTCTCCCACATTAGTTCCAAACTGTATTTCAAGACTTCCAAACATTGCAATACGACAATTTAGATATGCTGATACAGGTTATTAAAACAAAATGGCACCGTTAACCACAGATAATATACATAGAAAGGCAAGGTATATATTAAATTATCTAAGAATTAATTATAAAAGAAAATAAATAACTAAACTATTGTTGCTTAAATTTCTGATATGTTCGATTATTCGAGATAAACCAAATGTGATGAAACTTAACATTTAAAACTTTTTAAGTTATTTCTTTTATCACTCGTTCCATATAAATTAAGACTAGTTTTGCGGAGTTTGAAGTATTTACATATAAGTTTTATGGCAATTTTTTAGAACACAATATATAAAACATACTGTATTTATAATTAGTCTTCAACTATTGTAAAACGATCATTGTATGTTACTTTATTAATGGTCATATACCTTATTTTAATTGCACCTCTAATTAATAATAATGTACAAATAAGGAAACTTCAGATAACTATAACTTAGTAAGAGTAATAATTATTGTACATATAAAAACACTCCATACATTTAATCAGTACTTCTCAGACTAAAAACTAACTACTGTGCGATTACGTATAAGTCACTTCAATTGATCACATCACAAAAACGTACACCCTATAAAGACAACCTAACCTATTCAGTGTAAGGTCGGCAAGGCAACATCGACCTTACACTGGTACAAATATGTCCTATTTTGGTACAAACCGCGTCCGTATAGGACGGTATTAGTCATCAGTTGGACGCCGCGTCCGACGTCAGACCCTGCGAGTACGCCGCCTGGATGCTCTCACACACGAACTTGTACTGACTCTGCGAACAATATATATTATTATTAACATTAGTTACATTAGACCTGATGACGAGTTGGAAATCGTGTATGACGAACTATTACCGTCATGCGTGCTTCGAAAACACACTACACTGTCGTGATGGAAAGTTTCAATAAGCGACTGGATTTGAGAAGCGTTAACGAGCTGAAAGTGGGTCAGGTTTGATGAGGACCAGCTCCTTGAAGCTCCTTGAAAAGAGGGCCAGATCCTTGCCTACTTCACGGAAAGGGGGGATTCTTTGCAATGAAATCCTTTTTTTTTTAGAAGCGGCGCAGCCAAAAATTAACGTGGATACACCTCGGCGGTAACAAGTATAACATAGGCTATATCATCACGATCGACAAGCTCATATTCGTTGACCTCCCTGTGTTCAATAACGTTCAACCCAACAGCGATCACCGACTTGTAACAGCGTCATAGAATATCAATGTGAAGCTAGAACGTACCATCTTATAAAGACTACTTTACGCTCTAAACCTGCCTAAATTAAAAATCTCGAGAGCTTTCAGTTGGAGTAGCAAAAACGCTCACATTCGCTTATTCAGTGGAAAACAAGATGGGCTTTTGGAGGTTGTCCAGGACGTTGATTTCAGGTTTTATAACACTCGACGGACATGTAAAAAGACTATTAGACCGTACTCTAAAAGTAATGGCAGAATGGAGTGAAATGAGGCTGCAATCGTCAGTTGAAAAATCAAAATCTGGGAGGGCCCATCGAGTGGGTACTCGATGGGCCGATAGCATAGTAGCTATCATCGACGGGTCGTTTCTCACCGCGTTTTGTATGCACATGGGGCGCATAGTGCGCATGGCTCGCACGAGGTCCAGCGGGTATAGCGGCTGACGACGCGCCAGCAGCTCCAGCGCCGTCTCCGCCAGCACCAGCGCGCCCGTACGCCCCACACCAGCTGAGCAGTGCACCACCATGGGCGCCTCCACCACGCGCTCCGGCCCGCACAGCTCCTCCACTACCGTCGGTATTACTACGAAAAATACACATCAATTCGACGAGAGCTCTTCGGTAAATTGGAATAAGAGTATTTGTTATTAGACATTGTCAGAGGTAACGATACAGGTTGGTATTATTTAGCAAATAAGAACTCCTTACCAGCGCGATGGTTCCTGAGCTGCGAGCACAGTCGTATGAAGTCAATGAAGGCGTCGGGGTCATCGGGCACCCCGTGGTCCGGCCACGCCGTGTACTGCAGCTGCGTCACCTTGCGACTCGCGCCGTCTGCATCCTACGTCGTCATCAAATACTATGTTACTATCGGCTTTTATTTATGAAATTATGCAATTCGATACCCAAAATTGTGTACATTAATATAAAATATATCGACCTTTAAGTTCATTTCTCTCCGTGTATAATGTCCCATATTTTGTTCGCTGTCGGTGACCACGGTCAGTGTGTTCGTCGCTTTGAGTGTGGTGTTGACCTTCGGCCAATATTGATGGCACTTGGCTCGTCCTCGCTCGGTTAATACTGTCAGCATTACTACCAGGCTGCTTTCAGTCTCCCAAACCATTTGCCAGAAGTCGCCAACTGTCGATGCTAATGGACCTAAAATTTGAACTCAGTTTAAAATATTTCTTTAATATGGTGGCATTCTGTATTTTATCTATTGTGGGTCCAAATATTGGTTGTTGAATTTTCAAGAACCACATTGGATCGATTGGTCGGGAAAATTGGTCCTCGAGGTCCACCCATTTTCTATTTTTTTTATTTCATACACTTCGTTCAACAATTATTATGTCTTAATAAGTAAGATTTGTTTCTATGTATTTTTAAATCTATCTTACCTTGAGTAGCAATATAAGTGAGGACTAGATCTGAATTAGGTATTTCCATGTTGATGTAGGAGGCATTGATGTAGTCGCCGTTTGGTCCGTTTTTTAGTATCACTCTGGTCGAATCATCTGTAAATTAATTATTGTATTAAAGAATTATTTGGAATTCTAAGAAAAATAATCGATGGTGTCGGGCTTCACAAAATAAATCCCGTGACGTCCTACTAAGCCCACGAAAGTAATCGTTTTTTTAACTGGTAGCTTTAAAACTGCGGCAGGAGATGGCTTCGTTTAGTAGTATGCAATGAACTAATACTGTGGGTGCACACTCACAGGGCGCGATGTCTCTGTATCTGTTCTTGTGCTGGTTTGCGGGACGGCGAGCGGCGGCGGAGGGTTCGTCGGCGCGGCGTCGCAGTGCGTCGTACTGCCGCAGCGCAGCGCCGCTGGCCAGCCCGTCGCCTAGCAGCAACATGGACTGCTCCAGGTCACCTTCGAACGTGCCCGAACCCAGCGGCACAAAGCACGCGGCTGGCTCCTCCACTGTTTCCTCCGGCTCGTACACCGCTGAGGATGGGGATTATAAGGTTTTAATACTTTCCACTGCTAACCACGACGAATGGAATTACCGACATGCGAATCCTTACATTTTAGTTGCAAAAATAAAGATTTATCAAATTGGTGTTTAGTAAGAGTTAACTTAAAATAATAGCTCTCGCCATGAAACATAAATCACGCCGACAGAATGGGTGCAATAATCCGTCTCTCCCTTGACTCCAAAGACCACCGACCTCTAAATTATCTTTTGTTTGACATAAGAATACTGTAATTTGAATACTGTATTAGAATACTGTATTCGCAAACTAGTAGTATTTTTCAGGAGCTTGTCTTAGTATTATACTAAGCACTCTGCTACACTACTGCAATCCCAAATCCTGAATGAATACTTAACAGAGATTTTCCGCACTAGCAATTGTTTTTGATGATTATTAAG
Source organism: Dircenna loreta (assembly GCA_963555665.1). NCBI lineage: Eukaryota > Metazoa > Arthropoda > Insecta > Lepidoptera > Nymphalidae > Dircenna > Dircenna loreta. Next base: position 13,920,945 of record OY743092.1, read on the forward strand.
GCTATATATGATTATATAGGCCAGCCTTAAAACATGTGGCGTTGTCTGACGATATCTTGATCTGCACTCTTTGTTTGGTAATAAACCTTCTGATACCAAAGTCCACATAGAAAACCAAATCAGACATTATAAGTCGATCTAATTTTGTTTTCTCTGTGTAGTGCCACGGTCATCTGAATTGGCGAAAAATAGTCGAACTCCGTGCATGAGAAAGGTCTAGTGGTGCCGTGAACAAGAAGTGGATATATGGTAAATACCCGGTTGATAAAGTTGACAGCATCGTCTTTCTTATTCTAGCCGTCTGGTATTCTTTTAGGAAACCTTTACAAAAAGCATGGTCTGCTGGTCAATTCAACTTGCAGACTGGCACTTGTCGGGAAGTGAACGTGTCCTACAGCTTCGACATCAGCTATTTACTGGTAGATAAACTCTTGGACGTCCCCAGCTAGTGATGTCGATAGTACCCGTGAGTGTACTGATAATTAATGCACCTACAGCCCCGGAGCTTTTGGAGAAAAGGTAGAGCGAGCTTACTAGTCTTTCAAATGCTAACAATTTCAAGGGATGTGTAGTTATCACATATTTAAAGCAGCTTGAGAGAAATATCAAGGCAGTTATTTAAGATCAACGGGTCATGGCATCCCGATTAAGGCACTTATAGAATAGAGTAAAGAAGCTTGTTTGGATATTCAAAATCTCAAAAAATGTAGCTTCGAACACCTTTTAAAAATGATTTACCTAGCTCTGATTCAATCAATCTTGTCCTATTTTATATCAGTTTGGGTTAATGCCACTAAGACAAGATATATTGAATTCAAAAGAACTCTTTGTGTAAATAATTGTTTGAACTGGAAATATATTCGGCGGTCAGAAAGTTTCTCAGAAAGATGATGATGATGAAAGGTTATGTTGCTATCGCAGACGCAGACCGGATCGTCTTTGCATTTGAATCTATGCAGGTAGCCGGCAAACCCACCATGATCGACCAGAGCTAGTCTCATTTATTTGCAAATCTGACATCTGGCAAAAAGATTTTTGTAGTTCCTGCGCTTTCTTCAAACATGTGTACCTCGAATTCCATTTGTCAAAAGTCAGATCCCGAATCCACTGCTTTACGAATGAATCCAGACACCGGTCATAGTCTGTTTTTTTCTTTAGAGTAAGGGCCGCCTCTTTCGCAAGTTTATCGGCCAGCGTGTGCTTTGACCCAAAATATATTTTTTCTGAGTCAGACAAGTTTTCAGGTTGTCTCTCATGCTAAGCACCAGTGGATGGAGGGAACTGTTACCAACTACCGCCTCAAGGGATGATCTTGAGTCAGAGTAAATGCCGATGGTCTTCTTTTTGTTTGTGCTGCGATCAAGGCGACTCTATTTAAGGCCAGAAACTCAGCTTGGTACATCGTGTAGTACGCAGTGCCACTTTTGGTTAAAGCTTTGGTTTCGGACTATTCCATATGCCTTACCCTTAAACCTACCTGCCAAGGGTGAAAATATGTAAGTCTTGGTTGTTGTGGTTGCCGATCTGCTGGTGGTCTGCAAGGCTTGTAAAGTGCAGGTCTAGTCTCTCAGCCGGGTGGATTTGCTTGGAGAAATATAATTTTACTTCCATTTCAGTCCCCTAGCAGACTTTGAAGTACTCCTCTCTTTGCTTCGTACAAGTCTAATGCCTCTCCGATTCTTTGCTCTAAGGGAAGTCTTTGAGATAGTATGAGTGCTGAATTTAACGAGACGATTATGTAGGCTGTTATTATTTTTGGGCAAATCCTCCTTGTATTTCATTCAGCCTTTTTTGCGCTCCTAACTTTTTGGCAGCTGGTACACACGCATTAGCCGCGTAAAGAATTATTGTTTCTACCACGGCACTGTAGATGGTTTTTATGACTTGGGGGTGTAGGCCCCTACTGATCCTTGCAGCTTTTGATAGTTGTTTGTATATGTACAATTTATACTTTAAACAGGTTTAGGTATAGTGTCTTCAATTGTGAGCCTCAGTATCATGATTTTGAATTGCAGGCCACCAAGCATGATCAAAAGCCCCCTCTATGTCTAGCGAAACCATTACTACAACTTTCTTGGCCCCTATTTTCTTGCGTATATATTTCACCAGATAATAGAGGGAGCCGTCCAGAAATTTTTACCATCAGAGTTTCTATTGGTCTATATGCCACCCTGTATGTATTACTGAGGAAGATTTGATCCAAAAAGTTTATTAGTAATATTACAGATTTAGTCACTAAGAAAGAATTAAAATCTTACCGTTAGGCTTAACTAACAAAGTGAGAACACCCTTTGTATTCCGTATCGATTGTACAACTTGCTCGTGGGTCATTTCATCCACGGCCTTGCCGTTAATTGCCATAACCTGAAGAAAAAACATAGCTCATTGTCAAGGTCAATTGTATTTGGGGGAAAAATTTAACAATGACTATGAAGATGAATTTAATTAATACTTTTTTCCTTCGGACAGTATTGGGACCTCTAAATCTATAGGAAGGAACACAGAGAAAATATTTACGGAACTGTTTGGTTTTCTTTCCAAAAATGTTGGGCTAGAGCTGACTGAGCATATAGAAAACATTGATTGTACAAAAAAACAGTACCTACATGAGATTTTTAATAATAATAACGTATGAAATTAAATAAAGTACGGGGCTAGTCGTACGTCAGTCTTATTGGAGATGTCTTATGCTCGGTTAAAGAAAGAAGCCAAAATGTATGTTTAATTATATTCATATCGAATTTATTCGTAATGTATAATAAAAAACCCACCTGATCACCCTCTTGTAGATGCGCCCTTGTCCTGGGCATGACCCTGGACACCAGTACAGGCGCCCCGGCGCCGCCACCGCGGACGTTAAACCCGAACCGGCCGTCGGGCCCGGCGCCAAGTCGCACGCACGTCGCGCCCTCCCCCGCCACCGCCACGTCCCCTGCCCCCGCCGCCTCCACCGTCTCCCCGCACGACTCCGACCCCGACTCGTCTACGTACGACAGCGGCACACGGAAAACGCGCTCCAGGAATCCCCCATCACTGCTGGAGTGGCAGTAGGATATTCATCAATATGCATGTTTATAACGTCAGAGTGATTGCCGATCCTCAAATAGTTCCCACCCTCCCGGTGACACTTATAAATTTTTAGACGATTGCAAATAATAAAATGGCTTGTTAAAAAAGCCCAAAAATTGCACGAGTGTTCATAAGTAGAAATTGATTACCAGTTTAATGTTTACTATACTGTACCCAACCGACCCACCAAATGGAGTAAAAATATATTAAAGTGATTGTACAGCGTTGATGAGAGTTCTGATTGGCGGTCTATCAAGCCATCAACCAATTAGAAAAAATACACGATATTTTACTAATATATACACAATATTAGATTACTATCGTCCCTTTTGGTTTGTGATGGGAATTATAAGGACAGCTTTTCTAGTTGTTATGTCACTCTGGACTGCCTGATTACTTGTGAACAGAGTCTGGACTCTGTGCACAAATAATCAGGCAGTGTATGAACTATTGTAGTACTAACTCTTCGTCAGGCACGGCCACCGCGTCCCCACCCCAAGCATTCTGCGGCTGCGGCTCCTCGTGGCCGGACACACGTGACCCCCGCGCCGTGCCGCTTACTATGCCGGGGGAGGCCCCTGCCGACCGGTCCCTCGTGCGGGAGCTGCTGCGCCTGGAATATTTAACAATAATTAGCCAACATCTTCAATTATATATGGATTTTGACAAAACTTATGTTTCATTTCATTCAGAAACATATTTACCCGCAAAAAATAAGTATACATAAAAATACTCTTGTATACAATGCAGTCTTGTGTAAAAATGTTAAGAGAATTAATTTATTATCCTTCGAGTTTACACAATAATAACATTGTAATTTCAGGAAATAGCAAACTTTACTATTGTCATTCTCACCTAACAAAATTCCTATTACTCGATCGGGAACGTTTCGCATCCTCCAACGCTTGCGTTTCGGTCCTCACTACGGAGGGGGCGGTGACCCCGGCGAGTGCTCCCAGGGCTCCTAGAAAGGGGCGTCGTCGGGGAGCCCGAAGCCGGAAGAATCCGTGACGTTCCACACTACAACGCCAGAGGGCCTTCGACGCGCGACTAGAACGCATGTTGAAGCCTAGCACCGTATCATATGATTCAGACTGAAACAACACAAAAGTTCTATATTACTAGCTTGTTAAAACTTATACTTCACACTCAAGGGCCCAGTATCTTTAGGATTATCATGAAACATGATATTCTATTTTATCATGACTAATGTACTATACTAAATTCACTTGATAATCATACAACTTACAAAGAACAGACCCACATTTAGGTCATTTAAAATGTTTATTAAGTTTATATGTTATATTTTACAATGCAACAAAATCAAATCGTATTAAGATTCATTTATGCTAAATTGTAACAAATAATGAATATTACAAACAAATTCCCTTTTAGGGTAAATCGACGGTCCCTACGTACACAATGTCGAAAATGGCGTTTATTTATGCATATGTGGCTTCAGATTATCCACTTGCTCTTGTCAATATACGATTTATTGTGGTAATTATGTTTATTTCATATAATTATGTTTATGACAAAGTTGGATGTGGTAGCTCGCCAAAAAATATTGGAAATCTTTTAGAATCTACTAGATCATTCTCAACAGCAGTTTTTTATTGCGTCTTATGTGAAACAGATAAGAAAAAAACTATGGACACAGGATTCCAAGAGAGAATATGTCCAGTTGTTTTCCGCTTTTATCTGATGTCTGCCACAAAGAGAAGATTAAGGTATGCAAAAACTAGTTTAGAAATACGTTTTGTATAAGCAACACTATATTACAATCTGCCACCGACAAGCATGATAAGAATACAGGTATCTACCTATACTAGAGACATGAGAGACTTTCATGCAAATCATCATCTCCTTGCCTTTTTCCCACTTTTTGTCGGCACAACAATTTCTTATCTTCCATTCATGCCTATCCACCGTCATCCCTACAGTCACTCCTATTTTACTCAGGTCGTCTTTGACGCAATCCATCATTTCATTAGTCTACGTCAACCCACATATCCTTCCACATTCATATCTAGCAATCTAATCGGCATTATTTCTTTCTCATAACATACCTATATCATGCTTACCTTTTACTCCTTAATTTGTCCGTTACTTGTGGCATTTTTTTGATTTGCGCGTATAATGACTTTCAATGGGCAAGTAATTTTACGCGCAATGGCTCAAACAAACAGTATTTAAATTTATAATGTACTTTAAAAAAAAATGACGACCTCTATGGTGTATAGAGCTGAATTTAACTGAAAATATAGCAACTTCTGTAATACTAAAAACTAAACACAGGATATTAAATCAGAGAACATTTCTTGAAATAAAATAAGAGAAGTAAAACTACAAGGTATAATAATAATCCAGACATTATTAAATTTCAGTAAAACTTAACTGAAAAAAAAAATAGAAATATATTATATAAACAATATTATATATTAATATATAATATTATATATATACCCTCTTCAAGCCCCACCTTTTCGTCTAGGTGGACCACCAGAACCACGCAGGAGGGGGACACTTATACCAATTTAAACTTATAAGCTAACAAAGTCAATGACAACCCAAACATGGAGAAATGTACGTAAGGGATTCGCGCACAGGACCGCTACCTGACAATCCGAAAACGAGTACCTTTTCTGGTACTCCTTTAGCAAACCGAGCACGCACAGTTATCTCACGACAAACAATAGCCATAGACGAACTAAATACAATTAAAAATAACCCTGAACTTTCGAATAATTTAAATACACAACAAAAAACTTAGATTCTCAAAATTTTAATAATAGCACATTAATAACCCTGAAATAAGTACAATAAGCACTTAAATCTTTTCACAAACTCAAAACATCTAAAGGGTCGCTTCTTCTATTGATCATATTTATCTGACGCTAGAAAGAAGAGAAATAGTAGATAAAGGACCGAAATAGAATGAATTTATTTAATAAACATAACTTTAATAATGAACACAATTTAGATAATACTATAGAAATACCCAAACAGAAAGTGAAAGCTTATGCGGGAAGACGGAATAAATGCGATGAGATGAATGAGAGGAACATTCAAAACATATAGTTTAAAGAAAATCAACATAGATTTATAGAAGTTTGTTAAATAATAAAACTACACAGACGGTAGAAATAAACGCCAAACAAGATATTGAACAATTCTGGACTCATATTTTATCCGAACCGTTTATATTTACCATTAGAAGGCGGCAGGGAATTAACGAACAACGAAATACTATATAAAGTACAAATCATAAAATATAAAGAGTATTTATACACTTATTTAATTAAAAATATTTAAGTACACGATAAAAGTGAAACGAAATATTCAATAAACAAAGAATCCGCAGAGCACCTTAGAGAAATAGCACTAGTACGGGAAAACAAAAACTTCACTGATTTAGAAATAAAAAACGCAATAACACACACTAAAATTAATTCATTGTGAACGAAACCTTTCCAAGGTCAATTTTATTACGAGACTACTTATATATTGTATGGATCTTAAGGAGTGTGTTACTTTACAATATATAAATTCTTGAAATACAGGTCCTACCTAAATGTATGAAACTGCGTATAAAGCCACATGTCCTCAATGATGTCTTTTTAATATCCACGAGTGGCGATTTTAGCACTTTCAACGTATGAGTTTGAAAACCATTATGTAATTCTACGTTTTTAGAAAAACCTTTTATTATAATTTTATTTTAGATATTGAATTCTTATTTCCCGTATAAAAAGGTATCTTAGACTTGTTTTATTTTTAAATTAGCGTAGAAATTGCTATCTATCAGTTTTTCAAGGAAAATATGTAAAAAAAAAATTGCAAATACCATTATAAACTTCATCAATAAAATATTATGGAAACAATATTAATTGTATGTAGATTTTTTTCTAGACCGGTTTTAACTTTAAAAAACGTTCTCCTGAAAACCTAGACCTTAGGAATGTCGTTATGTAGGAACCGTCGAAATAAACACATTAGATTTTTCCCAATTAAAACTTACTGCTTCACGTTTTAGTTGTATAAAGAATTGCTTTTTCTTAAATGATATCTTGACGATTTTGCTCCAAGAGAATGTGTTCACTCTGATGTTGTTCTGAAAGACGACGATGCCGATTGACGTCACACCAATGAATATGTCTTTACCGTTGTAATCCTGGAAGAGGGGCACATTTTTTCATTTTATTTTTTGTTCCTTTTGTAGTCTATTTGATTTAAGCAATACTTATAAAATTTCTGTGACTTATACATTAAAACGTTGAAAATTATTTTTTTAAAAAAGCTTGTGTATTATAGGCAAAATGTATTAAGATTTGTGTATTTTGAAAATGTTCCGTTCCTTCATCAAGACCTCATTAAAATATGTTAATAATACCTTAGCGGGATGCGATTCAACTCCATAGCAATCCAGCCGCTTAGCATGTTCTAGAAAGTTGGACTCTGCGTCTGCTGGAGACTGACCCTTATGCAGCTTGTGTAGTTCTTTTATACGACGTTCGTCTTCTGCAGTTTGCTTCGGTAACAGACATAATTCTGATAGGTAGTTTGTTTGGTGCTCAGTAGTGCTGTAGTCACCTAACTCCGCTGAAATGTTGACTATTTTTATATTATGTGTTCTACACATTAATATTTTGAATAAATATTAAAAATAAGTATATAGGATTACATAACGTTATCAAATTATAAGAATATGTAACATGTATATTTATGTGAGCAAAATAATATAATTGTTTATCCTTAAGAATTACTGACATAAATGATTATTTTTATTATTATACAAATACAATAATATTTACAAGTACTGGAATTATTAAGTAATTATTCCTGTTACATTTATATATAAAACAAATCAAATGCGACCACAGCTTATGACTCACCTTGCACAGTAAAGGAAGCTAATAAAAGAGCAGTGTTTTTAGGAGCAGTCATTCTTCCATCTAGAAGCAGTTTACGTAATTGTAAACAGAGCAGATATCTAGTAAACTCCTCGGCTAAGCGACAAGGCTCAGGGGGGTAGAAACGTACAACCAGCCAAAATTGTGGACTCACTCCCACTTGCTTCTTAACCGACTTGCTACTGTCTAACCAACGCTGAAATATATGCAAGTTTTATTATAGTTAAAACAATTATGATTAAGAATAAAATAGTTTATTGACATATGTGAAGTAAACCACATTACCTTATAACAAAATAATAATATTAATATAATATAAATAATTAAATACACCCTAAGCACTGTTGTAAAACAAAAGTTAATTGAGGTTATAATTTATAAGTAATGGGTCTTTACGATGGCTGTTAAAGTAATGAAACATTAAGACAGAATTGCAAATTAAGAGACTAAGAAGGGTGAGTCATGACTGTTACAATTAAAAACGTAATGCATCAAAGCATGACCAACTAATCATATGGCTTCACTGTTTAGATGAGTCATACTTGTTAAAAGTAGATAGCACTGATATAATACCATATGCCTATAATGTTCCTTGGATTTTAAAACTACATTAATGCCTTTTTACATTTGATAAATAAATATTACTTCATTTTACAGGTAATAATTAATAATTATAATAGTTAAAAAAAAAATTTAGTACACAGTTTTAAGCTATGATATTCTCAAATATTATATAAATTATATTTGTAGATTTAATAATATTAAATGTATTAATTAAATGTATTAAATTAAATGTATTTTGTATTATATAATATTTTTCCTAGTAAAAAATTATACTACATAAATTAATATGCTCATATTAATGTTTCTCCTAGTATAATTTAATTTTTAATATAATATTAAGTAACATCTATTGGTGATGTAATGAGTATTCGCATTTGCATTCGCAATAATTAGCATATTTACTCATATTTGTATCCGAATTTGCACTTGCAACACTTTTGCCAAAATTAGCAAATATGAATAACAGAAAGATAAACTGTATGATAGTAGTAGGTTCATCCATGTTACCATAAAAAAAATCTTATATTTTTTAATACAAGAAAAAGTAACTTAACCTAGTGATCACATTCTCAGTCATTATTGTATCATTTGGTATTTTATAAATTATTTTCTATACCTTGGGAAATGTAGCTTAACAATTCAATTTTTATAACAATTTATGAGACAAAAAAATATATAATGCAATATAAACAAACAAAAACAAATTTTTTTATGAAATTTGAAAAAAAGAATTGAATATTAGCTTTCGCATTTGCAATTTTGGTTGCAGATATTTGCATTCGCATTTGCCCAAAAATGACATTTGTTACACCACTAACATCTATTATACATATAATATACATATCAACTCTTACTGTTATCTCTGTGTTGGTGGCACTGGGCGGTAGACCATTTTCAGTGAATTGTAAACCAAAGTAATCTTTTTCTATTAACTCTAGGTTTTGATAGACAAGCTCTAAAAGTGTGCTTCCTTTAGCTTTTTTCTGTAAATGATAGGTTATATTGTTATAGTATATTAAAAAAATGAACAAATAAAATCGATCAATTAATTTATTTGTATCTTAAGACTTAGTAATTTTTCATAATTATATAATTTTAGAAAACACTTTCCTTAGTTATTTCTTTAAATCTTTAATAATAGAACACATTTACAAGCATTGATTTTTTATAACGAATTCGTTAAAAGATAAATTGCAACTACATGTTTCTGAAATAGCTCACCTCAATTTGAAACAAGTGATGAGTTTCGTCCAAAAACACAACGGTGACATTGAAGATATTAAGCTTTCGTTCTCGTGCCAGTTCTGAGGCTCTAACGTTGTAAGTGCCACTTGAACTGCTGAACGCACGACGCGATACACTCTCAATCATTTCATCGGTTATTCACTATCAGATTCCTATCCGATAACTCACAACGATATCGTACATAAGCCGCAAGAGTCACACTACTTAATTAGGTATCCTTCGTAACCTCTAACCTCGTGAATCATGACCTTTAGTGTAGCGCTTTCCGCATAATAAATAAATTATCTCCGTTTGGTACAGACTACAGTAATGGAAATGTAAAACATATTACGTGTTTTCAGAGTTTCACATTTTTCAATGTACTTGTTATCGTTACTTGAATGTCAGAAAGTTCATATTTTACTAATCAGTAAATGTCAGTTTCTAATAATTACATCTATGTCAAGTAAATGTAGAGTATACTATTTAAAGAAGTAGGTATATTATATACAATTAAATGGTTTTCGTTTCAAAACAATGAACAATTTGATCACTTCCCACATAACGCAAAACTTAGCTTCGCCATATTGAATTAATGACATTGACGTTTGATATTGCCGTACAGCAAGAGAACCGTTTAGTTTCTGCATAATTAAAAATGTATGAGGAAATAAAGGCAATTTACTTGTTTTAAAATTTCGGACATAATATTTAGAAAATTAACTGTAACTAATATTTAGCAAAAATAACATACCCTACTACGGTATGACAAAGCAGAAAGTGCTGGAGTAGTAAGGATTGTATCGAAGAAACAATAATTGTAACATTCTGAAAATATTATTTTTATGCAGGATTTTTGAAACAGTTTGTGTAAACTGTAATTTCTTTCAAAATCTATATAAGCTTATAAGCAAAAAGCATTATTTCTTAAATAAAAATCCCTAAATTTCTTCAAAATTGATATACATATTTTGTTATAGTAATCATTGATCATTTTAAAATACTTTCAAATAATGTGGCTTTGTTTTGTTTTTATCTGATTATACAATTGTACAATTTTAGTATTAGTAAGATGTTAAGCAGCTTTAAGTTATTGAATACTTTCATACTACAATTTCTAGAATGTATTCCAAGAATCAAATTTGTAAGTTTGGTAGGACTGCCGATATCAAGTTATTTAAAAAATAATAGTATATTTTGAAATTATACTTATACTTTGAATTCTAAAGAAGTCTCTTTGCAAGAAAATAATAGTCGTGTGATAAAAAATAAAGGAAGGGTAGTCACATAATAAAACAATCATTCAAACAGTTATCTGCCTTTAATCTGCTTTTCTTCATAATCCAGCAGCCATAGTCATTCATTCGGTACCATTACAGGAAGAAAAATTAATACACTATTAGATACTGATACAGTTTGGTTTGAATATGTGTTACAGATGAAGTTATGTGTAGTAGACTTTAATAATTGTATTTTAAACTATTATTATTATAAATACATGCGGATCATGAAAACCAGGGTGCAATGCGATGTTGCCTCGTAATCAAATTGTAAAATACCTTTATATGTAACGGACTAGCAGTTTATAGTTAAATAATTATTTGTACTTAGCATTCTATGCTTCCATCTATTACTCTAATGTTTGAGGGGAACCAGATTTTTCGTATTTTTATTAAAAGTTTATCGATAAAGCATGGCACTATAGATGCTTCGAATCGATTAATCGGACATTACTAAACAGATGAATTCTATTGAAACACAGAATATGTATACGTCTTATCCTATGGTAGTTCTAACACGATTAAAAATTGAAGTATACGAAATACCTGATTCCATTATAATTACATTACTCGCAGTATCGCATTGCACAATTTTATACACTGTTTACCGTACTGCTCGTGTTTTGTAGTGGTGTGCTTTAGTCGATAAAAAATCCATTCTCGATAAAAATTTTGATTATGGCCAAACATTCCATTTTTTTTAAATACACATTTTTTGCACTTGTAATAATTTTTGAAAATATAAATTTTGATAATATTTTTTCCATTTGTTCCTAAATATTAATCCAAATAGTTTTTTTTATTATCCTTAATATTGTATTTACAATTTTTCAACAGCCGAAAAATATGTTCAATTTTATAATATTATTTTTTAACGACTCTTGTTAAGTAGTAGGTAACAGTACAAATATTAATGATCACAAGTTGGTTTTCATTGGTCATTAACATACGTTAAATTACAGCCTTATTACTATGTTACGATGATACAGATAACAGTAGGTCATCCTCTGAATTAATTTAATTTATACATATTGTTGGCTATTACGATGTACCGAACAAAATATATTTTTGTGCAATTATTGAAAAAAAATATACACTACTTTTATCGGCATTGAATGGAAGATATGGGACGCTCATATAGAGAATATTTAAAAGTAAATAATATTAATATAACCTCTTTTAATTATGTGCATACTTTTCGGGCATCTCCAACACTTAAAACATACATAATAATTTTATTTTTTTTTTGAAAATCTTTAAGTATAATATTTCGAAATCTACTTTCCAAATGCGAGGCAATTTTATTAGTTTCTTCGTAGTTACCCAAATAATATGCACAGAAAATATGTTGCTTGCATTTTCAATTCAGACCTGCTGTTAGTTGTATTTAAATTATTATAGATACTCGCCTTCGATCAAACGTGTAATTGCGAAAGTGAAACGAGGACAGAATTTGAAAAATCATTAAATATCGCAACAAATATCCAACTTTGAATATCTAGACAATGATCTTACGAAGCTAAACTTATAGTTCAGTTATAGTTAGATAAAACTAATAATACATTGAAATAAAATAAAATTACGAGAACAATATTTACAATTTACGACAATGCATTCAATTATTCTATACATATCGCTTTAAAACCTATCTATAAACGAAAATGTAAATCAGTAGGCCACTAAGATCGACGACACATTTCAACTACTTTTATATTGTTATATTATCCTATAACTATAAAGTGCAACATTCGCTATGCAAGTAGAACGAAACAACTCAGAGTATTCAATAAATTAATGTATCTATAAACTACATTCCTTTATTTTCTTGAATTTAATTTAAAATGTTGTACTTATTTACAAAATGCATTTTATTAACAAAAAAAAAAAAAAAACGGTCACTTAAATAATTATTCTGTTAAGCGTTAAGGGCGTACCATAGTAACTAAATTATCGATAATAAAATCAAGATTCACATCACTATAATGAAATGATAAAAGACATTTAGAGTATTAAACCGTGATCATTCGTATTTTTGATTTTGTACTAAACATCTATTTAATTCTACCATATATCGTAAAAGTAGCTACGTCGAGACAAATATATCAGTCGAAATGTTTTCATTTTACATTTATATAAAAAAAAACGTACATTTCTAAACTTGGCTGGAATCGAAGGATTCGAACAAAGCCAGATGTTTTAAATTAAATTTCAGCATGTTACTTATTGTGCAAATTAAAACGATCAATTATATGATTTTCTAAGTCAAATTTGACTTTTGATTCTTTAGCCGCCAAGTTTGTAGCCACAATATTGTGCGAAGATTTGGTTGAGCAACCAGTTAAGCTGCCAGTTTTAAAATTGATTTTAAATTTATTAAACAGGTATAAATATTATATAAAATCAACTGACAGCAAAACTGAATTTACTATTTCGTTATCATGACAATAATTAAACAAATATACATTCCAAACTCGTGATGAAGAGAGATAGCAATAATGCTGCCGTCTCTTTCTACATTAGTGATGTTATTTGTCAATACGTTAATGTAGTTTATTAAATAAATTTATATGGAAATACAATAATGTAAGAATTCAATATCTTGAAAGTGACGACAGCGACAGTTCATATAATACTATTTAGTTTCAATGTCACTTGGCAGCTCGGTAATGCGTGGTCGAGTGAAAAACGTCAAAGGTGTTATAATCATAATTGTCAGACGCTCGTATTAGACCATGCCTTTGGACATCATTCGTACGGTGTTTTTTAAAGCCTGACGTTTGTTGCAGAACCATATTCGGATGACCTCTCGTTCGTATCCCAATTGGTGTGCCAGTCCGGTTATTTCAGTTCCTGAAAAATTATATTCAGAAATATTAGGATAGTTACAACTTTCGATTATTGGTACATAGAGAAATATTTCTTATTGATCTAGTTGACACATGGTATGTCTTTTAAAAATTTGCAGCTTTAAATAAAAATATTTATAAATATTTATTTCTCGTTTCTACATTTGATAAATGTTTACTGCCCCTATAGGACTAGATGAATAACCAGATCAAACTCGACCGACCTTTAATCAAATGATACCGCAATGTTATAAAATTGTAAATATTATAATACAATATTTTTTAATCTCATCATTATCCCAGATTGTTTTGTCAATTTAGTTACCAGAAGGATGCGTGTTCCGTTCAAAGTGCGCGTTAAGCAGCTCCAGCGCTTGAGGCGTGAAGGATGTACGCCGCTTGCGCTTCTTACTCGGCTCCATCCCTATGAAGTCCGTTAGATGGTTCTGTCCAGACGCATACCTATGGAAAGAAGACCTTATTCACTATAAGATAGGCTTTATTTTCGCATGGCATTTTTAATATATTTATTTTTGCATTCAATTACATAATGCAGGATTGACGCTCATAAAATATTGAGATATTAGGTTTTCTTATAGTTTACGTATACATTTATGTTTTCTTTTGGTGTCTGTATTAGTGATGTAACGAATATTCGCAATCGCATTCGCATTTGCGAATATTCGCATCTTTTCACATATTCGCACCCGCATAGGCATTCGCATTCGCATTCACAAATGTCGGTGACATCTATTCGCATTCGCATTCGCACCCATGAATGTCCCAAAATTGACATTGGTTACATCACTAGTCTGTATATACCAACTTAAAAATAATAATTAGGGTTAGTTGTAATGTTATGTAATCTAGACGACAAAAAAGCCATTAAAAAATCGAAGTAAAATGAAATAATTCATTGTACTTCGATTGAAGCGTATGAAATATATTGATTTAAGCATGCAGTTCTAAGTAGAGCAGACAGCATGTTTTCAAGTTCATATTGAAAACCAAAGTAAGTGATGAACGTCAGATGGAAACGACGAACCTTGTTCTGGTTTCATAATACGATTATTTGAATCCCCTTACATATATGAATACTGTTTGACGCAGAATACATTTCATATTTGTATTATTTATTTTTCAGATCTTCAATAACGTTGTTATTGTTTTATTTATTCCGATAAAAAAAATCTAAAATATTTGTTATTATAAATGTATTTGTTTCAAATTAATAGTGAAGTGAGTTCTAGCAAAATAAATTTGATAAATCGATCGAAAATACGATTATAAATTTTATTTATATTTCAATGAGTAGTCCATAAGCAGAATGATTCAAACTTTTAATATACAGTAGCAAACATCGACAACGAACCTAAAAAGAACAAGCCCCAAATAGCAGCTCAGAGTAAATTAGTCCACACGCGCAATCGAAAATTCGACAAGGGGAGTCAAAGTGACTAACGAATTAAAAACTTTTAAAGGTTATTTTGCTAGTTAGCATTAATGAAATGGATCTATGTCTTTATTAATTCAAGGGGCGTCGTTAACGGAGTCGCTCGTTAAAAATTACCACCAGGAGAGGATTGTAAATTGAAGCATTTGCAATGTTAAATTATTCCGTTGCAGCGGATAATGCATTTCAATGATTCAATATAAAATCGATGGATCCTAGTCCTTAGATGTTAAGAGGTCTCGGAGACTTAAACGACACCTGGTCAGCTTCCTCATGGAATTACAAATTGTGTGTTTGTCTCGTACTGCATATATTTTTTGTAACCGTTTACGCGATAATGTGTTTGTATATTATATTTGTAATGGTTTTTATTATTAATTATGTATACTGGTTTGTGGTATGCTTGAATTATTTAATAATAATAAAAACTATTACTTTGTAATATAAGTGGTTGTAATTATAACGAGGATATAAACCATTTAGATTACAAAAACTTATAAACTAATGGGCGTGTGTGTGTGTGTGTGTGTGTGTGTGCACAAACACAAACACAAAGAAAGCATAGTGCATGAACCTAACCAGTAAAGCTTAGTTAGTCCAGATTTGAGAAATATTCCCGACGCTAAGCGTTATAGGCCAAATGTGTTACACGAAACGACTTCACATTTCATAATTCACTCAAACAATATTTACCTCTCTTCGGCTTCCTTCATCCAACGCTCAAGCACCGGTTTGATTTTCTGCGCACTTTTTGGAGTAATATCCAATTTCTCAAATCTGTATCGAACATAAATTTGTATGTTAGAATTGCACGCACCGTGTTTAAATCTAACGCGTAGTGCTCTTCCGAAATAATCCCAAACCAAATTAAAGGCGGACAGGACATTGACATTGCGTTAAGAGATACAACAAAAACAATAGGCAATTTAGAGCGAAGTAATCAGTTTGATTGATGCCGAACGTGTAACAATAAAATGAATTCAATTACAAACGAAAGGTAACGTATGCCAATGCCCTGGCTTTGAATTGCGCAAAATGAAAATAATAAATGATATCATACGTCATGCTTTATGAAGTTAAGTCTAAGTCGTAACGCTATTCGATAGCCTAGTAACGATTATTAGTAATACAGTGACGTCGGCCGCTAGTGCGTCTTAACATCAAAATGTAGCTCGTCCGATGCGTGACGCCGCGCTGTAATTACTAGTATGTAAATACGTGTGAATAGGAAAAGAAAGAACGCCAAAACCGTTTATTAGAAATAAATGTACGCGGCTTACATTAGATTGAGATAAGATAATATTAAACAGCGTTGAAACATTTTGATTTAAGACGGTCTACTGCCGGGCCAGCGGTGGGTGAGTAAGCGTGTGCTGGATGTATGTAACAGGGAGTCTGGAGCTATCGTCATTGAAGCTATCGAGGCGGACGCGGCGTATCGGTGGAAAGTTCGAGTCACTTCAATGATGTTAGCTCCGGACTTGTGTCGGGGTAAAATAAACAAAACACATACATGTTTTGTTGTTGTGAAGACAGCTGAGCTGCTAGCATCTGCGAAGCCAGGGCACTGGGGACGGTAACAAATCATATGTTAGAGTATGGAGTGAGGCGCCCCTCGTTTGAAGGAGCGCTGGGTAGTCAAGTAGGCACATTTGTATATGTCGCACGCTTGGTCATTTAATATACTATAAAGTTAATAAATAGTGAATGAAATTATAATTCAGAGGTAAGCTTTACCTCTGTAAAAATTAAGAGATGCGCAAGCGCATCCAGTCTAATATACAATTGTAATACGGCCATGCCTAATTCAATGTTTGTCGATGATAAGTGACTTTGATTACGAGCACGGCGACCAACTAAGTATTCATAAATATACGATTCAAGTGACGATAAAAATCACACTCTAATAATAGATCGATGTAATTTTTCTTAGATTCATCTGTAAATGTTCTGACAAAACTTCGTCTCCGTGAAGTAAACGGTGTATTCCAGAACATATTTTAATTATAATGCAAATTAATTGAGTCTAGTATAATGAAAGGGGTTACAGCCATCAGCCATGTGACGTCACAATAGCAAATTGGGGCGAAATAAAAATTAATGGAAAACGAAATCACGGAACAAAGACAGGGGAATTGTACTCTTTTAATTACACGAAAAAAAGTAATTACGCCAAGATAATTAATTAACTGAAACAGAAGTAACGATTAATGATTTTATTATACGCGCGAGGTCCATCAGGTCGAGTTGAAATTTCCTTGGAGTCGTCCGGACACGCCTCGGTCCAATCGCGGGGAAGGTTTTCAATCATTCAATTTCAATTTAACATAAGGAAAATCGATGAAATCCGCGTAAAACGGATATTTGCTTGCGTTACTAATGACCGGTGATGAACTTATGACATTTTACACATAAATTTCAAATATTATTTTTGAGAGTACAATCTTTGAAGAATGCGTTTTGAATGTTAATCTGTGCGTAAGGAAGATTATTAATATAAACGGATTATGACCCAGATTAACCATAATTATTAAAGTACTGTAAAGCCGCGTGCACAAGCTAGTCAATTATAAAACGTCACATAAAATTACAAGCTATATGTAACATTTTAGGTAAGATAAACTAAGATAAATGTTGGTAGCGCTGTGATAACACAGGTCTGCCAACATCAAAACACTACGTATAACAATGCAACAACTAATTACAAAACAAATTAGTTAACATGTAAATCTGTATAAAATATTGTATATTTTAATATATTCATGTCTATTTGTTAATGTTACAAGAAAAAATATTGTTAATTATAACGCGTAGATTTAAATAATATAGACCGAGATAGTAGAACGGAAGCCGTCCAAATAGTAATTAATTAAACGAATTGGAGGCAATGAAAGGAGTCGTGCTGTTTTACAAATCACTTCAATTAACTATATTAAAAAGTTATTGTGATATTTGGAGCTGCGTGACGACGAAGCGGTAAAACATAGGTCCCTTGACGCTGTGGTCACATGCGCGCCAACGTTTGACCAAACATGTGACACTTCTTATATAACCTTCACATTGAACCAAGCGTGCGACTTTATACATTGAATTGACAAATAGTGGAATCTGTAACATTCAAAATTAAATACATTAGTATTTAAAATACCTGCAAATGGCGCTTTGGCTGTAAGCGGGACCCTCGGTGACAGACAGGGCTTGGCCGACTTGTGTCTGTGTGAGGCCAAGGCCCAGGCGACGCAGCTTGAAGGCCTTCGCGAACTCCTTTATATCCTCGAGATTGATGCCGTCCACTACGTTGCCAGTTGACTGACTGATGGTTGGTTGATCTAAAGAATAAAAAAAAACTAATTTAATATCCTGCGTGATTTAAATTAAACTTATATTATTCTAAAAATATAATATATATTAATGTCTATGAGGAAGCGCTTTCCGCTACATCTCCGAAGAAAATTATAGCCAGGTTTAGTGGGCAATTTATGTAATTAGCAGATGGTGGAGCTACTAATTATGCGGAATATCATTAGTGAGGAGACGCAGCATCCCCCTGCTTAGCTAACCGATGACAAATTACTTCCCCCCTCCCCACTAGTTTGAGTAAGTCTGCACCAATTAAGACAAGGTAGGGTCGGTAAATTGGCAATCGTTTCTCCATTTACCGGTGTACGGTAGAACAAATGTTCATTTCTAATTTCTATGTTATTGTACTCTTTGGTTAATATACCCAATTTAGGGGGAATTCATCTTGGTATCGGGCAATTATATTCCATTTCTCTTAATAAACATAAGGAATAATAGTCTATTTACTTTTTAAAATAATATTAATATAAATTGATAAGTAATTCCAATTTACGATCGGATATAACATTCTAAAGCTGGGGCCGCTTACTGACATTATAGAATTAAAGGTTACCTTACCTCAATTACATGTATCTTTAACAGTGAAAGGTCAAAGGTAACAATAATATCAATTACAATCGCGTGATGAGACGCGCCCATTAATTAATTTACAAAGATAAGTCAATTGGAAGTAACAACGCCGAATTCGATGATAATGCATCTAGATACCGTTCTCTTAATTGTTTAATACATGTTATAAATTAATTAGATACAATTACTGTTTGCGTGTCCGTTCGTTTATTGACCCGCGTTACGTGTACGGGAACAATTTAAAACTAAAGACAATTAATTATTTTTGGCTAGAACTTTCTTTGTTAGATTATGTTGGTCTGACTCGTTTGTCTAGGTTTTCTTCAGAAAATTGTTTTTTATCACAAATTAATAGTATTCCTTATACCAACAATATTAAACATTATTGTTAAAATAATTTGCTTCATCGCATTTTCATCCGGTTGAGAGAGTTCATATAAAATACTTCGCTAAAAGCATTCGACTCGTCCGTTTCAATTCATTTTTCATATTTATCACTGTTAATACCAAAATAGTTTCCTCTTCGAAATGATTCGCTAATATCAGATTTGCGTTCGTTTATAGTATTAATGCCACTTCACATGCCATGTATATTTACTACGCGAAATTTTGAACACAAGGATTCCTTTGTATCTTAATTTTATATTCAATGTTTTATTATATGTAATTTAAGTATACATAATATTATATACGTCGAATAAAACGTGTCTGTGGCAATGGAAACAGTTATATTTATCAAATACAATTTCAACACGCAAATAAAATTTTGGTAACATAATAAATCAAATTACGAGCTTCGAATCGATTTCTTTCGTGTTACTATTACGATTTAAGTAATTTTAGTAAAGTATAGCTTTTGTATCGATTAACTTATTAAGTAACCATTTTAAAGTACTCTCGGGTTTCTCGGTGTTCCTGAAACTTTGACCCTCCAGATATTATTGAAGTTTTCATTTCGATTTTTAATTAAAATCTCATTTCATTTTATCTTTCTGACAGCGGATATTTAATAAAGAACATAGATTTTATAACATCTACTTAGTGATTTATATAATAATATGAGTGAGGTAAGATATTATCAATTAGTGGTATTTCCCGTACCACGAGTGCTTCTGTGCTCCGCGTCAACCACCTGTTAGCGCGCCGCGTGTTAATATATGATTGTAGGTACATCGCTCACGAATGAAATGCGTTCAATCATTATATATTATACATAAGGCATATTTGTATTATATATATACAACTGATTAATAATTATTTGTAGACTTTAAATTATTTATTTACAGACTTGTGTTTTTTGTTTTAATGAATCTTCTCGAAATGTATGTTAAAGTAATGAATAAAATATCATCCTTAAGCAACTGGTTGTAGAAGTGGTCGGTGAACTCTTTGTTTCTCTTATCGATTGTACTCAATTTTATCGACCACGTTAATTATTTGTAATGGCTTTAAATTAGTTAATTAATTTAGTCTGAGGGAATGCGGCGGCCGCTTTGATGTCGTTTGTATTCGCCGCTTTTGTTAATTTTATACGTTATCGAAAACAAAACTAGCTGTTTTGTGATAAATATTGTTTATTATGATTTGAGGATTCATATAGATATTAAATATTAAATGTATATTAATCATATATGTACATCAATATTCTTATTTGGGTACTGAATTTTTATTTTATTTCTCTGATTCAAGAAAGTATAAAATATAATTTTGCAGAAGGCAGCCTTCTTCAACAACCCATTTATCGGAAGTTATAAAAACAATTTTCCGATTTTCAATACAATTTCGACGAGTCGGTGAAATTGACTTTAAAAGGTTACCCGGCCTCAGGATTTTTATAGCAGAGCCATCAATGAATTACCATTAACTTTGCAAACGTGCATCACAATGATAGCCAATACTTCTGCTGATTAAATATATATTTTCACACAAACATCTGTATATGTATATTAATAAGAGCCATATATAAAAATGCAATTATATCCTACAACTGTCCTGTCCCTAACCTGTTATTAATATATTTATAGAGACCTTCAAATTTTCATAAGAGAATGAAAATAGAGTCAAGTCAATCGTCGAACTTACAGCGAGAGTCAATTACCGAGAGAGACAAAGCAGGTCGTTAGATATAAATGCACCCTATCGATTTAATATAGACAAATTAGTGCTAGCAGTAAACAGAGGAACAGAGTAATTTAGTAATTGTATCCACTAACAACGAATTAAATAGTAATCTATAGAACTGGGGCCGTATTGATGTTTACTGACCACGGGGTGGGGACGACAAGATTTTAATAGGAAATGTCGTGATGGACCTATATATAGTTCATACTTACAAAGCTTAATTTCCAAAAATATATTTTATCTAAATATTGAAAAAGAATAAAATGATAAAAAATTGCATTATTTTTTATTATTTTCGACAGGATACTTACAAAATAATTAGTATGCCTGAGTTTGTAAGCAGGGTTAAATTCTTATTTATGAATTTATATCACTCAGAAGATATCATTTTAAATGACATCGTGACCTCAAAAATATAATTATAATATCGTATCTTATACAGAACAGCTGACGTAATACAAGCCTCTTATTAAATTAACTGCATTAAAAGTAGATACTTTTTTCAGTAAAATTACAAACTTTTTTTAAATAATAAAGCTTTACTTTTAGTGATGATCAAAATAAAGAAGTATTGTAGGAAGCATGGAATCGATGTTCTTATTATCTGACAATTAACTCACTAGGTCACACCTCCTATCATAAACACAAGACTAATGCATTTGCGGTATAAGGCTGTCCACACACATACCGACACAAAACGCATTCTTAGTTCCTTCCTTAAATAAATCGGAATACACTGCAATTACTCAAAAAAATATATCGATTACAAGCTAGATCTATTATTTCCCAATTTTAATATAAGTATAAAATCTTTATTTTTTTTTTTTGGCTCTACAACTATACTTTAATAAAACTATTCTTAACTTAATCCTATTGGATTCGTTAAAATATTTAAATATGTTCCTCTTATAAATAGAAATAAAATATAACTACATATACTGTTTTTTTTTATAAAATCAATACACCAAACTATTAAAGATATAATACTCGTAGTGTATAATTTTTAATTTGTCTTGTTTGTGTACACAGCCTTAGTTGGCTGTATGTCAATTACTGTCTGGGCTAATACTCCGTGAAATGATTGCAAATGATTGCACGCTCATGTTTAAGATTCTATTTCTACTAATAATACTTACAACTTAGTATCAAAGATACACTAACTTTCGTTTCTATCTCCAGTATCATACTCCGACACAAATATGACAACTTTTTGGCAAAAGTTAGATAATATATTTTAAATATATTTGATTTGTTTTAATTTTATTTCAATCTTCATTTGACGTAGTTTTGTTTTGTTTAATTGTAAAGACAGATGGAAGGGGATAGGACAGAAGTTCTAAACTGTAGTGTCCATCTTAATATTTCAAGTCTATTAGAGAGCATTCTAAAACTATACCAGGTGAGAATACAACGTGCTCTTAAGAACTAGAATAACAAATTAGCCCGTATATCGTTAGGGTCACGTAACAGAAATAAAAGTCTAGACAACGGGTTAGTAGGTTCGTTATTACTTGCTTTGGCGTCTTTGCTCTAAAAATGAATTAAATGGGCCAATAAAAATAACTTATTTAAATATAACTGTCTGCTTCTTCAATTGGGATAATATGAGCAGCTGGACATCTATACGTTGAAATAATAATCATTAAAGCAATAATGATTAAGAGACATGAATTAACAATTATAATTAAGGAGGCAGTAACTTTCAATTAACTATTCCCATCAGGTTTCGTAGATTCAGAAGTTCAGCCTAGACTGAAATATTTCTAATCAAAAACAATAAGCTGTACTCTGGAGCTGGACATTCAATTCAAATATCTCATTACAGCAGGTATGTCAGGAACTTAGTCTGCAACCTAATCGACTTTGCAGACTGGTAGTAACTCTCAAATAGACCGTCCGACTTTCCAACTCTTTATAGTATTAGTTGAAATAACTGTAGGACAATGTTGGACTTTGTGCCTGCTAATGGACGCTTCTGCTTAGAATGAACAACTTTTATAGATGACTTCAATTCTATTACAGGACTCCGAAATAGCGCTCAGTTAACATTTCAACATTTGTTTACCTTTGCTTTGTTTTATTAATTTGACTGAAAACGGTGAAATGTAACGCGATAGCCCTTGATTTATTTTTTGACTAATGTTATATTCGTTCTTATAGGTTAACTTAATGAATGTGATATTATAACTAAACTTAACGGTTATTTATAAGGAAAATTCTATTAGTTTGAAATTTGTCTATTTTTTTGTGCTACTAGGTGTATGAATAATGTCTGAAACATCGAATGAGTGTGGCGACTCTTGGATTAAGATTTCATCTCTGTGAGGTAGTCACTAAGTTGGTAAGTGAGTCCATAGCCGTGGCTTATACGTAATCCACCGGCAGTCACTCACCTAACGAAGATATTTTGACACATGAGATAGGAAAAAATTGAATGATTGAGTAGTAGGTGAATTGCCTGGCGGTTCAGGCAACAATCTCTTGTCTAGCGAGGGTGTCTTAATGAATGAACGAGTGAATGAATGTATGTATGTATGAATGATTGAAGGACAGGTAGCTCACTGGGCGAGTCAGCGAGCAGGTCGTCATCGTGGGCGGGTGACTTGGCGGAGGCGGGCGACAGCTTGAGCGGTGCGTGCGGGGAAGCGCTGCCAGCGCTGCTGGCCGTGCCCGCCGTTGACTGAGACGTCGTTATGGTGATCTCGCCGTTGGATGCTGCGAGTCTGTGAATCACGATACATTATTTAAC
The DNA here is from genome assembly GCA_963555665.1 of Dircenna loreta. Classification (NCBI taxonomy): domain Eukaryota; kingdom Metazoa; phylum Arthropoda; class Insecta; order Lepidoptera; family Nymphalidae; genus Dircenna; species Dircenna loreta. Next base: position 13,945,094 of record OY743092.1, read on the forward strand.
ATACATATTACAATTTACCGATTTCTAATCATAGATTTGTACTAAAAATGATACAGGTAGATTGTTAAGTGGTAGGTAAAGATAATATATTTTATTGTGATACAAGTTGGGAATGTAATTAGTGAAATAATGTGGTAATTAGAGCCAACTACGAGCCTTAAGGTCACGTCGTCCATAAATGAACATAATTGTGTTATGACTTGTAAGACATTTTTAATATCGCACGCCGACAAAATATATATGACGTCTTTAAACAGATACAGACTCTATTGGATTCCTATAAAATAGTTTTATTAGTTCCAATTTAATGAGATACTATGTATTCATACAAGTAAAGTGTTGATAGGCTATTAGCACTGTTATGAACTAATATAATTAGTTTGACCGTTGTTATGATGTTTTTAACTTTTTACACATACTGAGTAAAACAACATTGTTATGTTACAGGTGGTTATTGTTTTAAAAAGGCTGCTCGCCTTGTAAGGCAGCAAAATTAACAGCAACTTTGAATATAATACAAATACGTTTGAAATTTTAAGCTACATGTTGCCTTATAATAATATTTCCCCAGGACCTACGAGTTTTGACGTAACGAAATGTTGATAGTTTTCGTTTAGTCACGAAACGAGTTCTTGGTTGTGATTGGTTTATTAGCTGTCACAGCCAAATAACAACCAACTATCTATATGTAAAACTCGTATGGAGGTACTGCTTCATTCAGGATACTTAGCAAGAAATTAAAAAACAAAAAGCGTATCTAAAAGTGTGTCTGTGTGTTGTAATGTCACAATGCATTGTCGCAAGTGGTGCCGCGATGTATAAATGAGGTGCGCGCTTCATTAAGTGCGCGTTGCATTAGCTGTAATTGCTGGCTAATTAGGACTTCATCCGCTGCATGGACGCACAAACTAACTGGCTTTTATATACGTCACGTTCAAGTACTAGCTTTGGTTTTGTTTTTTTAATTAATAATATTTTTAATTACATTTGTTATGTTAATTTTAAGTTAAATTAATTATAGTTACTCCAGTTAAGATATTATTTGATCCTAAAACATTATTCGCAACATCGTTTAAGACTATTTTAAACTCATAAGCAGCGAATAACAATCATAGGTTATCACTAAATCTAAGATAGATTGAAACTTTCATGGTTTAATATCAGAAAAATAAAGAATTTGTAAATTGCGCATACGTATTTAGCGAATGAATCACTTCTAACACGAGGCAGAATGAAACACTCGCACAAACACACACGGAATAAACTTTTAACACTTGACGCACACACGGAAAAAAATATTGTTCTATCAATTTCACTACACTTAACTCGATAGTATATTTTTATTATTAACTACAAATTATATTATTTTAATAAGGTTTTGTATATATGTGTAAACAACACAGAGAGACAGCGACAGTTACATTGTTACGTAAACACATATACACACAAAGATATAAAATTAAAAACACAATAAAACAATTACATAACTTACGTAACGTTTTTATATTTTTTCTTCTATACGAAATACGTTGATATTTTAATATAATTATAGAGTGCCTGCACTTTTGTGTATTGCTCCGAAATAATTATAAAGCTTCTCTTTCATTGGAATGAGATATAATTAACTTTTACGGATTTCTTAATAAAAATATCTTAATATAATTTGCAATAAGAATAATAAAAAATATATATATATTTTGAAGAATAAGGCCCGAGGATATGATAAAGTGATTTTATTAATATCAATTATTATTTTATGAAATGAATCGAACCTCTTAAAACAACATTTTATGACAGATAAAGTTTAACAAGATTCCTTAAAGCACTTGCGGCCTTAAGATTTTTTTAAATACCAATATTGTATATTTATCATTAATATTATTATTAAAACATATGTTATAATAATAACTGTGTTATAATATAAATAAATCATATATATCTATGATTTTAAGGGTAAATGAAATACATAAAAGTTTTTTATCCAGGCCTTTTTAATAATACTTCGAAAAGTCTTTGAAATGCGAGGAGCCTTATTAAAATAATAATAACGAGGGATATAACCTAATTATTATCTTGTAAGTTATTTATGATTTCTTGTAAAAGTTTATTGGGTTGCTATAATTGTGGGATGAGCGTTTATAACATGATAAGTATACTTTCATTATACACTTGTTTTAGGATTTAAAACGTTATAATTAGATGGTAAGAAAGAGTTTATAATGAACATTTAATTATGATTGATTATATATAACTGCAAGTTTAATAAAATTCATTAATAAATTAAAAGATCAATGAACTTTAAAAATACCACCTAACACGAAATCTTAAATATAGACTATATTTTAAAAATTTCTCACGAAATATTCACGTAACATTATTGCGAATATCCGTATCCGATCGCCATTTTTATTATTAATCTAAGATTATTAATAAAAATGTAATTAAAATTAACAATTTTAATGCTATGACGAATCAAAAATTGGAAACACTTAACTGTTGGCATGTTAAGTGATAAAAAATATATCCGACCACGGACGGTACCACTTGTCCGTTAAACTTTATGCAAATTAAATTGTAATCTAAAATGTAAGAATAACAAAGAAATTTAGATTTATTTATAATTATTTCATGTTGGACTAAATTAGCTGCCGTGATACAGACAGACATATTAATATTTTATATATAACAATACATGAATATTATATATATTTATGTTTTTATAACGTTTTCGCATCGTTACAGTGTCGTCTGTAGTTAGCCTAAAACTTCAATGTCGGCTTGAACTAATAAACATTTAAGAAACATGACGTGATAATTTGTTTTTTTGAGTAATAATGAACTTTATAACAATAAAAGTTTTCCGTTTGTTTCACACGTAGAGCATTGTGATCTGGATGTTACAGACTAAAAACACGGTTTTAATTTACAACTCAGCACGCTGTTAATTAAAAAATATATAATAAGTTTCAAAATAATCTCAAAATAATAATATAAAGGTAGTAGTTATAAAATAATTATAAATTATATTACAGTTGGTACCATTGATCATTTAAAATGCGCATGATAAGTTTTCCTCTACGTCTTGTCACTGAATAATGTGTAAACAAATCATTATATACATTAATTATTATAATTATATAATGTAATTATTGTAGTTTTAATGTCAAGTTGATGTATTGTGATATTATATGTGGTACATAAATTATATAAGAACGCGTGTAATCGCACTAGAAGCACGTTATTTTTTGTAAATTCGGCCATGTAAAGTAAATTGTAATCTTAAAATCTTTTTGTTGCCAGTATTTCACAATGATTCAACATTTTAATGTAACTTTAATAGACGTCAAATGACATACAATATTTATCTAGATTGTAGGCCAACAGAAATGAGGTATTAAACTTAATTATAGAAGCGGGAATTAATGCTTCGAGCCAGTAATTATGAGGTCGCATTAAGGTAATGTCTTTGAAGTACACAGACACACACACACACATTTATATTCACTTAATGGATTCACGGTACAATCGAAAAATAAAATCTTAGAATATTTAATAATGCCATTGTATTATATTAATGGTATGGAAAAGAAATACGTTACAGAGTAGTGACTCTACCTAGTAGAGTTTAAATCAATCTCGATTATATATATTTTAGACGATGATTCAACCAATTATATCTTAGGGATAATGTTGTAATTAAAATATGTTATTAGTTACCGTAACTATAAAATTTCATAATAATTTATGCAAATAAATAAATTTATATGCATTTTAGTCAACTTTTTAAGTATTGTTTTATATTTGTAGGGTAATAAAATATTTTAAGATAATCGATATAATAACGGGGAGGTAAATATACTTCACTTACATTACCTAATAACAGTTACTTGAAATGCAAATATATTACAAAATAATAATGTTATAAGTTACATTATGATTTAATAATAAGTCGACATCACGACCCTTACAGTTATATATTTAAATAACATTTCAACAACAAACGCATTCAAATTAACAAGTGTTTAATTTTAGAAAGATATCATTTATATGAAGTCGTTATATTTTTTTACATAAAGGTTAATAATATGATTGAAAGTTTTAGATCCCAGTCTCTAGACAATACCGGCTAATATCACAAACTCTGATACCACCCAGGATCTATTCATCATTGTAGGTCTGATCAGTCGTGTCACAGGAGAACTAAATATCATTATAATACGTATTAGTGATGTTTTGAAAATTTTTGATAATTGGATACTTTATTTTTTCGCCGCCAAAACTTTATACTTCAAATACATTGTAATGATATATAAGATACATGTATATTAATATATGTATGTAATATAAATATAGATTAATATATTTTAAACATACAAAGTTTATAAAAACCTTTCTATCGCGAGAACATTTGTAATTAATAAACTGAAGAGCAACTGTTATAATTATTAATTATAAAATTGTGTGAAGTAAATTATTAATATGACGAGAGGGCAATTGAAGCTCTTTTATATTGCGTATATAATATCAAATTATCAAGCCATCATATATTTTTTATTCAGTAAAGCAGTCAGTGTCAGATACCCTTCATACATGTTCCATATTCGTTAGCTTCAAACTATTTTAGACGATCAAAAACACTAATTGCGATTTAGTATATTGATGATCAAAATTATATATATTTATTATAAAATAATAAATAGTAAGGACTGTCGAGTCAAATGAGTGTCTTTTTTATTAAATTTTGTTTTAATTCTATATAATTTCGTGCGCAATAATACATAATGACGTCATTAAATTATAGTCACATAATATCTCTGCAGAGTTAGATTTGAGATATAAATATGTATAAAATAAAGTCATAAAATAGTATTATAAAATAGTATTAACATTACAATTCAATAATCTAATACATAAGAGAAATAACACTCGCAAAGCAATCATTAAATTCAACAAACTATAAGGATACGTTACAGATTTTTTGGATATAGTTTTATTTAAGGATATTAGTACTCGCTGAAATAATTGTTTTGGTTTAGTAGATGGATATTTTAAACCTGTACTGCAAAAGAAACATTATATTATATGAGCGGAGAGTCAGTTATTTTATTATATATGTAGAGTACTTTATTACCAAAACAGGTAATAACAATTAGTGAGTATCTGAATAGTAGCGTCTCGGTCCGGTGACGCAGTAACGGGGGCGGAGGACGTATATTCCAATATCTCAGACCACGACGCACACGGGCTTGTATGTATGTAGCTACAGCCGATAGGTGGCAATTGCTTTGGAATATTAGGTTATTATTTATTAGAATAAAAATAATTTTATATTGGTACGCCATTGGCTGTTTATTTGTACCATAATATGATACATTTGTATGGTACTGTAATCGTCGATTTTACAATTACAATATTATTACATTGATTCGTATTATTATCTTTGTAAAACAATATTGTTTTATTCCTACTTAGAGATTAAAGAGGACAAAATTTCAATCAAATTATATTACATTAATATTTTATATATCAAAACACTTGATGGTTGGAGTAAATAATGTTTCCTATATATTGAAGGTTTTAGGATGACGTCATCAAATATTGTTATCGAGACACTACAAAAGTAGTTTTAGGATGAATTGATAAATAATACTATTGTAATATTGGTACGATAGTTAATAGTTGACGGTAGGTGTACTGAATACGTCTCTGTTATAATCGGATATATTTTTTCCGCGCGGCCAACACCAGAAAATTGTTCATAAGGTGCTTGAATACGCTATTTATGTAATTATATCACAAGTTACTCTACATCCTGTACATAATTAGTATTAAATACCTCATTAAGGTGGATAATACGATGAGAGCGGGTTTTCCTTATTATTTAAGTTTCAACTGATATTTGTGCAGTCAATGTCGATAGATGGGATGTAGTTTATTATTCGGCTATATTTATTAATCTTTAATAATTAACATAAAAACATTATTAGATGCCATTTTAATAACATTTCTGTAATAATGTAATAAGCTGGGGACGTTATTCCGCGATAACATCGCTTATTTCAAATGAATTAAAATGCTAATATTCCATGTTCATTTATCACTCAAAACTCGACGAAATCATTCTAATACATACATTAGTATGTGGAGCATAATTTACACATGTATATATAATTTGATAGAAATATTAATAAGTTTATATAGAATTTAAATCATTATATATTTATATTTGAAGTTAAAAACTGCTTAGGTTCAACTGAAAGTTTTCAAATTAGTTTTCAGCAGATTTGATTGTAACACAAGTGTTCGCAGAGATCACAATTACACACATTGTCACTTAATTACATTCGTCATAGTGCGGGGTAGAATTATGTATAGTTATTATAATTTAAAATGTCTGTCACATCAATGAATATAAGACCATCATTCATGTCATTATTCGCTTGCCATAGTTAATTGGTTGATAGACAATTATTTTCATTTTATTTTTGTAATATTAAAAATATACTCAAGCTACTAATTAATTAATTCTTATTATTTTTTTTTTACCACATTTGTATATATGGAATGCATCGGTTAGCTACAAAAAACAAAATAATGTAAATGTGTAGTTTTAAAAGAATAAATTGTGATGTTTAACGATGATCGGTCGGTGTTATTAAAGCGTGGCGTGAGAATTAATATGAATAATATGGATGAAGCATTTGCTTGTTATTCAATAAAAACTTACCTATTAATACTATTCAGGGCTGCCGCTCCTGCATTCTCCCTTTCATTCCTTTCCCTGGATCCTCCCGCAAACCGCTCAAAGTTCTCCCTCTCCTTATAATGTCTATCGGGACGTGGCGAGGACGAGCGACGACCCTGCATTTGTTGAGGCATGTTGTTTTGTTGCACAGTTTGTAGGAGATTATGATTCCCTTGCGGTTGCTGTAAGGCTTGAAGCAGTTCTTGGGCATTGGTGGCACCGTTGGACAAAAAGTTGGGCAGTCCTGGATTCAAGAGCGCGTTGGATAGTGTTGGATTCAACATGTTCGGCCGAATGTTTGGCGTCTGTTGCGGGTTGGAGTTCAGTAGTTGGTGGGGTTGGGCCATCGCTTGGAGGTTGGCCAGAGACGTGGAGACTACTTGTCCGTTGTTTAACGCAAGGTTCACCATTTGATCGTTGGAGTTCACGTGGTTCACGGGAATGGTGAGAATCGTTTGTGTTGCTATTCCTGTACATATAAAAAAACATTTCTAAATAAACACTTCGCATATTTCAAATATTTTTCAATAAATTTATATATTTTATGAACCGATACGTTTTGGACTAGTATACCAGTATCATGGATAAGTACGACTTTATAAATGTCCCACTTGGAGTAAGAGTCCATCTTTCTTATCTAAGGGTCATGTAACTAAACTATATCTCAACACTTATAAGGTGTTATATAACCTCAATACATCTCCCTTCATAAGCGCCTGTCTGACCAAAAGCTGTACACTATTTATTAAACAACTAAATAATTTTTATTGGTAGCTGAAAATGAAGTAGACCTGTCTAATAATAAAGCCACAGAACATTGTTTTAAATATCAGGATATAATTTATTTGTATAGACATTAAAAGTCATATAAAATATTGAGTGGGAATCGAACCTACTACTACTATGTTAGTTATTCTGAGAAGTGTGTAGTGTACCTTGCGAAGTGGGTATGAGCAACTGCGCGCCCTGTATGCCCTGCACGAGCTGGCCCGACGCCAGGATGAGTTGCGGCATGGGCGACGGCAGCGCGGGCGGCAACATGCTGCCGCTCACCGGCGTGGGGGAGCCCATGCCTACGGGAAGCGTTGGATGAGTGGGCTACACGGGACCGTTCTTCATTGCGTTTCTTACTTTCAGAGTTTTGGAGGAACATGGCAGTGGACCATTTGTTTTTTTTAATTTACAGCAGGCCTCATGAACTCTTATAACAATCATCTATCTAAGTTTAGATAAGAAGTTTCGATGAAGTCATTTCAATACATTATTTTACAATAGGAAACATTATTAGCTCGCACCATGGACTGTGTTTTGATATTTGAAGTATTAATGTTATATTGTTTTTATATAGAATTTTTGGTACTTAAAGAAATCATTCATTCTTTTACTTCACTAAGCAAGAATAAAACAATATTGTTTTATAGAGTTCATGGTACGAATCAAAGTAATATTAATATACTATACTTCTTACAACTATGATAATTTTTAAAAGTTCAGGTTACATTATTGTGTAACAATCAACTACTACAAACATTAAAATTTCTGAAAATCAGAAATAATATCATTTTGAAAATGGTATGAATAGTCTGAAATATATTAGGTGTGAAGTATTGTGTTTTTATTTGTACGATATTGCATTGATTTCATTTTTTTAACATTAATCGCTTCAAATAGAATGGCCCTTTAAAAGAACTAAAAGTTTTTCCGAAACTTGTTATAAACTTCCCCATTGCTCTTATTAAAAAAACTGAGACTGCAGAATTAAATAAGGGTAAATTAGTAAGTATATTCTAAAAGATAATTACAGTAACATGTCATTCATCAATTATATATTTTTTATGTATCACTGAAATATTAAAATATATAGTATTTTACATAGTTTTAATAGGTATATCAAAATATACATTATCTACAGGTAGTTATCAATAACCGCTGTTATCTATGATTTAATCTGTTAAAAAATATTGTTTAATTACAATAGTAATACTCAATATTTATTTTCTTTGGTAGGCTCTATCCGTCACGGATACTCTGAGTACCTACCAATGTAACAGTCATATTTTATACGCAAGACTTTCTACTTATAATTATAAACAATAAAATAATATAGTGATTTCAAAAGCCGACGTCCGTACGTAACAAACGATAGAAAATTACATAAAATCCATCGGCAACAGACCAAAACTAATTTACCGCGAACAAAACGATCTAAAACATTGTCTGCATACCTCAAGAGCCCGTTAAACTCAACATTAACACAACGTATCCATTTAAAGCATGACATTTAACATTTTGTAATAAATGCTCTCTCCTACACCGCACCAATTAAGAGCCGAAAAAAATGTATAATTAGTTCTATTAAGACAATAAAACTGTTAATGATACCGCAACAGACGTAATATCCGTGCGTTCGTGAAAAAATATGTAATTATTCTCATTATTTAAATAGTTTTTTTGTTGCGGCGCGGATCTAATGGGCGGGTAGAGGGGCCGCTATCTGGCTTTCATTAATCGATTGGATTCGGTAATCACCTAATTATGGACTTGATTTTAAATTTAGAAGATTTAATGCATAACCCGTATCTCAGGTATTATACTATTTGGTATAATTAGTCCGTCTCTAGATAGAGCCACGTCTGAAATGCAAGTGCTGAATTAGTGAAGTAATGACTTCCAGCCAATCTTGTATTCACTGGAATGTATGTTTTGTGTAGGTACTATCTAATTCAATGTTTTATATTATTTTATTTATGTATATTGTATCATCTCACCTGGTGCACTAACGCTCAAGTTAAGCGGGGAGTTAATGACGGGGTTAGAGGGCATGGAGGTGAGTCCTTGAAGGTTGGCAGCCAGCTGCGACATTTGCTGCGACATTTGTTGGGACATCTGCTGCGACATCTGCTGCTGCGACAGCGGCATGCTCTGCTGCATGTTCGCCAGGTTTTGCAGGTTTTGGAACATCGACGCCACTGTGAGAAGAATGAGCGATGAGTGAAGGTGATACACATTACTTGTAATAGATTTATTAATCTTGAAAACAAGCTTCCACTAGTTTAGTTCTTTTTACTATTTTAGTCATATTTTTCATATAACATAAAAAATATGATTATTTAATTGAAATTTAATTATAATTGCTTTTACCCCTAAAAAACTTTAATTATTATGAATTAAAAATAAATGTAAGATATGTAAGTGTTTTACGAACTCACTGGAGCCATTCATGTGTTGGTGGTGCGGAGTGCGCGCGCGCGGCGAGGGAGTGCGCTGGTCGGCGTGCGCGCGCGCACCCTCCGGCGAGCTTGCGCCGCTCTCACGATCCGACTCCGCCTGCTGGAGTAGAGCATACCTTACTGGAAAGCCTTCATCAGCGACTTTACCTTAACTTAGCATAGAGCTCCTCTATATCTATGCTTGATATTAAAAGCTAAAATGTAAAATACTATATTTTTGTTTCTCATAAGTATAATATTTTAAGTATACCCGGATAGTAGTTTATCATGTTAATTATTAATGATGATAGTAATACGATCGTGCAGTGTTTTATATTTAATTCAAATAATAAATCTAATAGAAGTGCACAAACTATATAACGTATATATATTTCCGAGCTCAGACAAATCATTGTTGATAATAATGACATAGAGCTTCTGTGGCTGATATGAATTAAAAAGAGCTTAGAAGCACCTACCTAAGTATATCGGTAATTTATCCTACTTAGAAGTAAAAGTAGATATATTTTCTAAGTATGCCTTAGTTTATTGACTTCAGTATTGTGCCGATTTAGTTACCGAAGCAAATGTCACCAGAAGGAATGCATTTTCCGTTCCGATGAAGATTCTCACGGACCTATCCATTTTGATTGTTTTTTTTTTTGTACTATCTCAAATATAACAATTTCTTATTTTGAAATTAAAATAATGGTGCACAATTCTTATCATCTCTGAACACAAAAAATCTCCGACTTCTTTGTTCAGCGAGCGAGCAATAAAATTTAATAAATTCCTATAAATAAATATCCATTAAAATAACAGAAACAAATCTATTAGCATATAATTAAATATACATTTATGATTTATGAGTATATTATAATTAAATCAATATCTAATTATGAAATGATAAAGGTTATTTATTATATATATTATTAAATAGTTACCTAATATTTGGAAAATTAATTAAAAATGAAATAAACTTTTGGCTAATTACAGAGATCTCGGTCTAGACGTGGTAATTAAAAAGCACAGTGTACATACTTTAATAAACGCCTAACTTTAAATATATCATTATTTTTACGGCGTCCGATTAATTTTGATACAAGTATTAGATAAAAAAATATTATATTCATTCTCTTAAATTTGTCTAGGTTTTATATACAATAGATTATGTAAAGCTCAGAGTGAGAAGTGGCCAAATATTTTTTAATTTAAATAATAAATATATATATTTTTAATATAATACATATATTATAAGCGTGTAACTAATTTACGACAATGTCTTTGTTTAGCTTTCCAAAGACTCTTGTTTGAAAAATCATGACTTAAAAAAAAAAATACAAAAATCAGAGAAAACTTGATATATTTTATATTTTGGTAGTGCTTGCACTTAATTATCTTTTTAGATACTTCCTATATAAATTTGTCGGAATATTAATTACGTGATCGGTTTTTAGACGACTTTAATTACAAGTATAGTATTTTATGTTTATTGTTATAATATACTTATTCTACACTATAGTCTTGTAAACTGCTATTTTAATTTATTTCTTTCTTTATATTCTGATATGAAACCAATAATATTAGTGTTTATCAAATTAAATTTATTATAATACCATTGGTATCTGGTATGAAAGGCCGGTTCTTGTAATTATGAGTCATTAAAAACAGTTTATCAAATTACCTCAAGGATACCAACACTCCATTATATACAGTAATAATCAGATGTATATATATATGTTATATACTATTTATTTTATTATATTAATAAGAATAATATTTATTATATATAATAAATTGTACAGGCATTTTAGTATAAAGAAAAGCATAGTATATTTTATATTTGTCTCAAGTATTTATTTTAAATATTATATAGATCAGGTAACTCTTAGATTAATAAAAGCCGCGTGTTATGAAGTGAGACCTCGCCGCGGGCAGAGCTAGTTTAATATAAACAATTATATTTTTCTTTATAATAATTATAAATATCTATAACCGCTATGAATTATTGAAAGGTAATTAAATATTGACCTTGATATATTAAATAAGGATATCGTTGATTACATTTATTATGAATAATTATTTATTGTACAAAGAACATGTATAATGGTTATAATTAAGATGAAACAATACGTTCTTAACAGTCATTTATGTAATTATTTTATATTAAGCTGTATTCTTATAAATAAGAAACGCATTATATTATTTCTTAATAAACATGAACAAGTATTATATGAGTATATTATTAAAATATTTCTCATACTTACGAAGGACAATGTCATTCTCCTAGTACCAGGTGATATATTTATTTTATTTCAAGTGTACTCTAATAATTATACTATTTTTTCGCACACCATTCTTCGTTAAATGTTCGTTGGCGCTAAACTTCTTAGAACTTTATCGAACTTTGTACGATTTCGCTCTGACGGCCTTTCAAATATCACAAGGCTAATATAAATTACTTATAACGAAATGTCCGATTAGATATTAAAAGCCAATTTAATTACGTTTAAAAATATTAATATATAATTATTTTTATTTAGTTAGTTCACTTTTCACGATCACCGAGTTATTTTTCTAACACATTTGTTTCGAAAAGTTGTATTGTTCATGAAAAGTTATTTTTCGTTCGGTTCGGAGCGGAACCATGGACTAGAGATACCGCGGCGAAAAAGGAAAACGGACACTATCGACAAAGCGAGCACACATATTTTTTATTTTTTTCCCTATTTATTTATCAACCGGCACACATACAACCGCGCGCCAACTTGCACAGCGCAGAATGAAAGCGCGTCATCAGTTTAAAAAATCAACCCCTTCGGTGGTGGCTGGAAAAAATGCGGCCCCGAGGGTGGAGGGTGGTCCCTCCGAAATCCTTGCCAAAGCGATCGCCATCGGCCTTGTCACTTGTCGAATAAGCATAATAATTAGAGTTTTCGATTAGCGTTTTAATTGCGTTTCATTACCGTCTTAATATATATATATATATATATATATATATATATATATATATATATATATACATATATAAATATATTAAAGTATAGTAAAGAATTGTTATTCAAGTTTCATATAAATAATTTGTTTATGAGTGATTGTTGTATTTCTATATACGTATGACTTATTATTATTTTAACTTATTTTTTTTCTTAATAAGTATGTCTGATAACATCAACTATTTTTTCGATGATTAAGTTAATATTATTTTTCAGTAATTAGTTATTGTCGACTATATTAACATGTTTTATCTTATGATGATATAGAAACAGGAAATAAGTGTTGAATTTATTTATTTCTATTTTAAGTTAGTGTAGAAATATACGTTTTTAATTATTATATAAAGGACACATTAGTCATAGGAGCTTGCTTAAGTGAAGAATACAAAATAAAATTTACTAACTGTCGAGAGAAACATTATTGGAAAAAAAATGATATTATACTTTTAAATACTTTGGTCCTTCAAGGAGTGGTGTCTTCAATAGGAATAACTATCATTATAAAGTAATTTATTCAGAATGATAAATATATGTCACCGAATATAGTGACAGGTTAATTGATGAAAATAAATAGCTTACAACACTTACAGGAAAAATGAAAAGTTCCAAAACATTCCTTTGTAGAATGGGAACAACTTTTTGGATGAAGTTTAAATAGAGTGCAACAGATACTTAAATGTGTGTTCAGCGGGCAATACAAAATTTATGTACAAAGAGAATTTTTCGCAAGCTAACCAAAACGGACAAATGGAACGGGGGAAAAATTATCACCAGCAAATAACATTCGAAATAATCAGCGGTACACGAAAAAATCAGTAATTATTCAGATGAAGTTGGACGAACGAAGGGGGTATGGGGGCAAAGGCCGGCCAAAATAAAAACGGCGTTGCGTAGGGGTGACACCCCGCTCTCCCCTCGCCTCTACAAATGTTATCTAACTGCGTTCGCTTCGCGCGCGACGCCGCTTCGCTCGGAATTAGCGCCCGAACCGACGAATTTTCAATTTGTGCTCCATTTTTTTCTCGGATAGTTGGTCCTAATGGAAAAGGCTAGGCGATCAGGGATTCCGTCTGAAGCGCGCTCGCTAGGCGCGCCCGGCGTCTCCTCCCGCGGTCACTATTACACCTCATTATTTGGGCCGCAAAGTGGGTATTATTGGGCGAGCAGGCACACACGCGTAGTCATCCGCGCGGGTGTGTGTGTAGATTTTTACTCATTAATTTTAAAACGCTCCGGATTTTTTTCAGGGCGGGTGCTAGGGGGTACGTGGGGGGTTAAAATTGGCGATGGCCGCCGGGCGGGGTGTCACCGGCGGGGGTTATTAAATAGATTGGTCCGCGGCCGAACGGAGCCGCCGATCTGCACTTGTACTCGCGTCATTAACGGGTTGAGAACCGATTTTAAATCGTGAAATAACAGCCTGTTACAGGAAAAGTTGAGCGGGGCTTATCGGACTCTCCCGTAGTCGTATTCTACAAGCTTAATTGCATTAAAATGTCTAAGTGTATTTTTGTACGACGACTCCGGCGTTCATTATGAACGTTGATTGTTTCGTCTCGGTGTCTCTCAAGACGGTCTCGACAGTCGTCGTGGCAGTCGTCGGCAGAGTGCGAGATGACCGTGTAATATTTGCAGCTCGCTGGAGTGCGATCGGATACACACACGCAAAAAAGCTTTTTTTTACTGTGGCTGTTCGGTGGGGTGAGCGAGAGGGTGTTGGGGAGAGGAATTGTGAAAAATACTCGAAAAAAGGCGAAATTGTAGCAGATATATAATTAAAGTCCGACGTACAGCAACACAGTACAGCGATGTATTATGCACACGCGCGGTCGGGTGTCGCGGCGACTCAATATGTACGGGCCCACGAGTCGGGTGAGAAAAATTAATTGAACACACATATATTCATACGAATGAGGGGGTTAATACGGGGTTGTTTCGAAGCGAACGAAATTGATTAAGTTTCTTTAACCCGCTCGTTGAATGGCCACCGAAACTAGGATGGTAATGATGCTCTCAGCGACTGATTGAGGTTTTTAGTGGCTCCACGCTCCATCGCTCTCAAGTGTCCGATGCAATAAAATTTCCTATAATTAGAGTAAGAGCGAAATTACAAGAGGATAAAGTTGGATTTCAAAAATATTTTTTTAAAGTTACTGGTTTGTTTTTCTATGTCTGTTAATAAATATTAAGTAATGGCTATAATCATACATCGAGGTTATCTTTTTACAGTTTTCATGTTTAAGATAACAAATGAATAAATAAACAATCTTGAAACTGAAATGTACATTAATTATTTATCCACATAATTAAGAAAAATAACATTAAAATACAAAATCAACAATTTCTACAGTTCTATTCATCAATAACAATTATCAATAAAGGAAATTATCAATAACAGCACTTAAATAGTAAACAGCATAAATTCTTTGTAACGCACCAATGGGGGGCCAATGGGGGGCCCGCCCGGCAGATGTTAGAGGGGGCTCGCGATTAATTTGACATTAAATTCAATAATAAACCTCCCATTTATTGCGTAATTTCCTTTCAATTACGTTTCATTTATCGTTCTGTAACGAGGTTAGTTGATGACTGAGATTTGTTTTTATCTAACTTCTATATAAGATATATTTACCTGGACATTTATATCAGAATATCAATATTTTATTGTAAAAATTAAATATGAATAGATACATACTCCATACGGTAGGTCAGTTAGATATAATATTAATATTATATAAATAATTATGAAACAACATTTGACAAGTTTAAGGAAATCTGAATAAATAATATATAATAAATCTAACAAAAGCCAGTCACCATTCCCACAAATGTTTTTACATCGGCGTGTGCGCTTTATTCAAATTTGGAATCATCGAATCAGACCCCCGCAGCGGCGCACGCGCACTTCACAATTCAATCTATCGTTTAAATGTTCGAGTACTAAATACTTCTTTAAAAAATTCATTGTCGAATTCTATTTAGGGCGTGTAATTATTGATAATTACTTTTATTGAGTGAATGGAGCTGGAATGGTACTTATTTTTTTAATAACGTTCATTGTTTCAATAAGTACTTCACCCACGACTCCACAAAATGAAAACTAATTATAATTACACAGTAACCTGAAATTCACTTGCAGCTGATATCAAAATATATTGTGTCGAAGATATTGTACATTAACATATATTTGCACGGAACGTTCCAAATATTATAAATAAAAAACAATACCCATATTAAAAAGAGAAATATTTAAAGTAAATGCAACTATTTGTGAATGTAAATTAAATAATATATCCTCGTCTTTCATCCTAGTTTTGTTTCACCATCGGCGTAAAATAAAAACATTTTCGTAGCGAATCGTTTAAGCCCACTAGGTACCGGCAAACCCTTTCAGCTCTCGCCTGTACCAAAGCGCTTATATTTTAGTGGACAATTTAAGAAAAAAATCACTTTAAACTTTTACAGATAAATCTTTTCACAAATTGTTTATTTTCGCTGATTTTTATATTGATATATTGATTTTATATAATCATAAGTATAGTTTTCTTTATATCACAATGTCCATCCAACGAATATCTCATAAAGGCTTTCCTTAAATAAATTGGGAGTTGGAATAAAAGCAAACCCGGCGACCACTCCCCTCGTTCAATCGACGTACCTCGGGAGCCAGTAGTTTTTCAAATATGCAATTTACTGATTTACAAAAAAAAGAAAACCGTCCGTGGGACGGGTCGCCCGGCCGGACCATGGAAAATGGCGTAAAAAGAAAGAAAAAACCATCAAAATATAGCATCCTACGTATAGTTAGTATCCAATGCTCCATTATAATGCGTTGGTGCAGTTCAAATATATAACGCGTTTTTATGTGTGGAAATATAATATCTATATTGGATTTTGGTATATTATATATACAGCTAAATTAAATAAGAGCCATTTCACACATAATATATTATATAACTTAGTATTGTAACTTTCCTTTTTAGTCTTGGAATTAAGGTCACACCTTCAAAAGATTTCAACATCAAATTAATAAAACCTGACGGCTATATTTAAGTAAATTAAATTCAAAAGAAAACTCAAACTATGATTACCACAAAATAAATACACATTATATATGCTTAAAGTATTCGTCGAATATTTTGCAGGACCAAACCTTAAATTAGACGTAAGAGGCTAATATCAACACAGTCATAGGATTTTCAGTCATTTCTGTAGATGATAAAGTTTATTTTTGAGTGCCAAAGTAACACAAGCAATTTGTGACACACAAAACAAAATAGGAAAAGCATTATAATTATAATACATTATAGGGCGTCATTAAAAGCACATAGAAAGAAATGTAAGCAACAATTAAAGCCTCAGTCGCAATTAAAATAATGGACGTCACACCTATAAGACAATTAGGTGGAAAATAGTATAAATATATTTAATGTTTTGGTAGCTTTCCATTCGTTAATTAGGGCTAATCAAATCTAAATGTAACGTAAAAATGCTACTATTTTCTACTATTACGCTAGTTTTTTAAGGCGGTCTCTTGATAAAATTATAACGAAAGTTAATTATGTATTCTGGCTTCAGAATCGTACCCGAGGGTGATTTTTAGTCATTAAATTTGTTTGTGGAGTTGCCTAATAGTGATTGGAGTTTAGGTATTCTTAAACAAGAATTCTGTATTTATTTAAATATAATGATTGATATATTATATAGAACGATTTTAAATTACCTGATAATAATTTAGTATTTTCATTTTCTACATTATTTAGACATTTTGTTTTTATTATAGTATTTTGTGATAGATTACATAGCGAATTAACCAGCCAATTAAAACTAGAGCTATACTTTTTCAAACGATTCATAAATGTTTTAATATTTAAATCCAATATTATTTACACGTAGATGTACCTAATTCAGCGTATATTTAAATTACTAAGTTCCTCAGCTGCCCACAGCTCCGTGTTAGATGGCCAGCGCTGATAGTTCGCAGATACAAAGTTGTTTACAGACGCAAATGAAACGACAATTTGTTTACTTCACAACTTTACACTTACAACTAGTGCGACGGTTCATAAGTGCAATGTATTAGTATGAAATTACCAACTTTCATACTAGTATGTATACATTATATTAATATTTGTACGTACTGCTAGCTAGTATCAAATTCTATCCACTTTGCGTATTATTCGACTCGACTAAACACTAATATCGGGAATACACAAGGATAAAGCCTCGCGAAGTGACGAATGAAAATTAAATGGGTTTTGTTTTTCAAACGGAATAACCTTCATGTTATAGGGAATATTCATAAGAAAAAGCTATTTAACCGCATTTAGAGAAAATTATCGCGGTTTTGGATTCTCTATACACATATGAGAAACAAACGATGATTTACAACCTGCACGATATTAGCATTGTTATATATTTATTGTGAATATGTTATGAATCATACTTTTATATTAATATATGAAATGACATATAATAAAGTTTATTTTATTGTTATGAGCCCATATTAAAATATTAAATGTAAAACAGTAGCAGTATCTAAAAGCGAGATAAGTATTTGGTTATTTCATTAGTTGCTAGCTTGCAGTGTCGTAATAGTGTCTGAGTAGAGGGCCGGACTGAGCCATTAAGGAGGGGAAATTAGTGCATTATTGACTGATTTCCCTTTTCAACTAGCTGATAGACGGCAGTTCGCGTCGGCTTTTCGATTTAAAATACGGCCTGAATATTTACTACATTAGCGTTTGGTGATCGCATTTTAGTTTGAGAATTCGATTTAGTAAATATTTATTATTTCATTGGAGCACCGTCTTGTGTTTTGTATTAATATTATATAATTAAATAACCATGAACTTTTAAAAACAATCATAGTTTTTAAAAGTTTTTGTTGCAATATTACAATAATATTACTTGGATTCGTAACACGAACTATATAACAATATTGTTTTATTCCTTATTGGTAATGAAAAATAAAGAATTCTTACTTTAAATAAAAATATATATATATTAAATGAATATTTCAAATATCAAAACACTCTACATGGTAGGAGTTAATAATGGCTCCTCAAAGAATTAGGGTGACGTCATCAAAACCTCTTACCGAAACGTTATTAAAGTAATATTACTTTTAGGAGGAATTCTATAGTAATATTATTGCTATAAGAATGCATTATAAGCCATTAAAAATCAAAAACAAGTATTCGCCTATGTATATATGTACGTCATTATTAAACCTTTCTTGTCTGCATCAGCGTCGGTGTGTAATTTCAAACAATCGTTCAGATCGGTCGGCGGCTGACGACAAGTCGTAGGTCCCAATTAGTTTTATAGCTCGCTTCATTAAAAAGCATTGTTAATTATTATTGTTCTCACTTCACGACCTAATTACTAGTTTTCACTATAGCATATAGATTTTACAGCGCCTTTGTTGGATTTGGTAATTGATTATCGTACTTCATATATTATATAGGTACTTTTAACAAAAATATGGATTATTGATACGAATACACTCGATAAATGTAATTATATTTCTGTTAAATCGTAATTAATTTGCTTATAAATATAGTTACTTGAAAAGTATAAACTCTTTTAGTTCACTAACATTTTGATAACCGAGAACATAAATTCACTGGTAATTGGTGCGATTAGAAAATTTTAATTATTTTATAGATTTCTTTTGTAATTTTATCGGGTTCTTTATAGTTCTTTATAGCTGGTCGATTCGTTTTCTATTTAATAGTTTGTTAAAATTGATTGTTGCCATGTTCTTTAGATTTCACCAATTATACATTTTTCAACGTTTATTAAACACGATTCTTAATATACGGATCATAATCATCGATTACGGGAATCAGAGACGAATAGCACGACCACAATAGTCTTGATAATTGTTAAATTATCTATGGATTTTAGTTTATTATACCTACTGTCGGAATGTTTTTAATTTTTAAATACCAGTCAGTTCAGAATAAGAATTAAATAAATAATGTAATACGATAATTTATTTATTCATATTATTCAATATGTTATTTTTGTATTTATGAATTATGTCATCAAAACATATTTATTAGGATTTTCATCATATAGATACATACATGTTTAGTGGCGTGTTTTATAAGGTTAATAATTATTTTTCCTTATATACCTATTATATCGCACTATTCAGGTATTAATTACGTCATTATCCATATTATTATATTTGATAATTGCTGCCATTCAATTATTTAATTCTCATAACCTTTTGAGCATTTGAAGGACATATCATTTATTAAAATATTTGTAGGTATATAAAATCAACATCAATATTAATTCAAGGAAAAGATTTTTTATAATTATATATAATATGTAATATATTAGTAGGTAAATATCATTGGTATTTATCGATAAGGATCTCGTGAAGCCCTCAGGTGATACCAACACTAATCATCGTCTCGAAGCGTAATATCAATCACGAATTACAAACTGCCAACATAATGATCTCAAAATAATGTAATGACGCGGCTGGCCTTTAATAACCAGCGTAACTTGACACCCGACGCACACCAATACCACCCATATCTCATCCGGTTAAGGTTGACGCAACAAACAATGGTAAGTAGCTAGTAATGCATGAGATCACGTCTCGCACTTGATTTATTCCTTTTAACCGTCTTGACCCACATTCGCGTATTGCCTTTAATTGTTAATAAGCATAATTAAAATGCGTGTAAAACATACGCACATACGCACATACGCACACACTCACAATACGAATAAGTATACAGTTATCAGATTTGTTTGTTTTAGACTTTTGTGTATTTTTGTGGGTATTTATCTTGCTTTCAAAAATTTTAATTTATTTTTTAAATGTTGGTACATCGTATCTAAATAATACGGAATGTAAAATATAAATAATTTTCTAATGCAAGTAATTTCAATAACATATTTACATTTGAGCTATAAGTCTTCATAAATTATTATAAACACTTTAACATTGAATAATTTAAATTTATAAATTATAATTAATAATTGGAAAGCAATATAAATAATTTATACGTGACCTCCGTTGAGGCTCAAATTATTAACAATCGGCCAATACGCTATTCATATGGTAAGTTTAATTTAAGACTTTATAAGTTTTAAATATCTAAAAAGAATATCATAATATTAAAAAAACGATTAGTATATTATAAATATATCAATCCGTATATTACATTTAATTATCAATATTGATATATTGTATATAATACTATAAATGCTAGATTATCTTTGTTTGAAGGTCTGTCCTTCCATCACGGTCAATCCGCTGGACGGATAGTATACTATATTATGTATAGAAGTGGATTATACTGCAATAGGACAGGATAACTAAGTAATATTCATTTATTAATTTTGATACTTCTATTCAATGATTATTTTTAATATTCAAACTATCTTGAACCATATTTATATAATATATAAATAATCATAATAAAATAAACCGATAAATATACATATATTTACCGGTTGTATTCACGTGAAATTATATCGGAATGTGTCCGAGCAGTTTCGACTTACTCTTGAGCTCGAAGCATTCCGGATTCACGGCGTGAACTGTTTAAGTGATAATAATTCTTTCGCAAAAATCAATCATAACGAATGTGTTATTTTGACGAGTGAAGCCGGATGATAACAGCTAGTAAGTATTGTATATGATTTGATTACGGAATACCTTCCGTTAGAAATAGCACTCGGATTACTTTCTATTCTATTCTGTATTTAATCGGTGTGTTCTAATTAAGTCTACGATCACCTAAGTGGTGATTACTGTGTGATTTTTAATGTCGTAATTACCACTTGAAGATGCCTGAATTACAAATTACAGGGCTCTTACCTATCTAATTATAACTTACACTCGTTTAGTTTAACCTAGACTGAACGAGTTAACTGTAAGTCATGTATACATTTTGAATAACATTTAGACACAAAGTATCGTTCATAATATATACTTGTTGTCATAAAATAGATTAATTTTTAATAAATATTTATTGAATTTGTCAGACTTTGGCGGATTCGAACCTGCGACCTGTCCTGTCTGTGTTGATTTTCATTCTATATATATTTATATTGAAATCTGGGCTAAACATGTTTAAAGACGTATATAAGTTTAATGAAGTTGATTTAATATTTACATAATATTTAAGATAAATGGATAATGGTTTTAAAATGACATTTACGGTCCCTAATTAGCGTCAATAATAATTATATAACAGGTCTTTGACCTTTCGCTATTACTTTTACTTTGTGCTGCCGATTTTAATTATTTATTCAGACGTTTGATTTGTAAGGACGTGTTCAACAAGACAAATTTATATTTAGGTGTTTTATTTTTCTATAAAATAAAATAATAATCATGTAAGTATTAATAAAATCAGAAGTTTAAAAATGTATGTCCAATATCAATTTCGACTCAAATAAAGCTAGAAGCAAGACAGCGCTTAATAAATTCACAAATATTATAAATTCCTTCCTCAGGCTATGTATTGAATAAATAAGGTTGCATCCACAGCGAGCTAGGCTATGCATTATCGGCTAATTAAGGCTCGATTATGATCACGTCGCGATACTGAATACTTCAGTGTTACATTGTTCCTGAATATGCTCCACCGACCGCTCTACACACGCTCTTTAATATGTAATTCGTTCTGAAATAAGACCACACTGTAGATTCACTAGATATGTATAACTTTGGGAGTCATAGGCATAGTTAGTTAATAAAAAGTTTAAGTGACACTATTTGACAATGTAAAATAGCGAGAAGGTTTTTCTACCAATCAGAGAAGCACTTACTCACTGATAATCATTTCACTATGCGATGCGATGTACGCTAGTTGAGATAGTGTCACTTAGACTGTGTAATAAAATTGGTACAATCTAATTCTAAAAGAAATAAACGCAAAGGATTGTAACGAATCCACGGTATGACTCATGGCTTATAAACATCTTTTATATAGCCATATAACATTTAGAACCAAGGACACCCTGTATTCACAAACACACACATATATAGCACATACACATTACCGCAAGCCTAATTATACATCATTATTACTAATTGTACAATACACCGACTAAGAAGTATTCGCGTCTATTAATGACAAAAGCAATTAGGGTGCACGCACACATAGACACGAATAATGTTTGTGTTAGATTTCCTCGAAGAGACGGACGGTGGGGTTATAAAATGTTTGAACATAAATTAGTTATTATATTAATAATCATATTTTTTTATGATTTATTCTGATTGATATAAAATTAATAATATAATGTCAAGGCCCTCCTAGACCTTACAAAATGGAAATATTAATTTATCACATATATTAATAAACAGTTTATCGATATTACGTAACACAACATATAATTTCAATTCGCAAGGCAAAAAATAATATTATTAGGTATATACAAAGTCACAGAAATGAATATTTCAAATACAACAAAAGGCCAGCAAGCACAGGTCAATAAGGTTAATAGTGATTATATTTGCAATATTCATATATTATAATAATTTAAATTAGAAAATATATTCATTAATTTCGTAGTTTCAAATGAAATAAGTTCATTACTACTAACGTTTTTCCAGAAGGGTTCGGTATATCATTAGAAGCAGTCATTATGTCTCTATACCGGCGACAGGCCACTATAAGCTTTATTGCGTAGAAATAAAAACTTAAGTAGCATAACCAATGTTGACATTATTAATAGATATTAGGCCGTGCGGTTGAATAAGGGCATTTGAAAACGACGCGATTGTGTTAGAGCCGCTAGGTTTGGGATGATTTGATCAACATTTCTAAATACATAGCAAATATTTGTAATGTTTTATTATTATGATACTAGCTACAGTGAATTTTACAAATATGATAACTTCTTAAGACCATGTGTAACTAGCTGTTTGAGGTAGAGATTTGTATACAATGTTTAAAATGACACATTTTAAGGAATATTGTCCTCCTATGAATTAAATAAAGAAAAAAGTTTGTTTTTATCATTTCCATACATATAATGAACACACGTCTTTCGCGCAGCAGCTGTGTGTGTAAGCAGCCTATAATAAAGCATTAGTGTGTAGTCATGAGGCCTCATTAGCAGAACGCTTAATGGCCCTAAGCATGCGGGCGATCGCCTCAGCCTGTAGTACCCCGCCATTGTTACAATTGTACTCGTACTTACACGATTATATTGCAGAGGGTATTGTTTGTCTTAGATAAAAACATGATGTTTCAATACAATACTGACAGCTGATACTACAGCGATGTACGTAATTTCAGTTTTTACTACCATCTCATCAAGTTAATTCTCATATTAACTCAAACTAATACATTATAAGTACTATCATAACAATAGTTTCTGAAAACCTAAGCAGTTTAATGCATCCTGATAACAATTTGACCAACTTAGAAGCACACATGCGTTAATATTGTTAGGCTGATATGGCCCTCGTAGCGACAGTCAGGCAGTGCAACTAACTGGACGGAGGGCACCCTCTTTGATTTAAGCAGGTTACGTCCTAACGTGTCTCATAATTTAATAACAGATACACACTGCTATAAAGAATATGGGGAAGTATTAATAGCCATAGCTTTGGAATATTTTACAATTGGTACTGAGAAGAACATTTCAAAGTTTACATTTACAAATAATACATAACTGGAAATAAACTAATTGGATTCTAAGATATACTTTTAGTGAGAAGGAAAAAGTTTCAAAAGTAACCAGTCTTAATAAAATTTTCTTGAGTGTCTCATATATTGTGTTTTTTTGTAAACCTAATGACATTTTTACTATATCTAATTAATTTGAAAATATTGTTTGTGGTATTTGGATTTTTATTTTTTTATTTTAAAAATTTCATGAAAAAATAACTCTACATTAACATATTGACGGAAATCTATACTCTCATAGTTTCTGCTCTTTTAAAATTATTTAAATCAGGAATAGTGTGAATATAATAAAATCGATTATTTATTCCCTTTAAATTTAGTTTAATGTTTTTCCAATAGATGTCACTGTTCACTAAAACTTTACACTACATCGCGCTGACAATATCATCCTGATTTGAGCTAACTGACGATATACCTGTGACTACATATCTTTGTACTTGCGAATTACCGGTTAAGAAAATACATTTACCTAAACTAAAGGTGTAAGAGGAGGCTCTACCAATCAGAGAGAACCACTAACTCATTAATAGCCATTTTAACATTGCGCTATATTATACGCTATTCTAAAAAGTGTCGCTTAGATTGTATAATGAAATTGGCGCATAAGATTAATTTCATATTGATAGATTAGATTCTTTGGTGTTTATTTTTCGTTTCCTGCACTGCACAAAAACGAATAAATTGAGTTTGATAGAGTGTTGACAGTTTTCTATATTTCAAAGAACTGTTATGGTAGAATCGAAAAATATTGTATTATTTCGTTTTTTTTTTTTTAGTTATTTCTGCCGCTGGTGATAGCTGTACAATAAATTGCTTTTAAATATTGTTAATAAACACAAAATCTGGTTGAACATTTCTCTAATGACGTCGATTAATTCAGTCCGTAAAGAAAGGAAGTTCATTACGATGATTAACAATTGTATAGATTAGCTGACTCACTAAAAATTTACTTTCAACCCTTTTATCTGTGCAAGTTGCACCCTTGGTGTTAAACTATGATTTTCTTGAAGGGTTTCGTAACTTTGAATATAAAAAATAGTCTAATTATAATATGTTAATTTCTTGTCGTTCGTTTATAAGGGATTAGTTTAAAATGAGCCCTCAGTCGGATGAAAAGAGTGCATATTTTTCGGAAAGTTTGTAAACACAAGTGTAAGATATGTATATTCGACTATATGATTTTTCTTGTTAAAGAAATAAAGAGAGAATTAACATTATTTTATTTTATTTGTTTTACTACTGCCCCCATTGTAGAGGGATTGGAAAATTAGTAGGTTCGCGTGAAAATATTAGTTATTTACTGTAATTTTGATAAACAATCTAATTAAAAAGAGGATTTTGAATTTGAGATATAAAACTTATATCTCAAATTGATTGATGACCATTTTATTATTTTAAATGTTATATCGATTTTTAAAGGAGGAACTGTCTTGAGCACTCAACAAACGACTGGATCAAGTATATACCTAAATATGTTTGATATTACTTTTTTTGTAATATATTTTTAAAATTTCAGTGAAAATAAATTACAAAAAACTGGTTCAACGAAAACAAAACTGTTAAACTAAACATATACAATAAAAAGAGGTTAGTAATGATGACTGTAAAGTATAATATTTTTTGAACGGCACACGGAAACGTCTCCACACAGCTAGTCAATAAATTAATTTACATTTATATAATGATTCCTCACGTTCCTTTAAGCTCGAGTCCAGATATCCATTAATACCTTTTAAAAACAAATTACATAATACAAATTTTAAACAAAGACCGTTCGTAAGCACACGTTTACATTAATAACACCCACACAATCACACTTAAAAAGCCTAATCAACGGGCACGGATTTTTCGGTTCGCAATCAAGCGAACGAATTTCCACAGCCACGGGCGGCAATTGGAAAAATATAATTACCAACATAATCCTCGGCAAATTGGATTAAAAATGAAAAAAAAAAAGTAGAAAGTGTTTTAGGGCGCGTCATTATTTTTTGCCGAGGGATCGCGGGCTAATTACGACAGATGGATCGCTGTATGTAATACTAATTAATCGATCGGCGTGATCTCGAGTGAGTTTTTTTAATGCCGGCGTAGGAATGTTTTGAACATGTTTGTATCCGTACGTTATTTGTGTTCGAGTACACTCGCTGGTGTTAAAATAATACACGCGATGAAACCTTTCTCAATTGTCTCTCAAATTAGCTTTTTATGTTTACATTTTATAATGGTTTGTTGGAGTTGCGTATTTGTCTTTTTCAATAGGTTTTGTGATACCTATAGATAATAGGTTGATATTATTTTGAATAAATTCTCAAATTGAACCATTTGGTACAATTTTGGTCAACGAATCCCCTGAATTTTGACAAAGAGCTGTTAATTGTGTTTCAAAATAGTTAAAACACAGACATGCATATACGTACATACAGACACCCTAACCGCACTCCACTCATAACAGCCCGTTTAATAACATATTCACTCGTCCCATTAGTGATAAGAAAAACAAAATCATGTGCATCGCTGAAACATTTACTAAATATATTATTTAACAGAGACAATTATAAAAATTATAACCTTAACTTAATTTTGATTTCATCAAAACTAGATGTGTCTGTCAGAAGTGCATGGTACTAAAAACGATGTCCAGAAGTGTTCGCCGACCTATGAAGTGAAAGACATCAGCTACGAGGGGACTGGATGGAGCCACTTAATTTCGCCCTTCTACCCTTCATTATAACGCACACAGACACTATCGATCCAGCTTTACGTTTATACAAATGATTAGTGTATTTAATTTGAAAATGCTAAGTAGTTCCCTTGTGTTTGTGTGCGTGTGGGGTGTAACCCTTTCATATCGCCTCGAAAATGGATCGCTATCGTAATTTTACGATTATATTTTCTGTTTGCAGCGGGATTTACCAGGTTATTACTGAAACGACTTGCTATATATATTTAGTTATATATGCTCGTATTATATATATTCATACAATGCAAAACTTGAATGTTTAAGTTCATTAACCTCTATATAATATCTTGTGTATACAAAATTAATGAAAACCACTAATCAATTTACACATACAGAATATAAATTAATTTTAATGTAGATCTATAGTTATTTAAATGTAACATAAATTGTAAGTGAAGCCGCACTAACTGTTACAAAACGAACAGCTCCGCTACCCGTGATCATGAATAGCTGAAAAGAATTCGACAGCGTCGAAATAATACAAGTATAATTTACTTAAGCGACTTGAAATCGGTTAAAACGGTTTTATTTAATCTTTTATTAAGCTTTTTGTACATTTTTAAGTTGTAAGTTTTTATATTGAAATGTTATATAGATTATAGTTTGTGATAAAGTATATCGTCGACGTGTCGGAATCAAAGGGAACATATCAATAAGTATATTTTAAATCACGAAAAGCTGTCAGTGAAACATAAGATAAGGTAGATAATATAAAGGACCGTATCTACAGAGCGAAAGCTTTCTTAAAATAACAATTAATTTGTGTGTAAAACTCTGAGAGCACATTAGCAATTCGCAACAACACTTACACAGGAGTAATGACTCGTCTGTCCATATAATCATAGAGCAGCCATTACTTCGTCGGCCAGGGTGGCAAGGAGTTTATATCTTGGAAGTATTCAACGAACTTTGACTCCTTAAAAGACGTCACTGTTAAGTTATAGATATTTAATTTCATTCATGTTGTAATATTATTTTCATGTGGTTGTCAATAATAAGGCTGTAATTAGTCACAATGACATGACATTTATTTGGTAAGCCACCGAGTATATTATAATCATAAATGGACGAAGCTATCAACAAAATACCATGTTTAAATAAGCAATTGATTTATGTTCTAAAATTAAACACGCATTTTATCATAATTACAAATAAGGATAACATAGTTCATGAAATTTATCATAGAATTAAGTTAATTACAATTTTTTTTTAGTTACAACTGTTCCCCAATTATTACATTGTAACGCTTCAATTACAAGGGCTGTATATACATATTTGATTTTTAACAATACATGACTCTGAATAACATCATTAAATATATTAACTACCTTTTAGGTACAAATGGGATTTAATAGTAAAGCCTTTTTGGTCACCCAGATTTTAATTCACGAAACCAAAAAAACATATTAAAAGTAAGACGTAAAATCATCAGCGAGGATGTCCTCGAGCCGATGGTCACTCTACACTGGGGGTGGAACTCCACGACATTAATTTCGTGAAATGAACCTAATTTACATTTAAATAAGGACTCGCCTTAGCCAGGATAAGTTGTGAAACTAGCGGCCGGGGGCCTCTGTACCCAAAGCAAGTCGGTATTTCATTACTATAATTCAATTCGAGCGATATAATTTATTATCGTATGTATATATTTTGAGCATGAATCATTGAGACAAAGTAATGGATGTGTGGTTAATAATATCGTGGAACCATTGTTCGAATGTTGTTTTGATAAATTACGCTGTATTTTTTTTCTGTAATTGCGTTTAACTTAATGTTGTGTGAAAGCTAGAAATATTTTTAATAGGTTGTCAGTCCAAATTAATGACTCGTGTCATTTCATTTATTCTTAGTATAGAGTGCCACAATTATAACAAATTGTCATTCTATTAAAAACTAAAACTATTAAACACAATTATTTAGAAAAATATATATATCAAAACTCTATTAAGTTAAGTCATTTAATGTTGTGCAAAATGCTTCTAAATATAAATAAGGAAATTATCAAAACTCACTCCTAACTTGTCTGGAACTTTTAACAACGTCCAATCCAATCGTCCCGCGAGGTCATCAATAACAAAATTAAAAATTCCCCAATTTGAATTTTAATTGCGAACGATTATAACCGCGATCGCGGAGCGCGGGTGCCTTCTCAGACCTTTTTTAAAACCATCTCTTAAATAATTCATCCTCAAACTTGCTGCAACTAGTCAGAACCGAATCGAACCGGTTCAGGGCGGTGAGGGAGTAACTTTAATCCTTATAAATTTCCTTTTTACACAAAGCAATATAAGTAATTAGCATAATTTCGTTGAGTAAATGAAATATGGTAATGAGGGGGACATAACCCCTTCTTGGGTGGTGAAGGGGGGGGAGGGTGGAAAGGACCCTTTAGTCGCATCCTCATTGATACTCGTCACCGCTCGATGTAGTGATGATTACAATTAAATTATCCGCCGTTCAACGACAGCCATTTTGTTGTGATTTTCTTATAGCTGTATATTAGAATATGACGCCAAATGCTATTTAGTTTCTAGAAAAAAGTTTTTAAGAACTTCATAATTTTGTGTCAAAATAATATGAAAATGAAATACAAGTTTAATATACATACCTATTGGGAGTTTTTTAATAAAACATTGTCATGGTTATTTGAAAATAGTGAAATATAAAAACAAATATTATTTTTTTATAACCAATAGTCGGTACCAAACTGTAGGTACTTAGAAATATTCGAAAAAAAGCTTACTCAATAGAAGTCCAATTAAAATCTAAGTGCTAATAAATTCCGAAAGGAATCGAACCGACGAATGCTCCACTTCGTGAAATGCCTCCGCGATAAAAGGTCTTCGAAAACACAATACCGCGTTTCTACCCCTCGCCTCTATGTTCGAGCGGGATAAACATATCCAAGACAAGATTGGTTGAAACGAGACGGAGACCAATTGGATTTAATTAATTATAATTAAGTTTTAAGTTGACGCGCCGGTTACGAGTAAGCGTAGACTTTCGTTTAGAATGCGCTTGTGTGTGTAATAGTTTGCGTGTGTTATGATATCGATTCGGTGCTATGGACAGAGATAATGAGCAGGGTTGGGCGTATTGTAATGTTTTGAGGTCGATGTTTCGCAACCCGGCTCAAGAAAACACTTATCTTAATACTGAGACACTGAGAATACTTCATTTAACACTTCATTTCATATTATTACATTCTTTATTTAATAATAAATGAAGTCACATCTTTAAATACTTTATTAATGTAGCTGATATATTTGTTTTAAACAATTGAAGAATGTCTAGACGCTGTTCTATTAAATTTAATTCTAATAAATACTAGAGGTGACCTTTTTGTTGATCTCTAATGGCAAATGTACAATACCCAAAAGTCTATATAAATTACCTATAAAACCTAAAATATATATGATATTAAGTAATAACTCCAATATAAACATTATAATAATAAGTTTTCTATTTTAATTAAAATTGGACCGAAATATTATTATCGAGAATAATAACTATTTCATACATAACGTAACCAACCAATAAAACAACTTTTACACTCACCTTTTAATACAATTATAAATAATATTGTTTTATCGTTAAGTCTGTATTGTTTTTGTAATAATAAAGCAATTCTTAGTTTTTAGTGCTTTGTAAACGTCTTGTTTATAATGTTTCCTATATCTACATTATATAAGTCTTAATTATATTTTTATTATTATTTCTCTATTATACGATCGAATAAGTTATGCTAATTTGATAATTCTTAGCCAACCTCCACAGCAAATTATTTTAAATAGCGTAGTGATGTGACGAAAAATCCCGTCACTTTAATTACGTAATAATATAATTATTTTATAAACAGCTTGCAAAGAACTTTTATAGTGTACTTTTAAGTCACGGAAACAATTGCCAAGGGAATGCTTAATGACGTCATCTATATATAAACTAAAATTAATAAGTTATTGAAAATGGTCAGATAATTCAACTACATTTGTATTTAATTCACAATCAACCAATTATAAACCAGAAAGGACGTTTGAGGGCATGCTTTGATCTTTTCTGAATAATGAAGTTTGCTTTAGGATATACTAACATATTACTTTAAGCCATCTTAGTTATTAATAAATATAAAGTTTAACGTTTTGTATAATTATAAATAGAAAATAAATAAGAATTATTATGTATTATTAAATTTTGAATAAATGAAGAATAAAAAAAATATTACATGAACAGATCTCAAACCTGCGACCTCTGTGGAAACTGTTCCCGTCGCTCTTACAATTATTAAGCCTTCGTGCCGCTACGCGTCTATCTAGCATTCTATATATAGATATCCGTCTCTATCAAGATCGAAGCAACATATAAGTAGGTATAAGAGTTCTTTCGAAAATAATATGTCTATCTAAATAAACAATATATATATATATATACATTAATTGTTGATAACTTAATAATCTGCATTCTGCATCATGGCCGCATCCATCACCAACGCTTCATATGCAAAATTGTATGAAATAGCCCGCAGTTTATGTGAAGTGAAAACTAACTGTATTATCAAGAAGTTTGTAAAAGCTTTTGATACCGGTTTTGTGCATTAAATAATAATTGTTACAATGATGATATTATTAGTTTAAATTTTAGGATTCAATTAATTGTTTTTTTTTTGATTAGTGTAAAATGTTTGTATTGCCTTTTCTCGTTTATCAAATTCGTTATGGAAGATATGACTTTGGCGATAAGGTCGATTATTGTTTGAATGTTTTTTTTTGTACTTTCTAATTATTTTATTATGTGCGCTATATTTGAATTGAATCTTTAAAACTATTATAATTAGTATAAAACATATAAAAGTTGTAATATACATATAATTTAATTGTAATTTAAATTAATAGTTGTATTCAATATTATTTGCCAAACGTTATTTAATTATAAAGTCTCTGGTATATTAAAGTAACATTATTTACGACATAAGCGCAGAGTTGAATCTATACCTAAATATTAATATTTTTCACATTATTATGATAAAAGTAGTAGTAATTGAAATATAAGGTCAATTGTAATTCATGTGTAGTGTAGGAGGATACGTAGTGCGTCCGTGCAGTAAGCCGATTCGATTATACTATCGAGTATTTCAACCAGGAGATATACAACAAGATTTAATAATAATAAGGTTTGTCATGGAGGAGAGAGAGAGAGAGAGAGAGGAGAGAAGGGCAAAAAAGGAAGATAAAGTTGTCAAGTTTTCTTCAACTTGACCTACTGACATATAGATGCAATGCGTATACACATGGGAAAAAATATATAACATGAAAATTGAAAAAGATAAACCTGTATTTTTTATATAATCAAAAAAAAAAATTAAAAAAAATTGCAAATACGTATACATATTTCTTAATTTGAATAAACATATAAACTATAATTATACATGTACCTAACAATGACGTTATTGGGTATCAATAAAATAATTTGAAGATATTATGTATACAAAATAGATGCCGCATCCACAGTCACACAGCTCGAGCCCAGACGACAAAGATCGGCATACGTGGGGTAGAATTAGGAGCGGCTATAACAACAGGGGGGAGGGGGGGGAGGTATCGATTTTAGATGAGAAACTGGACTAGAGACATGCAAGGCTTATATCAATTGAGATTACCTTTACGTTTGTTGTTATATAACATTGTATTTGGTTGGTTTGATGACTGTTTTGTTTCAGATGAAATAATCTATTTTTTGAGATTAATATGATTTGAAAATGTGATTTGTTAAGGTTTTCATTTTGACTTCATTCCAATGATTTGTATGCATTTTTTTTTTAATCCTTTTACTGTTTTGTGAAAAGTTTTGCTATTAATATAACTTAACTCTGGTAGAAAAAGCACTTGATGTAGTAAAGTATCGCAACAGAAGTAGTTACGTGTAAAGTACGCGGAAACAAGTAGCTTCGCGCCAATGTTCCTTTGAGGCGGTGATAAAAATAAAAATCAGACAAGTGCGAAGCGGGAAATGCAAGGGATTCCTGCTGAGGGTTAGGGGACCGGCTCTACCGTATTATAATAACTGAGTTTAAGTATTTACAAATATTACAATATAAATACATTTCAAAGTTTATATTGAAATTATACCTACATATTTTTTTTTTATTTAAGAATCTTCAGATTTTTATAAAAGTTAATCACTATTGTATAAAGCAAAAATCAATTTTCAACGCTACTCCTAAACCTCTGTTAATCATCTCAAATAAAAACGACAGTTAGTAGACAAGTTAGACGGTGCCGCCCGGCGTGTAAGCACATATTTGTTCGCGCCTCGACGTTTTTGACGTTCCTACAACGCTTCAACTTTTCTTAGGGTTGTTGAATGAGCAATAGATTTGTTTCTATTTATGGTTGTCAAAATTTATTAAAAAATTTAATTATTTTAATTATATTAAAGCTATAAATACGGTTCATTGTCATATTTGCAATTATACTTAAACATACATAATTTGAATAAATAAAAAAAGTTCAAAGAGAAAACTTTTATGTATACAAATGTAGTTTTGCATTTCATAATAATTACTCTTAAATGTCAGTAGAACGTTTACTCAAAAGTTACCGTCGCGTCGGCAAGTGAACGTGAATGACTAATTGATTATATCCATATTAATTATCTGAATTTCATTAAACAGTAATAGATAAAAAACTTGATAATAAAGAATAATTGCTCACTCACTTACATCTTAAACTATTAGTACCGCTATCAGCAAAATAAATTATTAATGTTGTCGTAAAAACCATTTAGAATATTACTTTCATTTATCAAAAGCAACCGCAGTGTAAAACACGTGAAAGAGAAGCAAATGCACTCGTTAAACTAATTTGCACATATTAAAACACTTAACAAGCGACAACCCTAGCGGAGGCAATGAAAAGTCGGTTAAGCTAATGTTATCGAGAAATAAAAATGTATAATAAAATACAAACACGCCGCGTGAGGAAACAATTTGCCGCAGGAGACTGGAAGATTTTGTGCCGCCAACAATAATAGAGACGAGCTAAATTCAACCGTAACACTCTCTAATACCTTGTAAATTTCAATGCGGAGCTTGCGTAGAAAATTCCTTAAATTTTCTCAAAACTTACAGTAATACTTTGAGCTCTAGGTATTAGTAGTAAGGTTTATATTAGAATGACGGAATGCATTGACAATTCAGGAAGAAAAGAGAGTTTTCCGGCTCGTCGGGGCGTCGTGACATTTGTGTTAAGCGGGGCCGAGGGAGAGCGCCATTCATAAAGGACGCTCACAAAGCAAGCTACTTGTATGAAACTTGTTGGATATAAAAATAGTAAGGATGAATTTTTGTTGGTATCTGTAGCTGTACAAATGGTAAAGAAGCTGAATAAGACATTATTTTTTTCTGCCATTCAGAGTGAGAAAACTTTTTAGAAGCGAATTAATAGACTTAATAATTCTGCCTTCCCCTTAGCAA
Organism: Dircenna loreta; assembly: GCA_963555665.1. Lineage (NCBI taxonomy): Eukaryota > Metazoa > Arthropoda > Insecta > Lepidoptera > Nymphalidae > Dircenna > Dircenna loreta. The sequence continues at coordinate 13,979,930 of OY743092.1, forward strand.
ATTGCAAAATGAAGAAGCCATACAACATTCGCAATAACGAAAGAAAACGAGACGACATTCCCAACTCGAATACGTTTTTTCTAATCCGACACAAGGACACATTTACGGCGCCACCTGTTGCGCGGGTCACGTGACTTTTTTGCTCCAAGGACGCGCGCCTCCTTCGCTCATTCATGGGAGGGATCCCCCCGCTCCTTACGGGGGTTAGAAATTTTTTGTTCCCCAACGTGAGCCCCGAGGGCTTTCACCTACGTTTTCGAGGTCACGGCGGGATATTTGGACGTTTTGTTCGTCGTTTTGGCGCGCCTCAACTTTGTTTAGGGATTTACGGACGCTCCTTCACTAGGCCACCGCTCACGGGCCATTGACTTACATGCAGATCTTTTATTTACCTATCGATAGCGCCTTTTACAAGGAGATTCGATATTTACTTAGATGTTATACATGAATTCGTCGATTAAATTAGCCAATTAAATAGTATGATAAGACATGAGACTATACAGTAATTTGATATACTAATAAATACATAAAATGTTAACAAAAACATTTAATTGTATGAAACACATTTCACAATAGAGTGATAGATAACAGTACAATTAACCTAATGAATGAAAATCAATACGTTTGTTTGTCCAACCTTAAGACGACATTAAAATAATAATATCAATAATATATCTGAATTGTATTAAGCAGAATAAAAGATTTTCGTTGATTATCTCCTATTATTAGAATTAACCGGGTTCTAATTAAAGCCCGTCCTGATAGTGCACCGTGGAGCTGTAGACTGCGTAATTTACATTAATCCAATAATTGCATGGAGGTTTCCTAGTTAGAAATTCAAATGAGATGATGTACTGAGGAGGGGAGGGGAGGGGGAAGGGGAGGAGGAGGGGTGGTGTGCCGGTCTTTAGGGAGGAGGCGAGGAAACGACGCAGATAACCTGCGATTATCTGATCTACACACGCCATTATTGCAGTTTTTCAACCGCAATCAACTTACTTAGGTACTATGTCGAAGAATTTGATTGTATGTTAAGTGCAAGGTATGTAATAAAAGTAAGCATTGATTAAATATTATATAGCATTTTAATACAATTATGATTATTAAATAGTGTATATTATATAAATAATAGTTTCTTAATTGATCTGAGTGTTATAATATATTATATTGTATGAAGTATTTTTTAAATATTATATTTAAAAACAGTACAAGTGTAAGAGCAGATTACGATACTAATGTCGCCTGTAGCGGAGGGAGTTTATTAATTAAATTGTTATGGTAATGAGAGCGAGGGATTTTTGGTCGATACTATGAGCTAGATTCGGCTCGTCGTTATTGTTTGACCGACGTCAAAGATGGCGGATTAAACTATCTGCTTTGTTACTCTGTGGAAGCTTTGTAATCATATTGTTATCTACGCATTATTATACTATTAATGAGTATCTTATCTGTTAGGTTAGTTTTAATGAATTTTGAATTTCTATTGTTATAATATATAAATTACTTGTATGTATTCCGCTAGAACTTCTAACACCCTCTTATTGATAATACATATTGAACATCCTACCATGAATTTTTAAATACTATCATAGTTTTAAGAAGTTTTGTTGCACTATTACAATAATATTACATACTTTGATTTGTATCAGAGCTCTCTATAACAATATTGTTTCAAATGTCAACATTTTACATAAGTGCCTAATAACAATATTAGATTAATATTTAAAATGTCAAAACACACTTACTGGTACAAGTAAATTTTTCCTAGATTAAAAGAATGAAATATTTAGGATGACGTCATCAAACTTCTTTTTAAAACGAAAAAATTGAATGATTTCTTTAGTGATATTATTGTAATATTGTTATAAGAGTTGATGGCAGGCCTACGGATCTATCATCATCAAATATATGTATATTTCAATATATTTGGATTAATTATCGAAACTTCTGTATGTAAATTGTCCCATTAAAATGTATAGGGTAAACGTAGCAGTGATTGACCGTCTAACCAAAGCAAGGAGCGGGGTGGAATGAGGCGCCGTCGACGCCTTAGTAATTTCCGAAATCGCTTGTCGACAATCGGAATAGTGCTGCGCTGGCTACGAATCGAATTCAAATAATTAGATCCCGATCTCTATCTAATTGGGACGATTGTAATTTGTTTCAATTGATACAAATTGTGACTTTAGAAACAGAAGGCGCCATTTTTTTAAGTCCCTGATATGCGTATCCCTTATATGAATGTAGCAAATTAAATTAGTTCTTGAATAAATATAATTTTGAATTCAAACAATATGTTTTTAATGAAAAGAGATGAGTTGTATTCTATATTAAAAATGTCTAAAAGTAAATATATATTTAACAAAATAATATTTATTATTTAATATATTGTTTAGTATAAGCCGGTCCGGAGCCGGTGCGGGCCAATCAGAAATATAATTAGATTGAGGCCGACGCCTAATTGTGACAGTCTCAAGTTGCGAGCCCCTAGATACGAGCCGAGTTGGGCGCATTGACAAAATCAATAGTTGATCTCACCTATAACCTTAAAGGATATCTGCGAACTTTAAGACCATCCAATAGTATATTTAAAACTTTTATTTAAAAATACATCTTAAAATTAAAAAAAAAATGCACGGAACTTGATAAAATAGACCATTACTTTTCATTAGCGCGTAAAATTGGTTCCCGGATATCATCGTAGTCCATTTAAAAGTTCACGAAGCAATGCCATAGGTTATAATAAAAGTCGTCCCATAAAATAAGATAGGCTTCCCCAGACCGATAAGTGTTCTTCGACTGCTAATCACCCCATGAATCCCTATCACCAGACCCACGGACAGTCCGTCATAATTCCGAACTTCAAAAGTAATACCATCAAGTCGGTGTTAACTTAATTTGAGTCACTTTAACAAGTCCAATTAAAGGAATTTGTGTTTCTCTTATCTTCAATATAACATTGAGCATAATTTCAAATTATATTTCAAACTTTCCGATAATGAAGGGTGGGTGGAGAGGGTTGTGAGGGGTGCGGGGAGCGGGGTGCGCCACTTCGCTTATTTCATTAGTTACATAAATTCTCCTATTGAGGATGGCTGGCAGAAAGGGGACGGTTTACCCTTATTACGAGAGTCTCCTTATCAATACAATTATTAATATAATAATATTATTATTGTAATAATTTCTGAGCGGAGTGGAAAGAGCTAGCTTAACTTTGCAAGCAATAAAGGGTTGAGAGATAATGGAATGGAAAACAGTTTGAAGTTTTATTGGAAAATTGGTACTTACTAATTGGTAGAATTATCGATTTGTTTGCGACTACGAGTGAAGTAAATAATATTTGGTATAAATTTATGTAATTAGATTAATTTTATGACAGACCAGAATTAAGAGATGGTACGGTAGGTACGAATTGTTAAGACAACTAATATTATATTTATGTTTTATTTTCTAGTATCGGGAGTGTTCCTCGCTTTGCCTTAATATTTGGTAAACGAATATAATTTAAGCACAAGTAATATTTGAAATATAAGTAAATATAACAAATATTACAGAGATATAAACTAAATACGATATCAAGTTGATCTAATGAAGCCTCATATAGATATTGAAACTAGGTTGAAGGTAAGCCCGACCCGGGAGACCCATAAGTATAGCCATAATTCCTAAGGGCCACGTCTCATTATAACACTAATACAAGACTCATCCCGAAGTTACGGTGAATACATTAAAGGGTTCAATCCTTACTGATGAGACATCGGTCGGGAGGGGGCGGCCACAGGGGTCGCTGCGGGCACTGGCCCGGCTGGGGGGAATAAGGCAGGCATTATAGGAGATAGCGTTCATTTACATTGTCCAATAACTCCAAGTAGTGTCCGACGGAATATTAGTTTATGGCCTGCGTATATAACCAATTCAACCAAATATACCTGACTCCTAACAGATATTCTGTCATCATTTTTTATTTGTTTGAAGTTTGAATATCAAATGTTGGATACAAGTTCAGGTTTATTTTAGGATATTTAAAGTAAATATTTTGTATTATTTGACGGATAATAAGACGTGTCAGTGTACACTGGTATAAATATACGACGTTAGTATCAGAGAGTGGCATGCGGAGGACGTGCCTCGGTGCTGTGCATCAGGGTTGAGATATTTATTACTTGCCCCGGACTTCTAATGAATATTATTTCATATATTGACCCGGTTTACATTTTTCAAATTGAGGTCCTATGAATGTAATCTAATAACAAGTTAGAACTATATGTCATTAAACATGAACATGTGTCTTATAAACTTAAATAGTTTTAACTTCATGGTTTTACTACAAAAAGAAAAACTATTATATTTCCGAGTCATTGTTATTATAGTACCTCATAGTAGTAACGTGAAATGAAAACATTGAACCGTGTGTTACATGTTCTCACGTTTCTCATACGAAAACACATCCTTCAAGTCCGAAGCAAAGCCTCGAAACGAATTTGCAGACTTGCAAAGTGGACACAGCCCTGCCCAGCCCACATAAATACCCTGAATCAAGATGCATATATAAACTAACACACGCAAGCCTAGTGTCTACTCACAGCCGTACAAAGGCCAGGCTTTATTCTCATTCGGTTCGAGATGCACTATCCTAATTATTGAGAGGCCAGGAGCAAGACTCGGAAAGCTATTGTTTGGGAAACATAATATTATTACCCGAATACTTGCTTTATATAGTCTAAAGCTTTAGTTCTAGAACTCGGCTAACGTTAATACATCAAGATCCTATCATATTCACCGGTCAGTTTTGTACATATAATATACCTGTATCGATGTTTGTTTGTATATTGTAATGTCATCAGTTGATTTTGCATATATATATATATAATAAATTTACTTGTGTTTGCTAATTGAATCTTTTGCTATGAAAGTTTGAAGAAAACATTCAAATACGAAAATTAGAGATATAACAAATAATATTTATAATATCAGAAATATGAGTTAATTAATTTGTGATAGAAATATATTTTTAAACTAATTTAAGCAACAATAATCTAAATGCTAAAAATAAAATACAAGAGTATTTTAATTTACTAGGTACACAATTTTATCCTATGTTTGTTTCGAAATATAATACAAACATAAAATTAGCTACTTTGTTAGATATATTTTTAATTCAATACTATACAAATCATGTATTGTCTCGAATGTTAGTTCGGAAAATGTATGTTAATTAAATAATATTGCATAATTTTGTCCGTCTATCATAATTGTATCCTAGGACGTCGTCTAAGCATAAATTCATACGTGGCCGCACGCACGCATCGTACCGTCAAATAAACTGGCAGTTTAATCAAAGCCATTAGACAAGTGAGCCAAACACCGTCAACCACTATAAGCTGAGCCGTGAAAGTTAGCCCGGCTTAAAGTAACGAGGGAAATGTAGAGAGGTCTAATAGAAGCTGGTGGGTGGCCGTAGCTGATGCCTTTAACGCCCTGCTGGCTGTTGACCAACGCCAGGAGGCGGGAGGCCATGCGTTCTTAATAAAGATGGCGGAAACAACATGGCCGTTTTGGCGGGAGAAATTTGGAGGAATTATGAGAAAACGTGTAGCTTAGCTTCTAGATTTTGAGATTGTGGTATAGTAACATACGACGTGTACGTTAGTTACGTAACAGTCCACAGTGAAATATAATATAAGGGCTGGAGCAGGATGGAATAATTATATTATGAATATATTACTGTATAAGAAATTAACTAAACTGAAGTTTAAAAGATGACATATTTCTTCAAGCTAACCTACGAGTACTAACAGTGCCGAACTTTAGTGTCGTTTAAGTATAACATGGGCATTACTAAGCCATAATGAGAGACCACTGCGTGTATAACTTACCCCGGCTTCCCCTTAAATTATTCAGGAGAGAGTAATCTTATTACATTTACATATTAATCAACGGATTTTAATTATCCACCTTCCCCCACCGCGCCTTCATAATTTGCCTTCAAAATGCGACTCGCCTCGATTAAGGAGGACCGTAGACGACAGACGAGAGACAGACTTCTGAGTATAAGTTAATAGAATTACGTCAATACGCCATTAAATATAAAGAATTTGACATACATTTAACCTAATAAGAGGTTTGCTAAATTCACTACGTTGAGTCAAAATGTAAGATCGTTTGTTTCTAGATAGAGTGACCTACACCCAAAAATAAGGTTAATATTGGATATATTTTAATGATTACGTATTATTTTATTATATAGGTATTAAGTATTTCACCTAATGTTATATATACTGATAAATATCAACCACAGAGCGTCAGTTGAACTCAGCCAGGAGACTGTCTTCTATCGGAACATCCCCTAAATACGTATTTGATAGATGTGTACTTGATAGTTTATTTGTGTTAATAATTCCGTCCTCAAAAGGAGTTAGCTATTTACTAATACATTATTCATTTTAAACTCACTCACTTGATGCTCACTAATCTGTCGCACTTACCTGAAAGAAAAAATATAATTATTAGTAAAATATACAAAATTTTAACATTTTATAACATATATAGTTAAAAATGAATTAACTATATAAATAAGAATGCTTTATGGTTACTTTTGAACATTCGATTAAAAGTTTGATTTGGGTCATATTATTTCCAGATAACATTACAGTTATATGTATACATTAAATCAATCTCAAGAACATGTACAAATTTAGAACAACTAAGATTGTTAACGGCAACTTGTTAAAAAGATAAAAGAAAAAATTAAAGTTTAATCAGCAGGATCATCTGTTGACGGCGTTTTGTCTGGACGTGAACGCGCTCTGGGCGGAGCCAGGCCGTAAAGCATCAGACTATATAGCCACGAGCCTGGAGGCTTATTAAATATTATAATAACGTTAATAAACTATATGTCACATGTTATCTTTAAGATATCGGGACGCATTTGTCGTAAAGATGCAAAAATAAATTAAAAAATGTTCGACTAATATCGTTTCATTACAGATATGATTGCAATATTATAATATTATATCAAAGTGTGTTTTATATGTAACTGTATTTACGTAAGAAATAAAATAAAACTGTACTCAAATTAATTAACAACAGCATTTATAGAGTAAAAGAAATAATTGGAGACGTATCAGCTCCTTGATTGGTTGAATTATATTTACTTTTCTTATTAATCCGCTGTAAAATATTTTATTTTTAATTGTTTGTTTAAAGACGTATCATTTTTTGTGAAAATTATTATCATCACAATATAAAGATATATTTTGGCATATAATTAAAATAATATAAGAAACAAATAAGAAAGTGTTGTTGGCACACAATTAAGTTGAGAGCTGATTAACATAATAAATTAGTTATTCAAGTCGGTGATCGAACGAAGATATAAATTATATTTTAATTAACAAAAACTGGTTTGTGTTGCTTAGTTCGGTTAATTAAGACGAAATATATAAATACTTGATAACAGGAACCAATTATATTACATTATTATAACTAATATACGATTATATAAAATAATAATATAGCTTGTTTCATTCCTGAACTAAACAAAGAAATAATATGAATAATTTCTTACATTGATAACAGCTTTTATATTTATTATAATGTAAAACGCCTAAGAACCCCACAAATACGAGTATTAAAGACTGAATCATTGACAAAAAATGTATTAAAAAAAACATTAATTTTTTTTATGAATAAAAAAATTTGCATATACATACTTTTTGTACGTAAATTCAATGAGGAGTTTAATATCTTGCATTCCAGTTCAATATCACATTATATTAAATGATTCAAAAACGAAAGTAAAAAAGTTAATTAAATAAAAAGTGGCAACGACCTGCGCACGCACACGCGAACCCTTGCATATTTATTACAATCGGAGATCTTGTAACTGTACTATTGCAATATCTAAATCTGCACTACATATATACTTAGTCTAGCTCTATATATAAATTAAGTGAAAGCAGGAAACTGAAACTTGAATTTCAATGTTATTATTACCAAGTTAATTTATTTGTTATTTTATTGAATATCTATATTATCTATGTATATAAAAAATAAAGCAATACAATTTTTAATACTCTATGGAATATATATCAAAATAGGTTATTTATTTTTTTAGTATAATTGAGTGTTAGTGAATGATTTGTTGATTTATGTAAAATGAAATATTAAATTTTCATAAAATGAAATATTAAATTTTCATAAACTGAAAATAAAACAAAACAAAATCAATTCAAGTAGGAATTCAAATTCAATAACTACTCATAAAAAGTAAACAAAAAAAACATATTAATGGAAAACAATAACACCATTAATAGTACTTTAAGTTTAATGGTAAATTAAAATTTATATATAATTCCCGTAGGAATCATCGTCCTTTCCTCAGAAGTAGGAAAATTAATAATTAAAATGACATACGAGGATACCAAATATTTATGAAATTTTGACAGTGCAAGAACAATTTTTAACCCGTATCTTATCAAATCGGTTCTTTACGTACCTACCTCAAGAGCCAATTCTAAGTAATGTAACCTCGTCTTGAGACCTGCTCGTAATATCCTTTTACTGGTCTATTTAGTAAAACAAAAGGCTATCATTGAGTCTCCATACACAATTATTAAGTAATACTTAGACATTCACGATCTTTGGTCGAATACTAGTTGCCGTTTACTTTTTTTATTAATGCTCCCAAAATAATCACTAGACTCTTCTACTAGTTACTAGACTCTACTACTTCTACTACTAGACTCTAGTTTTGAATCATTATAATATAAGCAATACATCTTCCTAATTGTCCAATTGAAGTTCTTTAATATATTTTTTTATACTAGTATAAAATCTCAGGTGAAATTGTTAGAAGTATATAGTAGTTACTTCAATATAAAGAATGGGCATATTATAAAAATATATTAAAATATGTATGGCAAAGCTTAAAAAATAAGAAATTGCATTTCCTTTGGTATTAACATTCACAATAAATAATGAAACAACAACTTAATTATAAAACGTCTACACGAGCGTGCGACGGGTTAACGGCTTCAAGACCAATAATATAATATTATATGAAATCCTTATAAATACCGCAATTAAAATTTCGATAACACGTTTAATGCGAGATATAATAATCAGTTTGACTTGTGACGTCACCGAGTCGACCGCCTTCATTAAAATATGTTCTTATGTTATTGCGAAATATTCTCAGTACACATTTAATATCATTTAGTGACAGGCTCGTATCGACGATTATAGTTAAGGAGCGTGGGTAGTTTTAATTTGTACAAAAGTGACTTTAATATTCAGCGCATTAATGATGATATTCGATTATCGTACCTCGCTCCCGCTATTTAGTTCAAGCTATGGACCACTAGATAAATTGTGACAAAATACATAATAGGTGCTTTTAGCGGTACCTCATTTCTTATCATTACTGTACTATGAGAGCTTTCTGTTCATTTACATGCAGTTGCGGAGAAATCATTAATCTATTAATTTTATATTATATTACAATTCTAGGTTAATATTAAAATACATATATATTACAATTTAGCATTTAGAATGCGTCTAGAATAACTCATGTTTTAATTACAACGTTATTCATAGAATAGCATTCGAATCAAATATAAAAAAAAATGAATGGCGACATAAAATATGCGTATAAGTAATATATAGTGAAGGCGCAACAATGCAGCTCCTAGCCTATAAAGTGACTTGGAGGCTACAATCTTACTTTAATTGCGTGTAACATAAATTACAACCAACTTATTACAATCCGCTCCTGTTCTGATACATAGTGCCCAGAGGTATTCATAACTGAACGCGTTATATTATATCTTATCACTTACGTAATAAGAATGATAATGCAAAGAGACTGGAATGTTTGTGGTGCACTGTACGTTTTTGCCTCTAAATGCTATGAGAATTTTAATACAATTATTGTAAACTAACCTCGGTTACTGCTATATCATTTTATTTGATCGTTCATTGTTTTAATATTATTTATAAGTGTGAAACGTCATCGTTTTAGCACCTACGATGTTTATTATAATATTATATTTTATTGCATACGTCATAAAATAAATAATTTGTCAATATTTGTTGTAAATGGATTTCGTAAACTTAAACTTTTATTGCACTTAATAATACTATTAGTATAGATAAGATTAATTATTTTTACATTAGCAGTAAACTGGTTTCAGCAATTATTGTATTAATCTGTAATAAATTTAAATAAATCAAAGATACTAATAAATAGAGTGCTATAAAGCAAGTGGAACTCTATCAGTAATGGTTTAGTTTTATTATTAGGTAATTAAAGTGGAGGACACAAGCTAGACTGCACTCGTATATCAAAGGCTTGCAGAATGGCCGTTCAGCAAATTATTCATAGGCTAATTATCATAAAATTAACTATAATAAATCATGGCGTACCAATTAACCGATAGAGGACAGCCGCGGGCTTAGGAACGCGGAAAAAATACTATAAGTAGCCGACACAATTATTACATACTTGTATTATGTATTTAATTTTACCTTCTAGGAGGGTGTGGTTTATAAACTTTGATATGAATAACAATGAAAATTTAAGATACGAAATTAATATTGAGTTATATCAAGTATATCTCAGAATAATTTAAAAAGTGTAGTGAGCGCGTAACTGTATCCCAGTAATGTTCTAATTAGATTGATTAATGAGGAACATTTATATCTCGGTAAGTGCGGTGCGGCTATTTGACGCCTCCCAGACATTATCTATCAACTCTTTGTCTACTTTATTTTGTATATTTTTTATTAATATAACCTAATTTTATTACACTATCAAGATTTTAACATCCATCAAATTAGAAAGTCACTTATAGTTTAAATATATTTTTTATTCGTTTTGAAATTTGGCTTTATCTTATTACAGCTTGATGTGTAAGTGATAAGTATATAATATATCTTTTGTTATATTGAATTCATCAAACGAGTTCGTATGTTAAGTGCATCTCATGGATATTTACACTCCAATGACATTAGGTCGTTGCATTGCAAAGCAAGAGGCCTAAGGCTTCAGCCTTTAATTATACTGCCTCTGTTCCTACTAGTAGGTAGTGGGTAGTGGCTAGTGGGTATAGGTAGCTTGTATAAGATGGTTAAGTTTACGGCATCATTTTCGTTAAACGTTAATATAATTTAAATATCTGTCACGTGTATCAAATAGAAAGTAGTTATTATTGTCACTAAAATAGTAATAGCCATATAATAATAGGTTTCAATAAAAGTTATTTTCTATATAATTACATATCCACGTTATTTGTTAGCTACTTGGTCTGAATGATAATATCTTCAATGATTTCTTTGTCCGTCCTCTAATTACACCGGTGCATTTTAATTATATGGAAGGGTGCAGAAAACCGTCCTAGCTCGAGGCGACGTTGCCTGGACGAGCTCTCAAACTTTGGACTTGGGCATTTTACTATGTCGTAATTATAGGTTACTGCACTGTCGTATATAATAATTAAACATATATACGGTATTCAATAATTAGTAGGCACTGAAATATTAATTGAAAATTATTACCTCCGTAAATTTAATTAAAAAATCACTTAACTTGAATATGTAAAAAAGTATTCAGTTTTTTTTTATATTATTAATATTATATTACATGAGTAATATTTCAGGTGAATGTTTTTCCATTAATGGCCATGCCATTATAATATTTCCTTAATATGTGAAGATAAATTTGAAATATAATTATGAGTTATATTATAATTTGGCTGCGGTCTCAAGTTTTCGTAGTATCACTGAACTCCTTGTGATTAGCCGTCGCCGCTTAATAATCGTCTTGGCTATATTTATTGCTTTAGCCGACTAATTATCAGGGAATTTTGATACTTGAGTTATTGGTCTGGGCTCGTATAACTAAACACCCTTTATTATTTTCAGTAAGATAGAAGTTAAGAAAGTAGAATCGTACGGTCAGCATCAAGAATCAGTAATGTAATTTCCATGAAATTTGTTTTTAGCCAGTAAAGTAAACGTCGAACACATAAACGTATATTACAATGTTTTATTATAAATTATTATTACAAGTTTTCCATGATAAAGTGTAAATAAGATAGCAGCGGTCAAGTCAGGCTGGTCGAATTTATAGTATATTCGTTATAAATGAAATCCGCATTTGACGCAAAGGAATAGAGAACAAGCGAATTAAGCAAGATGAAGGGCTCTCACCGTCCGACTCGTAGGATTTTTTTTATTTCACACAGAATTTAATTTCCTGCGTTCACGTGTCACGAGCCTCAAAAACTATTGCGCATCGCTCAGACGGTAATACAAAGCAATCTAAATTGGAAAATAGGCAATGCGCAGTGTGTGCTTACCAAAAACGACCATTCAGAATGCGACGCGATTAAAAAAAGAAGTCTGATGCCGATCGCGCCGCGGGAGGGGGGTACCCGTCCCCCTACGCCCCCCTTTTTCGCTATTTTTTCTTTTTTTCGGGAGGTGGGCGAAGCACGGGTGCATGCAGCCAGTGCCCACCTTTGTTTCGCATAAACAAATTAATTTCGGGCGCTGTTTTTGATGCCTAATTCGTCGGGTGATCGTGAGCCAACAACGCGGAATAAACCTTAAACGTGACCGCTTTGATATATCATTCTAAGCAACCGATATATTTTAACTGTAATATCATATCTATATCGTTATGTTATTTAAAATGCAAACATATTTTTTTCCGACATTCATTCTCAAAAGTTTAAACGAACAAGCTAGATGTAGAGACAAAAGCTAATCAGGAAGACTCATAATTCCCTAACATTTCAGTTGAAACAAAGGCAGCGAAAAATATGATATGGCTGATGGAATCAGGTGATAATCAGGCACTTGGGGCACACGTCGCACGGGCGGCACTCATTAAGGGGGTGGGCGGCAGGACAATGCATGTTTGTACTGTTTTTTGTCCATTTTTTTTCATTATTTCATTTCATTTCGCCCACCACCCACACATCCGCGCTCGCGATTGTGCGCCTCCGCTTTTTTATAATTCGTTACCTTTTTTATCGGCCGCTCCATTTTCAGAGGATGGGTGCCGTCGCAGACGAGCGTTCAGAACGCCGCGATTTATAACAAGCGATATTTTGATATATGTTGAAGTGTTCATTTGATGTTGTATCATGTGTTGACTATATACTATATTGTATACCTTAACTGTATTTACGTATAGCTTTTTTTAAATTATGGACAAAATAAAATGAACAGAAATATTCAAAAAATCGCTAAAACGGATCCTTAAGACAAAATTCACTGAATTTAATTTCCATTTGTAACACAAAAATTATTTTAAACTAAATCAATATTCTTATTAAAGATGCAATAAGTAATGGTATTATTAACGTAAAATATAAAACATAATAATAGTACCAAAAAAAAAAAAGAATACACATTTCTCAAAATGTAAATTAAAATAATATTTCTATATGTAACAACAGAATAAATCATTATAAAGTAAACACTGAAAAAGTCGTTCAACTTATTGTTCATAACTGCAGAAGTTAATTAGCCGAATACGAAAAATAAATCGGATATATGCGTTTTAAAAATAAAAAGAAACAATATCGAAACTAAAATCGATAACTCGGATGTCGGATAGTCGCAGACGAATACACGAAAGGAGATATTAAAACTAAAACAGATATACTCAAAGTCAAAGACAGAGTCAAAGTTTTTGATACTGATCTCATTCACTAATGAAATTTCGCAGTAACTAATAGTCCAAACTTAGTTAAAACTAAAAGTCAGAAACAAAGTCAAAGTTTTAGACTTCAATAATTTGCACTAAAATACTTCAAGCTAGTGTAGTTCCGAAGGTAAGGTCCATGAAGAAGGAACGACAAGACACTTAAAAAAAATGTTTTATTAAAGTTTACATAGTAATATCGTGTAGCCGCCGGTCTAAGCAATCGGTGGTAGTGGTCGAGTTAGCAATAATCGTAATAGCCTTATTGGAACAGTGGTAGGTGACAGTGCACTCTACCGTACCATCTATCAGACACAATCTATTTTTTAATTTTATTAAACAATGTTATTAATCCTTCATACAAGAATGGTCTGTTGATATTTTTATTGAACCTGGGCTTGCTACTTTTATTTACAGCTCGTGAATGATCAATCTATTTTTGTTTCTATTTTATCGTACGTAATTTTGAATGATTGTTTCTGTTATACATTTAGATATATATAATATTGTAATGAGTAAGTTTTATTGAGCATAGAAAATCGGATGACTTTAGAGATGTCACGATACTGAAAAATTAACAAGCAATCAGTATATACATTTTAATTACAAAATCAATTTTCGAAATGTTAATGGGGATAGCTCGAGTACAAAGAGACGGTCCAATAGAAAGTGTCCGTGTGTCTGCATAACTGCGTGTCTTTAAATGAGTACTGCATTGATTTTTCTTCAGTTATATGCATGCGGCCGTTGTTATTAAAATTAATAGTATTACGATTTCATGGTTAGCTTTTATAATAATATTATGATGAATAGATGAATAAATGGAAATTGGATAATAAAAAAATATAAATACATTATAATTTAAACTATGTATTTAATATGTAAATATAATGTAATGTTTCAAATAAATATATAATACAATTTAAATGTAAGTTGTATGTGCGTGTGGTTTATTATATAATTTGAGCGAGGTCTGCGAGTCTTCATGATCGCTTTGAATATTCATTCGTAATAGGATTTCTGTTATTTTGTTACAGTCGTAAACGTTAGGACCATCTGTCGATAGTTATCTATCTTTAGTACTGATACTAACCCTAGAGGTACTTGGGAATCTAGATTTTAAATTGTTAATTAAAATCTACTTTAAATTTTAATTGTTTCATATAATAATAAACATTATTTTGATATATTGTATATGTAAGTCGTAGATAAAATGACTTCTATTCACTACCTTTTGTCATCATATTACTTCTAATATTTACAGATCATTATGAATGGCGACAGTAATTCAAACAACGTGTTTTTCACATTGTTTGTTTTTATCGTATTCCGTGGAACAGTTAAGTATAGAGTACTATATTATCAGAGGGAACTATTAAATATATAGTAGATTATTTTGTTTTGATTGTGTATTTATTTAATCACGGGAATAAATATTATACATCGCTTTAAATATTTGAAAATATCTATAAACATGTATTGAAAGCATATTTAAATTTGAAATAAATATAGAATGAAAAATAAACCCATACGAACAGGGATTCGATCGATTAATAATGTTATATGAAAATATATGAGCATACATATAAATATATAGTGTAATAATAACAATCGAAAATGAGTAAAAGCTAGCAATAGTACATTAGCATTGGTAATTAAAACTAAATTCGGTGGCATTAGACGTAGAATCACGTGCTAATTGCACCCCACAGCCCCACAGCTCCACAGCCGCGACGCGAGCCTGACAAACGACTTTGATCAATCACCGGGCCCCGCGCCCGCGCTGCGATTTATTCTGACCATACCTCGAGCCTCCACTCCCTACACGCGATAGTACACCCTAATTTCTACGTCGTAGAGGCTGTTTTGGATATTCGTAACGTCATTCTTGTGATGTATGACGCAAATGATTTTTTCCTTGACTGCTCTGCGGATCAAATTTGGTGAAATTATGTATAAAGTTTGGTTAACTTTTCAACTTTCTTGGCTTTCTAGTTTCTAAGCGATATTCGCCGTTATTTTGTTTCAATAAAGGTTATTTTCCTCTGTACTGATATATTATTCTTGTGATATATGGCACCAATGATTTTTCCTTGACCGTTTTGCAGAATTTGATATTAATATTTTTATATTCGTTTAATTTTCCTGCATTGAAATTGAATTGAAATATAAGAACATGTAAATAATATCCTCGCAGATAATAAATTAAATTTGAATTATATTTACGAGTTCTGGGAATACATATTTATAGACGTATGTACGCAGGTAAGTAACATTCTTAACGTTTTGAGTTGAATTAACTTTTTCATCGATATGTAGGTATTATCTTTAAAAATTACCAATAATAATAATATTACTATTATTCTTCTGTCTTAAAAATAAAGGACTCTAAAATATTACTAAAAAAAAGGATTATTTTTGCGATATTTTTGACGATTATATTTGACGAATAACTTAAAATAATAATGTTTTAACTATTATTATAAATATATTATAACATAATCATTTATAAGAAATAGTATTAATCTAGAATAAAAATGAACCAATAATAAACATTAAATTTAAAAAGTAAATTTCCATACGAAAGTGTATTGAATTTAAGAACATTAATTAAGTTTTTCAAAAGATTGGCGACTGAATGGAATATTATATGAAAATCTTATTCACTTTAACGTTCGTGTCTGCTTCTGTTTCGCTCTTCATTCATTCCTTCATCCATTCATTCAAGAATCAAACCATTGATTGCATTTCCTTTTTTTTAAAAAATCCAATATTTACGTTAAATGTATAATTATTACATTTATAATGACATCGAATTCATATATTATTGTCATATGTAACATTTTCGAAGTTATTTTAAGAGTTAAAGAATTATAAAAGTTAATTCTAGTTAAAAAGCTTTTGAAAAGCAATCTCTTTACTAGACAATGCATAAACGCGTAATTCGACCGAAAAAAATAAACACATCGTCGTTTTCACTATAAGTTTGTAAATTTTCGAGGCAATTAAAATAAAAAATATGATGCACCCCCGCACTGCCACCCTTTAATTATGATTTTTTCCATTTTTTAATGATAATAAATTTGCTGAGCTGCGGCGTGAGCTTACAGAGGTAATTTTTCGTAGAATCTGATCACCTTACCTTTGAAACGTCGGCTTTTGGTTATTTTTAGAACACGATTGCAATTTAAATTGGTTGATATTGGGAGATTGTTACAAGTTGTTAAATAGTATATTGTACGATAAATTTATTAGCTACTGAAGATGATATAGGATAAATATAAAATAAAAACTTAAAGTAGAGCTAAGTAATATTAAATAAACTCTTAGATATTTTAATTTGTATAATTGTTGATAATATTATTTCCGCTTAATATCTACTTTATATCTATAAATTAAAACATACCATACATTATATTTGAATAAAAAATTGGCAAAAAAAAGTTACAAGCACTCCGAAATTGTATCATTATATTTTAATAATTTAACTCGAAGTGTATTTCAAAAGATTGATTCAAATTGATACGGTATTCGGTAGATCAGAAAAAAAGCCCACCGGTTAATGAAAAAAACTAGAGTCAGTCAATATTTGATGAGAGCCAATTTAAATGTTCGTCCACTTGTAGACATCGCATAGTTCGTTGTAGCTGTATCGCACATGTGGGTGGTAACGCCCGCCGATTTCCCGAAAAAAAGAAAAACGAAGAAAAATAAACATGGCGGCGCCTCGGTGCGCGGGAAAAAATGCAGATATAATGCCAGTAATAATAATAATAATAGGCGATCGGCCGTCGGACCCGCCGCCTGCCTCCACACAATTTTCATTCAAATGTGCTTTCGTTTTTTATTTTTTAACTATTTTTTCCAATATTTTTCGGGATTTCCATTACTAAAGCGTCTGTCGGAGTAGTTGCGGTGTTTGGTTTCAATAACTGTTAGAAAAGATTTTACTCAGAAAATCTTCATTGAAATTGATATTATTTTGACAAAGGATACATCGTGATGTAAAACGAGATCAGGACAGTATTATAAGAAATAAATCTCATCTGTAACAGTCCCCAATAAAAGAATGAATACAGAAAACAAAGAGTTTTTGAAGTTTGTGTTAAGCTCAAACGTTCTGGTAAAAGTCGCTAAGAACACGAGCGAAGCGATAGATAACTTATAATAAAAAAGAGATCAGGGTTTTAATAATTTTCTGTATTGTATATTTTTATTATCAACATATTAATGTTTTACAGTTACTTTGAGTAAGAAATGGTCAATTAGCCTTAAACATTAATTATATTGTAATTATAAGATAATGCAATCGGTGCGATGTTCGGGCACCAAGTTGTGTCGGTGTTTAGACGAAGGAAAACTTAGTTGGTACCGAATGAAACAGAAAAAGCGATCGTAACAGCAACACGAGGAGACGAGGAGACGAGGAGGCTACACAATGCGACATGACATTCAATTTAAACTCGCCCGACGGAGCACGCGTTCAATAATTAACATAATGTACTTTTTCTCCTTTTTGCACTTCCCGTTTGACACTCCATCACTCATGGAAATTCCATTTTCAATGCTGCTATATGAGGGGAGGGGTGCGGGGTGGTCTTTGCATCCGCGCAATGGACATGGCGGTTTCGGGGTGAAGGGGTGGTCGAAAAAAAGATTGTTAAAAAGGCTGGCCCCCGCGACGGGCATGTGTGAGTGCGTGTGGGTAAAAAAGCTCACTAATCGATACTATAGATTCTGAGGCAAGTAGGTTGCGCCGGTACCACGGCGATTGGTCGGCTTCGATCGTTTCCAACTTTTTTACGGAGGCCTCTAACGAAGCGGTGGATGTTTAGTCTTTCGGCGCAATCGTGAGCACCTTTTGAGCTGAGAGCAGTCGTCTTTTTACCTCCCGCTGCAGCCTAACTCGACGGTCAACACTTGAAAATTAAGCGTGCATATTCACACTTAACTTTGTCCTTGTTCCTACACTTTCAGCCACGTGTTTATAAAGAAAAACATACACCCTTTTGTTTTGGGATTGAGTTTAAAGTTTTGCATTGTTCGTAATACGGTAAGTGGATTTGAGAATAGGTACGTTTCACTTTACGTATAACGAGCGATCTTTAACTGTTTTCTGTGACTTTATTTTAGAACAGTTTAATAATAACATAACCCGTCAAGTCAATTAAGTTATTTTAGATATAATTAGTATAATATAATACCGTTACATATTATATTACAAAATGATTTATATATTTTTATTAATACATTAAGAATTTTTGACAAGATTTGCAAAATAATTATTCACATATGAAAATAAATATGTAATTTTAAGATTGTATTGTAAAGGGTACGTAATACTTACACGTTCACATAGTATTACATATTATTTGAACAAACTGGTTTGAATCTCTTGTAAAAAATAGTAGAGATGTGGTCAGTAGCTATTCTAGTTAACTTTTGTTACAATGTTTTAATTGAATTCTTATTTGTTCTCATATCAATTACCACTGTGACTCAATTTTCACCCCTTTTTAACAGTACAGCTAAAGTCTGGCGTTTCATAAGTGAAATAAAAAAAACTACGAGAGCTATTCTTGAAACAGTTTGTATTGTCTGTATATTTTCCTTTAAGAGTTTCGTAGACTGTCAGAATGTTATTTTATCTGACTTCTTACTTTATAGTAATGTGTCTTATATTCTTTTTTTAGTAATGTGTCTTATATTCTTTTTTCAGTTATGTATCTAATTTTTTGTAGTCTCTTAACTTCAATCTCACTTTAAGTGAACACGAAATTACTTAACTTACTAAATAACATATAAGAACTTTTTACGTTTAAATATACTAACGAGTAATAAGAGCGTTGACGCTATAATATAAATGTGTACCTATATTACTTTAGACAATATAAAGGCCACCTCATCAACTAGGGCAGACACTTAAAAAACATTTTCCAAGACACAATATCTAACACAAAGCATAATAAGGTTGGTTTAAAGAATGTTAAACAAGTGTAGGTTAAGGGGCTCACCTCATTCTTTAAGTTGATGGGCTCTCGCTGCGGTCGGGGCGGCGAGTGCCGGGCCCCCTCGCCCTCCTGCATGTCAGCCTCGCATCCCGACTCGTCTGCAATAACATTACATTTACACTAACTAATATTCTTTGTCGTGTTGTCTAAAAAGCGCTTTATATCATACTTTGTTTATTGTAAAGTGTAAAATTTTTTTGGTTAACATTATTTTACTTTAGATTTATATTTTTTTTAATTACTAATATTTATATTTATATTCTACATTATGATTATTAAATACTTTTTCTATTATTTATTTGTGTGTTTAATATTTATTTTTAATAAATGATATATATCTTTGGTATGGTTTAATTTTGGTTGTGGTGAAATAATGTTTTAAATTTTAACAGTATCTTGAAAACTAAAAAATACATAAATATATCTAATAATAGTATGTTGGTAAATTATCGTAAATATTTGAAACGAATTCATATGGTCTGTCACAAAAAATATATCTTTAATTTTATAGAAAACGACTGAAAACTGTAAATAAATCATGTTATAAAAACATAAACATTTGGAAATATTCCGTGACACATATTGGATATCATTGAATGTGTATAACACAAGTTAACACAGACACACACAGACATACGAACCAAAACAAACAGCCAGAATAGGACACACATAACACACTGAAGGAAAGTAAAAGAACGAAAACCATGACCGCCCCCAACGCGTCTGCAAGTAGGTCAAGACCCGGAATGGGGAAGGAAAATTCCCGTCTATTTACCTGGGGGAAGCCCCGTCTGTACGAATCTTTTCGGATTACAGACTTCAGACAGACTAAACATATCTTTTTTTTTTTTTACTTATAGGTATAATATACTCTTTAAAATAAATTTATAATAAATTTCTCTTATGGTGTTTAATATAGTTGTATGAATATTATTAAATATAATTCGTACGTCTGTTATTTCATAATTAATCCAACATCTAAGTACTAGTTGCGAAGTGCTAAATATTAAAGCACATGAAAGCTCCATCCATATACTACTGTATTTATTACATTCTCTTCACTAGAAACCCTTATATTGATTTAGAAGTTCTTGGAAAATATAACATCGGCGCCTAAACCGATAAACACTATCCGTACAGTGTCTGATATTTATTATTATTTATCTCCTTATAAAATGATCTATTAAGTATTCAAAGTACTAGCGGTTATTTATAATATACATCATATTATATGTGTGGGAGAGCTCAAGCATTTCTGGTTTTATTAAATCTCGAGTGAAACGTAACTAAGTTAGTATCATATTGCAATATAATTTTATAAAAATACTATAAGTTTATTAAAATGTTGTGAACGGAGTGAAATATATATAAATATATTATGTAGGTTGAACTTTTAAGAGCAGTGCTTTATTTCACATAACAGACGATGTTTAATAAAGTATGATAGCTACAAACTTTTGTGGCAGATTATTATTGTCTCAAGATTTCTATCTAGATATAACTTTTATTTAGATTCTATATAAATGAACATAAGAATTAAACTCGATTAACTAAATGTCATATACACTATAACATACATCACAAAATCTACTAAAACTGCATTTTGCACTCCAATCAGCTCGCAAACAAAAGCAGACCTTAACGACATTACAAACTAAGACACCAGCGATCATTGTTCTGCAAATAGCTGGACGGCCTAAGCAATAGGAACTGATGCCAAAACGTAGCAGCCGTCGAATATGATTGCTCCTAATGCGGCGGGTAGGGGGCGGGGAGCTGAGAAGGGGGGAGGGTTACTGCGTCGCGCCGTGTTTCTGACCGAGCAGTAAGTCTGGCTTAATCCTATCGGAAACGCGGGCCCCCATTGAAGATCGGCAAGGACTCGATGTGGAACAACGCTCCGACGATATATCTCGAGATATCCGTAGCTTTAGAGATTGGTGACTGTATTTGCCTGGTTGAAAGGAAATCTATCTGTGTGCTAGATGCCATACATTATTGCAGTGCAATTAAAAGTCGAGCTCAGATTGAATTAAGGTACAAGCATCGATAAAGTTAAATATGCAATCAGACTAACAACATTTTGCAAGCTGTTTGTAATTAAATAAATATACTAAATTTAAGTGACTATTTAGCCTACGCTTAAATTAAAATTCTATAATAAACTTTTGCATTTAGCGGAAAAAGTAATCAAAACAATAAATATAGCCGCGTGGAGGGCAACTGTAAACCTGGCAACTGATCGATTAATTGACTTTCTATAGTTTTGACAGCTGCCTTTTGTCTGACATCTGGTTGATCAGCTCTGGAGTTTTAGTTGCATTTTTAACTTTTACTAACTTCAAATAAATTCATCGTTTTAAGTGATAGAAACAATCAAATAAATTGATCTTTTGTTTATTAAAAACTATTTCCTTCAAATATTTTACTAATTATATATCATGGAAGTAAATAATAAATCATATAACATTATATATCTATTGCAGTACTAAAACACAGTGTATATAAATATTAAAGCTGCTAGTTAGTCAACCTAACCGACAGTCGATCGCCATCAAAAGCCGGGACTTATCCCGCCTTCAGCCACCTCGTGTAGATCTAGGCTAGGGGGGAGGGGGGGACATTACAAATTAATAGCACAAAGACCGGCCGCAGATCGCCTGCGAAAATTTACAGGCTCCAGACACTTATAGTGCACTGCAGACTATAAAGGCTATGTACACTATTATATATTAAGGTGGTATAGCCACTGGGTTAGGGATGAATATCTGATGATTAACACCCTTCGTGACTTAATCTTTACACCCATTGCGTTATATTATACACTTATGATATTAGGCAATTAAAACATAAGTATAATAAAACGTGCGATTTTGAAATTTGTTCTCTTCCCGTCTCGTTGTATATATAAGATTTACAAATTTGATGACACATTTTACTGTTACCCTATAAAAAATAAATGTTTGTTTTTTTTTATATAATATTCTCTTAGATTCATCTTAAAATACTAGGTAATGTTTTAGTATCAGCGGCATCAATATAATGTTATTATTACATATTGAGACAGAGTGATTAAAGCAATTTTAATAACAATGCAATAAGAATTAGAATTTTGTATAGTTTTTAGTTAGCTTTCATTTCTCCTTCGAGCGATTTGAGAAGTCAGTCCTTTTTATGTTTTGTTTTTCCAATCTAAATTTATACTAACCAGTAAGTTTTGATTTTTCACGCCGCACATTACGACACAGTAGGTTAAAAACAAAATTAGTATGTTTTATTGCAAATGTTCTAAAGGTTAAGGATACGCCGCTTAGCTTTGAGAAAGGTACGTCAACATTAACTCTGCGGCGGCCGACGTGCGTCTACGAGAGAACAGACTATTAAAGTTCACGAACTATACTTCGCTCTACAATAGTATAGCTTGAAGTCAAACTACTATACTATTATCACTTATATTAAGAAATATATTTAATTGATGCCAAGTGCAATGATTCAAATATAAGTAAGTAAGGTAAGTATACCAAAAACAATTATCGACTAATGCTTTCCATTTATACTTGTAGAATGGTTAGAATTTTAGTAAATACGTCATTTAGTTTATTTTTTTTCTTATTTTAAATACTTAATCTGTTTATTTTCTTGAAGTACATACTTGTGCAATTATATTTTTTTGTAACAATTACTTTTGTCATTACACATTCATACTATATACCTACATTTTAATATTTCGTATGTTTGTCCCGCGTGGGTTCACTGTATCTAGTCTGACGGCGAGTTTTTATGCAAATAGAGCTCACACTAACAAGCATCGCATACAGACATACAAACAGAATAACTGCCATCCATTAGTAAGGATCCTTGAATACTTAACAGAGATTATTTTAACAGTCCTTTTTGCTTAATGCTTTCCGTTGAGTTCGAATATCATTCGAGCTTTAACGAACGCTCTACAAAAGTAAGCGGACAAATTGCTTCTAAAACAACAAAAGCCGACCGGAAAAATTCACAATCGTACCGAATCATTAATCTCAGAAACAAATGGAAATCGGCCGACATCTGCTATACTGTGCTCGAAAAAATGGCGGCATAGTCGACAGTTGTCACGTTATTCTCGACGGGATTAATTAGAAATGCGATTAAAAGCAAACAAAACAGGGAATGGTGAACTTAAATTAATGAAAAATTACCACCCTCCGAGCACTCGTCAACTCTTTTTTTTAACGGGGTCGCTCCCGCGCATTAAGCGGCTTTAATTTGAATTCGAAATTAGAATTACGCGCGCTTTATAATTATTATTTTTTTCGACGACTGTTGATATTCTAATTCTATAAAAATTTAATTATACAGCCATTATGTGCTTTTATGACTTTTATTTTGTTGGCTTTCTGTGAATTTTGTAATAACTATAATTCTTATAATAAGCTGGAATCCGAGCTTGGTAATCATTCAAAGTATATTCATATATACAACTTCACTAATCATCTTTTAAAAAAGCACCAATGTATTCTTAATTCATATGTTTTTAAAAACAAATCTCATCTATGGCAGTTCTAAACAAAAATCAGTATTAAAAAATATCATCGTAAAAAAGTTAATGACGCACACGCATGACTTTACCGCGCAATTTAAATTTAGAACAATGGCGTTCGGAAATAATAAGTGATCGGGACACCCGAAGGGCAATGATGAGTGCTTTTGTACGGCGAGTGCGCGACAAGAGCACTCTACGTACGCTTCGAGGAATCGGAGGAGTTTTTTAATTTTTTTTTTTAAACAGCCAGTAATAATGTTTCATTTGTTACACAATCAGTAAGGTAATAACGACTTATTTATGCATAATTTTAGCGCCAAATAAATAAGAATACCACATGGAAACAGAAAAAATAAGAAAAATACGACAAACGGGAAGTATGCCATAATTAGATTTCTTACGCTTGTGTAAAATTTACTAAAGCGTTATATTTTAAAAGGTGTTATGTATACAACGATAAAAAAACATTTTTTTTCAAATAGAGTACAGAAACTATATTTGAATTTATTTTTTGCGACTTGAATAAAAAGGTAACATTTCAAAACGATATTGTAATTTAAAGATTAGAACGCATCACGCCAAATTAAAACACAGATAAATAAAGTAAAAACGTCACAATAAAACGGAGCTGTCAGTCCTTTGAAGTAAAATAATAATATAAGTTTATTAGTCGACATCAAGGGAACAATAGTAATGGTGAAGGAAACGCGGGTGTAAAATGTGTTCTAATGCGTGATTTATGAGAGAATTACACGATGCAAGTAATTGCAAGTCAACGCTCAAATAAGCGCATGTTATGCAAGTAGTTTTAGTGCGACCATGTACCTAGTAGGAACAATGCTTACAATTTTACGGTCTGTAGTTAAACAATGTCATTTTGAGACGGTTGTTCTTTTCGCTAAATTTATTTTGAAATTATATTCGAATTTAGAACATTTTGTTATGATAAATACTTATTAATTAATTGGTAAGTTAGTATAAAATACTACCCTCACCTGTCCAGGAGACAAACCTAGCATCCGTCGGTTTTATAAGTATAGTCCGAATTAAAATTAAACAGTATAGTTTACTATACTGTTTAATTTTACTGCAACACTCATATATTTTGTTATAAACATCTTTAAATGGAATTTTCGAATGTCCAAAAATAACAGTACGAAAATATTGTTATAAAACCTTAGTGTCAATTATGACTCCATAATGTATTTATCGGTAAAGACCCCTAAATACATACAGTGAAGTGTTTATGTGGTAATATTATAATACGACTACTCCTACATTTCCAATTCCCATCAAGTGGAATGTAGTCAAGCGTCAACTTAGTTTCAGTGTAAAAAAACAAAAACGTTTTGTAGTATATTAACAGTAAATTAAATATATACACATATTGGTTTGAATGCCATCGTATCAACAAAAACAATATAATATAAAATAGTGCAGTATATTTGAATTGTAAATAATGAAGATTAAAGAGAGGTCATTAATTTTGTAAACACATATAAAATTCATATTGATATATGCTTTATTAAATTAATAGTGTTGTGTATATTAAAAATATTTTTTTATTGTTTTTGTTACTTTTTAATATTGGTACATAATTGAATGGGAGATATGTTTTGACACGATAATTCTATATACAATCCCACATTGAGACAATATTTGAAACAATAACAGCTTTTTCTAAACTGTTATATTTTTTGTTGTTTTAATGGAGACGCAGTATCTAGATATAATTGCAATCAAATAATTAGGTGTGTACGATATAGTCCTAGTTCTCGGTCTTCAGGAATAACACTTCAGTGAAGCTCAAACTTAGTCATGTCATCCATTAACATAATCGTTATACATTTTAAGATAATGTTACAGGGCCATATTTTTTTTATTTTTAATAAACTAATAAACTTTAAATTATAAAAAATATTCTTTGGTATAAAATATGTCTAATCTAAAATATATATTTTTTTCTTAACACTGTAATGATTTTTTTTTTAATTTTAGAAATAATTATATCAATAATTAGAGTATAGTTTTTATCCGACTACGGCGAAACAAACAGACGGAAGAGAAAGGATTTGGATATCCGATGTTTGTGTGTATGCATGAATGTTTGCCTCTGTTTGACAAATACGGCATCTATGATTTCCGCTCTGCTAACGGTTCTAGTCTACATTATACATGAATATGGCCGAATCATATCTAAGCTCCTCCAAAGATAATATGATAAGAAAATATAATTTTGAAAGTAGCAACAATCTTTAATAAAACCATTATTAGCGTGCTTCATTTAGTAATTCATATTTCCTCGACATAATTATATCACACTGTGTATAATATGAGCTGAACAGCCTTGTGTTTCAGGTTTATTATTACGATGTGTCCATTGCTTATAAAATGCAAATGTGATTATTTGAATACTTAGACTGTTTTCATTATTAAATATAATAGCTGTAATGAAATACAATATTTAGATGTTATTGAAATATTATTATTGTAGTTATTTACGAAGACGTAATAAAACGAATTTAGTCAAAACGTAAGTATGGTGGGTAGATAATATACGTTAGTTTTTTATTATGACGAAATTTATTTAAATATTATTATAAATAACAGCTAAATACTTTGACACGTTATCAAATCAAAGACAATGAATTCCGTATTTAATCTTCTATTTGTATAGGCGATAATATTGACATTGCATTTGTATTATTAGTGTCCAAGTTGATGACGACTAGGGCTGGCCATTATGAGTCATTTTGTGAATCAGGAGACCGACCATTCCCTGATACGTCTTATAATTCAATCGATAGTTTTCCTTGAAACTCTAGAAGACTGCAGCTTTCGTAATTTAATTATCAACCCTCAGGCCTACTCTAATATCATACTTTAAAATTGCTAAATACCTTATATTACTTTTATAATCTCTCGATAAGGAGTTTTGACGACGTCATTAATTCTTTTTCTGCACTGAAATCGTATGAATCAAAGTAATATTATTATAATGTTGCGACTAAACGTCTTACAAATATAATAGTTTTTAAGAGTTCATTGTAGGCGGTAAACAAAGCATGCGAGTAGTTTATTGAAATCAACCGAATCCATAGTTCACTTTTACGTTTAAACACAACATTAACCCGCGAACATTTACAGATATCGGTCAATTAACTGGCGGGAGAGATAACAATTGAAAACGGTTTCACTTTCACCCGGCCGGTTAACGCGCTAAATATAATAATAGATCAACAGATACATCAATGGTTCGTAGTATTACGCGCGCATCGGAATTATATTTCACTTGCATTATAAGCTTTATTGCGACGGAATATGAACTATCATTTTGAGTTCGCGCCACTTTCAGTTTCCGATTGCACAGATTAAATAAATGTTCGTAGTCTGTTGACGCGCTTTGACCACATGTTTTGTGACGTTACTTACGAACGGGCTTTAATAAATAATATAGTGGCGGGAATTGTTGCGTTCTCTATTTAAATTTCAATACCGCTCGCTGTCCACTTTAATATTGAATTTAGATAATGTTTGAAATAGACAAATAATTAAATAACACTTTTTTATTGATTTAAATACTATGAAATATATTTGCGTCTATTAACAATATATTAACGATATTTCAATATTTTCATATTCATATTGTCAATACTAACACAAATTAACATTGTTAGTTCGATTTTTTATTTTTGTCTATCTTTACTGTTTATCACAGATTATGAAAAGGATTACGTTTAATTTTAATCCGGACTCGGATTTAAATTGAAGTGTTAAAAAAAATAATTGTTCAAACATTTCAGTAAAACAAGAATAAATGGTAAATATATTTAGTGAAAACATACTACAAAATATGATTGTGGAATTTTAAATATGAATAGTACATTTTAATACCTTGAATTAATATAAGTTATAATATGGCAAACTCTTTGATGAAGCCAGCACTTTATTCCTTATTTAAAATAACAATAAGTCAATTATGTGCACAATAAGCCGACAATCGACCGTCAAACAAGAAATCATGCGTGCTCTTGACTACCAACGAAAAGATTTCAACCATTTATTTCACTAACATCTGTACACACAATACGTGTAGAATCATAAAAATTGCTCATCCATAAACGTTCCTTATAATATTATGATTTACTTACTATACAATGCATTTTAAACTCTATTTATAGATAACAGAGTATATTTTATAATGAATTCAGTCAATTCATTAGTGATTTGAATGAAAGGGTTGGCAAATCCAAGTTGTATTGTTAATGGTCACGCGTCAAAGTATTAAACATAATTATATTGACGGTTTATAAATTACACTGTATTTCTAAAGCTACCGTTTTTGTACTGAACATAGAGAAACTTTAAATTAAAAAATAGAAATAAGATAATGATTAATAAAATATATAATTGGGAGAAAAATAGTAATAATGTGGTCAAAAGTCTATGAATAAAATTAACTGTATCTAAAATTAAGTAAGTTCAAACAAAATGTATTTGTGTCTAATTAATAAATAATCAAAAATTCTCACTCTTATCCCATCGCTGGTCACCTGACAACAGAAAATATTTTTATATATTATTTTATATTTAGACATAGTAATTTTAAAACATTTTTTTTTTGTATCTATATATTTAAAAATGTCTATGGATTGCTATCTGTAGTGATCTGTAGTCAGTATTCTTTAAACCACTTTTAATGTTTAACTTTAATAATTTAAACTATAAATATATAATTCCTTTGCCAATAATATAAAAGCCAAGCTTGACATTAATCTCACTCAAATGATAACGGAATGACCCATTCCTTAATACGATTATGTTTTCCATAAAATGGCGCGAAGCAGACATCTTGTTTCGATTCTAATTATATTTAATGTGCCTGTTATTTTTTGAGTTTTAATGCGAGCTATAAAAAGATAATCACAAAAATAATTGAAACGAAATAATAAAGGGAGAGAGGGGGTCGGGTAAAGGGGGAGTGGGAGGGAGGCGATTAATGACGGGAGGAGGATAGTCGGCATTACGACCTAAATAATCAACATAATTACACTTTTTACCCCGCTTTCCCCTTTTGCCCCAAAGTGCTAGAAAGATTGTCCATTGTAAAATTAATGTATTTTATATTTATAATGTGCCCGCGTTTACATTTAATTTATTTCTGTAGCTAATGCATTTTAGTAAAAGAATAGTCATTTTTAATTCTAAGAATATATTATCATATTCTAAATACTAAAGCTAAGCAACTGGTACATGCTTAAGAAAACCTAAGCATTAAGTATATAATTAAAGATAATGAGACGCCGTTCAAATGTCCGTCTGCTCCTTGGAACTGGGATGGACAAAATATGGATACGGCTTATTTTATATAAAATGTCTTTAATGTTAAATTCTATCTAATGTTTCAAAATTGACTGTGCTGTGCTTCAAATGTTTATCTATTATATCTAACAATACGGTAGAAATAAGCAACTAAATATTCAAACTTTTTATGATTTCTGATATTTTAAATAATGTCTCTTTAAAAAATACCGTGTCTAAGATTTTGTAATCTATGTTATGCCAACTGACGAAGACAGGGTCCCTAAATGAATGGGTTTAATTCAGTTAAATTTTATATTAAGACTGTATAATTTATAAGTTGTATAATAATTGTATTGAGCGCTAAAGTTTATTTATTTGAGTTAGTTTATAATTGCCTCATTTCAATGATTAATCAGCAAAGTTCAATTTTACTAATTACAACTACTGAGGGATTTATTAAAGATATACTAATATAATATGATTAATAGCTATATGAATAAATATTAAAGACAATCGATATTTTGGTTAGCTTTGACTCTGAAAAAATGAAACACTTTTAAATTGCAGTTACGTATTGGATTTCATACATATATACCTATTTACTGGAAGAATAGAATTTGGCTTTTAATTTGTATATATATTTAATTATATAAAAATACAATACAGATACTTTGACATGTATTTTATATTTTTCATCTTATTCTTGGGTGAGTCTTTAAATACTTATGTTGGTATGCTATATTGGATTTCGAAAACTTAATCTGGTCAGCGACTTTTGGGTCTGACTGTACATACACAAAGTAACGAACCTCTACCTAAATAAATATTAATGTTTCATATTGTACATACATTCAAGAATTAAATCCATTGCTGTATTAGTATGGAGTTATAGCACACTTGTAAGGACAATGAAATCAAGAACCAGCAATGTACACCTATCAGAGTTAGGTGACGTCGTGTTGGATTCAAACCTAACAAAAAAGAGAAACAAACTCAAACGAACGCTAACTCCTAATTAAAATGATTAACTTAATGGTTTAGGTCATTAGCGATTTTAATTTCAAATTGCATGTTTTTTCGTGTCTTAAATAACAAGTCTTGATATTTACTTGTTCTGGTAGATGAGATTTGTTATTTCTTAAAGATAACTGAAATCTTCTTAAATAAAACTAATATTTATATATACTTAGGTATTTTATAAAAGGTAATTTTTTAATAAAAAAAAAAGCTGGTTTCTACTTCTGCAACTTTTTAAAAGATGGTTGGTTACACATCAATAGTCAATCAAGTGTAGGAAAACAGTTTTATTTTATATTCTCATAATTAAGATTATATTAAACTTAGCTACATACATTGTTCTATCAAACAAAAACAACAACAGACAGACAAACTTTAAAATATATATATATATATATAAAATAGAATAATAAAAATGAATATAACATGACGTTGTAATTATCGTGTTATCAGTACACTCATCGTCGACCGCATTCAGAATATAAATAGTAGTATTAATATATAATGTTCTATTATCAGTAATGTCGTATTTATTACTACATTAACCCCGTTATAACAATAAACACTTAATTACAACTTAATTAGATATCGTCATAGTTACAAACCATGGCATTTGAGGGTACTTCCATTTTTCGGTCTCTCTAGCTGTTATCTATGCGGTAAAAAGAATAAAATAAAGGAATATCTGAATGAGTTTGGTTTTACCAAAAAGGTTTTATTATAATATGTAGTATTTGATTAGGATATGTTGAAATCGGTTTTTTTATTTATTCATAAAACAGAAGAGAAACAAACTCAGCACCCTGCTCTACTAAGGCCTGGCAAAAGCATACAATATATGACGTCTTAGTGGCGCCGTGGTTGTAACTCCGGACTATAATACCGGTGGCCGTGGGTTTGATCCCACACTATACACACTCAGCAAAAACTTGTATTCATTTAGTACCGATGGTATATGAGTACGTAATATGTATGTATTTACTAAAAAATATAGTTTATGTATGTTTATTCTTTGTTTGAAAATATCCGAATATATATATACTTACATTATAAATTAGATTACATTTCACAATCTATTTATTCCCTTAATAAAATATCTTTCTAATTCCTAAGCTCTATTCTTTTACACAATCGAAAACAAAAATATCTTAATTTAATTTCTCCAAAGACCTGTTTTTAATGACTCATATTATATTTTAATTAAGGTGCTTTGGAAAATAACCCGATTACACTCACGACCTTGTGGTCACTTAATTAATATATCAAGTAAATACTTTATATCATATTAATATCCGTCCCAATATTATTTAATGAACCAATAATTTTAATCATGAAAACGTATTCTATAACTTATTATATTTAAATTATTAATTTACATATATTTGTATATATATGAAACTTGTCTACTAAGTTCGTGAATTCATCAATGTTCCCATACTACAAGTAGATGGGAATTACTCTTTAGTCTGTATGACCTTAAAAATATAAGGATATGACCTCTTGTAATGATTGTCTAAATCTGCCCTCTATTGATAGTTGAAATTAAAGCAATTTATTAAATGGAGTGCCCTCTTCCTCCTAGTTAGTTAATTATGTCATTGTTATATAAATCAACATTGTAGAACACTTATTATGACTGATGACTTTGAGTTGGTATTTATTTATATTCAAATTTGACTTTAGCTCTATCCATACTGATAGAAAACTGTTATATTCTGACTAGTACAAAAAATATATAGGTACGGGCAAGTCAACTCTGCGGGAAGAGTTCATGTATCAAGAAAGCTGGGATTTAAATCACCACAATCATTCAAACTTGACTATGATTGTGGTATTGATATAGAAAATCATAACAAAATGGATTATATCATATTTAAAAACCAATAATAAATAATTTTGTATACATTATGTATAATAAAATGTCACAATTTAGAAACTAACTCGTTGGAACTTTAAAGCGATTTTGATATATTTATATTTTATTTTAGATTATATTATTATGATTTATTTCTACGAGATTATTAGGATTCCAGGTAGTTATTATTTCGACACAGTGTCTAATACTAGACCGTATACTGGACTAATACTAGATGTATCTCATAGTCAAATCTTATTCCTTTGCTAGATGCGTAGACTAAGCTTCTCAAGAGCTTCAAAGTAATTCAGTTCGAAATCATTAAGGGGAGGTGCTAGAAGCAATTCTGATACTTACGTTTAATGCGCAATCCTATATCTACGACCGAACATTCTGGAGTCATTGCGCTGTTTCATTCAAAATTAAAAATTTATACCCACGTTTACGTGTCCTAATACAATGTATATTTTAAATAAGTATACAAAGTCTCTCGGCGGTTTCCCAGAGGTAGCGGGTTCGAATCCATATTCATTATTATCGATTATTTTTTCATACTATATTTTTTAACATTAAATAAGCTTTACATTTCTAAATATGTTTCTAAAAAAAAATTAACGATTTTGAATGTGAGCAAAAATTCAATAAAGGATAAAACCAAAGCAATCATAACTTTTTCAAGTAATATGCTTCTTTACACAAGAACATATAAAGATATGTGAAATAAACCACATATTTGAAGAAAACAACACTTTCAATACAAAACCCAATGCACTCAGCTTAATAAAAAATAAGTATTGCATTAGATTCAAGGTCGTCCAGACGTAGCGACAGCAGCGACAACATTTATCCAAAAAGAAACAATTTATTTAGTAACTCTTTTCGTTATAACATATTTTTATTTGCTTATTTAATTAATGATTATGCAACTGCATAGATACAATAAAAAATATCGGAGAAAAAAGGGCTTCTCTCACACTTTTGAAATATATTTATTTACTTGATTATTACAAGTATTAATATTGGAAATTTAAAGAATAAACTGTGCCGTGAAATAATAATAATGAATAATATCTACACATCGAAACAATGTTTTGCGAACGGTACCGCTCGAGGCGTCGCTCAACACCGGCGCGTGGAGAAAGGAATTAGCAATGAAAAGTACACTATTACTTGTTTTACATAATTATTAATATTTTATATTCACGATAGATGTTAGAATACACCTTTTAATTGCTGTTTCTTAATTCTTTATTAAAGCGTAGCTATTAAAATTATACATTTTATAAAATTATTAACAAACACAATTACAAAAGATCTGTATTTTAATATTCTCAAAGTAGGTCATATATAATCATTTTGAACCACAGATTATAATTAAATCTCTTTTAAAAAAGCTAAATTATGCACGGTAAATGGCTCCCATACGTCAACGTCAATTTTTATCGTAAAATAGGTTATATTAAAGATGATTCGCAATCGTAACCCGATCCCTAATAACAGTGTCCAAAGGGTTGGATGCGATGCTTTAATTAAATATTTGATTTATACCCGACATCAGGTAGCTTATTATCAGAATGTATTAAACATTACATATATAATTAAGTTCAAACTTAGCCCGCAGCTACCCCAATTTAATCGGAACAATTTTAAAAACTCCTAACACATCTGATTGATGTTTTATTTGATAATTTATTGGTCGTAATTACATTGTAATAGTATAATGCGTTGGAAGGATTTATTAGTATTTATTAAAGTATGAATTATCGTATAATTACTGGATGGAAGCGTCCAAACTAAACAGAGCGGTTGTGTTAGGTTAAATTTACGATCGATTCTCGGAGGCGATCTAATCGTACGATGTAATGCGTCCGTCTTACTGTACCGTCTAATATCTATAAACATAACTTTCTTAATAACTTCGAGAGAGAGATTACGTCACTATACTAAATAACAGCGACACTTCGATATAGGTATGGATGTAGTTTCACACCTTTTTGTACACATTGACGAAATTTAAATTACTCTTTTCGGTTACAATTAATATAAATAACGTAATTCTTCGATACTCTCGGATCATAAATTTACATCGATACTTCAATGCGATTTAAAACAAACAAACAAACAACCAATTAAATAAATTTCGTTAGTACATTTTAATTAGTAATTTAATAACAATAGTATGATTTTACCGTCTAAAATGTAATCGGATAAATAATGTTTTACTCGTCTCGTGTTTTCCCAATCTTAGTCACAGGGAATCCTAACGCTTATTACATGACATTTACATATTATTCGTAACAATTAAATAATATTACATACTATAATTAAGTATTGGGGCTTTATATTCTTGGAGTATCCGGTATGGTTGGAACTAATAATAATTTACAACATTGTTATTTAAAACAATCTGTATATAAATTAAGATGTACTTGTTGATAGGTTAGAAAAAAAATATTAGGATATAGGTGTATATAAATATATCGCTGATAGTTGGAGAAAGTAAATTTTATATATATATATATATATAGTAATATATATATATATATATATATAAAATTAAACAAATAATGCACTGAGTAATTGCTTTCCTGAAAATATATAACATTTAATTTTCATTGTTTCAGAAAAAAATAATGGGCTTTACCAATACTAATATAAGTTTATTTCAAAATACTAGTTGACTTTCTTGGTATTTATTTCTGTTATATAAAGGTTTGGTAATAAATCCCATTCTTGCAAGTTCATCTCTGAATTTTTTAAATATTAAACTGTAAATGTATATTATTTTTTATATTAATTGATTATCTTATATGGCTTTACGACGTTTTCTTATTATAATATAAATAAATTAGTCAATCTTTACCGTATTTCACAATATTCAGGACTGAATTTCTGTTCTCCGTATTGCAATATATTTTAATACATTTATTGTTTTTCATGATAAATGTTAGTAGATTTTTTATTTCACTAAAGTCCTTAATTGCC
Organism: Dircenna loreta; assembly: GCA_963555665.1. Lineage (NCBI taxonomy): Eukaryota > Metazoa > Arthropoda > Insecta > Lepidoptera > Nymphalidae > Dircenna > Dircenna loreta. The sequence continues at coordinate 14,015,347 of OY743092.1, forward strand.
CGTGCTTCAACACTACTTCAAGTGAATAAAAACGAATTAAAATGTATTAAGAGAGTCATAAAACTGAACAGTTAACCTTGTTAGCAGAATGATTGCATCGGTAATGATAATAATACCTCATTTAAAAAGAATAATATAAATTTATGTCTGCTAATAACATAAGAGAGACATGATATTATCGACGATACAACTACAAGACGAAAGAAGTAAGAAAGACAACAAAAAATAGAGTCCCACCATGAACTCTTAAAAACTATACCTAATAGTTTTAAGAAGTTATCTTGCTATATTAAAATAATATTACTTTGACTCGTACCATGAGCTTTATAAAAATAATGTTTCATTAGCGACAAAATAGCGATAAATTACAAAATTTCAATTCATGGTAGAAGTTAATAATGTTACTTATAGTAAAAGAATGAATGATTTAGAATGACGTTCTTACCGAAACATTATTAAAGTCATAATAATAATATTACTTTAAGAACGAATATGAAAGTAATATTATTGTAATACTGCTATAAGATTTGATGGTAGGCACGCTGTTTGTTTTAATACTATAAGAGTGTCTATTTAAAAGTTCTCAAAACGTATGTAATCCTAGTTAAAGTATTTTATTAATATAATAGTCTCAATAATACCCATCGCCATCACTCTCCTTGACGTACAAACAAACATTAACATCCAGTTTTATAGTTTTAAAATCCCTTCTATTACTTGCCCGATACCAAGGATTATTTCTATATGGTTTAGATGTTATTATATCGTCATTGGTGACGTAATCACTCTCTTCTGTTTTAGCTTTTAAGTGTAATAATTACGGTTTATTCTAATAATAAACAACAAAAACAAATCTGTAATATATATATTTATTAATATTACAATAACTGGTAATTCTTATAACAAGATAAATCCGTATTTTTTTTTATATTATAAATCGAATACTTAAATGAATTCAAAATAAGATTCCACTTCTTGAATACTTACGTGTGGGTCTTCATTATTGCTTCCATTTTTTTTTTCTGGTAACTGAAGTAAAATTTCAGAGTTATGTAATTTAATATTGTTTAATATTTCCTTAATGTCCATCCTTAATTTTATATAAAATTCAACATTTAAACATAGTTTCCATTTTGTTTTTATTGTCATGTTTTCCTGTTACTTTACTGATTTGTTTATATCCCTTATAACGGCTAAAGACCTTTTATTTTTAATATAAATACATAAATGCTGTTTTCCCAAATTATTAAGTTATTATGAGTATGCCAATAAACTCCACAAACTAGTAAAAAGTAAAGTTATTAGCGATAGTGTTTCAGTATATACCATATTAACAATGTTCTTTAATAAGCTCTACTTTTCCAACCCTAGAGTAGTTTACAGTAATTTTTGGGCTCTTGTTCAGAATTTGTTTTATCTTAGCTCGAGTACATTTTTTTTATAATTAAACTTTAGTGAGAAACATGAATTTGATTTTGAAGGCACTTGTGAATTTTATTTTATGTATTGTCGGGTTTAGTTTTTTGTGTATACTATAGTGAGGTCCCACTACAGGACAAATGAGTAATTTTTCATTATTTCACCAAGTAATCTGTCTTTAACACCCACTGACCAGTCCTTACGGGGGCTTATATAATACATAAATATTAATTACTCTCTACTAAAAATGTGACATCATAATTTATTTTTTGGCCCAACATATACTTTTAATACGAAACACATACAGCTAACAAGAAATAAATAAAAAAAAAAAATAGTATAATACTACTATAGTAACAAGTGTTTTGTTACCTGCCGTATCATAATAATGAAATATCAGTGTCCAAATTTTAATAATAAACCCTGATGCAGGGCTACCGTTCCCTCCTGGCTCCTACACCCACAACTATATGCACCCCTGACATGAAGGGTTGACTAAACTTTGAATACCTCGAATACAAGTGGTAATTGCCTGACAATGAGACTAACATAAATAGAATACTTATTGTGCTTCGAAATAAGGATAAAAAAAAATGTATTCTTCGCACGTCATATTTATAATTAAACTTTTATTGCTATAATTTAGTTTTTTTTTTATATGGTATAAAAGCAAATATTTTCATTTGTAATTTATTGCGTAATTTATTTTTATATTTAATTTTAATTCCCAAAAATATTGCGTCACAAGCAATTCTTATAAGGAATTTAAATAATTACTGAACGTTAAAATAACTTAAAATCCTTACGATCTGAGAATGTTATATATATATATATATATATATTATACGTCAACAGTATATATATACACCAGCCTAATAGACTGTAATATTTAAGTTCCGTTTTTTTATAAAATCAGTTTTTAAAAGGCTTACGTACCTACCTACTTTTATCCTAACCAACAATGGATATCATTAAATTAATTTCATATTAAATAATATAAAAGTTAATAAAAAATGTAGACATTACACACAGACGAAATTTTTAATAATAATTATCTTGTATTCTTATTGAGGAGATGTATTGGAGCAATAAATTTAAGTTTATTTGTAACGCTCTAGTCATTTTTTAATCAAGAAGACAATAATTTAATTCAATGGTTTGTATTTAGGTGGCCTCTTGGCCAATTAAGCAATTATTTAATAACAAAATATACACTGTTTTATTCAAGTACTCATATACAGACAATCGTCAGTTAACGAAACATTGTAGTATTGTTTAAATAAACTATTATGTTGTCGACTAAACATTTTAGCATAATAAGAAAATTGTTTGTTTGTTTATTTAACTAGCCTTTGTCTGGACTCTACCCGCGGGGATTCAAAAATACAACTTTTGTAAGAAATGCATTCCGTCGACCGTTCTTTTGTCTACTCACTTTTTAAAAATTTGATCTCGATATGATCTGATTTGAACGAAATAATATACACTTTCTGTAAATATTAGTAGAATATTTTTTGAAATCGTATTGTACTTTCGAATATTACCTCCTACATACAAACTTACTAACTTTATCTTTAAAATAATAGTAAAGATCTATGCATAGTTCAAAAATATCAAAATTAAATTCTAAAATCATAAATGTCGACTACAGTTCAAGTAATTTTCAATGGGAAGTAAACACTAAGTTTTTCCTACATCTATACTATACTTATATGAATAAACTCTTTATAATGAAAACTTTTTAAGACGAAAACAAATTTTCAGCCTTCAGTTTACATTTTATTGAATATAAGAGTTTTAAAATATAGTAATGTTGATTTATTTGCCTCTTTAGTGGCTATTATATGGTTTGCGGTGTCGGTTAGGTCGCGGGTTGCTATGAATGCTCTGAAAAGGGGTCCGGAATCGATTGGAATAAAAAGATTAACATTTAAAAAGCACCAACAAATTAAAATATCTTTTGTCAAAAAACACATAACTATTAAATACGTGTTTTTAAAATTATATATTCTACTTTGATTTTGTAGAATTATTTTTATAAATAGTTACCGTCTTCTACACATTTTGTTATATTGTGGCCGAAGACGCTAACTATTTATACAAATTTGTCTTAATTTGAATATTTTTTTCAATTAAGACGTCACATTCTATTTTTATTTGTTAGTGTAGGTATATATAATGCATTATTTTATTTGAACACTTAATAGAAACAATAATGTAATAGCTAGCAAATACGTACATTAAAAATATTTCACAGCACAATAGACTTACCGGAGCCACTGGCAAATAGAAAATCCCTTTGTAGGGAGGACGTTTTCAGGTAGGGGTAAAACAGCTTGCCGCTTGCCGGGACCGCGCCACAACTGTCACAGAAAATATTGATATAGTGCACAGATTAAAAAGTTAATACGTCAATTACGAAGGAGGTTTGTTATGTTTTCATTTTTGGATATTTCATGATGAATATTAATTGTTCTTTATAGGCTTATGCATATATATATATTTATGTGTTATGTTGATACAATTGTCAAGTGAATTTCGCTATGAAGATAATAATCGACGTAATATCACCCTTTTATTAAGTAACATTCGTTAATTTTTTAAAGTATTATATTCCTACGCTCATACCAATAAGCAGCCACACCTTTAATAATAAGCAGAAATAATAATAATAATCATAGATCGTATACAATTCATATTTTATAAGATCATTAAAGATTTAATATTTGATAATTGCTCAAAATCAAGGTTTTTTATTAAAAAATAATTTGATTTTAGTATGCGAAGCTAATTTCACAATTTTAACTCTGATGTCATTATTATAATGTTTTCTATAATATTGAAATAACATTTAATTTAAGGTTAGACAGGTGGTACGTTTTGTTATTGAATTGACATTTCCATATTTAGTCATAAAAACCATATATTTTATTAAAAAGAAAAAGATTTAACGTCGAGGTAAAGCGTTCCAATTTCAAACTTCCTAACGGCGCGTCTTTCCTGAGTTATCAAGGACGCGTCGCGACGGAGGGAGAGGGGCTGCGCGATTTTTCACTCAAGACCACGTGTTCAACACGTGCTACAAAACTTAACAAACTTTGGACGGTACATTTTTTTGGTTGCTTTTCTTTATGTTTTTTTTTAATTGTATTGCTCACGTGAATTGTAATAATGTTGTTTGAACTTTAAAGTAAAATATTAATTGGTGAGTGACACTCCTTTGTCTTGTTCTCGTTTAATCTGTTAACAATGACGTGGCGTTGTATTATCTGCTGCTATTTTGTTCATTTGTTAATTTATCTTTTTACTTTTATTTATATTAATATTGAGAATTAACCTAATTATTTAAGTATTAAATTATTTTTATAATGCATGGAATTTAAGAGGATTATATTTTTGAATGTTTCTCGATTTTTTTTACAATTTGCTTAAATATAAATATTTATGGTTTAGAAAATAGATTTTGAAATTTCCCATCGGCATGATGTGTTGTGTTAAGCAATTAAACATAAGATGCGTTAATTTATTTATTATCCGTTAAGATTTTCAAATTATAAATAATTAAAAACGTCAATTAGTTCCATATTTCGTTGAGATCATTATAATTCATTGATATGAGCCGTGTCTAACTCACATAATATTTATTGATTATATGGATATCATAGACAATTCCCTTGTTATTAAGGTAATAAAATGCCTTTCCCAACAACGTCTTTTGCAATCAACATATCATATACCGTGTCTAGAAAATTCTTAATTGAACTAATGAGAAGTAATTACAATTTTTATTGCGGCCATAATGATTACGATGCCTTAAAATAATAAAAGCAATTAGACTTTGACGTGCGTAGCGGAGTCGCTCTTGTCGTCTCTTTCGCACATCTAGCTAATAGACGGGAGAGAGCGAATAGGAGATAGTACTGATTAGATGTAATTGTTTGAACGGTTATAAAACTTGATGTCAGACGGTATTCAGTTTGTCGTAAAATTCTAAGACGTTTTTAGCTTCTTTACGTTAAAAACTTGAGACCGTATTAACTGGGGTGCTTTTGAGGTGAATTGTTTATTGTTTCAAGTTATTTTATTTTTCAAGGCTGAGAATTATATCGAAATAAATAAATTAAACTATATCTACTATTTCAATAAATTTTTTATTCGTTTTAATAAAAAAAAATTAATTTATTTTTAAAAACATTAGTTTTAATGATGAAACATATATTGTATGGAAATATTTTATTAATATATATATATGTATATATTTTTTTAACATAGTATCTATGAATGTTCTATATAGATTTGAATATATACCTATATATAGTCTGCGCCAGCCCTGAGTCCTAAATGATATGCCTCATCCTAATTACAATTTGGTACAATCTAATAGTCAGTATTAAATTGATTCAACAATGTCGAGATACAAATGAGTCAGGAGCAATCAACGCAATGAACGAATTTAGAGGAATATGATGTGATCACGTCCAAATAGAACTCTCGTATTATCATATTTCTTATAATTTATACTCATATTAATGTGGCAATTTAATTATTTAATATAAAAATATGTTAGTATCCAAAAATCTTTTTTTAAATTTAGTTAGGTAGAGTTGAACAAAAAAAAAGATTGCAATATTTGTTATATTTTTTTTTTATATTGCTATCTTAGTATAGATATTTTTTTGATAATGATATGATTATTTTATAATATCATATTTTATATTTTTTTAAATGTAGAGAGAGAATATGTATTCTTGTCGTATATGAGCTGCTGTGTTAGTTTTACATATATTAATTATATTTTTCACCAAAATAATTTAGTACTTTACGAAGTTTTATTTGAAACGAAATAATCATTTTTTTAATTTTTTAGGTGTGGAATAATTTATCAAAAACATTGTTGTACTTTATTTTATAATATGAAACGAATCATTTGAAATATTTATATAACAATTTTAAATGATTCTTTTAAATTTATAATAAGGTATAAATAAACATTTAAAAAAATACACATAGGTTTTCCACAATGATAGAACACAAGTGATTATAATACTATTATTAATATAAATTAAATACAAATTAAATGTACAATATATGTTACTATATTTATAATATAGTAATAATTAATTCTTCTTATATGTATCGTTATTATAAATAGAAGTTTTCATTGTAAGTCGAAGTAACAATATGTTCTAAGTATTCCAGCACATATTGAAATTTCCAATACTATGAGATATAAAACAAAATGAGTAAAAAATACCTACAGAAAAACTGAACACATGATGAATACGACCAATCAGCTGTTGGTTCGTCGCCCCGCCCAGAATACAACTTTTCCTCTTTATCGCCAAAAATATTTCCCTTTTCGTTTTTTTTAAGCGCCGAAAAAAAAGTTACACACATAAATAATTTTGGAATTTTGTTTGAATTTCCACTGATGTGTAAGAATTTATTTGTATAACTTTTTCATAACACGTCCGTATTTTTTTTATTTAAAAAATGTTATTTTTATATTGCTGTTATAGATGTAATATTACTTCATTATTCATCAATTTATTCCAGCAACTTTACTTCAAGTTTCAGTAAAAACATTTCTTAAAAAAGTTTAAGCTTCACGATAAGTTTAAATTAACATTTAAAATAATACGCAGTATATACTTACAATGACCAAATTATAAGATGTAGAGGTAGTGTAGTTTGTTTTCGTAACACTGACGATCTTAATTAGCCGGGGTTCGCTGATTCATCACTTTATATCGTTTTAACGCCGCTCCAGGCCGGTTACAACAACACTGCAATATCTTTCCTTTACTCAGAATCTTATAAGCACCAATGCATTTAGTCCAGTTTCCGAACGCAGAAAAAAGTTTTATTATATCTGTCAAAAGACGCGCGAAATTTTTTTTCAGTCGCTGTCAAAGCACAAGCGAGCGCAATGCGGCCGTCCACGTCAGTACACTGACGTTCACTGCTCGCTACTCGGCGTAAGTCGAGGAGAAGAAGGCAGCGGTCTCGGCCAACCCGCCTTTCGTTCGTCTCTTTCTCGCGCTATACCCGCCCGCACCATTTTTACGCTTTAACCGACTCAATTCAATTCAACTCAACTCAATTGTCGTGGAATGCCTTCGCACTGGACGCTAGAGTGAGATGTATAGCCTTCGCCATCTTTCACGCTAATTTAAAACTATTATAGTGATTGATTGGTAAAAAATTTCAAACGCATATTTAAAATAGGCCTCGATATTAATGTAGAATACGTTTCAGGCAACAGTTTGTATTCCAGGGTTTGAAATAGAACCTTATTCTTGGTTTAAGACGCAACTGCGGGTATGGATAGGTTCGTTTCGCTCGCGCCACTATCGTCCGGCGCGCGTCGTGTCCGTGCCAGAGGGAGAAAACCGATCGCCGAGAGGCGTTCCCGATTCTATCGGCTCGCGCTTCTGGGTGTGTAAAGTTTTAGGCCGAAACATGTAAAAATGCATCTTGAAAAAAAGTTATGTATTAAAAAAAGAAGCTTAGTACGCGGTGGGGGGACATTAACGCCAGCGGGAGGTGGCGTGGCGTTTTTTCGCAGGCTATATTTTGGGGGGTGTTCGTAACTGGACAATGCATTATCGGTGCCGGCGATTCAAACACATCACCTTAGTGGGCCATTTCGACTTCAAACTACTCCATTTGAGTACAGACATACAACACACACCACGCTCCTTCCATCATTATATGAGTTATTAGAACTATATCACGACACGTAGAATACATATTATGAGACTAAACAACTTTTTTAAACAAAACTTACTTCGCTCTTTTAAAATTTTTTTTTTTTTTGGCGATAATATAATTTTTATAAAATCTAAATTTATTTTAAAATCTTGCTGATACATTTATTTTATTTTGTACGAACGCATTTTTGTAAAAATAATGATTAAAAAGAAAATGGACAATAAATCTAGGAACTAGAAAAAACCTACTTTAGGTATTGAAAAATATAATGCTAGTCATTTATACTTGCTTTTATAATTATTTATTTATTAAATAATAATAAGAATAATATTTCTAAACTATTAACCTACATATATAGATAACAAAGAAACTAATTGTTTCACGTTATTTGTATCAATATAACCTGATATTGTTTATATATTAAATAAAAATGGCGCTATTTTTATATAAATTTATATTATTATTTAAAAAAATGCTCTTACCTAATAAATGTAAACAAATATTAATATGGATTTAGGAATACTATATCTATAGCTTCTAAATAAGTTGATTAGTTTTACATTTCAAAGTCATACATTAAAAATACTAACAATAATATTTAACTAAAATTAACTAATACAGGAGAGAATGTTCTCTTGTTAAATATCTTGGCTCACTTCTAGTTATTTATTGCTAGATTTAATATTATTGATGTAAAGTTAGCCACTAATAAATTCAAAGCGCGACCACCTTAGGTCTGTGTGTGTCTGCGTGTGCCTGTGTGTGTCTGTGTGTGTCTGTGTCCACTTACAAGAAACCATAAGAATTATTATTTATAAAAAAAAACAAGATATATATTCTTTATAAAATTTTCTATATAATGGTTTATTGTAGATAGAGTAAACTTGTGCCATTTTTATTTACGTTTCATTTTACTTGCTGATGCTCAAGACTGAAATAAAATGGTTAAATGAATTTAAAATACCTTTACTTATTTAAATATATTATTTTAAATTTTATTTTAAAACATTATGAGTAAATTATACGCCATTGCAAAATAGATGAATGATCTAATAAAACTGAAATATTATCGGCTCTTACAAACTATTACGTTCAAAATATCATTGCCTTTAAATTAAAAACTTCAATCTAAAATTCAGCCATTTATAATACATAGGTAATTAAATTATATTTCAGAGCCTACAATAGAAAATGCCAATAAATAAAAATACGACTGAAAGATCAACTCATCAAATATACTGTAACAGTCAATCCATCCTGCAAAGTTTTCAGCTTCAGCCCATAATATATTTATCAGCAGTTATTCCTGACGTTAATCTGGACGAGACGCGAATAGCAGCTTCTCATACGAACTAGACAGAGATCTATCCTTACAAACAAGTATAAATAACTTAATGACGTCACAACTTTAATGGCGGCCAAGTTGGAGCCGAAAGTTGCCTTCAAATAAATAATAGATCGCCTCAGCCTGTTACGTGTTGGTAATTAAATGGGATGCCCTTACAGTTATATAACAATGTATAATAACATAACATTTGGTAATGTAAAGTAACATATATTTTTAAAAGGTATAATATGATTTCTGTTCCGAAACTCCAATTAACAGGTTAAGACGTTAATTTACAAGGTAATACATTTTTAGTTTACGCTTTTATCAAAGGTAAGTAAATGTGTGTATACCTTATACTTTCTTATATGGATACAAATTCACATCTCAAGATTTTAATTCATGAGTCTCTTGGTCCAAGCTGAGTTGGTAGTATTCAGTAAGCCTAAGGCAGAGTTTACGAAGACAAACATGTAACAAACCTATTCTATTCTTCTAGATGATGAACTGACCGGATTGATTAAAAAAAATAATGAAAGCCCCTCATTAACTTTAGAACTTGTAAGAAAAAAATGTATATTAAATCATAATTTAATAATATTATATCACATTGCTAACATTTTACTATTTGATTAAAAAATATTATTCAAAAATACTATTCAAAATAGGTAAAGAATACCGAAAGTAAGGGAGAATAAACTTTTTTTCTAGGTGTAAAAATTTACAAGAAGGTAGATATAGTTTAGACGTACCTATAAGAATATAATTTGATAATACAGTTCTTGGTATATCTATTTTATACATACTAGTTGTTGGCTGCGACTGCGTTCGTTAGATTATTGAATGGGGTTTAGATTTGGGTTTAGAAATACAATTATGTTTTATCTAGTTTTTGAAATTTTACAGTCTTAGGGTAAAGCAACGTAGCCTGCAATGTTTGTTTAAAATTATAAGGAGTTCTACAATGGCACTTAATAATTTCAAATATATAATTTATATAGATGAGTATAATGACTTTACTAAGTTACCAATAAAATAAAACACGTATAGATTATTTTCGGTCACGATAAACATTTTATATTGAATATCGGTAAAAAAAATGGTAGTTTAGTTAGTAGAGCTACGGGAACGGAGTACCGTTAGAGTTCGCAGGTTTGATTATTGTTTGCCCTGACAATTTTGATGATTTTTCCATGCTTTATTTATTAAAAATAAAAACAAGGCTAAAAAGCTTAAAGCTCAGTTAAAAAAATATATTTTTTATTCTATACGAAACACTAAATGAAGACTTTTCAGGACAGGATATTAAAAAAAATCAATTTGTAGATAGAGCCAAGTAACTGCTTTATTTATTAGATATGTTTTCAAACTGAGAAACCTAAGGTAAATCTAGAATATATTATTAAAACAACACCGTCCATACTAAAACAATATGACCTTTAACATGTTGGAAATAGTTCAATTTGTACAAAAACTTAAATTCCGAAATTAAAAAAAAAAACAATTTTGTAGATTGAGCCAAGTAACTTCTTTATTTATAGTGTAGATATGTTTTCAAACTGAGAAACCTAAGGTAAATCTAGAATATATTATTAAAACAACACCGTCCATACTAAAACAATATGACCTTTAACATGTTGGAAATAGTTCAATTTGTACAAAAACTTAAATTCCATTCATTTATATCCAGCTTTGGAAATTTTGTTCTTACCCAATACAATACTTTATTCATTAAGACACATACTCGGCTAATGAGCCCTTAATAAAAAAAATATTAAACAACCTTTACGAGGGACATTTGTTACTTTTTTACTAATGAATAGTTCAATATTTCTATTTATGGGACATCACATGCTAGCAGACTGTCTGGGGTAGTGGTACGAATGCTTGCTTTTATCTATATATCGCTTCTCAGGTTCGATCTCCAGCGGGAAAAAAATCTGTGTTGATTTTGGTTTGGTTAATGAAGAACCATCCATTTTATCTATCTATCTATCAACCCACAGTATAGAGGGAGAGATGCCCAGCTGTGGGAAGGTTTAACTTTTGAATTGCATTTACACTTATACGTCAAATAATCTAAATACTAATTATAAATATTTTAATTTTGGTGTATAAATATGTATATAACAATAATATATAATTATATTTCAATCTACTTATTTTTTAATAAAAAAAATATTTGAAAAGAGTTCAATTATAACCCCATTTTATTTTATTTTTGGTTTCTCGAAGTTGTATAAAGTTTTGTAAAGACTCCAGAATAAAGTTCAATAAGAATTCCAGACAAGTCTTAAAACATTTTTTGTTCTTATATTGTGAAATCATTATATAATATTAGAATTGTTCACTTGATATCAGTATTCAATATCCTTTTAAAAGGAAATTGTGAATAATATGAAGAGATTAAGAAGATATTATTTTTCGTTATAAGGTATGGTTGAATAAATTAGATCGCTAAAAGTAAACTTTATGATATAATTAACAATTTTATATTTATTTAAAAATAACAATATTAAAGAAAATTATACACATGCCCTGTAACAAATATTTTTACTCTAAAAAAGGAAGCAATGCTACTACTGTTATTAAAATATTTAAAAAATGTTACAATTTTTTCCATTTCAATTTAGTTATCAATAATAAAATTGCCCCTTAAATAAAGTTATATATATAGACATTAAAAAAAAAACAATATAACGATAAAAGATATCATTTTCACCACAAAACTTAAATAAATATGAAAACATAAATAAATAGAGCCTCCTTTTTACAAACTATTTGATTGTGATATAAAACTTTGTACGCACCGTTAATTGATAAATTATACTGTATATCGAGAAAATTACAAATATAATTATGATTTACAATATTACTAATGGAACTATTTACTAAATGTGTGATAGTTTCTGGAAAATATCTATCGTGAAACGTAACAATAACAATACTATTTATTTCACACCAATAAAACAAAAAAAAATAATAACAATACACATCTCATATGAAAACAAAGTACAAGAGGCGTCCTTATCGCTGACGCAGCGATCTTTGACGGGCCACCTCCAGGTACGGTAACTTGTACTAGTAGGGTTGCATTATATAAATAATGTAATTAAATATTTTAGAGTTGATTATTTGTAAAATAATATACTCACATCATTATAATATATATTAATATACAATTACAGAACCTAAACAAATTCCGTAATATATCTTACACTGAAGAAATTAAAAATGAAAAGATTTACATTTAACCAGAGAATGTACTCCTATGTTGATGAAAATAACGGCTGTAGTTGGTACGTGACGAGCAATTGAAATCTGCTCTGGCACTTTAGTAGGTAATATGAACAATTGTAAAAAATAGATAATCACAAGTCACTTATTGAAATATATATATATATATATATATTATATACTATACAATATTATATAATTCTTAAAACATTTACTATTTCGTATACTCACACACTGACCGTCAAATAAAACTGACGTACACAATAGTTTTTTCTATATTCTATTTTTCTTTATCCTGTCGTAAATTATTGTTGTATTATTTTGTATGTTTGCTTTTTTTACACTCAAAGCTTTAGCAAATTAACCATATATATATATATATATTAACAAAGATAATAACGAATAAATTATATTTTCAACAATGACTTATGTATTAGTCGCACATAATTGTATAATATAATGAAATATAATAAAAGTTTAAAGTAAATAGCGAAAAGCATCATTAATATAGGAAGTTTGAAACAGAAACACAAAAGCTATATAGCAATCAGATAAAAGTTGATTAATCTGCGAACGGAGCTGTGCTTCTTATTATAATAAACTAATTAATGATGGAGAGAACAATTCATTATAGAAGCAAAACTGCCTTCGAACAATAATGATAATGAGAGTAATTAATTATAGGAAGTTGCTTCAAGACGTACTAAGGGGAACACGGAGAGCGCGAATATTGTAATTTGGATGAGGCAATTTAGAAATCGCGTGTATCAAAGAAAACTGTATATTATTTCATAATAAATATCAGTGCCGAAATCAGTTCATATAACCTTTATTTGTTTTTGTACTACACTAATAATATCTCTAATAATTTTCTTCGAACTTTAAACTATTCTAATTATTACTTTTATATTATAAGAAAATAAGTATGATTTTGTAAAATAAAAAATTACCACATCCATTGTTTATATGTGAGAGTGCGAAGGGTGCGAGTAGGTCAGCCCGTTGTCGTGCTCTTGATGGGTTGAATCATTATTACTTATAATTGAAAAAATTCTTTAAATGTTCATACGTGTTATTATTTTCCTTCAAATATTATAAAATATATCTTTTCATTCGGATATCCAATAATAATTGCGAGTATATTGAGAAATGTAACAAAAACAATTCATAATTTTAAAAGTATTGATAAATCATACTTTTTAATGTATAATCAACATTAATTATAGTTAAGTAATAAAATACCAAAAGTTATTTAAATTAAATTGGTATTCTATAACTTTTAACAAAATCAGCCAAAGAAAATTTACGTAGCCTCCTTTGTTGTTGTTCTTTGAGTTTCTTAGGAAAAAAAAAGAGTTAATTATAATAATAAATAATACTTTTCAGAATCAATATTTACATTCACTCTCACAATCTCAAAAGGAAAGAGATTAAAGAAAATACAATTTTCGAACTATAATACGAATAAAATTTTGCAACTTTTTAAATAATGTAGAGTCAAATATCTTTTTATAAATCAATATGAACAAAAATGCCAAAAAAAATTTGAGGAAAGCTTCAAGATTTGACTCTACACTATTTAAAAGGCTCGAAGCATGTATGGACTAAGATTAAAAAAATACCAATTAATTTCTAAACCATTCATTGATATAACCTTTTTCTTATCTACATTTCTTTATATTTTTAATAAGCAAATATACACATACAACATTTCTTTAAAAGCAAAAAATAGTCTTTAGCTTCTTTTGTAGTATGACACAGAATTTTCAAAAAGTTCATCAATTTCTATTAAAGTAAATTAATAATTATTGTAGAGCATTAAGATCGTAATTCCCTTGACAGCCCTTCCTCATGGGATTGTCAGTTAAATATTAAAATATCTTTGTTGTTAAAGGTATCTTTAATAGCAATAAGTACAAAATTTATTTAAGTCAACTTAAAAGAAGGCACCTAGCATTATTTTGGTAATATTAACTTTTAGAAAATCTATCAAATTATATTCACTCACTATACAAATGTCACTGTTAAATTTAAAAAAAGAACTCCAAATTGCATTAAGTTATGTCAAACTAGTAAAAACTAGTTTTAACTAGACGAAACGCCGTCTGAAAATATGATTTGTTGTTACAGAATAAAAATTGTACCAAAATAACGACATCATATTGTTTCATACATCAAAATGTGTGTAAAATTAAATCAAATTTTATTTAAACTAACTTGATAACTGGTTAAAAGGTTCCAAGCTAGTAGCAGGTTCACATAAAGAGGCGTATGAACGCTCATTAGGTCCGTGGTATCGTCCATAAATACATTATCGCGGAGGGGGAGGGGGGAGGAGGGTTATCGAATTAAAACTTCACTGGCAATAGTAGTTGAACGCCGTATTAATACACCATGTATAATTCGTGCGCTTGGACAAACTTGCTGTGCTCCTCTTTGTACTCCTTAACTGTAAAACTTTCGAAAAAAAATAAAAACAAAAGTGACATTTACATTTAGTTCGAATGATTCAAAACAATAAAAAACTAGCTTTGATATTAAGATTACATTAATACACACAAATTCTAATATAAAGATATATTTAATTAAAAATAATTTCATCAAAAATAATTATAAAACTCTACCCTTGGTAAGTTATAATACCATTTCAAATAGTAAGTGTAAAGTGGAAGAGAGCAGGGGGAGGGGCGCGGGACGGGCGCGAAGGAACGATCGAGGTAAGGGTACTGGCTACGTAATTAGATTTTCAAAGTCCGAATACACTGCTCCTACTTGTCTTCATAATAATGTAATTAGATTGAAACGTCTTGATACTTTTGATTATTTATTGTATTTGTTCCTATAATTTGTTACTCTTCTTTGATTTGTACTTGCCATTGTGAGTGTTAAAATAGCAGGCACAACTATCAGTATGGTAAAGTAAATTATTGGTAAAAATATTTATTTTACTAGTTACTAAGTTTAGTAAGTACTGATTAAATTACTACTTTCCAATTATGAAAAAGATTATCAAACAGATTATAATCAACCACTTTACTGCTAGTTTCTGGATCACGGAGCTTTCTCTAAGGATGCAGTTTTCTTTACCAAGTTTTCCCTAACCGTCCAGATCTCAACGACAAATAATCTATGAATATTTTCTTTTATACTCAAAATCAGAGACCTACTAAATTATGATTGTATATAATTTTTACCAAAATTGTCATACAGTCATACAGAAATATAAATAAAATTATGAAAAACACGGCAAGTATCAAGACTTATCACTCAGTACTCAACATCGAGGTATCGGATATTTAGTTTGCTTTGGGCCGCGGGTGGGTGGGGGGGGGGAGCTCTAAGTCCAACTATAAATTAGGAAGGGTACAGTTTCATTAATCACCCATACGCCGTTATTATTAATTAACCCCCTTCTAACTATCGCCCGCATTTAATATCGATCGAATGTCAACTCTTTAATTTCTCGACTTGGCCTTGATTCGCAATTTGGTTATTTTTGGTTCATTTCACTGATGTATAATGGAAATTTATCTATTATAATGTTTTATACTTATAGAGTAATTGTATAGAATAAGATGCTACTTTTAAACGTAACTCCACATTTCTTATGTTTGTATATTTATAATAACAATTTAATTTAAAAAATGCCCTAGTCTATTTATTCTTTACATTACTCTGTTACTAAAAATATTTATAGTACATTATGAGAGTTACTATTTTTTTAAGATTACTTTTAATTAATATTTTGCTTTAAACAATATACAACCAAATGCTGACTGCATGTACAGGGATTAATAATAGCAACCACCCAATCCCCACCCCCAACCCCCCCTAACAGACACGCCATGCTTAGAAATCATTACCAATGAAGGCTATCGAAATACGTAGAATGTTTCTTGACTGGTAATAGATGTGAAAGGTAACCATTTTTCAGTTTCTTGAAAAATAGATTTGTTTGAAAATAAGATTGACTTTAAAACATTGATGAGTCAATATGAAAATGATAAATGAATAAATATACTATTCAACTGTTTATCTTCTAGTCTCAAATATTCTATAAGGTTTAATATTCGTAATAGCTTTTATTTAAAACCCAACCCTGAGGCGAAGGGCATAATGTTAGACAATTCCTTAGATAATATTTCATAGTTGTCACGCTTTCACGGTACGATTCTTTAGTGGCAAATTAAATTTTAATTTAGATGTTAATTTTAATAATAAATCATCAACGAAACGTCATTAAACAAGTGTAAAAACAGTTGAGTTTCGTACAGTGCTATTAGCGACCATTAAATTAAAATACTACAAGGTTATAATATACTATGTTAATCACCTCGGTACTTACTTAAGTAAAGACGTCTACTTTTTAGAAACATATAAGTATCCATTGTATTGTAAGATAATATCGTCCGACATTTTTTATTTTGACCTCTAGTAATTATGAATCCAGTTATAATTACATTGTTTAAAAAAATTAAAATATTTTAAATAAACCTAATACAGATGTAATTTTCTTTTTTGCTTGTTTTATACACGCGTGTGGATTACGTTTTGTTTGTTTCTTTTTTACTTTGTGACGGTGTTAGTTGAAAGTATCCGTGTGCTGGTCCAATGATAGTAAGTGGCAAATCCATTTCATTTGCTAACATAAAAGGAGTTTGACTACCTTTGAACTGGAATTTGTATATATATTTGTATACGAGTATATTGATTTTCTATGCGAAGCTGGTGCTCCGGCTGAGCCGTATACTACGGGTATAGAGGTCACTCATGAAATTGTCACCGAAGGTTGTTTATTATTTTACAAGTACAATGAAAACAAACTTAATGAGGCACTAACATCCGTAATTAGGTAGGCGTGAAATTAATATTGTTATAAACAAAGTAGTTGCTACTTCAGCTTTACTCGGACATAAACATAGAGCCTAATATGTTCAAGATTTGTTGTTCCATATCACCTTCTTCCTGAATTGTGATATAATCGTTCTATTTAAATAACCTGTTTAACGTAACCATGAGATATAAATTTACTATAATACATATGAAAAATAACTCGAATTTAAATATGTTTACATTCTTATAATGCAAATTATATGCTATACATTTATTTTTTTTACCATTTTAAAAAAATATATTCATGTATTGAATTAATAGTGTAACAATCAAACAAAGTAACACCGACCACATTACCATTTAAATAATATAACAGTTTGAATAATGTTTGTTTCCACGCTTGGCTTTTTTTAAAGAGACCGGTCCGCTGTATGTCTCGCACTGAATTGTCATCTGTCAACTGGACAAGCTTACATTGTATGAAAGTATTAGCATATATAACCTATATTTATATATTAAATGATTCTTTGTATGTTAGTATATCTCTAAGTTGTTCTGCTTATGTTCTGGTACAAAAAAAAAGAGTCACACAATCAAAAACCTTCACAGGATATTGTAGAGCATTCTGGATACAGCCAGTATCTTATATATAACATTAAGAATGCTATCTTATATATATAAAAGTAAGAATGAGTAGTTAGACCAGTAAATATATCACGTGTCAAGAATAATAATATAATATATTAAAATATTATTTTAATATATTATAACAAAGAAATGATTTATTATTTGTATAAAAGAATTATTGAATACATTGCTTAAGCCTTAAGTTAATAAGTAACATCTCATAAATTGTATTGTATAAACAAGATGAAGTATTGATCATAGCGATCTTGAAATATGACCCTAGGTAGAGATGTCCGATGAGTCGTATATTAACAACTGACAACTAACTTATTCAATATATTTTCCTAGTTAAAAGTTTAAGAAAACTTTTGCCATTTGAGATATGCAATTATAGATGTGATTTAACAAGTTAGAATAGTTTTAAGCGACTTTTATATAGCATTGAATATTCACAGTATATAGTATGAAGTGCTAACAATTAAAAGTGTCATCAAAGAAAATGTAGGTCGCGCTAATGTTCAAATTGAAAGCATAATCGATAAACAAAACAATTTACAGATACGCTTACGTTACCGGCTGCAAAACGCAGAGCTATAGCTAGCCGGCGAACCGTCGACTGACCCCCACCCTTATAAATAATAGTGGTAAGGCCCCATCCCCCCTACACCCCTTAAGGGTAACATCTACCCTCCGGATCTCATTTCCAAATTGCATTTCGAGGCTGAATCTCGCCTTTACAACTTAACATAAGCGTTGGATAAACCACCTTAAGAAGAGTGAGTAGAGTTTAGATTATTTGACTATTTTAAGAGCTAAATTTAGTGCTTAGTTGTAAGGTCATAACCTAAGAAGGGGCTGCTACCCAAGCCTGTACAAGCACTAACTCGTATAATGAGATATGATAATAAACGCTCCAGTTGAATATTGATGTCGAGAAGTTAGGGATGCACTTTGCGTATTTATGGCTTGGACTAATCCTTGATTCTAATATTAATTGTACTTTCATTATATTAATGATTCAGTAAGAAAATATTTATTATAATAACACTTTTAAACAATATTAGTCTCTAATCTGAAACGTTTATTAGAAGATCTAGTTTTAAGTAACAAATAAATATTAAAGGAACCATTTCTGTATCAAGAAATGACTGGTTTGAGTAACGCTTCGGTGTTTTCAAAGAATGTTTATTATTTACATATATTATACTCGTTACATTTGCCATAAAAGATATAAAGAACTACATACGAGCAACAGGTGAAAAGTAGAGTTCGAGCAACTAATATAGCCTTATATATGTATCTAAGTTCTTATTGAGTGTCTATGTCATATTAAATTTGTTTTACTTTGTAACCGAAAGATGTTATATTTATCTTTCATTTACATTAGAAAATGATGTACCATTAATTTTTATTAAAAAGTCCTAATACATCTTTTTGACAAGTATGACTTGACAGTTATTGGAGTCTTGTATTAATATTTCCAAAAACATTGTAGTACATTGGGTACGTAATAAGAAATGTCTGTTTATTTTAATTAATTTATTGTTGGCACGTTAAATCTTGATTTAACAAAAAAAGAACAATTAATTCCGGGAGTAGCGGGTTCAAGCTATAATTATTATTAAAGCTACATGCTTATAAGTTAAAATGTCGTAAAATATTATATTTTCTAATAGTGTGTCACTCTCGAGGAATGATATCACAGTCGCGACTCTAGCTCGAGATGAATCACCAGACATTATTCCTGCGCAACTATCAACGCCGCGCCTTAGCATTATAGCAATTAATTGTTATGTGCTTATTACAGTACAGGGTAAAAATGCAGATACAGCTTTTTAAGCCTTGGTTTTTATTCATATATTTATCGCGTTTTTAATAATAGTTTTTCATTATTGGAAAGTAAGAGTCAATTTTGATAAATGTTGTAAGAGCTGTATCATACAATAAAAGACTTGTACATTCATTGACCGATATTTTACGGCTGAAAAAAATTGTAAAGAGATGACACAGTGTTGAAATTATATTTATAAATGCGTGTGTATTTAACATTGCCTTTACCAATATGTGTAGGTATATATATAACAGAATTCACTTATAAAATATTTGAATTTAATTTTCTGGACAACTTAATATTCAAGGAATGTATTCTCAGTATAAGTGATCCATACCAGTTCACTTCAAATTTTATTGTTGATATTTAAAAAAAACAAGCCTTTTGAATTTCAGTCGTCAACTCTTCTCAAGTTTTTGATAATGACTTTTCCAAACAATGACTTTTCCAGACTCTACGTCTGTAACAACGAAAAAGGTGTTCTGCAAACAATTATTATATACTAGATATTAATACAGAATGTTAACTTTGACTTTGAAAATATAATCAACTATTTTAATATATAAAAGAACTTAACTTTTTTAATTGAAACCGATATAATGTATATTTATCTGATGTTATCGTATACTATTATCAAAACAACAATGGAGCTAGTCGGTGTACAATTAATACTTTTATGGCGGCGCCTAAATGTACCACTTACAAGATCTCGCGTATAAACTGACAGGTTAGGTAAGAGAAGATAACAAGCTATCATATACTAACTTGGTGATGTCATTATAATTACAGATGGATGGAAAACAATACTGATTTGTCATATACAGAAAATTACTGGATTTTTTGTTTTTACTTTAATATAGCATTGTGAGTGTATTTAAAACGAATTAGAAGAATGACTTATTTTTGTTTTTTTTTTAATGATATATTTTTGTACACAGATATTGTTATAATAATATAACAATATTAAAATACATTTAAATACTGGTCGTACTGTACACCGGATACTGATCGAGCAGGAGGGGATGAGTGACCCTTAAAGAACTTAAAAAAAAAAAATACAAAGACAATTGTAAAAATAAATTATACAAAGAAATATGCTTAACATTAAGTGGTTTTAAATTTTATTAATAGTTTGAAGTATCTCAAGTTACGAGTTTTGGTGTCCTACGTTGCTGTTGCTTTGCAGCGCCAGCAATCATAGAAAACGAATCTAAAATTTCATCAAATTGATTTAGAAATGCCATATCTACAGTGCGAATACATAGGAATTAAATCGCTCAGTCAATTAATTACAAAATAATCATTTTACCAGCATACAAATATTTTGTATACTAACAATTTGTAAAAAATAATTGTTAACGGAATTCATCAATGTTTCTTATTTTTAAAAATAAGAATGTAAATTAGCAGTGACATTTAAAAAGATTACGGAAATAAAAACAATATAATAGATTGTGAGTGTATCTAAAGATAAATGACAAATTAACAGAACCGATATAATAATAACATCTCAAGTATTCATATAACAATTTTGAATAGTTTTTTTCATTGTAACCATCGCAGAAGGTCTCACAAACGCAAGCAAGCAATGACGCAAGCTATACTAAATATATACCTATATATTTATTATACTATGCTATTATATACATTTGAATATAGATATTAAAATATATGAGATATTATATTTAATAATGTATTATTAAATATAATATCTCATACAGATGTATGTATAATATAATATAAATCGTCTGATCCACACAATTAAACGATTTTGCTTAGCAATAGCCGCTCGTAAAATCTGCATAAGAAGTCAACCTCAAGCCTTTGACTGGCGGCTGCGCTACAATGGAACCTTTTTAAAGCGATATTTATATTAAATAAATATTATACAATTAATATTATAGAAGATTCTTTATTAGGAGCCGCTAGCTAAAGGTCATTGTGACCTAAAAGGTATTACGATATAATGTCAGTTGTAAACTCAGTAAAAAACTAATCATGTATTCTGTTGTGGAGACACTACAGTACTAAATATATTTCTATAAAAACTTTAAGAACCTGAGTCGTTCTTGGGACATTTTATTTTCAGTGTCGCAATTACTTCAAAATTCTTAAATAGGGTTATGTGTAATTTTTTGAATATATCACATTATTTGAGTTCAATGCTTTTATATATGTATTTATGTCTCGTGTCTAAAAACTATAAAGTTCCTAACAATTATTCATTTTGTATCGTACTTAATAATTGAATTTATTCAGTACTTGTAACTTTATATTGACAATGATTTTGTACTGATTCATTATATTTTTCATAGACAGGTTTAGATATAAATTATCATGTCTTACCGTTGGTATTTCTCTTACTTAAGGCTTTTATTATATATAAGTCATTAGAAATAATAGATCCTACTTAATAAAATGATTAAACATTTTATTCATACTGGTACGTATGTCGGCTCAACACCAGCCTGCTTTACTTATTATAATTATTACAATACATTTATCCCCAATATGGAATTACAGACATGTTTCAGTGTTTAAAAGTGTAAATATTATGCGCAGGCGCATGTCATGACGTTTTACATTAATTAATGAATTTAAAACATTCAAATTAAATTGAACAATATGAAAACAAACGAACGCCGAAGAATTGTTAATTTATCATTATTCTGTGGGATGATAATATATCATTAATTAATAAACTTAACCATATACGTACTCAAAAGAATACCGCCTACACCTAATTTGTTTACTTGTTCATTTAAATAACGCATAAGTACTGCTTGATTAATAACAATTACATTAGAATAACAGGAAGTAAAGATGTAATATAAATATTTAAATATATATTTACAGGATAATTTTGTTAAGCATATGTAATCTCTAATCCAAAACGAAACTGCGTAAACTTAATGTCAACATTTATAATTGAACTTTTTGTAGTTTTTAATTAAAATACAGAATAATAATGTAATTTTATAAATTTGACTAACAATATGACAACACTGTGGATAGCTTTGGTTCGTGGAGTCATTATTACAGTTCCAGATCATTGTTTAAGTCCACACAATAGGACAAGTTCGCGCACTGTCTCCGAGAGAAACAATGGCGCCGACACCAACGTTATTATTTTCACGATTTAATGTTCCTTTTAACTATTCGATATTAATATATATAATAATAACTAATTGTTTCAAAGTTTTTAAATCAATCTTTAATAACATCGATATTTGTAATAACAAACAATCGTTTACTTTGCTTCATAAAGACTATCCTGAACATGATATCATAAAACTTTAAATCCTCAGGGCGGGTAAGAGTGATTTATTTGTGTAACCTTGTACCTCAGATTCTACAGTATCTACATGTCATCTAGCTTCTGTTATCATTACACTTGTGTCGACCCCAGTGCTATATAACAAACTATTCGTTGATGCGCTATTTGGCTACACTAAGTAATTTACGGCTACATTGTACTTGTAGGAGAGTAATGTTCGCTTTATTACACATTAACACTGGCATAAATGTTATAATAACTTTTTGTTTTGCAATTCATTTATGTATATTTAAAAAATATTTTCCAATTTATACTGGCATTTGATAGGTTATAAAGAAACTAATGGATACTTTTAAAAATGTATTAAACATATATCAAAAAATTGCCTTTGACCAGCGGGCCTAGCTTGAACTCTTTAAAATTATCATAGTTTTAGAAGTTTTGTTGCATTACAATAATATTACTTTGATTCGTATCACTATATAACAATATTGTTTATTGCTTAGAATGTAAAGGAATGGATGCTTTCTTTATTTGGCAAATTAAGCCTTTTAACAATTTAAGCATTACAACAATTGCCATAAGAGTTCATGGTAGGCCTGCTGATACCTACTATCTAACTCAGACTGCCATTGTAGTGTCCATGTGTATATATATATATATAATACAATAAATAATAATGATATTTTTTTAAAACCAACCAAGTATCACATGGCAACCACCCAGAACACAATCACCGCGTTATAACGGCAACCTGACAGCTTATTTCATAAATTCACAACGTTTACAGGTTTTGAAGATAAATAAAATGAGTATGATAAGTTATTGCGATTATCTTAGCTTTTTATTATTATATTGCATGTTTACTTATTCATGTTAATAGTAAGTATTTTATTTAAATTAAAATAAAAACATTATTAATTTTAAAATTAAATGATTTAAAATATATCACAAATAAAAAACATGTTACAATAATAAATTTGATTTAACAATTATAACCGCATTCACAAAACAAGAAAAGACCACCGGCTCAGAGACAAACTTATAGAGTGGTTTATTACATTTACTTTAATATTAAAATAAACATTTTATTTATATTGTAATTTATTTTTTCTTGCTAGTTGAAAAGTAGAATATATATAGTGCTAATTGAATATTAAATAATTGGTATATTTAAATAAACCTTGATATTGAAATTTGTAACTTTGGTTTTTGCGATCTTATTTTCCATTTTAAACGATCGTCAATACTATTAATATATTAACAAAATAAAGTTTTAATTATTTAAAGTTAATAAATATTGTGATTACCAGCTCGTGATAGATCCATGGAATCCATTCTGTTTTATTTGGGCACGTAGCGGAGTAGCTCTCGTCAGAGACGCAGTATCGTTCATCTTTTGTCTCTCACGACCTTCACCTTTGCGAGTCGTCGTTTTGTGCTTTTTGCTCCTTTATCCCAACTGAATGAATGAACCGAATGCTCAGTTCCTTCTATTTTCATGTTTATTTGACGTTCATTTGTTTTTTTTTAATTTTCGCAGCTCACCTTAGCTAGTATGGAATGCATCAGTGAATGAATAGGAATTGGTAATGATGATGGATACGTGAAATGACGTCCTAATGAGCTCTGTAATGCCACGTGCCTATTATGATCACGTTTTGTTAAACAATAAAGGGGGCATTTTTTAATAAAACTGGAATTTCAACTTGGAGCTCCTTATAAGCGCTGGAGTTTTTGTGAAAGTTGAAGTTTCACCTTTATACCATGAATACCACGACCAAGAATGAGTAGTTAAATGTAAAAGTAATTAACTATAACTGTTAATTATTATTTAAAAAGTACTACTTTGATAATAATTATCTCACACTAATGTGAAATACTACAACATATATATATAAATATATTGTATCAAAAGTAATTTATTTAATATCTCTGTTTCTTAAAACTTACTAAAGTATAGAGATATTAAAATATTACAGCATTAAAAATAAGATGAATAAAATAAACTACTACACTGAATAACAACTAAGTTCAATCGCAACATAACAAATAAACAAACTTAATGACTGTGCTATAAATGCAAACCAAGGTGAGCAATTCCGCACGCAACGCCGGGCGTTCACACATGTAGTACTACGACAATTTAACCTCACGCTATAAACTATATATATACATATATTATGAACCTCAGCAATGTATCCTTTTAAAATTAGTTTAATTGTAAAAATTTATATTTTAATACCAAAAGACATGAAATCTTTTTATTTCGTAATTCTCATTCTCACGTTACAATTTGCACTAAATTTATAATACAATAACGTTCATACCTAAAAATTATTATTTAAATCAAGGCGCATTAATCAAAGCGTCGATAAAAGAAAATGCGATGCGCCTGCGCATGCTAGCGCTGTCACTATATAATTTGGCTATCGATAAAATGAATACACAGTGATTTTTCAAGTTATTATTATTTACAGTTTAAATTTTACTTTAATATCTAATATAATATCCATAAGTGTCAATAATATCAGCGCTTTACTGTTATTTTAAAAAGATATATAAAAAATATTTTTTTTTATAATTAATCTACATTATCGATAAAGAGCTTATCCGTCTCTAGATTTCAGCATTGAGATATGTGTATGTGTGTGTGTATGTTCGTGTTAGCCGCGAGATAATGAAGTATCTGCACTAATATATTATAAAGTTCATTATAAACAATTATTTATTGTTAGCGCATGTTTATTAATAAGGCAAGTCGATAGCCGGCTACTGCATGTTAGCGGCTACAGGGCTACCAACCTACAGGAATTTTAATTACTTATTACTTTTTATGATTACTGTTTTAATATAATACAGCCAGTGACGCATTTCGTTTATTTGTAAATTCCTTTTCATAGTGTTGAAAAGGAATTTACAAATAATTGTAACACTGATGTTATTTTGTACTTTATAACATTATTTTAATAACCAAGTTAAAAATGATTATGTCAACTACAATATTTAATTTTTAAAATGTCTGTAAAATGTTTAGTTGTGATAAGCTTATTTAAAAAAAAAAGGAAGATTAACATTCATTTATGTCGGTTATTGCGTCTTTTCGATTTTAATCTATATTGCAAAGTTAGAAATATTTATCAGAATATTTGGAAAACCCTTATAGATAATGATAAATATTATATAATGATAAATGATAAATTTATCGGTATGGTAGCTGAATTGGTTAAGCGACGGAACGATTGCCCAGACGTACGTTTGAATCTCACGAGTATCTATTAACTTTTAATTATATATTTATTTAATGTAATTGTGTCCACCATTAATCCCCATGTGCTTTAATCCCGTAAAATCGTCACTATAACTTATATTGTTTTAATGAAGCTTATATCATCAAATATTTTCGTAAAAAAAGTCAAAATGTAAAAGTTAAATTGAACTTCTAATTTTTATTAGTCAGTAATAGAAATATCAATAATTAAATATTTTTCGTATATTACATTTAATTAGCGTGCATCAACCCTATCAGCTGTCAATGTATTCAATATGAAAGTTACA
This sequence comes from Dircenna loreta, assembly GCA_963555665.1. Taxonomy (NCBI): domain Eukaryota; kingdom Metazoa; phylum Arthropoda; class Insecta; order Lepidoptera; family Nymphalidae; genus Dircenna; species Dircenna loreta. Next base: position 14,042,170 of record OY743092.1, read on the forward strand.
AAGCCCTTCGGTAGATCGTGCGCAGATTGCCTTTTGTAACGATATAAAATGTATGCTTATTTTGATTGCCTCAATATTATAGACTTATACTTTTTTAAATAGTTCTTATGTTAATAATTTAAGGCGGAAATGTTTCATCAAATTATTATGTTTTCATTACTGACAATTCCTTCCGCTTATTAAAATTATTCAATAAAAATATATTAAAATTTAAAAAATTGTAGAGATGTTATTTGTGGACAGTTTTTTCATTCAAGAAAATATTATTATGTTTTCAATACAATACTTTTTTGTCAGTTTCTTTAATAATATATTAAAACAATAAATTTTGAACACGATTGCTTTCTGCAGCAGGATATTAGACGACCCTGGTAAAGTATCAGTAAGTTGTCGAATGGTCTTTGGTAATAACACTATAACGTAGGGATTAGTCTCTCTTGCGTAATTTACTTACCGCGCTGTAATAAAATAATTATTTAATGACGTGTCCTTTCGCGGGCCTTATGTAATTTCTGACCTAAATATCTAATATAATCTGTTAACTCAACCAATCAGGTCTTTTCCACAAAGATATAGATAATACAATTATTGTGATATCCAACTCTGAAGTCATGGTTTCCAAATCAGCCTCTTTTCATGTCAATTCCAGCAGACAGTTGATATGAAATGCCATATGTCATCCTCTAGTTCTTTTATCAAGAAATTCGCTTATTCTGCAGACAGTACACATGTCTATATCATAATCGAAAGAAGCTAAGTCTTTAGGGTTCTTAATAAAGGTTGGAGGTAATATAATAAATACTCGGACAGACAATGTTTCTGGAAACTTACCGCATTGTCTCTTATATATTAGAGATTTCAGTAGCGGCTTTTACTAGTTTCGTATCGTGGCTGTTAAGGTCACGCTAAGATTTATTATTTAGGTAATTATTGATTGGCTCGCTCAACTATGAGGAAAAGCTGTTCTAGGTTTAGTACTCACTGGAAAATATTTGTGAAACTTAAGTATATTGAATGTAGGTAAATGACAGATTACTTTTGTTTAAAAAAAAATAAGTTTCATACACAGAACTCAGGAGGTATTAATTGCACATCTGCATTTCTAAATATAAGTGCATTTAGCCCATGGGACATCGGTGATTAAAACATCGGTTTCACTTGTCCCATGGGACTATTGAGATGAAATTGTACCAGTTGTCTAATCTCGACTGGTTGAATAGGCTCGGAGAACATATCCTTAGGAACTGTTCAACTAGTGTGACGTTTTATAAATATCCATAAAATACGTTGACTTTGATCCGGTGCATTTTATTTTACTAATAATTGAAATTATTATCACCTTGTGGATTGAATTTGAAGATGTTTAAGGCTGCTTAAGAATTATGGATTTTGGATAGCTTGATAATTTTGGTTCCTCTATTCCTTTGATACTAGCTGCAACCAAACCTCCTAATTCCGTTCAGAACAAAAGTTCCCGTACTGTGTTTACGCAAGCTGATAATAATAGCATACTATACAAATAAATACTTATAGACATTTAATATACCTTTATTATACTTCTACCGTAAACTTCACTTAAGAACCATTCAAATAACAGAGAATAATAATATTAAACGAATGTGAATATTTGTTTGAGAAAAAAAAAAAACCAATCCTCAAATCGAACGAAGCGATATATAAATTTTTCACAGGACACAAAAATTAGTAGAAGGACATAGACGTATTGTGATCTCTTATCAGGATCTAGCAGAATCATTTTAGCGCGTGTGTCCTCGTACTGCAATATGTACTCTATAAATTATGTCGTTTGTCCTGGGCGCTGAACCTTTGATAGTTCTTATATTATAGTACGTATTCAATTTATTTATTTAGTACATATACGTCAAATTAACTACAGGCAATATCACATATTTTTTTTTTTAAAATACTACATTAATTTACGTGTTATCTTTGAAAATATATTTATAATATCACACGTGAAAATATGTATTATAAAAAAATCGTAAAATATTTTCAATAGTGGTATACAAATCAAATGAAATGACACTATTGAACGTTTGTAATGAAAACAAAACAAAATAATAATGAAATTAGAAATAAAGCATAATATTTTTAAAGTTTTGATAAAACAATCGCGAAATCAAAGGTTATAGACAACTGGTAGGACATTTAAATTACGAGCGGGGCCCATTTTTATCTGTTTTTTTCCGTCGCTCGGGGGGTGGCAGTTTTTTTAGTCTTGCTTTTTTATCGAACGGTCCGTCCACTGTACAGTTCATGCAGGCCTACTTGTGTCATACTAGATTTAATTAATATGTTGCGATACTCGCTAATTGATAGTGCTTTAACAATTTTAAGCTAATGGACGAAATAATTTAATTTTGCTATATTTTTATTCGTTCTGGTTTTTTTTTTTTAATAAAGTTTTCTTTGTTTATGATGCTGTTTTTTATAAGAGAAGCGCAATTGGAATTTTGATAAAATCTTTTTTGAATAGTTTCTTAAAAAATATATATCTTTTAAGGGAGACGGATATTTTAACGAAATATTAATTTACCTTAAAATATATATTACGTTCTTTTCCTATCCATCTGTCTATTTTGTGTTTAAAATCAAACTGTAATACTTTATACGATGTTATAGAGCAACAACGGTTTTTTATCTTACTCTACTGTCCAGAATTCACAGAGGACCTTTTTGTTTGTATGTTATATATATTTCATAGAAATATTTCCATCAAAATATAAAAATATTTCACAAACTCTACAATGTTTGTTACACAGGCGTCACATAACATAATAATCAAATAACATAAAAAATATATAGAGTTATTAAAGATATATATCAAACAGAAATAAACATAATCTCCTCTGAATTCATAAATTATATGAAACTTGAATAGTGACAAGAGCTATAAATTAGTTCTTTATGCATATTAATGAAAACGTACTTCTGTGGTATAAAGATTTAAGTAGCGTCCGTAATTCTCGCACAGACACCATCTTTAATTAGTTTTACATACGTTTATGTGTGTCGTAAATTATAAAAAAATATTTCTATTTACATTACATTTCCATCAAAGATACAATGTAATACTTAGAATAGTTAACAGAACTCGACTGTAGCTCAATATTTATAAATATAAACATTTTACAAACTACATATCTTAAATACATTTTTAAAATGTGTGAACGGCCTGATAAATTGATGTATAGATATGACTTGTGGCTAATTAGCTGAGCGAACTGACAGAAGTTGCCCTGGCTGGAAAATAAAAAAAAAACACAAAAGCGGCAACAAAATAGGACCGGCCGCTTAGGAGTTCAGATACGAAAACATATACAAAAATATTATATATTAGAATATATTTATAGAAAAGAGACAGCATCATAAAATTTAATTTGCTGATTCTGTCCTTCAGTAATCACAATACTGTAAGCGGTGAACTGCTGCTTGACATGCATCTCCTCAATAAACAACCTGACAACCAATAACATATACATGATGTATATGTGTGTGTGTAGGTATGTGTGTAAGTGTGTAATCGAAATATTTTTATCAAAATATGTATTGATGGAATATATCTTTGTATGTGATTGAATCGTATAATCTATCAAGTCCAGACGGTGCCATTATTTAATTTTGGTCTAATCCTGCCCTCTCAATTCGCGAAGTGACCCAGTAAAGCACAATAATGGACACAAAGTGGAGCAAATAGCACCACCTATCCTGGCATTATATGCAGGAACTCTAAACATAGTCACAATGGTTGCTCATCATTCAATTGTGCTAGGAAATGGCCCGTTTATCTACAATGGGACGATCATTTTATCATTGCATTTCTTTAATTTTACATACATTATGTATGGGGAGCGGGCGGCGGGCTGCTGGTTTGGTGTTTTCTTATTAAAGAGTTTTTAAATATATATTAATAGTTTAGTTTTTGCTTGATTATTATCCAATAAATCTTATTAATACAATGTTAGGACTAGGAAGACAAACGTTTACGTATGTAATTTGTAGATTTACATAGAAGATACTACATTATTAAAAAATATATTTTCTTTATTACATGATGAAGCAAGATGTCCAACAGAAGCAGAACACATCTGCATATATGTGTTAAAAGAAAGAATGTAAGAAATAGTAGTGCCGCGGTAGCGCCGACGGTAACGGTAATGGATTTTCTAAGTTTATTCTTCTTCCACCAAACATCGAATTATGTTAGTAATATAAAAAAGTAATTGCATAAAGCTAAACTAAAATTAGATAATATTATACATTCTGTTTCATATGTAAAAAAACCATTTAACTGCTTTGCCAAAGTATAAATTGAAAATACCGAAGCAGAAATATGGCTAATAGACAAGGACAGAGGCCATACAGTCGTCTCTCTCACGACGCACTCATTACACCTCAACGTAATGTGTAAAATCATGACCTTTATCAGTCAGTTACGATCATGATAAATTTGCATCTCATCTATAGATAGAGATTAGAAGGATAAAGTGATAGACATGACCTCGTTTTATACTTATGCCTATTGTAGTATAAAGGATATGATATGACGTCTCAATACAAAAAGATAATTTTATTAAACAGATTAATAATACAAAGCTCATGTTATTATTAACATATATCACAGTGTCAATACTTGACTTTGAATTAAAGGGTCCTTGGGTTTGATACACCATAGCGAACATTATAAAAACTTAACTTTTTTCAGACCTGAAGATTCCATTCTTATTAGAAACATTATCATATATTTCCTGTAACTGCCCTGTAACCTTTACTTAAACAACTTTTTAATTGATTTCTTATGTGATGTTAGTTGCTGCAAACATATTTTATTTATTGATGGTATAAACAACGCAATTTAAACAGCAAATAATATATTTTTAATAATAAAACGTCATAAACAAATGAATCTACCTCCGACATTCGATCACACACGACACACCCTCTGATATCCTCATATTTTTATCACGATATCGTTTCAGCCGCTTCCAAATAAGCTCATTTATAACGCGGGTCTAAACAAAAACAAAAAATTTGAATAAGGAGAGCATTATTTATCGCCGCCCCAATGAAGGCCGTTAATGTGATTTTTTAATAATAAAAAAATACACGAGCCAGCCAAACGAGGATCATGTATCATCGCCGTTTTGGACCAGTCATTGTCCCTGAAAAATATTATTTTTTATTTACCAACCTACGCTACGGTAAACAGCGAAAGTATACATCAAATTAATCACGCTGAAAAAATTTTGGCCACTCGTTTAATTTGAATGCTAAACGAACGCACTGTGTTCTTTTCAGGTAATGTATATACAATATATTGTTACATATAAGGAACACATTAAAAATATATATTTACTTTTATATCATAAATATCATAATATAAATTACGTTATAATTTACAGTCAATTCAAGAATGTCGGTACTACAATCTGCCAAGTACGCAACTAAACAGCGGAGCTTAATAAGGTAGGTACAAACATTTGAACACACAAAACGCACTTCACCAATAAAACCCTTCCCTTGCCTAATTAAAAAAATTAAAAAAAAACTCCCTCAGAACCCGCGTTGTCACGTTCCATATTCCCGCGTTAATTACACGTCATTCTTTTTTTTCAAAAAGCGCGCCAATGACGCGCAATTAAACCCGTGTACAGACAACGGGAAGACGCGACATAAAGCCGGCGTACACAATGCGTCCTCGGCGAAATTCGCCGCAGGGCCAGTGAAATTAACAAGGCGATTTACACTTGACACTAGGCGACTGTTTTTCACTACTTTTCTCCTTTATTTTTTTAAGTCACATGCTACATTAGTTAGTTCCGGGCACGTTGTTACCCGCCAGTGTTGAATACATTTTACTTTGTAATACCTTACTCTGTGGCATCTTGTTAGTAAGTATGTAACGTCACGACTCACTCATATATTGTAGTAATTGTGTGAAATAAAGAGCTTTGTATCATTATTTTTGAGAACCTTGTTCCGTGTAGGATTCGCATTGTTTGTTGATAATTTTGAATTATTTCCGGAAAAATACGTGTTCATTATTTTTGAAGTACTTTTAGCTTCCATGTGGCAGGAACAATGTGAAATTACTTAGAGTATGTCTCGCCTGCGGCTAAGCTGCATACAAAGACGGTTGTCTTTAGTTCTTCATAACTAATTCTAGTTGTTCGCTGCGACACAATACGCGCTTAGAAATAAAATTGTGTCAAGACTTTTATAAATCAAGCTGTAACACAGTGTCCATTTAATTTACACAACACTATTCTTTATTTTTTTAACACCTTTACAAATTTGTTTAAAAACTATAAGAATCAAATGACCTAGATTGTGGTAGGTAGTATACCTATTATATTTGATTACCTTAGTAAATCAATTGTATTTATAAATATTAAACTCTATCCATGAATATTCTCTTCGTAAAATAATTATTTCATTTTTGCCTATTCTTTTCCATAACCTTTTAACTAGAGATTGACATTTCATAAATGCGATGTATGTATATATAACGTTAAAACACTTTAATGTCGACTTTCTTATTTTAAATTAATAACTCAATACTGAAAAATATACATTTATTTCTATTTCAAAATTAGTCTTTATATCAAATATATAGAAAAAGAAAGTTATTAAATAGTCATTATTTTAAGTTAGGTAAGTTAGTTACAGAACCAAATTAAAGCCGTCAACATTACGATTAATAGATAAATGCTATTGCGAAAACATAAACAGTACACAACTTACACAATTATGCAGATTTTATGTTACCCCTAATTGCCAAATTATTTAAAGAGGTTTCTGTTAATTTCTCCCTACGCCCTTTTGTAAGGCAAAGATTTCCTTTCTTTAAATTACATGTAAATGTTATTACCGAGGATTCATCGATGGGGTTGCTAATGGAAAGGGTCATAAAAAATCTAATCAAGAGTTTTGTCTTTCTTTTATAAGCTTTGCAATGATTTAAAAACATGAACAAGATAACTTTTTGGACAACGATATTCATGGCTGAATGTGCAATACTTTATCTAGTAAAACAGGCAACTAACAGTTCCGAAACCTTAAAAAAATATAACCTTTAAAAAGTAATTTCAAATTTCGAATACCAGTGCCACATGCAAAATGTTAAACTATCGAATCAACTAAGCGCGGGGAGGCTCTCCCGCCTCCCTTGATCATTTATAATGCCAAAATGTTTTAATTAAGATGCTGTAAAATGTAATTTACATGCAAATTCGGTTTATGTTAATGTGGCGCGTATATCTGTTTGGGTGCGTGCTTGCTATCTAATTTTGCGACAGTGTACGCCGTCATTATCTTGGCTCTAATGAGAAATCTGGCAAGGCTTGATGTTTGCATAATTAAACTTGTGGCCGGGAACGTTCGTTTTGATTGTTGCTGTGATAAAATACTCAACATCTGTCAGCTTTCCAAAAATGGTATGAAATTATAATTTTTTACATGTTTTATTTAGAATAAAGGGTTCGTATTTCGTTGCTTAGTTCGTTATACACTTGTAGTCGTATATGTAATACTTGTCTGTACGTTTGTGTATTTTTAGGTTCTTTAAATATAGCCATATGCAAAAAACCATTGAGCTTAGAGAATACCTTTGCAGGATTCTTATTAATAATGTAAAACTATATCTTAATAGATTTAAAATTAAATTTGGTAAATATTCTATTACGAACATATGAAGTCTTGCCGGTTCTTCTCCATAGAACTACACTTTAGCAACCTTGCAACTGAAGTCTAACGTTTCACAAGTGCAGTATATGCCAATATTAAATAAATAACTATATATTGACTTTAAGTAAGTAACTTAGGAAATCATTTAAAGAATTTAATAACTTAAGTCATTAATATGAATAAATATATATGAAAGTAGAACAATATATAATATAATATTATTTATTATTTAAATAGCATCAGCCTTTATTAACTTACAATTGTGCTTGAATATTTGCATCATAAATACACAAAAAAAATTTGAAGATATTTTTAATAAGCCATTATTAAATAAAATAATTTAGTTAAATAAATCTATATTCATAACAAAATATGTGACTATTACATAATTTATAAATAAGGAGTACATAACCCGAATCCATTAAAAATAACAAACTCTTGCCAAATACAAATCAAATCAATTAATTAAAACCCACTTCATCGAAGACATTCATTAGCACGAACTGGAATACAATTCCACTAATTTATTCCAATAAAAAGGAAACCCCCCTACACCCTGTACATAGTATTTTTTGTCAACCCTTCCTTGATTCAATTCGGCTAAATAAACTGAATTATGTGCTACTTAAATAAGTGTCAACCCCCTCCCCCAAGGGCCACTTGCTTCTGAGATTTTGCTGAGATTTCATTTCTAGGCTGAAACGATGTAAGTCATGTTTTTATTTTATTAGGAATGCTATTAAAAATATTTATTATTTTTACTGTATTTATACATACATATATTTATTCTAACTTATTATTTAAGTTTTAAACATATTCCGTAAAATCCTAAAACAACTAGAAAGTATTTCAATCCTTAACATTAAAAACGGCCTGATTGGTACGTATTTTAACTATTTTATTTCAACTAAAACGGACGGAGTTAACCCAAATCTGAAAAAGAAACAAATTCAAAGGTCAGTGAAAGTACAAATTTGCGGCGAGGAAAGTTAATAAAAAGAAAAGGATATAAAAAGACAAAAACGCAACTTAGCCGCTTTGGTACGAAAAGACAAAAGTCTGCCCTCCGTGAAACGAATAGCCCGGGCTTTTCTCACTCTCTTAAACGCTCTTGGTATCGTACTGCGCCAGATAAGATTTGATATTTTGGATTATTTTATTATCAAATAAAAATACAATTTTCTTATACCATGGCTACTTTTTATTGTTGACTCTTTTTGTTTTTGGATAGATATAAAATGAGAATAATTTTGCTCTAAAAAAAATAAGTTTAGTAAAGTTTGAAAACTTTAGTTCATTATTGATATTTAATATTTTAATATAATTATTTAATAAATTAATTTGTTATCCGTGTTTAAACATCGTTATTGCATTAAGTTAGTCGAATTTCTGAAAAGTGGAATGACCTACTTTTTCTTTTTGGAAATATTCTATAACTACAAGCAAGCAAGGGCTGGTGGTGGAACAATGATTTATACTTGTAGGTTTGTTCTAAATACTCATCTGCTTAAACAACATTGAAACTGTAATATAAAAGGTTATAAGAAAATTAATAAACATATTTTTAAAAAATACACAAGTATCAAGACCATGGCATCCGGTTATTTGAGGAGGGCGCTAGAGTGTCGCGGCATTGTTGCACACGTCGTGTCGCTAATATTATAATTGTATATACCTCCATTGAGTTCGATATTTTTCATTGTTAGAATATTTTGTTATATTGTTTGATCGCTAAATTGAGTACGAATACTCTTAAAAATATAATAATTATAGTGTAAACAAATAAAACGTATTTTTTATTAGGATTGGTTTTAAATTTTAAGCTCAATCAATATATTATTTAGCAGCATACATAGCTTTATATAATATCACAGCTTACAAGGTCTTCATGATCAATGAAACTAACATTTCTATTACTTTATACAAATGTGAACTATCAGACTAGTAGTAAAGTAACGCAAATAATTTTAGATCCAGTTCGTATTCATCCTGACGCTGAGTGCTGCCAGCGGAAGCACTTTGAAGATACGTCACGGCCCGTAATTTTAAACGTGCCGACCCATTGTTTGAACATTGAGCCGTAAGTAGCATCCATCCAAGAATATACAAATGATTCTAAATTAAAATAAAAAGTGAAATTTCCAACTCCATTAGAAACAAAAATAAATTGAATTACAACTCGATCGACATTTTCGATTTGGAGGCCTAACTCAATTAGGTAGGAGCGCTGATGGAAAAATAAAATAAATACGCCGAACAAAAAAAAATTAAACAAAAAAGAGTCCAGATATAATTTGAAATATCTCCGTAAATGCAAAGCGCGAGTGCTGTTATTTTATTTAAATGAGGGCGAACTTTTTTCAACCCTTTCTCTCGACGCGCCATCAAAGTGGCCTGATATTCAATTAAAAAAAGAAGAGCGGGTACGCGACTGAAAATTAATCAGAAAAAATGCTTTTAACTAGATCTACATTTTAATGAAATTTATTATTGACGATTATTATTATAAGCGAGCGCGCCTTCGAGATTGCGTCAGTAATTTTACTCGTCGTTTTACATTTAAACGACACTGTACATTGAATTGTAATGGTTATTTATATCTTTGAGAAGTTAAAACAATCGGAACATATACTGACAATAATTTAAATACTATCCATGTAAGTACCTCTTATTTCATTATTCCGATTGAATTAGACATTGAGATATAAAATTAAATCTCGACGATACATGTAAGTGTTTGAAAATTATAATAAAAATATGTTATAAGTAAGTAATAAAGTTGTAATATAAACGCCCAAATATCACTTTAAATGAAACATTCTAAACATAATGACAAAGAATAATTTTAGCATGCATATGAGCTGATGGAAAGTGCTTTTCCGGATTCAGATATACGAATTAATTGTTCATCTCCATAACCACGGACGCTGTTACACCGAATTGTTATGATTAGAGAAATAATTATTAATTATTATAAATAAAATACCATTACTTTAAATACGTTATAATTTCTACACAATATACTCTATAAGATATTATTGTTGTAAAATATCAATATTTAATAATGTTTATGTAATATTATATACATTATGATTTAATTTAGAATTAATAAATATTTTATTATTAAAATATAATAATTCAATTGATAATCACATAATACTATACTGTATAAGACACGCCACAATAATTCGAGAGCTTGTTATTATTCACCGACGGCACGAAATGAGTTCGTTTTTATTCAAACGCCAGAATGATATAATTAAAATTTGAATACAAGATTAACTCCAGAAAAAATCCAATCGAATTTACTTAGTTTCATTTTAAAAAGGATTTAACTTTATCGTTTGTGAATGATAATAAACCGTTCCATTCTTTATGTAATAAATATATTAATAAAGTTATCCTATATATTATATTATACATATTTATCTTTCACCTATTCCACTGATAAATGATCTTTGTGCTACAACAGTCCTCAATTTTAGACCAGACTCGAAAAGCCGAGTTTCTACCTCCGTAATACACTTAAAGCGGGCAAGCTTAAATCATCGTCATCGTTTGTTGAACAAGACTCCCGGTCACATATCAGTCTCCCCCCCACTCTCACCCTCCAATAATTTTCATCCCCCCTCCAGGCATAGATTTCTAGCTTGCTCTTACATAGCCGAGTTGGATTAGGATTTCAACGCACTGACATGTAGGTTTATTGATAGATAAGTTACGATTAAATATAAACTCTATACCAGTAGTGCCTTCATAAAGATATATCTAGTTACTAACCAAATCTTAACCTACCGAGTAGAACTGAACTAGGTAGAGCGTAAGTCTTTAAACTGTGGTACAGATGCTATAAATGTTGTACTACTTGAATTATACGTTAAAAATTTACGTAGTTATTTCAATATAAATTAACGCCTTTATTTGTTACAGTCTAAACAGATGAGTGCTATATAATACGTCATGTCGCAATACATAAACAGTTTATATAACATTTTATTACAGTGTACCTACATAGGTGTGATAATATCGTGCTGATGTGCTGTAAACTATAAGAGATTTAAAGCGACCTCCGGGAGTGCGTGTGCGCAGAGCATAGCCACATATTTATGATAGAAATTAAATTATACACATTATAACTCACATTATATTTATAGGATTGTATCGTCGTAACTATTTAAATTATTTGGTTTATTTTTGAATTACAGATGCATATAAATATGCTATAAAATACTTGTGAAATTGTTTAAATTATTAAACTGGAATATTAATTGCATCAAAGTAAAGATGATGATGATAAACCTGACTTGTTTTATCGATTTTTTATAATATGTTCTAATATAATTTCAACCACGTTTTATTAATTCCATCCATTATAAATTGTTTCCCAACTTATTTTAGGAAAAATCTTTTCAAATTACAAGACATTCAAAATCTTAATAATACATTAAATATACTTTAATATGTAATTATACATTGCTTAAAAGTATTCATGAACAATCCTATATTCAAGTGATTTCTCAGCGCAATTAAACGGCCGATAAGCTAGTAATTACGTATGGTAATGCACTCAATACTTCTCTGTTATGCGCTCCTGGTAGCGAGCCTCGATCGCGTTATAATTATATAATGAAATATAATTAATATAACTTATGTCATTATACGGACCTAGCCCACATTCCTTTAGCCTTGGAGTGCTTACAATTCAGAACTTAAACATTATCAATTTAATAAGGTAATACCATAAAAGTATTTTATAAACACACACACGCACACACATACACAGACACACACAATAAATACAAAATTTACAATGACGTTGCATATTAGTAATGTCAAACAGTTACTTAGTGCTTTTTAAAATAAGATCTAAAACCAAAGGTCTCATAATGTTCTAGTAAAAGTTTATTGCGCAGGCGCAAAATTTATAGCAGATTAAAACAGAATGTACTTTAAAACCGTAATATCTAGATTAAAAGCGTTATCGCATTCTAATGGACGTTTACGTGCCATTCAAAAATATAATACAGTTTATAGAAAATTTATTCGCAACATCATTAAATATGTTAATAGCTAAGTTAATATACGTGTTCCGAGATAATTCTCCGACTGGGTAGATGTTAATTATTTTAAAGAGATAAAACCACTACTTAGCATACGATAACTCAAACCTTTGTTGATACTAAAACAATACCGATGTCAAAATAAAAAATAGAATTTATTAAAAAAAATATACCGTCAATATAATTTGGATTGACACTCGCTTTGAATGTAACTTAACAATTTTCAAATGAACATCCAAAAGATAAACTGTCAAACAAACAATCCCAACAAAAAAACTATAAATATTTATAAAAGTAGTCCCGTAGTGCTCTCGGGGTTCGATTTTCATTGAATATTGTTACCGCAATTGTTCGGAGGAGCGTCCATTAAAAATTAAATGTTATATCATATTAATACACCTCAGAGCAACGATCAGCCGCCGCCAGATATAAATTGAACTTCAAATAACGCCAACATCACTGATGTGTCTGCCACCACGTCTACATACTTCATTATTGGCTATACCATTATATATATTATTGTTTATCTGCCTTAGAATAGTAACAAACCAAACTCGCTTTTTATTGTAGTATTTTTTACAATTCACGATTGCATACTAATTGTCTTATATCGGGAGAATTTTCAGCATTTATATCATATATAAAAAATAATAATAATTTAATCTACTTGGAACATGGTATTATTTGTAAAGAATTTAAATTGCTTTCATTTTTTTTGTAGGCAGTATCAGTTAATAATCTTACAAAAAAACTAAGTATTTAACAACTATGTTATTAATTATCTGTTTCATGTAAATAACTTATTTTTTATTATACTAGATGTAAGAAAGTCAAGTAAATCAATGAGATATGAAATGAAAGTTTTGATGCTTTAATACGTACTTTACACATTTTGAATATAAAAGTACCGGTTATTATTCAGAATCAGTTTCGTTGCGATGGGAACATCCCTATCCCTCGCTGGGCAATGTGTCGAATAAATTAATTACCCGGGGGTCAGTAAGTGACAAACTGACGAACACTGGAAATGCATATATGTTAAAGAATTGATTATTGAAACGGACTAAGTGTTTATTTTCGATACATTTGCATATTTCGCAGACCGCTGCATTTGATCGACTAAATTTTTGTATTGCGTTATTCCGATAATGGCTTTTGATGTACTGATTTTAATTACTTTTGTCGTTTTATTTTAGTTTAAAATACTCTTTTTAAGTGTATATAAACTAGGAATGGTTTATGATTCGATTTATAAAAAAGATTACAAGTCAACAACACAAATAAATAGTCTGAATTAGACAAGCCTAATCTTACTTCAAATATATTTGTATCCTTATACTATAACGTATAATAATTATATTTGTATCAAAGCGACACCCAATCATAAATACATAATCAAAAATAGAAGCCTCTTTTCATCCACACATCAAAACTGTCGAAGCCTATTAAAAGCATCCACTGTAGTCATAAAGGGTAGTGGTCATCGACCGCAAAAAACTATCGTCAGTGAATAGGAAAAAAAAAAACAAAAATGCACACTCAAAAAGAGCGCAGATTGTCGCGGTTTTGAACTCTGTACCTACGTTATTAATTCTTGGGCAGTCGGCCCGCCTGGACCGCATCGACAATCGAAAAATAAAATAACAATTATTCATTTCAATATCATCATGTTTATGTTTTTGTGTAGCTTCATCGACGGTTATTTATTTTGTAGCATTTGGTTTGGTAAAGCTTTTAAATTTCAGGTACATTTATATTTAATGTGCTTTCATATTATGCAATAATATTTATTATTACATTTATATTTTTAACGGATTCAATTTTAATAATAATTTTAAATAAAACTTATGTTTTAAAAAATATAACAAATAAGCCGGATTTATCCTTACAAGAGAGATAAAGATATTACGAAAATGTACCTACCCACCCATTTTACTAAAAGATTTTTTTTTTACCAATATTATTCAAGCTAGAAATCGAACCCGCTATTACTTTATAACCATTCGTTTCACAAGCCCACAGCACTTTTTCGCTATTTTATAAATAATTAAGTTCATAACCAAAAATGTCAACAGCAGTCGGCGTTGCCATTGAACTGAATATAATTGATGCCTACTTACTTCAGCGTCGTAATATGTTTTTAATTCAATATCGTATTAATGTTTTTTGGTTATATTTTTGCGATGAATACATTATTTGTATGATAAAGGATTAAAGCTTAACGTAGCGTTAACTTACAGGTTACGTATTATTTGCTTGTCCATGTCGAGCTCAATGGATACTTTGTTATTGAAGAATGAAGATATGATGTTTAAAGTTTAGATGTTGAAAATTAATAATAAAAAAAAATGTCGCCTTGGCGTTTTAATAACGTTCACGTTCCATTTTAGGAATGAGTCTCCGTCTTCACAAAATCATATAAGTTTTGAAATGTGTTCAATAAAGCAGATAGGTACTGATATTTAAATTCTTATTTTATTGTTCTTATATCTCATATTTATTTAATACATTTATATTGTTTTCCTATTTGTTATCTTTTCGCTTCCGGTAATTTTGCAGGTGAATTTTATCACTATATTTGTATTTTTTTTTAAATCATAATTTCTACTCAAAAGTTATTAAATCATCTTAAAGAAATTTATATCTTTTATTTTACTCAAAGTAAAACATTTTTACAGAAATAGCTTTAAAAAGTACGGATTATATTATATTTAAATCTTTAAAATGAAGTAATACTGTTGCAATTTTTGATTTTGAGCAATTTAATATGTTTTGAGACATTTAGGAATCATATATAACTGAATGTCCGAAGATAAGAACCTACTTAACATAGCTCAAAATGGATACATTGAATCTTGAAGGCACGAATCTGAATAGGTGTTATAGAATCAGCTGACAATCAAGAATCATATATAATAAATCATCCCCTATATCTCCCACAAAGGGGTGGCAGAGCACTGCATGGACCTGGACCTGGACTTTCCTCAAACGAACGTCGTACCTATAGTGTATAAATCGCCATACCGGGGCCAAATCCTGCAGCTGGTTATTCATTTTTACAAAGCCATTATCAGATCTGGAACTAAACCCAGGATCACCTGGTTATAACTACCATTTTTTTTAACCTAAGGATTTAGATATTTGAAATGAGATTTATTAACGTTAATAGTTTTCGTACTATCAAGAAAAGTGTTCTTAGCTGTGATTTAGTAAACCATTCAAAAGCAGAAACTTGTTTCTTGACTGCTCGAAAACTATCAACGTATCGTACTATCAAAACTCGTACAAAGGGTACCTATTACATTTTGTTTGTGTGGTGTTTACTTAGAAACTATTTTAATAGTAATTATATTATCTAAACAGGCTAAAACCATCTCTAATGTGTTGAGTACGATAAATTATTCAAGACACGTAACCTGGTCAGTTTAATGCTTTATATAAACAAACTGTATTTAGAACATTGTGAATTAAAATATCAATTCATTATTATTAGATTAAGTTTATAATAATTATTTGTCATATTACAATAAGATATTTGTCATTTTATATTGGGAGGAGTTCTAGAAAAATTTAAAAATTGAATTCGAAGTTTCTAAAAACCGAGTCTTTAAAAAAAATATCTTCAATATGGAAATGGACAGTGCCGTTATTATAAATAATAATATTTTTTTACTAAGAAAACGTTGCAAGAGATCTGTATTTTATTTCTTAATTGTTGCTATTAGCTTTTATACTTTTAATGTAAAAGCATTCTAATAACAATATAGTGCTTTCTTTCTTGTCATTATTTTACATTGTCGAGATAGAAATGTATTTATTTTTCATTCATTAAGTGTTTTATAATAGTAATGACTGTTTTTTATATACATTTACAGAATATTTATAGATCACCGAATCTAAAACAAATCCTCAGACTCTACAATAACTATAAACGCTTCATAGTCAGTATAGTGCTAAAACCAGACAAAGCTTCATAAATAATAGAATAGACAAAAAAACAATCGTAACTTATTCATACATCGCAAACAAGGTCTGTCTGTCTGTCAAGCAAATCTGTCACTTATTGAGACGAAACAACCGCTTTGGTCGCATTAACATTTTATTAACATTTCCCGTGCGTCATTAGGGTTGAAATTTGAATATCTTTGGATCGGAAATGCACAAATTAAGCGAGTGATCTGTTGCCAGTAACTGTAATGAGCTGAAAGGTACGTAATGACGAGGACAGAACAAAACAACACTTGCTTCGGGGTAACGAACCGCGGGAGAGGTGTGGAGACGGCTTTTTTACTTCTATAATGTGTATTTAATATATTATATACGAATTTAACAAGCTATTATATCTTCAGACTTTTAGTAACAACGTACTATGGAAGTCATTAATTGTATGACTTTGTAACCTAAATATATTTTGATTTATTTCATTATTCATCTACTTTATGATCTGATTGATGAAATTGGTAATTCCGGGAAAATACAATTATAATAATTTAAGGTTTCAATAATAAGGACCGTTAAAGTTTTCTATATATAATTTGTAAGTTCTTGTAGATGGAGCTCAAACCCCTAAGTCAAAAGCCACATCCACGTTCCAGGACTCCTTATTAATAAGAAACGGTAGCTCGCAGACGGACACGCGGCAGTAGCGACATTTGTAATGATACTAATAGTAGCGCGCGGTAGGTGCCCCGCGAAGTAATGCGTTCGCTATGTTGGGATGATGTTATGCAACATTATATAAATAATATATATATATATATATATATATATGTTTTTAGAAGATATATTTTAGTAGTAAGTTTTGTTAACTATTATTAAACGATTGACTCATAAAATAAAAATTTCAAGGTTTGAAGTCGTTTTTAGTAAACTTGTGTAAGATATATCTGAAAATATACTAATGTCGTTTATTTTCTATCTGCTGGTGCATTATGTTTTATGAAATCCAGTCCTTATAAGTAATTAGTGAGATAGCTATTAGAGACGGGAAATCTTTATCGTATCTCCATTTACGGAAAACGTTTACTTTCCTATAAAATGAAATACACTTTAACAATTTAGTGATAACTATTAATTATCTGATTTTTAATTACAACTATGTAAGTTTATTAATTAGTCATATTTATTCAAACAAAATACCTGCTTCATTTTTATTAAAATAATAATAAGCCTTTAGTCATAACTTTATTCTAATCTTCCATTTTTTAAGACATATTTAAAAATATAAATTTGCCGAATTTCAGTCTTAATAAATTATAGAATTCCCTTAAACATACAATGTCCTTTATAATTATTAAAATAAATATAAAAACGTATGGGATGACAAACAAGTGTTATAGTTTTGAGAAGTAAAGTAAAAATTTTATATAAATTTTAATTTATATAGTAATGGTGTGATGTGACTTAAGATGGTCCAGTCAATAAGTCAGAAGCACCTATCTGCGTAATGTCTGGGCAACATTTACATATTTTAATGAGCACCGCAGGCCTATCTGCTGCACGGAGCATAGCCTAGATCATAGCATATAGAATAGTGCTCGTTTTAGTTCTTATTTGTCGATTATCGTGTAGTATTTTAATTGATGGTTCTTTATAGTACGACTCCGTTTTTACAAATATTTTCTTATCATCACTACATGTTACCTGGCCTGTCGTGAACTTTTTAAAACTATTACGGTTTTGAGAAGTTTAATTGTATTTCCATAATATATTCTTTGATTCTTACCAAGAGGTCTATAAAACAATATTGTTTTATCCTTGATTAGTGGCGAGTGAATTTTGTATTAAATAAAATATTAAATTAATATTTCAAATGTCAAAAGACACTCCATGGTACGAGTTAATGTTTTCTTTAGTAAGAGCGTGAATGATTTAGGATGACGTCATCAAAACTTCTTATCGAAACTTGATTAAAGTAATATTACTTTTAGGAGGGATTCGAAAGTAAAATAATTGTAATATTACTATTAACGGTAGGCCAGCGTGGTAGCCTTAAAAATGGCAGCGTCTTCTATGCTGCCGGGTAGTCCCACATAACCACCCGATCATCACCTTCTTGGCCGGGGGTATCCGTAAAGGATTTTTCCAACGGAAAAAAAACAAAAAAAGGCCAGCGTCGCTGAGTGTATTTTGTCATTGTAAAGTTAGTTATTTCTATAATCATAAATTTAAGTTGTCCCTTGTCTAAGCTATTTAATTTGCCAAGTTAATTATATGGTTCTTAACATTTCTATACAATGTTAGCCATTGCTAGATAAGATAGGTCCGTCTCAAAACACAAATAAATGATAACCATTTATCATTAATAATTATACGAATGCACCGACAGAGGGAATAAGTTATAACCACACCAAATTTCATCAAAATCCGTCCAGTATTTTCTAAGTAACGTGCAAAACGACACATAGAACATATTTGTTTAAAACATTTGTTTTGAGATCGGCATCATGTACTTAACATAGCAATTATTTTATTAATAAAATATCGAATGTATGGGCAATAGATATTTTGCCTCCTTACTATTATTTTATGGGTATAGAAAACAATAGAAATATAGTAACTTACTTTACTTCGTAGTTACCTTGTTTGTATATTACTTTCATATTCATCTATCCTGAACATTTGTAATTAGACTATGGAAACTTCGAGAATGTAAAAATGAACTATACGTTCAAGATTTGTATAATTTAATTAGATTTCATATATCTATTATATTAAGTTATACATTTCTTATTTAAAAAAATAATAATATCTTTTCTCTTTTGTTTCCACTAACATAAAACATAAGGTATAACAAGATTTATTTTGATGTGGCTTGTTTACTTTGGTTCTTAAATAGACAGGTATGAAATAAATTTCTCTTAAAAAATTCAGAAAATCGCCACGTATGGTATATGAAATTCATTAACAGAGTCACCTAATAACTTCCCCCGGGTCAAGGGGGTGGGCGGGGGTGTCGGGGGTGTTGACAAACAGGTCCCGTAATGTGTTACTGTTGAATTGCAAAAATCTCATTATGCTCTAACTGTCGTTATAAAAGTAATTAACTACCGAGGACACAGTGAGTAGAGAGCTATTTAATGTTTTTATTCTAAATTAGGTAATTTTCAGTTAATTGTCACATTTATTAAGTGACTGACTGTTGTCTGACATTTTGCAAATGTAATTAAATTTGATATATATGTTACATTCCTCAATTAAGATGTTAATAGTAAGCGTCTATGAGTTCCGTCATCCCTTGCCAAAGTGACCGAAGGGTTCATGGAGACGCTAAACAAACCGATTCGCATATTATTAGGCGTAGAGTCCCTTTCACCCCACACAAGTTTGGTGGCAAGTATTGTCGAACTTTACCCGACTTCGAAATGTAAAGTCAATTAAATATCTGCGTATTAAGATATATACCAAGTAAACAGTTGTAAAGGGTTTAGTAATTTCTTCCTTTATGTTAGAAATGTAGAATTTGAGAGCTAAAAGCAATTCCACGGTTGGCTCAGTGCGCCGGTAATTGTGTTTCAGGTAACGAGTTTTTTGGACGCGCCTTCGCGGTGCGCTGTCACTTTTATTTTCACTACAGATAAAAAATACGTTGTGGGTAGATAAATATTTTATACTATGAAGATTTTATAGTTTGAAAATTCAACATCTTCAGTGGTCAGATCTAAGATTATTTATTCCTCTCTTATTACACACGTGACACATCTCAAATTCAAGTTTGCTTTGCAAACAAATTGAAAAAGCGATCATCTTTCGATCTTTGAATTTTAGTGCAATACAGACAAAATACTATTTTACTTGAGGCCGCTAGACGGCGATAAGTGTCAAAATCACACTGTGAGTAGGCAGCATCTGCATATTTTAGTAAAATCTTATCAAAACTATCAAAACGAGCCGGGCATACCGGCGCATTCGGCTCTATTCGTCTAGGAATCCAGTAGCAGCTACCGAAGTGTCACACAAGTCACTCCACCATGTCTGGAGGTAACATCTACTATAACTAACACAAAAATCCTACTTACTTAATGTACTTATATCATATAATAGCAGAATATAATAACATGTATAATTTGTACATAAACATAAAAACAATATAAAAATAATTTCAATTATTAAAAATATAAAATATGAAAAGGAAGAAATTCAAACTATCAAAATCGTTTTATTTTCACATTATTCCCGCCACTACACGTGCATACTCGTATGTGTGCTTTGTCAATGTAGTGGAGCGATTTGTTATTTATGTTTTGTAAACGCGCCCGCAAGTACAGTTTTCGAATTTATATTATTTATATATCTCAATATTTTGTTATTATTATTACAGCCAAATACAAGGTGTATTTTAATTATTATTTAACGCTTAATATATATATACTCCGTTTCCAGGGAGATTTTTAATTCATCTTATGAATAAAAGACGCGGCAGGGATAATGAATATGGACAAGCAAATACCCAGAACAAAATTACAAACACGAAATTGTATTTTTATTTTTTTAATAAAATAATGCATATAAAACTTAATTTAAACTATCAAACTACTAAATATAGATATCTAATTTAACTCTCATTATTATATATAATCACAATAATTAAGGTACAGGTATTTAAGAAATAATATTTCTAGTATTTATGTTACTTATTGTCTTTATATAATATATAATACATTTCTTAATTTTATTCATTTATATCTAGTTCAACAAGTTCATCTAGTATGTATGTACTTGAGAATTAAACAGTTCTAAATGATTAAGCACACGAAATAATATAACATATTTTATTTGTACAAATACTTAAGTAAAGGACAATTAAATATTATTTTTTCTGCAACACTAACACAAGTAAGTTTAATATATAATAATTGATGTCTTCTGAAAACGGAACGTCCTTAACTTAAAACTTATAATTTGTATTGTTCGAATTCGAACTGCATTAGCAACGCAACAAGTAAAATAAAATTAACAGATAATTATCAACTTAGAATATTAAATATACTGATTAATAAACTCTGATTTTCAATACTAATGGAAACTCAATCATCTGTAATATCTATAATTTCTGTTCGAGATGCGGGATCTTGAGACGTTGAAACTAAAGAAATGACTACATTGAATGAAGGTGAGATTTCTGCAAAAATAAATAACATGAAAAATGGGTACACGGAAAACACATTAAAAAAATGAATATTTAATAATTATTACATGTCATATCGAAAATGAAATATCGTTAACTATATTTAATAACAATAAATAATAATCATTACAGAATACAGATAAGCGATTAGTTCCGTGCTGAGCTGACCGTATATCAATTAGGCATATCATTTTAACTTGAAAATAGCAATTGCATAAATAACAACCTCCATACCTGGCTAGTTAGGGATTCAGAATCGTATTTAAATTAAAATTGGTATTAAAACCGATATATTATTACACAATGAATGTACCTATCATAATCGGTAAATATTATTAAAGTTTGGTGGCACTTAGGTCTCTTTTAGTGGGGTTTTATTTTGTTATGAATATTTTTTAATAATAAATGCCAACGAGGTCGAGTATGTATGGAATAGTGATGTAACGAATATTCACATTCGCGTTCGCTCATTTTTCGCGAATGTTTTGCATATTTGTATACCGTAAAAAAATATCAAATAAAAAAACAATCAGAAAAAAGAAAATTTGAAGATAATAGTAGGTTCATCCATGTTACCATAATAATATATATTTTTAAATATTTTTTAATACAAGAAAAAGTAACTTATACTCGTTGATATAATATAAGTCCTTATTGTTTCATTTGGTATTCTTTATTTATTTTCTCTACTTTGGGCAATGAAGCTTAACATTTAAATTTTCTGTAATATTGGTATTACATTGGTATTACATGTTCGTAGCAAATATTCGCATTCGCATTGGCATCCGCGAATATCCCAAGAATGACATTCGTTACATCACTAGTATAGAGTACATTTAATGAATACTTTAAATTTTTAGTGATTTCTACACTACGGAAAACTTCTTTTTCAAAATGAAAACATAAGATCAGAAGTTACAATAATACTAAAACTGCGGAACAAAGTCATGTACTTACATACTTATCTCACATAACGTATTATCATCCAACAATTAAAACGTATTTTTAAATTATTAATATATAAAATCGTCTCTTCACAAAAGCAAAATATGTATATAAATATTATAAAAGTTTGTTGAATTAACCAAGTAAATAAGTCCATAAACATGAAATGTTAGATAAGTAGGAATACTTAACAATGTAGGATTTCTTCTGACTAATAATTCAACATCTTTCAAATAAGGTCTTTCGTCCGGCGTGGCTGCAACAAAACATATTAATTATATATTTGGTATTCATCTTTCCCTCTGGATTAAAATATTTACTTTAATTTGAGATAATCATTTTATATTTGGCTAAAAATGTGTTATCGTTTAATAATAGAGTATGCAATCATATATACAGAATCTTAGTACGATGTTGTTGTGACGACTATTCATTGCATGGAATGATGGAACACCTTGAATTTGTATGTGCCTTTTAAAAATTTGAAAGTATTTTAAAAGAATAACATTTAAGCACACCTGGCAAAAGCTTTCAAATCCAATCGATACATTGACAGCTTATGATATACAAGCTCTGCAATTATCACCATTGCGCGATGACGTGTTTTGAAACCGAGGTGATGGAATGTTTCTTCACACATTTTTACATCACTGAAGATGGAGACTCGAAGTAGCTAAAACCAAAATTTTATTACAGCGCCATCTGTTATAAAAAGTTATAAGCCAAATGTAATGGTAGTAGCCCTAACTGGTAATAGTTCAGTACAAATCTAACAGATGGCAACTAAATATCACAATTAATAACTACATAATATATATATTATTTTGTTATCAACTGTTAGCAATAATAAAAAATGTCATTTTAACGTAAAAAGGTAAAACAACAGTTATAAACATATGAAAGAAATTCTTACCGTATCTGGAGGTAAATCTAATTCAGATTTTATCAATTTTGTTTGATGTATATAATAAATTCTTATTATCTCTTTTAGAAGCAATGCGAGTTTTTTTTTTTTTTTTGCAAACGCAAACGAGCGTGCAGATCACAGGTGTAAAGTGATCACCACTGCCCACGAACTCTTGCAACGTCCGAGGACTCACAAGAGCGTTGCCGGCCTTGGAGGTGGGTATAAACGCCGTTTTTGAAGGTACCCATTTCGTATCGATCTGGAAACACCGCCGAAGGAAGTCCATTCCACTTCTTTGTGGTACGTGGAAAAATGTTCTTGAAAACCGCACAGTAGAGGATCGCCACGCATCCAGGTGGTAAGAATGGTATTGCAGGCGATGTCGTGCTGTGCAGTGGTGAAATTCGGTGGCGAGCATCAGATCAAAAAGCTCTTCCGAGCACTCCCCGTTGTAAATACGATAGAAAACGCACAAAGAAGCCACGTCTCTACGCAATGCCAAAGAGTCCAGCCGTTCACAGAGCACTGGGTCCCCGACAATCCGAACGGCTCTCCGTTGTACGTGGTCAAAAGGTAGAAGCTGATATTGGGGTGAGCCGGACCAGAGATAAGAGCAGTATTCCATATGTGGTCGGACCTGCGCCTTATAGAGTGCAAGTCTTTGGCCAGGATTGAAATACTGCCTCGTTCTATTAATTACACCCAATTTCATCGAGGCAAGTTTGGCCTTGCTCTCCAGATGACCACGAAACTGACAGTCGCTCGAAATGTCGAGGCCCAGTATACTGATACTTGGCGAGGCATTGAGTACTGTGCTTTCGAAGAGCGGCGATACGACAATTGGGGTTTTCTTAGTGGTAAACGCGCAAACCTGTGTCTTTTGGGGATTAAACTGAATGAGGTTCAGTTCACCCCACTTTGAGACCATCCCCAAGGATGTCTCTACAGAAGACACAAGTTTCTTTCGGCACTCGTCGACGTTTTCCCGAGAGAGAACTGCACGGCCGGAATATACCGCATCCCCAGTGCTGTCATCCGTATAACAATGTAAGTTGGAAATGTCCAACATATCATTGATATGCAAGAGGAACAGGGTTGCGGATAGCACGCAGCCCTGGGGTACACCTGCGTTCACGGGCTTGGGGTCCGAGCAAATACAGTCGAGAACGACCTGTATGCTCCGCCCGGTGAGAAAGCTGTTAATGCACTTGCACAAACTCTCGGGAAGCCCATAGGAAGGAAGCTTCGAAAGAAGCCCCTTGTGCCATACACGATCGAAGGTTTTCGCTATATCCAGACTAACTGCCAGATCCTTTCCCTTGCTTTCAACTACCGCAGCCCAACGATGCGTAAGATATAAAAGAAGATCGGCCATGGCGGAAGCCATATTGCCGGTCATTGATCAACTGGTGATCCTCGAGGTACGCCAGGAGCTGTCGGTTGATGATGTTCTCCATGACTTTGGAGAGTAGAGGGGTGATGGTGATAGGTCTGTAGTTAGCTGGGTCCGAGCTATCCCCTTTTTTAGGGATCGGATGGACAAAGGCGCTCTTCCATGAGACTGGGACTAGGAGTCTTCCATGAGACTGGGACTGGGAGTACGAGTGGGACTTCCGTGTGGGCCAGAGAGTCATTCCCCGTGTGCAATCGCGGTAGGGACGGCTGGCAAAAGTTGCCCAGACCGGCTTTGGATAGCGCCCAGAACTTGCGCGTGCCAGGTGGGTACTTTGCCAGTTGTTCCCCGATTTTGACGACATGCTTGAACTTGGCTTTAGTATTTGACAAGTGACATTTTACTGTTTATTGAGAGTAGAGTTACGGAGTACCAATTAAATGAAATGTAAATTGCTGACAAAAAATCCCAACAAAATTAAATAAATAGTAATAAATTAGTGGTGCTATTACTTGGTCAAGATATGCATATTATAGAAATTACGAATTAGTTATATTTCCTCTCATCATGGTCGATTAGTATTTTTTTTAAAAAGGCTAATTATCGTCATCATGTCATAGCTTTTTTAAGAGTAGAACATAAACATTCAATCATCTTACAATTCTGGAAAATTCAATAAAGGTCAATATCAAAATAGCATTATATAAAGTTTTGCTGAAAATGTCCCATTTTTTTTTTGCCTAAATTTATCATTACATATCTTAATATGATTAATTATGGGTTCTTCCCTAATGACGCACACTTTCACGCTAATTAAAGCGAACTTTTTGAACATTGTGATTTATAAACTAAACACCTCATAATCTGTACAACTCGTATCAGCACAGAGTCACAAGTTACAACGATGAACTTATAGGGAAAACTAGAAACGTCTTGTTAG
The DNA here is from genome assembly GCA_963555665.1 of Dircenna loreta. NCBI lineage: Eukaryota > Metazoa > Arthropoda > Insecta > Lepidoptera > Nymphalidae > Dircenna > Dircenna loreta. Next base: position 14,068,249 of record OY743092.1, read on the forward strand.
TACTAGGTTTTCAAATAGTAGTCTATTTGAAGACCACCAACACTCTTTCTCTAAAATCTAACTATTCTTTCTTTGAGGGTAATCATATAAATTTTAAAATAAAATTTTAAGTGCCACTTTCAATAAAATGATGGAGTTAATAGAGTAAGTATTTATTTCAATGTAAGATTTTAATTACACAATTAAACGTATTCTTAGTACTAGACTTTTTCAGTTGATTTAAGTTTAAGAGTGAAGAGTTGTAATTTTATTGATATGTTATCTCATCCCACTCTACATTCTTTACTATTTGTATATATGCTTACTTATAAATAAATAATTAAAACTTGAATTGTAAGTTCCTTGTTGCTACAATAGCACTATTAATGGAATGATTTTTACCATTGTTTGAAAATATTTTTTCAATATACTGTGTTAGCTAAATCCATATTATATTACATATAGCAACACAGAGCGTTTTCTAAAATTTGTTAGCAAGCATTCTTGAATCTTGACCAAAGACCACAGAGTACTATAAAGATTAATAAATAAATGCACAGTGCAGTGTACGTCTTTGACTGCTGATTTTAAGTGCACAGAGTACTATTTTGAGTGTGACTTTTGACCGACGGGTAGGCCATAACAATGTAGTTAATTGAGTTTTCCTAAAACTTTCTTTCTTTTCTTTAAACTAGAAATCGTTTGTAGCGTGAAAAGAATGTCTTGCTCAGCAGTATTTTGTTCTTCGAGAACACTGAAAAATGGAGTTAAAGACCCTGATTTGTCATTTCATACGTAGGTCTTCTCAACAGTTTTCGTATTTAAGATTTTTCAGTACAAATCGTTACCAAATTTACACGTTTCCGCCTTATTGCCTCTTATATTGAAAGTAATAAAATACCACTACTTTTTACGCGTCTCCTTATTGTTGTGCTCACTATAAATAACTAAATAACTTTTAGTTACAATTTTTTCGTCTTAATTTTAAAGATTTCCTAAATGGCCCGAAATGAGAAATAAGTGGATCAAAGCCGTGAGACGTGAAGACTGGACGCCAACGAAATATTCAAGGATTTGTTCCAAACATTTTGAAAAATCTAACTTTATTATAGGATTATCAATGAAGAAACTCAAAACTGATGCAATACCAACAATATTCGAACAATATCCAGAATACTATCAAGCTATTGTAAGTTAAATATTTAAAAAAAACTACTATTGTAGTAATGGTACTAACACAACAATATATAGTTATATCAAGCAACTCTACCAATAGTCTTAATAATTGCTAGCCATTAAAGCATGACATTTTATTGTAAAATTCAAATATTGGTTAACAAATAAAATACATATTTCTTCTTCAAATGTTTCTAATTATGTTACCTACGATTGGTTGATAATAGCATATATAATTACAAATATCTTTAATTACAAATTAGCAAATATAATTACATGATTAAAATTATAATTATACTTAATTTCATAGGTAGCAAAAAAAAGAAAAGAGCCAGATCTTAGAGAAGCAACTATTCCCAGCTCCAGTGAAACACATTTAATTATCCCTAGGAGAATGAAGAACATGCAGATGAGAAGTATTAATTCAGAAGGTATTCCTTCCATACCATCCCAAGTATTGACATCACTATCCAAAACTCGGATGGTGGCATTGAGACGTCTGAGGGCATTAAAATCTTTTAGAGAAAGAAACCGTAGACTTGTAACAAAAAACATAATATTAAAAAAAATAATTCATGATTTGAAAAGCAAAATCTTGCTGTTTAAAATCAAAACTTTTTGAATTTAGGTACTTATTAAATATTACAGAATACATCAAATGTGGTATAAACTTTAACTTGTTAGTGAATATAATATTTTTTATATATGTTATACATTTGTATATTATGATAAAATGAACAATCTATTAACAGTTTTTTTATTTATAACATGGCACCAATTCTATTGGGCTGAAGACCTGCAAATTTAATACAAAATATATTATTTAAACAAGTTTTACAAATTCCATCACGACACCAATGCTGCATAAACGGCAGGTTAAGTAAAGTCAATAACACAGAGAACTATGAAGTCAGTGCTAACCAGCATTGTCACATTTCATTTCAGGAAAAGCCGGATACGTTCGACGACAAGCGGGACAATAAAAACTATTTTTATTACTCATTATTTATTTGAGTATATTATATTAAGTGTATTATGTGTCCCAGCTTAAAATATATTCTGGGTACAATTTTTTAGAAACTGCTTAGAGTTTTGTACCTTTTCTATGCAGTGGTATCGAGTAATCCTTGAATAGCGGGACTGAACTCGTGGATCGTGGATTGCGAGTTTCGGCTTGACTTTCCTTTCTATTAATAATACTCCCAACCTGCGGAGATGTCCCGTTTTATAATAGTTATTAAGCGTCATTTTCACTAATATAATCATATAAAAATTATACAATTACGAAATTACACATAAAATTACGAAATCAAGATATTTAAACAATATTTGACATCTATGAATTATATATGTCAATTTTATTTATTATTATCTTAGTATTTTATAAGAAAAACACAATTCGTAATAACTTTATTTATATTTATTGTTGTTGTTGCTTGTCTGTGGCATTTTGTATTTATATTTATTGTTGTTGTTGCTTGTCTGTGACGTTTATATTTATATTGTCTTATGTCAAATGCCGGTAATTTGACAAGTGACATGTGTGATTTTGGGTCTAAATAATAAAGAGATGGAGTTTGTTTATGACCTCCGTTTCAGTTTCGTTGCGTGAATCTCTTTTCTCTCTGCTCTCTGATTAATAATCTATATATACAATTAATATATATATAATTTGGAATCCGATTCTTCGTTAACTCAATTACCTAGGCTTGTATAGCGACTTTTGATTGATTATATAGTAAAAACCAACTCTGTGAACCCCTACTCCACGTTAGTCTTACTAGTCAGTCCTACACCTAGAGTGTTGATATAAATCCGGAAGCGTAGAGGGCAGCCCCCACCCGATGTAACACGGTGTTGAAACCCAAACGAGCTGAGCGGTTGAGGCTGATCGCGTTGGGCGAAGTTGAGTAGGCGAGCTTGGGTTTCAGTACAGTATTGCGCTAGGTTGTAGGGGCATCCTTTCCTGAACAGCCTGTGATGTAACAGAAGTTCTCATGATTTAAATTTTAGGTTAGTTTTTTCAAAATTTAAACAGTATATTAAAACTAAAACTTTTCGCATGTTATTAGGGTGTCAGGAGATTTTAAAATCTTAACAAATAGATTAGGTTTTAAATAAGGTTTGTTTTGTGACAAAAAAAATGTGATTTAAACTTATCTCCATTATATATCTTTGCATTTACTATTGTATACCTAATAATAGTAATAACTAATGAGGAAATGATTATTTTGTATTCCTAAATAGAATACTATTTAAAATATTTATAAGCTGTTTATTTTCTATTTTTTTACAGTATAGGGAGGTGGTATTAAATGCTTTTGTAGTAAAAAATATAATTCATTTAGATTTATTAATACTTAGTCTTATAAATATTGTTACACTTAAAAATAAAAAATATTACATTTGAATTTCGAATGTCATTTTTATACCATTGTTCATCGTGTTTTCTCATTTTGGCGCCAATACATGTACAATATTTTGCGATATTAAAATGGAGTGGGGTGATAAAGAGAACCGAATCGCTGTGATTGCATTACACGAAGTAGGTATGGAGCCAAATGCAATTTTTAAAACTCTCCATACACTTGGTATTAGTAAAATGTTTGTGTACCGGGCTATTTATAGGTACAATAAGACTTCCTCTGTTTGCGACAGAAAAAGATCTGGCCGTCCACTTAGTGTTCGTACGGAAAAGGTGGTCAAAGCAGTAAGTGACAGAATTCGAAGAAATCTTGTCCGAAAGCAAAAGATTTTATCTCGGGACGGGAAGATAGCACCTAGCACCATGTCGCGTATTTTAAGAGATGACTGAGGACTTGCAGCTTATAAGGAAAGCACTGGTAATTTCTTAACTGATAATCTAAAGAAGAAGGGTGGTAAAATAGAAACAACTACCTATGCTAGCCTATGTTAGCTATGAAGGAGTGACTGAGCCATATTTTTGTGAAAAAGGTATCAAAACTTCGGCACAAGTATATCAAGATACCAAGATATCTTGAGAAGGTAGTAAAGCCGCCTAAACATCATGTTCAATAATGTATGGTCCTTCCAGCAAAACTCGGCGCCGGGTCATAAAGCTTCCAAGCTGCGTGGAAGCTTTATGACCCGGCGCCGAGTTGTTGGAAGCTAACGTTTCGGACTTCATCAAAGCTTAAGATTGGCCATCGTCTAGTCCCGATCTTAATCCGCTGGATTATGATTTATGGTCAATTTTAGAGAGTACAGCTTGCTCTAAACGCCTTGATAATTTGGAATCTCTAACACAATCTATACAATTGGCAGTGAAGAATTTTCCCATGGAAAGAGTGTGGGCTTCTATTGATAACTGGCCTCAACGTTTAAATAACTGTATTGCAGCTAATGGAGACCACTTCGAATAAGCTTTATATATTTTTAATTGTTTTATATTTATGTACTAAACTAACATATTGTAAAAGTAATAAATGTTATTTGCAGTTAAAAAAAAATATTTTTAAGTGTAACAGTATTTATGGCCAGAGTAAGTATTTACTAGTTATATACATTTAGCAGCAAAAGTTGACAACATTAATTTGTAAATACATAAATTATTTTACTTTAAATAAAATATATGCCAGTTTATTGATTTACACTACACTGGCCACATCTATAATAATTCCTAATGTGCATTTCGTGAAGGATGTAGGCTTCTGCCTATGAATTTCTACTCATGAAGACCAGAACTAAGTAGGAGCGAACCAACTAAAATTTATTTTCTTTAATGTTAATTTTTAAATTTTGTTCTGGTAATAAACTAGATATCTACTAGCTTCTATAGTCAATCTATCTCGCAAATCAGGAGTGGGCATGCTAGGTGTTGGTCAATTACATTCCCTGTCTACACTCTTAAAATTATAATATTATAAATTTAATAGCTCACTACATTAAGAACAGTTTATTAATGTTTCTGTTGTAATTTTTACAATGAACATGTATTTTTGACAAAAATTGTTAAGATATGGTATTGTTCTTTTGAATTTTAATGAAGATTCAAATGTGATACAATACAATGACCGTGCTTTAGTTAATTTTGTTGTATTAAAATTCTAGAATAAAAAAAACAACTATTTCTTAAATATATTTTATAAAAGATACATACATAATGCATTTATTTAAATTAAATATTTTTTCACACAATTACACAAAAATATATACTTACTATATAATATGATAAGAACATACATAAATGTAATCTAAAAGAAAAAAAAAACAGTATTAATATTGTGCACAAAATGACAAAATTATAAAAAAAAGTTACAATTATTATACTGAAATCTTTCAGTAATTTACTTAGTATGAAATAATTGATGTGTGAGTAGACATCAATAAGCTTGTTTATTTCCAAATTGAATAGAATGTGCAATGTACCTATAAAAAAAATATGTTTCTGTAAAAAAAAAACTGTTGAGGCAGTTTCATTTAACAAAATAATTTGCATGTATCTTTAAATAGTAATCTTTTATTGTCTAGTTTATAAAGAAAAATGCCAAACTGTACTGATTAAGACTGATTTTATAAATCCAAATTGAATATTTTCTCATGGATGTTTAATGTACAGTTTATTTCATCTAAACTTTCTTGACAATTTGCACAACATCTTCATCGGCGAGAATATGTTCTATGCCTACTTTTTGCGGTTGATGTTTCACCGATGAACCCCACACTAAGGCACTGTAATAAATCATACAAGGTATATAGCAATCATATTATAAAATATATTGCATTTTACAATATACCAACTTAAAATAATTTTATTGTTATTTTCAACAATTTTATTATCATTAAATCTCTTAATTATATTGATTTAACAAATTTGTTTACTTTGCATGTGATGACTTTGAGGTATACATATAAATACTATTAATGTAACTTACTATTTAAATTCTTTAACAATAGATCTATGCAGCTTATTACAGAAGTCCTCTACACTGGTTCTATCAGCATGTAAGACTACAGGCGCATTGTAATCTGGAAGTTGTCCTTTTGGCTTTGTATATATTCTAATAAGTTTTAGATACTCCCACATTTTCTCCAATAAATCATCAAAGTTCCATTTGTGGTGGGCAGATATCGGCACACAGTGGGGTATCTTATAAATGACATCTAGCTCTTCTATGCTTATTTGATCTGTAATGTGATTTGATAAATGAGAAATCTTGTCATTATAATTTTTTTACTAAACAGCCTTAGATTGAGAAGCTGTTTTCTTATATCATATATCACATGGTTTCACTTACCAATCTTATTCAGCAGATAAATACAAGGTACATATATTCTATTTCCCTCAATAGCATCAATGAGGTCATCACTAGTAGCATCAAAGCGTAAAGTGATATCTGCATTGTGAATTTTGTACTCGGAGAGAATTGTCTTCACAGTTTCCTGGTCCAGCTCAGATTGTGGACACTGTAAATTTAGCAAAGGCATTTATACTCTGAATATATAATGAATTTCTTATCTGTAGTCTAACATTTCAATATCTTTAAAAAACCAATCAATATCCTCGTAAAATCAACTAAAATATGTATACATAATACAAAAAAAATATTTACTGTATTATTCAAATTAATTCCTCCTTTATCTTTTTTCCTAAAGTGTATGTTTGGAGGTTGCTTGTTTAACCGGAGACCAAATCCTTCCAACTCATGTTCTAGAAGTTTCTTATGTTGAAGAGGTTTCAATACATCTAGTACTATAAATATGAGACTGCAAGTACGTGCCACTGCAATCACTTGCCGTCCTCTACCTTTTCCATCTTTAGCTCCTTCAATGATACCAGGCAAGTCAAGCAACTGTAATTGAAAGTTAAATTACACACACACATCACAAATTAAGAACAATCACATACAGAGTATAATAAACATTTATGAAATCTTTTATTTAAGCCGAACATAAATATAAAGAATCTTATGAAATTGTTTATCACCTGAATTTTAGCTCCTTTATATTTAATACAACCTGGTACAGTAGTCAGTGTTGTAAACTCATAAGCCGCCACTTCAGAATATACGCCTGCTAAGTTGGATAACAGTGTTGACTTGCCCACTGATGGAAAACCAACAAAACCTATGCGAGCATCTCCAGTCTTTGCAACATCAAAACCTATAATAATTATTATAGCATAATGATTTTTTGTTTGTTGGTTTCAATATATATATTTTTTTATGGCATAGGGAAAAAAACAAACAGAAGGGTCATCTAAGCAATTGCCATCGCTCATGCACATCTGCAAGTCAGGAGCTACAAGTGCGTTGCCAGTCAAAATATGATTATAAATCTAGTCTTATATTAAATCAACTAAAATATGAAAAGTAATAACAACAATATAAAACAATATATTGCTACATGCTATGTTCAAGAATTTCAACAATTGCTTTTGTTTATTTTCAGTTCACATTTAGTTCAGTATCACAGAAATTTTAAAAACTATTTTGGAAACCAAATAATTTTATTTTATTGAAAGTTTATGTTAGTCTAACCTGTTTAACTTGTTTGTAATTTTGTAATTGATTATAATTTTTAATCAAAATTTAAACCTTAGGCCTCGATGACAATTATGTGTGTAAATGTGTGTAATAGTGAGCTAATAACCAACCAAAAACTTCATAATAATGTCTAACCTTCGCCAGTTGCAGCGCCGCCACCTTTGGGTGTAATTAATTCACGTCTAAGCTTAGCTAAGCGAGCTTTTAGTAATCCTAAATGCAGAGCTGTTGCCTTATTTTTTTGCGTCCGAGCCATCTGTGAAACATTTTAATAGGTTTGCATATTATATACATGTCTAGATGTATCAAAATTAAATTTAAGAAGCCATTAAAATGTAACGCCAGGAATTCCTTAAAATGTCTTGCCAGAATGGCAACTTTCTGTGTAAAAGTTATAACCTATATTACAAACCTCGGACTCGATAGCAGAAATTTTTTCCAATATTGTACTCATGGTGGTGAATTTACAAAGGTCTTACAACTTGTTCAAAACTATAAAATATAAGTAAAAGTTGGGAATTCTTATGGTATAATTTGAGCTTAAAAATAATGAAGAAGCGTGTCAGGATCCAAGAATCTGTCCGCTGTTGGCACTCGGCACAGAGCACTCGCCACTCGGCGCGGAGACAGCAAAATCAGAATGACATTTGATTTGGATAGTGATGTAATCAAATGACGATTAGAATTTTTTAACAACAACCGACAACAACCGCAACCAAAATTGATTTATATTTACAAAATCTAAAAAATATTATTTATTTAAAGAATACTTTGTTACATAGAGTTTTATCAAAATATTTATATCACTTCATAGGATTTAACTACTTAGTTCGTTTTTATACTGATAGATGGCATTTATTTTCATGTTAGAAGAGTAACTACCACTCACTAGATGACTCTACAATCATTAATAATGTGAAACAAACCACGTGGAAATCCTTTTCCCGCAGGTTTGCGCATCGTTCATAAAGTCGGTGAAGAAGAAACTGTGGGAAAGCTGGGAAACTGTTTGAGGGTACGTTCGGCACATGCTTCAGTGACACCTTGTGCGTCCTTGTGGCTGTATGTCTCGCTTCGCGCTGTGTAATTCCCAAGTTTACGTACTCTATATATTCATAAATCGTATTAGATTTGATTGTAACAAGTTTAATAGATTGCGGATCCTTGTTATAAATTATCATATTATTTATATTTGTTTTAAAAATATTTCTGAAAGTGAAATAATAAAAAACTTTATTGCTCGGTATGTTTTTACTTATTTCATATTACTTAAAAATTATGTTTTATAACATTTTCCAATATACTAAAAGATTATTGTATATTTTTATTCATGATATTAAATCTTTGTATTTTTTCAACTTTTCTTATGTCCCGTGATATAAGAAAAGTAAAAAATAGTATCATTTAAAATAATAAATTTTTGACATTCTTTTGTTTCAGGTACTATAAGTTGTATATGTATTGATCTTCGGGTTGTTAAATAAGTATACGTTAAAAATACATTTGAGTAGCACAAATAAGTTTAAATTATGTATATAAGTTGTAGTGGTCCCTGGCCATAAAATAAACGATTTACTAAATAAAAAGTTTGGAGAAAAGTGTTAATATTTCCATAATATGATATTATTTTAAAAATCTAATATTTAGTTTTGAACGATGTCTTCAGAAGTATCTTTAGACGGACATGATAGGCCAAGCTGTCTTCGTAGGTTTAGTGCGGGTTGCATAAGAGCGGCGTGTTCTCAGTTTGGCTTAGTTATTCTAGTGGTAATTTATGTGCTTGTGGGCGCAGTTATTTTTGAATATTTGGAGTCAAGTCCGGAGGTCCAAAAGCGGTCAGCGATACAGCGATCCAGAGAGGAATGCTTGAAAGAACTTTGGGCCATCACAGGTATGTTTCATTTTATAAATTTATTAGGTAAACATATTTTCTTATATTTTAACTAACAAGTTTAGAGACTTAAATATCACACTTTGATTAAATAAACCTTAAATTTTCTAAATAAGATCCCTTAAACATTGTAAAATATATATTAATTCAATTTACTATTATCAGGATACCCAAAGTTGTTTTAGGATGTCCCATAACAATGTAAATGATTACGCGGGAAAGACGGTCGCCTGAATATTTTACGCAGTTGCCCTGTTTCAAAATTGAAATTGAAGCAGGCTAAAGAAATTGTACGTAAAAGTAATGTTTACTTCGTTTAGCTTGAAAGCTTTTTTTATAAAGGAGTAATAGTCTAATGGAATACATAAAATATGGAGTTTATTAAACGAATACTGGTTTTACTTTCATTTGTAGGTTAAAATATGGAATTGGTTATACAAAATTATTTATGTAGAAAAAAAAAACTCATGCAAATGCATTGCAACATATTAAGAAAGTAGAATGTGTTTTCATTTGAATTCTACATGTTTGAAGTTGGTTAATTCAGAATCGACACGCAAAGTTAAACAGCCGCTTTGAAAGTTAAGATTTAACGATTTGGAGAAAATGGGAGTTGATATAATTCTGTAAAGTTATACATGAAAGGGTTAATACCATTTATGTTATGAAAAAATTAATACGATTAATGTATAATATATTGTTTACAGTCCCATATATTATAGTGTTGTATTAGTTAAAAAAATTATAACTGTTATTATACATTAAATTTCGTTATTAAATACATTAGATTTCAATAACTATACTTTAAATTTCATAAATAAATAGACGTGTCTGTAAAGTTAAAGTTTGAATATTACGACAGCGCTATCACGACTCTACCCCGAATAATCGAAATTCATAACGGTATATTTGTTGGAAATTATTTGACATTTGATTTATTTGCAAGCTAGAAAGGATTTATTGTATTTTTATAAATATTTAAAATAAATGGTTGATTGAGTTTTCAATATAAATGTCGGATAACTTCAAAGCGATTATTACTATTAATAAACCAATATTGTTTTATGTATTTCATATATTTTTGTTTAAAAAAAGGTATTTTGGTTTTGTATATATTTTGGGTTTTGGGTATTTAGGTGTTTTTTTATAAATATTATTACATAGTTTTCTTTGAGATAATCATCATAATTTAAAAGCTCCAAATTTATTATAATGCGACTTTTCTGCTATCATCGTACCTATACTATTAAAAAAAACGATAAATATGTTAACCATTTCAATAACCATTCTTTTTTTAAAGTTAAAGATTTTTTTAAAAAGTTTTTTGTATAAAAATCAAACAGACAGAAGCTTGAAGAAGTAATATTCAGATTTTAGTAGTTTTTTTGCTAAAACCTAACCTTTAATAATATTAATGGACTGCCATGTCAGTTCAGGCAACTTTTAATTTTCAATATCTTTAAGCGGATAGATAGTAATTTTGTTAAAGGTTAAGATTATTAGATATTATTACATCAAAACATTTTTAATACCATTTTTAAAGAATCGTCTCCACTGATAGCTTATTCGTTAACAAATATCGAATATACGAGTATGCAATGCTGAATATATATTATGTGACAAGAATAACTCGTATATTTAGGTGTATAAAAAAAAATGAAGAATGAAAAAAAATTGTCCCCTACTCCTTAGTCATTAATAAAAACATCTAAGTGGTAAACTTTTATTTTTTAATGTTGAAAAAAAAATAATTGAAAACTACAATTACAAACATAAGATTTAATTTCTAGATTAGTTTATTTTAAAATAAATATAGAATGAAAAAGAAACCGAAACCGTCCGGTACGGTACGGTTACGATACGGTACGGGAAACACGGGACGGATTCCCAAAGGTCGCGGGTTCGAATCTCTGCCCGTATCAGTATATTTTTCCTTCTATATTTATTAAAATTTTAAATAAGCTTCACATGGCTATACAATTTTTCAAACAGTTTATTTTTACTATTAATTACTATAATATTCGACATACCTTTCGAAAGGGCTAAAATGAATTTATTGAATTCCATTTTGAAATCGATAACTTTTGTTTCAAAGTAATTAATGACCAGCAGATGTCGCTGACCACGCTCTCATTGTTGAACCTTGGTATTCATTAGAAAACACTTCGTTCATCCAATATTGACCTTTTGTGTTCAAATATAATTATAATAATTTCATCTTAAAATAATAATAAAGTCATTTTCAGACATCTTAGTTACATACATTATTTTGGTTATTTTACAATTCTTACAAGTTGAAATTCACAAATTAGTCGACAGTTCTATCCGAGGTAACTCCACCTCCATGGTAAAGGTTTCTCTTGATGAAAATACTAACTTCTTTATTTTTCATGACATCTTTTTAGCTCAAAAAGCATTTCCTAAAATTTCCTATTCTTATGTCGATATATTTTATAGTATAGGTGTGTTCGCCTAAATGTATTCCTTTACTTATTAGGTCGATTGCTTAGTATAATTGGGATGGTCGCGTTTGTTAAGACTTTGGTTTTGGCTACATTCATTGTTAGACTGACCTTGCGGCTTTCCTTTTCTACATGTATGAGCATATTTTAGAGATCGATTATTTACACGGCAAATCGTATATGGTTTAATTGTTCTTTATTGATGTTTGAGTTTCCAGATACATTTCATTACATCAATAGTCGGGAAAATACCATTGACGCGATTACAGCTGGATGATGTGTATATAAGGATCTTGAACGTATTTTTTATTTTATATAACAGATTCGAGAGTGTTGGTTATACATAGTTTTCGGTACCCTTAAGATTTTTTTATAAGCAACCATATAAATACGCTTATTATAAGTGACTTTTATCTTAATAATAAATGTTTTGCATCTTAAAATCAAGGTTAAACAATATATATAACATATTTTGTTAATGCAATACATACGAGTTACTGTGATATATTTCAAATTTATCGTTTGTTTGGTCTCATCTGTGTTATGGGATACTCCAATAGGGGCCGCCAAGTGATCCATTATTAGATACTATTATATTTATTTTTGTCGTCGTATAACACACGTACTTATATAAATGAAAATATCCAACAGTAACCATCGTCCCGATAAAGACGATTATATATAGAATGCTAAATTCCTCGGTAGCAATCCGGTAGCTCAATTGGTACGGACGGAAGAAGTGGGTTCGAATCCCTATCGATTTATTTTTTATTCTACTTTTATTTAAATAATTCAGTTCAATTCTGTTTAAGACGGACTCTTATATTATTTGAAAGTATAAAAAAAAGTTCCATTTCCAAAAAGGAAGTAAAATAAATAACATTGTATCTTTCATTAAAATGACATTAACATAATGTAGTAAAAAAAAAGAAAATCGAATTGAGATATATTATTTTAAAGTTAAACTGATTATAATAAATTAACATTTAACAGAACCTTTAATATGAAGTAACATTATTTTATGTTCATTTAAAGACATTGTGATTTATAAACATTTGTGATTTCCATTTTATCCGGAGTACGATCGTATGATTAAAAATAAAAAAGAATACATATAAAAGTGTAGATGACTGTTATTGTGACAATGAAACCAGAAAGTTACCTCCAGCCCGTCCGTGTATAATGAGACGAACGTCATGCATCCTAACTCCTAACGATGCGGGCTCATTAAAACTGTATAATCGTTGCGGAATGGGGCGAGGCTCCTCAGTCTTTCACTAAGGTAACGTTTTTAAGAATTATTATACTATAATTTATATATAAAGTCCATTGTTTTAAAGATATAGTCATAGTTTGCTTCTAAATTTTATCTGATGACTGGTTATTTTACGTTTCACGCTCTGCGATGACTCAAAATTTTACGTTTTCCGTCAAGACAATAATTTTATATTTTGAAAATGTGTTTTGTTTGTTTTTATTCTCTATAATCAATAAAGTTTTATTTAAAATGATATTGATATGCAGATTAGATTATTCTTTTGGTTTAGGGAGGTTTTTATTTTTATCGGAATCATAAAGGCATGTATTATATTTGATCGCAATTAAAGGTATAAGTATATATAAATGAAGTGTAAGTTTGTTAATCTATATATATTATATAATATAAAGCCTAAACAAAACAAACAATAGACAATAATATAAAGTGACTTGTTAAATATCTGTTGAATCGTCGAAGCATTAGAGAGATTTGTTTGCAGCGATAGGCGCTATCTGTTCTCCCATTTGCTTTGTTTGTGTTTGGGAAATAAATTGACTGTAAGGTGATATTTTCAAAGTAACCATTTAATGATATTCGTCTTTTATTTTTATCTTTGTTAATAATGTATAATACGAAGTGGAAATATTTGTTTGATTGTGTGCAAACGACAAATGAACTGAAAATATTAATAACCATGATTAAGTAACTTCTTATAGTGGAATAAAGTTATCAAACTGAAATCTCTTCACTTGTGAATCATGTCGGTGAAACTAACGTTTCGTAGCCCCGTTATTGTGCGCTGTACTTACTTAATTGAAATAAATGAGTGTTATAAAGCAAATGCACAAAATTAGAACCCAACATGCGGCGCTGTCGCCAATATAGTAATAAGCATAAAATATCTGAGGGCGGGTATAGTCAAGTTAGAGTTACTAGAACAAGTTACTCTGTAATCAAATAAAACGTAAACCATTTAATACACCTAAAAATATACCTACCAAAATACCTAACACGCCCCAACACCATAGTGTACTGTGGCTTATATATAGAAGTATGTCTGTAACAGCAAAGTAATGGAAACAATTCGTCTCGGAATCCTAATTAAATATTAAACGCTGTCCGTCAACACGATCCCTCGCCCTTCCGTTACTTACAGAGTTACATGAAATGTTTTCCAAACTGAGGGCCTGCTAATGGGGTTTTAAGTTTTTAAATGTCTTCATTCTGTTGGCTCATTTTAAATGGATAAATTACCAATCTTTGTATTTTATATTTAACTTATTATTTACAAAAATATAAAGGTTATTCGTAATTGAGAGAAAAAGACAAGAAAAACATAAAATTGTTAAAACTGGGCTGAGTATTGAGGATTTTTTGTTCAATGCGCCCAAATCTCTAGCTAAGGCCATATGTTATTTTATGTAACTAATAAATTACTATTAGTTAGTGAAACAGTGTTTTGCAACATGGATGATACTATATTTTGCCTACGTTTTGTTTGAAAGCATCCAATCAGAGTTGATTAAAACTGTCGAGTTGTCTAGAAGTGAGTAGAAAGCAATTTAATTCTCTCGATCGAAAAATCACGCCACTGTTATGACTGAAGAGAACAGCAGGCTCACTGTTATTTCCAACTATCCAGGCAATCTAACATAGGATTAAACTTCACTTACCTGTGGTGAATCGGAAAATCCATCTAATTAAAACTTTTCTTTTAATAAATATGTGTATATGATGAAATAGACTTTTTCTAAATAAATAAATACAATTATTTTTTTTATTATAAAGTACAAACTATTTCGGCTCAGTTTCACAAAATAAAAAAAAAACCTTAATGACATATTCTTTTATTGTATAATTAACATTCATTTATTAATAAACCTTCAGGAAGTAAAGGTTTGTAAGTAAATGAATAATTTTAGTTTTGTAGTGTCAATTACGGATCTTTTAGGTTTATTTTCAATTCCTTATAATTCTGTATTTACTTTTAGATGTTACGTCGATACTGCAATTAAATTGGGTCATCTGAAATTAGATCTTAAGCCTCTCTGGAATCACGGATCTGTTCCAGTTGCAATTGGATACTAAAAATGATACGAAAGAGTTAGCAGACTATAGATATTTGAGTATTTACTTATTTATTGTCCACAGAGATTTTTTTTAGTTTTGTTGTGGATTTTTTTACACATATTGATAAATATACAATGTCACTGGTGTGTTTCTAACATCATAAAATAAAAAAAAAAACAATCAGATTTATTTTTTCTGCTGATAGAACTTCAAACTCATTTTTATGTTTAAGGTAGAGGTTTTACTTTTTTACTTTTTAGATGTGTATCTAGTCGTTTGTAGGTCCTTTTTAAAAATTATAACCAATATAAAAATTTTAATAATATATGTTTTAAGCAAAATTTATTAAATTATTTTAGTATTTGTGTAATACTAATTAAAATATAAATACTTATACTAATGTTTTAATATTATAAATAAATTTAGCACACGTAGCGACCACAAGTTACAGAAAAACTTTTTTTTTTGCAGAGTAAGTAATAATACAAACAAACGAACTATTAAGTAATAGATACATTTTCTGACTACTTTTATCATTATTATGTCAAATGGTTGTGGAACCGTTGACTTCTTAATTACTCATAATTAAAAACTTTTAAGCTTGTAAGGTGAATTTGTTCCGCTTTTCTTTTATGTAGTAAAATGTTCCTTAATTATGTAGGCGTTTAAGAGCGTTGTACAAAATATAAAGATGATGTTTTTTAAATGACTTTTGAAAACATTTCAATGTATACATTTTTTTGCTATAATGTATTTTTATAATTTTGTAAAGTTTTTGGTAACGTAGTTACCTAAAAAAAAACAAATGAAAAAGCCTTACATTATTATAGCTATACCTAACAATGAAGTTTTTTTTAAAATAGCAATGTTTTGTCGGTACTTTAAATAATGTTGAAAATTTTTTAATTAAAAAAAAACTGATTTTCTTTTTGCGTTACAAAAAAAATGTAGATACTATATATGTAGCTATCTAGAACCGCGTTAAAATTACGCTAAAGAAAGCTTGATTGATTTTCATTTTAATTTTGCACCAAACGTCTAAATACAAAAATATTTTTCTTAAATGATAGTACTCGCAGAAGCACTCTGACTCCCTATTCAAACATTAAGCCCCTTTATGGTTAATTTTTATAAAGAAATATGTTGTGTTTTCTTTTTGAAATTCCATGATTAATCAATAGGTGCTCGCTTTTATATATTATTATATAAATAGAATTTATAACATGAAGACAAAATTAAAAAAAAATAATTAAAACTCAATAATTGTTACAATTTTTGGTTTATCTTTGGTTGGTTGGTTTGTTTGTTTGGTATAATTAGTGATAGTAAGCGAGCTTTCAAGGGACTAGAATGTTACTCTCGACTAAAGAGGTTTCACACAAAAATAGTTTGTCACTTAAAAATGTTTGGGAGTAGTTTCTTTCATTGATAGAGGTTAATACCATTCTAGAATCATGATGATGTAAGAAATAAGAAATATTTGCTTTTTTTTTGAGTGTCCTTTTACAATTTAGAGTATTGATCGCCTTCGAATTTGTTTACAATATTTAGTCTATTACTGAACGAAATCCCTTTAAAGTTTCCATTGTTATCAACTAATAAATTTTAAGATAATCGGGTAGAAACAGTAGAACGCTGAAGATTACTAATAATTCAATTAAAAATAATGACGCTTTTGCTTTCTTTGCTTAAAAAGAAGGATATGGGTTGTTTTTAAGTACCTAGAGTTGCAAAATTTATGATGTGCTTTGAAATATTATTGAAAATGGTCTCGCTTACAGTTTCGATGTGAAAATAAAATCTCAAAGAGGATGTTACATTATAATAATAATTAATATTTAATTGTAAATGAATTAACCAATCATCCTAATTTAAACTATCCAAAATTACGTGGAAACACGTTTGGACTTCGCTTAACAACATAGATAGGTAAAGGTAAATATAATATTCAATAAGCTTATAGAGAAACCTAGAGAAAATTGAAATTTATTCGTGAATATCATATAAAAACCGGACAAAACCTAGCGAACTATTTTCCTAATCAAGTAATTGTGTAATAACGGCTGAGAGAAATACCGATTACATAAAGATCGATATTGATTTTCTCATGGCGAAATTGAAAAAAGACTAACTAAGCATGTTATGACGTTGTGATTTAAAGGCTTGTCAAAGTATAAATCGCAGTTGTCTGCAGGATAAGTCCATTGATTACAGGAGATCATTAAATCCCTCGAAATACCACCACATAAACTACTGTCTATCGCGATTGCCACTTTTTTTTTAGAAGGCCATAATTTTATTTATAAAATAGAAAAGAATAAAATAAAAAAAGTCCCCTGCCGGCATCTGCTATTAAGATCTGCTATAAGAAATTATCTATGAAATTAAAATAAGAACGTTATTTTCGTAACACCTATTACTATTAGATACCGACCGAGTTACCATCGTTAAACTTATTCTAATTACCCATGCCCGTTAGTGAGCGTAGAGCAGTCATTTCATTATCCAATTTAAGAAAGGCTAGGTCATCTAGCATTCTAATGTCATATTGTGAAAAGGCTATTATTGAGATAGCGCTCCTCTCTGATTGGTGGAGACTCTTACTCGCTATTTTTCGGCTCATAGTGTATCGATTGAATGGGATAATGAAGTGGGTCCCATTATTTTTGTTTTAAGATTTGACTGGTTAAGACATACGCCAAAAAGTGTTATTATGTTATAAAAAAACTTATAGTTATTTGTAATCCCTAGGTTCATCTACGAAATTCGAATTTCAGTGGCAGGTGGCAAAAGTTTCTCTAAGCTGTATAGAGTATTGTCACGAACTCCGCCCATTAATCAGCGCTAGAACTAATGTTGTGAATAAAACAATATTACTTTTGTACGTGGTAGGTTTTTTCGCAGCTGAATTTGAAACAGATGAGGTTAATATTTTATACAAATGTATTTCCTAGAACAGTACTGGTCCTTATAGTATTAGGGTAGTGTTTAATACAATAACACAATTGTCTCCTTATTACCTCCAATGGTATTTAATTACATCTTATCCATACATATTTAATATCTATTGAATATTCAATTGTGTCTGGAATTAAAAATGCAAAAGATTTTTTTTTAATACAGTTTATTTAAAGCTCTGTGAAAAAAAGGTAGCGATTATATAAGAGATAATGAATAGCTGAGATTTTTGAGTTTATTCAGAGATTTCGCTGCATTGTATTAACTTTCACAACGTTCTACCGATAACTATGAAAATTGCGTATATATATGAATAGTGGTTATTCATTAGTATCGGAATAATCACACGGTATTTTAATTACTTATCGGAAAAATTGCATACATTTTTAGGCAATAGTCACGGTACTGCCATAGGTTCGGACGAAGACTGTTCTTTCGGAAGCAGGTACTTCATTAGATGTAACGCTTTTGAAGGGATAAGATATTTTTTCAAAAGTAGCACGTTGTTCGGGATTAGCTAAAGAAACCTGTTGAAGTAACCACGACAAGAAGCCTTCAGAAGCAGTACTTTCTACGAGATCAGTTGTTTCCTTAGATGTAGTTTTAATTGCAGAATAAGCTGTTTCTTCAGAGGGAGTGGTTTGTCCTGAGGGAATAATTTGTGCGGACTCAGTGCTTTGTCCTGAGGTAAATTTTTGTGCAGAATACGTAGTTTGTTCTGATGTAGCGTTCACTGTGGAGAAGAGATTTGTCCAGAGGTAGTATTTTGTTCGTAATTGGTAGATTGTTCTGGGTTAGCATTCACTGCGGACTCAGTGGTTTTTTTAGAAGTAGCACTATCTTCGGAAGCAGTGGTTTCTCCAGAGGTATTATTTTGTGCAGACTGAGTGGGTTGTCCTGCGGTGGCGTTTTGTGCAGAATCAGTATTTTGTTCTGACGTAGCATTCACTGCGGACTCGGTGGTTTTTTCAGAAGTAGCACTATCTTCGGAAGCAGTGGTTTCTCCAGAGGTATTATTTTGTGCAGACTGAGTGGGTTGTCCTGCGGTGGCGTTTTGTGCAGAATCAGTATTTTGTTCTGACGTAGCATTCACTGCGGACTCGGTGGTTTTTTCAGAAGTAGCACTATCTTCGGAAGCAGTGGTTTCTCCAGAGGTATTATTTTGTGCAGACTCAGTGGTTTGTCCTGTGGAGGCGTTTTGTGCAAAATCAGTGTTTTGTTCTGAAGTAGCATTCACTGCGGACTCAGTGGTTTCTTCAGAAGTTGCACTAACTTCGGAAGCAGTGTTTTCTCCAGAGGTAACATTTTGTGCAGATTCAGTGGGTTGTCCTGCGGTGGCGTTTTGTGCAGAATCAGTATTTTGTTCTGACGTAGCATTCACTGCGGACTCAGTGGTTTTTTCAGAAGTAGCAATATCTTCGGAAGCAGTGGTTTCTCCAGAGGTAACATTTTGTGCAGATTCAGTGGGTTGTCCTGCGGTGGCGTTTTGTGCAGAAACAGTATTTTGTTCTGACGTAGCATTCACTGCGGACTCCGTGGTTTTTTCAGAAGTAGCACTATCTTCGGAAGCAGTGGTTTCTCTGGAGGAAGCATTTTGTGCGAAATCAGTGGTTTGTGCAGAGTTAGCATTTTGTTCGGAATCGGTAGTTTGTTCTGAGTTAGCATTCACTGTTGAGTCAGTGGTTTTTTCAGAAGTAGCACTATCTTCGGAAGCAGTGGTTTCTCCAGAGGTAACATTTTGTGCAGATTCAGTGGGTTGTCCTGCGGTGGCGTTTTGTGCAGAATCAGTATTTTGTTCTGACGTAGCATTCACTGCGGACTCAGTGGTTTTTTCAGAAGTAGCACTATCTTCGGAAGCAGTGGTTTCTCCAGAGGTAACATTTTGTGCAGATTCAGTGGGTTGTCCTGCGGTGGCGTTTTGTGCAGAATCAGTATTTTGTTCTGACGTAGCATTCACTGCGGATTCAGTGGTTTTTTCAGAAGTAGCACTATCTTCGGAAGCAGTGGTTTCTCTGGAGGAAGCATTTTGTGCGAATTCAGTGGTTTGTGCAGAGTTAGCATTTTGTTCGGAATCGGTGGTTTGTTCTGAGTAAGCATTCACTGCGGAATCAGTGGTTTTTTCAGAAGTAGCACTATCTCCGGAAGCAGTGGTTTCTCCAGAGGTAACATTTTGTGCAGATTCAGTGGGTTGTCCTGCGGTGGCGTTTTGTGCAGAATCAGTATTTTGTTCTGACGTAGCATTCACTGCGGACTCCGTGGTTTTTTCAGAAGTAGCGGTTTTTTCAGAAGTAGCACTATCTTCGGAAGGACTGGTTTCTCCAGAGGTAACATTTTGTGCAGACTCAGTGGTTGGTCCTGTGGTGGCGTTTTGTGCAGAATCAGTATTTTGTTCTGAAGTAGCATTCACTGCGGACTCAGTGTTTTTTTCAGAAGTAGCACTATCTTCGGAAGCAGTGTTTTCTCCAGAGGTAACATTTTGTGCAGATTCAGTGGGTTGTCCTGCGGTGGCGTTTTGTGCAGAATCAGTATTTTGTTCTGACGTAGCATTCACTGCGGACTCAGTGGTTTTTTCAGAAGTAGCACTATCTTCGGAAGCAGTGGTTTCTCTGGAGGAAGCATTTTGTGCGAATTCAGTGGTTTGTGCAGAGTTAGCATTTTGTTCGGAATCGGTGGTTTGTTCTGAGTAAGTATTCACTGTGGAATTAGTGGTTTTTTCAGAAGTAGCACTATCTTCGGAAGCAGTGGTTTCTCCAGAGGTAACATTTTGTGCAGATTCAGTGGGTTGTCCTGCGGTGGCTTTTTGTGCAGAATCAGTATTTTGTTCTGACGTAGCATTCACTGCGGACTCCGTGGTTATTTCAGAAGTAGCACTATCTTCGGAAGCAGTGGTTTTTCTGGAGGAAGCATTTTGTGCGAAATCAGTGGTTTGTGCAGAGTTACCATTTTGTTCGGAATCGGTAGTTTGTTCTGAGTTAGCATTCACTGCGGAGTCAGTGGTTTTTTCAGAAGTAGCACTATCTTCGAAAGCAGTGGTTTCTCCAGAGGTAACATTTTGTGCAGGCTCAGTGGTTTGTCCTGTGGTGGCGTTTTGTGCAGAATCAGTATTTTGTTCTGACGTTACATTCACTGCGAACTCAGTGGTTGGCTTAGAAGTAACATTATCTTCCATAGTATTGGTTTGTTTTGAGGAAACATATGCTCCGGAATCCGTTTTTTGTTCCAATGAAGTATTTACTGCGGAATCAGTTGTTTCTGCAGAAGAAGCACTATCTTTGGAAGCAGTGATTTCTCTGGAGGAAACATTTGGTTCGGAATCAGTGGATTGTGCAGAGTTAGCAATATGTTCGGAATCAGTAGTTTGTTCTGATGTAGCGTTCACTGCCGCATAAGGGGTTTGTCTAAAGGTAGCATTTTGTTCGAAATCGGTAGTTTGTTCTGAGTTACAAGTCACTGAGGAGTCTGTGGTGTCTTCAGAGGTAGTACTATATTCAGAAGCAGTGGTTTCTGCGGAGGTAGCATTTTGTGCGGACTTATTTGGCGTTGAATCTGTAGTTTGTACAGATGAATTATTCACTGCGGAATCAGTTGTTTGTCCTTCAGTAGCAGTTACTGTGGAATAAGTTGTTCCTTCAGAAGAAGCACTTTTTTCAGAAGCATTTGTTCGTACTGAGGTAGCAATTGCGGTGGAATCAATGGTTTCTTCAGATGTAGTTTCTTTGGCGGAATCAGTTGTTTTTTCAAAAGTAGCAGTTATTTCTGTAGCAATCGTTTTTTCAGATGTTGCACTTTTTTCTGGAGAGGAAGTTACACTGAAAGTTGAAATTATTTGTTTTTTTGTAATGTTTTCTTGATATGTAGTTTCTTTAGATGACGATACTGCTGCTGGTTTATTTGTTGATTGTTGGTTTTCTATAGGCCGTACTGCCATAGGACTTGGATTTAAACAGCCAAGAGGTTGCTTTTTCTTAAATATTGAACAAATATGTCTTAAGATATTTTGTGGATCCATATCTACTAATTTTTTTTTAGCATGTATAATAATTGTTGGTGTTGAAGTGGGTCTATATTTTTTAAATTCATGATTAGCTGTTCTCACAAATTTATTAGCACTGAGTCTAATGCACTTATTAAGTTCCTTTGTTTTAATTAATGCGAGTTCCTGGCATTTTCCCATTGGATTTCCCTGAGCTTCGCACTGAAGATATGTTGCTTGTAAGTAAAGATTGTTTTTTATTTGAGACAAAGCGCATTTTCTAGGACCAGAGGTTCTTCCACTGTCTATGAAGTGGTATTCTAATTTTATTTCAGAACCAATATTATCAATAACCCAGGGAAATGTATTCTTAAAAAAATATACATCTGAGTCGCTTACAAAGTTTGATAATATAGTAACTAATTTATGACAACTGACAAATGATGATGTTGTCAATAGTAAAATTACAATTATTCCAAACGCCATCTTGACGAAGAATGCGGTAAACTGTAATTCATTCTATATTCATTAGGTTAATCTTAATTGTGCTACTTTTACTACTAGCATATTAGTGTTTAAGTGTCGCTTCATTGTACAGTTTTTCAGGTAATTTATTTTTATGAACAATAAAATTAAGTTAACAAAAAAGTTTTTTCAATGCCTCTGTGTTTGTTTGTTTCATTTAATTATTAACTTTTTTTTTAAATGTAAGTTAATGTAACCAAAATGAAAATAATGATTATACCTACCTATTTAGATATTTACAAAACGTTCAATTCTATAACAAACTGCCAACATTTATTTTGCACATTTTGCCTAACAAATGAAAATCTGTCATCTGACCAGAACAAAAAATAATTTGTTGTGTCTCATTATACAACAACATTATATGCTAAAACAAAATGTACCAAATTTTGTTTTATTATATTATGTTGCTTTCCTTCTTTTTTAAATACAACAGAACATAAGAAGTTGTCTTTAGCTCTGATAAAGATTTGAATAGAATAACTGCCTTAATTCATATATTTTTTACAGGCATAACAAAGTTTCTAATAACTCGTTTTTATGACTCTTACACAATTGATTGATAAGATTGTTGGTTTAATGTATAAAACTATTCTAAGAAACTAACATAGTTTGTACATTATTCGGCTTATGACAGCACCGTGTTGCGGACCTCAAATTGTAACTCAATCTGTCTTAAGACGTTAAAGGTAATTTTAAATACCCCAAAATACTACAAGATTGCTCAGCGCTCATCAATATTACCTAAATTAAAACAATATTAAATATTGAAGTTGAGAAATGTCTTACTCTTTACGGTATGACTAAAAGCCGGTTAGAAAACTATATGACATAATTGCATTACATTAAAAAAAATAAACGATTAAAACTAACTAGTTTTGATGTATTGAAAGATAAAATAAATTATTATCTATAAAGAAAATTTAGTTTTGTGAGTTTAATGTTAAGCTTATTTACATTTTATTTTAATGCTACGTTAATCTTATTTACATTTTTCAAACTTAATCTATACTACAAAGTTAGAAGCATTCAAGCAACAAACACTGATCGTCATCGGAGATGCTGTGTCATAAACAATACATTGCTTAATATAAAACTAAGAAAATGACAAATGACCCAAAATCAATCAATCAATTAAATAAATTGTCAATTTATATGTTGACTATGGTTTTAATTAAGAGATGACTTTTTCCATTTGTATGGTAAATGATAAGTATAATTAGAGGTTAATAAAATAATTCATAAGGTTTACTGACGCTCAATGAGAGAACGGCCGCTCTCGAAACGATATATATTAGAAAAATAAATCTCGAGACTAAAACACGTTTGAAATTACAATTATTTTCCCTTTTCGCAATGCAAGAAATAAACATATTCAGTACAAACAATTTGATCGCTATTAATTAAATAACAATATAATTTGCATTACAATAATATTTTACTTATCTTAATTTAACGTATTGTTATTATAGAACAGATTTAATAATATTTCTGTCTTTATGTTACATATCAATAGCTTCGTCCAACGGCTTTAATCGGAACAGACCAGGCTTAATCTCTTAAAAAACTCTAGGGGATGTAAAATTCCGTTATTTGAAAGTACTCAAAAACAGATATTTTGAGCCATATAACTCGAATAATAAATTGCTGGTTTTCGTATAACAGCTATTCGTTCTTTTATATTGTAATTGTTCATTCATTCAAAATATCTTTATTCAAGCAGGCATTTACATGCACTTTTGAATTGTCAAATATTACATTATAAAAATTATAGTATATTATGTTGCTTATTACATTATATTTCTCATTTTGTGATTGAGTTTGGTGGTTATTTTGCGGGGTATTCAGCTCCCTGAAATTGCGTTAATGTGTGTGATAGTGAATTGTGCGGATCTTTCGTAGACTTTGTATTCTCATTAGTTAAATTAACTAGTTGACGATTAAACGTTATCATGATCTTGCAGAAGTACCATGCTGGTGGAGAGTTCGTAAATTTCGTTCGACATATTGTTCCACCTCCTTGTAACATTTACAATCAAGAAATTATAGAAAGTGGCTCAGCGTTCCTTTATCTCATTTAGTGTATACTGTGTTGTCTATGGGGTTGTGGTTAATAGACTTATATATTTGTGTTGCGAAATACGTGTGTACTGTTGAGACTGTATTTGTTCGTCCCCATTATGAGTTCTACAACAATTAATTGTGGCTTACTTTTAAATCTAGGCAGATCTGGAAAAGCTTTCAATGTTGCCAATGATATAAATTTGTTGTTAATTTCATAATTAACAACAGCTATACATTTTTATAAATATTTCCAAAACATCTTTTTTTTTTGTAAAAAACGTGCTTAAATAAAATCATCGTCTCAAAAAAAAGTCGTCTGAATAAAAATACCTTTTTTTTTTAAATATTGGATTTTATTAATGTATTTTTTATGCACGTTAAGTTTGTTATTTCTGTCTTGACTGTCCTGTCTTTTTGAGGGCAATGCGTCATTGGTTATATCGATATTGAGACAAAGGGTTTGATTTGCAGCAGTAAGTAGCTAAGAAGCGTTGTCCACTACGTCTTCGAATAAGCTATGAGTGTGAAGTATGGGTGTTGTGAGATGTCTCCTCCAGCTTGGAGCTTTGTTGGTGGCCATCTCTCAGCTCCAGCTTTTAGGGTTTTTAGATGCCAAAGGCCCAGTTGCAACCAAGTTCATACCAGAATAAGAGTCCCCACGAATCAGATTAGATCACTAGCTTACTAGCCTAGCATTATGAGATATTAGTAGCTATTTGACCTAGTGTCGCTTAAATTGAGTAATGAAATTGCTCCTTCAGTAATTGCCATTTTAAAGGTAAAAAATATATGGCTTGAAGATTTTTTCTTTCTTGTATGTTTTCGAATATTGTATAAAAAGTAAATAATGAATATATAAGAAATATATGTATGTATTCTTTATTAAGATGCAATGTTATTTTTTTTTACAGTAACCTTAGCAGAATAATATTTCTATTATTATGTTTATTTTTTTTGTAATGTAGTTAAGTTTTTTGCAATAATGTGACCAAGATATGGTACATTTATAGCCATAAATGTATAAGGTAGTTTATTATTTTCAAGCTACAAAGTTTTTATAAATTAAATTGAAAGTTGACATAATAATTTCAAATAAAATAATTACTTATAAAAGTGAAGGTTTAACAATGAAATTAGAATTTTCTAATGAATAGAAACAGGTAATGCCGCTTTATAAATTTAACAATAATTGTATAACAACATTTAAAAAAGATGTTTTTTTCTAATGTTTGGCAAGTATTTTGAATATTTAATGTGTCGTCTGTGTATTATTATCGTTCGATATTTCATTCATAGTGTCATTTTTATCCGTTTTTTTGTTTTCTTCTGTATTAGTTTTTTCTTCCTCTGTAGTTGAAGATGAATCTTCCTGATTTTCATCCGTCAACTTTGGTGTCTTTTTTGATTCCGAATTATTATTATCAATTGTAGAGTTACTATTTTTATCTGTAACTACTTTGTTTTCTCTATCTGTTTCATGTTTGATTTCTGTTTTGGATTCGTTTTCTGACTTATTTTGGGGCACTGGTTTTGGATTAATACATCCAAAGGGCTTTATCCTCAAATACAATGTACAAATATTCTCTAAGACACTTTTAGGTGTTATATCGACAAGAACCTTTTTCCTTGGAAGTACAATCACTGGACTTGTATTCGATTTAATTTTTTTAAATTCTTTTTCTGCTGACTTAACAAAACTGTTCACTTTTGACTTGAGACACTTATTATACTGAACAGTATTTATGGGCAAAGATTTAATACATTCAGTGCTTTGAAGTCCGGTCGCTTCACATCTAAGATATTCTGCTTGAAGATATGCATTTTTATTTAATTGCAACAAGGCGCATTTTCTGGGACCTGAATTTTTTCCACTGTCTTTAAAATGATAACTCAATCTTATGTCCGATCCTAAATTATCAATTATCCACGGGAAAGTATTATTAAAAAACTCTAGGTCACTATTTTTGGTAAAATCGGAATAAATAGTAATTAATTTTTGACAGGTAATTAATTGAACCGTGGTAAACAAAAAAAAAGTTAAATTACAGACAACCATTTCGACTTTGTTTTAAATGTGGTATATTCATTAGTAATGAGTTACAGTTTATATAATAATTCCACAAAGTTATGTTCATTTTACGGACTTAAAACACTCAGGAAATTTCAATTATTCATTGGTTAATGGTCAGCAAAGGAATTTACTACAAATAATTTTATAGCTATGTCGTTCAATAACAAAGTCATCTGTAGAAAAAATAAAAGTAAGTGTTTTGTTAAAATGATATACAGTATTAAAAATAAAATATGAAGGCATTATTTTAGCATTCCATGGCCAAGCTTTTAGACTGATTGTATATCAGTTCGAGTAATTGAGACAAGATTTGTTTTTTTATAGTACATACTAGTTTTTGATTGCCACTTGGCCCCTTTTGGGAATCGTATAATATGTCATGTTATCTTAAAATATTATATCTAAGCCCTCTTCTATGAAATTAAAAAAAACATTATTATTAATAAATGTATCCTAAGGTCATGTTTAAAGTTTTTATGATATAACCTAGCCTTTCAGAGAACACGAGATCTTCGAGAATCTAAATGGCTGTTCGCTGTACGCGGTCAAATGGTAGAAGCTAATATCTGGAGTGATCCGACCAAGAGAAGAGAGTAGTACTCCTTATATGACCTATTTTGCGCTTTATATAAATCCACAAGCGTGAACTACTGCCTCGCTCTATTGATCACACTCAATATTATCCAGGCTAATTTAACCTTGGGATCCAGATGATTTTGGAAAACTGACCATTGCTGAAATGTTGAGGCCCAGTACTTGGATACTTGGCGAGGTACTTAGGGAAGAGTTGAAGACAGTGACATGACGATTGAGGTTTTTTTTGTAATAAACGCTCAAACTTTGTCATTGGGGATGAAACTGGCATATCATATCATATTGTATTTTTCCGTATCGTATCTCCTCTATAAAAGTCTTTACAAACACCAAACAATATAAATTGCTTATGATTAATTATATTAAATTTATAACAATCCCAATGATTGTTATTTGGTATAATATGTCAATTTCATTTACTTTTTTTCTTTTAACATATTGCCTACGGGCAAATTCTAAGTCCCAATTCCCAATTCTAAGCCGCGACTGCACGATTTTATAATATATTATATGTAAATATTTTATAACGTATATTTTTTTGATTAAAATATTTTTTGGTTAGTTTTCACCGTCAAAGCTGTGTGTTATACTTATTAAATAGATGATACATAATTCTTGTTAAACAAATTACAATTTAACACGCATCTCATTACTGAATCGTATTTTTCAACGATATTAGTGGCAGTAGATCACGAATCAACTGCTAGCCATTTATTTTGTGTGAAATTATGATAATAAAGCCATTATATGCATTCATGGCATGACTAGGACATATTACAGATATTTTCGTTGGGTTATAAAATTAAATATTATTTCGGTAGGTTATTTTTTTGATTTACTGCATACTGTATATGAAATTTATTGCTCTTTGATGTCAATATAAATGAAATGCTTACATATATTGCATGTGGGAATTAGTTTGTTTGATATGCCTTTAACATCTACCTATGGTTGCTCTTTTGGTAACACTAACGCTTTTTGTCAATTCCCATAGATTATCTTTGTTAGTACAGATGCTCGAACCATCTGCATTGCTTATAAAATAAATATTATAAATAAAATTAAATTGTAATGCCTGGCGTAAGATTCTCAGAAAAAAATACAGTCATATTAAGTATAAGTCATATTAAGTAGTTTGTGATCGGTGATGATACTAAATTTGAGTCTGGATAAAAAAATCGGAACTTTGCTAATACGAAAATGATTGTATGTGCTTATCAATCTGTGTTTATACAAAATCTTATCTTAAAATTAAGAAGGCATCACATCGTCTTATCTTAAAATCGTCTTATCTTAAAATTAAGAAGGTATCACAACAATAAAACAGGAGCTTGAGAGTTTTAACTTACCAAACTATTATTTTATCGAATAACATTTATTAGGTACTTATTTATAGTACTTATTTGATTTTATATTTGAAGAAATAATTAATCTCCTAATCGTGTAATCTTAAAAGCTTTAAAAGGTTTAAAAATTCATTTGAATGTTAAAATAAAGTGGACCGCATTTAAAAAAGGTGTTTAAATTTCGCTCCCAGTTTAACGCTAAAACATAATTAAAAAGTAAAAAAATATAAGTACATATAATATTTAATAATAAATTATAATTGTTTTGATTTATTTACATAAAGTAGTTATTATATGTTATTCGTGAGTAATTCTTATATATTTTTGAATAATTTGAACGGTTTATTTAAGATAGCTTCAAAGAAATTAAAACGAAAATAGAGTAAATTGCCGATAAAGTGTTCTTAACAAGCTTGAACGAAAACCTGATAATAGCATATTCTCATATTTTACGCTGAAAGCGGATGCCTAACGAGAATTTAGTGACGTAACCTAATGACTAGTGATGCATTTTCAGCTCTATTTTAACTAGCCGAAGCAATATACCTATTCATGAAAATCAGTTTAAAACAGAGTTTGATATATTTGAGATAGACTGCACAAGTGCATTCTATGATTTAAATATGATTGAATAAGAGGAGGGCATTTAGGAATCTAGGACGGTTCTGGAATTTTATACCTTTTATACAGAAGACAATTAGAATACATATTGAATATACGATTTGTATTTTCTATCTACTAACACTATCACTAGGAGAAGAGACAGATTATTCGTTATTATTATACTTTCTTTTCTCATTCTATTTTGATGTATTAAAGTGTAACTAAATATTTAGACCAATTTAAGAACTAATATTCAGTAGATACGTTTGTAAATTCTTATATCAATAAATGATAAACTCGTCAAATAATAAAATAAAATTTTCTCGTTATACTGTGACCATGAAATCAGACTTATGAGCCAAAGTTTCTTTCCGATATAGACAAAGGAAATATTTTTGAGGAAGGAAATATATTTTCAAACGCAAAAGGAAATGATAGATTATTACTTGCCAATATTAAACGTAGTAGTTTTATTATCCCACCTAAGTGACAAAGATCGCACGTGTCGATATTAATTTTATTGTATATTTAAAAAAATATATTTATTACATACTTACGTAGTTATTCAGTACTATTGCTTACGGCTCGTAACGTAAGTTTATTCCAATAAATAAATATTTTTTTTTTACTATCTTGGTAAAAGATTTTACAGAACTCTAAAAAAGTTATATACCTCTTTACGACGTTTAATATATTGATAATATGACCGTGATGATTTAATTATTAATTGCTTTTAACCTTCATCAGTAAAATAATCAGATATTACAAAACAATATTATAAAATAACATATTAATATAATAATATTATTTATATTATTATATTTTTCTACACACGTTTTAACGAGCATGGAAAATACAAAAGTTGCGGTATTTTTTACGAGTAATAAAGATACTATTTGAAATATTTCTTTCTAATCCTTGTAATGCGCAATAGCCGTTAACAGTTATTAATTTCATAGCACAAGGCTCAAGTTCTTTATATTGAAAAACTATGAGATGGTTGATGGAAGAAATCTCTCATAGTCATTATATTCTGAAGATATGCCGCATTGTACTGTCATAGTCAAATAGTGATGTAATAGCTTACTATATGCTTCTGTCTTGTTTTGCGTAGATGTGTATGAAAACTAATGTGTTGATATGACATTGGTATGACGTTGGTATGACATGTACATGAAAACAGGGCCTTAAACACTAAATTATTGATGTAGCGTTTGTTTAAAATTTACCGACATATGGCGACAATTTACTAAAGACAAAATAAGACAAATCTAACAACATCAAATAATAATTATAATTTCAAAGAAATCATTTTATATCGGATTGTCGTAATGCTTATAGTAAGAAATGTGACACGGATAAAATATTATTATGACCTAAATGTGGATGTCAGTTACAAGATACCTTACATTATGGCTAGATCTTGGCGGAGAGCCAGCCATCGAAACCAGGCAAAGGCTTTTTCAGATGTGTTCTAAATTTGAAGACTTCATGAACTTAGATAATGAGGTTTTTTGTGCAAGATATGACATAAAATTAAAGTAACGATGACCATATTGTTGTACCTTTGTATACTGATTTTAATTTAGCTTACGTAAGTATTATCTAAAACGTAAATATTATGCGATAGTTGTACGTTTTTTTTTTAATTGAGTAATTAATTAACGTAAGTTATATTACTTTAAGCTTACTTAACGTTCGTTGGAGTTATCTAAATGGTGAGGCAACGGTATTACTAGTTTTTTTTTTAACAGTTTTCTTTATTAATAGCCGTAAAAAAAATATGAACTACGTATATTTACATGTTTGTAAACAGTTTCAAACATTGATTTTGGTTGTAACATCAATAAATCATTCAATTATTCAATCAATGGCTATCAATCTATACTGCAAAGTTAGAAAAATTGTTTAAGATTTCTGAAAGATGACTCTTAGATAACACCACCGACCTAGTAAAGACGATATTATATGGAATGCTAAATTCATCGAAGGTGGTAGCGATATGTTAGCTCAATTGGCTGAACGACGGGATGGTTTCCCAGAGGCTTGTTGTTGGAATCTGCCGGTATCGATATATTTTTCAACATATATTTTCTCAAAATGTAACATGGTTTTATATTTTTGTAGACAATTTTAATAAAAGACTACTACATATGTTGCAAAAGATGTGAAAATATTTGATTCGACAAGAAATTGTAATAATAACAATATTTTTTGTTTCAGGTACATTCATATCACTGACCAAGAAGAACTTATAATTTAAGTAACATTATTTTTACGGGTTTAACTTACTTGATTTTTTTTTCATTTACCGACACCCTGGAGCTATCTTTAAAATGCGTCAATGCATAATCATATATTATATTTAAATATATTGCATGGATTTCCAACTCTCTAAGAAGTCATATTTCGACTGATCTATTAACTTGAAACTACGATTAACGAGTTCATCAATTTACCTCGTCTTTGTATTTAATTTTAAAGACTTAGATAGTATTATTCATATAAACATATTTTTATGTATAGTACCGTTGCCAAAGATATTCCATAAACTTCTGGTATACTTTTCCATCTACGTTATTTGAAGTCTCGGAATGGGAATTGAATATCAAGCTGGTAGAGTGAAGCGCTCACAGTGATGTTAAGAGACTTGGACTGTAAAGTATATCGTTATCATATTTAAAATCTAATAGCCTATGAAACGAACATACATCACTATTTCAATATAGACAGCTTTACTGGATGTATTAACAATAGAGTCACGTAGTATAATGCACAAGGTAATTGGCTATTAGCCCATCGCATACGTTTGGCTTAGCAACTAGCACTTTAGGTCAAACCACTTCCATGTGATTGGATATGGTTTGTGTTCACAAAATCTATTAGGTTTTAATTATATTTGGGCGTTTTAGATCATCTAAAAATGTGTGCATATTTAATATATATATACTCGTATTAAGGTACTCTTGTGATTTTATACATTTTGAATTAGTTTATTAAACTAATATGCGTTTAATGTACTCATTTACAAGTTAGGGTGTCACGGTCGAGTGCTAAGCTATCCCGTGACGTCTCACTAAGTCGAAGTAGATAACTTACGTTACCTTTTACTAGATATCTATAAAAGAAAGGCATCACTATACAAACGCCACAAGACATTTAAAAGAAACATTCATTAAAAAAAAATATTTCTTTAATTTACAAAACCATACCCATAAATATAACTATTTGTCCACTTTCTTATTATCATACCATTTAGAATGACATTTGTTAGTCCGTCGCGGTAGTCAAGACAACACAGGGCAAAACAAAACATCTATAAAATTATACTATTATTAAAATTGATTTAGGTGTTGTTAACAGTATGACAATTTTAATTGTTATTTAATGTATGTAAGCTGCCAATGGTCGTACCACCTTTGATATCATGTTTGTGAAAAAAAATGTTTCAAAGAAAAAATCAAAGAGAAAATATAAACCTTGTATAAAAAAAACAGATACAAAACATAAAAATTCTAGATTTTTTTTTCCGTATTCAAAAACACGCATACAGAAAAATACAAGCCAGCTGTCGCCACAACTAATTCGTCACATGTCACCTCCAATTCAAGAGCTTGCAGCCTTGACCTACTTTAGAAAACCTTGACTTACTCTTTTTCTACTTTTACTAGAATCTGCTTTAATTGGACAAGGTTTAATGACTTTGTTTGTCACTTTAGTAACGAAGGAGGACAAGTAAAAACTAATTTGGAAGTCTGTTAAATAAATTCTGATAACGGTATATGGTTTTGTATTTACTTTCATGGTGGATGTAAATTTTTAATCCCTGGCCCAAAAATCGTTAAAAGCCTGAATATATCTGTGTGGTTCTCTGAGGCTGGCTCCCAAACCATTGAACTGATTTCGATTTCCTTTTACTGTGTGAAAAGTGATTTAAACAAAAGTATTTTTAGCTATAATAAAAAAATCCGTTCATTCGTTTGGAATTATCAGTTGTTTAATTTATTAATTGTTTCTTTATAGTTTTTTTAATTATAATATCACAACGTTATTATAATATCACAATGGCGATTGTTGAATCATATTAATGACGTCCTTAAGGTCAAAAGGCTTACTTGATATTTAAAAACACTCAATGAAAGTTATAATTTATAACTTATATTTTGATTATTTTCAAGCAAACAAATCGTTGATTATTGCATATAAATATTTTCATATAAAATGTTATCTTTAGTTATTTAAAGTTTTCCTTCACTTTAAACGGTGAGACGAGTTCGTTGCTCCTATTTACATTTAATTTATTATATGCAAAGCTGAAAGCATAGTTTTGTAAATGTTGTAATCTTTTTGTGGCCTGCAAGTTATTCATGAGCTATTTCCTTTTACATGCATTTTAAAAGGTAGCAGATTTTATATATTTTGCATTTTAAAGCGCAATTCTTGAATAACTTATAGCATTTAACGTTGTGTTGTGTAACGAACTGAATTTCACAATAATTTCAGCGGGATAATATATTTTCATTTACTATTTGTTATTAACGTACAAATATATAAAAAATACAAAATTAACACAATCACTTCCTTAATTGACTGAATTTATGTATTGAATTGAATGGTTTAATTTTTATGAATTTTGAAATAAATTTTTCGGTGTGCTATAATATTAAAAACTATAAAAATGTAAAGTATTGAATACGCATGTGTTTTTGAAAGACACAGACATTTCCCAGTTTGAGATTCAAGTTACACAATGATACAATATGGACAGATAATGTGATTACGAGTATAAGTTACTTTTTCTTATATTAAATAATATAAGAAATGAATGTATTTTTATGACAGCATGTTTGAACCTACTATTATCTTAAATTTTTTCTATTATCTTTTTGATTTGATTTTTTTTTATGATTTTGATATCTTAAACCATTGACTAAAATTTTGCGAATGCGAATGTGAATGCGAATGTGAATATGTAAAAACATGCGAATATTCGCGAATGCGAATGCAAATGCGACTATTTTTACATTACCTCTTGATGTTCCTTAGAGTGTTCAATATTATGTAAATAATAAACCTTGATAAATTCATTATTATTCATGACATTTTGGTGTTTATACAACTTTTTCTTATTTTCGTACACAAATTACATTTTTATTAAATTTCCGGAGCGATCAGCAAACCCAACTTGGTCCTTAATCAGGAACTCATCACATAATACTGTTGTCTTTCTATTTTGCCCTACATTCATTTTATCTAACGACCACGGCCATATATTTGATTATATACTTAAACGTATATTAAAATGTAATTGAATTATGTAAGGCATTTTAATATTTTGCTAATATTAAGAGTTAAAATTGGAAGTCGAAAGTTTTCTATCACATTACAAACAGCAAAGTTTAAAACAAAGTGTATCTAGCGTGACACGTCCTCATCCTAATTAGACATGTAGCAGGCTATAACGCATCCTCCAGACGCCAAGTTTGTAATCCGTAACATTTATGAGATGAGTGAAGGATTTGTGGAATAATTAAGTCAGAGATTTAGTAATATAAGCTTAGTAGGATATAATTACAATATCAATAATTTAATCGTAAAGTTTAACTCTAGTTAAAGTAATATGTTCTATTATATGTACTTAGATCAAGGTTAACTATCAACTTATCCTGAAAGATATTAAAGAATTCCTTGCTTTAATATCTCTAGATCTTATCTTATCTTAGATATCAAATACTTGCTTGTTTGTCTGAAATTGATGAAATCATATAAATTTATTTAAGCCCTAAACGCATGAATCTAGTGAATATTTGAATTATATTATCGAGAAATTTTAATAAGGGTAATGTGGTCGCAGTTTTGACAAACAGTTTTCATTTCACTGAGTTTCACATGATATCAGACGTATAACTTTACAAATAGACAGCTAAACTAATTTGTTATATGTCAAATATGTTTAGAAGCGCATCTGATTTCAAATAGATTTACTTCAGAGTTTTCAATTTAGTTTATTTTATATGATTTTTATAGATTTTTGCTTAATATTAGTATTAAAGTGATCTGATCTGTAACGTGTCGATAATATTATAAATTTAACAAGTATGTTCTGTGTCGATATAGTATCAGTGTTATTGCGATTTTTATGAATACATTCTAAAATATACCTGTAAAATATTGAATTAATGTTAATTTCTACATCATGACTAGTACAATTTTATTATTAAAGATCCCTTCATAAGCTGTACTAGTGTTTATAAGCCGTCGACAGTTATGATGAATAGTGGGTTACACCAAGTCCCGCTGGATTAACGAGTGGGCTCGAAATATACTGCGTCATTGTTGATTGTGGTCTGTGTGATAAGAGAATAGTATTTAATGAAATAGAAATAAAAGGGTTTAACTAAATTGGTGCATAAACCTCTTTCATTCTTATCACGTTAATTGAACGAGCTAATATGATAAGAATTAAATGAACATTTTAAGTTGAAAATGTTGGTTTTATTTTTATTCGTCAACCTAATAGTTATTGTTTGTTATCGTTATTATTCTGTCGTGTCTTTATGTACCTGAGGATGCTCATAGATTAAAATTATAGGTCCAAATAATTCAAGTATTCAATCCAGTTTACAAATATTTTTATATTATCTATAAAATGAACAAATGTAAAAATAAAAACAGTAACTAAAGAAGTGGATTACGTTTTTCCCATATTTATAAATAAGAGTTTAAGGCCTCCAAAAGTACATCACTTGCGGCTCTACAAGTAGTTTATCTGGACATGTTTATTACGTTATCTCGAAAACAGCGAAA
This sequence comes from Dircenna loreta, assembly GCA_963555665.1. Taxonomy (NCBI): domain Eukaryota; kingdom Metazoa; phylum Arthropoda; class Insecta; order Lepidoptera; family Nymphalidae; genus Dircenna; species Dircenna loreta. Next base: position 14,104,532 of record OY743092.1, read on the forward strand.
ATAGCAAGAAATGACAGTTGTCTCACAGTGAAAATGGCAGTCTTTAGGGTCTTTACTTTATTCTCTTTATAAAAAGAAATAAAAGACCTAATTCTGTTATTCAATTTTATTTTAACGTCTGAGCTTATACAAGAAATAGTTTGGAACAATATGATTTCAATAAAATTCTATAGCAGTATTTTATCGTGTTAAAGTCAGTTTTATTTTGGGCTTTAAAGTCGAAATTTTTGAAACCTTTGATTTTTATAATAACAAGAAATATTTGAAATTACATTTTCATTATGTTCCACATGTTCAAACAGTGATCAAAGTATGTGTGGCGTTGTTTTGTAAATTTTCAATAACTTTCCTTACCTTTCTGAAACAGTTCATTACTTAATTGTTAGACTTTTTCTAAAATGCCCATTTTTAAAATTAAATGGTACTTGTTTATACTATTAACTTAATCAGAGTCCTTACATATGAAATAGTTGGTAGAGATAAATTCAAAGTATTTTTCATGAATCAAAGTGTGAGCTATTATTCGATGCACTTTTGCCTTTTTAATGGAAATTCATTGGTGCCTGTGCTATAGAAATCGTCGGGATGGGAATCGATCAACTTTTAAATGCTTTTTCCACTGCCTTATTTGTTTTTTTTTCCCGTTGCAAGTCATCTAAAAGTCTGGCAAATATGATTTTTGAATGAAAGTTTTAAGTCAAAGTTATTGAATTTAGTAGGGTGGTCGAGAAGGAGTACGCTGGAGCAATTTACAAGCCTCGAGATTATAAATTTAGCAATAAAATATTATTTATATTATTATTAATTTCGCTACTCATTCACCACATGTTAACCAGCAAGCTTTTCACTCCATTCACTTTAAGATATAATTTGGCTGCCCATCCGGGTGCTACCTGTCTGACGATTCTCTTCATTTGCCATGCAACAATGTTGAACACAATATTCTTGCCAAGTGGCAATTCGGAACTTCATCATTTCTATGAATGTTTAATATTCAAGTTGAGGCTCAATAATTTTGTTGTTTTCTTATCTTAGCTAAGTCTGTTGCTGAGGTAGTTTCAGAGATTCACTCACTGTAACCTAAAACTCAATATTACCGACTCTCGTTCTTGATCAGACATGCTCCATATTGAGATCAACATTTCCAGAATTGAAACCATTAAATCTAACACGTACCGAGCGTCGACTTGGGGTGCCTAGCCTATACATGTAGTTAAGTTAAAGTTTTTGTTGCATTGGGATTGCAATGGATCTCCATTCAAATTTCTATCATTCGAGTATAAATTACAATTCAACAATACAATAATTACAATATTTTTATCGAAAACAGATTTTAAAAAAGTAATAATGAGAGCGCGTAGTAAGTGTTTATTATAGCACCTCGAACATTCATTAAGGTAAAACGAAAATTTGTAGCTTAATAAGAAACATTTTATGATCCTGTTTAACCAGGGTTAAGAAAACATTGAAAATTAATTCCTAAATATTTGAAATGTCAGCATCCATCACGTTTACAATCTGTTCGGTTAATACTTGCAAAATGGAAAGGAAATAAATCAACTGACAGCCAAATACTCTTCCATCATAAATACAACCCCTATTATTTATCAGAAACTAAGATTGATGTCGCTACTTACTTTGCTAATTATTGATTTGACGTTTCTACAAGATTTTAGTAGAGCCTGATTATACACTTAACCCCTATTTTTAAATATGAAATGTGAGTTGCTCATAATGTATCTTTACATGTATTAAATGAAATAAAAAAATATCAAATGTTTGTTTTCCGTATCAAATAAGAAATGTTTCACAATTTGCACATTTGTCTGCAAATATTTTATTTTATTATAATCGGTTAAAATGCATTTTTACCTAATGATGTCGCTAAATTAAATTAGGTAGAAAGTTTCAAGTTGGATCTATGTCTGTTTCGGAATCTTTTGATAGGATAGGTAGTTAGTAGATTATGTATTTTATCGATAATATATAAAATTTGTTTACTAAATTGTAACTCTTTCCTGTGAATTAATATAAATTATAGAAGCAGGAGCAAAAGTAAAATATTTAAATAGTTAACTCTTACCCACGACTTGACCGGTAGCGCGGAAAGAAAAAGAGGCTCTTAGAATGTCGAGAAGGCTTTTGCAGATATGTGAGGCTGAGCTAAATTAAGATGTTATCATGGACGAGAGATTTATCTCGCGATAAAAAATGTATTATGTGGTTTAAGAAATTAATAAAAGGGAAAATTAATCTTAGATTTATTTAACCTTAATATAATAATGTTTATATTGCTTTGTTATATTCACAATTATAAATATGAAATGTACCATTTTAACTGTCTTTATATATATATTTTTATAAAATGAAAATACATCCATATTAGAAACACGATATCCTATTTAAAATGTAGCCTGAACAATTCAAAACACGTCGCCATTGTAAATCGCAAAGGGGCCTCAAGTGCGGGCCTTTTTGTATTTATTTCTTTTGGTGCCATTGATGTCAAGCACAGACAGTGTTTCGGAAAAATAGGTCCTTTTCATATACGAGTAGATGCAGTATTGTATTCAGTTCTGGCAATACTTTAAACATTTTATTTGTGGAGGAAAAGGATCTTTTTAAAAAAAAACTACTTTTTGGGTTTGTTTATACACTTTTTGGGTGTCTAAATACAGACACACTCGAAACTACGATGTAAGTATTGCATAGATAATTATTCTATCGGAGTCAGCTTTTATATAAATATATTAACCTATATTTATAATCAAGTAATGTGCATATAATTTTCCAACTAAAAATTAATTTAAAAAACACTTGTTTTTTTATTTTTTTTATTTATGGGGTAGGCAAGCGAGCAAACGGGTCACCTAAGCGACTGCTGTTTGACTTTCGTTTGGTTTAGCAACTTTTATAATGCAACCTCTTTTTATAATGCAGACACTCTCTATGGTTCATTTTTTGAGATTTTATTCTTAAGGGTTGGAACAGGAAATGAAAATGTGTATAAAATAAAATATAAAAATAAATAATAAAAGAAACATATTAAGTATATCATATGTACTCAACTCATTGCGTATTATTATAACATCGTATCAAAGTAATATTTATTCTTAATTTTAGAATAAGATTAAAAAAGCAAAGCTAGAACCACTTACATTATTTACTTATAAGGTTTATCGAATTTCTTTTGGTTTGAAATTTTTAGTTAAATAAAATACTCATATACTAAGGGAAACGAATATATTAAAGTACGAGTAGATGCAGAACGTAAAATCCATTTACATACACGAATTTGAAATCGTACTATAATAATTTGATATTCAAATGGGGCTTCCTTAATCTTTTAATTTAGACAGCTGTGGCCATATGGGATAAGGCGAGCGGACGAAAGATAACAACCCGTCAGGTAAAATTACTTTAGATTTGGGACTCCACAAAATATGAATTAAAACAGGTGTTCTCATAATATTTGAGTTACCCTGTTCAAATATTATTTTACTTTGAATTTAAGTTATAAAAGTAATAATATAATTTAAATAATGCTCTTATGATTCTATAGATATTAGTATTTTTAATATATTATGTTCGTTGTTAATATTATATTTAAGTACAAACATTACGATCATATTCGTATTTTATGAATGTTAATTCAGTAATATTTGATACCATACAAAAACAATAAAAGATAAATCATTATAAAAATAAAGTGACAACCTAAAGAGAGACCTTAAAAAATATATTAAATCATAAACTGTTTGATTCTAATATCTTACATTGTACAGTACATTGAACTTCTATAAACTTTTAGATTGCCAGTAATTACAGGGACCAAATTAAAAAAAAAATGTTTGACAAACAGAGCAGGAAATATCAAACATTTTATAATATCTACAAACGTCCTACCATAATAGATAGGTAACGTTGGAAGGTAGGCTCCAGGCTCCAGGCTCCTTTCGTAATCGATAATGTTTTTGATAAACTAAAAAACGAGAAGGCCTTTTACAACTAGGAAATGTATGATCTTACTTCTGATTCAAAAGTGTATTAAATCAAAACAGAAACAGACAATTCAGTTTAATTCTAACTTGATTCCGAGGGGGCTTCAGTGATAAACAACCATTGATGAATACGGACATGAAAGTTCCGCCAATTATTATTCAAATATGCTCGATATTGGCTTTGGACCAATTGGATTGTGCACGAAGCGAAAACAATAAATGCGCGCTCACAGTAATTTGTTAAGTTTTATTATATTATACATAATTTTAATATTATAAATAAGTCAAAATAACTCCATGTATACTGGAGTTTCTTGCCGGTTCTGTCCATTTGAATCGTGTCTGAAGATATACCACTGCTTTGTATATAGAAGTTAATGCCTGTACGGCGTCATTGTCATGAGTGCTACGCTGGTGAAGAAGGCGTCCCAATTATAGCACTTAGACGATTGACAGTGAGTGAGAGAGAATGAGAGACTGCTGGCACAAAGCATTTGTAATCCCGAAACCGCGATTCGCGTAAGTACTTTTCATATACCCTTTTAATTTTGACATTGTATCCCTATTTTTGTTATTATTTTTTGATAAACAAAGGGGTCTTAAAATCCTTTTTAGTTTGAAAATTGCTTAAAAAATGTGATGGATTCAATGTTAGTGCTTGTTGTCATAGATTCATATAGTTCATTGAACTTTTGCATCAGAGCTGAAGAAGTCGCCGAGGACGAAAGTCATCTGGAGCACACACACTCAACTAAAAGGAAACTCGAGTTTAATTTAAATAAATACAATAATATATTGAGTCTTTCAAGAGCATATAAGGATCAATATATATCTAGAGAGTTGGTTAACGTAATAGGCCTATCGAGACTTCGATCCTCTGATCAATCAATGGAGCCCATCTGCAGCGAGGTCATTAATTAGGATTAACTTTGAAAGACTCTACCAACTTCAGAATTTTAATGGACAAAAGTATTTGCATAATCCTTTTCATTATTTTTGATCGAAGAAAAGATAGGGTTTTCAACGTTTAATACTTTTAATTAATATTTTGTCAAGAAACGTTGAATATGCATCAAGATGATATCAAGTGGCGAGGGGTTAGTCGGCTACAGTCTCTACTATTCTTGGTAAGTAGTTTACAATATAAATAGACGGTCAAAGAGGAATCTCTTCTGTTATTACAGGTATAAATATATTTTTAATAGTAACTTGCCTTTTTTCTTAGTAAATACTAAGACTAATTAATTATTTATTTCCTAATAGTGATATTTTTTTATTAATAATTATTGATTATATATGTTCATATTTATTTTACGGTATTTCTCATGTTCTGATCCATTACTATCTGGCTGAAAGAAAGCGTAACAATAGGCTATAACACAAAAAAAAAACAAATAAAATAAGAATACAAAGGTTTAAAACTTTTGAGGAGCTATCTACATAAGTATTTCATTGATAATATTCAATTCGTATAAAATGTAATTATTTCAGAACATTTCCATTGGAACGTTGTCGTTGTCTGTTTTTCGCAATTTGTCCTATTCTGTTAATTTTACGTCCGCAATGAGTCACTGTAAATTTCACGGACAATATATTTAAACATACACATATACAAAGTAACCAATATTCTGGACAATACAACAATATGCCAGTTTACTCATCTCCGGCTCGATGATGACGCTCTAATCAATCTTGGAGACGGGTCATTTATCAAAGAAATGTTTACTAAATTAAGATGATCGTTGACTTACAATGATTTATAAGAAGAACGCGTAATGAGGCATCATTGTACACATTGTAGATGGTAAACAATCGTTGGATTTCAATTCGTATATTGTATTATTAATATTTTGAAGAATGTGATAGTATTGTAAGTTTGAAATTCTTCTTTCCAAATGTATGGAACTAAATGATCTTATTACCCTTACTTGAAACCGTTAATTTGTAATCACTTTTACAGTTCATTTAATAAATAAACATACTTAACTTTTCTCAAAAAAATATAAAAGTTGCACGATATAAATAAGTAACTTATTTTGATAATTAACGCATCTGAAATAACTATTTATTATCATGTTACTATAACCACGTTATTTAACCGAGAGGTTATTTATTGTGTAAGTAAGATAATTGTTAAAAAGTAACATATCTTACTACATGCTAATCTTATAAAAAAAATGTGATACACTTATTATTGGTATATATAAATATATTCCAATAATTAATTTACTGATATAAGTTATTATTGGAATATATGCAGGTGGAATATATAAAGTTATTCTAAGATTGAATTAAGTAATTATTTATAATCTCATAATTTAAAGTTATGAACAAGTAGGGACATATAAAGAAGAAAATGTATTATATTTAAAAATATTTTTTGTTGTCATAGAAGCTAACTCCTCATTAATTTACTCTTTATACATTTATAATAAGTTTTCTAAAATAACAAGACTGATAAAGTGGTATTTCATCCTAAAAAAGGTCTCTAACAAAATTAATTGAGCCACGAACCTTCGCAAAAACTGTTATTAAGTATTATTTTTCAATGTGAATCTTTTTACCTTAAAATACACGTTTTTGTGGTAGACTAGGGTTGGTTCTGTTTTTATTTATAAAATAATTACGTAGCATTAATATTATTTGCTTAATAAAGAGTCGTTTTTATATTTTGTTTCTTACAGTTTAATATATTTTTATAATTGAGTCTTAAATTATAATGAATGAATTATATTTATTTATTTAATAATTTATAATTTCGATTAATGATTACTCTTGTGGCAATGGTTACATAATTTTTAAAAAGTCATTTTTATGTGATGTTTATATATATATTATATTAGCTTGCGATTGTTAAAAAAAGTTTAGTGATATAAAAAACAAATAAATATAAATAAAAATCTAAACTTAAATTATACCTCACAAAATATTCAAGCTTAGATTCAATTTAGAAAGCTAATATGGCAGTATATCTCAATGTATCTGTCTTTTAAATCATACTAAGTGAACTGTGGAGACGGCCTAATAACACTGACACCAAATTATGTCAAGTTGGGAAGAAAATCTGAGCCTTCAAAGGAAGCGTCTGAAGCGTCTACAAGTATACCAAGCTTTATTAATGATGTGTCGTGACACTGGTCCAATTATTTTGGGGATTACTGCGTACATGTGACAAAAGTACACTTTTATTTTTTTAATAATAATTTTAATTGTGTAGTCATCAGGAAGTGCTAAAAAAAATCGTTAATTATAAAATGATATTACTAGATGAATAGTTTTATTGAGAATAATATAATAATAAGTAGCTATAAGATTTAGCTAACCTTGGAGAAAAAAGATTACCGAAATCGCAAACAAAGCTTAAGTTCAGTCGTAAGTCCTTTTAAAATAAAAATTGCTATCGAATTGTAAACCTTTTTTAGTCTTGGCAACTTGAGCGTGACCTTTACAAAGGTAGAGTATTGAATTGCCAACCCAGCAGCGACACTTTCACAAAATTAATTCAATTTACATTGGATGTCTAAACACCTGAAAGTCTTTGAACCAACTGAAAAGATCTAATCTTTGCCCTTTAATTCTTAACCCCAGGTATGTATAGTAAGGGCCAATATATGAACTGAAATCAACCGTGCAAACGTGACTAGTAAAAAGGATTTACTGCAAATTACTTTGACAAACTTCAGTTCAAATGTCCTCCGGTCTTTTTTATTATCTTTGAAACATGTTTTCGAAATAAGAAAAATGTGTTTTAATCTATTGAACCCTTTAGGGGTCATTTCATTTTCATTGTATCTCTTATAATATAATAAGACTTTTAATATATTTAATATATTTATTGATTATTGTATTTTTTATCAGCAAACATTGAAAAAAAAAATATCATAGAAATTTAAATCTTGATAATATATATGTTCACAAAAAGTTTACGTCAAAGGAGTCTTATTACAAGCAGATCATCGTGTGAACAAATTTTAAACATTTATCAGGCGACCTGTTTCGGGCAGATGGTCATTAATTTCTTCTCGCCATTTACCTCCCAATTTGAAGTAAAGAAGAAATAAAAGGTGTTAAATTTTTTTGAGAATATTGTGATTAAAATAATTTAAGAATGGATCAGTCATTTCATATATATATTATTACAAAATTTAACCATTACATGCCTTTGATTTAAATAATTAAAGAATGGACCATTGGATAAGTTTGTGTGCCTTTACGTGCTTGTGGATGTCTGTATGTGTGTCCTTGTGCTTATTTTTTTACCATATTTTCTGTATAATCATAGGAAAGTTAGTAGCCAATTAGTCCTTTTTAAAGTACAAGTTAACGTTAAAAATGTTGAGGGAAAACGTTAAGGGATAAATAATGAGGAAGCGATTTATGTTGTTATAAAGGACAGGTGCAGTGAAGTTATAATGACGACTGGCAATAACAGTTCGACGACTAAGTGATGATTTACATTTTTAATTAATTTGACCAGGAATATATGAACATTCAGTATGTGTACGAAGAATGTATATATATAAATAAAAAAGTCTTTAGTAAAAATATTTGGCGAACAGTAAGAACTTCAGAAAAAGAATATTAGTAGAGATTGGTAACTGTCCATCATTTTTAATACCGCTCTCTAGGCACGTTCCACACTTAACATTGAAGTTTTGTGTGAAGCACCTATGAAAAACAATATATTTATATATATATATTATAAAAAGGGATAATATGGATTCACCCAATGCATAATAAACATTTTTTAAGTATTGTGAGTCTAAGATAGATCTTATTTTTCTGAAAACAAACTTTAGCCTTCTCACTCTTGTGTCACACTTATATGCAGTTTTCAAGACAGGAAACCAAAGAGCTACAACGCCTAAGCACCTATTTGAGGAAAGAAGTTCGTTCAATAGTATCACCATTGCAAGGAATATATGTTGTTGTGCAAATGAAAACGAATAGAGAAAGATGAAGGGGCGTGTGTTGCGACTTGAGATATTAGAAGCAAAACAAATAAATTTTGTTTTTTCGACATTAAAAAATAGTAAATTAATATCTTAACTCACTCTAAGCTTAGTCGACTCAGAATTATCACTTTCCCCCTATTTAAGATTAGCGACTTAATGAGATCCCAAGTATGTATATATTTTTTGTACTTTTTGAAAATTTTTACGTATATAATTGCGTTTAACTCTCTTTAGCAGATTGTTGCAAAAATTTCCGCAGCGCTCTTCTCTGGGATTACTTCAATCCTTTTTCAAAACCAGCACAAGGGAGTGCGCTGCCGTCTGAAAGCGTAAAGAATATCTCAAAAGGATCTCTAGAGGAGATTTAGACTGCGGTATCATCCGGAAACATAGCTAAAAGCACTTTCTTTTTGTAATCACGTATGGCGTAGGAATGTCAAAAGAGGTGAGAGAACTGGACCCTCGGTAATGCCCACCGCGCGTTGGTGCTGGGCAGGGTGTCAACATTATGCCTTCCACTCTGTAGCAGAAGGATTGATTCGTCAGGTAATTCCGTAGAATAGGTATGATACGTCTGTCAGACTTCCTAAAATTGTATAGCTTGTACACCGGTCCATTGTGCAAGTCATTTTAAATTATTTCGCTACATCCAGAAAGAGTCCTCCTGTCCTATGCTTCTTGGCCCTGGCTATAGCTCCTAACAAAATGTGCTCTGTTAGGTTACCTCATCAATGTTGCACCTGGTGGTTATTAGAATGGTTAGCTCCAAAAGTAGAACAGCTCGTTAATGATGTTCAGCGTCTGACTTTTGCTTTGAGTCTGTGAAGGATGATTTTCTCATATACTTTCTAGGCCGGGATTTGCTCGGATTGTCGGATCCCTATCATAATATCATATCGCCTCGTTGTACAGGGCTGCAAACAAGCATTTGGCCAGTAGAGCGATAATACGTGATTCCCACGGTTTTTTCGACGATTTTGACGTGTCGCAGTTCACTGGTGAACTAAGTCTAGTTAGACTGTATGTTAGATAGATAGTAGTTAGACTGTATGGCTCTCTAGACTGCCAACTAAAAATTCGACTTTGTTGAGGTCATCAAACAAGTCAAATATCAAAAATATAGTTTTGTAGTATAATAGATTTATATATTTAATTACATTTGGAGGTGAAGTAGTCGCCCTCGTCAAAACTGACCTGGACACACATTTAAAATGGAAAAGCGAGTTTAATTTTATTCAATTTGGTAACATATCGATCTTGAATATCGAAAAGCATATAAGGATCTGTATATCTCTCGAGAGTTGGTTGTAGTAATAGACCTATCGATGCTCTTGCCTGATCAATCACTGGCGCCCATCTGCAGCGAAGTCATTAATTAGGATTAAATTAGAAAGACTTCACCAACTGCGGTATTTTAATGAGGGTAAGTATTTGCATAATCTCTTTCATTATTTTGATCGAAGAAAAGATAGAATGTTCAACGTGTAATACTTTTAATTAAAAATATTTTGTCAAGAAACGTTGAATATGCATCAAGATTACATCGAGTTGCGACGTCGTTGTCAGCTTCGTCTACCATCTGCATCTCAACTTGAAAATTAAAAAAGGAAAGGAAAGTAGATAAGTAAAATGGAAACTCTTCTCTAATAAAGTTAATAAATATTTATTTAAAAAATATTTTTAGGCTTTTTTTTACAGTAAATGTTAAGTCTAATTATTTATTTCAGCGTAGTGTAGTACGTTATCTGGCCCGACGGATTGATGACTTGTGAATGTTCCCTGGTACAGGCTGGACGAGGATAACGGAGGACAAAGTTGTACTCGACATTTTTTGATTATGTTTAAATTTTTTGGGGAGTTATTTACATAAGTATTTGGTCGTTAATCTTATATCATGTAACACTTTATTAATTCAGAGCATTTTTAATTAATTCTTTGTCGCTCTAAAATATTGCTTTAATATGATAAAGTAAATAATATGATAATTTTTTTTAATTTATATTATAAATATTTATTTATCATATAAGAAATTTATCATATTTTCTTATATCAAAATAAATATTAAGAAAGATGTAAATTCCAGAATTTGCGAAAAAGGGAAATTTAATTAACTAATAAAGTGACAATCAAAAGGAACCCTAAGTACAAATTGAAAACAAGACATCGGACATTGTCATTGTTTTTTCTATTCCGCTATAAGTTTGTCCTACTCTAGTAATTTTAAGGCCAAAGTGATACTGGTAATTTCACGGATTAATATTAAATTAAAAATAACTTGCTCACGGATATATCTACTTTATTAACATTATAGATGAGTTTTCTAACGTTTTCGAATAATGAAGCTCGGAGGAGGAGGATAAAATTTATCAAACAATATACTATATATTTAATCGTAGATATATTCAAAGTAACCAATATTGTTCTCAATATAACAATACGCTAGTTAATTCATCTCCGGCTCGATGATGACGTTCTTATCAATCTTGGAGACGGGTCATTTATCAAAGGAATGTTTACTAAATTAAGATGATCGTTAACTTCTAATGATTTATAAGAAGAAAGCGTAGTGAGGCATCATTTTACATAATTATGATGATAAATAATCTTTGGCTTTGAATTCCTATATTGATTAATTATTATTTTAGAAATTATGATAATTCTGTGAATTTAAAATTATGCTTTCTTAAGGCCCCAAAGTTTATGGAATCGAATTATGTTACTAAATATCAATAATAACAGACTTTTGTGGTACACTTGTATGTATTCAAATAATAAAATAATATAAAGTTTATTGAAATGTATACAAGTGGAATATATAAATTACTTTATATATTCCACTTGTATATTTTGTTGTATGGCATAGCATCTACCACTTGTAAATAGTGGTAGAGCCATGCTTCGGCACGATAGGGCCGGCTTGACCGGTATGATAACAGAGCCTCTCTCTGAAACCACAATTGGTTTTTTTGCTGAGTGAGTGAGGTTTCCGGTGGCCCAATCCCCTCTCCCTCCCCATGTTAGCGCAGTTTCAAAAAATATACCCCAGGGGGGCACCAGCTCTAGCGTTGAAGAATTCTGGGGGGGGGGGGGGAGGAGCATAACCACGCTCAAAGTCAAGAGCAGCAATATACACACACTCCCCTTCCACTCTTATCGTGGAGTTCTTTAACATCAGGGGTATACACTCAAACATCCACACTGTCCACTACCACCTCGAGACAGCAGAGCTAGCCTTGCTTTTTTTGACCGACGCGCAGATATCATCTCCAGCAGACACATCGTACCTTTCCTACCCTCGCTACAGCTTGGAGTAAGGTACATGCACACCAGTGTGTGTATAAACGTTAGAGATGATACTGTCGCACTGCGACTGCGAATCGCAAGCTACGGTCGTGTATGGCATTATAGGTCATCAGATTGCATGATGATGGCATTATAGGTCATCAGATGGGATGCAGACTTTCTTTGCATCTTACCCTTGGATTCAGGTATGCTTCTGGCCGGATGATCCTAAATTGTTGCTGACTCTGTCGCCGAAGTGCTTGTGTAGAGTATGGAACTCTTTGATCCATCGTCTGTAGTTCCCATGCGTGGCAGATCCCAGCCCTAGTTTGGCCGATCCTGTAAGGAGGCATCTAGCCGAAAACAGGATTGCTACCAAGCATGGGCAAATTTAGTGACAGCACGGGATTTACAATGTACAGACCAGCATATTAAAAAAAGGAGTACAATATGCTTCAAGATCCTTCAAAAAAGACATAGCTAGGACATAGTCGCAGCGCAACGTCAGAATTGGTGTGAGACTGACGAGCTTTCCTTCCGCAACACCTGCGTTCTGGTCTCTCACCAAAGCTGTCGAAGGGAACTTCTGTAGCCTATCCCATTCTGCCTAAGGAAGACCATTCGTTGGCCCATGACGCTAAAGAGAAAGCCGATCTCCTGGACAAACCCTTTGCGTCCAACTCGACTTTGAATGATCGGGGAAAGGCACCGCCGACCACCCCGCAGTGCGAGATGCCCGATTCCATGCCCGAAGTCCCGTTTTTATGAACGCTCTGTGCGTAAAGCTCTTCTATTCCTGGAAATTCATAAGTCATGTGGGCCCGATGGAATCCCTTCCAATGTGCTGAAGACGTGTGCTCCAGAGTTGGCACCTTTTCGGTCTTTTTCGGTTCTCCTACTCTTCAGGCATTGTCCCGAACTCCTGGAAGATATAGCCATAGTGTACACGATATCTTAAAAAGGTGACCATCCGGATTCTTTTAATTATAGACCCATTGCCATCACTTACTTGTTCTCAAAGACAATGGAATCTATTACTACGGTTTCCGTAGGGGTCACTCAGCTGGTGACACTCTCGTATACAAAAGTCACCGTTGGGCTCAGGCAATTGAGACCAAGGATGAGGCTCTGACGGTTAGCTTGGATATAGCGAAGACCTTCGATCGGGTTTGGCATAAAGCGCTTCTCTCGAAACTCCCTTCCTTCGGGCTTCCTGTGAAGTTGTGAAATTGTGAAATTCCATTCAGTATTGGAATCCTTGGCGTCGATTTTTCGAGCGAAATGCAGTTCCACGGTCACATTGGGGGTAAGGTCAAATTGACCTTAAAGAAGCTTGGAGTACTGAACTAACCGAGATAGTATTTCACTCCAGCCCATCGCCTGCACCCTTTTAAGGCTCAGGTTGGCCGCATGTGGAGTACTGTTCTCATTTAGTTGTAGGGGCACTCCAGCATCAGCTTCTCCCTCTTGACCGGATGCGACACAGAACGGCTCATATTATCGACTGTCAAGACCTTTCCAATCGGCTTGATCTCGTGGTGTTGCGTAAAGATGTAGCTTCCCTCTGCATTCTCTATCGCTTATACCATGGGGAGTGTTCTGAAGAATTGTTTGAACTTATACCACCCACAGAATTTTGCCATCGTCCATCGCGATTAAACCTCCATCAACACTACCTCAACAGCTGGCGCTTCTCGAAAAGTTTTTTGCCTCGTACGACGAATCTGTGGAACAAATTGTCGCCTAAGGTATTTCCGGGACGATATGACATTCAAACCTTCCATGGACCATGGACGACGGCAGTCGCTTAGGTGACCCGTCCGCTCATTTGCCTCCCTATCTTATAAAAAAAGACTGGATTAATTAATTATTGGTAATCTTATAGTCAAGTAATATACTCTTTATATACTTACAAAAAAATAAATCTAAAACAACAAGATTAAAAAAGAGGTATTCCTACGTATAAAAGTTCTGTAACAAAATTAATTAAGCCACGAACCTTCGCAAAAACTGTTATTAAGCTTAATTTTTCAAAGTTAACCTTTTTATATAAAAATACAATGTTTTTTTTTATAAATGTATATATCACATATCATCGTTCGTATAATATTCGGTCCCTTTCAGTAACCTTTAAGGGTTGATAAAACACTTCATTTAAATATTTTGTATATACTTACGACATCAGAGTTAATAATATTCAACTTTTAACCTAGAATTACAAATACATACCTAATCAGTTATAACTTTGATTAACGATTACTGTTTTGTGGTAATGGCTAAATATATTTTATAATATGATGGATGACTTTGAATTATAGAACTATGTTTAGGGATATAAAAAAATCAAATTAAAATAACTAATTATTGTATGTGATGTTATTTAAATACAACATTCCCAAATACATATAACATATACATATATAATCGTAATACACATATATTATATGTATACTCGTAATAGGTATTACGAGTATACATATAACATATGTGTATTACGAGTATAAATATAACATATATATTCTATCACGACTATCTATGATGTTGTATTAGGTTAGATATAGTTATTCTAAAATAGGTTTCCACACACTGTAGAAGTATTCCAAGAACAACTTTTTGCGTGAAAATTATTACTCTAACTTCTGACAGCGATATTATATTTAAAAATAAACTTTTCTTCTTTTGATCTGTATTATTTTTGTAACATCTTACTAACACGTAAAGATTTAAGAGGAATCTAGTAAAGTAAGTAAAGCAAATTTTGAATTGTTATTCATAATAATTTTACATCTCGGTAAATTTTTCAAATTTACAAAAAAATATATTTTATTCTTAATATTAAAGATAAGCCGGTGTAAGTTTACCTTTGTTATTAGGACCAAATTTATTTAGTCAAATAAAATACATGCTTAGATTCAAGTAAAAAGCTAACAGTGCAGCATATTTTTATGTTGGTGTCTTTTACATTTAAATCATACTACGTGAACTGTAGAGACGGCCAAATAGCATTGACCCCAAATTATGTCAAATTGGGAAGAAAAACAGATTTTTATAAGGTTTCCGAAACGTCTACAAGTATACCAAGCTTTATTAATGATCTGCTGTCACACTGCTCCAATCATTTGTGAATTACTGCGTATATGTAACAAAAATACACATTTTTTCTTTAATAATAATTTCATAGAGTAGTAAAGAATAACCGCTGAACATTTTATACAATAAAAAAATATTTTGCATGAGTCAAACTTTTATTGAAGCCTTTTAAGAATAATATAATACCAAGTAGCCATCGTTGATTTTGCTTACTTTAGAGAATAACGATTGTTGCAATGGCAAACAAAAGTTAAGTTGAGTCAGTTCTTTTTAAAGTAAAAATTGCTATACAGTTGAAAACCTTTTTTAATCTTGGCAACTTGAGCGTGACCTTACAAAGGGACAGTATTGAATTGCCAACCCGGCAGCGACACTTTCACAAAATTAATTCAATTTACATTGAAATTGTCTAAACATCTGAAAGTCTTTGAACCAACGGAAAATCGAATGATCTAATCTTTCCTCTTTAATTCCTAACCCCAGGTATGTACTATGTAAGGGCCAATATATAAACTGAAATCAAGCGTGCAAACGTGACTGGTAAAAGGGATTTACTGCAAATTACTTTGGCAAACTTCGGTTCAAATGTCCTCTGACCTTTTTTATAGTGTTTGACATGTTTTCGAATTAAGAAAAATGTCTTCTGAACTGTTGAGCCTTTTTACGCGTCATTTAATTTTCATTGTATTTCTTATAACATAATGAGATATTTAATATACTTTTTTTTATGATTATTGTATTTTATAAGCAAAAACTTAAAAAAAAAAAACAATAATCATAAAAAAAAATTATCTTACAAGTATAAATCTATAACATATATGAAAACAAAAAGTTTACGTCAATAGAGCTCTTATTATACGCCCATCATCGTGTGAGCAAAATCTAAACATTTATCAGGCGACCTGTTTTGGGCAGATTCTCATTAATTCCTTCGCGCTATTTATATCCCAATTCGAAGTAAACAATGAACAAGAAATAAAATTGTTTGAGAAGAAAAATATAGTGTATAGTAACTCTACATATTTTTTATTTAAAGAATTAAAGAATGGTCCAGTTTTTTTAAATATATGTCTTTAGTAAAGTTGAAAATTCGAGAAAAATGGTCAATTTGTTATATTTTTTATATTATAATCAACACTTATTTATTTTAAAAATAGATATTAAAATGCAGATAGTTTTCGTCCCCTTGCAAAGAAATAACTTTAAGTGTTTGCTTCGCCGATTTCCTATTTCGTCGGATCGACGTGGGGCTTCGGAAAGACATTCATTTTCAATATATTTTTAGGATTTATTCTGTCAATATTGTCTCAATTTTTGTATGTTCAAGTCTGTTGATAAAATATTATCTTTATGAATTTGACCAGTGGCACCACACATCTATCATGTGATTTAACTATTATTTTTGTTTTGTGCCAATCTTAGACTACATGTACATTTTTACATAAAGTAATATTAGAAAGTAGAGAGTAGAATGAAGAAAAAAAGAAAAAAAGTGATATTTTGAAAATAGCACAGCGTGAAAAAAAAAATACCCTAGGGGGGTTCTAGCGGCTGGGTTCACTTAATTACGTATAAAACAAAAACAATGTACAACATTTTTATACATGAATAAATACTTTATATTATTTTAGTAAAAATGGGCATGTTGGCCTTTATTCGTTTGTGTTTACAATCTTGTATAAAAATACAGAGTTTTTAGATCAATATTGTTAGTATAAAAGGACTACAACATTATATCTCTCGTACGTTTTGTCTGAGTCTGAATGGTATACGTTATGTTTTAAATACATGTGTTTTGATATCATTTTATCAACGTTATGGTCGTATGTATTAGAGCTTGACGTGAACAAATATATCTTATGTAAAAGGATGAAACGTATATTTTATAAAAGTATTTTATTTATAAAGTGTTTCTCAAATAAGATTAAATTGGTACTAGGGCTGTCGAATTTATTTGAAAACATATTTCTTTAAAAAATTATACTATAGCGTTTGTGTTCCTCGATAATATATCATAATTAATAAAACATCAACTAAGTCAATAAAATCATTTTCATTACAAATTTATATAACTTAAATATATGTTTGCAATAAAAAACTTTATAATACATTAATATTTCATATTTGTTGTTTTAAGAATATAAATGGTGTTTATTATTTAAAACATAGATACGAACAATCTACAAGAAACTCGGCGGGATGAAGAGATCTGCAAATGTCGCTCGTTACATCTAAATGGGCGAATTACCCAGGGGAGGTAATGAAATCACGGGGAAATCCCGTCCGTCTTATTAAAGAGAATCAGATGATCATTACACTGTTTTGTTGGAAAATTGAGTGACTTGAGATTTCTCTTGATATAAAGATAAGTGATACTTTGGACAAAAATTAATATAAACATAATTTAACTATTTTGTTATTATTAACAAAAACATAATAAATGTTAACTAGTATGTCAATTCAGAAAGGTAATTTTAAACATTTTAAAACAATCATACTAATTAAAGCAATAACCAGCAAAAAATCATCTCAATCTTTTTTAAAATTTAGCACTTATAAGAATGAAATGAAATGTTATTCAGAATTCCATTTCATGACGTTTGTACAGCATAGTCTAAAACATTTACGAAGTTAAATAGAACATCAATACGCATTGTGAGAAAATAAAATCCATCTAAGACTTTGGATCGGATAAGTACGGTCGGACAAAAAAGTTCTAGTACGACCCATCTTATTCTTTGGGCCATTTGACACGCAATTTTATGAGTACGTTTCAATAAAATGAAATTCATGGATGCTGTAAATGTAGATACGTAATAACATATACATAACGTTTTATGTTGGGATTTGAAGTACTCGTAGGCTTTTAGTATAACTTAGTTATAAGAGTTTCGTAACATATTTTCTAATAAATAACTGAATATATTTTATTCTAAATTTTGGCAGTCTGTTATTTTTGTGTAAAACTCAAACAAACTTATAAGTTTATTTGTCTACAGTTTAAATAAATACTTAGTAAGCGAAGTCAATTGAATCGATTTTCAAACCCTACCTCTTCATTGTCTCTATAGAGACGGATAATCTAATATTCTTTATAATAAAGACTTCTAATTACACTTCAAAGTAGACGTTCAATTAACTGAAGAAAGGCCTTTATTAAAACTGAGACATCATTCGGGACAGCTAACAAAGATTCTTCATTGTGATGTTTTTTCTTTTAAATTAAAAAAGATAAAGAATTTAGAATGGTTTTAATTTAAAATAATTATCTTGTTAACTTGGAATATGAATTTTAGACTTTGTATCCAATTTATTTAGATTTCACATTGTATACTTCAGATCTTTCAACATAGAGTTTCATCCCGGCAATAACGTGGCTGGAATCTAACGACTCTCAATTTAAGAAGATCAGGTATTATAATATATAATTTCAGCTTCAGGTATTTTATTTTGAACGTTATAGTAAAATGTATATAATAAAATGTATAACGTTCAAAATAAAATGTATATCGTTAAACATTCACGTTTTTTTCGAGTTTTAATACATAATAAGCGGCCATCGTTGTTTCTCGGGCGTTTTTTGAGAGTTTATGAAAATGTCGATGTTGCTTCCGATTTTGTTTTGTTTTAATTCAACATATTTGGTATGTCAGTTGATAGACCCCTAAGACCCTTATGTGACAAATAAGCCTCCTTAAGTAACATAAGAGACTCCACGTCTCTCTCATAATTGCGTTTGTCCGTGACTACTATCACTTTCTTATCGAAATTCGATCTTCCTATTCGAATTGTATCCCAAGTACTCGTCCAGTATATATATTTTTTATAACTATTTCAACCCTTGGATGTAAAGATCTCATTTTAGTATTTAAGCCTTACAGATTTGCCAATTGAAGACATAAGCGAATTAAATTCACAAGTAAGATACCTTCGTCGGTTTGGTAGTAACACAAAAAGTATTTTTTTTAAAGAACAATGTGGAAATAAATTATAAAATAATAATAGAATTCTTTATACACAGATACATTCTATTATTTTAGTTCATGCCTTTTGTGTATATTTCCTTTCAATGTGGATAGCTGGGTGCTTTACAAAATTCCATCTTTAAAGTACATAAAATTATCATATAAAGGATTATATTGTTGATCCAGTTGACGTTGTCGAAAAATTGTGGGGTCGTTACTTAGAAATAACACAATAAACACAAAAATATTTAAAACTTTGAATCATAAAATCGTAAATTTGTAAAAACTTTATAAAAATAAGCTGCGCCATTAAAAATAACTTTTAATTTTTGAAGATAAAATATCTTACAGGACAACTTCAAAGAAAGTTTGTAAATACAATCTTTATGAACTTGTTAAATTTAAAAAGATAATAAAATTCACAAGTCCATAACTTTTTCGATATAACTTTAAATATTTATTTGGTTTTACTAAAATATTTTATTTAATTTGAATGGGATTTTTATTAGGAATATTCGAAATACATTCATGTGGAGATGTAAAATTTCAATTAAATAGTATTATTTGTAATTAAAAGTTTTATGTAGTAGAGCGATGTATTGATTGGGTCTGACATTATATCATGTTTCGCCAGCTTAAATATGACTATTATTGAATATATTTATTATATATAATTATTATATATAATATTGAAATATATCTTGAGCCATTTTAAGTAACTATTGCACTACTAGAGGTATACACAATAATATTGTTAGTTATGAGTAGTAAATAGCTAAATATTTAGTATTCCTAATTTTTTATGAACATGTCATAAATATAAAATGAATACCGGTTGTTTTGTTTGTTTGTTTGTTTTGTTGTTAATGTAATAATGGTGTGCGGTTGGTAGTAAAGTAAGTACTTTAAGATACGAAACATTTATTAATATATTTACTTTTAAATTGTAACATAATTTATTTTATATTTATTTCAGTAACTCAAGTATAAGCAAATATTTTCACAATAAGCTCCTGTAAGCTTTGTTTATATCAATTTCGTTAATCGAAATATCGAATACTTATTAAAGATTCTGAATTCTTTTGTAACAAGAATGGTAATAAATTAAAACAAAACGCCAAAGAAAAATTCGCGTAAAAAAAGTGATCGCGTGTTGACGTTGACTTAAAGAATTTACTAAGGGATACGAACTATTATCAGGACTAGGAACGAAAACTATATATTCATACTATCAGGCATTTTAACGTTATTTTTTTTACCAAATCTAGTCATAGGTTTTTATGTGTCTGCCATTTTATAGTCAGTCTTATATTTTTGCTTGTATTTTCAGATAAAGCCGAGAGATATTCTAAAACAAGTTGCTCGCTGCAACGTCTTACAGTTATTTGTGTATTACAGTTTCTGTATTCTATCGTGAACGCAAATAATGAATAGTATTGTAAACTATCTATGAGCTCTGATGAGATCTTTTTTTAAATGTTCTAGTCTAGAAATCTAATGGGGAATGCTTGCATCATCCCTTTCGTTCCAATCAGTTTGTCGGTTTAGAAACGTACAAGGGACACATAAACAACCATTGATTTATCTATACATAGAGATATCAATAGTAAGTAATAACAGTTAATATTAAAAAATATTTTATCACAAAAATGAAAAGAAATAATTTTATAATAATTAATTTAAATTTATTTTTTTTTATATAAAAAATAGATGATTTTTATTTCTTTAGATATAAGCGCCATAAAAACACTACTTTTAAATTAAAATTGCAGTGGTATAATGAGCTACGAAATTATATTAAATTAACTTTAGTCTTGTGTTAATACTCATGATAAACGGCCCTTCATTATCCAAATATATTCCACGAATGTCATGCAAACTTTCTAAATTTAGACAGAAAGCAAAATGTAATGGAATTAAGCAAGTTTTATGTCACCGACATGACTAAAGGAAACTTTGAATGTGGTTCGTTTGTTATGAAAGAAAAAATGGGATGAAATGAATGTATAACAATATACCTAAATTATAGTTACGACATACTCTTATATATAATTCTAGTATGATATAAAAGGGTATATGTATATATTTATATTTTTATAAATAATATAAGGAAAATTACAAAATGTGACAATAAATTAAAACTTAATACTTGTCCGCGGAAGGAGCTACCAGCAAAAGCTCGTTATAGATAAATAACTAGGATTTTTTTGCACTTATATAAGTTGACGCTTGACTACATTCCACCTGATGTGAAGGGGAAATGTAGTCGTAGGTGGCAAACCGCATTAACTGAGTAAAAACCTATTCACTCTTGCCTTGAAGACACCCACCCACATTGTACTCAGATAGAAAAACTGACGCAGGCAAGTTGTTCCACTCCTTCGCTGTCCGATTTAAAAAAGATGAAGTTTAGCGCTTCATTCGGACATGCGGCGCGTCTACTGCTAAAGGATGGATGCTCGCCGTGCTTCGGAACGTCCGGTGATGGAAGGGGGATGGGGGAATTAGGTCTTAAATAATAATCTAATTCATTTACACACATTTTATTCAGCGATAGTTTTAATAGGAAAAGTTTTAAGGGAAAGCCTTTTATGTTTGATAAATGTCTAAATAATGAAATATTTTAATGTATCTAATATTATATTCATAATCTAGGTACATTTATTGTGTTCTGAAAAACGACTTCTTATTATTTTTATTGCAATTGACTGTTGTCAATTGAAGCTTTATTGAGCTAAAAGATTTTCCCATCAAAAACTTTTACTAAAGAACTACAATGATAGCTCACGTCTGCATTACTTACAACCATTACTCATTTATTTCGTCCGCCATTGCCATGATCAATATTTTATCAGAATATAGAACACATTGATTTTCTAGAGTATACTTTTGAGATATATATATTTTTACTAATCGTATTTAATATTTATTTCATACCAACTTTTAGTACTTATTAGTTAACTTATACGTGTAGACAAGTCCGCGTTGTTCTTTCTAAACCTTTTTGGGTTAAAATGTATTGTATATGTTAAACCATATTGAAACTAAAGCATTCGTTTATTCGAAGTTTAATTATAGGTTGAATTATTCAATAAACTTTTAGCTATAACTTTATGATTGGTTCATCGAGCATAACACTTTACTTTCACGTTTACTGAAATCGTAGAAGTTGACGCTTCGCTGAACGAAAGAGCACTTCAATGACTTTGAATAGATTGGATTGGACGGTGTTCGTAAAATAATCTCGAATCGTCTAGTTGAGAATTAATATTTGGATGTTTATTATATTTTATTTTATATTAATAACGTGATATTATACATTTATAACCATTTAACGCCATGAAAAACTAAATAATAAAATTATTTAGTTTTTCATGGTATATCAACATATATAATAAATTTTGTAACAAGATCTATGTCAGTGGGTGCTGAAATTGTACAATAATAGATGATACGATTTATTGATAATAAGTTTGATATGGTCTATTTCATTTTATATGTCTCTCGATGATACGAGTATTTGTTAAGCTTAACTGAATTCTGAGTTTTATCTGTTATATTTATTATTAGAGTATCTATTATTAGAGCATTGATTTAATTTATAAACTATACGCCATAGTTGCCATCAATCAATCAATAATTAAATAAATAATTCATCCAATATTCAGGCTCAGGAAAAACGCAACGCAGTAATTTACGGAAGTCGCTATGGGTAGATGTTTTAAGCTATTTTTTATTACCGACAAAAAAAAAATTGTGTTTTGTTTTTTTTTCTATATTTATCCCGTATGTATACGCAACAATTAGTATTTTATAAAATGTTAATGATTTATTCAATGAAGAAATTTGAATAAATCCGATGATTTGTGTATTGTATCTGACCTGCCTTGTATCTTATTTGAGTTGGCCCAAAGCTTTTAAATTTGTAACTTAATATCATACACCACGTAACTAAATATTCACAGACCCAACGATGGTCATCTTTGTTCTCTTGTACATCTATTTTAATTACAAGAAAATTCAGTACACTAACACGAGTCTTGGCTTTCTCGAATTCATGTTTTTCAGATAGGATTATGTATTTCTGGTTAGAATTGTTTATTTTTAAGTAACGGGAAGTAGAATTTGCAAAATAAATAAACCCCTTTTTAATATTAACAGGGTTGGGAGGCTAGATGGATTTTTTTTCTTGTTTCATTTTTGTCCTTTACACTTTCAAGCATTCATATATATTTTATAAAAAGAGCGACATATAAAATATTTTGTAACAGATATTCTGTAACAACCTTTACTGGAAACTCTTTTAAAAATCCGTTACACTTTATCGCTTTACATATCACGGTAGACACGTGTGAGGAAGGATATAAGATAATTTTAAATAGGTAACTAAATAGCACGAGATGTGTTCAAAAAGTATCACGAATTTTGCATTTTCGCGGGTTACGTATATTCAATCTTTTTGTGGCGTTATGTTGGTTGTTGGTCTCTCACTAATGCTGACAAGTTTGGCTATTTTGAATGTTCAGTTAATTGTTGACAGCTGCTTTGCTTGCACGTGTTTCGGTTCGTCTTCGATTTTTATCTTTTAAAAAAAATGAAACAAAAAACTCCGATGCATTCCGAATGTTGACTGTGGCCGAGAAGGCCGAGATGTGAACGACGAAGAGCGTGCCGGTTACGGTTGCTTACAATTTTCTTCGATTGCAAGGGCATGGTGCATCATGAGTTCTTGCCACAGGGCAGAACGATGAATAAGGAATATTACTTGCAAGCTATGGGCAATTTGCACGAAGCAATCCACACGAAATGCCAGAATTTGTGGAAAAACAAAAATTCGCTTTTGCACCACGATAACGCCCCTGGTCACACATCGCTGCTTGTCGACATCGACTTCTTGGCCAAAAACAACACACTAATGATACAGGTACTTTTTTTGTTCCTGATACTGAAGAAGCCCATGAAAGGACGACGCTACGCCACGATTGGCGAGATAAAGACGGCATCGAAGGAGGAGTTGAACAAGATACAAACAATAATTTTTGAAGTGCTTCGAAGATTGGAAAAAACGTTGGCACAAGCGTGTAATATACTTGGGGGATTTTTTGAAGGGCACAAAATAGATATTTATTAAAAATAAATATTTTTTGAGAATACACAAAATTCGTGATACTTTTTGAACACACTTTATATGCATTTAGTGTAAGTATACTGAAAAGAGAATGTTAAAATGAATGTGTGTGGTGAGTACGTGAAAGGAAAAAAGGGAAGCTTGGGATTAGCAGCAGTGTATGTTATTAGAAGACTATCATTTGATATGGATTTAGGGATGCAATTGTAGAGTACGGCCGAAAAAAAGATGGATGGCTTTTGTGAAAGACGATATGAAGAAGAAGGGAGTATGTATGAAAACATATACCGT
The DNA here is from genome assembly GCA_963555665.1 of Dircenna loreta. Taxonomy (NCBI): domain Eukaryota; kingdom Metazoa; phylum Arthropoda; class Insecta; order Lepidoptera; family Nymphalidae; genus Dircenna; species Dircenna loreta. The sequence continues at coordinate 14,129,244 of OY743092.1, forward strand.
GCCTATCCTTAATATGGGTTAAGCTTAGTAAAAATATTACTGTATTCTATAGAGTTTAATTAAAAAGCTAGTAAATCATTGTGCTTTGTGCTAGTTAACTATAATAATAGACTGATTCCAATTTTATATACATTGTAGCTAATACGGACAAAGAAAACAAATGGATACAAACCAGTCTTGTTGGTAAGATCTATTTTATAAAATTATAAAAAAAAATCCTTCTCAATGATCTGTTTAACATAGCGGGTAAATTTTTTACCTAAATCAATTAAAATTTGTTAGAAATTTCTTAATTTTTTTAATATTATTTCTGCTATCAGTGCTAAAATATGTAAGCTAAGTATTCAATTTTGTAATAAAGTACTCTAGCTAAAATAATGGAACGCGAAACTGGGAATGAAATTTTCAATTGAGTACAACTGATTGAAACTTTCAAGTTTAAATGAATGGTAATAATATTTGGAAACATTATATTTTTAATAAGTAACATAAAAAACTAAGGGTATTACTTAAATCAGATATTGAAATAAGTATTAAATTACACAATTTTGTTATTTTTTCTCAACATAAAAGATTATACAAGCAATATTTTGTGAAAACTGCTGATTTTTCGAACTTTAAATTTTTTGAAAATCTGGAAAAAATTGTTCTTCATTTGTATATGAATAGTATTTTGTTGTGGTGAAATTAATTAAGATATTAAAACGACGTTAGATTAATAAAAATAAATTAAATTTATGCTAAATAAACGACGACGTAAAATTTAATTATTGTTAAGAAGGGATATCCAAACTTAACAAATATTTTATCTTGAATTTTTCTCCACTTAATAATAAACATTTTTTTGGAAGCCATACACCTAGTATACAGTCTATTTTTGTATGTTTTATTGAAAGTTATGAAGGGAATCGTTAAGAAGTCTATTAACTTTGCCTTCATAAATAAGTTAGTTTGTTAGTTTTAAATAAAATAATAATTTATCATTTAAATTAACAATTTATCATTAAATAAAATAATTATTTACCATGAAAACAATGGAAACAACTTCTTCAATCAAGGTTTGATTCTCGGATAAATATATTTTATTAAGCATTAAAACTAACAAACTAACATTATTAAAACGACAGACTTACTGAATAATATAGAAGAGTGCAAAGGTATATTTATAATATTTCTTGCTGCAGTTTTGTAAAATTGATTGATTGATTGATTTGATTTTTACCATTTGTAAGTTGAGATGATTTCGTCAGAAATAAATCCAAGCCAGAATAATACTTTTTGAGAAACCAATTATATATTACTGTATAATAGCATTTGATAATGAAACATCTCCAGCGTGAGATACAATTATAAAGTACAAATAGGATCATCCAGATTAGTGAAATTAATAGAGGTCAATTAATTTTGTAATTGGATAAAGTTTATGCTTTAACATGGTTGAGCGTCTATTCTATGAAGACTGAATTTACTACAAGCTATTATTTAAGCAAAATAATATATATAATAACAATATTTATGAATTTATAATCAGGTATTTTGTTGTGTAATATGTATAATATTTCGGCATTGTAAAAATGCTTGAAGTATCTTTGGTAGCGTTGCATCTTTCATCAGCTCAAATATTAATTGAACTGTTGATTTCATTTATCTGATGGTGTCCCCGTGTTTGTGTTAGTCAAAGACACAATAATAAATTACAGTGATCAAATAAACACTATAATATTAATTTGAACGCAAGTAATATAATTTAATAGTTATATGAATACCTGATCTTTAAAGAGTAAGTAATACCTATATATTTCCGAATAAACGTAAACAGTTACAAGAAATGAGATTAAAATAATAAATTAAGTCTGTCAACACATTGATATTTTTAGTCTTAATTTAAAATGAACAATATGTTAAAGTCTAAGTTCTGATACTAGTATTGCTTCATAATAAGTGTATGATGTTAAAATTCTATCCTATCATATTATATCGTTACCAGTGTGGTGTCGGGACAAGAAAAACAATAGCACCACTTCTTCTCTTCTTGTAGGTGTCGTAAGAGACGATCATAATTATACAAAAGATCGAGGAGTATCACCAGCCGCTGTATATGTCATTTGTGGATTACGAGAAAGCCTCCTTCAAAATCTGAGCTGTTCTGGAGTCTCTGCAGCGATGAGGTATCGACTGGCGATATATCACGGTATGGAAATGCCTCTCTAATGCAGCGACGATGACCGTTCAGATCCAGGACCAGCGGACGAGATCCATCTATTTGAGTGAGACAGGGGCATGCCATATCTCTGAAACTGTTCACAAAAGCAATATAAGATGTATTCAAGACCCTGGACTGGATTGAACGAGGAGTCAATATCAATGGAGAGTATATATCTTATTCCTTCATTTTTCCGATATTGTCATCGTGGCAGAGTCTTCGGAAGAGCTTGCAGAGATGCTGAACAGCTTAAATGGATCTTCTCGACGGGTTGAGTTTGGTATGAACCTGGACAAGACGAAAGTTATATTATTCATCATTAATCTAGTCTATTTATTTTGATGTTACACAAACTAATGAATAGAAATCATGTAACTTATTTTTATGGAATTAATAATTTAATTACAATAAAACCCAAAAACAAACAGGGTCGCTGAGTTGTGACTGTCCTCTTCTTATGTCTGTGGCAAATAACTTTCCAATATGGATGTAGGATTTACACCAAAACAAAAGTTTTGTAAAAACGTAAAGCAATAGTTTTTTTTTAATCAAATCTTTAATAACATATATATAAACAGTGTAACAATTTGGATCAAGTTACTAAATTGCCACCAAGTGAGAACAACGGTGTGTTTGCATTCGTCTCGCAGACAGTCAACTTGAAAATTCGAGAGTTCTCATACAAAGAACTTTTTCCTCTATCAGGCTCTATAAACCACTACAATTTAGCTTAAGGGTGGTTTGTGTTTCAAAGCGGAGAAATGAATAAATGATTCCCGCTTCTGATCTTTATATTATACAACTCTTATTAAATAATAAAATAAAGAGTTACAATATCTTTAGTTACCTATTTTTTATAAAACAAAGAATTGCAATCTCATTATATAACCAAAATATAAAAGGATATACCCAAATAGTTCTTTGTACTGTATTTGTTTGTACATAATAACTTATATAAATATATATCAGTTTATGATTTCAAAGGAAAAGCTTTGTCAAAAATAAACAATTATACAATGTTACAATTAGAATAATTACCAAATTCAACTGAAGTAAATAACACGGAAAACAGTTAATGAATATATATCTTCAATAGTATTTTGTTTTGTAGGTTTGTACTTCCCGTAGTCGGGATATCCAGAGATTAACAACGAAAGAGATCAATCTACTGAGCTTGCTTATCTACCGCCACAGGTTGAAAAGAAAAGTAAGAAATTTGACGCTTCAAAGTTAAACGAAAGATAGTAATATTATTTTAGAAAGAGCAATAGAAAATTAAAGTGTATATTACGTAACGATATATGTTTATTTATATACGTATATTTGTAACTATTTCACTAAACAATTTATTTATAGTATTAAGGTTTAAAGAATAATAAATAATATTAATAAATATTCGAAAATATCCACAGAGCGTCAACTTACTCTCAACTATCAAAGCTTGTATGCTTGTATGTTTATCGGTTGTCTATACATACTAGAGAACTGCTAAACATACCTTTTTTTTTTGTAAATAAACATACCTTTTATTTTTTTGTAATACCATATGTATCCATGTACCATACTATTTTTTTTTTGTAAATAAATACACATTATACTTATAAACAACATCGATATTCTAGATAAATAAAAGTTTTTTCACAAATATTTTTCTTGTGTGGGGATCGAACCCACAATCATCGGCACAATAGACGAAGTAATGACCACTGTACCATTCACCTCTATCTTTGTTCGAATTCCACGCACTTGTGAAATTCATTGTAGAAGAAGAAGAAGATCAGTCCATTATACTAAATATAACATACGTGGAAGAATGCAATTTCATAATGATTTTGTCATAATTTTGAATAAATGTCTTTTGGCGAGCATAACTTCTCAGGATGCTTGTTATTCTTTCTGATTCACTTTAATTCAAAAGTGATTTCAATTATATTGTATGTTCTATAGAAGTTACAGGCATTATATTATACGTTGGATGATACTTTTATAACATCGGCAAACACTCAAAACTTAACAATTCGCCTCGATTGAATACTTCATTCGTATGAGAACTTTGACTTAGTTCCTGTATCTTTTATAGGCAAGGAAATCATCAAGTAGCAACAAGAAGTGTAGGAGTTGTGTGAACTCGTTATAAACTTCTCAAATGTCCCCGTTAGGGTTGCAACTCAAATAAGAAGCGACTTGTGAAGCTTCACTAGGAAATGTATAAATATAATACTCGTATGTGAGTATTAATTATTATTATGAAGAGTATTGAAAATGTGTGCTAATTATATATTTATACACATATCAACATTTGAAATAATTATTTATTGAAATTATGTATATTTATACATTATAACTTATATTGACTTACTTACATGTAAAAAGTCAATATATGTTTGTCTACTTGAAAGTTTGTACCGGTCTTATTCAGTAGGTTATCAACAAGTGTACTAAATTATTTAATGAATTACTTTTAAAGCAATGAAATATCATTGCCCATAAACTTCACATCTAACGATTAATCATAAACTGCTGAAATAGGCTTTTAGAATTAGCATTTAAAAATACAGCGTAAAATGATAAATATTGGTTATTATGTGAATGAAACGCAACTTCCATTAATTAGTAATTATATCTAGTAAAAGCTACGTTACAGTCTTACAAAGCCCTGTTATGAACGCACTAGAATATTGCTATAAATACATTTGTTATTGTGAAAATGACAGCGCTGTATTGTCCTTTGTACAAATGAATAATATATTAACGTAGTTACATAAATTATCATTGAATATCTAATAATAATAATCTAATAATCTATTTCATACTTTTACATCACAATACAGTTAAAGAACATAGAAAAACAACTGACACAACGTGAAATAACTATATAAAATATCAATGGCATTCTATTTTAAGTTCAAAAACGTAAATCGCATCGATAAATAATTGCCGGTCAGTAGTAAATCACTATAATTTCAGTAAACATTGTTGATAGTATTATATTTATAATGGAGCCATAAATACTAGTACATTATAATAACAGTACTTACGACAACTTAATCGTTTAAAGCGGTTTTGGTTAAATTGGATTTAAAAATAATATTTCTGAAATAATAGTGCATAATCCGATATTTCAAACTTCAATTAATATGAAAATAAAATGTAATATTTATTTTGAGGCTTTTATTACATATAATTAAGAACAGAAAAGTGTTGTCGTTACACATTCATAACAACACAATACACACATACATACACGTAAGTACACACAATACGCATATGCATACACGTAGGTACACACAATACACACATACATACACGTAGGTACACACAATACACACATACATACACATAGGTACACACATAGATACACGTAGGTACACACAATACACATACATACACGTAGGTACACACATACATACACGTAGGTACACACAATACACACGTACATAAGAACACAATACACACATACATACACGTAGGTACACACAATACACACGTACATAAGAACACAATACACACATACATACACGTAGGTACAAACAATACACACACGAAAGGTTTCTGATACAACATCATAAACAAAATCACTACTTATAATTCATATGTTATTAAAATCTTGATTTAAATGTTTTCAGATAATAAACAGAACCAGAATAGTGTAACTGAACTAAAAAAATAAATCTGACAGTTTCAAAATTCAACCTTAAAGGATAATCGGCATCAAAGTATGAATCTTTTGTTGTATTACTTTTAATTATATTGTTGTATATATTATAACTAATTAAATTATTTGATTAAAAACATGAAAAAAGAGTCAAAAAATATCGCAAAGGAAATAAATTGCTTTCCTTAATTTATAATTAATTCGTATTATATTTATGATCCTTGAAAGAAAATCCTGTAATTGTTCTGAACAAAAGTTAGAAAGTTTTTATTTTATCACCTAATCAAGATTTCACAACTCAGGAACTTACTATTGTGAATCTCACAAACTTATCATTTTGACTCCCGTCTTTAACTTTATATAAGAATTATAATAACATTTCAAGTAATTGACACAAACCGTGATTCATTAATTTTAGTTACATATTTTGTTAACCTTGCTTTAGTAATTTTATCAAATCGAGGCCCTGTAAGCGGCGCCCTAGGAGTCATGGAACTTTTGTGTTTGGATTAATTTTAACAATCGATGTCGATTCTATTTCGGCTTTTATTCACAAAAACAGTTTTCAAGTAAATTACTATTTGTATTACTTTAAAGGTTAAAACCTAATGTGAAAACTGAAATTGGTTTAAGCCTTTAAGGTTGTATAGTCAATAAATAATTTGAAAATTGGATTTTCGTTTAACATTTATTTTTTGTAACAACAGGAATGCGACAATAAACAAATATAAATAAAATTTTCCTTTTAAATATATATAGAATGGAAATTTAACCAAAACATTTAGCGTATCCTAAATGTTTTGGTTAAACCTCGAGAAAACAGAAAAATTACTAATTGGAAATAGTAAAAAAAGGTCTTTTAGATATCTCCTCCGTCCTCATGAAGAAAATTACATAGAATACTAGTTTCATTGAGACGGGTAGCGAAATGGGTGCTCAACACATGTCCGCGTCAACGAATTTTTAAGTTACATTTACTTCCAGCTTAAAACAAGCCTAACATGTCTGAACATTTTTATATACAATGTACAATAAATAGATTATGTTTTTTGAAAGAAGCTTAATATATATATGTTGCCTCCGTCCCGGTAAAAACGAGTATGTATAGAATGCAAAATTCATTGAGGCGAGGAGCAACACGTGAGCTAAATTGATAGAGTGACAGGACGGCTAACTAGATGTCACGGGTTTGAATTCCTTCCCGGATCCTATTTATTATACACTCTATCCGGAATTTTGCTGTCTTGAGCATCAGCTCAAGTAACATATGCCGAATGTTTTTGTTTTTCAGCATGACTTCACTCGGCATTGAACAATGGGCGAGTTCTGCCACCAATAGGTACATCAGAAAACGAAATAAAATACTGCATTGCCTGATGCACCACATCAGTTATAGCAACAATTATATTATTATATAAAACAAAAGATGCAAAGAATTGCTGCATTTCATCCCAATCTGCTGATTTGTATTTCCATATTCGCTTAAGACCATGGGGCTCTAAATCCGGCTGGGAATAATTAAATACTGATTTTACCAGAGAGTGATAGGAGGGAGGTGATCTCTATACGATACCAGTACGGGTCAGTTGTCAGCAGAAGTTCCAGGCAATTAGCTGGCCATACAGTACCCTTGTCGCAAATAGAGGTCCAAGGACAATGCAAAATTCCAGTCTTTTCTTCCAGCGTGGTCGGTCTTCTGATAACGGAACAGCCAGTCTTGATAATAGGCATTAAATTCCCTCAGAAAAACAAGCTGCGCTAAAGGGTACTGATGCAGAGCCGTATCAGCAACCTCACTGAGATATTCAAATAAACAAGTTGTAAATTTGTTGACAGGCCATTATGTTGTATTTAAAAAAGAGTCTTTATTTGATACGTCATATTTGGTATATATTTATTCCAGTATACAAAAAAAAACAAAATCATAAATAGTACAGACAACGAATATATTTTTTTGGTTTACCCAAATATTTTGCATATATTTGTTTAAATACCTTAAAGACTAAGGATAGTTTGAATATCATGTAAAGAAATTCAAAAGTAATAAAATGTATAATAATAGTAAAGTGGAACGTATTAAATATTCTACTCATTTCATTTACTTTGCTTAATCAAGTACCGCAGATGGTAGGAGTAAACATAAGTAGACTTATATGAACGAACTCCAACTTGTATGTAATTGGGTACAACTGACTTGATCGTACATAATTAAAATAAAGTTGGTCTTGGTACTAATTATCTCTTAAAGCTATTGATATTGTAGAAATTAATTAATTATTTTTTTTTTATTCTAAATGACTAACATAGTAGAACAATTAAAAGAACGAACGGTTGACTTCAAATTATTTTCATTAAAATTAGGAGGTGATTTATAGGTATAAGGGGACTGCATTATTTTTTATTTTATACCCTTAACTTCAAGTAAACATTATAAACTGTTCGTGTATTGCCACTATTTTCCAACGAAAGGGCTGTTAAACATTTTTTCACGCATAAGCTTGTTAGATAAAGATCTGATTTATTACAGTATAAAATATGAACAAATTAACATTTTACTCAGCATGCAAGTAATTGAGTTTGTACCACGCCTGATTGATTGGGTTAAAAAATAACTTATTTTATTTATATTTTTATTAGAATGATTATAATTTCTTTCAACTGTTGTTGCGTACTGATTAATTCTCGACCCTTCTATTCGACTAGTTTTTTTTGCATTTAAACGCTTCATAGAAAATGCTTGGCATTATTCACTGCAGATAGTTTGATAAATAAAAAATAAAACGCTATTATTTTTAGTAACAGAAATGAGAGAAATGTTGATGAAAACGCGGCAAACAATAAAAATGAGTGCTGTTGAAAAGTGTCAAGAATAATTCACGGTTTTGAAATCAAGTGATTGAGATTGGTATTGTTTTGTGGCGATACATACACAGGCATGTGTTAAGTATTTTATATTATTAGGTGCAAGGAGCACAGCGGTATTTTTTGTTTCTGAATAACAAAGCGACAATGACTATTTTAGGTGGATCTTACTATTCTAATAATGTCGAAAAAAAAGCCAATACAATAAATTTTAAATAATATTTTAAAACCACTCATATTCCAGTCTTCTGTATTTAGAATAACTAAAATAATGTATCAATAAATATGCTCAGTTAAAGTGTATTGCTTAGAAATGAGAAAAAAGTTTATCCAGAAAACAGGACCTTTGGACTCAGACAGCTACAATGGTTTTGTAAAAAACACAAGTGGGTAATATTTATTTATGTTCGTTCAATCTTATATTTCATGAATTGAGTTTTCATAAATATATTTTCCGCAGCGTATTCCTTAGTAATAAATTTGGTTACTTTAAAATTTAAAACCACGCTTCGACATCCAGCTTTCAATTATTATAACAGGTTCTTACATCTGATTTATAATAAAAGTTTTTGAATATTTTTCTATTAGTGTTGGTCAACTATTAATAGAAGCTTGAATAATAGTTTTCATTATAACCATATAATATTTTATTATTCTGTTTGCGATTATTTATTAAGTGTCAATGAAAACAATTGAATAGTGTATGTAATGTTTCACACTAGTGTATGTAATGTTTCACACTAGTGTATGTAATGTTTCACACTAGTGTATGTAATGTTTCACACTAGTGTATGTAATGTTTCAGATTAGTGGTTGTTATGTTTCACACTGTAGTGTGGGTGTAGTGCTTTTTTATTAATTTATATTAAATGTGTATAAATATTAGTTTTGTGCCTCTCCATAATAAATATAACGAAGCGTATTCCTCCGAATTTATCATATTCTTCCATATACGTATATTCTTCAAAAGAAAAATAAAATATTTGCTTCTCGTATTAATAATTAATATTAGATTTTATTTACAGCATACTCGTGTTTAGTTCTTTTTTTGTAGAAATATAAAAACTGTTATGAAATGACAAATTAAAAACTGGTATGAAAAGAACATAATAAAAAGCCAATATTCAATATCCTTTTATGTGTTGATTTTAAAATTCCCCTAGAACAGAATATTTTAAACCGAGTCTCGTGTATCACAGTACCTGGATCCAGGTCAACGGATTGTAATTAATACGGCCATAATTAATGAACATACGGCAATATAAATATTACAAAAAAATAAATATGTCGTCCAGCTTTTTGTTTTAGTGTAATGTTTATAATATTTCATATTTGCCTTCGAATATTCAGATACATTGATAGGTAAATAACTCAGTTGTGGTTGTGGTGGTTCCGCAGCATATAAAAATTACCACTTCTTACCAAAGAAGATTTCCTATATGAAATCCTGGGCGTTGAAATAAATGTATATTTAAAGATATAAGTGTACAGAAGAAATTCATTTAATTAGGTACTAACATGTATTATTTATTATCAACGGTTTCCATGTCTGAAAAGATACTCCTACATTTCTCCATTATTTATTTCTTTATTTATGAGCAGTTAACTTGAGCTATCTTAAACAATCTCATCATAATTGACACACGTAACAGACCGGATAGACTAATAGATAAATGAATAAACGAATAAATAGATAGATCTATGGGGTCAAATGAAAAGTTTTATTGGTTTTAATAGTATAAAACGCAAAGAGAGTGTCACCTTGTGTATTAGAATGACACTCGCAAAAAAAAGACTAATGAGTCCACTATATAAATATTATTATAGTATATTAATACATTTCAATGGAGTCAGAAGCAATACAATTGTATTGTAACTCTGCTCTGAATACACAGGTCTTTTGTACTCGCATTGAGTTGACCGACTTCTGTTGTCGCCCTACACTTCACTTTAGAAATTATAACCAACTGTTTTATTAAAGACAATGAAAGATATCTAAGTATGTATGAGTATACTGCAGTAAAATAATAAAAAACTAACACCGATTTTGTTATAGATACGATTATTTCTACTGGTTATTGTATGGAAACTTTTTACAATATGTTTAGCTTCGAAAGGTTTTTAAATAATTTGCATAACATGGGCACGTTTTTTAAATGATAAATCGTATTTTATGTTTTTGTTACTTGAACTAAAAAAAAACATCTTGCGGGAATAATAATATTGAATTATGATTTTTTTTTGTTATTTTTGGTTTATGTATCCCTGGCTGCCACCGTACTCGATTTATTGACACCAAACCACAAAGCACGGATTTTTTCGATAAACATTAAGTTAAAAGCCCCCAAAGGGTACAAAAGAACGTAAAGCGGATATTTATTCTCCCTTTATAACCCTTACACTCCCCCAGGATCAAATTAACTTATTTAAGCTAAGCTCCTAAAGAATTTTCTTCTCGAATATACATTGCATATATAAATGCTTTTACATTTTAAAACTTTGAACAATGGACTTTTTTAAAAAATCTTAAAATTTTTATAATGTATATAAAGAAAGGTTTTGACTTTAACTAGCGGTGACTCATACAAAATAAGTCTTCAAATATTTTGAAAATATTATTTTGAATATCTAAAAACAAAAAAGAAGTTACAATATTAGTCTGGGACTATATTGATGAACATTTTTTGACCTTTTCATCTATGCATAAAATGTAATTGCCTGTATCTGGATAAAGTTTTTAAAGTGGTAAGTTTTACTTAAAAACGTTTAAACTCCTAATTGTCAACTAATCCTTTTTTAACTGATTCGGTCAGCTGGTCGAGTCGGCTGGTAGAGTCAGCTGGTCGAGTCGGCTGGTCGAGTCGGCTGGTCGAGTCGCCTGGTTGAGTCTGATCTTGTGAAGCTGTGATAGATCCTGTCGGTTTCATAGCGGTGAAATATTATAGAAACAATATACATAGCTATTGTGTCTAATACAGTTTTGTGATACTCCTTAAGGTGTAAAGTCAAAGATTTCGAGTAGATTTTTTTTATTGCGATCTAGCTTTGGGAACTCATTTTGTTTAAAAAGGATAAATTAGTAAATTTCTTCAAACACGTCACATTATTAACATAAGTTGCATTAGCTAAATGACCGCTATTCAGTATAAATAATAGTCCGAAGTTATCATTACATATTTATGTCAAATTTGTTGTTTTCTTTACCCATGATATTGTCACCAAGATATAAATGTACAGATTTAATATTCGAAGTCTTGGCCTTTGTTGCCATTTTCATACAAGTTCGCTGATCCATTTTCTTTACAAATGTTTAGGACGGGAATTGATAAAATACTTAAATACAATTGTTTTTACCTTATTGAAGTTAAAACGTTTTCCTTTAAAACGTTATTAAAAGTTATTCAACACCGCAGTAACCGTAATAGAATATAATTTATAATAAAATTATAAACAATCTTAATTAATCTTAAATAAAAAAATAACTTTAACTAATAAATATATCATTTTCAATCTAAGGTATAGAACACGAAAAATATGTATTCATGATTAATGAAACTGCGAACTGCGAAAATATATGAAATTAGAAATAAAGTTCTAGTCAGGTTATTATATTAACACAATTAATGATAAATTATAAACTATAACTATAAATACATTTTAAAAGTTTATTATAATCACTCATGTCAAAGATTGTTATAAAAAGCGTGGACTACCCTCTTATATAAAAAATAAAATTATTTCTGAAGATTAATTTTGTTCTAACCTTTTACTTTGTTTATTGATTCAACATATTTTTTAACCACATATTGCTATTATATTAATAAAGTCAAGAAAGTTATTTCATTAATTTCAATGATATCCTTGATATAATGACCATTTAAATGAATAATAAAATTGACCATTATATCTTTACAATCACTCTTTTTTATCTTACAAGGGTACAATACAATACAAGACAAGTCCTGCCATTCAGCAATTTTAAAAATGTAATATTACATCACAGTTTTAAATTTTAAACGTTGGTCCAAATTTTCAAGTCTTTTCATTTACAAAGTACACTTACGATTGAATATTTTTAGAATAATTTCTTGATTATCAATCAGTCGTTGCTTAGTTTAGAAGTACATTGCTACATTGTATTATATATATTACATTAATCAATGCTAGCACAGTATACATTGTCATTTTAATACCCTGCAATGTCCTCAGCCGTACAGACCAATCAATGTATTGTACCATCCTGCAACAAAGCAACATACTGTCTTCTACAACTACTGAGGACCTCTTTGCTATTTTATTGCAGTGTAATAAATAACAATTCTTATTTCCGTGATTAGTTTTCTTTTATTTTTATTTTTATAATCCGTGTTCTTTTTTATTTATATTTTATAAATAGCTAATACAACTCACTCCTTTGTAATTTTGGAAATGAGACCAGTTTATCGTGACTGGTCACTATATATTATAAATAGGATTATATTTAACTGTAATAGGTTAAATCGATATGTGGAGATCCTTATAATATGTATTTTTTAATAATTATTAATATATTACGATGTGGATTCGATAGCTATTTCAGTTCTGTTTGTTATGCAATTGAGCACTTACATTTCAGACTCATGCAGGAGTTTAAACCTTAAATAAGATTCAAATAGCGTGTTTGAACTTCGTTTAGTCGACATTACTCGTATAGATAGATGGTCTGGTCTTGGATTTATTCCTTTGAAATGTTGTTTATTATACTGTATAAATGTATTTTATTATTTAAATACAACAACAACTGACTGGATTTGATAAGATAATTTTTTTTTTAATATTTAACTGTAACTTTGATTTTATTTTCAAATTTATTTTCAAATCATTGGTAAATATTCTTTAAATTTTATAGTTACAGCCAATAATGCGTTATCACAAATGTACACATATATACAAGAAATATTTATATTGATATCGCTTACTAGATTTTTTGTATTTTATAAATTGCATATAATGGTGTCTGTATAGCAGCTCCCATAACTTGGTTTAAATAAGAGAATCGTAGATCTTTAAGACCAATGGAGTAGATGCTGCTCCATTGGATTGGATTATATGTTGATTTACAAATTATGAAATTCGTTGTAATTTTTTATCAATATTTAGCATTTTACAGGTGAATATGTTACTTATTTTGGGCATTTAATATAGAACAAAATTGCTATATACTTGTATCGTAGTAATAACTATGGCATATGATTAAATTAATAAAAAGAGTTTCATTCACGACATGTTTAAAAATCTTAGAGTATACCACAGGTTAAAAGTGACGACGGTATAAGTTTTTATACCGTGTTTGTTTGGTCGGTGTCGCTCTGAAATAGAAGTAAATGTTTGATTCATATTTCCGATAAAATACGACAATGAATAATGCCAATAGTCACGTCAATAAGTCGATGAGTATTGCAATAATATCCAGTATATAGTGATTGTCAATGAACAAAAAAAATAGTTTTAATCAGTGAACATAACAGGTCAATTTTTTTTCAAATCAGAAGTAACATTTGGGAAAGTTTACAATTTGAAAATTGTTATTAATTCGTGAAACTATATGACAATTAAGCAATTTTTATTTATCACACGACGTACCTTAAGCACGAAATTTAAAATCAGATTCTTTGAATAAAGCAAATAATCATTGTATACAATATACATTTTTGTTTACTCTTTAAGTCACATTAAAGTCTTGCGACTATTCAAGCTCACTCGTATATGAAAAATCGGTAAAAATGTGTGAATAATAAAGAGTTTTTTAATCCAATCCCGTTTTGGCTATAAAAAAACTTTTGCCAAATATAGTACTGTCCAGTTATCTCTATAAATTATAATTGCATAGATTAATGATTTCTTAAATGATCTTTCATAAAGGATATTTTTATATATAAAGTTAGTTAACTATATATATAAAGTTAGTTGTACCTGAGAATGGAGCAATAAAAGTATTTATTATATTTATTTTATTATTAAAGATTGCAAGATATAGAGGGACTCATTATTTTAAACCTAATGGTGTTGTCCAAAAAGTTGCAGTTTATTTTTTTTTTTTCAAATTGAAAAGATATAATAGAAATTTTGATTTTGTGAGGTTGTTTGTTGAAAGATTATAAAATATACTTATATTTATTTTCATCCTAAATTTCCTATACTGTGTCCAGGTCCAAGCGGATGCTTACAAAATACCTCGTGTCAAATAGAACAATTTCCGTATTAACATCAAACACGTTCGTAGGCGACTAAGCTATTTTAAACTGTTTGAAGTTTGGTTGAATATACAACTCATAATGTTTATTTTATGGTGTATTACTATATCCATAAATATCCGATTTGACAACAAAGGCTTCGAAACAAAGATACAAACTTTCAAGACAGTGGTATTTATGTAAAACTATTGACCATTTATCATTTGAATATACTTGTAATGTAGTTTGAATATTACAGTTCGGTCTTCACAATTTAGTGTTTTTTTTTATTTCATTCACACATTGCACTTATGAAACATCAGACTCTTGATAGGAGTATAGGTACGGTTTTAAAGTGTAGGTCCATGGAGAAGAACCTGCAAAAATACCATAATCTTTTACATCTTGTTATTAAAACTATTTAGGTTTGTCATTTTTCATTCATATATTTACCTAAGAATTGAAATTGAATATTTATTTTTATAAAACATATGATAAATAGTATGTGCGCATTTTAAGAAATAATATTAGGTCTTTTTATAAGAGTCACGTTCTAACTCTTTTATATAAGGATAGTAACAGAGTCGGTAGTAAAAGCCTTTTTGAATATATATACACATTTATACATTTATTTCAATTCTTATTATTATTTATTACAACTAGAAAGTGATAGGGAGGAGACAATAAGATGTATTGTAAACAAAACATTGTAATATATCAAAAGTAGTAAGATTCAATTACTTAATACTTACTGAAATTTACTGGCTGTCATTTGAAAAATGTAATTAGTTTTAAAAAAATAAAATTAAAGTTGTTGTTCAATTTGTATAATTATAAACATATTTCTATGCAGACTGGTATAAGCTTAAATATACGTACACAATATACAATATCTTTTACCGCCATCTTGGAGAAAGAATCACAGGTCACATACTCACTAGTTATCACGATATAAATTTTAGCTCAATAAAGATTGTATTCAGAACGAGTTTGAATACAAAAAGTTGATACAGTTGAGCGCCTATCTCTCTACATATAAACGATGGCGATCTCGATTGAGTTCCTGATTGTTCATTTAGGTTACAGAAGATTGCTTGATGATATTGTAAGGAGGAAAAAGTTCACTGTCGCGTTAATGTCAAATTGTAGATCGAAGATAAAATAAGTCGTAATTTGTTTGCTCATTAGATCGTGTACCAATTCGTTTTATTACCAAGATGTTTTACACAGAAAGTGTTTAGAAGTCAGATTACGATATTCATATAATAAATATTTGTATGGTCATAGACAAATTTGGTACTTATTATTTTTTAAGTGTTTCAATAAATTTGTTAATTTGCGTTTAAGCAAAACATGTGTAGTAAATTAATTTTGTCCAAAAAAAGTCCAGTTTAAATATATTTGTATACAAAAATAAAAATCCATCATTTTTGTGAATGCAAAACAAATAACTGAAAATTGTGTCATACTATATTGTATTTTTAATGTAATCGTAATGTAATGAGGAAGTTTTTTCGAAGCAAACAACAAAAGCGATCCGTTATTTCGCGTGACTGACAAATTACAAAGAATTTGCTACAAAAATGTATTCAGTATTATTCTTTCATGTGAAGTAAATATGATATCTTAAAAAATACGTCAGCTCCCATCCTACTAATATTAGCACGTAAGAAGGGAGTGTCTTCGTATATATCATACATAATTGTAATACTATACAGTTAAAACATTGATTTATAATTTACTAGCTGTTGCCCGCGACTCCGTCAGCGAGAGATTTAGAATACAGGGCTCGTAAGATGCTCCTTCACCGTGAAAGTCATTTCTTAATATTTGTTAATGAATTATTAGATTCTTATAAATTTATAAGAATCTAATAATTCATTCCAACAAATTAACTTATAAAGTATAAACCCACAAACAAACAAACTATACCTCACTATACTATTAGAAAAGACTAAGATCAAAATATAAGATTTGTCATAGTTTTATTTTATATTGAAAAGGAGTGCTGAGAGTTGAAATTTTATTATAAATTCATAATGAATAAGTTCATTGTTTACTTTCGCACTGAATAGAATAAATAGTATAATATATTTATATTGAATTTCATAGTATTGCTTTTACTGTAATATAAATGTAACATATACTTTAGGCTCAGCAACACGTGGTCAGTCGTCCTTTTAAATTTTAACGTATATAAATCGTTTGTACATTAGCAAAGTGCCATCTATTGGACACTTCCTCAATCCAGACAACAAATACCGCCATCTCTTAGAATTGTATGGAATTAACAGATAATTATGACTGTCAGATAATAAATAAATACTTTGCAATAAAATAAATTAATGAATTGAGATATAAAATATCCTATCTTTTAAGTTGGACCAAACAATAGATACCTACAAAATTTCATTGAAATCGGTTAAGTAGTTTAGGAGTCCATCGAGGACAAACACTGTGACATGTAATTTAGTCCTCCCTTGACCTTGACTTGATATTTAAAAAGTTCTGAAGAAACCTAGTCAACGAGATTTTGTTTTAGATTATTGTTAAGTATTTAGCTTTCCTTTTTATGCTTCAGTACAACAAAACAAAAGATTTCTTCTAGATTACAAAACAGACTTCATTGTGTCCTTTTTTAAATTAACCTTTTTTATTTAAAACGAAGACGGCCTTTTGGCCACTTATTTATGAAATTAATAATCAATTAATAGTAATTTATACCTAAGAGGATTTGGTTTTAAAGGTAAATTTATCAAAAACTTACTAGGTATTTGAATTTAAATGTATTCTTTTCATGTATAAAATTTTTGTGTAAGTATTTTAGTCTAGCTCAAATATTTGACATGTCTTATGTATTGTTCCAGAGCGCTTAAACGTTCTTTACGAACGTAATTGGACGAGACTAGTTCATGAGCAGTTGCAAAAGTTTGAATCATCAATAGTTGCTGCAGCAAGACAGACTGACACCCAGGCTGCTGAGTTAGCAGCTGATTCTAAGTGGACGTTTTCCGGAGCTGTTATCTATTGTATTACACTAATTACTACTATAGGTTGGTGCTTATTCAACTAGATCCAAATAACAAAGAAAAATTAAACCAATAAAATCAAAGAATTGATAAAACATCTCTGTATATTTAAATAAGATATATTAATACTTTAATTTTGCAAGGTTATGGAAACGTGTCTCCAAGAACAGCTGCAGGAAGGGTAGTTACGGTAGCTTATGCAGCAGCTGGAGTGCCATTGACTTTAGCATGCCTGGCAGGACTGGGAGCATCACTGGCGCGACTAGCACGACTGGCATGGCTACGAGCTACGAAAAACAAAGTGCCCAATACTTGGAGGAAGGATGGAGAGGTGAATATTTTTGTCTCACTGTCTTACGATTATGTTCAATTTTTATTTTCTTGTCTGTTTGTTGTTAGACTGAGTTGTTACTTTAGTGGCCACGAAGTCCTAAAATTATTAATTGTTAACATAATGCAGGACCATTTTATAATTTCAATGTTATTAGTACCATGTATATATTTTTTGTTTGAATTTTAACAGAACACATATCAAATTGACATTATAACTTAATTAACCCACTATTATAACTCTAGTATAAAAATATTCTAATATGAGTTAATTTAATCATAAATAGGATCAGGCACAGGACATAATTATTTATATAAAGAATATGTCTGGTAATTGAAATTATAGTTAAAATATTAAAATAATACTAATGCTATAATTGTTAATGTTTGGTTTTACAATGTGGTTAAATAAAATAATGCATACGCTTTTAGCAATGCCTTGTATCTTAACTATCAAAGATGCAAATAAACAATCTTGAAATTAGTTTGTACAAAAGAAAAAAAAAACAGGAATAAGTTTGAGTATTGAGAGAGCGCTACGTCAGTCAATGCCCTGGAAGATATACATTTTACAAAGAAACTCTTGAAACAAAAGTACAAATAAACTGAATCTTCGATAACTGTTTATATACTGATATTTTTTGAAACTTAGATATATTTACATATATCTGTTCAGATGGAGAACCACTTCCAATTACATGAACAGCAGCGTCTATTGCCTCAGCCAGCGGAACACAACCAGTACACGTCGTTCCCTCCGAGAATCCACAGGTCCCCGGGTACTGTGAAAGCCAGGGCTGGGGATCGCGGTCAATATTGCCAGGTCTTCGAGAAGGTGCCAATGAGTCCACGGGCCGCCACTTTGGGTCGAAAATGTGGTGGCATGATAGAAGGTATTTCGTTGAAGTATATGGCGTCTTTTGAGTACTCGTATCTCGTGAAAACATAAATTCCTATTTTTTTGACACTATATCAACGTCTTTTATTTTTTTTGTTTATTTATATCTAAATTAATCTTATATCCAAATATTTCTGTAAAAAAACAGCTTTCACAAAGAATTATGAAAAAGTAAGACAGTTAAAATGCCCTTATATTACTCTCTTATTCTTACAGAACCTCAAACATCAACGACTCTTCAAACTCAAACTCTTGATAGGAACCGAACCAGTAATATGAAATGCCTAGCGACAGTGCACGGGCCGGGTACAGTGGGCGGGCGTGGGCGCGGGCGGGGCAGGGGACCGCAGCGACCGAGAGGGGTGGTCATAGAACAGCTCATAGCAGAAGAGTGTGGGGAGGTATATAGACACCAGGAAGAAATTGATTCTGAAGATCCTGATGAAGGGTAAATTATAGCATTTTTTTCGTCTTTATGCTATGTAGGATATTATTGAGCTATTTTATTTGCGATAACAGGACTTGTGAAGGGTTATTAGTATTTCAATTGCTAAGACCCACTTCAATCTTTCTGATTGGTTGATATTGATTTAATTCTGAGAAACCAAACGACTTTTGACAATGCAGGGAATTAATATTAACTTTACCATAATTTCAGAAACGTGTCGTAGGTTTTAAAACAGACTACCATATCAGGAAAAAAATATATGTAATGTTGATAAAACCTTTTGGTTTTTCTAGGAAATACAAAAAGGTTATATCAACATATAAAACTTTAAAAAAAAATTGACTCTACTTTATAAATGTTTTCTGCATATAAAGCTATTTCCCTGAAATAATTTGCAACCAACTGTAGTAAGCCGTGTTGACGGCTTGTCATAAATAATTATTTACAACCTTGTAATGAAGCCTGACAAATGGTAAAAACAACAAAAATTCATAACATAACTATCTATTGAAATATATTTTCATATTCTTCAGGATATGTCCCCACGATACACCATCACGAGTGCCTTTAATATGGAATGAAGAAAATCACAAAACGAAGAACTGTACAATTGCAACCAGTAGTGCATCTACAAGTATTCAACATCAGAACCATAGTTTGGAGCACTGCAATATACCTGCTGGAATCGTATTGTTCCTTCTCTTAGGATACATCTGCATTGGAGCAGCAATTTTTTCGGTTTGGGAAAACTGGAGTTTCCTTGACGCTGCCTACTTTTGTTTCATTGCGTTGGCTACTATTGGATTTGGAGATTTCGTTCCAACAAGCTTTTTAACAATGAAGCATAGCTCTGAAAACTCCAAGAGTGAATATATGCAGATGATAGCATGTTGCGCGTATCTCGTATTTGGGCTTATTTTGATAGCAATGGCGTTCAGTTTGCTACAGGATGAAGTTGTAGCGAGATGTACGCAATTGGCCAACATTTTAGGTCTGACCAAACAATGACAGCATGAGAAGAGCGAATGCAGCTCTACAAATAATCAATTAAGGATGTTATGATTGTTATTGCGAGGAATCATTACTAGACCCGAGAGATGGGACCCTTTTGTACTTCTTAATATATGTTATTAATGTAAAAATAAATTAATTATTTTCTCATGTATGCAATAAAGTAAATGGATGACGTTGAATGAAAGTTTTATGGTATTTGTATTTAAAGCAAGAGGTTTGTGATGTAAATAATGTAAAAACATATTAAAGAAGCAAGGCTGAAATTGTAATGATACAATAAAATTGTGTGAATAGTAGCTTTGTTTCATTTATAGCCATATAATATTGAAATGTGATATCCCAACCTCAAAAGTGATGTTATTTAGGATTATTGACTAATGATTTCAATAAAACAGATGAAAATCTTGCATAAAAAACTTTCTAACTGCTTGAAATGAAATTAAAACCAATTTTGGAACTTCATTTCATATATTAGTGGTTTTTGGTAGAAAGTTCCTTGAGAACCACAATATTGAGGAACACCATGTTGGTAAGGTTGGTAGAGATTAGGGTGATAGTCTAAATCGGAAGCAAGAATTAGATCAAATAGCTCATTGGAATATTTTCCGTTATGGTTTCGCCGCCGTAGAAGATGCACAGAAAACAACATTTCTACGTAATGTCAAAGGATCTAGCCTTTCACATAGCATGGGGTCCTCGAAAAGCTGAACGGCTCTTCGCTTTTGCGATCACATGATAGTAACTAAAACTGGAAAGATCAGGGCCAGAGATACAAATAGTACCTAGTCCATACTTAGCTGGATCTGTGGTTCATGCAGAGCCAGGCATAAAGTCAAATGTTACGATTATACAACATACCATTGATATGTTGCTGAAATATGGGGAAAATTAGTGTTCACGGGCTCGGGGTGATGTAAAATCTGTTGGGGATGATTTTTATGATCTGCTCAGAAGCACCTCTTCATTCACTTGAACCAATTTTCGGGAAGATCAGACTATGAACCAGAACCAGAACTTTGTATGCAGATTTGTTTTGAACATAAGTTTTTGCGGCCGGTGCTCATATTTAGGAGCTCGTTTTTCAGATCTTTCTTACAAAAACAGACATGCATACATTGGCATTGTTGTGTCTAATTTTCTTATTAAAGGGTTTTATTTGAGAAGGTAAAAGGTAAATCTTTATTGCCCGTTTCCAAAGCACAGGTGGACGAAATCACAATAAACGTATAAATACTGATTCGACCTGATGGTCCTTTTTATAGAAATTACAAAACGCCAGTCTAGCAGGTCTTTTAAAAAGCTACCATAGACTGTACTATATAAGTTTTTTTAGCACTCTGGTAACTGGCAAGTTTAATGTAACGTGCACCGTAGCGTTCCCATGCGTTATTTGTTGTAATTAAGTATTATGTATGAAAGTTATTTAATAATCATTATATTTTGTATATAATGCAAATATAAATATTAACAAACAAAACATTGTATAATATAAATAAAATAAATTGTAAAACTTAAATACTTATTCTATGTCAATCTCTAACGTGGTAGCGGGGCGGCGTTTGCGCTTTGACAATAGAATTCATTAGCGTACCCACGTCGGATACAATGCTGAATCCCCTTCAAACGTTGCTGGAGGAGTTAGAAGCACTTGAGAAACACGATAGTTATAAACAAAACCTTGTCCCTTTTATCAAAAATATGTATAGACTTGGCAATGTATTTATTTTCTAATTATAATTTTATAAAGTAATAAATAAAGTAGGTAAAGCAAACAAAATAACTATTTAACATTTGAAATGATAATTCACCTGACTTTATGACTCTCCTATTTGAACGTACGACTCTCAAAAAAACTTTGTGAGATGGCAGTTGCTCTTTATGAATATGTACTTTCTTATTTTGTAAGACAAGGTGAGTTGACCTCACCACTCTTATTAATTCTTTGTATAAGTCAGCTGATCGAGAAGATCTACAAGACCAGTGGTGGCTGTTATATTAATGTAAAGTATATCGTATCCGTCGTAAAGATCATAATGTAATTTGTACTAAATTGCATTTTCACAAATATATCTGACCCTTTTAAGTTACTCTATTTTATTTGGTACTGATAAATTAATAAAGGTATAAAGAAGTATAAAACATTCTTGGAGTTAACTTGATTTTCAAATTCCATTGACAAGTTAAATTAAAACGTTTCACCAAATAACAACTTGTTTACCTTAAATGTAGGTTACAGTGATGTTATTTTGGACAGTTTAGTCAGACATAACTTTTATATTTTTAATATCTATAAGATAAGATAAGATAATAATTGAAGCTATATATGTATGTTAAAAGAGATTTATGTGTAATTCACACACAAAAAAAATCTTTTAATTCATGTTATCGTTTCTATTGGGCATATTTCTTTTAACAGCGGTTATAAATTGTTGAAGTGTATGAAAGGAATATGAACTCATACGTTTACATTGAATACTTTAAAGCCTTAAACACACTTACGTACCCTATATAAAAATGACAAACAGAAATACTGAGAGGGTGATATGTTGTGTAGTATTATAATATCGATACCACTAGTCTCGGTATTGTAAAAATGCTTGAAGATACTACAACGCGGATACTTCGATAAATTGTAGAGCTGCATTTTTCATGAGCCCCAATATTGAATGAATTGTTGAATTAATTATTCAGATAGCGTCCCAATGTTTGTGTCATTCAAAAGCTCAATATAGTGAGGAAATAGAGATTATATTATGTATTTTAATTATAATTATTATGTAACCTAAATTAATAGCTGCGTAAGTTATACATATATTTATCTTAATGAACTTAAGCACTTACGAGAAATGAGATTGAACTAACTCAATCAGTCTACCAATCAATCTACCAACTCTAATACTCGAATCTACCAATTAGTCTTTTGATATCTGAATGATCGTTAGGGTACTTTTAATATAAAATGAACAAACTCGTAAAATATACGCACAGTTACTACCATTGCAACATTAAATATTATATCCTATTTTTAATGAATTATTTAAACTAGAGGTTCATAGGAAAGGATCCAATGTTCCAGTTCCTCAAATCTTATAATTGACATCAAATTTAATTTAAAAAAACTTTTGCTTTTGGAGGAGACACAAAATGACGCTGTAATCTGAAAATGGCATGCCTACTTATCGTCGTTATATAGACAGATATCTGAGATCGATCGACGACTTAGAATCATTTTATAGATATAAAATGGATTATATAGATACTTGAACAGAAAAGGTATAAAATTGTTTATGAGAGGTATTTCTATAAAGGAAAGTAATCAGATACCACTGAATAAATCATGGAACAAATGTTTATGTTCATTTACTCATTTCGCATTTAACTTTTCCAAGATAGAGTATAACTAATAGAGGTTGTTAATATACACAATAATATTGTTAGTTGTAAGTAGTGAATATATAGATATGTAGTATACTTGTAATTTTCGATAAATAAGTTAAATATCAATGAAAAATGAAAAACGATTGTATACTAGTTAGTGTGTGGTACTTCAAGATACAAAACAGTAATAAATACAAGAGTTAATCTTTATCCGTTTAAAAATATAAATAAATGACTTTTCATTTTATTTCAGTGGCTAAGAACAATACTAAAATATTTGAAGAAAAATATGATATTTATAGACTCGAACAAACTCCTGGAGTTTTGGACTGTTTGATTTATATCAGGTTCGTTAATTGAATTATCGCATTCTTGTTACAAGTTTTGAATTCCTTTATTGCTATAATTTTAATAAATAAATAAAAGAGCCAATGAAAACCTAGCTTGCGTGCTGACACGTCGACGTTGACTTAAATAATACTATACTACTAAGGGACTAGGAACAAAAACTAGATATTCTTACTGTCAGGTATTGAAACGAAGTTGTAAATTTTTACAAATTCAAGTCATAGTTTTTATCTGGTTGTCATTAATGGCATGCCATCGTATATAAAGTTTCATAGTTTTGCATGTATTTTCAGATAGAGGCGATTTGAATGAAGCGACATTGTAATATAAATTTTGTTTGAAATTAGTTGTAACCCAGTTGCTCATTGCAACGTTTCTCACTGAAAAGAAAATATTTGTTTATATACGACACAAATATTTTCCAGTACTACAAAGACAACAATCTAGATAAATAGAAAATGTAATGAAATGCCGCAAGTATATATAGCCTGCATAATTATACAAGACTTTGAATTTGGTTACTTTGTTATGAAAAAGAAAAATGGGATGAATTATTTAATAATACGCAATGTAACTATAGTTACGACATACTCGTGAATATAATTCTAGTAATGATTTTAAAGGACAAAATATGTGTGTATATTTTTACAAATATCATAAAGTAAATATGACGATAAATTAAAACTTAATATTTGTCCGCGGAAGGAGCTACGAGCAAAAGCTCTTTATAGATAAATATCTAGGACTTCAATAATTTAAGATGGTCTAAGTAATTAATTTTTATATTAAGCAATAGTATTTATATCTAATAAGGGAGGAAAAGTTTAATATAATAATTTAAAAACACAAAACACACTTTTATTACTACTAATCGTAATATTTTTACATTGAAACACGATAATTTTACAAGTGGCGAATTAGTTAGGGAAAAAAAATAATTTTTTTTTAACGTTAGGACAGAACAACTATAAATATCAACGTATTCATATAATTTATTATAAAGGAAACTGACTAACGAGTCTGGTATCGACCTAATACCTTGTAAATAAATATCAAATCGGATCTTCCTATTCTTAATTTTAATGTCTCCATATCAAAAAATGCAAGTCTGTCGCCGTAAGATGTTATATAAAGATATAACATCTTACTTTTATGGGAGAAGTAGGATAATTGGTATAAAAACTATTTTTGGACTGATTAAATTCTGTGAAGTAGTTTCAATGACAGGATTTCATTCTGAAATGCAATATTCTAGCGCATCCCTAACAAAAGAGTTGTAAAAGAAGTAAGAGTTGATACACTTTTAAAATTCCTAGCATTACGAATTGTGAAACCTAAAGCTATATATGATATTTTAACCATATTTCCGTTATGCTATGTGAATTTTGCTTTTTTTTTTTTTTTGTTGTCATTGCCGTTAGCCCTATTGGCTGTTACAGCGTTACTGGAAGAGAAATTTTCCTTATGGACTTCAAAACCTTTTTTTTTTTTGATTTTTTTTTTTTTTTTTTTTTTTTTACGTTGGAAAATCCGTTGCTGATACCCCCCGGCCGAGAAGGTGACGGCCGGGGTGGTTATGTGGGACTACCCGGCAGCATAGAGAACGCTGCCATTTTTAAGGCTACCCACTAAAAACCAACGGTTACCCTCATCGCCATAATGGGACGCCACGGGATCGCTTGTGTGTTCCACATCTGCTGCAATAATCATTGACGGTGTATTTAGCTATAGCATTTTGCTGAATTTTAAGCCATCTTATTTTTGGAGCATTATACTATTGAGTGATTAATGTCTTCTTGTAAATACATATGGTGTATATATGTAGTTTGATTACATTATTCAACACGGTATGAAAGAAATCAACAGCGATATTAGCATTGCGATCGGATCGGAGATAGTTTATAGATGCCTCAGTCTGATTTGTAGAAGTCAAACCTTTTATTTTCTTTACTTTTAAGGTTTAGCTTAGCATGTTATGTATATTGTATCTGCTCTGCCTTGTATCTTATTTGATTTGGTACAAAGCGTTTAAATTTGTAACTCAATATCGGAAACCACATAACTCAATATTCACACACCCTACAGTGGTCATCTTTGTTCTCTTGTACGTCTATTTCAATTTCATTTAACATAGGAAAATGTAGTCTAACGTTACAAGTCTTGGCTATCTCAAATTCAAGTTTCTCTAAGTAAAACACTAAAACTAATGAATGAAAATCAGCCTTATATTTTTTTGAAATTAATAAAAAAGATCTACCTCAATATAGAAAATTATTTACTGTGTAAATATATTTTGAAATCCATTCTGTGAAATTAAGTTCTTCCAGTTTGATCAATTCTTAATTTTTGTAAAACAATTATTTTGTAAACTATTATTTTACTTTTAAAACCATTATTTACCAACCCACGAACAACTTAGTAAAGAACAGCCATTACACACTTTTGAGGATTTTTAACAAAGTTTTTAACTATATTAGGATTCATTTTATGAAAATAATAATTAAACGTGTCAATTTATTTTGATATTGCCCAATCACTAAAGAATAGAAATCATTAAACAGTCAACCCGACAAAATCTTAGAACTCGATTTATACACGATATATGCATGCATGTAGCTCTTTTCTTTTGGTTAAAGAATTTTAGTAAAATAGAGCCCAAAAAAAAACAAGCTATCTGAGTTTTCACCAGTTCTTCTCGTGTCTGTGGTAAATGACTTTCGGATATGGATGTAGCAGTGATAATTAATCAAATATTAAATAAAATATATATTTTTTTAAAATCTTTAATAACACATATAAACAGTGTAATAATTTGGACCAAGTTACTAAATTGCCCTAAAGTAAAAACAAGACCAGACGTGTTTACATACGTCGCAGACAGTCAACTTGAAAATTTGATAGCTCACATACATAGCGTTTTTTCCTCTGTCAGGTTCTTTAGAGCACTACAATTTAGTTTAAGGATAGTTTGTATTGAGAAATGAATAAACGATACCTGTTTCTAATTTTTAGGTTAAAAAGTTCTTATTGAATAAAAAAATAAAGAGTTACAATATCTTTAGTCATTATCTCTTATTATATAAAGAATTGCAATCTCATTATATAACCATTATATAAAAGGATATACCCAAATAGTTATTTGTACTGTATTTGTTCGTACATAATAACTTATATAAATAAATGTCTGTTTATGATTTCAAAAGAAAAAAATAAACAATTACACTGAGTTACAATTATAATAATTACCAAATTCAACTGAAGTAAATAACATTGAAAATAGTTAATGAATATTTATCTTCAATAGCATTTTGTTTTGTAGGTTTGTACTTTCCGTAGTCGGGATATCCAGAGATTAACAACGAAAGAGATCAATCTACTGAGCTTGTTTATCTACCGCCACAGGTTGAAAAGAAAAGTAAGAAATTTGACGCTTCAAAGTTAAACGAAAGATAGTAATATTATTTTAGAAAGAGCGATAGAAAGTTAAGTACGTAACGAAAAATAAATAAATATATATTTAAATTGCATGTATGTATGCATCTACATATTTGTATTTTAATTATTTGTAACTCTTATACTAAACAATTTATTTATAGCATTAACGTTCAAAAATAATAAGTAATATTAATAAGTATTCGGATATATCCAAATGTCTGCATCGCTTGGGGAAAATATATTTTTTGTAAATAAAAATACATCATATATAAGAACAACATCCATATCCTAGATAGATACAAGTTTTTAATAACAAATATTTTTTTAGTGTGTGTGTTTGTGTGTGTGTGTTTTAATCAATCGAGTATAAAGGCAGCCGGGCATGCATAAACAAACATTTTGAATACATTTTTTAAATGAAAAAAGAAGAACGTAATTCTGTTATTATATTTGTATTTTATAACTCTGGGGCACATAATTTTGGACCAACTCTTAGTCAGTAGTTTCCGCAATGCAAGATTGTGTTTGTTTTTTTAGTTCTAGTATTAAAAACAAAATATAATTTATTATTTTAAACAAGGTGCCCATGGTATACAAATTATTTAACAACATTTCGAAGCTAAATATATTGTAAAAAATTTCCATACAATAACCAGTAGAAATAATCGTATCTATAACAATATCGATGTTAGTTATTTATTATTTTACTGCAGTATACTCATACATACTTAGATATCTTTCATTGTCTTCAATAAAACAGTTGGTTATAATTTCTAAAGTGAAGTGTAGGGCGACAACAGAAGTCGGTCAACTCATGGCGAGTACAAAAGACCTGTGTATTCAGAGCAGAGTTACAATACAATTGTATTGCTTCTGACTCCATTGAAATGTATTAATATACTATAATAATATTTATGACTCTATTGTTTATATTGCGAGTGTCCAATAAAAACTACAAAATAACATTTTTCTATAGTTCTTTTATACAACCGTTTAGAACTCTTAGCTAAATGTTAATTTTTTAAATTTGATCCCATAGATATATTAATTGAAAATCTATTAAATTCAGCACCCGGGATTTCATATACGTTTACTCTTTAGAAAGAAGTGGTAATTTTTAAATACTGCGGAACCACCACAACCACAACTGAGTTATTTAGGTATAAATGTATCTGAATATTCGAAGGCAAATAGGAAATATTATAAACATTACACTAAAACAAAAAGCTGGACGACATATTTATTTTTTCGTGCAGTATATATATTTATAGTGCAGTATGTTCATTAATTATGACCGTATTAATTACAATCCCTTGCTGTATACTCGGTTTAAAATTTTCAGTACTTGTTGATCAACACATCAAAGGATATTGGCTGTATATGTTGACTTTTTATTATGTCAATTTTGATACCATTTTTTAATTTGTCATTTCATACCAGTTCTATATTGCTACAAAAACAGAACTAAACATGAATATGTTGTAAATAAAATATAATATTAATTATTTACTTCACTTCACTTTTGAAGAATACACGCGTTCGGAAGTTTATGGTAACTTTGGAGGAGGTCACGTATATATTATTTAAATAATTACAAATAGTAAGAATAAAAAAGTATGTATATTTATTAGATGGTCATAATGGAAACTCTTCTTCAAGCTTCCATTATTAGTTGATTTACACTAATAGAATAATATTCAAAAAATATTCAAAAGCTTCTATTATAAATCAGAATTAAAAACTTGTGAAAGTAATTGAAAGGTGGTTCTCAAAACGTGGTTTTATATTTTAAATAAAAAAAAAATATTTTTGAGAACTCAATTCATAAAATGTAAAAATGTTTTGTACATTTTTAATACATACATATTATCAACTCTATTTTTTACATTGTATCTAGTCTGAAGGTTGTTTTCTGAATATTTTTTTTAAAATTTATAAACAATAAACTTTTACAGCCTGTATTTAGTGACAATTTTTTTGATTACACCGGATATAGTTTTTATCGCAGAAACAAAAATACCGCTACGCTAGTAATATAAAATACTTAACACCATGTATGTATGCCAGGGACAATTTAAAATCTTAATTATTTATAAACAATCTCCAAAAAACAATATCAATCTCAATTACTTGATTTCAAAACCATGAATTATTCTTGACACTTTTCAACAGCACTCATATTTCTGTTACTAAAAGTAGTAGCGTTTTATTTTTTTCACCGAACTATCTGTAGTGAATAATGCTAAGCATTTTCTATGAAGTATTTAAAATGCAAAAAGCTAATCACATAGCAGTGTCGAGACATATTCAGCAATAAATACAATGTAATAAAAATATAAATAAAATAAGTTATTTTTTAACCCAATCAATCAGGCGTGGTACAAACTCAATTACTTGCATGCTGAGTAAAATGTTAATTTGTTCATATTTTATACTGTAATAAATCAGATCTTTATCTAACAAGCTTATGCGTGAAAAAATGTTTAACAGCCCTTTCGTTGGAAAATAGTGGCAATACACGAACTGTTTATAATGTTTACTTGAAGTTAAGGGTATAAAATAAAAAATAATGCAGTCCCCTTATACCTATAAATCACCTGCTAATTTTAATGAAAGTAATTTGAAGTCAACCGTTTGTTCTTTTAATTGTTCTACTGTGTTAGTCATTAGACTACCAAATGTTAATTAATGAATTTCTACAGTATCAAAGAAACAATTAGCTTTAAGAGATAATTACTATAAAGGCAGACATTATTTTAATTATGTACGATCTCTCAGTTGTATCCAATTACATACAAATTGGCGTTCGTACATAGAAATCTACTTATCTTTACTCCAAAGTTGAAAGTTTTTTCAAAAAGACAAATTAAAGACTTTTCCAAATATTAATTTCCTTAATGAAATGCACTCAACACATGCCGTTGCCAAATGAGCAAGAAACAATTATGTACTAACAATATTTTTAAAAAGCTTTCAATTTAACAGTTAAATATGGTAATAAGATTTTTTTATGGAAACATTCCATTAAAGCAGCCAGGAAAAAAGCTCACCTGACGCGTAATTTCTCATAAAATATGAGGATTCTTGAGACACGTATAATTTAAGTACGAGTATTACGTAATAGCCTGTTGACAAATTTAAAACGTTTCCATTTACAACTTATTTACAATTAAATAAATACGAATCATTTTCGTTACCATTGGTTACTAATATACATTAAAGTTTTTTTTTTGTTATTTAATTGTATAAAGACATTTTTATATTTAAACTTTCGTGAACCATACTCACTATTATAATTATATTTACCTATATTCAAAGCATGGCTGACTCACTGCGTGAAGTTAATTTATTTCGAGCTCATGAGTAAGAACCCCGAAGGGTTCAGAAAGTAGTCTGTAAATTTTGGACAATTTAAGTGATCACAGCCGCGTAAATATATATTTCTTAACATGTTTAGTCATTTCGAAACAAATATAGAGTAAAAAATAAATAAGGGCCGTAAAGGAATTCCAAGCCACTATATCTAGGTAGCCGTCCCGTCACTCCATCAATTGAGTTCCCGTGTTGCTACTCGCCTTAATGAATTTTGCATTCTATACAAATTCGTTTGTAGCGGAGGTGCATCTTTCAAAAAACATAATATTATTTTATGACATTGTATATAAAAATGTTTAGGCATGTTAGATTTATTTTAAGTTTTAAGTAATAGTAGTTTAAAAAATTCGTTGACGCGGACATGTGTTATCCGTCTCAATGAAGCTAGTAATCTAAATAATGGTCTTCATTGCGACGGAGGCGCTATCTATAAGGCACTATCTATAAGTTTCTTAATATTTACAATTAGTATTTTTTCTATTTTCTCGAGGTTCGTATCGTACCTGCTGTGGCTAATTTTTCATTCTATATATATTAAAAATTAAAATTGTCATTTATATTTGTTTATTGTCGCATTCCTGTTTATTATAAAAAAGAAATGTTAAACGAAATTCCAACTTTTATCATTTTTTATGGAGTTGACTAAACAAAGGATAACCTTTACGGTTTATAGCCTAAAGGCTTAAAACCAATTTCAGTTTTCATATTAGACTAAAACCTTTAAAGTAATACAAAATAGTAATTTACTTGGAAAATATTTTTGTGATTAAAAGCCAAAATAGAATCGACATCAATTGTTAAAATTAATCCAAACACAAAACTTCCATGACTCCTAGGGCGCCGCTTACGAGGCCTCGATTTGATAAAATTACTAAAGCAAGGTTAACAAAATATGTAACTAAAATTAATGAATCACGGTTTGTGTCAATTACTTGACATGTTATTATAATTCTTATATAAAGTTAAAGACAGGAGTCAAAATGATAAGTTTGTGGGATTCACAATAATAAGTTCCTGAGTTGTGAAATCTTGATTAGGTGATAAAATAAAAACTTTCTAACTTTTCTTCATAATAATTACAGGATTTTCTTTCAAGGATCATAAATATAATACGAATTAATTATAAATTAAGAAAAGCAATTTATTTTCTTTGTGATATTTTTTGACTCTTTTTTCATGGTTTTAATGAAATAATTTAATAAGTTCTAAAAAATACAACAATATAATTAAAAGTAATACAACAAAAGATAGTATTTATGGCTCCATTATAAGTATAATACGATCAACAATGTTTACTGAAATTATAGTGAATTACTACTGACCGGCAATTATTTATCGATACGATTTACGTTTTTGAACTTTAAATAGAATACCAATGATATTTTATATAATTATTTCACGTTGTGTCAGTTGTTTTTCTATGTTCTTTAACTGCATTGTGATGTAAAAGTATAAAATAGATTATTAGATTATTATTATTAGATACACAATGATAATTTATGTAACTACGTTAATATATTATTCATTTGTACAAAGGACAATACAGAGCTGTCATTTTCACAATAACAAATGTATTTATAGCAATATTCTAGTGCGTTCATAACAGGGCTTTGTAAGACTGTAACGTAGCTTTTAATAGATATAGTTACTAATTAATGGAAGTTGCGTTTCATTCACATAATAACCAATATTTACCAGTTTACGCTATATTTTTAAATGCTAATTCTAAAAGCCCATTTTAGCGGTTTATGATTAATCGTTAGATGTGAAGTCTATGGGCAATGATATTTCATTGTTTTAAAAATTCATAAAATAATTTAATACTTTTGTTGAATTTTGTTTGTATTCTTCAAAAGTGGAACCAAAATGTTTGCTTCACCTTTTAATAATGAATATTATATTTTATTTACAACATATTCATGTTTAGTGTAGCAAAATAAAACTGGTATAAAATAAAAAAAAATAAAACTGGTATCAAATATGACAGAATAAAAAGTCAACATACATATTTATATTGGCTATATATATATATAGCCAATATCTTTTGATGTGTTCATTTTAAAATTCAACGAGTACTTAAAATTCGTGTACTCGTTTATCAAAGCACCTGGATCCAGGTCAATGGATTGTAATTAATACGGTCATAATTAATGAACATAAATATTACGAAAAAATAAATATGTCATCCAGTTTTTTGTTTTAGTGTAATGTTTATAATATTTCCTATTTGCCTTCGAATATTCAGATACATTTATACCTAATTAACTCAGTTGTGGTTGTGGTGGTTCCGCAGTATTTAAAAATTACCACTTCTTTCCAAAGAGTATACGCATATGAAATCCTGGGTGCTGAATTTAATAGATTTTCAATCAATATATCTATGGGATCAAATTTAAAAAATTAACATTTAGCTAAGAGCTCTAAACGGTTGTATAAAAGAACTATAGAAAAATGTTATTTTGTAGTTTTTATTGGACACTCGCAATATAAACAATAGAGTCATAAATATTATTATAGTATATTAATACATTTCAATGGAGTCAGAAGCAATACAATTGTATTGTAACTCTGCTCTGAATACACGGGTCTTTTGTACTCGTCATGAGTTGACCGACTTCTGTTGTCGCCCTACACTTCACTTTAGAAATTATAACCAACTGTTTTATTGAAGACAATGAAAGATATCTAAGTATGTATGAGTATACTGCAGTAAAATAATAAATAACTAACATCGATATTGTTATAGATACGATTATTTCTTTAATTATTTATTATCTTACAAATTCATAAAACAATCCGTTCTTATTAAATTTTATCAATATCTTTACTAATTCCCAATGAAAATGTTAATTACCTTAGGCATTTAATGTAGATGAAAATGCACTTATCATATCATTAACTATGGCATACGCCGTAAATTAATAAAAGGGTTTCTTTCAAGACGTGCTTAAAAATCTTAGATGATACCAGGCTAATAGCGACAGCGGTATAAAAACGGTCGGCCTTGGTATGTAAAAATTGAGATCGATATTTCCGATTAAATATGCCGATGAATAATTGCGTACTTGGCGTAAATAAGTTGACTATATTTGCAAGAAAATGCAGTATATTGTGTTTATTAATGAACAACAATATTTAATTTATCCCTATATATAGTATATAAATATAACAGGTTAATCTTTTTTTCAACCATAAAAACCAACCAAAATTTCAAGGCAAATCCTAAATTCTAAACTTAATATATACGAAAATGCTTACTCGGCATATTTAATTAAAAATTTTTGCTTAATTAGCGTCATCAACAGCGATGTGCAAAGTTAATGACATTCTCCTTTTGTTTCGTTAAAATAAAATCATTCGCTTCATTTGCATGAATTTGTAACCACTCGTACGTGTAAAATCGTGA
Source organism: Dircenna loreta (assembly GCA_963555665.1). Taxonomy (NCBI): domain Eukaryota; kingdom Metazoa; phylum Arthropoda; class Insecta; order Lepidoptera; family Nymphalidae; genus Dircenna; species Dircenna loreta. The sequence goes on from OY743092.1 coordinate 14,163,837, forward strand.
CACGGTCATTTCGGCGAATACATTTATTAATTTAAACATATTACGAAAGTTTTGTAAAAGCTTTTTACGAATGAAATATTATATTCCTAACTGCTTAACAGTTTATTTAAAAGAATGAAAAAATAATGATTTAAAACAAATCTTATTAATTCATAATTTATTTATTTCTTAAAACCTGTTTTGGAAGTAATGAATTGTAAGTCTAACTTATACCTATATGTACAATTATTGACTAAATATAAGCTCAAAATCTTTGAACAAAGCGAAGTAATCATTATATACAATAGATACTTATTTTATATACACTTCACCAAAGTCACCTAATTAGGTATTTTAGCGTAGTGTTGCGGCTATTCAAACTTGTAAACGAAAAATCAGTTAAAAAGAGGGATTATACAAGCCAATTTAAAACCAATCCTCGTTTATCTTTAAAACAATAATTCAGATAATATTATACCGATAAGCTATTTTGCGCGCACTCTACAATACATAATAGCATAGAATTATTATTTCTTTAATGAACTTTCATTATACGGGGTGCCCGTGTGATCACACAGGTTGGGCATGCGACGCTGAAGAGTTCCCGGGGCCTTCTGTTAACGTACCGTTAGTGGTCACAGTGAGGTTTTTAGTGGGTATACCGTATTTCGGTACGTGGTGGTTTATGGGTCTTCCCCCCAGAAAGGCTAGTAAACAGGAATTTATTTTCCTCATTAAAAAAAAGTAATAATCAATTCCTAGTAATAAGCCATCTATTACAAAAAAAAAGTCAGAGGGAGTATTGGTAATTTAAATATATGTCAATTCAAATAAGTTGTCCCCTTTCCCCACATAAAGTTTCATAAAAATACATATCACAAAATCAAATACATAGTTTAGATATCTGGCTCTTACACATAACTTGTAGCAATTACTTTCTCAAAGCACAGATTTGGTTTTGTTACTATTACCCCCAATAAATTAATTGTGGATAAAAATAGAAGCTTGAATTTTTAGTAACCAAGCAAGCATTTTATAAACACGATGTATTTCAAATTTCATTCAATTTGAACACGTACTTTAAAAATTATGACTAGTGACATTTTTTAATTTTGTTACTCACTCACTGACCGATCTTCAAAAGTTTAAGTCACTTCTAGTAGACATAGAAGCTTCAAATCTAGAACACAAAATAAATATTAGATTATAGTAACTTCACACTACATGGACTAGCATTTACGTGAGTAGCAATTCCAACATCCATCGGGCTTTGTTTGCGCGTAGTTTAATTATGAACGGCATCGAGTTAATATTCCGAAGGTTATGGAATCTGCGCGGCGCGTTTGTATTAATTGCATTCTGGGAAATAATATCTGTGTAACTTGTTAACCCTTTTTATATACATACATATAAAATAAGATTGTATATTCTTTTAACTTTTTAAAACTTTATTTGATTTTATTATTACCATCTAAATGATTGAAAGCGCAAGAAAATAAACTAGTAGTTATAATCTTTTACCCATGTTTCTCATTCTATATTGTTTAAAAATGAGGTTCTATATAGCTTACAATTTTAGATTTTCCTTCTTTGTTTTTCTTTTGTTTTGTTTATTTAAGAATCATTCATTTTATTAGAAGTTGTTGATAACTTTTATTCCATTTTTATAAAAAAAATTATATGTTAACTCATTGTTTCCTTAGAGCTCCACACCATTATTTTATCAAAAGGATTAAAAATGTACTTGTTTAAATTATATGAATTATATAATAAACAAGGACAAATAAAATCACGGTTAGAAGCCTAAGAAACAAAGATGGTTTAAAAAAATATTGAGATCAGAGTAGAGTTTAGATTCTATTATAATTTTCATAGAGTAAAAATTAATATTTTAAAATATGTACATAGTACTTACTAAATAATATTATTGCTAAATTAAATATATACATCTTTAATCTAAAATTAAAAAAATAAGAAACAACCTAGAGCTATAAAATAATGTTTGAATATAAACTAATTAGAAGAGGGTAGACGGAACAAAGTGAATCGTCGTGGTGTATTTGTATTTACATGAATCATTAGTGGCCTGAATGCAAAGCAACTCGTATTTGTGTTGACACAGTGCCACCGCGGTTTGATTGATTGTCACCGGAACGTGGGCTGTCGTTTTGAATTGAGTGAGTCTATCTTTATTATATAAAGGACATTTACCTGTAGAGTTCTGATAATGAATTTCGATATTGTTAAAGCGACCGAAGAAGATATGAACGGAGAGTAAAAGATTGTGACAAAGGATCAAGTCTTCACTGAGATGGCGTATGAAAGAAGAGTGGGGAAGACATCATATTGAGACGATACCAAATAATCTAAATAAGAGAAAATGGGTGATGAGAGATGTCATTGTATTATTACCAGTCACTAATATATTTTATGGGACGGTATGGTATTAATTCGTTAAGAGAAGTATCATAGCATATGTGACAAAAAAGTCATCTCCAAGCTTCGTTATTATTGTACTGATTATAATGGCACTGAAACAATATTGCAATTCTTATAAGGACATCACGACAAACATTCTATGGTGATTACTTCTAGATACACTAGATACAGATTTGTCCGTCATCATCCTAGATAGATGTAAATATATATTTTTAATACAATTATTATGAATCTTCTGTTGTTTGTAATTGTCTGTAGTTGTATCATTATATATGATCTATTCAGTCAATATATGTATCACGTTTTAAATATTGTAGCCGGGAATGGAGAATTAAAAATTATTTATTTTATTATTAAAGATTACAAGATTATTTTTAGCAAATTGTCTAAAAAGGTGCACTTTATTGATTCGTTGTTTCCTTTTTCAAATGGTTCCTTTTTCAAAAAAGTTGATAGAAGGAAGACAATAAGATGAAATATAAACAAATAATTTCTTGTAAAATATCAAAAGCAGTAAGAAACACTTAGGTCTATAAAATACTACTTTAAAGATCTTTTCATTACGAGGAATGATTAAAATTTTGCCTTTACTCATTAAATTTGGTAAAAAGAACCGGCTTAATACGTATTGAAATTTACTACCTGTCATTTAAAAAAAATGTTATTTATAAATAAACATAATCAACTTATTGACAGTATAATTTATTTTAATAAAAACCATATAATTTCTAGAATCTATGCAGACTGGTATACGCTGAACTATATTTACGAAATCTTGTATTACATGTTTTGGAGAAAGGATCACAGGTCACATACTCAGTTATTACGGAATACATTTTAGCTCAATAAAGATTGTATTCAGAACGAGTTTGAATACAAAAAGTTGATACAGTATCGAACGAGCGTCTATCTCTCTACATATAAACGATGGCGATCTCGATTGAGTTCCTGATTGTTCATTTAGGTTACAGAAGATTGCTTGATGATATTGTAAGGATGAAAAGTTCACTATCGCGTTAATGTCAAATTGTAGGTCGAAGATAAAATAAATCGTAATTTGTTTGCTCATTAGTTCGTGTACCAATTCGTTTTATTACCAAGATGTTTTACACTGAAAATGTTTAGAAGTTAAATAAAGATATTCATATTATAAATATTTGTATGGTCATAGACAAATTTGGTATTTAATATATTTTAAGTGTTTTAATAAATTATACAAAAACAAAAATCCACCATTTTTGTGAATGCTAAACTAATAACTGAAAATTGTGTCATACTGTATTGTATTTTTAATGTAATCGTAATGTAATGAGGAAGTTTTTTCGAAGCAAACAACAAAAGCGATCCGTTATTTCGCGTGACTGACAAATTACAAACAATTTGCTACAAAAATGTATTCAGTATTATTCTTTCATGTGAAGTAAATATGATATCTTACAAAATACGTCAGCTCCCATCTTACTAATATTAGCTCGTAAGAAGGGAGTGTCTTCGTATTTCTTATGCATACATACATTGAATTATAATTTATATATGATTTTTTTTCTACTTATTTCATTTGACAGACCTCTTGACGCTAACCTTACTACAGTTATAAAGTTCTGAATTCAACGAGTATTTTATTTTATTAGATAAGCTTTTCCAACGTTATCCTTGTTATGCTTAAGAATACAATATAAATGAAAAAGTTTATATATATATTAATAATCTGAGAATTATTATTATAATTTAATAATTTGAGATAATGTTTAGAAGATGGATTCTCATTTTATGACCAACAGAATTTGGTTAGAAATACACAATTCTCAAAAAACTTACTAGTACTTTACAGTTATTGGACATTTTTGGAATTTTTAATAACTCTGTGGGCGGAATTTAGAAAAATGCGTTCTTAGTAATTTTTAACACGCCAAAAGTAATATCCTAGAAAAGTGTTAATACTTATAAAAGTTATAGTAATAGTTGAAAAATAGGATTTTTTCAGGAGGAATAACAGGAAGAAGTTTGAGTATTGGAAGAGCGCTACGTCAATAACCATTTTACAAAGAAAGCCCTGGAAAAAAAACATTTTACAAAGAAACTCATTAGACAAATAAACTTTTATGAACATTTTACATATCATATATTTATTTCTTTGTATTTAGATATTAATTTAGACTTACACAGAAATAAAAAAAATCCAACTGTAATTTGTGTAAGGTATATAAGTAGCGTTTCTAAACTTTGATAAAAGTTGTGATAACCTTTATAATATAATTAAATTGGTGGCGATAAATAAATGACGCCATTTTGTTTCAATGGCTCGAGTTTAAAATATTTAAATAAAAAAAATATTATCGACAAACTCGAACAAGCTCCTGGGATTTATGTAAAATATTTGCTTCGTTTATATCAATTTAATTAATCGAAACATCGTATTATCTAATATATTATTATCGTTCAACTTGTTAGAAATTCTGAATTCTTTTGTTGCAAGAATGGTAATAAATAAAAGAAAATACCAAAGAAAAATTAGAGATCGCGTGTTGACGTTGACTTGTTAACTTAAAGAATATACTAAGGGATACGAACTATTGTCAGGACTAGGAACAAAAACTATATATTCATACTATCAGGCGTTATAACAAAGTTAAATATTTATACAAATTCAAGTCAAAGGTGTTTATGTGCCTGCAATTAATGGCATGCAATGACATTGAAAGTTTTATAGTTTTGCTTGTTATTCAGATAAAGCCAATTTGAATAAAGCAAAATTGTAACGTGATTTTTGTTTGAAAATAGTTGTAACCAAGTTGCTCGTTGCAACGTTCTTCACTGAAAAGAAAATATTTGTATATTATATTTTATTTACCATACCGTGCACAAAAGTAATTAATAGTATGTTAACTATCTATAAACTCTAGCACTACCTTTTGTAAAATTTTCTAATTCAGAAACCTAAGCGATAATGCTTACACAATGTCACCAATGTTACGTCCCAATCGGATTAATGGTTTACGGACAAACAAGAGACGAATAAACAGTCATTGATTTATCAATATATAGGTAGTAAGTACTAATTACATAGTACAGGCTATATTAAAATAAATATTGTAACACAAACACTGTAAAAATAAAATTAATTTAATTTTTATATAATGTTTTCAAAAAATTAACATTATTATGGTACGAAGAACTACAAAAAGACTGTTTTAATACGCATGATAGACGATTCTTGATTATCCAAATAAATTCCTTATGAAATGTTTTTAAATCAAGACGGACAAAAAATATAATGAAATGCCGCTACAATACGTAAACAGCATGTTTGTACAAAAGTTTGAATGTGATTGCTCTGTCATGAAAGAGAAAAATGGGATGAAATGAATGTTTAAAGATACATACATACCTAAGTTGCACTTACGCTTACGTTGACATACGCGTATGTACAGTTACAGTGTTTTTAAATCAGGACAAAATATGTGTATCCGAGAATTAATATTTGTACATCATTTTTACTAACATTAATACTCAAATGTGTAATCACAAAAAGATAAATTAAAACTGATATTTGTCCGCGGAAGGAGCTACGAGCTATAGATAAATAACTAGGACTTAAATAATCCAAGAAGATCTAATTTACTTATGCCCATTTTAATTTGCGTTAGTTTCTGTAATAATAGAAAGAGTAAAAAATGCAATCACTGCCCCTTTTAGGATTGTAAAATATTTAAGTGATAAAGTATTAAAATATGCCGTAATATTCTGGAATTCAAATGCAGGTCTTTGAATTAACTTCAGAAAAGCGATTTCTTTCTATTTTTTATTGCAATTGATGATAGGGCAAAAAGATTTTCCATTCAAAGAAAAGTCTTGAAAAACTGCAATAATAGCTAGCTTCTGCATTACCTACAACCATTTCTCATTTATTACGAATAAGGAAAGCAAATCCGTCACGCCATCGGCAACCACTTAAACAGTACTCTAGAAAGATTGGATCAGAATATAAAATGCTTTGAGTTCCTAAACTCTTGTATTGTTGAGATATTTTCGCAAACCGTATTTAATTATTTTATACTAACTTTTAGTGCCTATTGCTAATATCGCAATTCCGCCCCGCTTTTAAAACTTTCTATGGCTTTAGTTGTATTGTATATGTTAAACCATAATGAAACTGAAGAATTCGTTTATTCAAAGTTTAATTATAATTTTAATTATTCAATAAAATGTTGAGCATTACCTTTATAATTGGTTCACTTTACTTTCTCGTTTATTCAAATCTAAGTAGATGACGCTTCGCTGAACGAAAGAGCACTTCAATGGCTTTGAATAGATTTGATTGAACGGTGTTCGTCAAATAATCTGAAATGGTCTAGATCTGAATTTATTTTAATATTATTATGTTAATTATATAAAACTATATATTTTATTTTATTGTTAGAAAGGTGAAATTAATGTTATAATTTTATTTTTTATAACGTTGAAATAATATAACCCATTTAGTAAAAAGGAACCATATCAGCTGATAATCTGCAAAAGATGATTACATTTATTGATGATAACTTAGATGGTACATTTCATTTTATGTCTTCGATGATACGAGTATTTGTTAAGGTTAACTGAATTCTGAAGTTTGGTCTGTTATATTTATTATTAGAGTATCTATTGAAATAAATTAATTTATAGACTATATTAATATTTATATCTAGTAAGGAAAACATATTAGTGTTTTATCAAGTCACGTATGAATAATAAATTCTTACACAAAAATATCCAATTACGCCATAGTCGCCATCTTGATAATTAAATCAATAATTCATCGGATATTCAGGCTCATGAAAAATGTAACGCAGCAGTTTGCGGAAGTCTCCACGGTTTAAACATTCAGTTGGGAACTAGTTTTAAGATGAGTGCAATCGATTGAAACTTTAAATAAAAATAAATGTTAATTATATACTTTAGCAATTAGAAGAAGATATGTTTTCTAATAAATAACATAAAATACTTGGGATATAATTTTACACAAGATTTTAAAATAGTGTTCGTATAACACTATTTATTATTTTATTTTCTTTAAAAATAATTAAATATTCCAAAATATTTTGTGCTATGCTGAAAAACTATTTTCTCAGCTTACCTTTTTCTGAAAAACTGATAAAGGTTGCTTTTTGATTAAAAATGAAGGGCAATTAATAGTATTTTTTGTGGTGAGATTAATTTGGATTTAGAGATTAAGTTGACAAGAAAAATCCCTTGGTTCTTCCCTTAAAAATTAATTATCGGTAAGAAGAAAAATCCAAACACCAACAAACATTTCATCTTGAACTTAATAATTTAACATTTTGTTTGAAGCCATGTACCTAATATACAGTTTGTTATTATATGTTTTAGACAGCTGAACTATATATATATATAAAATGAATACTGTGATTGCAAGTTTGATAAGAGATTTAAGAAGAAGGCTCTACATAAGGTCTTTAAGAAACCACTCATAGAGCTTAAAAAGTTATAATAAATACCAATAATATAAAAGGTAAGGAGCGCTAAATATTCTTTATTCTGATTAAAATCTAGTTAAGTATCATTCCAGACAAAATGAAGCCAGAGATTTCCAGAATAATATAGCAGAATGCGAAGCGTATACTTATTGTGTTTCTTGATGAAATTGTTTTGCGAAAATAATATTTGGGCTTAACTTTTGTAATTTGTAACTTGAGATGATTTTGTCACATATAATTCCGATCCAAAACTACGCATTTTGTGAAACCAATATATTAAATAATATAAGCGCTTGATAATGAAATGTCTCTAATGTGAAATACAATTATAAAAAACACATTGGTGAAAATAAATAACGGTTAATTTTGTGATCTGATAAAGTTTCATCCTTATAATTTACATAACGATTGAATTATATATAATCGAATTAAAACTACAACCAACTATTAAGGAAATTTGTATTTATAATAATATTATTTATATTAAAAAAGTTATTTAAATATATTTATTCTTCTTGCCAGGACGGTGGGTGGTCTCTTCTAAGTTTTGCAACCTACGTAATAAAATATACACAACTAGTTTTTATCTTTTGTTTATAATTAAAAAAAAATCATTTTTTTTAAATAACGTATAAAGTCATTTATTTAGTATAATGATAGCAATCAATAAGCACATTGCTTAATCGGTTAGATATATTTATACAATAATGTTATTAAAATAATGATATATACAATTAAATTGGTTAAATATATACATACGCTAAACGCTTTCAGACGAGATAATAATAAAATAAATAAGTTATATGTTTGGAATACATGTATAAAGATGACATTATCCTATGATAGCATGCAAAAGTGTGCACTGTGTGAAAGTTGATTGAAGATTTCCAGTCAGTCAGCTAGCTATGTTTCATAGAGCTCGATAAAGGAAGCTCTTTGTATGTCAGCTGCCAAAGTTTGAAGTCAAGACTTTGCAAACATTTCGCAGTCTTTGTGCAAAATGCTTCACACTTATTTTGCTCAATATTAATATTACTGTTTTAGATCATAATTGTGCAATAATTAAAGCAGAATGTACACTTTTATTTCCTATTATATAAAATTTAGGTTAAAAGTAATGTGTTTTTGCAATAATATTATTAGCTTTCAAGATTAATATCTTAGGGTAATGTAATTTACCTTCTTAAAAGTACCCGGTATATGGCGGTCCATAGCGTTCCTTTTCTGAATTAATGATTTTCTGGTGAACGTTAAGGCGACTTTACTTGATGATTCATTATGGTTCAGAAATAAGCACTATATCTAAATATAATAATATTCCTTCAGATAAAAGATTCCGTATAAATCCGTTTAGTTTACTTCGAGATTTCATGGCACAGAAATAAATTAAATTTAATGAAAATCGTCATAACAAAACTTTTTTATAATTATCACAAACTTTATATCTATAATATTTAAACATTTCTAGAAGATTAAACTTTAAACATGTCTGAGACTGAATTTTGGATGAATTGTTGATTTAATTATTCAGATGTTGTCCCCATGTTTGTATCATTCAAAGGCGCAATAAAAATGTACGATGAGGTAATGGAAACTATAATATAATATGAATAAATTATTAGAATTAAGATCTTAAGCAAAAATATGTCAAAATACGCGTCCGGTTGAAAAAGTAAAAAAAAACCTAAGTTTCAATAACCACTAATGATGGTAAAAGTGTTAACCTCATAGCAGATTTCCTTCAGCAAGCAATTTGTCTGTTTAATTGAATAATTTTCGTTGCAAAGTCAACATTACTTCGATGTCCGTGAACTACAAATATACAGCAAACCGATTTCGTTTTACATGTTTTGTATAATATTTTTTATACATACATATATCAATCGTAGCAGTGACCTCTGGTCTTTAAAATTGTGACGGTATATTTTGGCATTTTTATTAACAAATAAAAAACAATAACTGGCGTGTGAATGACCTTGTTCTGATTTAATCAGAAAAATGCTTACGTGATTTATTTTTTCAGTCAAATAAAATTGTGTGCTAAAAAAGTTTATTATTAAATCGGTTTGATCTATTAAATAAAAGGTTTTATAGGCGGTAAGTTCATTTACCTTCATAAGATTCGGTACTTAAATTGTATCTTTACAACTATGAATAATTATTTATTGAGTTTGATTATTTCATTGTTTCTTCAATTTATTCTTCATCATTTATTCCAACAAAATGCTTATCTATAGAAAAACATTAACTTTGTTATAATTTCCGTTATAACTTTTAATTGCTCTTAAGCATTTTTTTAGGAATTATTAATACTAGAGCGGTTTATTATTTAGACATGTTAACTTACGAGGAAGTTGCACCTGGTATTAGAGGTTTTTCTCCGAGTGTTATTCTCATGAGGTATTTAGATCTTGTAGATAGCTTGAATTTCCAAATAGATACAAATAGCGTACATTGTTGCATATCACCCGTGTCATCATTCGCACACCTGTAAACGAACTCACAGTATTCCCCCTTTAAAAAAATACTATTATTATAATAACAATTACAAAAAATTCTACTGTTTTTACATGTTGCTACTTTGTTGTTACTTTTACATTTAAGTGTAACACTCACATTATTTTTACATTTAACATCACATTATTTAAAAAAAAATTCGTACAACATGACGCGGTTGAACCGATTATGGCGTCATATGCATTGCCATTGCAGTGACGCGGCCATTACCTTTTGTTTAAAAATTAAATTCCATTCGCTTGTTTACATTTTTTTTTAAAGTATTAACCTAACGTATCAATACTTGAATTTGTTTATTGAAATGGTTCATATTTATTGGTTTCTATAAAAAAAATCCCTAATAATTGTCCTATTCAGTAGTCAACCAAGAAAAAAGTAATAAATTATTTTATGAATTACAATTAAATGACAATAATGTTGCCCATATACTTCACACCCAACGATTAATCATGAACCTCTGAAATAGGCTTTTAGTTTAAAAACACATAAATAAATAAATGTAGGTTTTTATGAAAATTAAAAGCAAGTTCCATTAATTAGAAATTATATTTATAATAAAGCTACGTTACAATCTTACAAAGCCCTGTTATCAACGCACTAGAATATTGCGATAATTACTGTTGTTTGACAGAGAAGTAACAAAAAAATATCATTGACTATAAATGCAATACAAAAATACCAATAACCTTCTATTTAATGTTCAAAAATATAAATCATAGATCTACTAAACTGCCGGTTAGTCGTAATTTACTGTAATTTCAGTAAACTTTGTTGATCGTATTATACTTATAATGGCGCCATAAATACTAGTACATTATAATAATAGTACTTACGAGTAAGTTGATATTTTAAATTTTGGTTTTATATTTATATTAAATAGTAGATTTGGCTTAATTAGCTTCAAAATAATATTTGAGTATTCATTATAATATAGGTATTCATCTCATGAATTCAATGAAAAAAAAAAGTCAAAGAATATCATAAAACAAATAAATAGCTTTGTTAATTTATTATTAATTCGTATTACATTTATCATCCTTGAAAAAGACCCTTTAATTGGTTTGAGGAAAAGTTAGAAAGTTTTTATTTCATCTCACCTAATCAAAATTTCACCACTTGGAAAGTTCTTGACGTGATTTCCACAAAGTTATCACTTGATGACGAGAGTCTTTAGCTCTGCGTAATAAAAAAAGTTCCTGTTTAATTATAATAACGGCAGGACAAAGAACGTTACTCACAAAGTTTAGTTTTGTGTTTTGTTATCCTTGCTTCAGTCACTTTGTCAAACCAAAGCATCGTTAGAGGGGCAATAGGTTTCAAGGAAATGCTTACATTAACTTTTGCGTTTGGAATACTATTAACAATCGATTCCGATTCTGTTTAGGCTTTTTATCACTAAAATGGTTTCAAAATAAATAGCTGTTTTATATTCCTTTTATTATTTTAATATAATCTGGAACTTGAAACTTGTTTTGAGCCTAAAATTTCTCGTAGTAAAATCACAATACTGACACTTTTACATTTCACTTTATATTATACACATACATACACATACACAGAATTATAACCTCACTTTTAAGATTCACATTTACTAATAACTCTAGGCAAACCGAAAGTTTTTATTGGAGAAGTGACCAGATCCGCGTCCCAGAAGGAGTGACCATCTTCCTAAAATGACTATTTCCACGTGCCACCATTAAAATTCAACTAGCTTCGAGGAGTTTGCCCCACTTTTAAGTAATCAATTGACAAACTTTAATAAAAATCTTTGTCCACGACATGTTTATAGAATGGAAAATTCAACGACACGAATAGAATTAAAAATTCGAGACAACTTGGAAAAAAATAATAATAGGAAATAAAAAACAATCTAACCCCATAAAGTCGATTTTATAAAATGATAGGTTTATTGAGACGAATAACGACACGAGTGCCCAACATGTCACCGTATCGAATATTTTTTTTAACTAAATTTACTTAAAAATTTAAATAAGCCTTACATGGCTAAGCATATAAATATAAAAATTCAAAACATTTTCGGTTGTGGCAGCTCTTTAATTCTATTCTGTACTGCGAAGCTTGAAACATTGAAGTCGCATCCATACCAATAAAACTGATTATACAATATACAATATGGAATGCTAAATTCGAGGCTGGTAGCTACATGCGAGCACAATTTTCCAAATGGTTTCCTAGAAGTCGAGGATTGGAATTCTTTTCCCTATCAACTTAATTTACATTCAAAATAGCTAAATAGGTATTACACACAATAAAAAACAATATTTCATAATTCCTTTATGTCAATGGTAAAGAACATGATTCGTTTTTATTCAATTAAAAATAAGTTGCAAATGCAAACGATTTAAATTTGTCAACAGGCTATTACGTAATACTCGTACTTAAATTATACGTGTCTCAAGAATCCTCATATTTTATAAGAAATTACGCGTCAGGTGCGCGCTTTCCCTCACTGCTTTAATGTAACGTTTCCATTAAAATAATCTTATTACCATATTTAACTGTTAAATTGAAAGGTTTTTAGAATTATTGTGAATAGATAATTGTTCTTTGGTCACTTGACAACGTGGATTAAAGCCTTAAGATAGTTTCAGTATCATATAAAAGTAAATATTCAATAAAATGTTAAAAATAGGGATAAATATACTAAATATTCTACTCGTTTCAGTTACTTAATCAAGGATTGACGATATTCAAATAAAGATAATTAGACTTATGTGAACGAACTCCTTTTTGTATGTAATTGGGTAAAAATAAGTTAATTGTTCCTATTTAACTGTAGAAATAAAAATCATTAATTAACATTTGCTATTCTAAATAACTAACATAGTAAAACAATTAAAAGAAAGAAAGCACTTCCAATTATTTTGGCTAAAATTAGGAGGTGATTTATAATTATAAGGAAATCACAATTATTTTTTATTTTATACCCTTAACTTCAAGTAAACATTATAAACTGTTCGTGTATTGCCACTATTTTCCAACGAAAGGGCTGTTAAACATTTTTTCACGCATAAGCTTGTTAGATAAAGATCTGATTTATTACAGTATAAAATATGAACAAATTAACATTTTACTCAGCATGCAAGTAATTGAGTTTGTACCACGCCTGATTGATTGGGTTAAAAAATAACTTATTTTATTTATATTTTTATTAGAATGATTTTAATTTCTTTCAACTGTTGGAGTGGTTGCGTACTGAATAACTTATAACTCTGTTATACAACTCGTTTCTGCATTTTAAACGCTTTTAAATGCTTAGAATTATTTACTATAGAGTGTTCGATGAATAAATATAACGTTACTACTTTTAGTTACATATATGTTAATAAGCTTTTGAAAACGTGGAAAACGATAAAAAAGAGTGTAATTAGCTCACTCTTACCCTTCACGGCACACGGTGGGATAGCGGAATACTTATATATAGAGGAAGTGGCCAACGAAAACTGGAAGGTAAATCTTTTATACCCCAGGTCACGTCAACCACCAAGGAACTTCATAAGAACTTCATGAAGAAAAAACTAGTCCTACACATATAATAAAAATTAAAACAGCCACAAATGTAAAAATGGGCATAGTCGGTCCACCCTGTCTCTGTCCAGCAAATGGATAACTGAGTCATTTCATAAACGCGTTCCTTAAATTTAAAACTATAACAAAAGCGATAAAATAATCTAACATAATATCAATTGAAGAAATTGTAGCATAGCACATATTATATCCCTAATTTCTCGAGCTGAAACTCAAAGCAGATGAGGTCCACTCCGGTATTTAATTTGCAAAAGTAGATACCAGTTGGGTTGAGCTTCGTTAGGTTAAACTTGCTGAGCTTGGGTGAGATTGCATCGCCAAGATGGATCATGGATGAGGCATAGTGATTAATTCTTGCTGGAGGACACGCTAACTTAATTTTGAAGATCCTACTAACAATCTTTTCAGTTATGCATGTTAAAAAAATATTTGTGAAAGTTAAAATATTACTAAAACTAAAAAACGTCTTAAATGTGTAAAACCCGTCCATGGGTAAAACATATTTCTTTAAGAAAAAATAAATTTCAATCGAGTTAGACGCAATACAATTCTATTGTAACTTTTCTCTGAATACACAGATCTTTTGTACTCAGCAAGAGTTGACCGAGTTCTGTTGTCACGCTACACTTCGCTATATATATTAATACAAAACTGTTTTTTTTGAAGTCAATGTACTATAAAATATTTAGCGACTAACGCTACTCGATATTGTTATAATAATGGTTATTCTATGGAAACTTTTAACAATATAATTTCACGCTGCAAGTCAGCCATGCTTTGTACTTATGAATAATGAGCTTGAAACTTGTCTAGCAATTTACGTTTCAATTTATATATATATATATATATATATATATATATGTTAGATATCATGGTTCACGAAACCTAAAATATAAAAATATATCTATTGATGTGAATTAACCTTTAAATATAATATGTATTTTGTATAATTATGTACCCCAAAAAAAGGCTTTAGTTCATCCCATGTATAAAAATGGTGATGGGTATTACAGGCTACTATAGGCCGATATCGGTTATAACTGTTATGTCCAAGATATTGGACACCAGACTTGAGAGTCTGGTGTCCAATATTTTTTCCAATTGTGAGCAATTTATAGATAAAAACATAGTCATTTCGTCTAAACAATTGGGTTTTAGGAAAGTTAAGTCAACGAAAGACGCAACTGTATCGCTTACGGAAAGCGTTACTAGACACCTTGATGGTAACCTTAATTTTGGAGGAGTATTTCTAGACATGTCAACGGCATTTGATAGAGTACCTGTTTCCTTGTTAGTTTGTTTCAATAATGAAATCAGTCCTCAACTTCTTATTTTAGGAGTGCCACAAAGTAGTGTATTGAGGAAAAAAAAAATAACATCTCACACTATTACGCGCGCATACACACACACACTATCAACTAGATCTTTTAGTAACAAAAACTATAATTATTTTTACTTTTTCATTTGATTTTGTTTGTTTATTATTATATACTTTTTTATTTATAGCTATGGCATTGTAATTAATATTAAAATGTCATTTCACTAAAGTTAACAATATTTAAGTAACAACTTGAGAAACTTCTTCTGGGTGGAAGACGCTGTCACCTGTGACCCTACTACAGTAGTCAACGTAAAGATCTCTAAAATAAGCACTCTAAAATAAGCAATTTTGTATCTGCATGCTCTCTCTCTTGCATGATCATTGTTATTAATTATAGTAAATTTAGAACTTTCTATAAAACATCCCAGACGTTGAGTAACGAGATAGCTTTCTTGTATTTGGAGTTGCAGGATAGTTGTATGATTGTTTAAATGTTACAATATAATGCCTGTCATTGAATTATTCTACTATGATGACTTCCGTAAGAGTAAGATTAAGAACCAGTAAGATTAAGAATAAGAGTCTTAACGTTGGTTTAATCTTGTAAAATATTTAAATTTTCCAATAGTGAGACTTCATTCCAGTCTCTCTAGTGTCTTTTTCTTTGGGCGTGTTAGCTTCTTTATCTTGTAGTGAATTATCATGTATTATTATGGCACCAGTTCATTTGCGATTGTTGGGGAAATTCTATGACAAGTTCCCTTAAAATGGCTGAACCGATAATAACGTAAATTAAAAGAAGAACTGATTGCAAAAATCAAAGGTATCATAAATATCAAATCTTAGGTTAATTATTAAAATACATTTGTTTAATAACTATTTTCGTTTTTCTCTGATACTATATTGGACACATTTTTATTTATGAAAAAAGCAACAAATACAAAATTAAAATAATTCTTGTATTATTATGTATTATAAGTGGAAAGTTGAAAGGTACAATAAGTTGAATTATAAACAACACATCTCTTGTAATATACCTAAAGCCGTAAAATTCACTCAGGTCTATAAAACGCTACTTTATAGGCACATCGTAGACTTTCAGAGGAATAATTACACGTTATGCCTTTACTCGTAAAATTGGGGCGAAAAACCGTTTTAGTACTTATAGAAATTTACCAGCTGTCATTTGAAAAAATGCAATAATTTAAATATAAAAAAATAAAATTAATGTATTTACAATAATATTTTATTCATTGTAATAATATAAATATTAAAATATTACTAAGTAAACTGATATTAGCTTAACTATATTAAGCTAAAAAATTTCGCTCTGTCCGTTTGAAAAAAGGATCACAGGTCATGTGTTCAGTTATCACGACATACATATTAACTTAGTGAAAGTCATATAAAAAATATATTAAGAAACATTTTAAAAAAATGTCACATTATCGGCACGAACGAGCTCTTAACTCTCGATTGAGTTCGTGATTCTGCATTGAGCTTACACAGTGATATTGTAAGGAGTGAAAGGGTCACTGTCATGTCTAAATTGTAGATCCAAGATAAAATAGGTATGCATTAATTTTTTATCATTGATTTACCAATTCGCAATAAAACTAAGATATTTTCATTCCCGTAATGTGATTTAAAGTCAAATTACGATTTACATAGAATAAATCCATCACAAAACAAAATGTTTAAATATGTCACAAAAAGATTTAGTATTCTAAATTTCTAAGAAATTATGAAGAAGTGTTTTGTATAAGTGTATTATTTTGTATTTTGTAAAACAAAAAAAAAAAACATCCTTTTTATAATTATTCTGAATATCGTTTTTATTTCGAATAATATAAATATATTTCTTTACATCCAACTTAATCCTCCAACTCCAACTTAATCCAATAAACATAATTAAAGGAATCCCTGTAAAAGTAAGCACAATTCAAGGCAACCCCTGCCGCACGTCCTGCGGTCGAAGCGACATTGCACATCGCCTACATGATGCATTACCTCGCCAGTTACATTATAGAATTAAAGTATATTTAATAATTTATTTCACTTTAAAATATTAATAAGTTTTTTTTATTGATTTTGAATTTCCTAAATAAATGAAGTGAAGGAAATAGCTTATTGCAGGATAATTTAATTGAAATACAGTTTTGCAAATATAGAATAAAGGGGATCATATAAAACAAATTTTAAAGTCAATATAAAATATATTTATGTAAAATCATAATAAAGTAGCTTGTAAATAAAGTACTCCTCAGAAGCTAAAGCGTAGAAAGTGAATTGATATATTTGTTATTAAAAATAATAAATCGAACATTCTTGTGAATGAAATTCAAAAAGCAAAAACTGAAAATTGTGTTATATTATTTTGTACTTTTAAACGATACCAGCACTGTAATGTAATGCGGAAGTTTGTTCGAAGCGAACATCAAAAGC
The DNA here is from genome assembly GCA_963555665.1 of Dircenna loreta. NCBI lineage: Eukaryota > Metazoa > Arthropoda > Insecta > Lepidoptera > Nymphalidae > Dircenna > Dircenna loreta. The sequence goes on from OY743092.1 coordinate 14,181,564, forward strand.
GATACGCTATTTAGCGTTACTGACAAATTATAAGCAATTTGATGCAAAAATGTATTCAATATTATTTTATGTTTATAAAATAAGAAAATATTAAAAATAGTTTACTCGCATCCTACACATTTAATATTTCTTATAAATAATTGTATTATTGCAATTAATACATTGAGTTATAATTTATATGTACCAATATTTTTTGTTCAATTATTTTTGACAGCTTTCCCTTGTTTACTTGCTTTGACTAGTAATGACTAGTCAAAAAGATTTGAAGAAACCAAACCAGTAATAAGAGTAATATTTTTCTTAATGGCATATTTTTACGTATGATTTGAGAGGTCGGTTGGTCCATAATTTTTCCATTAATATAAATCCTATCGATTAGTCTCAATTTCTCGCTTTTGGACCATCAGCTGTTGGCTTACATTAACATCGAGGTTTTTTTTTTATCGTGTTAAAAGATGTTAATGAACGATGTCAGCTCAATCATATCAAACCGTTATTATCGCTTTTTGGCCGTTATCCATTTTATGATGAAGTTTTCTTAAGACCATTATTTTTAAAATGAAAAAGTCTTTATGAAAAACGATAAAGTAAGTATAAGCAATTAATAAATATATCTGTAAAAAATCAATTTAATCTGAAAAAGCATCAGGCAAACATCATGATTATTAAAAAAAAAGAATATTTCTGACAATTGAAATTAGATATAATTATAAATAAATTAAAATAATTTTATTCCAATATTTTATATTATATTTAATTTATATGATTTGTAAAAAAAAATATGAAACAATCGAGTAGACGAAGTTGTTTACTGGATTTTTTTCATAGTTTTTTGCATTATGATAAACGTGTCACGTGACCGTGTGGTATGTACCGTCACAGGTTTGCGTCTTGGATTATGGTTTTTATATTTTCTTATTTAAAAAGTGTTACGCCGGAATGTCCTCTTTCGTTAGTTATTTTCTTATAATCATATGTAAGAAAGCAATATAATTATTTTTAATTTATTATTTAGTTATTCAATACAATTATAAAATACTGACAAAAGCTGTTATATATAAGAATTTAAATACATTTTAATACTTATATTTTATATACAACTGTTAGCGCTTTGACAATAGAAGTCATTAGCGTACCCACGTCAGATACAATTTCGAAACCCCAAACTTTTCTGGAGTAGTTGAAAATACTCGAAGAACACGAAAGCTATACAAAACCATGTCCCTATTATCAAAATATATATACAAACTTTGCATTATGATAATATTTTATTATAATTTGCAAAATAATACTTTACAATAATTTGCAATATAATTTCAAATTGTTATAAAGTATTATTTTGTAAATTTATCCTTTACCAATAATTCCACATTATTAGTAAAGGATAATAATATATGGCTATAACCATTAGACGTTTGAAAAAATAACCCACCTAACCTGAATTTCATGATTCTTTTGTGTGATCGTTATAAAAAAAGTTCAAAAAAGGATTTAATTAATATAATTTACCTGTATAAACGCGCAACATAAAATATTGTTGTTACGCTGTTATCTTTACATTACTGTTGCTTGGATTTTTTATCGAATGCAGCCTAGCGGTCGTGGGCAAAGAAGCAAGCTTGAGCTACGGAGGTTGGTCACATTGAAATTTATTTACAATCTACTGATTTCGAAGTGACTTTTTGATTGCTTTGATTGAACCTAACAAGAATAGCTTTAAATGTATTTTTTTTAATCAGTTGTATAGCATATCACCCTTCTCAAAAATAGGATATTAAATGAATTTAAGCTATCCTAAAAAATAACAATCTTGTAAATATAATACACCTAACTCGTTCCTCCAAATAAATTTACTACAAATAAAAATATATTATTTTTAGCGTAAGTGTTGGTTCAGGCAATTGAGATCAAAAAGTTAAGAATTCCAAAAACAAAAGAGGTATTTTGCCCAATTTAAAATTATAAGCCTTTATAGGCTAATCCTGAAAGCCACACTTAAGAATAACTTGTCTTATAATATAATCTGAAATTCTTTTACTATGGGAAAATATATAATACTGACACTTAAGTGAATTCTGGGATCGGATAATTGGTTAGTATAAAAATAAATATTGTAAATAAATATATTATAAATAAATATAATAAAATAGAAAGACATACATAGTTCTTCAATTTTAAAATAAGATACCGCTTTTTGAAAACTTACAAATGTAGACATACATATTATAATTGATTGTATTATAATTGATTGTATTAAAATAATAATTAAGTTAAGCTATTATACATTCAACAACGGCTATAATATATATAAGCTATTATATATATAAAAGGCGTAGGTATTTATCAACACTAAAATAAACCGACCAACCAAACAACTTGAAAATAAACAATTTGCTGATATACCTATATTAAAATCAATTGATATTAATGAGGAATTTGTAACTAGACGGGAGGTATTCCTATTTGTATTCTGGTTCAAAGTTTCGTAGAACTTCCTGATTGAAGCAGAGCCACAGTGTTAAGATTTGCTTTGATACTTACAATATGGTATAGCATTCATTAGGAAATCTATGTAACATTTGTAATGAGGTTAGCTTTTATCAGATACCACCGAAATTATAAGAAGTAAATTAAAAACCTGATGAAAAAAGTGATTATTAATTTTAAAATATTATAGAGACAAGTGTATTTTAGAAACACTTCAAATAAATTTCAAGACATGAAATAATAACGCATTTGTTTTTTTTTGTTTTATCAACCTCGATAATATATTATAGAAATATGAAGTAAACCTGCTACAAGGTTCTTGTCATATCACTATGTTAGTAATTTTATTACTTAAAATAGTAGATAGTTGATGTAACTTTGATATATTTAACTCAATGCTACAATACAATGCTCGTATTATTTTATCTATGTACAACATTCAGAATAATGAACTTCAAAAGGTGGGTTTGTCATTTTGTAATTTATTAACCAACATCTGCTTAAAAAAGTAATAATAATGTAAATAATACCATAATAATATAAAATAGAGGTACTAAATTCTTCTTCTAGTCTCTGTTAACTTTTACCATCTACATAATATTTTGTTCACAACTAAGCGCTTATGATATCTTTGTATTTTGTTTATTCTACGTATTATAATGAAATATTACTCTTCACAGAATGTATTTTTTCAGCAATTATTAAGAACTTTAACTTAGTAATCGAAAATCACTTTTCTATAATTATGTTATTGCGAGGTTTGTTCAAAAAGTATCAAGAATTTTGAATTTTCGCGGGTTACGTATATTCGAATTTCGATATTTTTGTGGTGTTATTTTGGTACATATGTCTCTCACTTACGCTGACAAACGAAATAGACGAAAAAATTGACGAAGTAAAGAAAATGGTATTGACACATTGTTAAACCACTATTAAAGAAATTGCCGAGGACATAGGTAATTTCTCTAATAATTCGTACCAAATATTGCTCAAGATCAAAATATACGCGACTTTTTGGCCAAAAACAATACACTTATGATACCGCAGCCACCGTACTCCCCAGATCTGCCCCCCTGTGACTTTTTCTTGTTCCCGAAACTGAAGAGGCCCATGAAAGGACGACGCTACCCCACGATTGACGAGATAAAGACGGCATCAAAGGAGGAGCTGAACAAGATACAAAAAAAAATTTTTTTGTAGTGCTTCGAAGATTGGAAAAAATGTTGGCAAAAGTGTATATAATTTTTAATAATTATTGAAAATACACAAAATTGGTGACACTTTTTGAACACACTAAATATATGTAAGATATATGTAATTTTTTATTTTTTTCAAATATCTTTGTAAGTTTTACCGATATAATACCTACACACTTACGTCTAAAACAGCTAAATATAATTAAATATAATAAATAAAACAAAGATATGCAATGAGATAGGAATTTGTGTTGAAATAATTATATAATCAAAACGATCAGTTTTCAGGTAAGAAAATGAGATTAGGGGAGATTATAAATAATAGAATGACTTATCATATCCAAATAATATGCAAGTGTATTTTTTGTAAGAATTGATAGAAAGTTGAAGGCCGTAACTTGTACGTTTACTAAAACGTTTATTCCTCTATTTGTCAGTTGTAGTATCTCTTTGTATGAAAGTTACCGAAGTTTCAAGTCAAAGGACTAATGCAAACATTCAGTAGTATTGAGAAATTAAGTCACAAGCTACGAAATGCTTCATGCTTATTTTATTTAAATATTATAATATATTGTAACTTCTCAATGTAACTGTGTTATATCATAATTGTATAGTAACGAAATAAGATTATATATTCTTAATTTCTTATACATAAAATGTATAGTAAAAGTAATAAGTATTTGAAATAACATTATTAGCATTCAAGATTCTCTTAGGAAAATGTAATTTACCTTTTCAAACGTAACGGGTCCAAGTAACGTAGCAATTCTTTTCTGAATTAATGATCTTTTCGTTTCTGGTGAACATTAAGATGTCGAAATAATACGATTCGTTCGTGATCTGATGATTCATTATGGTACAATGTGATTTACCTTCTTAAAAGTGTACATTTGCAGTTTATAAAATAATAATAATTTATTTATTTACAAGACTATGGAGCATTAGGTAAACAAAATAAAAATAAAGATCACATAAATCATGATATCTCAACCTACTGCAGTCTACTGCTGGACAGGGATTGCCCCCATTTTGCGCCAGATAGCGGAGGGTTATCCGCTATCCTCATCCAGCCTTCACCAGCGACTTTCGCAAGTCGTCGGTCCATCGTTCCGCAGGGCATCCTATACACTACGCTTGCCATTCAAATTCGTTACAAAATAAAATAAATTTATCATTTAAATTTGTTCATTATCGTATGCCTGTATTTTACAAGTAATATATCTAAAACAAAAATACAAGTTTTATATTTTTCGTGAAACTGACAACGCAAACGTTAAAGGCTTACACCAAATTCAAATTTTCAGATGAGATTAAGAACATCAAAGGACTACAAAACAGCAATTTTGAGGCTTTGATTTAAAATGTCCTTGTTATGGTTGAAACTCCGCTAGTGAAAAGTGAAAGCGCATAATACTCGCGTGTTTACAGGTAATGTTAAAAGTAATTGTGATGCATATAGAAAGTGTGTGCATATTTAAAAACAAACAAAAATCGAAATAATTGTTTATTGAAACTGTTCCTATTTGTTGTTCCTGTTCTTCTATGTAGTTTGTTTACATTAAATTTTGTACCGGGCTTATTCAATAGGCAGTAAACAAAGTATTTTTCTTTAGGAATGCAATTAAATAATATTGCCCATGTACTTCACACTCAACCATTAATCATGAACCGCTGAAATAGGTTAGGCAGGTAATTTTAATTTGAAAATATAGCATAAAAAATAAATGGTAGTTATTATGTAAATGTAACTGAACTTCCATTAAGTTGCAATTAAATCTGGATTAATAGCCAAGTTAGAGTGTTGCAAAGCCCTGTTATCAACGCACTAGAATATTGTATTTATATAAATTTGTTATTGTGTAAATGATAGCTCTGTACCGTCTTTATAATAAATTAATGAACTAAGCAGAGAAGTTACAGAAATTGACATTGAATATAAATGTAATACAATATAAATACGAAAACGTAAATCGTATCGATAAATAATTGCCGGTCAGTAGTAATTCACTATAATTTCAGTAAACATTGTTGATCGTATTATACTCATAATGGAGCCATAAATACTAGTACATTATAATAACAGTACTTACGACAACTTAATCGCTTAATGCGGCTTTGGTAAAGTTAGCTTGAAATATTGTTTGTGAAATATTAGTACATTATATGTTTAAAGTCGTATAAATATAATGAGATATATATATATAATTTATTTATTTTGAGGGTAAGGTCATATCATTACACATAGCTACTGGAGGAAGTGCTCGATGGGGTGTATTAGCACCGAGTAAAAACCAGGGCCGGGAGGGTAAGGCTCAAGGCGAAGGTCACGGCCCTGTTCAGCGAAGTTCAGGGCTCACCGTGCCCTGCTCCGATGGTGGAAATAGAAGTTAGGGTCACTAACAACAACTAACAAGTGGTCACTGACCACCGGTCTGACGATAGTAGAGAAGGTCCGCCCCCACATAGATCGTGGAATCAACCGACGGCACGGGACGCAAACTTTCCATCTTGTGCAGGTACTGACGGGACATGGGTGTTTCGACGGGTACCTGTACAGCATTGCATGCAGAAAAACAATCCCCTCCTACCCCCACTGTGACGAAACCTTAGACATGGCTCGTCTCACCTTAGAGGAGTGTGCAGCCTGGGACCGTCAACGAACTGATCTAACGGCCGCGGTTGGCAGTGACCCCTCGCTGCTTAGCGGGGAACGCGCGATGATCGGCAGCGAGAGGTGTTTGGTGGCGGAGGCCTCGTTCTGCGATAAAGTTATTGCCGGAAAGGAGGTCGTGGAGCGGGTCAGGGAATTATCCTCCACCGTTGATCCACTCCGAAGGGATAGGCTGAGAAGAAGGTAGCGGGAGTAGGTCGGTGCTGTAGTGCTTTGATAAGAGGGAAGGTTGACCCCTTTCACTTACCATAGGCCTACGTCGTGAGGATGCTCTCGTTACTCAAGGCATCCCTATTCGGGGAGTTTCCACCGGGGCGTCACGGTGAGTGTGAAAGTGATCCCGTGGCGTCCCATTATGGCAATGAGGGTAACCGTTATTTTTTTGTGTGTAACCTTAAAAATGGCAGCGTCTTTTATGATTTATGATGCCGGGTACTCAAATATAACCACCTGGACATTACCTTCTAGTTTTAGGGTATCCGTAATAGATTTTTCCAACGCAATGAAAAAAAACACACCCATACATATTTGAAGACAATAATATCTATATCTATGTATGTGTAATGATACCTTGAAAAATAATCGTGAATATTTGTATGTGTAAAAGCATATACAAATATTTCTGATTCTATAACATGAACTCCTTGGAGACAGGTTACTCCATACGGTATTAAAATCTCGATTACAATGTATTCAGAAATAAACAGAACCAGAACCATTGTAAATAAATCTTTTGTTAAATAAGTATGATCCTTGAAAGTAAACCCTTTAAATGGTCTAAAGTAACGTATTTTTTTTTATTTCACCTCACTATTAAAATTTCACCACTCAGATATTTTTTTGCGTGATTACCACAAAGTTCCCATTTCATGACTCCCATCCTTAACTCTATTATTATTATTAATATTAAAAGTTCTTGTTTAGTTGTAACGTCGAAAGGTTTTTATTCGGTTTTTTATCAATAATTTATAAAAATATATAATAATACTATTTACATTTGAAGTAATTCACATACAATGCTATTCACAAAATTGTGTTATATAGTTGGTTAACCTTGCTTTAG